>JAUPFT010000009.1:36962422-38374922 GCA_036936625.1 Parnassius smintheus behrii
TTTTTCGAACGGCGTTACGGCGATCCGTAACAATGGCGAAAGGGGTTGTTGAGATTTTTTTTAATAGAATAGGGGTGACAAACGAGTACACAGGCCATCTGATGGTAAGTGGATGCTGTGGCCTATAGACATCTACATTTATCCTCGATTAAGAATGAAAACGGTATGGTAACATTTAAGAGACCTAGGACATATATAAAATTACTCAAACGAGGAAATATTTCATACCCAGGGCTGAAAATTACTTTGGACGGCGTATAAGGCAATGGATAACTCCAACTTTGTGTAGTGAAGTGGCGGATATATATGACGAAAGCGTAACTAAGTCGCAGCTCAAATCCATCTTGAGGAAACATTATCTGTCGTTGTGTCCATAGTGGTGAATATTTCCATACCATGCGCCAGATATTGTTATTAAGGAGTGTGAAACGATAAACTGTTACGTTGCCGACAAATCGGCTTACAGTTCGGCAAAATTTAAAATGTAAATAATGTGCACTCTTTATAAGAATAAATTAAAAAAAAGATGCGTTGTCACCCCTGAGGACTAAGATGAAATGCCTCGTTTCTGGTAAAAAAGTGCTCCGGATCTCTAAAATCACCATACGAAACACAGCAGTATTAAGCTGCTATTTTACGCTGGTATTCTGTGAGAGCGTGGTCCTTCCCCGGTCGAGCTGATCCATTTGTGCTGCAACCATAATATAGCTGTAGCGTGGCTCTACCGCGTAGCTTATAACTAATTACTACGTAATTACTGGTCTGTAGATATAGTGGCCCTTCCGCGGCCGAACCGACTCATTCGTGCTACGACCATAAAATAGAGCAGCGTCAGTATATATTCTTTGGCAGCGTGGCTTTACCGCGTATAAATAAATGATAAATGAAATACGAGATACTGGTTTTGGACTGTAATTTACACAGGCGCTGACTGATTCCACTCAATACTGTTGGCAAGACAGTATTACTATGGTCGGACGTACTTGAATAGGTATACGAAGAAGGATGCTCCTGTTCTCGTGTATTTCTTCGTGGACAACAGCAGCACAGATTCTGGTCACTCACGATTATACAACTCGAGGACAACGTGTAAATATATATTTGGGAACAGTGAAAAATTGGGAGGGCTCGCGGCGTCGACATTATATGATCGTGACATCGATCACGTGACGAAAAGATGATCATAATTATTTTAACGGACTATTAGTAAGCAAGGATTAAATCGACCCGCGAAATATACAGACATCCGAACCGTAGTGACATTGGTGTCACAGTAATGTGCATTTATAACAAAATCCAATAAGAAAACACGTTTTAACTGTTAGTTAAACTACCTAAACCAATCCAACAACCAACATTATTATCATCATCATTACACCCCTTACATGCCAAGTGCCTCCGAGGAATTTCACAACTTCTCGCGTACGTTACCAGTTTAACAAATAAAAAAGTTAAATTAATATAACAAAACGTAGAAAGCCGCGTGAATATTCTGTTATTCTATTCTATTTTTAAAATACACCTCCACTCTAGTTCTTTCTCCTGTACCGTGGAAACAGTTTACATACATGAATTTCACAAGGACACGAATCCAGACACAGAACAATTACTTGTAGGCCTACAGGTAGGTATACAATAACATGTTCCGTGCAGGATTCGAACCCGCGACCTCTTAGCATTGCAACTCATTGCTATACCACTGTACTACGGAGCCATCGAAACGACAATAAGCAAACACGATTCGAGTGTTTGTTAAACTAGCTAAACCAATGCCAATGTAAATGAAATAAAATATTCCAAAGACATGATGTAAAGCATAATACATACATAATAGAACGGGGGAGTGAGCGGAGCCCGTGTTGTCACAAAAATGTCACTAACATGTCAATTCACACGTATAAATGTCAACACTGGATGTGTTTTGACGTTACAATCGTTTCCAAATTTCGCATGCCAATTATTAAGAAAATGCCAAATTGCACACTATTTACAAATAAATATGTATTAAAATTTAAACGATTTTTTTAATTATGATGTTGAACATTAATCAAAAGTCTAAAATGTGTAAATTTACTGTCTGTCAACACAGCGAATCGGATTTGTAGCAGTGATAATACGACGCAATTGCTTGTATGTGTGCTCCTGGCGACGCCGATCCTCGTACAAAAAAAAGTTGACAACCATTCTATTTTGTATTATAGTATTCTATGATGTAAAGTCAAGTCCGCCAAAGTGCACAAATGCACAAACGCTAAAAATTCTATAACTGTAACCAGAAATAAGAGGAGGTATGTTTACAATTGTGGGACGCGTATAGGCAGTAAATTTATAAGTAATTAGCGATCCAACCCAGCTTCGCACAGGTGACTTAAGGATCTCAATAACAGCACCACCTATCGGGTCCAATTGTAAATTTAAGAGTAGTATTACAAAAAAAAACGCGAAATATGAGGTTTCCTCGCTGTAATTATATGTTTTCCGTTCGTTTTTTAAAAATAACAATAACTTGGTAAAAATTGTTCGTTTTCTCTACTACAATAAGCTAAGACCAAATTTTAGATAACTTATTTATTCATTTAGTAAAAGTCATTCTCCCGATGCATGTGTTACGAGCTTGAGGTTCGTGACAATAAAAATCGCCGATAAAATTACCTTAATTAACACTTTAATTTACTTTACACAAATTAAAGTTAAAACACTAATAATTAAACACATTAATTCACTTAATTCCGCTCCGAAGCTTCGCTTGTGTCGCCGAGTTCAACTCTGTCTCGATCGCATCTTGCGCCACCTATTTATTTAAATTAGCAAAATATCCGGAATGTTCAAGTAAACACGCGCAAGGTACCGAGAGTTCGAGTATTTTTTGATTATTTTTAGATTTTCTAGTTCTTCGGGTGGCGCTGTCGGTCGAAAGATCTGTGATGTCATAAACTGCAACGCTCCCCTCGCTCTCGTTCCTGACACTAGATGGCGCTAGTTGTGTCGTCAACTGGAGCGCGTAACACTGCCCCCTCCTAAGACATGCTCGTCCCGAGCATTATCGGTCCCATAATAACGCGCCAAGCGATCCACATGGACGATCTTAGGAGTCCCTCTTGCGCCTTTCTGTATCCGGTAGGTCACATCGTTGATCCTGGTTACAATCCGGTACGGGCCGTCCCATTTAGCTTGAAGCTTAGGAGATTTCCCTTTGCTGCGGACTGGATGGTGCAACCACACTAATGAACCTTCGTTGAACCCTTTATTGTTCATTTTGCGGTCGTACCGGGTTTTCATTTTCTCAGACATTTGCTGGCCCGATTGTCTGACGTGCTCATAAATGTCATTCATTTTGTTCCGCAAGTCATTTGCATAATCGGTTATACTGCGTGGGGCATCAGGTGGTATCCCGGTGATCAGGTCCGCAGGCAGCCATAATTCTCTTCCAAAGTTTGCGAAAGCTGGTGTCACTGCTGTACTTTCGTGAACAGAACTTCGATATGACAACAAAAACGGTTGTATGTGCTTGTCCCAATCTCGTTGCCGATTGTCTACAACTTTTGCTAGGTACCTCTCCAATGTCTGATTAAATCTTTCCACCATTCCATCAGATTGCGGGTGATAAGAAGTCGTTCTTGTTTTATGAGTACCCATAACTCGGCAAGTTTCCTGGAATATTTGAGACTCAAAATTCCTTCCTTGATCGCTGTGAATCTCTAAAGGTACTCCAAAACGACAGAAGACTTCATGAACTAGTTTATCTGCAACTGTTGAAGCTTCTTGATTTGTAATGGCGAAGACTTCTGGCCACTTAGTGAATCCATCCATCCATCACAACCATGAAATACTTGTTACCGCTTTCACTCTCCGGAAACGGCCCCGCCACGTCAATGGCTGTTCTCTCCCATGGTGCACCAACATTGTACAACTTCAATGCACCTCTACTACGAGTACGAGTCTGAGGTCCCTTTACAGCCGCACAACTTGTACGTTTGCGACACCAGTCCTCGACATCGTTTCGACAGTGGACCCAGTAAAACCGTTCTCGGATCTTCAGTAGAGTTCGTTTAACTCCCAGATGGCCTCCTGAACAATCATTATGGTACAGCTGTAGAACATCCGGTACTTTAGCTTTAGGGACAACCATTTGCAAATGACAGCCGTCTCCCCGAACGTTTTCCCATTTACGACACAGAACTCCATCCTGAAGCAGCAAGCTGTCCCACTGGGCCCAATAGCTTTTAGTGGTCGAACTCATCGTTGAGACGTCACTCCACTTGGGCTTGGGAGCACTGGCCTTTATCCATTTCAGAATCGGCTTGATGTCCGGATCTTCCTGCTGTGCATGTAGTAAGCTGTCCTTCCACTCGTTGCTGAGGTGGTCTGCCCTGAACATCCTCACGGATACCACTTCCTTACTCTCTTGCCTAGTACAATGTTTGCAACCTTCAGGACAAGGTCTTCTTGACAATGCATCTGCGTTGCCATGAGATTTCCCGCTGCGATGTTCGATCTCAAAGTCGTATTCCTGCAGTAGTTCAATCCACCTCGCAACTTGTCCTTCTGAGTTTTTAAACTGCAATAGCCATTTTAGTGCAGCATGGTCAGTTCGTAAGTGAAACTTTCGTCCCAGGAGATATTTGCTAAAATGCTGCAACGACTTTACCACAGCGAGCAATTCGCGTCTTGTGACACAATAGTTCCTTTCCGGTTTTGACAACGACTTGCTGAAGTACGCTATCACGACCTCTTGGTCACCACTCCGTTGAGACAGCACACCGCCAAGTCCTATATCACTGGCGTCTGTGTCAACTATAAATTCTTTGCTTGCATCAGGGTATCCCAAAATAGGTGTTTTGCACAGACGGTCCTTGAGCTCCTGGAATGCGATATTGCAACTTTCATCCCAGCAGAAATGTCGCTTCTCCTCGGTTAGCTTGTGCAGAGGTTTGGCTATATCTGCAAAGTTCTTCACGAATCGCCGGTAATAGGAGCACAAACCCAAAAATGCTCTAACCTGCGTCTTGTCTTTTGGAACCGGCCAGTCCTTGACAGCGGCGATTTTCTCTGGATCTGTGCGGATACCTTCTTCCGATACTACAAACCCCAAAAAGTTAACTTGCCGTTGGAATAGTGAACATTTCTTCGGGCTCAACTTGAGGTTGGCACTCTGAATCTTCATAAGCACGCGTTCCAGGTTTTGAAGGTGTTCCTCAAACGTACGGCCCACGATGATGATGTCATCCAAGTAGACCAGACAGGCATTGCCAATTAGCCCGGTAAGTACAAGTTCCATCAGCCTTTCAAACGTTGCTGGAGCATTGCACAACCCAAACGGCATTACTTTGAATTGCCACAGACCCTTTCCCGTCGAGAATGCAGTTTTCTCCTTGTCCTTAGGGTCAATTTCAACTTGCCAGTAGCCACTTTTTAGATCCAGCGTGCTAAACCTACTACTTTACTCCTGTAAGCATGTCCAGCGTGTCATCAATTCTTGGCAAGGGATAGCTGTCCTTCTTTGTAACGTCGTTCAGACGGCGGTAATCAACACAGAACCGCGTGCTGCCATCCTTCTTCTTTACCAGCACCACGGGTGAACACCATGGACTAGATGAAGGTTCAATAACACCATCCTTCACCATTCCCTCAATCATGGTCTCCACTTCCTTTTCACGTGCTACCGGCAATCTTCTTGGCCGCTGACGGATAGGCAATTCCTCTCCTGTGTTTATTTTGTGTTGAACTAAGCCAGTCTTTCCTATGTCAGCATCGTTTGACGAGAACACATCGGCGTACTTGAGTAACAACTTCTTCGCCTTGACCAATTCGTTCGGGGAGAGAACACTGCGACAGTCTTCCAAAAGTGTGGTCACTCTCGTTCCTGAATCCTTGCTGGGGGTCCCACTCGATATATATTGGCACCGACGTAACCAATCCACTTCCTCACAAGTGCCAACCAGTGTGCCTTTTTCTATAATCTGTTCCCGGTCGCAAAGGTTCAGCACACGTATTCTTGAGATGTCCGTGGTTCTGACCAAGGTTCGAGCTACTTTCCATGGAAGGTCATTGTTTACCCTTTCCACAAGTACACACCGGTGAGCTTGCCCAGCATTTCGGGGAAGACTAACCGGAACAATCGTTTCCGATCTCGGCGGAAGAACAATCTTCTTAACGCTGTACACGTTCCCTGGTAACGCACCTTCCATGAAAAGTTCCTCCTGTCCACATTTCAAAACACCTTGTTTAACGTCGATCTCACAACAATTATTCCTCATAAAGTCTAGGCCTAGGATGCAGTCGTCCATTATATCAGTCACGATGACATTATGCAGGTAGATCACGTAGCCTAGCTTCAACTCCATCTCCTTCTCTCCACGGACGGGTATACGCTGACCGGTGGCTGTTACCAAATTAATGCGTTCTCGGTTGTATGCGGAGTCCCCAAGGAACTGACTTATAAGTTGGGAACTAACAACCGTACGAGAGGCTCCAGTGTCTATGGTCAGTTTACACGGCATTCCGTTGACCTCGCCCTTGATGATTAGACTGTTCCCATCATGGGTTTGTGAGATCGAGATCCTTGGGGCTCTTTTAACATCAGCCAGCACCCGCCCCGCAGTTCTGGCTTTTACTCGTTTCCCTGCTGCTGCTGGGCGGTGCTGTTGGCCGCACTACCCTCCTGAGACCGATCACCTTCCCTTTCTAGGGTTCGCTTAGGGCAGCTGGATCGAAGATGACCCTTTTCCCCACAGCCATAGCACCTAGGGCTGTATCCTTTGTTGCGGTCGCGAACTGTAGCTGCTGCAACCTCCCTGACGCGGTGGGAACGATGATCCTGCCGCACGGCTTCTACCTCCAGTGCATGGGCCAAGGCGTCCTTAAGCGTCTCGTGGTGCCCGAGCCTCACAGCAGCTCTGACTTCCAGGTCGCGGATGCCGTCGATGAATGTCTGCACCAGGTTCCCTTCAATGAGCACAGGTACAGACTGGTATGCTTTTCGAACCATCTTCTCCACCTCAAGAGCCCACTGCTGCAGGTTTTCATTGCTGCGTTGCACGCGATCTTTAAGCTGCGCGCGAAAGACGTGTTCCAGGTGAGCGTCACCATATCTCGCCTCCAATGCCTCAAGGAGCTGCTCGTAGGTCACTTTCTTACCGAGAGCTTCCAACACGGTTAAGGCTTGGTCACGCAGGCCTAAGGTGAGTGCAGTCATGGCCTGGCTTTTATTCCGGCCGTTTGCCTCCATGACGGCCTCGTACTGGATTTTGTAGGCCGACGAGGAAGAAGTCCCGTCGAACGGTGGTACCTTGAACCCACGTAGCGAAGGTGTTGTAGCTACTACGGGAGCTGTAGTTCCATCCCCAAGTTTGAGGTCGTTCAGCGTTTTCTTCACGTCAGCCATCACGTTGTCAACCCGATTGTTCACATGGTTGATTCGGGTTTCATGTTCTTCGATTCGGGTTTCAGCTTCCACCAGGCGGTTGTCATGTTGAGCAACCCTATCCTTCACCTCCCTTATCTCTTTCCCAAAGGTAGCATGAAGGTCCTTCATGAGGAGCATCTGTTCCTCCTGTCGGCGGGCCTGTTCCTCTTGTCCACTCTGAAGCTGGTCTTTCAACTGACGAACCTGTTCCGCCTGCTGGCGAGCCTGCTCCTCCTGTCGGCGAGCCTGCTCCTCCTGTCGGCGGGCCTGCTCCGCCTGTCGGCGGGCCTGCTCCTCCTGTCGGCGGGCCTGCTCCTGCAGCATCACCATCAGGGTGCCTAAGTCAGGTGCCACAGACGTAGAAGCTGCCGACGGACCGGCTTCCGTAGCCGGCGGCGGCACAGACATCTGCGGCGTTGCACCACCAAATCTCCTCTGGCCCGTCTCCTGCTGGCGTTGACTTCGGGTACGGACACCCTCCGTTTCCTCCTTAGGTAAAATCGGCATTATTTTATCCCACTTCTGACACCAATTGTTACGAGCTTGAGGTTCGTGACAATAAAAATTGCCGATAAAATTACCTAAATTAACACTTTAATTTACTTTACACAAATTAAAGTTAAAACACTAATAATTAAACACATTAATTCACTTAATTGCGCTCCGAAGCTTCGCTTGTGTCGCCGAGTTCAACTCTGTCTCGATCGCATCTTGCGCCACCTATTTATTTAAATTAGCAAAATATCCGGAATGTTCAAGTAAAGACGCGCAAGGTACCGAGAGTTCGAGTATAGATTTTCTAGTTCTTCGGGTGGCGCTGTCGGTCGAAAGATCTGTGATGTCATAAATTGCAACGCTCCCCTCGCTCTCGTTCCTGACACTAAATGGCGCTAGTTGTGTCGTCAACTGGAGCGCGTAACACATGTTTAGGCCAAAACTCTGAGAGATATGATTTGGGAGCTCTAATTTGTATATTCTATTGAATTTCATCTATCAAAAATATTTTTATCTCTCTAGTATTTTAATATATGCCTTTTACGTAAGGAAAAAGCCCACATAATTCAATTAACGACCGAAAAAGCTTCGATACAAGCCCCAATATCTCTGAAGTTCTACATCATTTTGACGTAAAATTTATACCAAATAATCATCAATATTTGCTTAAACTATACTATGTTTTTTTTTACTTTTTAAATCGTTACTATTATTGTTTAATTAAAAAAAAACTACCATATATTTCTCTGTGCCGGCAATTCGAGCGGTTGTCAAGGTCCTCCGAGGTCCTATTCCTATGTCACTTGATTTCGCGCGCTCCCTCTCGTTTCAATATTATTGTAGTGTGCGCCGGTTGCCGTTATAGGCGCTGCTATTTTGATCTGTGTTCCGAAATAGAACTCAACTACGATCCTAGTTGTCGATCGTTTGAAGTATTTACTTTCGCACAGTATATTTCAATTAGTATAAAGTTCGCACATTATTATTATACCAGATAGTTAACTCATTATAGTTATTTTGATTGAACAAAACTGTCTGCATGCTAGCCATATGGACTGGCCCAAATTATGCAGTAAAAGTACTAAATATCTACAAAGACGACTTTATATTTTTATAATAAAAAATATGGTAATTGACTGTTAAGTACCGATTAAAAAATATTAGTTACAGATGGTTATTTTATTTATTAAAAGAGGTTGCAACCGTATTATTTATTTATTTATACCACTATGCTACCGTTAGCAGATATAATCGATTATTAACCAAAATCGGTTAACAATCGATTACTGTGAAACAATTACAATATTTATGTCCACTTATTTCAACACTAAGGTTCATAAATAATGAAAAATATATTGAGTAGATTATAAACAATTAATTAGATAACATAAAAATGACACACCAAAAATTTTCTATTCACTGAGCTCCATCCTAAGAAAACTTGTATAATGGAAGATCAAGATCGTTTAGTCTCACAGTATCATAGTGCGAGCGAGTGAATAAATACTATGAAACAAAGTATCGTTCGCGTAGTTCGTCGCCCGTTCGGAGCGTAAAATACCTAAATTTGTGTAACACCGAAATGTAAAAGAACTCTTAAACCATTCTCGAATCATCACACACACAAAATTCCATCCAAATCGGTACAATCGTTTGTAGTACAATCACATACACAAGAATTATATAAAGATAAGAAAAAAGCATGGTTAGAAAAGAAATTTGTTTATACTCTATTCATTTTGCTCGTCAATATCTCTTAATGTTTTTACGATAATCGAATCGATAATATAAATAACCATTAAGTTAACAAGGAGATTAACATTAATAGTGTTTTACATTATTTCTATAAATGTCTATTTATCACTAGTTCATGCATTTACTAACATTCAAATAAAGTGTCTCCTTGATAACAATAATGAAAGGTAGTTTGTCCTTTACAATTTAATTAAATAAAAGAAAGAAATCAACGTGCACAAAATGAGAATTATTTTTGAATTTGCGTTAACTGTCCTCATTGCAGCTGTAATAGAAGGGACCTATGCAAAAAGGCAATGCCTAAAACAATCCGGGACAGACTGGGAAATAGAGCTCGTGATGGCGCATGAAGACTGTAATAAGTTTTACAAGTGTTTTCACGGTAAACCTCTTGAGGTTATGTGCCCAAAGGGACTCTATTTCAACATGAAATACTGGCAATGTGACTGGAAGAGTAACGTTAATTGCAGCAAACGAAATATTCCCGTAGAAGATTCCGCAGATGGTGATGAAATAACCAACAATGCCGAAACTGAGAGTGAAGACATAGACGATGTAGAGATAGATGATGAAAATGAGCAGATAAAGATAAGAAAAGCGGGCTTGGCATTTCTTAAAAACTATTGTCCAGTTAATCCAATGATTCAATGGCGACTTCCCCACGAAGAAGATTGTAATCAATTTTATAAATGCGTCTGGGGTGTAAAAATTAATCAAAGATGCCCCCTTTTTCATCATTTTAATAGAAAGTCTCAGGTTAGTTTTTTGTAAAGAATTGTTTTACAAATAATATAGTTATTTTGTATAGTGGCAATATAAGAATATCCACTAGCCCATATCGTCAAATGGGTATCGTAAGAGGCTATTGAGGCTTACTTTCATGTCTTTATATACAGAATGTCCCAGGAAACCTGTATCAGCGAAGGTCTGTGGTCTAAAGACACCAATACCTATTCATCATGTATGCTCCCTTAAGTAGGGATTGAATTAATTAACCGACTTGGTATTACGTGGATCTCACAACTTTTTACGGTAAAAGAACTGAGTTGTGACTTGGTTTTTCTACGAGTTATGTTTTTCATGGCATTGCTTTTGTTTCAGAGAACTTACTTTCATATGTCCGTAGTATGTAGTAATTTTCTACCAACACATGTCTGGCTGTAGTAGATATGCGTCTCCGGCAACACTCGTATAATGTATGGCAAAATCGACACCCTTGGATTTGGTTCTAAATTTGTGTGGAGGTTCTATTTTTAAATCATTCTAAAGAATGTGATTATTTTAAAGAGCAATATTTTAAGCTATATTAACATAAGATATCCTATACCTTTAAACGAGCAATTCTTGTATATATATATATATAATCGGAATCTCGGAAACGGCTGCAACGATTTTCATAAAATTTAGTGTCCGGGGCGTTTCGGGTGCAATAAATCGATCTAGCTAGGATTTATTTTTAGAAAATGTCCTTTTGTCCGTGTTTTCAGGCAATAAAAAAACTGCTACAATATAAGAACGTAAATTTTGACAGACTAGTAACGATCGTAATAGCTCAGGTGGGATGTCGGTCGGGCGTGATATCGGAGTTCCGTGGTTCGCGTCCCGTCTTGGGTCCGACTTTTTTTTCCTTTTTTTTTTGAATTCCCCTCTTTTGTGAGAAAATCTATTATTTCGAGCCCTTTTTTTTAGTAATTTTTAAAAATAAGAAAATTTTTAATTAAACTAATAGCACTCACGATTTTCATTCAAGTAACCAGTTCAGTTTTTTCTATTATGTCAATAAGATCAAAAAATATTATTCATGTAATTTGTATCTAAATGTAACTTAAAAAAAACTGAGCAAAGCTCCGTCATCCGGGTGCTAAGATTCATAATTTACATATAAACACGCTTTATTTAATAGAAATACTTTGCAACCGTTTCGAAATTATAACATAAGACTGTCACAAATGTTATCTTTATTACTGTAATATAATCACCTTGCATTTTTGTTATTGCATATCTTCTGAATTTGGGATCGTGCAGTGGCGGTGTAAGAACAACCACTTCCCCACAGCGTCACGTGTGTCGTAAAAACCGACAGTGGGAAACAAATCAGGAGATGGGCAGCAGTGCGCAGGAATCCATCTACCAAGGGTCTTATCTTTGTTATATAACCTCTGTCTCAGCCACTCTTACCTGCCTCATGACCTTATACGAACCGTTATTGTGCCTGTTATTAAAAACAAGTCGGGCGATCCATCGGACTTGACAAATTACAGACCAATCTCACTGGCTACTGTTGTGGCAAAGGTGCTGAACAGTTTGCTTGACCAACACTTAAATGGTTATTTAAAATTTAATGATGCGCAATTTGGTTTTCAACCAGGTCTGTCCACCGAAAGCACTATCTTGTGTCTCAAGCAAACTGTCAAATACTTCACTGATAGGAGCACTCCAGTTTTTGATTGTTTTCTCAACCTGTCCAAGGTTTTCAATTAGGTGTCATATGACATATTATGGAAAAAACTCCAAAATGAGACTGATGTCGCACGAGTTAGTTGCGGTGCTACGATCGAAGTATGAGCGGCAGACCAACTGTGTTAAATGGGCGAGCTCATACTCTAATGTATATAGACTTGAATGTGGGGTGAGGCAAGGTGGTCTTACATCTCCTAGGCTCTTCAGTATGTACATTAATGGCTTGATTGACGAGTTGAGCGGAACAAATGTAGGCTGTCATATTGATGGTGTATGTATCAATAACATAAGTTACGCAGACGACATGGTGCTGCTCAGCCCTTCGATTGGTGCCATGCATAAACTATTAGAAGTATGTGAAGCATATGCAGTGTCCCATAGACTCCGATACAATGTGAAAAAGAGTGAATTCATAGTGTTCAAGGTAGGAGTCAAATCCTGACCAAGTGCGACTACTTTCACACTCAACAACTCACCTCTAAAGCGTGTCTCACATTTTAAGTATCTGAGTCACTGGGTCCGAAGGCCCGCAGCAAAAGCATGTAAAGATTACTATTTACTACTGCCAGTATGCCAACCTATGGGTTAACTATACGCAGCGGGTGTACAGCGCGTTGCGTGTCCAGTATAATAATGGGTTTAGGATGCTGCTGGGGCTGCAGCGCTTTTGCAGTGGGTCAGGAATGTTTTCTGAAATGCACACTGATGGTTTCCACGCCATTATTAGAAAGCGTGTTGCATCGATGCTGAAGCGTTTGCGGGGCAGCTCCAATACCATTCTTAGCACAATGGCAGATAGATGGGACTCGCCGCTTCTTGAACACTGGCTTCATGCCAAGGTATAAGACACCAATGCCCTCTTACCAGATGATCTCAACATCTTCATTTATATATTTGTGTTTATTACATTTATTTAAATTAAATTGATTACTAACACTAAAATTCAAAAAAGTTATATTTCACTTCAATTTTACTAACATACGATATGGGTTTTTGTTGTCTGAAATAAAGATATTTTTTTAATTTTTTTTAAGATTGGTACCAAAGTATCCCCCAGCATAGTACTGGATTCTTCATCATTTACCGTTCAGGTTGCACTGCTCTAGGACGGCCTTTTCGAAAATATTAAAAGTGCTACAAATAAGCAATGTTTCAAAACACTGCTCTGACATAATTATCTGAAGATCAATTCATATTACATATATTTAAAAAAATATTTGTATGTATAAATAGATGGAGTGACGACCTGGTAAAACATGTCATGCAGTAGATGGATGCAGGTGGTTCAATATTTTCAGCAGTGCACTTGTGAAAGGTTAGAGCGACGATGAAGATAATCGTGATGAATGAATCATGATGATGAAAAATGAAAACATAATTGCTTAGTGTTGAAATCTTAAAACACAACACCGCTTGAGCCACGTTAAGAATGAAATATTGAAGTATCTATATGATGTGATGAAAATAAATATGTCCTATACGCAGTTATTTTTGATTACAGTTTTAAAAATCAATATTTAAATTTTAAAACTGTAATCAAAAATATTTATATAATATATATATAATTATTTTCGTTTGCAGATATGTGACTGGCCGAGAGTTGCTGGATGTGTTTAAAAAAGTTTTGCTGCAATGTATTAAATTTATAATAAAAAAGTTAAACTAATTTTAACCTCGACAAAAAAGATTGTTCAATTTTTTGCCTTTGTCTTCTTGTATAAAAATGTACTGCAACATGAATATTACAAAATGTATGATTAAGAAATTTAAATTAAAAATTACAAATAAAAACTACTGAAATATGATTATAGCCTTGTAATTTAGGCTAAGTTTTATCCAAGTTTCATCATCATCACCATCATCATTACAGCCCTTCACAAGTCCGCTGTTGAACATAGGCCTCCCCCAAGTAAGTTCCAAGTTTAGTTGTAGGCAAATCAGAATTTACAAAATTAATTGAGTAATTTTATTATTATTAAATAAATAAATAAATAAATTATATATATATATATATATATATATATATATATATATATATATATATATATATATATATATATATATATATATATATATATATATATATATAATAAACATGGAAATATGGCAAACACTTTTATTTTGGTTTTATTTAAATGGAAACTAAAAGCTTTATCTGCTATTTTTGTTTCAACAGTAATTATATTTGTTCAGCTGATGGTAAGTGGATGTTGTGGCCAGACATTTACATTTATTCTCAACTAACTGTTCCCACGGCTTCGTCTGCATAGAATAATTTTTAGTAATTTATTAATACAAGGGAAGTATTTCATGAGATTTAATATTTTTTTTGCGCGGAACCCTACTTCTTTTAAAAAAAAAATAAAAGTAGCTGAACTTACTCCTTATACAATAAGCTATCCGATGGTGTAATACTCAATGAAATCGGGTCAGCCGATTTAAAGCCGTAACAAACAAACTTATAACAAAAAAAATTGTTTTTTTTTGTTATATGTACCGTATATACTTTCATATGCATTTAGTAAAAGCTGTTTGACAGAAACAAGTACTTCAATTTCATTTATTTGTATAGATCAACCATCCCTGAGGACTAAGATGGAATGCCTCGTTTCCAGTTAAAAGGATTTCCGGATCTCTACAATTACAATACAAAACACATCTGTTATATGCTGACATTCTGTGAGAGCATGACATGGTCGTGCCATGCGTGATGCAACTAAGGGTATGTTCCGAAATACAACACAGTACACTGTCGAATGCGAATGACGTCATAAATCGACGCCATATTGGCGACTCGTTGTATCGAATGTGGTGGAATACGACGTCAATTAATGACGTCACTCGCATTCGACAGTGTACTGTGTTGTATTTCGGAACATACCCTATATTGTAGCATGGCTCTTCTACATATATAAAGTGTGACAAATGAATACACAGCAAGAGAAAAGAGTTAATAGTCTATCTGGTAACTTAGAACACGGAATGATACAAGTAGCCTTCACATGGTGGAGCTAGAAGCGGTAAAAGAACTTAGTTTATGTTATCATTTAAAAAAAACTAATGGCCCAATATTCTCACTCATAAATAAAAAAAGACCCGTAAAAATTGGACTATAGGTTATCAAAGCATGTTCCTTAATAAAATAATACAAGAAAAAAATCCACCTATATTTCGTATAGTGCATAATATTATAAGTATTTTACACGCGGCAGAGCCATGCTGCAGATATATTGTGGTTGTGGCACGCATGGGTCGACTCGACCGTGGTAGAACCACGCTCTCACAGAATACCAGTTTAAAATACCAGCTTAATGGTGCTGCTATTTTGTATGGAGAGTGTAGAGAATCGAAGACCCTTTTTACGAAAAACGAGCCTTTCCATCTCTGTCCTCAGAGCTAATTCATCATCATTCATCTGCATTTTGATTCCTAATTGAGAATAAATGAAGATGTCTATGAGACACAACAAATACTTACCGTTAGGTGGACTGTGTGCTCGTTTGTCATCCTTATTATATTTATAAGTAAAGTTATTTTATTTTGTTGTAGAAGATAAGCTGTCTGATAAGCTGATTGTAGGGTCTGTAATACATAGAATCAAAATGCAGGTGAATTGTCAGCCCTGAGGACTGAGACGGAAAGTCTCGTTTCCCGTAAAATAAGCCAGTGCTTGGTTACAATCTTACCTTGTGGTCGGTGGCGAAGAAGCGCTAGATGGTAAATCGAACTGCCTTAGGGTAAAGTTACAGCCTATATACGTGCCACTGCTGGGCACAGGCCTCCCCTCATTTCTGAGAGGGTTTTAGGGCAAGGAATTGTCAGCCGCGCTGCCCCAATGCGTGTTGGCGAACTTCACATGTCTTCGAAATATTTTATTTCTTATTTCTCTGACATGCAGGGTTCCTCACGACATTTTCCTTCACCGCCGAACACGTGGTAAATCAGCACTTAAAATTGCAATTAACAATTTCATTGGTTCCGGCGTGGATCGAAGCCGGTTTGCTCGCGTAGTGTGAAATTTACAGCGAGCGCTAACCATCTGAGCTACCACGGCTCCCTCCGAAACCCTAGATGGTTAATCGAACAGCCTTAGGGTAACAAAATTCCAATTCACTCTTGTCTTGAAAACACCCAGATTGTATCCGCACGGAAGGACATATATAACCACAACAACAAACCTAATATATAGCAAACGATTATGGGGGCATTACTACTTGGCGGCAGAAAGTCTATTGACATGTAATTTCCATGTAATGCCTCAGTTTACTACTCTATGTACGCAATGCAGTGGACGATATGAATGACAAGCTCGTGGAAACTGTCCATGCGGTCGGAGCTAAGTTCTGCAAGACCCGCCGCAGAAGAACACAAAAACTCTCCGATCACACTCTTAATCTCATGGCTGTTAGACGGGAGATAAGGCTGCAATCGTCAACAGATTTGACAGCATACAGGCAACTGAACAGACAGATCTCCAAATGCATGCGGCGAGACTTACGCAACTTTAATACTGCTCGTATTAAAGAAGCGATCGAGCGGAACCAGGGCTCCAAAGTCTTTGCCAGAGATCTGTCTGCCCGTAAGAGCCAACTGTCAAAGCTGAAGACTGAGTGTGGCAGCATCGTTTCCGGGACACCTGAGATTTTGAGTGAGATTGAGAGGTTCTATGGGCAGCTGTACACATCATCGTTGGAGCCACACGCAAGTGTGAGTAACGATCCAAGAGCAAGTCTTATCCGACACTATTCCGATGATATCCCGGACGTCAGTCTAAGCGAGATTAGAATGGCTCTCCAGCACCTTAAAAACGGCAGGGCCCCAGGTGAGGATGGAATTACAGCGGAGCTTCTGAAAGCGGGTGGAACACCGGTACTTGAAGTCCTTCAGAAGCTCTTCAATTCCGTCCTCCATGGTGGCACTACTCCAGAGGCGTGGAGCAGAAGTGCGGTGGTCTTGTTCTTTAAGAAAGGCGACAACGCTCTCTTGAAGAACTACAGACCGATTTCCCTTCTGAGCCGCGTCTACGTGCTGTTTTCGAGAGTCATTACGAATCGTCTCGCACGCAGACTCGACGACTTCCAGCCTCCCGAACAAGCCGGTTTCCGAAAAGGCTTCAGTACCATAGACCACATACATACCCTGCGGCAGATTGTACAGAAGACTGAAGAGTACAATTTGCCACTTTGCCTGGCGTATGTGGAGTATGAGAAAGCCTTTGATTCCGTCGAAATTTGGGCGGTGCTGCAGTCCCTTCAGCGGTGCCAAGTTGACTGTCGGTATATCGAAGTGCTGAAGTGTTTGTACAGTAGGGCTACGATGGCTATCCGAGTACAGAACCAGAGCTCGAAACCTATCCAACTGCAGAGAGGTGTAAGACAGGGTGACGTTATATCCCCGAAACTCTTCACCGCTGCTTTGGAAGACGTTTTCAAGCTACTGGACTGGAAAGGATACGGTATTAACATCAATGGCGAGTACATCACTCACCTTCGATTTGCCGACGATATAGTCCTTATGGCAGAATCGCTGGAGGACTTAAGCACTATGCTCAATGACCTCAATAGTGCCTCCCAACGGATAGGTCTTAAGATGAACATGGACAAAACAAAGATCATGTTTAATGTCCATGTCACACCTATGCCGGTAGTTGTTGGGAGCACTATGCTCGAAGTTGTTGACGAGTACGTTTACCTGGGACAAATAGTCCGACTAGGTAAGTCCAACTTCGACCGAGAGGTCAATCGACGGATTCAACTCGGCTGGGCAGCGTTCGGGAAATTACGACATATCCTCTCGTCAGGTATACCTCAATCTCTAAAAACTAGATTGTACAACCAGTGCGTGTTGCCAGTGATGACTTACGGATCTGAGACGTGGTCCTTCACTGCTGGCCGTATGAGGACGCTCAAGGTCGCTCAGCGAGCTATGGAGAGGGCTATGCTCGGAGTTTCTCTGCGTGATAGACTCAGAAATGAGGATATCCGCAGTAAAACCAGAGTGACCGACATAGCCCAACGGATTAGTAAACTGAAGTAGCAATGGGCCGGCCATATAGCTCGAAGAACCGATAACCGATGGGGAAGAAAGGTTCTCGAGTGGCAGCCTCGTACCGGTAGGCGTAGTGTAAGGCGACCCCCACTAGATGGAGTGACGACCTGGTAAGATATGCAGGAAGTCGATGGATGCAGGTGGCTCAGGACCGTGCTTTGTGGCATTACTTGGGGGAGGCCTATGTTCAGCAGTGGACTTGTGAAGGGCTGTAATGATGATGATGATGACTACTCTATAAATAGTGGGGCATTGTTACTGTACCCAGAAATATAACTTGAAAATATGACAGCCCATGGGGAAGAAAGTATCAGTTTATAATCGGAAAAACGCACTAAAGCGTTCCCTCACTAGATGAAATAGCAGCCTGATGGGGCAGTAAATGAATAAGGTGGCTTAGGAGCGATCATGTTTAGTGGCATTCTTTTAGAGACCACAACCGTTTTTAACGAAGACTTTTTGATTATTTGCATTCATAATAATAATTCCACCTCCACGTTATCCTACCACAACGTTTCAAGCCACAAACATTATCTGGATGTGGTATACCGCACCAAAAATGGAAGCTTTTATTTTTAGTTTTCGAACCGAAATCAATAGTGGTGACAAATAAAGGAAATTATTTTTTATGAGTAAATATCGATATCTATGTTGATTTCTGAATCATACGCATAACAATAATATTGTTTTAGCTATAGATAACGTTTTTAATGGAAAATTATCATGAATTTGTTTCCCATTAATCGATAATAGATCAATTTGTATTTTAGAATAAAGTTCATCTGTCCGTTTGTACATCCTTTATAATAATGTTACACCATATACATTCTGTTATTGATGTGTAGGGGCGACGTAAGACATTACAATTCCGTATGGACGTACTTTTTGTTTAATGATAATTAATACTACGAAGACTGCACCATAGCTAGTAAATAAAGGCATGTTAGTCTTTAGATGTGACACCATTTCTATTGCTTTCTTTGTTTGTAGTCGGTTGCAGTCATCATTGATAGCATCAGCTTATGGAATCTTTACGTCTAAGTATCTAATAGTCCACCTGATGGTTGGTGGATCAATCATCTATAAAGATTCAAAATGCAGATGCGTTGAGGACAACAAAACAATGCCTCGTTACCAATTAAAAGAATTTTGAGTTGCCATCATTCACCTTAACGTTACCATATCCAGTAGCATTATACGAGAATCCATTACGCTCCATTTTTCGATAAAGATTTTTATAACATCTGACATCCTACCTTGGTAATAAGCAACATTAACATTATACACGAAAGCTATTTGATTTTTTTATTTCAAAATTAAAAATATCAATCGAGAAGCGACGGAAATTAACCTCAAAATTTATAAAAGCTAGATACTCAAATATTTATGGGAATAATTATTCATAATTGCTCTCTGTGCATTTGTTATCAATGATCTACACTTTTTTCAGACGCTTATTATCAACAATAAATAAAACATATTTAAGTATTAATATAGTTAATATATTTGTAATACAGTTTACACATATAAATTAGTTCATAAATATACACACTTAACTACCATTGAGCGCGCTAATTGGTCAAATAAAATAGCGCGCGCTTCTCCGGCTTTTTTTATAGAAGAGGGGGCAAACGAGCATGCGTCTCACCTGATGGTAAGTGACTACCGCCGCCCATGAACAACCGCAATACCAGGGGAATTGCAGGTGCGTTGCCGTCTTTTGAGAAAGGAATAAGCTCTTTTCTTGAAGATCCCTAAGGTCGGTAAATTGTACGATGAAAAAAATTCCTAATAAAACTCACAGTGGTGGATCGCCAAGCATCCATATGGTGAGGTGATTTTGACGCGACGTGTGTTCGTGAAATTTTACGCCTGGAATTAATCCTAAAAATTCCCCAGAGCACTCTCCGTGGTAGACGCAGGCGCTAGTGAATCGAGTTGATCGGAAAGAAATCGGTCGTCAACGATTGAAACCGCTCTGCGCTGGATGCGGTCAAGTAGAAGGAGCTGGCACTGGGGTTGCGGCAGGCCCAGGGATGAGAATACTATTTCATGTGAGGTCAAACTTGCGCTTTGTAAAGTCACATGCGATGGCCGGCATGAAATACTGTCTCGCTCTGCTTGTTAGAGGCCAATTTGCGCTTCCCTTCCAAGTGACCACGAAACTGCACACTATCCGATATATCGACGCTGAGGATTTCGGAAGATGCCAGCTCAGCAGCAAGGGAAGTGCCTTGAAACTGAGGAGATACGACAAAGGGGTTCTCTTTAGCGGTGAATGCGTAAATTTGTGTCTTCTGACAAGGACAAGTCAATGGTCCGACGAGCCTAGAGGAGCGTCGACGTAAACTTGATATCCTTCCAGATAAAATATCAGCAGAAGGTCCACTAGTGAAGGTGCATGATCCTCCACATCTGAAATCCACGTAGACGAAGTAACCAGCTGTGTTAGGCCATATGCCAAGGCAAAATCATCAACAGACCTCCCCGTATGACAGGTTAAGCGTGAAGCGAGCTATTCGGCGTTTTAGGCGTTAAAATCGCAAAGGATCACATTCTTTGTGGATGAAATCTGCTGTAGCAAGGAACAGGGCAAGATCCAAAGAAAACGAAGTGTGGGTCGAAGAAGAACATCTTGGCTGAAAAACCTACGCCAATGGTTTTGAAAGAGCACCCGTTCCTTATTCAGAGCCGCGGCATCAAAGATCCAAGTTGCCTTAATGATCGCCGACCTTCGAAAGAAGATGGCACTATGCATAGAAATAAATTTAATTGTAACTGTAAGAGATTGGAATATGTGGATAAATTTAAATATTTAGGTCTAACAATAGATAGGAATTTTAACTGGAGAATACACGTAAATGACATTTGCAATAGGCTAAGATTAGTGCTAAGTAAGTTTTACCAATTAAAAAATGTATTGAACAAACAAACGTTAAGAAGAGTATATTTTGCACTTGCCGACTCGCTAATGAGTTATGGACTTCTTGTATATGGGCGAACCTTTATATATACATATCTGAAAAATATCAAAGATATACAAATAAGACTGATTAAGTTTCTAGTTAGTAAAAATGTAAAAGAAAAATGCAACAAAGACTATAATAAGTTGTTTCCCATTTGTAAAATTATTCTCATAGATAAAAAAATAGATTATTTGGTAGGTTTGGAATATTATTATAATGATGAATATAAAGTTAATGTTAAAAACAAGTACAACACACATAGGGTTAGAGAAAACAAACTGGTTCAACCAAACATAACAAACTATTATGGTAAGAGAACAACTAAGTATTTGGTATCTAAAGTGTTTAACAAAATAGATATATTAAGAGATAAAGTTAAAATTAGTAAAAGATCACTTAAGAGAAAATTAAAAAACATTATACAGGATGGCTAATAGAACTAAATACGATAGTATATTAATAAACCATAACAATATAATATATAACTATCAGGTAATTAATTTATATAAATAAAGTTAAATATATATGCAACTTGTAACATAATTAACGCACTTTGAGAAAGTAGTTTGTTCAGAATCGTTTACTGAATCGATTCCTATCCTTTTATAGGTAATTTTTTAACCCAAAAAAAAAAATAATTAAAACTACGTAAATTACAGTCACACTAAATCTGTACAGTCAAAACAAACTGAAATTGACCGTAACTTAAGGCAATAAGACTTTTAAGAGTGCAGTTTTATTTGTATTATTACTAATTCTGTCATTCAATAAAAGTAAAGAAAAATGAACTTTATTTCAAGCACGTTAAAGTCTTTGCGTTCGTGGATTTGTACTGTGACCACAGCATTCTTCCGGAATTAGTATAACTAATTTGATAAATGACCAGTGCATAAAAATGTTTAACTAAAAATACAGTGTAAGTATTACGATTATAACATAATATACTAATTGGGGTGTCTGAGGGTGTGCGTTGATTACGTTACATATTGTACATATATATGTATATATGTATATATATATATATATATATATATATATATATATATATATATATATATATATATATATATATATATATATATATATATATATATATATATATATATAAGATCATAAAGTTAACATAACAACAAGATGTCATAGGTTTATATATTACTGTTATCTATATAATTGTGTATTATTGTGTCCAATATTAGGAGTACATAAGGTGGTTCATTGCTATGTAAAAGAGCGCCTCTCGCCATCAAACGTAAAAGTTTGGCTAGTTTAGAATTAAGTAACACCACTGTCTTATAAATTCATTAATAAATAATAAATAAATAAAAACTTTAATAAGAAGAAGTAGCAAGGAATCCGTAGCCATTTGGAGGTGGGCGATGAGTCGGTCGGTTTTAGCATTACCGCTATGTGACCTATAGAGGCACCCGTAGACGCCGGAATGGTTGTCGCTGTCTTTGCGCAGCCATAGGACGGACAGGTCCCTACCTTCAAGACTGCCGAGACGTTAAAAACAGATGTCCTCTCTGACGTATACGCAAACTCCATCCTGGGGTACAAAGGAGTTCTCTAATTTGGACCCCGGGTAGGAGAGATATGAAGTATCAGCCGGAGAGGACACCTGAGTCTCGGTTAAAAAGAGCAAGTCCGGCTTTGTCGTCTCGTGATAGCGGAAAGACGTTACACATCAAAAATAAAAATAAATGTCAATTTCTCAGTATAAGGTTTAATCATAACACTGATAAAACAGTGATTGCATTCAAAAATAATTAACAGGAGGTGGTATCGCAGAAAGACACTAGTCTAGAAATGTGCAAGTGAATTTTATTACTTTCACTTACTTTTAATCTAGATTGTTACAATTAAATTAGTTGAATACATAGATAAAACATTAAGTTAATATTTTTTCGAGGTAACAAAGATTAGCTAAGTGTATAAAAAAGCCATTCTCACTTACACTATATTCGCAGTTATGGTAAACACAATGAAAGGTTTGTAGTGTTACAAAATTTATACTACTTTAAAACAAAGATAGACAAAATAACTTTTAATTTTTTCCAGCTCCGGTTGCAATTTTATTCGTGGCAGCTGCTTTAGCAGCAGAAGACAACGGTCCTTGTCCCAAGGAACAAGATGTAAACATTAAAGTCGAACGTCTATTACCTCATAATGAATGCAACAAGTTCTACCAATGTATTCAAGGCGAGCCCGTTGAAATGTTCTGCGCCGACGGACTTTTCTTCAACTCGATCTTTCGTTATTGTGATTGGGCACCTAATGTTGATTGCGGTGAGAGGACGATCCCAACTGGAAAGATGCTGGCTACTAATCAAGAAGAGGAGCAGAAACCAGAACCAGAAAGTGATAATCCAGAAGCCGCTGAAATTGATTTTCTCGAAAATGGTTGTCCCGTAGACCCAGTTATACATTGGCTTTTACCTGACGATAATGACTGCTCCTTATTCTTCTATTGTGTTTGGGGTGAAAAGGTTCAAAGATCGTGCCCGAATTCCTTGCATTTCAACAGAAAATTGCAGGTACGTTACATATTTGTATGAAACACAAGTCTCCTCATAGTAATCTCATGTAATAATGTCAGTGACAAACGAGCTTTTATCTGATGGTGAGTGGCTGCTGCAGTCCGTGAACATCTGCAACCAACTTCAAGCAAAGAAGTCTATAGAGGGATGGTTATCTGTAATAACTGAGACAGAATATTTCACAGCATGCAAGTAAACTGGCTCTCTATACTCTTCAGACCTAAAGACAGGAGTGCACGCACCGCTGCTTGGCAACAGAAAGTGAGAGGTAAGTACTTATTCGGACGGACACTTGGGTAGAAAGGGAGTCCCACCATCTAGTAAATTATCAGAGTATGTATGCCGGGGGTCCTTGGCTTGAATGCACGTTGGAACCAATTCTTTTTTACTTATCGTAAGCCAGCCAGTACTGGACTCCATGATTATTACATTTAAGCAAGAATATATATTATCCTGGTTCTGGTTAAAGACAGGTCAGCAGACAAACCACATTCTTGACCTTCACCTGCATCCATCGATTTCCAGAACGTCTTACTACTTTTTGCTTACCGGTGCGAGGCCACCACTCGTTTTTCGAAAAAGTTTTCTCTCCATCGGTTGTGGGTTCTTCGAGCTATATAGCCAACTATGGCCTCTTCAGCTTACTTATTCATTGAGCTATAAAGGTTACTCTAGTTCTACTGTGGATATCCTCATTTTGAAGTCTTTTACGAAGTAAAGCTCTGAGCATAGCTCTCTCCATAGCTCGCTGAGCAACTTTGAACTTCCTTGTACGGTCAGCGGTGAAGGACCATGTAACTAGTAACACGCATTGGTTGTTCATATTCACATTCTTGTTTGAAAGTTTGGAAGAATACGTGACGAGAAAATGTGTTATAATTTCTCGAACGTAACGTAACGAACCTAGACGAGCTGCATCCGTCGATTGAACTTTTGTCTTGTACATATCAACTTTAAGACCTATCTGTTGGAGTAGAGATACTATTGAGAATACTGGCGTGAAATAACAACATAATGTTGCAGTGTTTCATATATGTATGGTCAGTTTAGAAAACCGGTGACCTTTTTTACTGGTAACAAGATTGTATTTTGATTCTTAATCAACATCCACTTTCAGTTACGTGGTGATTACCACACCACAGAGGAGACCTACGAGACGAAATCAGGTGAAGTATTCTCTTGCGCTGCTCTGCACGTTTTTATAATCAAACTGATTAAAGTAAACAGACGTCGTAAGGAAACCTGCATGTCTAAGAAATAAACTAGAAAAAAAATATTTCAAATACATGTGAAGTTCGTCAACACGCATTAATGCACTTCCTTGTCCTAAAACCCTCTCGGAAGTGAAAGGTGTGTGCCCAGCAGTGAAACGAAAGTAGGCTGTAACTTTACTTATTATTTTCCTATAATGAAAGATATCTTAATAGTCCGTTAAGATCTGATAAAGAATATGCCTGTCGCGGTGCCCCAATGCATGTTGGTGAACTTCATCTGTCGTCGAAATATTTTTTTGTTTGTTGTTGGACGTTATCTCCACCATTAAGCGTGTGGTAAATTTACTCTTGAAATCGCAATTAGCAAATTTACTGGTGCCGGTGGTGATCAAACCTGGATTACCCGCATACTGTACAAAAAAGTGGAAGCCAAAGCCCTGATATCTTCTGTATACGGGAGGATATTAACAGGTTTTTTTTCAGGTCTGTGACTGGTCCCAATTTGCTGAATGTACGGTGAAAGACGTAACAAGCACAAGTACCTCCGCACCGACGCTACCACCGAGTGACAGACGTTGAAGAAAAAGCCTTTTCCTTTAAATTATTAAAGATTTATAAAGACTATAGAATCCGGATGTTTTATGTTACTGTAAAATGTTACCTTGTTTAGTTGGAAAAACAATATTAAACGTTCTATTGATATAAATTAATATTTTTATGTTAGAAATATTCTCATTTACGTTACTTAGCTGCAATGTACAATAGGACACTAGGTATATTTTATATTCACAAAATTGCACATACCCTAAAATTTATGGATATTCTTAAGATGACTGGGGTATGGGATGACATATTAAGTACTAAAAAGCGAGTAATTTTTGTAGTAATAATTGTGTTTTTAATAGAAGAGGAGGCAAACGAGCATGCGGCTCACCTGATTGTAATTGGTTACCGCCGCCCATGAATAACTGCTACACCATGGGAATTTCCGGAATTTCCATGGGAATTGTTAAATCTACATCAGAAGAGTTAAAACCCAGGCCGATACTAAGTTCCTTATTTTCGTTTCTGTCTTATGTCACTAAATTATTGGAAATGTTAAGAACATACAGTTATAAAGAATCTTGTATCTGGAGATTCTTCTTCTTTGTCATGTACCAGAAGAATCCACCTGCTGGACATAGGCCTATCCCGTTGAAAGCCGGGTTTGCCATTACGCTTATCATGCATATTGGAGACTGCAGTAGAAGACTTCTCGCACCTTTGACACTGCTAACCATCGATACTCTGGATTTTTTAGAAGAGGGAGCAAACAAGCGTGCGGCTCACCTGATGGTAAGTTTCGACCGCTGCCCATGCACATCTGCAACACAAGGGAAATTGCAGATGCGTTGCCAGTCCTTATTGGATGTTTATGTCTGACGCAAACGATGGTTGTACTGCCATCTATTGGAAGGCATGAGATATTTCTGAGATATTCCAGCATTCTGAAGAATCACAACCTGAAATGACGTGATGGATTCTCTCAAAATACAAGTATAAGTCGATGGTTGTACTGCCATCTATTGGAAGCCATGAGATATTTCTGAGATATTCCAGCATTCTGAAGAATCACAACCTGAAATGAGGTGATGGATTCTCTAAGACTATCACCACAAGGTCGACTAAGGTGTTAATTTAATCATTGAAATACTATCAACCTTAACAAAAATGAATCTGCTTTTGGCTTTCAGTGGAGCGTGTAAAGATTGCTATATATTTTTAACACATATTTTTAAAATACAAGTTTTAGTTTTTCTTCTATAATTATAATTGTTAATTACAAAATTTGGATTTTAACATTTATTACAATGCATTGAATTATTTGTCTAAAAAATTAATGGATGCTTTTATGTGTGTTGTAATAGTATCCATGTATGCTTATTTGTGGCAATATAATATTGCCACAAGCATACGTATTTGAAAGCTTCGGGGAGTATTTTACACTCCGATCAAAATTAGTCGTCTTAATGTAATTACGACCCTCTTACTAGTGTTGTAGCAAGTGGGTCGTACATAGCTGGTTATAATATTAAATATTAAGAAAAATTAATATAAATATATTTTAATTACAATCTATTGATATTTAAAATTATAATATTTACAATTAATACTAATTATACACAATATTAAAAAATTAGAATATAGAAAAACTAAAACTAAACATTTTAATAGTCAAAAAGTCCTGCTCCCCGTGGTATCGTGTCAAGAACGCTGACTGAGTTTCCAGGCTGAATAGCTATACTTACCCTTTGAGCGAGGAAAGAACGAGCCCTCTTATCACCAGCAGCGACTACTAGTTGTGGATACAGTTCCTTTAGGAACTTTACTCCACGTGGGCCCCACGGACCGGTAGTCTCTACAGCAAATGGCACAAATATGTAGTCATTTCTCAAAGACTCATATTTGCTCCATTTACTAAATTCGGCTGCCTATGATGCCGCCCCGGCTCTAAAAGAGGTACCCTTGAGATGAGAGGCCGCCAAAGTGTCAACGCAAGTAGCATCCTACACTACGGCTTTACCTCTCCCAAACTACTAAAGTCACACCATCGGGTCTCTTGCTATCGTCTCTAAATATCCCGCAAGGCGAAAAGCGAGGGTATATTTATGGAGGCAAAAGCCCTTCGGATGATTTCATTATTTTATTTTATTTCGTTTTAATAATTAAGTTATTTTATTTTATTTCTTAAAAAGTCAAATATGTAATTATTTCCTAAATTATCGCGAATACTTCACATTGAATAAAATACATTTTAAAATATGTATTGTGTAATCATGGAGTCGAGTACACATTTATGTGTTTGTATAATATTGTTTAATTATTAATATTTGATTTAAACTTTTGATTTTCGACGCTTTGGAGGCTTTACAGCACCTATGGTTTGAAGCCTAAGATGTTTGATGTTCTGATGCCAATTAATATTTAAAAGCTGAAGGTAGCCCGGATTACCTATTATTTTATCTATTCTATTTTATCTATTTTACAGGTGTGTCTTATAAATATTTCTTCTTTCTTCTTTCGGTCTTTTATTGAATACGTTATCATGATTATTATCAATGTTTCAATCACTAACCATCGCTGATAAAAGATAAATTTCATTTTTTTTTGTAATCAAATCATTGATATTATTATGTTTTACTTTAGAATTGCGCATCTACTCTAACGTCACTATGATGAAAGGTATCTTTGTTAAATTTTGTTGATAAATTTTATGCATAACATTAATAATTTATACAATAAATTCAAAACCATTTTTGTACGATTTTTCAGGTATTATATTATTGGTTTCGTTCCTCGCTCTCTTCGTAATTGGATATGCTGCTAATCAGTGTCATAAAGAACAAGAAACAAATTGGCAAATCGAACTGCTCTTAAAGCACGAGGACTGTGATAAGTTTTACAAATGTACCTTGGGACAACCTATTGAGATGCATTGCCCTGGTGGACTTTACTTTAATCCCGAAATTTCACAGTGTGACTGGAAGGATAATGTTGATTGTAGTGAAAAAAACATGTCATATGACAATAATTTAAAATCCGAAGGCTCCGATGAATTAGGGACAGATACGGAATATCAAAATGAATCGAAAGAGATTGATGATGCTTCGGAGACAGAAGAAGATTCCGATGAGTTGGACACTGATTTTGCAGGTGATAAAAGTTCTTCCCAAGAAAATCTTGAAGTATCAGAATTGGAATTCTTAGACAACGGATGTCCGGTCAACCCACAAATACATTGGCTTTTACCTCACGAAGATGATTGCAATCTATTCTATTATTGTGTATTAGGAGAGAAAGTACAAAGAAACTGCCCAAGCTCGCTTCATTTTAACAAAAACTTACAGGTCAGTACGATATGATACGATAAGCCTTATTTATATTAAATCAATAGTTATACTAAATGTATAGTGTAACGTTATTTTATTGATAGGTTGAATTTAAAAGAATGGCTGATTGTAAAATATATAAAAATTGGTAAATATAAATAATTCATTACAGCCTATCAAAAATCCCCTGATAAACATAGGCCTCCCCCATAGATGATCTGATACATACCTATATACATTTATGTGTAGTACCCGGATGACCGAGCTTTGCTCGGTTTTTTTAAGTTACATTTATATACAAATTACATGAATAATAGCTTTTGATCTTATTGACATAATAGAAAAAACTGAACTGGTTATTTGAATAAAAAATCATGAGCGCAATTAGTTTAATTAAAATTTTCGTATTTTTAAAAAATTCTAAAAAAAAGGCTCGAAATAATAGATTTTCTCACAAAAGAAGGGACTTTGAAGAAAAAAGGAAAAAAAGTCGGACCTAAGACGGGACGCGAACCACGGAACTCCGATATCACGCCCGAACAGAATCGCATCTGAGTTATTACGATCGTTGGTAACCTGTCAAAATTTACCTTCTTATATTGTTGCAGTTTTTTTATTGCCTGAAAACACGGACAAAAGGACATTTTCTAAAAATAAATCCTAGCTAGATCGATTTATTGCCCCCGAAACTCCCTGGACACTAAATTTTATGAAATTCGTTGGAACCGTTTCCGAGATTCTGATTATACAAGAATCGCTCGTTTAAAGGTATAGGAATAGGATATTTCACAGTACATTATACTTGACAAGCGGGTTGGTAAACTAAAAAATATGAATAGTGGCTACCCAATAAGTATGATTCAGATATTTTATGATTCAACTATGTTTTAGGTATATATTATTAGTAATGTAATTATAGTCGAATACCAATGGATAAATAAAATAATAAAAAGCCAAGTATACGGGCAAACATATTGGTACCCCACTCGTATTTACCTAAACGTTTCAGATTAATATCAGAAATCAACCGAGACACGGTATTTATCCGAAAGCAATAAAGTTTGCGATTTTGTACAAATGTTTTCTCCGAATGAAATCCAAAGTCGGGCTCCGCGAAATCCTCATAGTAGGTAGTTGGGGTTGGTTAAGATGCAATATTATACACAATCGTATAATATATCATATTATATATCAAATATTAAAAAATAGGCTACCGATAATGTAAATGGCATTACATAGTATTAACCATTTCTTTTGTAAAATGTAAACTTAATATGGTTAAAAAAGTTTTACTCTCAGAAATCAATGAATTACTTTATTTTTCGAAATTGCTAAAAAAAGTACTTCGACGTATTCACCTACAGGAAGTATTTTAAAGATCTGGAATAAACAAAAGGAATCATGCTGCTATATTTACTAAAATTACGCGTATTAAGGAACAAGGAACATTAAAGCTCAATGTACATTGTAGCAGAACGGAATGGAAGTGAATTTTTATAACGAAGTTGTACATAGTAAAACGAGTTCAAGAGCGTACAAACTAGATATAAATCAAAAAAGAAGTCGCGCGTGTTCCGGGAAATCCTCGAGCTTTGTCGAGGATGTAGGCGCAGTCTGTGGAATCCTCGGGAAGTGGCGCGAAGAGCGACGTTTTCGTTTCTTCCATAAATCATTCCTATTCCTTTTCTTTTTTCTGATATTCAATTCTCCTTTCATTCTTCCTTTTCTTATCATTTTCTTTTTCTTCTGCCTCAAAAGTAAGCAATATGAAAATAATGTCCACTCAACTATTCTTGTTTAGTACTCTTAATAGATCTGGACTAAATAACTGAACGTCCTCCATAGGCTCAAGGCGCAGAGCGAGAAGGCGCGCGAACAACGCGCCTTGTCTCACAACGGTTCAAAACTGACGCTTCCGTTCCATTCCGTCCCGCTCCCGCCGCAATTTATATTAATGGGGCCGCAATAATAGTATACTTGATGAATTTGAATCTTATTTTAAAAAAAATTGTTCTGGTTTACCACTTACTCGACTGTGAAGACAAACGTACAAACCTACATGTTTGAGGAATAATATTATTTTAAAATATGTAAAACCCGCCAGCATGAACTTGATCAGTGCGGCAAACTAATTGCTCCATAACCCTTTCAGCAATGAGAGTAGGCCCCGTGCCCGTGCCCATTGTGGGGTGTAGATAGATATAGGCTGTAACATATTTTGCTTTACAATTCAGTATGTTTGTTTGTTTTAGGTGTGCGACTGGCCCGATGAAACGGGATGTTCAAAGTCTTTAGAAGACAATGCTTCTATTGAACACGAAATAATTAAGACAATTGAAACCGTGGTTGACATAAAATTGTAATACAATAAACTGGTATTTTGAAAGAAGTTGTTTAGAGGTTTAGATTTTAAAGCTGTTGAGAAAATATAGTATTATCCCTAAATATTAAAATGCAATTTTTCATCACGAATTGAGTGAAAATAGAGTCAATTTTGTGATACAGAAAGATTTTTATTCAAAACTTCAAATTTACAAAGGAATATAGAATTGTTAATGTTTTAAGTACCTATGGTAAATACTTTAAGTAATATTATTTGTAACGTAATTTAGAATTAAGTATATTACACTCGCCGTTCCCGCGACGACGCGTGCAAGGACTTGGTTTACCATTTCGTGCAAAAAAGGAACAATTAAAATAGATTTACTTTTGTGTCCGTGTACCTGTCACGATTCTTTACCTGCCCTCCGGTGACGTCAGATACGGTCACAAACATTTTTTTTTTGCGCCCGAAGCAATTAAAGGGCTAACCTATACGTAGGGAGGCGGAAAATGCATTACGCATACCACGATAGCCGGTCTATCGTGGTTATGAGGGACTCACTGTCCTACCGGGGACCCTAAGTGATACCCTCTAAAAACCGCCTTTGGGGACAGGCAGCCGGCTGATTAAGCTGTATTGTGCCTTATCGTGAGCGACCCTCTTTTGGGAAAAGAGGGCGCAGGCGGCTACGAGCCGCTGAGGGAGTGCCTACGAAGGCAAATTAATATTAGTTAATACAATAATTTAATTTAATTAGAGTTGGCCTGAGCCGCCAGGAGGCAGTTCAGGTCGTTTGTCAGTTTATTAGGCGGGTCCGAGAGAGAGTTTCTCGGCCTGCAGACTCGATAGCGAGAGGAGGGTGGGGCTGCATAAGTAGCTGCCTCACGAATTAATTGGTTTGGATGCGACTCTGAGGCTTTGAAGAAGTTCTCAGAAAGTTTTTTAAGAAATTGTTGAATTGTTGGGAGCTCTAGGTCCCGATGGAGGTCGGCATTACGGACGTACCAAGGTGCGTTCGCAGCTCAACGACAGAAAAGGTTTTGAACTATTTGGAGTTCATTAATAATATGTATTAGGGTTTGCGTGGGCAAAGACGGGGCCCGCGTAGGACATGACTGGTCGTAACCAGACCTTATAAAGGGTACGCTTGTTTCGAAGGGACATTTTACTGTGTCTGCCCAACATACTGTTGAGCCTACTCAGATAAAACCGTGCGTGACGGGTTTTTCTTTTGACGTGGGGCCTGAAAGTGAGCCCTGTGTCTAGAGTGACACCTAAATATTTGGCGGTCGTATGCCAGGGGACAGGGGTCCCTAGCATACGTATTGGTGGAGTGTTTTTGAGACGGCGTCGTTTATAATCGAAGTGAACGGCGGAGCTCTTCTCCGGGTTCAGATCGATGCGCCATTTTTTGAACCAATCTCCTAGGTCATCAACTGACTTTTGGATCTTGTTCCGTATGAAGGGCAGTGAGACGCCTTTGCAGTAGATAGCAGTGTCGTCTGCGAAGAGGGAGAGCTGAACACCTTTCGACGGGATGGGAATGTCGTTGGTGAACAGGATGTACAGCAGAGGAGCAAGTACTGAGCCCTGAGGGACACCAGCCTTGATAGTTCGCTGTGAGGATAGCGTGCGTTCGTGTCTAAAACGAAAGGTACGATACTCTAGATAAGAGGCCACGAGACGTACTAGGCGATCGGGGAGACCTATCTTGTATAATTTGTAGATAAGGCCTGTATGCCAGACTCTATCGAAAGCTTTAGCTATGTCGAAAAAGACCGCGATGGTCTTATGACGACGAGGATAAAAACCGCTGGGGATATATTCCACAATACGGTGAACTTGTTGGGGACATGAGTGTTGGGCTCGGAAACCGAATTGGTGAGGAATGATGAAGGATCACCGTCTGTGGGAAACAGATAGCGCCTCATACGTGTTTGGATGACTCTTTCAAAGAGCTTGCCCATTGCCTTGAGGAGGCTAATGGGGCGATGACTGGAGGGGAGATTGAGAGGCTTGCCTGGCTTGGGAATTCCAATCACAGTTGCCTCTTTCCACGTAGTGGGAAAGTAACTAAGGTTGAAGCAGGCGTTGAAGATAATAGATAAAAAGGTTAACACCTGCTCAGGAAAGTGTTTTAGGGCTTGGTTGGAGATGCCATCCGCGCCCGGGTCACAAACATCGGAAATGTATTTCTTTTATATGTGAAGGAGCAAACGAGCGTACGGCTCACCTGATGGTAAATTACCACCGCCGCCCATGAACAAATGCAACAAATCCGTATCCACGGATTTGTTGAATTTGTTCATTGAGTTATTAATTTATTAATATAATTCGATGTGGATGCACTACTATTATTCACTTTTTGGTTGAGCGTTCGAGGGCCAACCAGATAATAGTTTTTTAGTTTTCATGGTGGTTGAGTTATTTTTAATATTTTGTCATTATTGTTAAAATTGTAAATAAAGGTAAATAAAATGAATATCTAAAGCATTTATTTGTTTTATTCAATTTTGTGCAATATTTTAAATACGTATACACATACGTAAACGCGCATACGTATGCCAAACTGTTTTATTATACATAGTAAGTAGGTCAATGATATAAAGCATTAAAAACTAAAACATGTTTTAATTTTATTTTATGACTATGTTTGAATACTCCTGATGTAAACATTTAATGAATTAATTACCCAAATGCTTGATAATACTATTTTTGTAGGTAATACGAGTATATACAGTAATACATATAAAGTACGCACACGTTATTTTATCATTTGATCAAAAAATAATTGGGAAAATCCAAATGCGCATGCCTCACACGCTTATGATGTTAAAAATTACAAGAAAATAACAGAGAATCTGATCGACTTCCATTAATAACTTTTAAATGGTATTGAGTTCAATTACAAAAATCAATAGGGATCCTCCTTAGAATATACAGAGTATTATTTAATAATATACAACATGTAACAAAAACCCTGTGGTTCCCATTAACTGCGTTATCAGAATCAATATCCAAGCATATAGAAATAACTTTTGTCAAAAAAAATACATTTAAAAAAAGTTTAATGAAAAAAAATTAATTTGCAAATTGTATGTGGTTTTATTATCTCTGCATTGGCCGAGGAGTAAGAGGATTGTCAGACTCCGCATTACCGATACTCGTGTGAGTTAGAGGAAATGAAATCACATAAAATTTGCAAATTAATTTTTTTTTCATTAAAATTATTTTTTAATGAAAATTAAAACTGAATCTGAATCAAGTAGAAAATAAACTAATCTTATAAGTCTATGTTTGTAGTTATTGTAACGTTAATAATAATATGGATTTAACGTTTAGCTAAAAGTACACATATTGCACTAGAGCACCTCGCGTTGTGAGGCGTGCAACAAATTAGTCGACTATTTAATTTCGCAACACCAGTAACATTACTCAAGAAATGTTGTAAATAAATAAATGGCTAGTAAAATTGCTGAATAGTAAATAGTAAGAGTTAAAATTGTCGTTGAGCGGTAAAGTACAAAAGTACAGAAGTACCATGTAATATCAGCAGGTGCAGCTAAAAAAATGTTAAGGCATGTAGGCATTGAGTTTATAAATCAATGTATGTAGGTAAAATATTTAGAATCGTGGAAAGAAGAGGAGTGTCGGTATTGGGATTTGCCACTCACCCTGTTCTCCGTCACTCTGGTGGAGCCATTGACTAGAACCGCTGCCTATGAGTGCGTTAAACTTGTAATGTAATCCGTAAAACCCAAATTGCTAGGTTTACCAGATTCTGGGGTATGTTCCAAAATAGAACCCAGTGTACTGTCCAATGCAAATGACGTCAGGAATCGACACTATACTGGTGATTCATTCCAAAACATAAGACAGTATATGACGTCATACATTAGCGCCATATTGGAAGTTTTGGCGATTATTTTGTCATTTTCTGCTCCAAAAATCATTATATACTCCTAGTGGAGATACCAGCAGTAATTCTATAATTTTTTGTATTTGAATAAATAAAAACAAATTCTGGCATGCTTCATTCAGCGTACACACAATTAATTTTTTTTTTTATATTTTGTTTTAATATGGCCGGATATCCAACACGCACGTACAATACGCCCGTACAATAGGCACGCCAGTACAATATGGTATCAATTGATGACGTCATTTGTATACGGCAGTATACTGGAAAAGTTTTGGAACATACCCCTGGTGTCCATCAAAATTTATAACAGTCGAGAACGTGATAAGCGCCTGTTTATTTTCTTTGAGCAATGTCACTAGAGTACACTAATGACTGTTGTTTGTGTTGTGAATTAAATGGAATCGTCTAACTTAATATTCAATTTGCATTATTAGAAAATTTCCTTATGCTCCTGAACAGTGATTCCCAAAGTGGTCTATATCGACCCCTAGGGGTCTATGACAACCTGCAAGGGGTCTACGTCAGCGAAAAAAAATTGGGGGTCCATGAAATGAAATTGAGGGTCCACGATAGTGGATCTCAACACATTCACTGATAGTACCTATTTACTTACATCATACTATCTTATAATATCAAAACATATACATTATTTAAAGTACCTATGAAGTAAAAAATTTATTATATATGTTTATAAAATTGTGTAAGTTGTAGGATGTTGGTAGGTATTCGCTTTGTGGTCGCAATACATTTTGAACTTGTAAAAACCTGAGAGTCGCAGTCTCAGAGCTTCGCTACCTTGCACTGACTTGTTCAATTCGTCACTCTATAAATACGAATGTGGGACAAATACGTTTATTCGTTTCCTGAATCGTGAAAACTAAAGTGCTAAGAAAATATTTTAAAAATATAAACAGATAGTATATCACACAAATTATAGTGAGTCAGTGTTATTTTGTTTGAGAGTACTGGAGTGAAAGTAAGTACATTATTTTTTATTAAATTTTAGTTTTGTACTCGTAGTTAGCAAAGATAGATAAATTACGCCAATCATGACTTTAGTTATTAGTAGTTTAATATTCAACCATGCAAAATTACACGAGCACTCCTCAATAGTTTCTTTTTGAAAGTTTTAGCAATCAGTATTATAATTACAGTGCAATCTCCATAATTCGAGCTAATTGTTGCAAGAAGATGTTCGAATTATGGAATGTTTTCGGAAAAATCAAAAAATATTTTTAATATACAGCTGCTGGATTTTCTGTCTTATTTAAATAATTTAATTTTGCCCACAGATGACTGACGCCATGTCCGAATCTAAAAAGAAATGTAGAGTACAGTGTCGATTATTGGAAATTTGGCTTCATTCCATCATTGCCGGACAAACAATCGCCTAAGTGCCTTTTATGCAACAAAGTTTTGGGCAATGACGCTATTAAACCATCTAAACTGCAGGATCATCTAAAAAGATGCTACCCTGATAAAACAGAGAAAGATTTGAAATACTTTCAAACACTCAAAGATAAACTTCAGAAGAGACCTACACTGGACAGAATGTTCCCTTCGACGTCCCAAAGAAATGATGATGGTTTGCGGGCGTCTTACAATATCTCGTTACTTATAGCAAAATCCGGAAAACCGCATACTATCGGAGAGAAGTTAATTTTGCCAGCCGTTGAAGAGGTTTTAAAAACTGTTTTACACAAACCTGCATCTGATATCATTAAAAGAATTCCCTTAAGCAACAATACTGTTAAAAGACGTATTGATGAAATAAGTTCTGATATTGAAAGCTTCTTATGTAATTATTTGCAAACGACCCATTTCTTTATACAACTGGACGAGTCAACTTTACCTGATAATGCAGCATTATTATTGGCATATGTTCGTTTTATTATTAATCAAGAAATCTACGAAGAACTGCTCTTCGCAAGAACTTTGATAACTGACACTAAAGGCGAATCAATATTTCATGTTTTGAAGGATTATTTCATTGAAAAAGCAATTCCTTTATCAAATATAATATCAGTAGCTACAGATGGAGCACACGTTATGCCAATCTCCTAACGATAAAAAGAAACAGGCTGGACATCATTAGCCGAGGAGATTCAAGATTAACCCTTACAAAATTGACGCCAAATGTTGATAATTTATTATTAAAGCATTAGGTTCATCCTTATCACTAAAAATATTGACTTATTGCTTATTTTATTTTATTTATAGTTTATTTTATGTTTATTTAATGCTACGTATATTTTACATAACAGATACAAAATTTTATTTTGAGTAGTTTTAATTTAAATTCAATTAATAAATGTATAAATTAACATGTGTTTTTACTTTAAGTTTTTAACACTAAACTTCACTACAGTTAGAAATTTACAGGAAATCAACATCAGGTAAGTAGGGGGTCTACCCAACATGGAAAAACATGGCAAGGGGTCTACGACACAAAAAAGTTTGGGGAACTCCGCTCCTGAATACACGCCCCGTTAAGGCGTATCCCTGATCAAAACCTTGCAAAAGTGCGTTTTTCAGATACCATTATCTCATAAGTTATGAGAAATAAACTACATCTAAAATAACATTAATTTTCAATATCCTATCATCACATTCCACGTTCTAATTTGTTTTATGTGTTATAAATACATTTAAAATCTACTTTTAAAAAATGACTAAAATTATTGATTACATGCATCTCTTGCTAAACGCAATGTTCTAATCATTTGAAGATTACACTAATGGATAGATAAGTTAAAAATCTATATTCTTTACGTTTTATTTAATTTCTTAAGTTCGCTTTTCTTTTTATATAATTCTAAAAGGCAGCTACTAATTTGTTTCAATATCAGATTTAATGATTTGAATCAATGAGTTAGGTTAGGTTTCGTTTCATTTCATATCAATAAAAAAAATTACTGAAGACTTGGCTGTATGGGCATAGTTCCCTTTGCCTACCTAGAATGGGTTAAGAAAACAAAAAAATCTCTGCTTAAATCGTTGACAGAAAAACCTATAGGCTAATGATTAGCGTGTCCTTGAGTGAGAAAGGGCGATAACGTAGTTTTAGGAACTCAATGGTTTTAGGTTATATAATAATCTTTATGACTTTTAAACATAATTACATAAAAATTTTAATTGTTCTTAGAACTGAACTGAAAAAGGTTCACCAATCTGAAGCTCACAAAACACTTTTTTTGCACTTTAGCCAACTTGTAAACTCCTTAGATCGCTACGAACTGTCAGAGTTGTTTAGCAAAAATTCAGTGAACCCAGGTCTAATTCCAAAACAATAGCCCAATGTAAAGCTCATACATAGAAGAGAAATAATAATAATAACTGTCGGTTCACGATTGCCTTTTGGGATTCATTGTCATACATCATCTTCCCTACACGCCATATGGGTTACATTCCGGCGTGTAGGGTGGATACACGCCAGAATAGTACCGAATTCATTGCCATTTTTTTTCATTGCAATTTGGACAATTATGTGTAATTTTTAATAGAATAACAAAAAATCTTTTTCAAAAAGTCTCTGTGTGAAAGCTTGGTTTGTAAATTACTTTCTTACTACTATGTTCTTTTATTTTTCGATCTATTTCGGATTCAAAGTTTGTAATTATAAGGGATTGGTTTTTAATGGGTGCCCCTTTTAAATTTATTTATTTTTTTTATTTATTTATTTATTTATTTTAACAATAAGTAACATTATAAAGAACACAGGTAGCTGCGGGTCCTAAACTAAGCGCAGCTTGTATCTTAGGACCCTGGCATGCGATACAAAACGGTTTGTCACTGGACCTCATTTTCATCGAGATAGTGTTAATACTACGTGCTTGTCATCGGCCTTTAAAATTAATGCCTCTAATACAAAAACTAAGGAAGTATTGTTTTACTACATAAATAAATATAAAATAAATAATAGCGCCTGCAAGGGATGATTCCGCAATAGTTGGAATAGGAATGATTACGTCCGGGTCTGGTTTTGTGTGTGTGTGTGTGTGTGTGTGTGTGTGTGTGTGTGTGTATCTTCTGTGCTATTTAATTAGCTCTTCAGTATCATTATATGTAAGAGTATACAGCATGTTCTTTAATAGGGTTTTACATGAGGAAAGTAGCTGGTCTTTAAGGTCAATTATTTTTAATATTTTGTTGTAGATGAAAGGATGTGAGAAGGTGGGTGTTGATGATGTAGGCCGCTGGTGTCGTCTGGGAGAAAAATATACAAAAAAAATTTGGTGAGCGCGTGTACATCCGCGGGGAGGGAGACATAGGTGTCACCTCGTATGATGTTCTAGTGCAACTAACTCGAAACGCGGGATCATGTACTCAGCGGTGCAACACCGTTGTTGCAAATATACCTTCACCCTACTGATAAAAATCGCGGTAAGTGCCACCGTCCCCGTATGCACACGTACTTATTTATTATAGAAAAACAGCAAGTACATTAGGTAAGTAACAATGTTTTATGAGTATATTTTTTACATATATTATTTTTTATTGATTAATATTATTTATATTTCAGGTGTTCGAGAAGCAACGTGAGCGTCGTCAACATCCTCCCCCCAAGTGTCGGTTCGCCGACACTCATCATCAAGCTGGAGAAAGGCCACGCGAGCAGCTGATCGCTTCATCACTCCTGACTTAGTCCTAACGTCAACTACTCTGACTCTGCCGTCTGAACCTGGATAAACCTTTTCAATAATACCTATTGGCCAACAGTTTCGAAATAATGATGGATCGACTACTACTACAAGATCTCCTACTTTTAATTGCGGACCTTCCCTATCCCATTTACGACGAGGAATTAGCTCTGGCAAAAACTCTTTTACCCATCTGCTCCAAAATAAGTCTGTCAACCGTTGGGCAATACGCCACTGTCGTCTAACATACATGTCGCCATCATCAAAGACCCCAGGTACAGGTAAGTTCGACGAAGATCCTAGTAAAAAATGATTTGGAGTTAATGCCTCTTTACTTTGAGGGTCCACCGAAACATGGGTAAGCGGTCTACTATTAATTATATTTTCGACTTCAGCGAGAAGCGTTAATAAAACTTCTTCTCGAGGAGCCCTCTCTCTAAGAACGACTTTCAGTGCCGTTTTCACACTTCTAATCAGACGCTCCCAAGCTCCCCCCATATGAGGACTGGCCGGTGGTATAAACTGCCAGGAAACTCCTTTGTTTAATGCTTCGGCTATAATTAAATTTGTCGGCACATAATGCCACTCATCAATTTTACTTAACTCATCAATTTCACCTAACCTATTTGCAATAAAAACTTTGTAATTTCTATGCTCGTTACGTATCCAATAAATAACAATCATTGAATCAGTCCAATAAAAAACACGTGACGGTTTAATTCTGTGCTCCTTTTTTATAGTCTCTGCCAAGCGACATGCTAATAGCGCGCCTTGAAGTTCGAGTTTAGGCATAGTTAACGGTTTTAACGGCGCAACGCGACTTTTACTCGCAATGAATGACACCTGCACGCCGTTGCTGTCTTGTTTACGCCAATAAGCAACACATGCGTATGCGCATGGAGATGCATCACAAAAAATATGCAATTGCAACGACGTCTCATCGTCGTTTACGGTGTGGCCGCTCTTCTCATTCACACCGACAGAATCGTTGCTATAGAAATACCACCGCGGGATTCGAACGTAACTCATTTCTTGTAACTGCGAAATCCAATCTTTAAATAAAACAAATAAACTATCTGTTATTTCCTGATCCCACTTTATACCTACATTCCATATTTCGCGCATTAAAATTTTGGATTTTATCGTAAAAGGTGCTAAAAAACCATGAATATCATATACAGACATTATAATACGAAGAACTTCACGCTTAGTCGGTTTTCGTGATAGTTGTAAAATATCACTCGGTATACGCTTTAACGAAAGATCGAACCCGAACATATCACTCGCGGGAAACCACAATAGCCCAAGCGTTCGTTCCGGCTGGGATTCAACATTAAACCGTATCGCCATGTCATTTAAAGTCTCTTTTGGCATATCATTAAGAACATCTGACTTGTTACTTAACCAGTTACGCATCACAAAACCACCTTGCTGATTAATATATGAAACATCTTTTATCATTTTTGTAGCAGTAGCGACGTCTGGTAAACTATCGATAAAATCGTCCATATATTGATTTTTCCTAATTGCATTAACTGCATCCGGCATTTTATTCTGAAAACGCAATGTGTTTTTATTTTGGTTAATATATTGTGCTATAAATGGGGAGCAGTTAGCGCCAAAAATTAATGACGTCATAACATATTTCTTAACAGGATGTTGTATAGGTAATTTTGAACCTTTGTTACTACTTCCGAAGCCTAATTGTTCATTTTCATTGCTTAAATAGATATCTTTCCACAAAAAACGCAAAGAATTAACATCTTCTTTTCGTACATTAATCCTTAAAAACATATCTTTTATGTCCCCTATGATACCTACGCGGTTTTCTCTAAATCGTAACATTATTCCTAATAACGATTGTAACAAATCAGGGCCTTGTAAAAGAAAATCATTTAAAGAATAACCGTTCGACTTTGCTGCCGCGTCATAAACTAAACGCAGTTTTTTCTTATTTGGATTATCTACACCAAAGTGCGGCAAATACCATATTATACGTTTATTAGAGTTTTCATCGGTCTCATTAAGTTCTCTAGCATAACCATTAGAAAATAAGTATCTCATTCTTTCACAATAACGAGTTGCATACTCTTTGTTGAGCAAAAATTTTCTTTCTATTGACTTTAGACGATTAAAAGCGTTAGGGTAAGAGTCGGGTAAATGTAATTCATCGTATTTCCACGGTAAGCCGACATTCCATTGACCATTTACTAACTCTGCAGTGTCATCTAAAATTTGTAAAGCGCGTATTTCGTCTGGGTTGCGGCGCGGCTTCGAACCTACACCAATAGACTCTAACGCGAAGGATCTACGAACCGCATCGTGCAATTGCGCGCAGGTGCATTCACCGTTATCGTTATCGAGAGAGAGATCGCTAGCAATCGATTCTACCGTGTGTAAGTGAAAGATACACTGCGACTGTCCCGCCTTTTCGTGGCAACTATTAATGAAAGAGACAAAGCGATCAGTGCAATTAACATCACTTACCATATGTCCGTGCACACACCATCCAAGCGCAGTTTGAGTTATGTACGGCTCACGCTGCTTACCACGAACACAACGAATGGGAGAAATTAAATGATGGTTGTCCTGACCTATTAATAATTTTGGCTTAGCGTTACAATTACATAACATAAGATCTTCACTTAACAATCCATAATTATTAAAGTCCATATTCGGCACTTTTTGTGTTGGTAAATTTAATTCTTTAATTTTACGCGCACGGAAAGTAAACATTTCGTTATACGAATTGGTAACACTAACACTCACTACTTGAGATTCACACACAAGCTCGCCCGAGTCCCATGCGCTGCGCGCGCGCAATATCACGTTTGCACCGTATAATCCGAGCTCATCTGCGATATCAGAGGATATCACCGTCACGGTAGCTCCATCATCCAGTAGTGCATGCGTATGCAAACTGCCATTCGGTCCGTGAAGAGTGAGCGGCACCACTTTCAAAAGCACCTTGTGACAGTGGGATGCCACCGTATGAGTCACTGTTTCATTGGTGCTGGGATGCTCATCCTCACTTCGCTCCACAGTTTTTAAGCTTTCTTCCAATGGTTTAATCCAGTGCAGTAAGCGATGATGCGGTTGATTGCAGCCGTCAATGTCGCAATTACTGCCAATACAAGACATACCATTCGTATGGCGGGGGGCAAGACATTTGAAGCAAAGTTTATTTACGCGTACAAATCGCCAGCGATCTTTGCGTAAGGCGCGCTTAAACCGTGAACAATCTGCGACACCATGAGCCCATTTTCGGCAAAATGTACACTTTTCCGCGTTTTGTAATTGATTACTATTTGTGTACAACAACGAGTGTGAACGGTGTTTACGTTCATCGGGCTTCTTTAAATTATATTGAGCGTGAATATGACTTACTCCTGATGCAGCTGTTTTAGTGGCCTCCTCATATAAAAAATCACTAAGCAATTCTAGCTTCGGTAAATTACACTCTCGCTGTTCATAAACGTAGTCGGTCCATTTTGCGACAAGCAAAGTTGGAAGCTTAGATACGACAATCGATACTAACTCCGGGCTGCGAAGATAATCACTTTGTTGCATTGCTTTGGCAGCAGCCACATAATTCTTTATTTTTATTGCAAAATTAATGATATCATTATGATAAGTTAACGGCAACGGACATAGTTTTTTAAGCTGTAAAACTATTTTACTCATAATTGTTTCTGGTTTGCCAAATCGAAGTTCTAAGGTGTCAATTATTAAATCGGGTGTAGTTCCACCAATCAAGAGTGAAGTCACTGCTTCTTTAGCATCGCCACGAAGACACTTACGTAGCCGCCATAAATTCTCTGTGTCACTATATTTGCATAATTGGGTAGATTCTTGGTACGCCTGTTTAAACTGCAACCACTCCATTGGATCTCCAAAAAATAAAGGCAGGTCTTTAGACGTTGCTAATCTTGTTAAGAGCTCCTGGTTCTGTATTTTATATGATGAGGCAGCTACTGCATCATTCAAGGCCTTTTCTAGGCCGATTTTTTCACAAGAGTACTCTTCTCGGTTCTCCTCATGCTGGTTTCCTGGAGCATTCAGCCAATTTTCAACTTTGCTGGTCGAAGATTTCATAGCCGACTTGTGGGAAGAGCGTGAATGAGACTCCAATTCTGCCATCTCAGCTGCAAGCTGTTTGTTTAGCAGCTTCGACTGAATATTTGCCTTAAGCTTGGCAGCTTCTGCCTGAGCACTCTTAACTTTGGCTTCTGCTTCAGCTTCAGCTGCTTGCACTTCAGCTTCCGCTGCTTGTATTTCCACGAGAGCCATAGCTTTAGCGGTTTCGTATTCCAATTGCCGTTTGCGTGCCGTACTTGACGACGTGCCTGCGGTCTTTGATGACTTTTTACTCTTACTAGAGGCACTTAGCGCATTTCCAGGTTTTTCCAGCACTTCATCCTTTAAGCTGAACGATGGTAACACATCTTGGTTGTTCTTGCACTCCGATTTTGCAGCGGTGCCACGTGGTCGTCGCTTTTTTTGCGGCGTAGCCGGCGCGTGGAACATAACTGGTACTTATTATTATTATATTTTTTGCAGACGACGTAAGGATTCGGCCGAAGGACCACTATGTTGATGATGTAGGCCGCTGGTGTCGTCTGGGAGAAAAATATACAAAAAAAATTTGGTGAGCGCGTGTACATCCGCGGGGAGGGAGACATAGGTGTCACCTCGTATGATGTTCTAGTGCAACTAACTCGAAACGCGGGATCATGTACTCAGCGGTGCAACACCGTTGTTGCAAATATACCTTCACCCTACTGATAAAAATCGCGGTAAGTGCCACCGTCCCCGTATGCACACGTACTTATTTATTATAGAAAAACAGCAAGTACATTAGGTAAGTAACAATGTTTTATGAGTATATTTTTTACATATATTATTTTTTATTGATTAATATTATTTATATTTCAGGTGTTCGAGAAGCAACGTGAGCGTCGTCAACAGTGGGGCAACGTTTGGCCAGGTTTGACTTTACGATTGGAACAGGAATTCTAAAAGTGCGTTTGCTACTTAATTCATTGTAGTCCGGGCGACCTCTTACGGTTTTGTGCACTTTGAGTGTGACATTGTAAATAAACAGCTGTCGCACCCGTAGTACTTTAAATTCTTTATATAGAGAGTCTGTGGAGTACGTGAATGGCTTACTTAGAATTACTTTAATTAGTGCACGTTGAGCCCTTTCCAATGTCATAAATGCAGTCCTCCCAGCGCGGCCCCATACACAAATGCAATACTGCAGTATAGATTGGCAGAGTGCAAAGTATACCTGACGTATTATATCTACGGGAGTGCAAACTCGCAATTTTTTCATGATGTAAATGAACTTTCGCACACGGGAAGATAAATTAGAAATTTGAGCATCAAACGTTAGGTTATGATAATCATAATGATCTATGATAATTCCAAGATATTTAGTTATTCTAGAGCGTGCTATCGGTTCACAGTTGCAGCCATGCAGATTGGTATAATCATTTTTGCAGTAATGAATTTTCAAGGGCGTAGCGGTCGGAGGACTTGTTCGTCTCGATTTATAAAAGCATATGTATGTAGTCTTTTCCTTATTAAGTGTAAGAAGATTTAAGTTTAAGGACATGGCAATACGAGATAGGCCTTGTTCCGCGGTACTGTATACTCGACTCCATGTCTTATCGTGAAATAATATGGTTGTATCATCTGCGTAAGCAATTACATTTGAATTAGACAAGTTTTGTTCCAGAATATCATTCATGTACAGGATGAAGAGAGTGGGTGCAAGGGTACTGCCTTGTGGAACGCCAAAATGAACATCCAGTTGCCTACTTGTGTAATTTCCTACTTTTACACATTGTTTTCTCATTTTTAGGTAAGTTTCAAACCATTGAAGTGTATTGGCCCTTACTCCAGCGGCTTCTAGCTTTTTCAAGAGGAGGCCAACAGAGACTGTGTCAAAAGCTCGTGACAGGTCGAGAAAAACACCTATGCAACATTGACCATTCTCCACGTGTTGTGATATCTAATCAGCGAATGCTGCTACAGCATCCTCGGTCGATTTTCCCTGACGAAACCCATATTGCTTATCTGTAATTATCCGATTTTTATGTAGAAAACAGATAAGTTGCTTATTCACTATCTTCTCTAGAATTTTTGATATTATACTAAGTAAAGAGATTGGTCTGTAATTTTCCGGCAAGGTCGGAGAACCATTTTTGAAAATAGGTGACACTACTGCAGTTTTCCAGGATTCTGGAAAAACTCCCGTTTCTAGGCTTAAATTAAATATGTGAACGAGGGGAATAATAATATTATTGCAGGTCTTTTTAAGCAGTGTAACAGTGACATGGTCTAATCCTGGAGAACTGTTGGTTTTTAGGTTATAAATAATTCGGCTCACTTCTTGTTCATCAGTAGGGTGCAGATAGAAAGAGTTTGGGTTAGATTTTGAACATTTGTGATTCTTGATTAGTAGGTCTTGAGTCGTGCCTAGGTTTTTTAAGATTTTTTTAGCGAAGACCTCCCCTACGGTTGCGAAATGGCGATTACATTGGTCTAAGGATGAAGTTGGGTTGTTCAGATCCTTAATGAGTCTCATGGAGTGGTACTCCGACGTGGAATTATAGCATAGACTTTTAATTTTATTCCAAAGGTTACGCGCATTGTCTTTGTTTTTCGTAATTTTCTTTCTGTTATATTCAGCTTTAATATTCCGTAGTAGAGTGTGAAAAAAGTTTCTATACCGCGTGTAGATCAGTAATTTACATTGGTTATTCGGATCAGCTCTACACTCAAGGTCAAGCTCTACTACTTTTAAATGCATTATATTTTAATTGCCTATGCCATATATTGTATTGTTGCAATGCCGATTCATTATCTTCCTCCAAAATCAATCCAAATAGACTAAAGCTTAAATTAAAAACAGTGAATTCCAAATCTTTCTTCAAATATATATTATACCATATTATATTTACTATGAATAACAAAGAGAAATACGGACCACCGGAGGACTGGAGCGGAGGGCAATAACTATACATTAGGTGTTTTCCCACTGTCAAAGTATTCAAACTAGTTGCAACCTTACTTTTTTATATAGGATAGGGTGAAAAACGAGCAACACAGTCCACCTGACGGTAAGTGGTTGCTGTGGCCCATAGACATCTACATCTATCCTCGATAACAAATCAAAATGCAGATGCGTTGTCACCCGTGTGGACTAAGATGGAATACCTCGTCTCCAGTAAAAAGGGTTTCCGATTCTCCACACTCACCATACGAAACACAGCAGCATTAAGCTACTATTTCACGCTTGTATTTTGTGAGAGCGTGGTTCTCCCCCGGTCGAGCAGACCCATTCGTGCTACAACTATACTACTATATAACTGCAACGTGGCTCTACCGCGTATATTAGATCTCTACTGCTCATTAGACTAATCTGAATCGATCCGGTCCCCCGAAAATGCTGAATTGGTCAGTTTTTTTGCTGTAAAAAGAGATCTGTACCGTCAAGCTCTGTATCGGTAAAAAAATGTCATGGCTAACCCCCCTCCCCTGCCCGATGGTGGCCCGTGTTGCTCTATAATGAATGGCATTGCTAAGGTTCTACAGTCATGAAATCATTTATACGGACTCTATTTGCAGTATTAAAATAATTGAGAAATAAATTGATAGAAATCGTTAGAGTTCGTGATGTATCTAAACCAGAATTATTAGAAAATATCTCTGCTTTGCATAATGTTCACCGTTAAGCACCATACTTTCAATGAATTACAGGTTTTATTTTATGCTGTGAGTCTACTTCCTCTAGAGTCTAGACTTAGAAAGTATTTCCCCAAGATAGATTCAACATGTAACTGTTCTATACTGTACGCGTAGGGATTTCAGTGAGAATTTGCAGAGGAATAAAATTTCTTATAAATAAAAATGAAACCAGACGAAGATAACAATGAGTAAAACTGTAGAAGTGTTTAGTTGTTATAAGTGTTTTGAAGTGTTCGGTTTAGTTAAGTGCTTTTAGTAAAAGACAACTATCTGGTATATCATAACATCGTCATATTATAATACAGTAACAACGTACGTCTACGCTACCGATCATTATGCGCGCATTCATTACGAGGTGTATCAGATATGATGTTTTGTCCAAAACGGGACGTATCAAATACGTAATTATAACGGTGTTTCATACATGGTAAAGCCACGCTACAGCTATATTATGTTTGTAGCACGAATGGGTCGGTTCGACCGGGGAAGGACCACGCTCTCACAGATTACAAGCGTAAAATAGCAGCTTAATACTGCTGCGTTTCGTATGGTGAGTGTAGAGATCCGGAGACCCTTTTATGGTCCATACACATGGTCAGTTAAAATTATCAGTTGAACTGACTTACATCCAAAAACTGACCGTGAGTGTGGAATCTTAAGTTGAAATTTTCAACTGACGACAACCCACGGATTTTTTCAGGCGTACTATTAGTTGAAACTGCTCAGTCGAACTGACGTACATCCAAAAACTGATCGTGAGCGTGAAATACTAAGTTGAAATTTTTAACTGATGGCACTCCACGGAGTTTTCCGGGCGCACCATAATCCGCTTCAGTTTGTTTTAAGTACCTACTTTCTTAGTAGGTACTTACATTATTTCTATGATATTTACATTTTAATTATTTTGTATATTTAAAGAATTTCGTTAACGGAGGATGAAGACTAAGGTGACTGTGATGATGTCACCTTCCTGATGATTGACTCAGAAGATGGGTAAAGGATGTTAGTGATTCTACGTAGAACCATCGTGTTTTTTTTTTCAATTCGTTTTCAAAAAGGTTTACGGAGACTGTTTGGACTCATTTGAAAGGTACTCATAATGACCTAGATGAATGTGATAATTTCACCTTCCTTATGGTGGAATCCGAAGGTAAGTTTAGAATCTCAGTGACGGCACTACATAGAACCACTGTGTTTGGATTCATTTGAAAGGGTTCATAAGGACCCAGGTGAGACTCAGTTACACCACTACGTAGTTATGCCACTACGTAGAACCATAGTTTTTAGACTCATTTAAATACCAAGGTGATGATCTCACATACCTGATAATGGTGGACTCCGAAGTTGAGTATAGGATCTCAGTGACGAAACTAGATGATGATCGTGTTTGACCTCATTTGAAAGGGCTCATAAAGACTTAGGTGACAGTTATGATCCCACCTTTCTGATGGTGCAATCTGACGGTGTGTATATGATTTAATTGACGGCACTATTTTTATATTCTCATTATTTTTAATTTATAGGAATCACGCAATTTTATCGGTGACACTTCTTAACTAGAAATGAAAATTTATGTTCCCCACCCAAAGGGGAGGGGGAACAAGAAAAATAAAAAAAAACAAAACTAAATATAGTGTACCTATATATGTTATGTAACTTAATACAATACTAAAAATGTATTATTTTATAAAACTCAACATATTTGATTATCAAACAAATCAAGTAATTATTTTATTATTTCTAGACTTGTTTATTTCATCATTTTTGTACAATCTTATGCTGGGACCACACTAACTAGAAATGCCGTTACCTATCGCTTTGATAGACGTTAAATGTAGGTGTGGCCACGACTTAATGCGTTAATTTGACAATGGCATTAATAATGGCGTTTGTCGTTTGGCGATAACTCATCTACTATCATCAGGTGGACTGCGTGCTCGTTTGTCACTCTTATTCTATTTAAAAAAAGACATGTTGGCGTATAACTTTGCGTCCAAACTAGCTATTACAGTATACGTCGATGACATGCAACGAAAATACGACACGTTAAGATGATTAAATGTGGATCATCAGCACATAAATGACCGACGTAGGTCTGGCTGAATTAGTAACTTTAAACCACCATCTATCAAAAATCGGAGTCTTGGATATCTTTAAACTCTAGCTTCAGTTTTATAGCATGAATGAAACAAACTTCTTAAGTAACAGTGCAGTTTATAATTCATAAATCAAACTAAATAAATAAATATTACAAACAACACCAAAAGAACCATCATATTGAAAGTTACACATTATTAACATATTTTTATGGCTTAATGGCTCGAGCGACTTAGGAGAACAATGGGATAATAACATCAATTTAAGGTAGGCAATCCCACATGTTTTAAATTTAATAATGTATGTTTTTTGGTATAACAACACATCCAAAGTTTTAAAAGAATCAAAATTACATTATTCTATAAACTTATTAAAGCATAAAGTCGCCATGTGTGTTATTGAATTCTATCACCACAATCTACATTCTGTGCCCAATCGCACCATTCGTGCACAGGATTGTATAAAAGATTTGGTGAACAATTAAAGACGACTGGTATACCTTCATAGCATTTGTAGAATTGGTTGCAATTTTCGTGAGCAATTAGAACTCCATCGGAACCTTCAGTAGCACAGATAGCAGGTGCTTTACCAGGATCACTGTTACCAGATTCAAGTTTGATGTTTTCAGCATCATTATTTTCCTTTTCATTATCGGATATAATACGACTACCACAATCTACTTTGTCTGGCCAATCGCATCGCTCAGTATAAGGGTTGTACAGCAGATTTAAAGGACAATTTTGTACTACTGGCAAGCCGTTGGAGCACGTATAGAATTGGTTACAATTTTCATGAGCAACAAGAACACCTTCTGATGTTTCAACGGCGCAGATTGAAGGAGCTTTTCTGGGATTGCAGTTGCAAGTGTTATTATTATCACTATCACCGCTTCCAGATCCGCTATCACCACCTTCGCTTCCTCCTCCATCACTGCCGCTGTCTCCATTACCGCAATCTTCAGGAATTACTCTGTCACCGCATTGTACGTTTGCCAACCAATCGCATTGCTCTGTGTAAGGGTTGTAAAGCAGATTTACAGGGCAACTTTGTGCTACGGGCAAACCGTTAGAACATATATAGAACTGGTTACAATTTTCATGAGCAACAAGGATGCCTTCTGATCCATCAGCAGCACAGATTGAAGGAGCTTCTCCTGGATCACAGTTGCAAGTGTTGTTGTTGTCGCTACCACCGCCTCCAGATACGCCGTCACCGTTGCCTCCACCGCTCTCAGAGTCTCCACCTACACTTTCTTCTCCGCCACTGTTACTATCACCATCATCGCTATCTTCTGGAATCACTCTGTCACCGCACTGCACGTTTTCAGGCCAATCGCATTGCTCTATGTAAGGGTTGTAGAGCAGATTTACGGGGCAACTTTGTACTACGGGCAAGCCATTGGAGCACGTATAGAACTGGTTACAATTTTCATGAGCAACAAGAATTCCCTGTGATCCTTCAACGGCGCAGATTGAGGGAGCTTCTCCGGGATTACAGTTGCAAGTATTGTTATTGTCGCTACCACTACCTCCAGATCCATCATTACCGTTGCCTCCAGCATCCTCAGAATCACCGCCTCCAGAGCCACCACCTGCACTTTCTTCTCCGCCACTGTTACTATCATCATCATCACTCCCTTCTGGAATTACTCTGTCACCGCACTGTACGTTATCAGGCCAATCGCATTGCTCTGTGTAAGGGTTGTAGAGCAGATTTACGGGGCAACTTTGTACTACGGCCAAGCCATGGGAGCACTTATAGAACTGGTTACAATTTTCGTGAGCAACAAGGTTTCCCTCTGATCCTTCCACAGCGCAGATTGAGGGAGCTTCTCCGGGATTACAGTTGCAAGTATTGTTGTTGTTGCTATCACTGCCTCCAGATCCGCCATCACCGTTGCCTCCACCGCTCTCAGAATCACCACCTACACTTTCTTCTCCGCCACTGTTACTATCACCATCATCGCAATCTTCTGGAATCACTCTGTCACCGCACTGTACATTATCAGGCCAATCGCATTGCTCTGTGTAAGGGTTGTAGAGCAGATTTACAGGGCAACTTTGTACTACGGGCAAGCCATTGGAGCACTTATAGAACTGGTTACAATTTTCGTGAGCAACAAGGATTCCCTCTGATCCTTCCACAGCGCAGATTGAGGGAGCTTCTCCGGGATTACAGTTGCAAGTATTGTTGTTGTCGCTATCACTGCCTCCAGATCCGCCATCACCGTTGCCTCCACCGCTCTCAGAATCACCACCTACACTTTCTTCTCCGCCACTGTTACTATCACCATCATCGCAATCTTCTGGAATCACTCTGTCACCGCACTGTACATTATCAGGCCAATCGCATTGCTCTGTGTAAGGGCTGTAGAGCAGATTTACAGGGCAACTTTGTACTACGGGCAAGCCATTGGAACACTTATAGAACTGGTTACAATTTTCGTGAGCAACAAGGATTCCCTCTGAGCCTTCAACGGTGCAGATTGAGGGAGCTTCTCCGGGATTGCAGTTGCAAGTATTGTTATTGTCGCTACCACTGTCTCCAGATCCGTCATCACCGTTACCTCCATCCTCGGAATCACCGCCTCCAGAGCCACCACTTCCACTTTCTTGTCCGTCACTGCCACTATCACTATCATCGCTATCTTCTGGAATCACTCTGTCACCACACTGTACGTTATCAGGCCAATCGCATTGCTCTGTGTAAGGGTTGTAGAGCAGATTTACGGGGCAACTTTGTACTACGGGCAAGCCATTGGAGCATGTATAGAACTGGTTACAATTTTCATGAGCAACAAGAATTCCCTGTGATCCTTCAACGGCGCAGATTGAGGGAGCTTCTCCGGGATTACAGTTGCAAGTATTGTTATTGTCGCTACCACTACCTCCAGATCCATCATTACCGTTGCCTCCAGCATCCTCAGAATCACCGCCTCCAGAGCCACCACCTGCACTTTCTTCTCCGCCACTGTTACTATCATCATCATCACTCCCTTCTGGAATTACTCTGTCACCGCACTGTACGTTATCAGGCCAATCGCATTGCTCTGTGTAAGGGTTGTAGAGCAGATTTACGGGGCAACTTTGTACTACGGCCAAGCCATTGGAGCACTTATAGAACTGGTTACAATTTTCGTGAGCAACAAGGTTTCCCTCTGATCCTTCCACAGCGCAGATTGAGGGAGCTTCTCCGGGATTACAGTTGCAAGTATTGTTGTTGTTGCTATCACTGCCTCCAGATCCGCCATCACCGTTGCCTCCACCGCTCTCAGAATCACCACCTACACTTTCTTCTCCGCCACTGTTACTATCACCATCATCGCAATCTTCTGGAATCACTCTGTCACCGCACTGTACATTATCAGGCCAATCGCATTGCTCTGTGTAAGGGTTGTAGAGCAGATTTACAGGGCAACTTTGTACTACGGGCAAGCCATTGGAGCACTTATAGAACTGGTTACAATTTTCGTGAGCAACAAGGATTCCCTCTGATCCTTCCACAGCGCAGATTGAGGGAGCTTCTCCGGGATTACAGTTGCAAGTATTGTTGTTGTCGCTATCACTGCCTCCAGATCCGCCATCACCGTTGCCTCCACTGCTCTCAGAATCACCACCTACACTTTCTTCTCCGCTACTGTTACTATCACCATCATCGCAATCTCCTGGAATCACTCTGTCACCGCACTGTACATTATCAGGCCAATCGCATTGCTCTGTGTAAGGGTTGTAGAGCAGATTTACAGGGCAACTTTGTACTACGGGCAAGCCATTGGAACACTTATAGAACTGGTTACAATTTTCGTGAGCAACAAGGATTCCCTCTGAGCCTTCAACGGTGCAGATTGAGGGAGCTTCTCCGGGATTGCAGTTGCAAGTATTGTTATTGTCGCTACCACTGTCTCCAGATCCGTCATCACCGTTACCTCCATCCTCGGAATCACCGCCTCCAGAGCCACCACTTCCACTTTCTTGTCCGTCACTGCCACTATCACTATCATCGCTATCTTCTGGAATCACTCTGTCACCACACTGTACATTATCAGGCCAATCGCATTGCTCTGTGTAAGGGTTGTAGAGCAGATTTACGGGGCAACTTTGTACTACGGGCAAGCCATTGGAGCATGTATAGAACTGGTTACAATTTTCATGAGCAACAAGGATTCCCTCTGATCCCACAACGGCGCAGATTGAAGGAGCTTCTCCAGGATTACAGTTACAAGTATTGTTATTATCGCTCTCACTGCCTCCAGATCCGCCATCACCGTTGCCTCCACCGCTCTCAGAATCACCACCTGCACTTTCTTCTCCGCCATTGTTACTATCACTACCATCGCTATCTTCTGGAATCACTCTGTCACCGCACTGTACGTTATCAGGCCAATCGCATTGCTCCGTGTAAGGGTTGTAGAGCAGATTTACAGGGCAACTTTGTACTACTGGCAAGCCATTGGAGCACGTATAGAACTGGTTACAATTTTCATGAGCAACAAGGATTCCCTCTGATCCCACAACGGCGCAGATTGAAGGAGCTTCTCCAGGATTACAGTTACAAGTATTGTTATTATCGCTCTCACTGCCTCCAGATCCGCCATCACCGTTGCCTCCACCGCTCTCAGAATCACCACCTGCACTTTCTTCTCCGCCATTGTTACTATCACTACCATCGCTATCTTCTGGAATCACTCTGTCACCGCACTGTACGTTATCAGGCCAATCGCATTGCTCCGTGTAAGGGTTGTAGAGCAGATTTACAGGGCAACTTTGTACTACTGGCAAGCCATTGGAGCACGTATAGAACTGGTTACAATTTTCATGTGCAACAAAGATTCCCTCAGAGCCTTCAACGGCGCAGATTGAAGGAGCTTCTCCGGGATTACAGTTACAAGTATTGTTATTATCGCTCTCACTGCCTCCAGATCCGCCATCAACGTTGCCTCCACCGCTCTCAGAATCACCACCTGCACTTTCTTCTCCGCCATTGTTACTATCACCATCATCGCAATCTTCTGGAATCACTCTGTCACCGCACTGTACATTATCAGGCCAATCGCATTGCTCTGTGTAAGGGTTGTAGAGCAGATTTACAGGGCAACTTTGTACTACGGGCAAGCCATTAGAGCACTTATAGAACTGGTTACAATTTTCGTGAGCAACAAGGATTCCCTCTGAGCCTTCAACGGCGCAGATTGAGGGAGCTTCTCCGGGATTGCAGTTGCAAGTATTGTTATTGTCGCTACCACTGCCTCCAGATCCGTCATCACCGTTACCTCCATCCTCGGAATCACCGCCTCCAGAGCCACCACTTCCACTTTCTTGTCCGTCACTGCCACTACCACTATCATCGCTATCTTCTGGAATCACTCTGTCACCACACTGTACGTTATCAGGCCAATCGCATTGCTCTGTGTAAGGGTTGTAGAGCAGATTTACAGGGCATTTTTGTACTACGGGCAAGCCATTGGAGCACGTATAGAACTGGTTACAATTTTCGTGAGCAACAAGGATTCCCTCTGAGCCTTCAACGGCGCAGATTGAGGGAGCTTCTCCGGGATTGCAGTTGCAAGTATTGTTATTGTCGCTACCACTGCCTCCAGATCCACCATCACCGTTGCCTCCACCGCTCTCAGAATCACCACCTGCACTTTCTTCTCCACCGTTGTTACCATCACCATCATCGCAATCTTCTGGGATCACTCTGTCACCGCATTGTACGTTATGAGGCCAGTCGCATTGCTCCGTGTAAGGGTTGTAGATTAGATTTACGGGGCAACTTTGTACTACGGGCAAGCCGTTGGAGCATGTATAGAACTGGTTACAATTTTCGTGAGCAACAAGGATTCCCTCTGAGCCTTCAACGGCGCAGATTGAGGGAGCTTCTTCGGGATTGCAATTGCAATTATTGTTATTGTCGCTACCACTGCCTCCAGATCCGCTATCACCGTTACCTCCACCATCCTCGGAATCACCGCCTCCAGAGCCATCACTTCCGTTTTCTTCTCCGCCACTTGCGCTATCACCATTATCGCCATCTTCTGGAATCACTCTGTCACCGCACTGTACATTTTCGGGCCAATCGCATTGCTCAGTGTAAGGGTTATAGAGCAGATTTACAGGGCAACTTTGCACGACGGGCAATCCATTGTTGCATGTATAAAACTGGTTACAATTTACATGAGCAACGAAAACGCCTTCTGATTTTTCTAAAGCGCAGATTGAGGGTGCTTCTCCGGGATTGCAGTTGCAAGTATTATTATTGTCGTCGCCACCACCTCCAGATTCGCCATCACTTCCACTACCTCCTTCGCTACTGCCGTTGTCTCCATTACCTGGAATAACTCTGTCACCACATTGTACATTTTGAGGCCAATCGCATCGCTCAGTGTAAGGGTTGTACAGTAGATTTACAGGGCAACTTTGTACTACTGGCAAACCGTTGGAGCATATATAGAACTGGTTACAATTTTCATGAGCAACAATAATACCTTCTGTTCCTTTGGCGGCGCAGATAGAAGGAGCTTCTGCGGGATTACAGTTGCAAGTATTATTATTATCGTCACCATCACCTTCTGATTCGTCATCACCGTTGCCTCCACCATCTTCAGTGCCACTACCTCCGTTGCCTTCTCCGCCGCTGCCGCTCTCACCATTATCGATATCTTCTGGAATAACTCTGTCACCACACTGTACGTTTTGAGGCCAATCGCATAACTCAATGTGAGCGTTATAAAAAAGACCCGCTGGACAGGTCATCGCCAGTGGTATTCCATTACAACATTTGTAGAATTGATTACAATTTTCATGAGCAACAAATGCACCTTCAGATCCTTCAGCGGCGCAGATTGTGGGAGCTTCTTCGGGATTGCAATTGCAAGTGTTGTTATTTTCATTACCACTATCTCCGTTCCCGCCATCAACGCTGCCACCACCCCCTTCACTGCCACTCCCTCCACTATCTCCTCCGCTACTGCCACTGTCTCCATTTCCGTTGCTTTCTGGGATTACTCTATCACCACATTCAACATTTTGAGGCCAATCACATAGCTCAAGGTAAGCATTATAAAGAAGGCCCGTCGGACAGGTCATCGTCAATGGTTTGCCATCACAACACTTATACAACTGGTTACAATTTTCATGGGCTACAAATTGACCTTCAGATCCTTCTGCTGCGCAAATTGAGGTAGCTTCTGCTGGATTACAGTTGCAACTGCTGTTGTTAGCACCACTGCCTACTCCCAAACCATCATCACCATTACCACCGCTATCCCCTCCGGCACTTTCATTATCTTCAGGGATAACTCTGTTGCCACACTGTAAATTTTGAGGCCAGTCACATTGTTCTGTCTTCGGATTGTACAAAAGATTTTCTGGACAGAACAATGCTATTGGTTCTCCTTCTGAACATTTGTAAAACTGGTTGCAGTTCTCGTGAGCTATTAGTACACCATCGGAACCTTTAGCTGCACAGATTATTGGTGCCTCGCTAGGGTCACAATTGCCACCACTATCGTTACTGCTCTCGTCTTCGTCAGAATCATCAATATGCTCATCATCTGCTATGACTCTGTTTCCGCAGTCAACATTTTCTGACCAATCGCATTGATCAACTCCAATATTGAATAATAAACCTTTTGGGCACGTGTGTTCGACTAATTCACCTCTTAAGCATTGATAGAACTTGTTGCAATATTCGTGCTCAAGCAACTTTTCAATGGTAGAGTCAGTGGGGCACCCATTCTTATTGGTATCTACTACATATCCACGAGCGACTGCCAGTGCAAGGATCAAACTGATCCCAGTGCCTGAAAATAATAATAATAATAGCACAATTAGAATTTTTTATCTAGATAAAATATTAATTAGAATATTTTATCGCCAAACAATATTTGATTTTCGAAACTATAAATAATCAAAGAAATAACTTAAATACTCAATAATATTATTTTTGTGAATCGATTACCTTCAGTCAATTATTCGTCATTGCCAATAATACTCGTAAAGGCTACAATATTTTACGTAATCTTATATAATAATTACTAATTGGAATTTTTGATAATAATATTAAAAATAAGTTCAACTAATAAATATATACAACCTATCTATTGTTATTAAATATCCTATCCCATTCGTGGTTTCAGATATTTTACTTCTCAAAATAATTATAATTTACTTACATGAGAAATGTTCCAATGTTAACCTAATTTAAATATGTCACGTCGAGACACAAAGTGATAACAAAATTAAGAACATAAAAATTTATACCTATATTCTTTTTAGTTTAAGCGAAAAAAATTATGAAAAATAAACGAAACATTAAAGTCCTTGTACATCTTAATAAAATGGCAGCTGCACTCACTTTATACATATATAAAGTCACTACAACACGTTCCACAATTTTATAATTAGCAATTATGCTATTGTAACAATTAATAAAGAGGTTAATACCTACCTTTCATTATATTCCTCAAAATTATTATTTGTTGTAATCTTCCCGTTATGCACAGAAAATTATGATAGCAATTTTTGAACTGCAGATAATTTATACATTCTCTAGGTTTTATACATGAATTCAAATTATCAGTATGATTCTTAGAAAGTATGATTTCAAGTACAGATAATTCGCAAAATGTTCGATACCGATTAATCTCTATGAAAAACAATGATTTATCAACAGATATTTTTTCGATATTCTCATTACTTAATTACATTAAGCATAAGTTTGTAAACAGTCAAATATTTTTCCATATTTTTATTTTACAAAATAGTTAGACAAATAGTCTATTAATCGTAATTACTAGACTCAAGTGGCAACAGTACAGTACAGTACTCCTGATGGTAAGTGGCTTTTGCATTCAATAGACACCAGCAGCAACCTTCAAACAAATAAGGCTACAGGTTTTGGGCGTTGTCACCTCTGAGGATTAAAACGGAATCCTTCTCAGCTTGTAATGTGTAATCATCATACATCATACTGGCTTTGGGCGAATGCTAAGACATTTTCATACCTTTATTTAACACATCGATAAAGAATAATCCCAGCAAACATCACTTTAAACGTAGAGGTATTAAACGTATGCAAGCAGTCAGCATCAAAGGACTGCAACTTCTATACGTAGTACCATTATTTATTCTGTGCCCGAAGTTTTCCGGTGCCATAATTGTAGATGTGTTCCTCTTTCAAATTTTGTATTCGAAGCAGTTATATTCTATTCTTCAATGTGGCACTACTCCGGAGGTTTTGAGCAGTGTGGCCGTAGTATTTTTCTTTAATGCTGTTTCTATAGTCATTACGAATTGACTTGACGAATGACGACTTTCAAAAAGGCAAAATACAAAATGTCGATGAATATTTTTATAAATTTCCGTTAAGTACATAAATCAATGTTTAGATGATCAGCCGATATTCTTTAAAATTCAAAACATATGCGTATATATGAGGAAACAGAAGAATTGTTAAAAACCGGCTTTTGGTAATTTATTGTAGTTGTGAAGTTATTAGGTAAATATTGTTACTGTTTTAACGTTTATTTTCTTTTTTAAATGCTTATAATTTTAATATTCCAGTTATATAAAACTTGGCTTGGTTGTTGAAGGTTTCTTTCTTTTTATGTTTGAAGATTTTTAGCAATAAGCAGTTTGTTATTGCCGTTTTGTGTGTATGTTAATGGAATCCGTCTGATAAGCTGTAAAGCATAACGCTTAATGACCTTTGGTTTCAGGTTTCTTCGAAACAGGCTTACTAGTGAGGAAACCAACAGTTACATATCGTGAACCAACAGCTGTGTGAGAGAAAAGGCTGTTCCCTACTGATGTATATATGATATACGTATAATATAACGTACGCCGGAATAGAATACGCCACGCTAATTTTTGAAAATAGTGTCTGATTGAAGAATGATTTCTTAAAAATGGAATTGGCTCTACCCTTCCCTTTTTGTCGTTCAATGAAATAAAAGTAAAACAATAGTATTTTAATAAATCGTAGATAAAATGGGTCGGTTCGACTGCGTAAAGACCACGCTCTCACAGAATCAACATCATCATGATCATAACAGCCCTTCACAAGTCCACTGCTGAACATAGGCCTCTCCCAAGGTATGCCACAAAGCACGGTCCTGAGTCACATGCATCCATCGACTTCCTGCATGTCTTACCAGGTCGTCACTCCATCTAGTGGGGGGTCACCCTACACTTCGCCTACCGGTACGAGGCTGCCACTCGAGAACCTTTTTTCTCAAGCAATAAATACACAGAATACCAGCGTAAAATAGCAGCTTAATACCGCTGTGTTTCCTATGATGAGTGTAGAGATCCGGAGACCCTTTTATACTGGAAACAAGGCATTCCATCTTAGTCCTCACGGGTGACAACGCATCTGCGTTTTGATTCTTAATCGAGGATAGATGTAGATGTCTATGGGCCACAGCATCAATTTACCATCAGGTGGACTGTGTACTCGTTTGTCACTCTTATTCGATAAAAAATATTTCAGATGTTTTACTTTTTTAATTGAAAATTATTTCATATTTGAAGTTCATAGTTTTTATCTATTACAAATAGTACGGTATTTAGACACACGCAAATCACGAGTACCTTTTTTATTAGTATAATGGTGACCACACACGGTCAGTTAAACTGATCATTCCAACTGATCAGTTCAAACTAAAACTGTTGATATTTTTTAAAATATCGGATTTTCGATATATCCGTGAACAAACTTATATATGTAAAACTCCGATATTAATATATTTATAATGATCGATATATCGAAAATCCATTAGAGTGAGAAACGAACACAGTTCACCCGATAATATATAATATATATAATATAATAATATAACATAATAATATAATAATAATATAATTATATTATATTAGTTCACCCGATAGCAAGTTGATGCTTCCTGCATATATATTAATAACAATGAGTAAGAAGTAAGCTCTCTATACTGCTATTATAGCATCCTGTAGCATAGTTTCACATGGATATCACGTATTACGTGAAACTATACTTATTTACTGTGTAGTGGCAGTTAGGAATATCCACTACCCCATATCTTCCCGTGGGTGTCGTAAGAGGCGACAGAGGGAGACAGGCAGGAGATGGGCAGCAGCATCTTCCTGATAACGACTAAAAATAAAAAAATCTGCAGTTGCCAAGTCCCCTGTATGAGACAATCTATGGGGGAGGCTCATGTTCAGCAGTGGATTTAACAGGCAATAACTGTATACTTACATTCGAGAATCTTTAGAGTACTTTTTATTTATTTATTTTATTCTTTATTGCATCCTTAACAAAAGAATACAAAGGGCGGACTTAATGCCTTGAGGCATTCTCTACCAGTCAACCCATGGAGTGGTGATAATTTGACGTAGGTGTGGCAATATAGAATAAGATAACACAATACAAATGATAATTAACTACCTAATATATAAAAACTACTAATAAATAAACTATACATATATGATCTATCCTTACATATATACAAATATATAAATAAATGGATATACATAAAATTTAAATACATACATAATTAGTATATACAAATAACTGAATATATACGTCTGTTTGGCAATACATATTAAATAGATGAGTCATGTAGAATGCGTTGTCTTTAATAAATGATCACGGACCAACTTTTTAAAAGCGTACTTATTGGGAGCTTTTCTGATGTCATCGGGCAAGGAGTTCCAAAGGCGTATAGCCTGAACTGTGAACGAGTTACCATAGAACTCGGTGAAGTGAACTGGAGTACAGATTTTGTTGTTAGAAGAAGAGCGTAGGACCCTATCATGAGATGAGGAAAGATAATGAAATTTACTCTTAAGATAAGAAGGCGAAGATGGATCATTTAATATGGAAAAAGTACAAGTAATATTCTGGAGTTGCGCCTCTGCTGGATTGTAAGCCAATTTAGCTTAGATCTGTATTGTGAAATATGATCATACTTACGAAGCCCAAAGATAAATCTTATACAGTTATTGAGGAGGCGTTCCAGCTCCTTCAGAAGATCTTGGGATAGGTCTGGGTAACACACATCTGCATAATAAATTATGGGTAATATAAGTGAATGGACAAGCATGATCTTAGATTTTGTGGGGAGAAAATGCTTTAAACGATGCAGAGAGCATAACGTGGCAGTGACTTTATGACTCACATCTGAAACCTGAGTTCTCCAATTCAGCGTGCTGTCGATGTGAAGGCCAAGATTTCTAACAGAATTACTGAATGGAATTGTAGTATTATCATAGTAAATAGGAGGTAAGTCCGTCAGATTAATCTTAGCCAGCATCCTTGAGCTACCCACCAATATAGCTTGGCATTTCAAAGGGTTGACCAAAACCCCATAACGAGTGGACCAATCCTTGATAGCTGCTAAGTTGCCCTTAAGGTTTTTGATCCCATTATGGATATCCCCAATCTCAGTTTGCACATAAAGCTGAAGGTCGTCGGCATACAAATGGTACGAGCAGTCGATGATGGAGGTAATAAAGTTTATAAAAATTTATTATTTTTCAAGATTCAAAATATCGTACAGGCAATACTCGTTTAGATTCGAATTAATTAATTGATTTTCTTCACTTTTATTTCAATAATCATGAACAAAATGTAATTTTAAATTAAATTAATGGCGAATATTTAAACAATGAGCCGTGGTAGCTCAGATGGTTAACGCTCGCTGTAAATATAACCGAATGCGAGTAACCCGGGTTCGATCCCCGCCGGCACCAATGAAATTGTTAATTGCAATTTTAAGTGCTGATGTACCACGTGCTCGGCGGTGAAGGAAAACATCGTAAGGAAACCTGCATGTCTGAGGAATAAGAAAAAAAATATTTCGAAGACATGTGAAGTTCGCCAACACGCATTGGGGCAACGCGGCGGACACTTCCTTGCCCTAAAACCCTCTCAGAAATGAGTGGAGGCCTGTGCCCAGCAGTGGGACGTATATAGGCTGTAACTTTACTTTTTTTTACTTTTACTTAAACAATAGATAGCTTTTACTCGCTCAATGGGTGAGCTCAAGTGTGTTCTAATCAATGTAAATAAATTACACCTAATCAATCGCCAAATCTATACATTTTACCTACATTATTAGGCAAATATTATTTGTATTTATAACTAATACCAAGTTAATTAAATAACATTATGTCAAATACACGTGTATACACTAAGGTAGCCATTATATATATATTATTCATATTATTATACAAATAAATAAAATTGAGAGCAAGGAGAACAGAACGTCACCCTCACTAGTGTTTTTTTTTTCACCTAATTTTATAGCTATCTCATGTAAGATTTTATATGTATAATTTATTATAATTATTATAAAAGCATCTAAAAATATGTCTTAAAATTATACTCATGAAATTCAATCGTATTAATTAAACGCGGACGAAGTCGCGGGGAACAGCTAGTATACGTATGATACAAAATATAAAATGTTCAATTAGTTAAATTATAAAGGCAATAAGTCACCTTCTATAAAGAAATTGTCGATATACATAAGATATGTTCGTCGGTAGATAGTAATCAACCAAAAAGAATTTTTTTAAAGATAAGATAGATCGATTAAATAATAAAATGGAACCTAATCGTTGGGGTGATAAAATCCTGATAACAAATATATATTTTTACAGAAGTCTACACAACAACTTATGGATATTAATACCCGATCGGTAAACTGCACATCAAAGTTTTTTACGTGGTAGAGCCATGCTGCAGCCATATTAATTGTATAGTTGTAGCACGAATGGGTCGGCTCAACCGGGGAAGGACCACGCTCTCACAGAACACCAGCGTAAAATAGCAGCTTAATGCTGCTGTGTTTCGTATGGTGAGTGTAGAGAACCGGAGACTCTTTTTACTGGAAAAGAGGCATTCCATCTTAGTCCTCAAAGCTGACAACGCTTCTTCATTTTGATACGGTCATTTTTATTTATTCTCAAACAGTCCACCATATGATAGGGAGATGGTTTGACCCATAGGCATAAGACATTCATCCTCAATAAAAAATCAAAATATAGATGCGTTATCACCTATGTGCTGAGATAGAATGCCTTGTTTCAAGTTGAAAAGGTCTCCGGTTCTCTATAATCACCATACGATACTATACGATACTATACTATACCATACTAAATATAGTATGGTATACCACCACATATAAAATTCGTATCGTATAAAATTTTTCTCCTTGTGCGTCAGGTCACACAAGGTCACTACTGAAGGGGGATTGATGGTCATCGTCGAAACGTCTGCCACTTTTGGCTCGGCTTCCAGTCGCTGACCGGTATTTTATGGTTAGTGTAGCAGTAGTGGCTTAACAGCCATCTGGTGGTAGCTATAAAAATTTTGTACCATTCCTTATTCTTTTATAACCGACATCAAAAAGATTGAGGTACTCAATTCGACTGTATTTTTTTTTCTTTTAGATATGTTACCTCATCATTATTTCCAGGTGAACCGATTTTGAAGATGATTTATTATTTGAATGCTGGTGCTTCTCACGTAGTCCCATATAAATTTGATCAAGATCTGACCAGTAGTTTTTGAGTTATCCTTAATGATGCGTATTTAATTGATTACGTTGACGAGGTTCTCATTTTATTTCTGTTGAAGTCGGTTGTACAAAATTTTTAATATTACCAATTTTCTTTATAAATTACACAAGGACAACATCCAGACTCAGAACAATTATTTGTAGGCCATACAAATACTTGCTCCGCGCGGAAATCGAACCCGCGTCCCATTTTGCGTCGCAACGCACTTCTAAGTCACTACGAGACAATACCCTCAACTACCAATCTCTTCGGTCACTTCGTCTCTTGGGTCACTCAATATACAAAATGGGGCGGGGTTCTATACCTAATTTCACAGTTATGCCATCGCGTTTGTAAAATTGGTGTGATGTAATTGTACCCTTAGCCTTGTAAATATGTTGTTAACTTATCACTCCTTGTCTATGAAAAGATTAATTGAAATTAATTAGAAAACGTTACTAACCTAGGTACTATTTATCCGTGCAGTTATCATAGATTATTATTAATCAGATTACTAATAGGTCGACAGGTTGAGGGGTATCAAATTGTCATTTACTTTTAGCCGACTTCAAAAAAGAAGGAGGTTTTCTATTCGACTGTATGTTCTTTTTAGTACGTGTATACACATCATTGTCATCTGTGAACCATTTCAATTTTATTCCATTGAATAGGTCTTCAGGAGTAGTCTTCAGGAATAGTAGTAGTATAGTAGGGAAAATAAGAGATAAAGTTTTGAATATAAATTTGTAAGCGACATTTTAGTTAAGTCATTGAGCTTGTAAATCTTGTAATATCCCTATTTAGAATAAAAAAGGGGTCAAAAATTCCAAACCGTCTTTCAGCTACAAAACATAAAGTTCCAAATTTCAACTGCTTCTAAAGTCGGGGGTTTTAATTTTGAAACGAAATAATCATATCATTGTTGGTAGATGACGATTGCATAAAATTTTGAAAATTGAATTATTATTATTACACTTATAAAAGAATACATAAACATAAACACTCACGCCTGTCACCCAGAGGGGTAGGCAGAGACTACAGACTTCCATTTGGCACGATCCTGACACACCTCTCTCGCCTCCTTCACATCCATACACCCACGCATGCATGCTCGTCGGTTAAGGGTACTCCTAATTTGGCCCGTTTTCAATAGATCGCCAATTTGGTCGATAAATTTTCGCCTAGGACGTCCCTTTCCGACTCTGCCATTCACTTCTGCAACATAAATTTTCTTTGTCACTCTTTCCTCATCCATTCTTTCCACATGACCAAACCACCGAAGCATTCCTTTCTTAATCCTGGTCACAATATCATCTTGCAAACCACACTCTTCTCTTATCACACAATTTTTCACCCTGTCATTCAGATTCAGCCCTAACATACTCCTTAACGACCGCATTTCTACTGCATTTATTCTACTCTCGTGCTTCTTCTGCCATACCCAACTTTCACTACCATACGTTAAAGTAGGGACCAACACAGCATTGTGAATTGCCATACGTGCCTTTTTTGACACATTTTGACTCTTCACAATAGAGTGCAGGGCCCCATTTACTCTGTTTCCCGCATTCACTCGTCGTTCTATATCCTTATCATTCTCCCATCCCTGCTAAATACGCAGCCCAAATATACAAACTCATCTACTTGCTCGATCTACTCCCCTTGTATTTTTATTTCACAAATCGTTTTACCTTCTTCTCTTTCAAAAACCATAACCTTCGTCTTACTTACGTTTACTTTCATACCCCTTTCTTTTAATGATCTGTTCATTAATGTAACCATCATTTGCAACTCGGCCGCCGACGACGCAAGAATAACTTGATCATCGGCGTACAAAAGGCGTTTGACGGTTAACTCCCATTCTTAATCCGCATTCTTCAACTTTCAAATTTTGCAAACAACTGTCCATAAAGAGGTTGAACAGCCACGGGGAAGCCATTGGTGAGAAGGATTTTAGGGCAAGGAATTGTCCGCCGTGCGGCGAATTTGTGTCCGCAATGCGTGTTGGCGAACTTCACATGTCTTAGAAATATTTGATGTTTTCCTTCACCGCCGAGCATATGCCGGCAGGCATCGAACCCGGGCTGCAGGCGTACTGTGAAATTTACAGCGAGCGGCTAGCCCTTAAGCTACCATGGCTGTTAATCATAGATATTTTCCAGGAAATACTAGAATTACAGACGCAACCTTCATACAGATTTATTATTTATGTATAGATAAGATTAAATCATACAAAATAAGATTACAGTGGCAATAACCACTGACGTACAATATCGGACGATAATTGTAAGCGTATATATTATGTGAATACAACCGTTTTCTCTCTACCTAATACTGTTCAATTATTACGAGTATCATTTCTTAATCTATAATCTATATACTACTCTGTATAAAAAGTATCGGGAATATGTCAATGAAAAGACCCGCGTAAAAGAGGTCGTTCTAATTTTTTTACTGCATGTTGGTAGCACTGTACTGATTTAGCGCGCAAAGTTTGAGCGGGATCTGTCATTTAATTTGTTTTAAACTACACTTTTTGTTGGTCATAGTTTTGAGTTCTCGGCGATTTTTACAATGGAAAATATTGTTGAACAAAGAGTGTGCCTTAAATTTTGTGTTTCGAATGATATTTCATGTGGTGAATCACCAAAAATGTTGCGAAATACCTACGGCGAATCGTGTATATCGAAAACAAGGGCTTATGAATGGTATAAGGCTTTTAAAGAAGGCCGAGAAGTAGTAGTAGACTTGCCTCGTTCTGGTAAACCTTCAACCGCTACGACCAAAGAAAACATCGACAAAATCAAGAAGCTAGTGCTCGAAAATCGACGTATGAGTCTGAGAGAGTCGGCTAGGGGGCGAACATATCTTTTAAGTCCGTCCACAACATTCTCATCGACATTTTAGGCATGAAACGCGTCGCTGCTCGACTAGTTCCAAAAGAGCTCAATTTTGTTCAAAGAGTGCAGCGAAAGCATGTCGCTGAAGACATGGTTTCCCGAGCTTCTACGGATCCGGCCTTTATGAAACGTATAATAACTGGCGACGAGACATGGGTTTATGAGTACGACATGCAAACAAGCCAACAGTCTTCAGAATGGCGTCTCGAAAACGAGCCGAAACCCAAAAAACCGCGGCAAAGTCGCTCCAAAATCAAGGTGATACTGACAGTTTTTTTTGACTACCGTGGTGTGGTTCACTCCGAATTCCTTCCAAAGGGAGAAACAGTGAATAAAGAATATTATTTAGGCGTCATGAAGCGTTTGCGTGAGAGTATCCGCCGAAAACGTCCAGATTTGTGGCAACACAACTCATGGATACTGCACCATGATAATGCACCATCACACACAGCCATTATAGTGAAAGAGTTTTTAGCGAAAAATTCAACAAAAGTTCTCGACCAAGCACCGTATTCATCTGATATGGCTCCGTCTGACTTTTTTTTATTTCCCAAGTAAAAATTACCACTTCGAGGAAAACGTTTTGAGTCGATAGAAGCCATAACAAAAAATTCGCTGAATGAGCTAAAGGCCATACCGCAAATAGCCTACGAAAAATGTATGGAAGACTGGGTGAAGCGTTGGAGATGTTGTATTGCAAGCGATGGGGCCTACTTTGAAGGCGATAAAATAAATTTAGATGATTAATTTGTATTTTTTGTTTTATTGACAAATTCCCGATATTTAGTACACAGAAGGTACTTAGATAACTAAATTAAAAAAGTACTGCCTGTAATTCCAATTTTTTTTAAAGTAATAATTTTACACGAGTTAGAGTCACGCCGCAGCTATATTATGGTTAGAGGTGGGCCGAACATTCGTTTCGTATCCGGTATTCGACATATTCGGCAGCTATACCGAATATTCGTATTCGGCTAAATCATCGAAAATTCGTTAAAGCACACAGTCCACCTGATGGTAAGTGGTTGCTGCGGCCCATAGACATCTACATCTTTCCTCGATTACAAATCAAAATACAGATGCGTTGTGACCCGTGAGGACTAAGATGTAATGCCTTGTTTCCAGTAAAAAGGGTCTCCGGTTCTCTACACAGTGGCGTAGCTATCTTGGGGCTAGGCGGGGCAGTGCCCCGGGGCCCCCAAGCTCAAGGGGCCCCTCAGCCTCCATCAACGATGTTTGAAAAAATCATACACATATGATATCGTAATTGAGCTATAAAAAATCTATTTTTTACTTTATGGCCCCTGAGAAACAAATCTCGAACGGCTCGAAATGAAACCACAAATAATTTTTCACCTCCGGAACGTTAAACAGAACGAGGCCATCATCTTTTTTCCCACGTTACGAACTCTCTTCACTTTAGTTGGCAACTCCTCGGAAGGAAACACCCAGACAGCAGACTGCCTCTTAGTTTCAGGATCATAACAATAAATCCAGCTTTCGTCACCCGTAAGTATATCGAACACAGTATTTGAGTCACCTCCGTTAAATCTTTGAAACATTTCACAGAGTTTTTGGGCCTCTGTCAAATTATGAGATATCCACCGGGCACAAAGCTTCCTGACCGCTAAATGTTCATGGAGGATTTTGTGCACTTGACTCATACCGATGCCTAAGCCTGTCCGAATTTGCTGATAAGTCACTCTTTTGTCACTTTCTATTACGCCGCACAGCACTGATGCTATCTTTAACCGTCACCGTAGAAGGCCGTCCCTCACGCAGATCATCGGTGAGATTAATGCGCCCACGTTTAAACTCATTAAATCAGTTGTTAGCAGTGGCACGAGATGGTGCTTCATCATGAAAGGCCAATCGAAGTCTATCATAACTTTTTTGTTGACTTATCATCGTTTATCATCATTACATCCCTTCACAAGTCCACTGCTGAACATAGGCCTCCCCCAAGGAATGCCACAAAGCATGGTCTTGAGTCAACTGCATCCATCGATTTCCATGTTTTACCAGGTCGTCACTCCGTCTAGTGGGGGTCGCCCTACACTATTCCTACCGAGGCTGCTACTCGAGAACCTTTTTTCCCCAACGGTCGTCGGTTCTTCGAGCTACGTGGCCGACCCATTGCCACTTCAGCTAACTAATCCGTTGGGCTCTTTCGGTCACTTTGGTTTTACTGCGGATATCCTCATTTCTAAGTTTGTCACGCAGAGAAACCCCGAGATAGCCCTTTCCATAGCTCGCTGAGCGACCTTGAGCGTTCTCGTACGGCTAGCAGTGAAGGACCACGTATCAGATCCGTCAACACTAAGTCAACTCTGGTAACACGCACAACCAGTGCGTGTTACTGCAATGCAATCTAGTTTTCAAGTTTTGAGGTATACCTGAGGAGAAGTGCTCCCAACAATTACCGTGGATAGGTGTAACATGGACATTAAACATGATCTTTCTTTTGTCCATGTTCGTCTTAAGACCATTGGGAGACACTATTGAGGTCATTGAGTATAATGCTTAGGTCCTCCAGCGATTCTGCCATAAGGACTATATCGTCGGCAAATCGAAGCTGAGTGATGTACTCGCCATTGATGTTAATACCGTATCCTTTCCAGTCCAGAAGCTTCACAATTTCTTCCAATGCAGTGGTGAAGAGTTTTGGGAATATGACGCCACCTTGTCTTACGCCTCTCTGCAGTTGGATAGGTTTCGTACTCTGGTTCTGTACTCGGATAGCCATCGTAGCATTACTGTACAAACACTTCAGCACTTCGATATACCGACAGCTAACTGGACACCGCTGAAGGGACTGTAGCACCGACCACATTTCGACGGAATCAAAGGCTTTCTCATAGTACACATACGCAAGGAAAATGGCATATTGTACTCTTCAGTCTTCTGTACAATCTGCAGCAGTTTAAGTGTGTGATATATGGTACTGAAGCTTTTTCGGAAACCGGCTTGTTCGGGAGGCTGGAAGTCATCGAGTCTGCGTGAGAGACGATTCATAATGACTCTCGAAAACAGCATGTAGACGCGGTTCAAAAGGGAAATCGGTCAGTAGTTATTCAAGAGAGCGTTGTCACCTTTCTTGAAGAACAAGACCACCGCACTGCTCTGCTCCACGCCTCCGGACTATTGCCACCATAGAGGGCGGAATTAAAGAGCTTCTGAAGGACTTTAAGTACCGGTGTTACACCCGCTTTCAGAAGCTCCGCTGTAATTCATCCTCGCCTGGGGTATTGCCGTTTTTAAGGTGCTGGAGAGCCATTCCAATCCCACTCAGACCGACGTCCGGTATATCATCGGAATAGTGTGGGATACGACACTTGTTGACTGAAATGATATCGACAGTTATAAGAAATCGTTGTACCTACGAAAATTTTCTCGCGTTAAATTCATGCTAACGTGACATAGGCAATTTTCAATTTGCCACCACATTGTAAACAAATGACAAATTAATAAAATACATACACAATAATATTGGCAAGGAGTTCCATTTTAAAAACTTGAACTTATTTTTTTATTATATCGTTTACAAGTGGTCAGTTCTAAAAACCTTCACGTGCAGCGTGACTCTAACACGTTATATACAGATTACCTTTACGAGCGGCACTGAAAATTTCGGCAATCAAGGAAGTGACACAACATTACTATTTAAAAATGTATTTATTCCTTTTTGAAGTATTCTCCGCGAAATTTGACACATTTTCCATACGATGGAAGTTGGGGTCTCCAAAATGGCCGTTTTGTAGACGTCCACAGCTTCTTTAGGTGATGAAAATCTCTATCCACGCAATTTATTCTTTATTTTAGGGAAAGTATAGAAATCATTAGGGCTTAGGTCGGGGCTGTACGGCGGATGGTCTAATAATTCTATATTTTCTTGCTCTAAAAACTCTTTTGTTCTGTGTGCGGTGTGAGAACTCGCATTGTCGTGATGGAGGATGATGCGGCGGTTGCAGCTCTCTTTACGGAGTTCAGAAACGACCTGTGGCAAACAAATACTAGCATACCATTCTGCATTAACCGTTCTTTGTCCCTCAAGAGGAATAGTCGTAACATGGCCGGTTTTGGAAACAAACGTGGCCACCATTTTTTTTTGCAACACTCCGTGAACGAACAATTTTTGTTGGCTTTAACTCATTTTCGTACACACAAACTCGTGACTGGTTATTTGTTTCGGATTCGTACGCATGTATCCAGGATTCGTCACCTGATACAATGTTGTATACAGCATTTGAGGATCCTGCGTGGAATCTTTCGAGAGTTCTGACGCACCAAGTAACGCGAGCCGCTTTTTGCTCTTCACAGAGCGAATGCGGTATCCATCGGGAAAACAACTTTTTTACACCTAATTGTTCATGCAAAATTATTTGTATTTGACTCATGCCAATGTCTAAAGTTGCCTGAATTTCGCGGTATGTCACATGTCGATCTTCCTCAATCAGCTTACGCACAGTATCAACGTTTTCTTGGCTGACTGCAGTTTTTGGACGACCTTGACGGGGATCATCACTGAGCTTGACACGTCCACGTTGAAATTCAGCAAACCAGGGATAAATTGTGGTTTTGGATGGGGCTTCATCACCAAATGCAAAAATCATCCGGTCAATACACTGTTTTTGTGTTAAACCACTTTGAAAGTCTTAATAAATAATCGCTCTTGAATTTTCTCGAGTCAATTCCATTTTCTCAATGACTTAACAAGTTTGACAAAACCTTGTGACAAGACCGAGAATCTTTTTTTAAATAAATAAATGGTATTCGATTTTAAAACCAAGGAGTTTTCAATTAAAAAGATTTTAATATGACAGGAACAGTGGAAATATTCCATTCCCGATACTTTTGGTGCAGCCTAGGTAGAACAGTGCTAGGAGTTAGTTAAGTAGCTACTTTTATCAAAGTGATTAACTTACTGAAATTCGTAAATCGTAAGCGCCAAACATTGCTACGCCTGAAAGGTAAGTCAGATAAAAGGATAAAATTACCTTGGTAGTAGAAAACAGTGATTTCTCATACACGAAAAAGTACATCATTTGCGATGTGATATTACTGAAAATTAGTGGTTTTCAGATGTTTATCTTTACTTGTACTGAGAAACTTCTCTTCTTCCCAAATTTCTTGATTCTTGGTCAACAGTCTGTACCCTATATGTTTATATGAGTGAGTTTATCTTTTGAATGCGTTCACTTAAAAGCTTGAATTTTTACATATCCTTGAAACCGTAATCTCAAATATTAATTTTATATATTATATAATTAATATTTGTTTGTTCGTATTTTAAGCGCTGCCAAACCGTTCATCAGATTGAGCTCTTGAAATTTCTCGTATCAATTCCATTTTCTCAACGACTAAACAAGTTTGACAAAACCTTGTGACAAGACTGAGAATCTTTTTTTAAATAAATAAATGGTATTCGACTTTTAAAACCAAGGATTTTTCAATTAAAAACATTTTAACATGACAGGAACAGTGGAAATATTCCATTCCCGATACTTTTAGTGCAGCCTAGTAGTAAGTTTCAAGCCAAGCGCCCGGTAAAATAATAAGTCTCATTTAAATTGTATCACCCTATTTCATTTCCTTGGAGGTTGAATTTTTCTTGATCCTTTATTAGTGGATGCTTACCTTATAAAATACAGCTACGGTTTTTTTTTCAGATTTTGAGATAACGATGTTTTATAGGTCAAAATATCTTTGGCTATATATATATATATATATATATATATATATATATATATATATATATATATATATATATATATATATATATATATATATAGCAGCCCAAATATAGCCCAGTTATATACAGGTACATCATACTATATACATAGTTGTTTTGCACATTTATATTATTTAGTTTAATTCAAATAGGGCCCTTATTTCATTTTTGCCCCGGGGCGCTTAGTTGCATAGCTACGCCACTGTCTCTGCACTCATCATACAAAACACAGCAGCATTAAGCTATTATTTTACGCTGATATTCTGTGAGAGCGTGGTCCTTCCATGTTCGAGACGACCCATTCGTGCTACAACTACATAATATACAACTAATATAACTGCAGCTTGGCTCTACCACGTATGAAATCGAATAAATTGATAAAATGTTTTTGGAATCAAACAAAGACATTAGCACACTTCACTTTACTGTGGTCATCAGTTTATCTAAAATAAGTCCACATAATAGATCTCCTGCCACTCATTTTCATCATATAATTATCAATTTTCGCTAAGAATAACACGACGAAATACTTTTTTCTCACAAAAATAGTCAAAACATAAGCATACGCCGGCAATTTGCTGAGTGCTAAATGATGCAATAACAAGACAGGTGTGGCGGGGGAGCAAAGGGCAGGATCTGACGCTAATCCCGCGCGCTTAGTTTCAACATAAATTGGTTAGGTACGAGGCTACGAGGTGATCTTGATGAATAATGTTCGACCAAATATTCGGTTCGGTAAAAGTTTTACCGAACTTTCGGCCGAATATTCGTATTCAACGAAATCCACATTCGGTCCATCTCTGATTATGGTTGTAGCACAAACGAGTCGGTGTGATCGGGGAAGGACAACGTTGTCGTAGAACGAAAGTCGAAAAATATCAGCTTAATGCTGATACATTTCGTATGATGGGGATAGAGAACCGAAGTCCCTTTCACTGGAAACCGGCATTCCATCTTAGTCCTCAGGTGACGTCGACGGTCTTGGCGTCTTATAGCTTCAAATATATAACGTCTGCGAACCAATAAAAAGAGCATATTATTTTAAGGTTTTGCATATTTTATTACGCAAAGCACTTTATGTCAGTGGCGAAGCCTCTATAGAAGCCCAGAAACCCGGCTTGCCTAATTAATATGAATCAATCAATTATATTAAGTAATAAAATAACTCGTAAACTGTTTCAAACTATTTCAAATTTCCCGCGCACTCTGTTCGACCTAGTAGCCTTACGAATACTGCTGTCATACATATATAAGGAGAGTTGAATTGAGTGATTGGTTTTCTCCCTCGCACGCGTGGGCTTTTTACCGGGCTTTCTAGAAGGCGATCGCTCCCTTTCTAACCTGTGGCAAAATGTTCTCTAATGAAATATAACTACGAAATGTTTATATAGCAATTACTATTGAGCCACAAGCCTGGCTTTGCCCTGAAGTTGTTTAGGAGTGCGTTAGCGACTAGCTAATGGGGTGCGGGCCATTCGTATGCAAGTTCACTTCACATTTCAATGTTTATGTTTGTTTTGTTGTGTTAGTTAAAAATTTATGCTTTTTCAAAGATTTTCAGTGAAAATGAGAGGATAATTGTGTTCATTGTGATGAATATAAGTGTGTTGAATTGCTAATCGGCGAGGAAAAGGTAAAATCTTTAAAAATTTAAGTTATTATTCAATAAACATTTCTTCATGCTTTAAATATAGGTACAGGACACTTTGGTATTAACGTTTAATTAAGTTAGGCGTATTTAAAGGTTTAATAACTCAATATTTATATTACCGTATGAATTAAAAATATGGCATTTAAAGAAAGGGGAATGAAAGTGAACGCAAGTAAGACGAAAGTGATGGTTTTTGAAAGAGAAGAAAACAAAACGGTATGTGAAATAAGAATAGAAGGAGAATTAATTGAGCAAGTGGATGAGTTTGTGTATTTGGGATGTGTATTTAGCAGGGATGTTAGATATGATAAGGATATAAAACGACGAGTAAATGCAGGTAATATAGTGAATGGGGCACTACACTCTATTATGAAGAACCAGAATGTGTCAAAAAAGGCACGTATGGTAATTCATAATGCTGTGTTAGTCCCTACTTTAATGTATGGAAGTGAAAGCTGGGTGTGGCAGAGGAAACACGAAAGTAGAATAAATGCTGTAGAAATGCGGTCCTTAAGGAGTATGCTAGGGTTGAATCTCACACAGGGTGAGAAATTGCGTGATAAGAGATAAATTTGGTATGCAAGATGATGTTGTGACCAGGATTAAGAAAGGAATGCTTCGGTGGCTTGGTCATGTAGAAAGAATGAATGAGGAAAGAGTGACAAAGCAAATTTATATGGCAGATGTGAACGGTAGAGTCGGGAAGGGTCGCCCTAGAAAAAAGTTTATCGACGAAATTGGCGATATTTTGAAAATGGGGTACGTTAGAAGTACCCTTAACCGACGAGCATGTATGCGTAGATGTATGGATGTAAAGGAGGCGAAAGAGGTATGTCAGGATCGTGCCAAATGGAAGTCCGTAGTCTCAGCCTACCCCTCTGGGTGACAGGCGAGAGTGTTTATGTTATGTTATGTTATTAAAAATATCATTTTAAACGGCAGCATAAAATATGAGACACCTAGGTTTAATTTTATAGGAAATAAGTGTTACAATCTTTTGTGTGAAGCCCAAATTTTAATGTAATAAATCAAAAGAATACAGAAGAATGTATTGAGGTTTTTAAAGAATACTCCCTTAGTTATTTCCAGTATATAAAATTTTAATAGTGCCATCTACTTAATTCTATAGGAAAAATCATTTTATCGAACGAAAATTGGTTGATTCTCACGATGGTACCTAAAGATTACGCTAGATGGCACAAATACACTATCGGCTAATTTAATATTTATATTACCGTATAAGTTTAAAAATATCATTTTGTACGGTTTATTATGAATTGAATATCATTCTGTGCGGTTTATTATAAATTGAAAATGAATAATTATATAATAAATAGTCATTATTTTATGGCAAAAATTAGCAAAGCTTTATCTTCTCATTATAACTATCTAATTCCTGTCGTAATCTGTTCTTTTATGCATATCGTAAACAAAATAATTTCGAGGTGTCACATCTGCCAGGCGTCCCTTTTTTAACTTTGTACATAGTTTGTTTGTACTTTGTTCATGCTTTTATTTTGTTCATGTATATTATTGTTTGTAAATATCTCAAGCAAACCCAAAAGGCTCTTTTCAAAACCACCGAAGGTGTGCTATTGCATATGTCATACAATCTATCTAGCGGTAGTATGCTTTCTGTGTGTTTTGTTAAACACGTCCTTGACAGCACTGAATATATATAAACTAAAGAGTGGAGACAGCTCAAGATTGGTGTATTATTATTCAACTGCTAAAAACAACAAAACCGTATCTTGGGCTTGCCCTAGTTTGGAGCCCTAGCTTCGCCACCGCTTTATGTATTGCAGTATTACATACATAACCGCCAACCGATAGAATTTTTTTTAATTTTGGAGTCGGCTCTACGTTTTATTATAACATTAATTATTGGTTTTGCCATGTAGAGAGGATGAACGAGGAAAGGAATGACAAAGACAATCTATGTTGCAGAAGTGACGGCAGAGACAGGAGGGGAAGGCCCTAGACAAAAGTTTTTCGACCGAATTGGCGATATATTGATGAGGGGTCATATTAAGAGTTGTATGCGTATGTAAATGGATGTAAAGGATGCGATAGGGGTGTGTCAGGGTCGTGCCAAATGGAAATCCGTAGTCTCTGCTTACCCCTCCGGGTGACAGGCGTGAGTGCTTATGTAAGTAATTATTTTACCGTTAGTGTGAGTGTATTAAGAAATATAACAAGCTCAAGATAACAACTAGAATGCTGTATAGTTAATATTTTTAATAATCATACTTTTCCACATTAAAAAAAAATAAAAGTATTTTGTACCACCTCTAATGTATAACATGTTTAATAAAAAGGAATAATTTAAACTAATTTGACACGTTACGGATTTCTCGGGCATCAGAAGAAGAAAGAAGGAAGAAGAAGAAATCTGTGAATATATATTTGATACGTGGTAGAGCCATGCTGCAGTTATATTAATAGTATAGTTGTAGCACGAATGGGTCGGCTCGACCGGGAAGGACCACGCTCTCACAGAATACCAGCGTGAAATAGTAGCTTATTGCTGCTGTATTTCGTATGGTGAGTGTAGAGAACCGGAGACCCTCTTTACTGGAAGCGAGGCATTCCATCTTGGTCCTCACGGGTGACAACGCATCTGCATTTTGATTCGTAGTCGAGGATAGATGTAGATGTCTATGGGCCACAGCAACCACTTACCATCAGGTTGACTGTGTGCTCGTTTATCACCCTATCCTATAAAAAAAAATATAGATAGATAAAAAATACGCTATAATAAGGGTGTGTTCTGATATAAGTACACTGTGACCACTGTAAGGTGTGACGTCAATTCAGTATACTGTGAAACGATTATGCTGGCGAAACTCAGTCCAGTATACTGTCATAAAAACTTTTCGACACTGTTTTACTGTTATTGAGAGCACCTTACCTTGAAAGAGCCAGTACTCACAGTACAAAAATGGAGATTTATGACGTCATACTTGTCCCTAGGGTACTACGGCAGGATACTGGCAGTTGATAACGAAACGATTTTTCACCAGTGAGGGCACTAAGCAGTGCTCGCAGTGTATATCGGTACACGACCATAGCCGTTAATTTTTTGAACTCATTTATCATGCTAATTCCCTATCCTTGGCAAATTATTTTGTGGGAAGGCTACTTCTACTTTCAGGACTTTCCATGCTAAAGTGTCCCTTAGTAAGATCTATAACCTAAATCCAAAGGAGTCACTTAGCAGAAAATTTACAGAAATTAATACATTAATTTGTGTAAATATATGGTATTTATGAAAATTTTATGTAGGTAGGTGTTAAAAATGCAACAGTAGTTTTCACAGCAATCTAAATAATACCTAAGACATTTTCTTATTATTTAGATTTCTGTGGTAGTTTTATCTGAAATAGTGATGTAAATTTTGTAAATTCTAGGAATAAGCACAAGCCAGTAATACCCGTTACTCGACTGCAAAGAGTTATTTCTTCATGGAACGAAGTATACGTTTTTACAATAAAGTCCCAAAAATTTACAGGACTTATCTGTCAAAAAGTTTAAACTTTTTATTAAATAAATGTTGTTAACAATAGTTATTATACTAATAAAATACATGATTGTTAAAAACCCCTGGAAATTAAGTGACATGCTGTTTTAGAATTTTTTCATATTTTCATAGACGACATATTTTATCTTTTGACGGCTCAGTGGCGCAGTTGCGTAGCAAAGAGTTGCAACGCTAGGAGTCGCGGGTTCGCATCCTGTACAGAAAAGCTATCTGTAAATAATTGTTCCGGGAATGTTTACCTCCACGGTACGGGAGATATTCCTAGTAGGGGGAAAATATTTTTTTTAATAAAAAAAATAGAAATTTTTATCTTTTATTTCACTTACGATGTTTCTCCTTAGAGTATGCCCTTATATATGCATTCATATATTTTTATAATTGAAATGTATATATTGATCATATAAGTATATGTTTATAGGCATAGATGACGTGTGTATTTTCTAATAACTTTCGAATACTCTTACCCCTTTTCCGCAATGCGGTTGCCTAGTAGATAGAGATCGCTTCGAGGCGATAAGGGCGTAAATTGTGCCATTATATAATTATTTATAATGAAGTATATTTCGTTTATTCATTTTAATGTAAATTAATGTATTTTTTAAAAAGCCCCGCTTGTTTTCATCCTGGTTCTTCTCAGGTACAGATTTTTCAAAACAGTGATAAAGGCGTAAATGAATTTTTGTAATCTACATTATATTGAATTAAAATTACTCCAATCTTTCATAACTTTAATATGAGACTTTAACTCCAGTTAGCTTCAAGATCAGAACTTTTAAGAAACGTACGCCAATTGTCGCATTATTATAAAATACTTTCTATATTGTACTTTTGCTAGACTGTCCTTTCTGGGCTCTCAGCGCAAATATATATGTAACGTATAATATATGCAACAACTACACACACATTTTAAAGTAGCGGACCTAAATATACACCTTGTGGAACTGCCCAACTCTATTTATACTTCCACTACACACTGCTAGTAGTTATCGTTTATAATCGGGTCCAGCTACGGACTTAAAATAATTATGTCATAATTTAGAACATATTATATAAACTAAATTTTTTTCAGCATTAGTAAAATGCATTTGAAATCATGACTAATGAGGTTATTATCACTCTATCACGTAAATGGATAACATTTTATAATAGAAATTTTGTACACCTATTTTTAGATTAAATCTAGGCACCACTTTTGTGTAAAGTTTTACTGGGTTATAAAATAATGAACAGTGAACATATATCTACTATAATATATTATGTTCTGTAACTTGTTCGGTATTATCGCCCATAACATGTTTCCATAGGCAAATACAACAAAGAGTAGATGTATTTTAAAAGAATTCTTGAAAAATTCATAGCATTTGCAAGAATATTTTTTTAATTAAAGGATTTTATTAATACATGCCTTGAAAAACGAAAGATTAATGTACGCAATATTTTTATGATATATATTATTCGATTAACTACCGCACCTTATTTATTTCATAGAAAGAGCTATTTAATAAGTTGATAATATTAAGCTTTATAGTACTTAAACAAAATTGGAATTTATGTTAATTTATTACGATATAAGCAGATATTTTTTCTGATGGCATTATGATATACTTTGAAGCAGCCCTGGATCTAGGGGGGCAAACCGGGGCACACGCCCCGGGCGACAATTTCAGGGGGCGCTATAATTATAATATGATTGGGAAAAATAGTTTTATTTGCTTCATAAAGCGCCTAGTATCCAGCGCACGTTTTTCTGCCAATTATTCACTTGATTTTAAAACACCCAGTTGGTTTTTGAACACGTCTTAAGGGTTTAGTCCGACATGCGTTGCCAGCAGCTGTAGTGCAGTTGATTGTTCGCAACATCTAATGGCGTGAATTTGGATTTAAACAATTTATTAATTCTATAAAGAATTACTGTTAACAATTATTTAAAAATTTATTTTATCCTTTTTTATTTATTAGAATTATCATAAAATTATAATAATTAGTAATTGTTATAATGGATTTCCGCAAAGTAATGCATGATTCTATCAATTATCATAAAATTAATAAATTATTTAAATTCAAATGAATTGGCTTCACGAAGGAGGCTCCTCCTTAAGCTCCATTCATACTTTTGAAACGATTCCGGGTATTCTGAATAACTCTTGTATCTTGGACATTGGAGTTAATTAGACTGAACAGTAGAAATTTCAAGACTCAGATTATGGTAAACAGTCTTCGTCGTCGGTATTATCTCAGCCGGACGATGACGTTCAGCTAGCATCTAGTGAATTATTACAGTCAAATAGCAAAGACAAAATTACTGATATAATTGATCCAGGTACATGCCCGGACCACAAAAAATTACAGATCAACAAAGATCATTCTTCAGCAAACAAGCTATACTATTAAATGATGAACATCCAAATAACATAGAATTTATGTCAATTGAACGTAACGGTGGGCCATAGGACCAAGGTTCGGAACAATGGTATATAAGAAAAATATTAAAAGGTCCTGGCTTGTTTATTCGAAAACAAAAATGCGCTTTACTGCACTGCCTGCAAGTTATTCGCCAGCACTTTTACATCAGCCTTTTGTAATGAGAGTCTCATTATTTGGTAAAAGACTTCGGAAAGATTAGCTGAGCATGAAGTATCACAAACACAAAAAAATATTTTATCAAATGGAAAACTGGTCAACAGCAAATGAAATTGTGTCAGGGCATCGATTGCAAGATAGAGCGATTAATTTTCACTCTGAGAAAGAAAAGTAGAGACATATTCTACATATTCATATTCATCGCCACAAATTGTCTTCTTTTTAGAGGTTCTAAAGAAACACTGACAGATTTCACCGAAAGTTTTCCTCAACCTAGTTAAGGAAACTTCCTTAATTTGATAAGTCTGCCCACTAAATACGATGCTCCTCTCAAATACAATTTAGATCACGTAAAAAGGACGGGTATCCCATTTGCTAAAAACGATACAAAATGACATTACAGATATAATGGCAAAAAAAATTCAAAATAACATTATTTAATGACATCAAGGAGGGCAACTATTTCACCATCATGTTTGACTTCACTCACATGGAACAAATGAGCCAGGTGATTCGATTTATAAAAATTGCAGAATCTGGATGTGAAATAAAGGAAAGCTTTATTGATTTTATTGAATTTGGTGGAAAGACTGGAGAATATATAATACAAAGCGTAATCTAGAAAAATTAGAGTCTGATAGTTTAGATGTGCACGGATGTGACAACGAATCTAATATGGCTAGCAGATATACATGAGTTCAATCCAGTATTATGCAGATTAACGAGTTGGCGGAGTTTGTACCATGTCTAGCACACTTAAAATATTGTAGGCGTGCAATCAGCGTCATTATTTCCAGAAGCAGTTAGCCTATTTGAGCTTGTACAAAAACTTTTTTATTTATTTGTTGGATCCATCACGGTGGAAAATAATGCAAAAGCGTACAAAAACAAACTTAAAAAGTAGTCATAGTATTAGCTGTAGAAAATTTATTAAAGGGTTCTTATTGTCCCGATCACAAAAAATACCACACATTATGTATTAATGAGTTTTTTTTAACAAATCTCAAATGCTGAAGAGAGGGGGCGCCACTATGAAGTTTTTGCCCCGGGTCAAAAAAAACGTAGATCCAGGGCTGCTTTGAAGCCACTAATAATTAGCAAAATAGAAATCTTGCTTGTATTTCGGATGGCTCACGAAATGTGTACTATGTTTAATTTTACGGGAGGTATTCTTTGATATAAAATATATTTTATATGAGAGAAATACCTGCGTGAAATAGACACCTTTTACTGCATACAAGTGAGGGTTGCTAACGTTACCTAATCTTGTTAAAAATAACGTTAACTAACGCTATTTTTATATAAATACAATGGTAATACGTCACGTACGTTTAAAGTTAACACGTTGTCTGTGCTATTCTTGTCTCTGTTTAGCATTAGTAACGTTACCACCATTTTTCCGGTATTTCAGAACTTACGGGTAATTCCATTTTATTCCTCAAAGGTGACAAAGCATTAGCAACTTTGTTCGAGGGTATACGAAGGTTTTTATATTCTGCAACATCCACTTACCATCAAGTAAACTGTGTCGGCCATACTGCTATAAAAATAATAATCTGCAAGCGTTTTTAATTAGGGTTCAAACAACAAAATCCATTTCAGGGTACAAAATATCATATTATCATGCACGCATTTGAACTGTTAGCTTGCTTTGTCTTTCGTAATCATAAATACGACAATAGACTGGAATAATTTGTCAGTTCCTGTTCTTGCCTTCGATACTCACAGTCAGTCAGTCAAAAATGCGTTGTCACTAAAATGTAAAGCCTCGTCTCCATTAAAAAGTGTCCCCGATTCTCTACACATACCATACCATCTCTACACATACACGCAGGTATTCTGTGAGAGCGTGGACCTGCTCCGTTCGAGCTAAAAATTTATTTTTAGTTTTATTGTTTTTCGTATACTGCTTTTAGTACAAAAAATACCGTTTTATAATAGCATCTCAACTGATTTCGCATTTCAAAATTCGAAACGAGGCCTCACTTTATTAAGATTTATTTAATTCCGGAAAAGATTTTATATTATATTTTCTTACCTTAAATTGAATGCATATTGCATATTGAACGCGCAATTATTTTGCTTATCTGAATAAAAGAAAACGATAAAAAAGATTTCTTTTGAGATTTCAATTAACACCGATAAAGGGTATCAGATCATCAAACCGATATGGATTAATACGATAAAAACAGTGTCCTCAGCTCATTTAATTGCTCATGATTTGAAGATTATATATCTTGAAGCAATGTAGCCAAGGAGCATAAAGAATTTAAATTGCATTCTCTTTCATATTAAAGCAATTAACAATTTTAATGATGCCGGCAAGGATTGAACCTGGGTTGCTCGCATACTGTGAAATTTACAGCGAGCATTAACCATCTGAGCTACCACGACTCTTTTTTTGTTAAGTGTTTTGTTAAGTTAAAAAAATATTTCAAAGACATGTGAAGTTCGCCGAAAATGCATTGGGGCAGCGCAGCCGACACTTCCTTATCCTAAAACCATATCAGAAATGAGAGTAGGCCTGTGCCCAGCCGTGGGAAGTATATAGGCTGTACCTTTCACTTTAACTTTTAACTTTCATATTAAAGAGAACTTGACCTGAGGCAGTCGAGAAAACACACAAAGTGGGGGTAATGTTTATCAAGTTGTGTGCGTGCGTGTGCGTGTGCGTGTGCGTATGCGTGTGCGTATGCGTGTGCGTGTGCGTGTGCAAGTGCGAGTGCCTGTGCGTGTACGTGTGCGTGTGCGTGCGTGCGTGCTGTATTTAACTCATGCCAATGTCTAAAGTTGCCTGAATTTCGCGGTATTTCACATGTCGATCTTCCTCAATCAGCTTACGCACAGCATCAACGTTTTCTTGGGTGACTGCAGTTTTTGGACGACCTTGACGGGAATCATCACTGAGCTTGACACGTCCACGTTGAAATTCGGCAAACCAAGCGATAAATTGTGGTTTTGGATGGGGCTTCATCACCAAATGCAGAAATCATCCGGTCAACACACTGTTTTTGTGTTAAACCACTTCGAAAGTCGTAATAAATCATCGCTTTTGAATTTTCTCGAGTCAATTCCATTTTCTCACTGACTGAATAAGTTTGACAAAACCTTGTGACAAGACCGAGAATCTTTTTTTTTTAAATAAATAAATGGTATTCGATTTTTAAAACCAAGGAGTTTTCAATTAAAAAGATTTTAATATGACAGGAACAGTGGAAATATTTCATTCACGATACTTTTAGTGCAGCCTAGGTAGTAAACCGACACACAGTCCACTATATGTTTGCTAGGGCCTATAGATTTTTTTAACATGTATTATAATCCAGTGCTGGAGCAGAACTCAATTACATCTCGATAATTTAATTCCTCGCAAATATTCGCAAAATTTCGTCACACTATTTCGACACAAAATTAAAAAATGATTTTCAATAACAATTATATGTAATCTATATTGAATTAAAAAAATGGTTGACCCTGCAGGATATCTCTGGAACCTCCCGCTAATTTTAAATGCAAAGCGCTCCAAATTTCACCAAATTATGACTTTGAGTATGAAATATAGGAGTAATTTAAAAATATCAATTTTTTCAAAATTTTTCGTTAAGGGCCTATACCACCTCAGCTCAAATTATAATTTCACCCCCACTTCCCCGCGCGTCGTTTGCCATGTACCGACATGTTTGTAATCAATAATACTGTAAATAGATAGGTCGTTAAATACTTATTTCATTAGGTTTATCATATTTATGCCTCTTTCTTTGCGCCAAGCCAGTCGCTTCTTATTTTTATTGCGGTTATTTCCCATTTTAATTTTACGTTGTCCTGTTGCGTAATGTGTATTCTGATCGTAAGCGACAAGCTAAAGACAGTATATTACTACATATTATTTTGTAGACACATAAAATAAAAAATAAAAAGCTACATAATATGACACCCCTCTATCAGGCATTTGCGTGTTGGTAGGCCTGTGTGCAGCTGTGGACTTTTATAGACTGCAATGGATGGATGAATAATATGACATGAAAGTAAGAAAAAATGTGACATGAGAACTGTTTTACCTTGATATGGAATATCAAAAGGTTACAAGTTTAAATACACTTAAAATATAAGTAAGCAAAAAGTAAGAAAAAATAAGCATTTAGGCTGTTTAGAAAAATTTGAAAGATTGAACCATACCAACAAACCTATTACTCAAATTATATCCCTTGTGATATATTTGGCTCCACACGTTGCGAATGAAACCAGATTTGACAGATACCTATGCAAAACAAAAATAGTATTGTAAGCATCAGATTGAATTACAATAAATTTGTTAAATTATTAAAAGAATAATAAAAAGACAACAGATAGCCTGTAAAATGTTTCATGACTTAGATTATTGCCAATTTTAAAAAATTAACAAAATATAATTAAAAAAGTCAGTAAAGAAGGTAAACAATAAATTATTATTATTGAGATAGTAAAACGAATGTAATATAATAATTATTATTGCATATATTGCATAAATATAAACGAATAAAACTATTTGAAATATAAATTGACACTTCTCAACTGGATGGAGAGAAACCAATGGAATGAGACAAAATTTGGGTTTTAGTCCTTCATTGAGAGTAAATTACATAGATATTGTTCCATATTAAAGTAGTATATGCTTATATTTTTGGGAATGGTAGAATACAATACAAACTTTGAGCAAAACAATATAGTTATAATGAATAGTAAACTTACTACAACTAAATAATACTTATGTTGTACAATTTTACCCAGAGTTGATAAAAATCCTGCTTTATATATTAACAAGATAGAGAAGGTTCTATTCATTAACTATTGAGGATTCAATACTTTAAATTAAATAAAAATACGGAAATTTAACATACAATCTAAAATTGAGCCAAATAAACAAAAAGCAGTCAGAGGAAGTCTTTCAAGTCTATTCAACAAGATCATAAAGCAGTGTTAAAAGCTAAAACTTGATCAAATTAGTAACGAGAAATAAGAAAATTATTATATACTTAACAATGGGGTTCTGCAGGCACGACCCAGAAACCATGGCAGTTATATTAGATTGGGGGTCGATTCTTCTTTTATGTATTTCCTCTTAATGTCGATTAGTCAAAAAACCATAGGTTTTTTTTTCACATGAGCAGTAAATGTGAAAAAATGAATTATTTATTTAGAATAATAGATAGAAAATAACAAATTATTATTAACACTGCTTATATAAAGATAATCATACTACTGTGTCATGTTACAGTCATCTCATAGACATATCATACACATCATTGGTTACTATTAGTGAAGTATTTTGTAAAATATGGCACTCCAAGATTCACTCCAAAATTCATACAAAGAATTATAGTGAACTCTCCTATGTCAAATACTATAAATTATAAAATAATAAAATAATTAATTCTTTATCATACCAAATTGTAGTAAGTATACCTAATGAAATTCCTTCTTAGGCTTTTATGCCTTTTACTTAGGTTTGAGTTATAAAAATAGACTTAATAATAAGTTACTTTTAGATTATTAACTACAGAATATTGCAATAAATATTGAGAATACAGAAATTTACAAAAACTAGTAACATGCTGAGCAGTGATTCGTTATAGGTTATAATATACATACATTGTCCTTCAACAAATATTACATTGATTCAAACGGGAGCTCAGATGTATAGTTAAGATATAGATAGAATTTCACTTCAACAGGTTTTCATGAGAGAAAATAAATGAGAAGGGGTTGAGACTTTCTTGTGAATATTTTAATAGAAAACAGAATGATTTCTTAAATTTACGCGAACACTACACATTGAATAAAACTATTATTTACGGATTTTATCGCGTTTAATTACTTTAATTTGTTTTTATTATTATCCCGACGTTTCGGGTGCTTTACAGCGCCCATGGTCACGGGGAGGACTCGTGACCATGGGCGCTGTAAAGTCCCCCCCGTGACCATGGGCGCTGTAAAGCACCCGAAACGTCGGGATAATAATAAAAACAAATTAAAGTAATTAAACGCGATAAAATCCGTAAATAATAGTTTTATTCAATAGAAAACAGAACACAAGATAGTGATAAATTTAACCCACGTAGAATAGTATTTCTTAAGTAAGTTAGTAAGTTATAAGATGTTAAATTAAAATTTACATATTATAAATTTAAAAAAAAACTGAAAAAGAAAACAATCTGGAATATATATTCCAGATTGTTTTCTTTTTCAGTCATAATTCTTCCACAGGGCCACTTCTGCTGCAATCAAGCCGGCTTTATGTGTATAAGGAAATGTTATGAAATAACGATAATTTATTTATGTTATTAATTTAAATTTACTATACAGGCAATATGTTCAAATTTTTTTATAAAATAAGGAAAATTGCAAATTTCCATTCATTGGTATTATAAATTCGCAACCCTGTCTTCAAACATCTACAATTGTTAAGAATGTCTAGGACAAGGAGGGAGTATAATTAAATGGTTAAACGAACTTACCTTAAGTGAAGTTCAACCATAATTATACGAAGCTCCTTGTCCTAGACGGTACTCCCGGCCCAACCCTCCCTGGGTTAGGGTTGCTCATCTAATTCCTTGCTTTAAACATAATGAAATTGCATTGACGGACGGGTTGAGACAGTGTTGCCATATATACTGCTTTAAAAAAATTTTAGCGAGCTTGGATAAACTGTGATGCTGGCATGGAATGCGGCGTACTACAATTGTTAAGAATGTCTAAGACAAGGAGCTTCGTATAATTATGGTTGAACTTCACTTATGGTAAGTTCGTTTAACCATTTAATTATTATAAACGACCTTTTGTAATAAGGCGGCTTGAGTTTGAGTGATATCATTTTAATCGACAATTAACAACTTCCTTGATGTCGAGAATCCTGTTGGCGGTGGTACTTTCATCCCTATTGATTATCGGACAACCATCTTGATAACGAGAATTAAAGATAATCTAATCTACCTTTCCTTAATGAAAAAGATTAACTATGTGAAAATATTCCATGAAACCTATCTAAAAAGCACGCCGATGTGACCGCCGTTGCCATTGAGTTATACAACACCATTGGCCATTGGGTTATATAAATCAATGGCCGTTGCAAGTAAAATCAAAAGGACGAGAAAGGCATAACAATCAGATTTGTGATGATAATAGCAATCATAGACAAACGTCGCAGTTGGTGATGTTAAAGAGACTCCACCAACTCATGACGCACACTACTGCACCTACTACTGAGTACTATTATCGATGCACTATTCTTACAAACACTTGTACTTGCACTTGTGCAGTGTGCGGGCCGCGACCTCACTAATTTAACTACAGTCGTGAACCACTCGTCACACGAGCATTTTAAGCTTACCAGTAGTAATTAGGAGTATTTTATGTAATTTTTTAACTTAAAAATCTGAAAACTAGCTGATACCCGCTACTTCATCCGCGTTCTTAAAACTTTAATAACTTTGTGTTAAACGAAGACATCGCAATATTTTTTTTTAGATAAGGGTCAAGTATCTAAGAAATAAAACTTAGAAAACCTAATTGAAATCTATCCAGTAGTTTTTCGGTGATGCGCGCACAACTGCAAACCTCTGTCATTTTATTTATATAGATTAAATACTTTCGATTAATACGAACACTGTACCATTGTAAGTTCTGAAATTAGAGATAATGTGCACAGTCACTTATGTTGGGTAAATTATAAAAGCACATCATATTATTTTATTAATTTTTTATTAGGATACAAATGACAAAGCCTGTAGATGTGCCAATATTATACTTTAAAAAAGGTGGCGTCTTTTTTACTTTAGCGAACACAGATGTTGCCATACCTTTCAAACTAGAAAACAACAGAGGTAAACTCAAACGAATATAAAATAGTACTTATTTCTTTGAGTAATTCTACTACTGCTGAACATGGGCATCACTCTAGGTATGCCACAAAGCACGGTCTGAGCCACCCGCATCCATCGACTTCCTGCATGTCATCTAGTGAGGGGTTGCCCTATACATCGCCTGATATAATAGCTATATGGCCAGCCCATTACCACTTCAGTTTGCTAATCCGTTTTGCTACGTCGGTCACTCTGGTTCTACTGTGAATATCCACATGTCTAAGTTTATAACGCAGAGAAACCCAAAGCATAGCCTTCTCCATAGCTCGCCAAGTGAACTTGAGCTTCCTCATACGGCCCGCAGTGAAGGACCACGTCTCAGATCCATAAGTCATTACTGGCAACACGCACTGGTGGTACAATATCGTTTTCAAGTTTTGAAGTATACCTAACGAGAATTCATTTATTTATTTATTTATGCTTTCATGCACAAAAAAGTACATATGGCGGACTTAATACAATAGGGCATTCTCTCCCAGTCAACCATTAGGCTAAACAGAGATAGACATTATGGAGGCGGTGCAGCAATAATCCTATAGAGAGGATAGAGAATGTGTCGTAATTTCCCGAACGCTGCCAAGCCGAGTTGAATCCGTCGATTGACCTCTCGGTTAAAGTTGACCATTTGACTATTAGTCAGACTATTTGTCCCAGGTGAACATACTCGTCAACAACTTCGAGCTTAGTGCTCCCAACAACTACCGGCATATGTGTGACATGGACGTTACACATGATCTTTGTTTTATCCTAGTTCATCTTAAGACCTATCCGGTGGGAGACACCATTGAGGTCGTTGACCAGAGTGCTCAGGTCGTCCAGCACTACTGCCATTAGGATAATACCCTCGGCAAATTGAAGGTGAGTGATGTACTCGCCATTGATGTCAGTACTGTATTCTTTCCAGTCCAGTAGCTTTAAAACGTCTTCCAATGCAGTGGTGAAGAGTTTCGGGGATATAACGTCATCCTAGTCTTACACCTCTCTGCAGTTGGATGGGTTTCGTATTCTGCCTGGTGTCTAGTGAGTAATTACATACATAAATTTTAATAATAGTTGTTGATATCGATTTGTCATTTACTGTTTTTCCACCTGCTCTGAACTCTGACTTTATTGTATTTTACTTTTACAAAAAAATATTTACATTTTTATGATTAAAACTCTTTTTACTAAAAAAACGATTATAGAGAACATTTTAAGTAACTGACTGGGAGAATGATGATAAAATATTGTAAGTTATTACGTTAAATTATATTGTTAAATGTATTAGAATATAAAATAAATTATTTTATATACTAATACATTTAACAAAATTTATTTTAAATTTTTTTATTCTTATTTTAAATAAGTTCTCCTATATTTTGATAAATAGTCTCAACGTTTGGGTATACTTTTCACCAGTTTTATTTTTGCAAATTGCAAAGGTAAATATCGCCATTTTTATTTTTTATTTGATTACATAATTCCCTATAAGCGTGTGTGTACGCTTTCCTCTGAGATTATGATAGACAAAACCCCAGATATTTTCGATGGAGTAGGCTGTCTTTAACTATGAAGACCATTTAGTGTTTAGATGTTGTTTTAAAGGCACGTATGGTCATTCATAATGCTGTGTTAGTCCCTACTTTAATGCATGGTAATGAAAGCTGGGTGTGGCAGAAGAAGCACGAAAGTAGAATAAATGCTGTAGAAATGCGGTCTTTAAGGAGTATGCTAGGGTTGAATCTGAATGACAGGGTGAGAAATTGCGTGATAAGAGATAAATGTGGTATGCAAGATGATGTTGTGACCAGGATTAAGAAAGAAATGCTTCGGTGGTTTGGTCTTGTAGAAAGAATGAATGAAAAAAGAGTGACAAAGCGAATTTATATGGCAGATGTGAACGGCAGAGTCGGGAAGGGACGCCCTAGAAAAAAGTTTATCGAACAAATTGGCGATATTTTGAAAATGGGCCACGTTAAAAGTACCCTTAACCGACGAGCATGTATGCGTAGATATATGGATCTAAAGGAGGCGAAAGAGGTATGTCAGGATCGTGTCAAATGGAAGTCCGTAGTCTCTGCCTACCCCTCTGGGTGACAGGCGTGAGTGTTTATGTAATATGTAATATATGTTGTTTTAATACACAGCTGCGATGCTTAGGGTTATTATCCTCTTGTGAAATCCAAAATAAATTACCTTCTCACATATATATTTTTCAGACTTCAAGAGAACTTTTTGATAAATTATAAGCATCAATTCCTTCGTCTTTTAGGCGACTTCAAAGATAAAGCAACTTTACAATTCGACCGTATGTTATTTTTCGTACGTATTTTATACGATATTAATTCAAGGAAAATAAAAATATCTCCTATAAAGATGGCAAAATATGACATGAATTTTTAAATTTAGCTATTTAGACGATGTTTATTTATTTATTATATAAGCACACTTACATACAATATATGTATTAAACATTAAAGTAAAGTTGTAAAGTTACAGCCTAAATACGTCCTGCTGGGCACATGCCTCCCCTCATTTCTGAGAGGGTTTTAAGGCAAGGAAGTGTCTGCCACGCTGCCCCAATGCGTTTTGGCGAACTTCACATGTCTTCGAAATATTTTTTTTCTTATTTCTCAGACATGCAGGTTTTCTCATGATGTTTTCCTTCACCGCCGAGCACGTGGTAAATGAGCACTTAAAATTGCAATTAACAATTTCATTGGTGCCGGCGGGTATCGAACCCGGGTTACTCGCGTTCTGTTATATTTACAGCAAGCGTTAACCATCTGAGCTACCACGGCTCTATTAAACTATTAAACATCAACACTAAACTATATAAGAAGTCACACGCACACTGATATACTATATCAATAACAAGTGTACATGACCGTCACCAACAACATGTTCTAGGTATTTTTCTAAATTTGAGATAGTCTTTAGACCACTCAAAAGAGTTTAGGAGTTGACTCCAGTAGGACTCCCTACTGGTGACCATAATGAAAAATGCAATAACTTTTACGAAATATTTATTTATAGAGGAATGCTTAATACAGTTGGTGGGGAACTAGCGACTAGTCACTAGCGACTAATCACTAGCGACTAACAACTGACTGAAAAATCTTAGTAAATAGATAGGTACGACATTACTAAATATACTTGTGTGTGTGCGTAGCACACTTACAAGAGTAAACATAAACTTTAAAAAACGAATCCAAAGAAATAAAAGGATAAAATTATTTCACATTCTGGTGTCGAAGCATTAATTCTAGAATGCACTATATCTTACCACCGACCCGACACTAAATCAGACACGTAACAGGGTAGTGGATTATCGTACGCCACTACCCCACGACAAAACACAGCTTCAGTTGTGCATCTAAAAATATTTTTATACGAGTACTTAGTTACTTAATACAAAAACTGAAGAACACCTCCAATCGTAATAACCTAAACCGTTAGATGTATTATGTGATTGTCTTTAAAAGCCAGGCTTAAATAAAAGTCTCATTTCTAAAAATACACGTAATTTTGTCAAAATCTTTTCCGATATTGACTAGTGTACACTATAGTCATACTCATATGTTCTTCTGATAGCAATGATAGAAATGGTAATACAAATGGTAGTTCTAATTTTAAATAATTACGAAGCATTTGGTGCGCATTTAATTAGATAAGCAATCAGTGATGTTACAAATTGTTAACGTTAAAAGCTATGAGCTCATCAATACTCCACAGAGGGCATCTTTGATTCACGCAATTATTACCATTCCGTAGCCACTTGTCGTTACCGCATATCATTTTTCGGATCGATAATATACATCAAAGTCAGATTAATCTATTAAATTACGTAGTATGTATTTACGTTTCTGGAACAATTTTCCCTATAATTATTGCGCTATCTGTGTGTAAACAATATGTGTGTATTTCTCAGATGAAGCAAAAAAAGGTAGATATCGCACCTAGAACAAGAAACTGTAACCAATTTTATATCTTTGTGTGAGTCAGAGAAGTGTTGCCACATTTTTAAAAGTCCCTGAAAATCGAGATACAATACTACAACCATAAGAGTAATATGGAATGCAAATGTGAAGGTAGGATATCTGTCTGTTTTGATAAATTTCAACAATTTGACAATTCAAAAAAGATAAAGCACGTAGGAGGCGTCTGTAGATCATTTAAAAGTCATCTTGATAGATTGTCCAGGGAGCATGTAAGCATCGATAAAATATACAATATATGTAATATAAAACATGTTTAAAACATTATAAAAAATAACTTAATACTAAAAAAACTAATTGGAATAAAAAATAAATTTCCATGGAATCAAAAATATACTTTTCTAAATTATGATAAAAAGTATATTTGAGTTCCAGCCGGGGGCACAAAGGAGTGTTCTAATTTGTACCACGGGTAGAAGAGATATGAAGTATCAGCCGGAGAGGATACCTGAGTCTCGGACAAAAAGAGCAAGGCCGGCTTCGCCGTCTCCGGGTAGTGGTGGACAGCATTAAGATTGGAATGAAGTGTCCCGATGTTGCGAAAATTCACGGATAGTGTGACAGGAGTTGCCTTGGTCATATTGCTCCGCTTGCCCTAGCAGTTTTAGTCGCGAGCAGAATTTCTCCCCTCCCCCAGAATAAAGTAGAAGTAAAGAGTAAAGTAGCTTGGTCGTGGATGCTCAGCGAGGGATTCTCCGTCACCAGGAGTGAGGGTACCCTCTTGGGGTATTTTATATTTGATTCCGCTACGACGTCGGGGGGGAGGGGGAATTGGACCTCCAGCCCAAGCGAAACGCATAGGTAAACCTCTACTTCACGCAGGTATTCTGTGAGGTCGTGGTACCAACCCGGTTCAAGCTGTAATAAGGGTCTCCGGTTCTCTACACTCACCATACGAAACAGCAGCATTAAGCTACTATTTTACGCTGGTATTCTGTGAGAGCGTGGTCCTTCCCCGGCCGAGCCGACCCATTCGTGCTATAAATATACTACCAATAGTATAACTGCAGCATGGCTCTACCACGTAAAAAAATCATGTCTTATTAAAATATTCTTGGTAGCCTAAAATCACAAATATTTTTTGATAGTAAAATAGTTTGTTAGTACTCAACAATTAAAACAAAAGTATCAGCGACTTAAAAAATTAAAAATTTATCTTGACTTCTTCAATTTGATGTAACATAAAAACAACTGAAACTAAAAAAAATATGCTGCCTACATATTTTTTTTATAACTTAGCCTAAAATTAATTACCCAAATCTTGGACTATTAGAAATAAGAAATACTGGCAACATTCTCCCGTTACGTAATCTTGAAACATTGACATGCGTGCTTTGAATAACCTTCAAAATTGTTTTTTTTTTTTATAGAAGAGGGGGAAACGAGCATGCGGCTCACCTGATGTTAAGTGACTACCGCCGCCCATGATCAACCGCAACACCAGGGGAATTGCAGGTGCGTTGCCGGCCCTTTAGAAAGGAGTAAGCTCGTATCGGTCAGGAAAAATCGCTGGTGGTAAACTATTCCACAGAGAGGTTGTACGCGGAAGAAAACTCCTCTTGAAACGTACAGTGGTGGACCGCCAAGCATCCAGATGGTGTAGATGGTATCGGGACGTTTGCCGCGTAGTGCGTTCACGAAATTTGGCGGCTGGGATTAATCCGAACAATTCCTCAGAGCACTCTCCATGGTATATGCGAAAGAAAATGCAAAGAGATGCAACATCTCTTCGCAGTGCCAGTGAATCGAGCCGATCGGAAAGCACTCGGTCGTCGACGATTCGAGCCGCTTTGCGCTGGATGCGGTCAAGTGGAAGGAGCTGGTACTGGGGAGCCCCAGCCCAGAGATGGAAACAATGTTCCATGTGCGGCCGAACCTGCGCCTTGTAAAGTTGCAGGCGGTGTGCTGGCATGAAATACTGTCCCGCTCTGCTGACCACGCCAAGCTTTTTAGAGGCCAATTTGGCCTTCTCTTCCAAGTGACCACGAAACTGCACGTCACTCGATATGTCGACGCCGAGGATTCCGATACTGGCTGAGGCAACAAGGGGAGTGCCTTGAAAATGAGGAGATACGACAAAGGGGTTCTTTTTAGCGGTTAACGCGCAAACTTGTGTCTTCTGAGGGTTAAGCTGGACTAGATTTAGTCGCCCCCAATCCGAGACTCTGTTTAGCAAAGACTCGACTTCAGACATAAGTTTGTCCCGGCACTCGGAGACGTTTTCCCGAGAAATATTGGCTCGGCCGGTGTAAAGAGCATCACTAGTGCTGTCATCTGCATAGCAATGAATGTTACTGGTTTGCAACATATCATTGATATGCAGAAGAAACAGCGTTGGCGATAGCACGCAGCCTTGTGGAACACCAGCGTTAATAGGCTTGCAATCGGAGCTTGCACCGTCTACAACGACCTTGATGCCCCGATCTGCAAGAAAGCTGGTGATCCAATCGAACAATTTTTCGGGAAGCCCATAGGAAGGGAGTTTCGAAAGAAGCGCTTTGTGCCAAACCCGATCGAAGGCCTTCGCAATGTCCAAACTAACGGCCAATGCCTCCCCCTTGGACTCTACTGCCTCCGCTCATCTGTGAGTTAGGTAGACCAGGAGATCACCAGCCGACCGACCACGGCGAAAACCGTATTGGCGGTCACTAATCAGCTGATGATCCTCAAGGTACCTCATGAGCTGGCAGTTTACAATGGACTCAATTGTTTTGGAGAACAAGGAGGTGATGGGTGATGGCGATAGGCCGGTAGTTGGACGGGTCTGAGCAGTCGCCTTTTTTTAGGGATTGGGTGGACGAAAGCCGTCTTTCATGATTTTGGGACTACGCCTAGGGAGTAGGAGTACGGGAAAAGACGCGTTAAAACCGGTGCCAACTCTGGAGCACACGTCCTCAGCACAATTGGGGGGATTCCGTCAGGCCCACTCGACTTGTGGATGTACAGGGAGAAGAGTGCTTTGCGAACCGAGCGCTGTGTGAACTGCACTTCCGGCATGGAGCACTCACACCGCGGGATGGTCGGCGGCGTACTCCCCCCGTCATCGAGGTTGGACGCAAAGAAAGAGCCTAGAGGATCGGCTTTCTCCTTTGCGGTATGGGCCAGTTAGTCGTCCTCCCTGTGCAGAGATGGAGAGATGGCTGACAGAAATTCCCCTGGACAGTCTTGGCGAGAGACCAGAATGCACGGGTTCCAGAAGGAAGTCGAACTAGTTTCTCGCCAATTCTGCCTTTGCCTTGGCAATGACTCTTTTGAAGGACCTAGAGGTGGAATTATACTTCTTTTTTAGAGCGCTAGTGTTTACATCCCGGGACGCTGATGCGTCAGCCCAGGCTTGGTAGCACTCCTGCTTATAGCATGATGCTATTTTACAGGAGCGACCAACCATGGCTAAGATTTGCCTCCAATGGGCACCACAGAGGAAGGAATAAAAAGTTCCATACCGTGAAGTACCTCATCAGCGACAGAATCCGCAACAACTTTGGGATCGTCCGGCGAGAAGCAAACCCGCCCCCAAGGGTAGGATGCAAAGAAAGACCGCATCCCATCCCAATCGGCTGACAATGGTCCGAGGAGCCTAAAGGGGTGTCGACGGAAATCTGATATCCGTCCGGGTGAGAGGTCAGCAGAAGGTCCAACAGGGAAGGTGCATGATCCTCCACATCTGGAATCCGCGTAGGCGAAGTAACCAGTTGAGTCAGACCATATGCCAAGGAAAAATCATGAACAGATCTCCTCGCATGATCGGTTAAACGTGAACCAAGCCATTCGGCGTGATGGGATCACGATCTCTGCGGAGGGGATCTGCTGTAGCAACGAATCTGTCGCCATTCGGACGTGATCGAAGAGTTGGTCTGTTTCGGCATTACCGCTATGGGACCTATAGAGGCACGGGTAGACGCGCGGATGGTCGTCGCTGTCTACGCGTAGCCAAAGGATGGACAGGTCCGAACCTTAAGTCTGCCGAGGCGTCGAGAACAGATGTCCTCTCTGACGTAAACACAAACTCCAGCCCGAGGCACAAAGGAGTTTGTGGCGGCGCTGTGGTCGCGCCGCAAGCGAAACACACCGAAGCTTAAATCACGCTATCAACATTCCGAATCATAAACAGCATATATAGAACATCTCCGAACTATCACACGGAGTGTTGGCCGCTCCCCGGGCAGAACATCTTGCCCGGCGGGAGATCTCCCCTTTTCATTCCACGGCCACATTGGTGAATACCCGACTGGATCTGAACACGCAACCAAACACCTTCGGAAACTACAACTTCAAGCCTTCGTCATTATCCTCAAGAACCTCCACCATTCACTACTGAGAATTGTCTTCTGCAGTCTTCAGTTCCTGCAAGCTAGTCCAACTTGTCTTCATCTCGACTCACCGCAGATTTATAAGGCAGACTTCTGGCACTTGCTCCGGCACATCGTTCTCACCGGCATCACTTGCCATTGCGTAGTACGGCATGCATTACACATCGGCATATCAATCGCACCGGTGTCACTTGCCCTTACGCACACAGCGTGCATTCCCTACCGGCATTAAGGACACACCGGCAATCGGACTGCACTATCGACCTCCGGTCTGAGCAGGGGGGTGATGTGGCGGCGCTGTCGTCGCGCCGCAAGCGTAACACACCGAAGCTTAAATCACGCTATCAACATTCCGAATCATAAAAAGCATATATAGAACATCTCCGAACTATCACACGGAGTGTTGGCCGCTCCCCGGGCAGAACACCTTGCCCGGCGGGAGATCTCCCCTTTTCCTTTCACGGCCACAAGTGTTCCAGTTTGTACCCCGGGCAGGTGAGATACGAGACATCAGCCGGAGAGGACACCTGCGTCTCGGTCAGAAAGAGCAGAGCCGGCCTCGCCGTCTCGAGATGGTAGTGGACGGCGTTTAGGTTAAAGTGAAGTCCAAGGATATTGCATAAATTCACAGACAGCGTGGCAGGGGTCGCCTTGGTCTTGTTGCTCCGTTTGCCCCGAGCAGTTGTAGTCTTGAGCGGAATTTTGCGATGACGTCATACATTTGCGCCATATTGGAAAAGTGTTGGCGATTATTTTGTCATTTTCTGCTCCAAAAATCATTATATCCTCCTAATGGAGATACCAGCAATTATTCTATATTTATTTGTATTTGAATAAATAGAAACAAATTCTGGCATGCTTCATTCAGCGTACACACAATTAAAAATTGTGTTAATATGGCCGGATATTTGACACAATATGGCAGCGGCACGCCAGTACAATACGGCGTCAATTGATGACGTTATTTGTATTCGGCAGTATACTGGAAACGTTTCGGAACATACCCATAGGCTACTTTTATCCCAGAAAAATGCAGTTCCTGTACTACTTATTCCACAGAAACCGTGCATTTTTTCTGGAATGAAGCGTAAAATTACTGTTGCATAAGTTTTGATGAAATTACGTATCTTGGAGAAATGTACGGTACCCGTATAATAACTATTTACCAGAGGTTATGAAACTTACCGTGTATATTTTTCCCGCTAGGTATGTCAATTTTAAGCTCAATCGCAAATTTAAAAATGACTATTTAATTTACGTTGATTTGCTTCTTTTAAATAAATGTAGATTATATTTCTGGCACCACTGGGAATGGTTCTTACTGCTTACCTCCTTTGATTACACTCAGTTGCTTGTCAGAACCACAACCTTTTGATTAGAGGTGTGTTTAGTTTTTCCGTAGTTAACCTACTACGGAAAAAGGAGAGGTTATCCGGTTGAAAGTCAAAGTTGGCCTTTCAGCGGCATTGTGGGTTGTTACTCGACTCTCTAATCACATATAGAGAGGAGTTCTCTTGGAAGAGGTCGCCCGTCCAGTGGCCGAGTGTGCAACGGCGCAAAGCCGTTGAGATGTTCGTGTGGCCCGTTGTCAGCACGGTCGAACAAGCCGCGCGCCATCCGGGCCACGAAGTCGGTGATGCTCTCGACTTTTAAGTCGGCTGCTATTACGTCGTTCCGGACGTAACGACCTGCTCTGACAATCGTCCTTAATGTCAGATTCTGCTGGGCCTGCAGTCGCCGCCTCTGGGTTGTGCTCAGGAGCGCGTACCAGGCCGGAGCAGCGTAGGTGGTAATAGTCCGGATATACATCTTGTATATCCGGATCTTTGTCTTCAATGGTAGTTTGGATGCCAGGACCGGACGGAGCATCGCCCGCGCACATCTGGCTTTGCGGACGACGAACGAATTGCAAGGTTGATTGTCGTCTGCTATGGGACTACTTTTATTCATCCCATGCAGGTTTCGGGCCTCGGGGAGTCCCCCATTACCCGGGTGATCCTCACGACTCGTGACAATGAGCCGGTCTTGGGAGCCGTACCAGTACGGCATTGTTGGCTATCTTGATTGGCGTATTGCGCGCCACCAGGTCGGTGCTACCGGAGGGTCGGCCGTCTCAAAGCCCCGCGGAGTCCTGAGGATGGGAGTCGACGCAGGGCCAATCTTGCCGACAGGAGGGCGCTCCAACAGCAGCTGCTCCGGGCCTCCAGTGCTCCTTCCTGGCTCTAGTTGAAGGTCTGGCACTCCTAGGCAAAAGGTTGGCGTGTCTCGCGCCTCTGGGAAGGGAATCTGCCGAAGGGTCAGCAACCTCAAGGTTCCGCGGAGAAGCATCTCGACGCGGTGCCGAAGTCACCAACAGGCGCGCGCACATGGGTGCGCCGGGCCTTCGGAGTTCGCTTCCCAGCGTGTAGGTTAAGCGCAGTGTTGGGTGATCTTCATCCCGGGTGGGGTCAGGGGCGTCCTCAAGGCTCGACGCAAGCCGCGTTGGCCCCACAGCGCGCGCACCCACTGCAAAGCGACGCGCTGTACATCTCCCACCCGGGCGGGAGTCGACGACCGGCGGACGTAACCGCTCGTTGGCGCGGTCCGGACGAGACTCACGAATTGCAATCGTCGTTGTTGTCCTCTGCAGGGCATATATATGCCGTGCAGGTCTCGGGCCTCGGGGTGTACCCCTTTACCCGGATGTTCCTCACGGCACACTACAATGTGCCGGTCCTGGGCGCCTTGGTGTTACAGGCGTTGTTTTAGCGACTTTTGTCGCAGTAGGGTAAATTTTTCGTTAAAGGAGGTTGTCTCAATAATTATGTTTAACACAAATTATTTTGTCAGAGTTGGCCTTTCTGCGGCATTGTGGGATTTACTCAACTCCCTAATCTATATAGGGAGGAGTTCTCTTGGATAGGGTCGCCCGTCCGGCGGCCTTGCATGCAACGGCGCGAAGCCGTTGAGGTGTTCGTGTGGTCCGTTGTCGGCACGGTCAAAGATACCGCGCGCCAGCCGGACCACGAATTCATGTAAGCTCTCCATCTTGAGGTTGGCCGCTATGACGTCATTACGGACGTAGCGACCCGCACCGACTATGGTTCTTAATGACAAATTCTGCTGGGCCTCTGCTGGGACGATCGCTCAGGAGTGCATACCAGGCCGGAGCAGCGTATGTTAGCAAGGGTCTTATGTAGGTTTTGTAAATGGTTATCTTCGACTTTGTCGGTAACTTGGATGTCAGGACAGGACGGAGCATTGCCCGCGCACATCGAGCTTTGCGTATAGCAAAGTCAACGTGCGCAGTCATACGCAGCATCCTGTCAATCCGACATCCAAGGTAGGTCACGGCCTTCTCATATGCGATCTCCTGGCCTCTGAGGGTTAGTGGTGGTGGTAGGTTTCTGTAGCGGCGAGTGAGTAGAGCGGTCGTCTTGCTAACATTGACGGCCATCCTCCACTCATCCAACCATGGTGGCAGCAGGTCCAGCAGACGTTGCATCCTGGCAGCTGCTATGTGGGCTCTTCTGGACGACGTGAAGTATGCGCTGTCATCCGCAAATAGCGCTAGTTCGACGTCGTCCTCCCACACGAATTGCAATAAAACCCGTTCACTAAGCTACCCCCAGAGCTATACGCGAAAGTGAGCCGCGCCATTCGCGTGCCTGCGCAACTTAATAACACGAATTTGTACTATTACTCTCTCACGTTTCACTTAATTTCTTTATTCACATAAGTCATACACAAATACAAGTTATCTATTTAGATAGCACAAAACAATATCTACACCATGATATACATTATATTTTCGTATCACAAAAATCCTTTAATTTATAAAACAAAATATGCCTATTTTAATCACAAATTCAAAATCCGAACTTCTTAAATATTTAACACAGAAAGTTAAAACAATGTTTCCCACTTGAATTTATACATATGTTAACTAATACAATAGTTTAATTTACATTTTCTCTATTTATTTCACTATTTAAAACACTTTTAAATTTCTTATACAAAACTATCATTATTTCACTTATACACAGGAACTTTCACATAAAAATAACACAGAATTCACCTTTTTAGCACGTACGATCAACCTGAAATGTTTTACAAGTTATTTTTACATAAATTGCTGAAATTACAAACATTTTAAATTTTTAAATATTTGGCCTCCTAGGGGCGTGGTCAGCGTGCTTCCGTGAACTCACACTATTTGAACAACTAACTTTGCACGGCTCTCGGCTATAGAAAAAATGAAAGTCTGAAATACACTAATTTTTAACAATATTAGGTAAATAAGTGCTTCTACATAATTTTCAAACTGTAGGAAATTATCTCTGATAAGATTCTTATCAGTTATCATGTTTCTTATCAGATAACAATACAAGTGAATGTTCTCATTAATCAATCATAACAAATAGGCATTTGTTTTCGTACAAACATATCAAACTTATACAAGACAATACTTATGCAATTAACTTCCGTTAATTCTGTTTGTGCACAGAGTGATCATCTCGACCGGGGAACAAATCCGATCTCTGACTTTATTTTAATATTCCTTTGAATTTACATCGTTGGAAAGACGATTTCAACCGGGGAACAAATCCGGTAACATAATTTATATCATAAAATTCCCTATATGAATTTATTGAAAGATATTACTTAGAAAACAGTAAACTAGTTCGGCCTGGGAGTCGAACCCAAGACCTTCATACCATTAATTCGACATTTCTTTAAGATTTAACTAAGCATTTTCTTATCAGAACATTTCTATTGGACAATGAGTCTTTGAAAAGTTATTCGTCATCGGTTGACTTGATAAACTGAAATATTCTTATAGGCGCGTCGCCAACAATCTCCCCCCCGTGCGTTAGCACCATCATTTGGGAGGCGTCGCGGGTACCAGGACTATTATTCTGGATGTAGGTCTCCTCAAGATACCTGTGCTAGTAATGACGTCAACCACTCTGGTGTGACCGTCTGGTCCCGGTAACGTTCTACTAATTTTGCCTTTCGGCCACGTATTTCGCGGCAACGAATGATCTATTATCAAAACAATATCGCCTTCTTTAGGTTCCATGAACTTTCCGTTATTACCTGTTCGCGGTATTAAGGTAGGCATGTATTCCTTCAGCCACCTTGTCCAAAAATAGTCGGCTAACCTCTGTGCAGCTTTCCAATTGAGTTGACCCGTCAGATGCTGCTCTAGAAATAATCCAGGTGGTCGATCACCACATGAGCGTCCCAGAAGAAAATGATTGGGTGTCAAACCCTCTTCAGGACTATCCATACTGAATGTTACCAGAGGCCTGGAATTTACTGTGTGCTCTGCTTCTAAAAGTAGCGTATGTAGAATTTCCTCTCGTGGGCTCCTTTCTCTGAGCGTAGCGGTCAACGCAATTTTAATCGGTCTTACTAACCTCTCCCAGGCGCCACCCATGTGCGGTGCTCCCGGAGGTATAAATTTCCATTTAATGTATTTCTTAAATGACTCATTTTCCATGCCCTCATGGCATTCTTCGCATGCTTTCAATAATTCTTTATTCGCAGCTTTGAAATTTGTCCCGTTATCGCTGTATATAACGGCTGGTTTTCCTCTTCTGGCGATAAATCGCCTCAACGCCATTATCATTGACGCTGGTGTCAACGAGGCTGCTAATTCCAGATGTACTGCTCTGGTAGTCAGACACGTGAATAAAACACCCCAACGTTTTTCGTGTCGCCTTCCTATAGTTACACTCATAGGACCGAAATAATCCACAGCCGAGCATGTAAAAGCGGTTCATGATGAGCTATTCTCTCCAGAGGAATATTTCCTTGTGGCACGTTCTGCGGTTTTGACCTGTATGTCCTGCACCACTGACAATGATGTGACACACTTCGTACTACATTACGTAGTTCAAGACATAAAATTTCTGGTTCACCTCATTCATCACCGTCTGGTGATTGGCATGTCCAAAATGATGATGAACTTCTCTAATCATCATTTTAACGATTCCGTGTTTACCGTCCAATATGACAGGTTTTCTACTTTCCTCAGTCAAATTAGACTTGAAAGGTAAACGTCCATTTAAACGGAGTAAGTTATCTTCTCCTATTTCCATAGATAATTTACTTAAGCGTGAACTTCTTTCAACACTTTTGCCTGCTTTCAAGCATTTTATTTCCGAATAAAAACACTCGTCTTGAACGAACTTCCAAATTAATAATTCCGCTTTTTTCAAGAGCGCTATGTGCAACGCGCCATCGGGTCCTTTAACCGACTTTGCTAAAACTTTGTTGGAACACATAACCGACTTTTCGGCTGCGTCGTCGGGTCCTTTAACCGACTTTCTTAAACTCTTGAATTTTTCTTAAAGGAATTTCTTAAAGCTGCTAAATCGTCCGTAGTCGGGTAGACTTAACGGTTCTTGCTTTCTTAACGCATTTACGCCCTTTGGCGATTTTTCTTCACCTGTTTCTAAGCTTTTTATGGTGTCCACTTGTTTGGGCCATAAATCAGGACTCTTCCTGAGGAATTCAGGTCCTTGAAACCAGCGATGACTTACATCGAAGGTGGAAGGAAAATTTCTAGTGGCGTCGTCTGCCACATTTTGTGACGTTGGAACCCATCGCCATTCACATGGTTTACTGTGATCTTCGATCTCAGCCAATCGATGAGCAACGAATGGTTTAAAAGCGCGAGGATCTGACTTAATCCACGCTAACACTGTACGTGAGTCTGTCCAAAATACTCTCTCGGACATCTCGTACTTGCTCTCTTCACTAACCGATGCAGCCAGCCTGCTACCCATAAGAGCTGCTTGCAATTCAAGCCTTGGAATCGAAATTGGTTTCAATGGCGCTACTCTTGCCTTTGCGGCGATCAGCGTAATCCGCCTTATTCCTAGCTCGTCCGTGGTGACACCGCGGCAGCGTATGCTTTTTCACTAGCATCCGTGAAAGTGTGTAACTCTCCCTTGCCGACGCCTTCAGCAACGAGTCTAGGTACCTCTAAATGACCTAATTTCTTCACTTCCGATATCCATTTACAAAATAACACGTGTAATTCGTGTGAAACTTCTTCATCCCAAGAGATGCCTGTCCTCCATACTTGCTGGATCAGCGACTTCCCTTGAATCGTTATGGGTGATGCGAGTCCCAAAGGATCGAAGACTGACATCACAGCGCTAGTTATCTCCCTCTTCGTAGGCGGTCGTAAACCTTCCATCACCTCTTCCGGTGTGTTACGAAGACTTGTGGAGAAACTTATTATATCCCGTTTGATATTCCAAATCAAACCTAACGTGCGCTCTGTGTGCTCTTTATCTCCCAACGAAGCACTGTCGCTCTTATATTTATTTTCCATTTTACTTAAAACTTCGGGTTGGTTGCTAGCCCATCCCCTCAGTTGGAAAGAAGCATGTTTATGTAATTCATACATATCGTTTACTATCCTTTCGGCCGTCGTCACGTCGGGAAATGCCTGTAGATAGTCATCCATATAAAAATTGCTTTCCGTAGCGGAAGCTGCTTCTGGATATATATGTGCGTTGTCCTGCGCATTCCTATTCTTTACATATATAGCGATGCATGGTGATGATGCCGCTCCAAATATGAGTGACGTCATTCTATACTCTTCCGGTGGCGCGTCACGATTGTGCCGCCATAAGAATCGAAGGCTATCCCTGTCTTCATCCCGGATTTTCACTTGCAGGAACATTTCTTTAATGTCTGCCATTACTGCCACGCTTCCTTCTCTGAATCGTAGCAGAACTCCGAACAACGACTTCAATAAGTCCGGTCCGGTTAACAATGCATCGTTGAGACAACGTCCGCCCGTCTTTGCGGCGGCGTCGAAAACTATCCTTATTTTCCTTTTTTGTGGGTGAGTCACTGCGAAGTGAGGAAGGTACCACGTACGTGGGGAAATGGGAATATGGTTCGCTTTCTCTGCGTAACCATTAACGATGAGATTTTCAATTTGCTTCTCATATTCCTTTTTCAACTCGCTAGTTTTGTCGAGCTTTTTTTCAATATTCAACAGGCGACTTTCAACCTGCGCTCTATTCGACGGCATGCACTCATTGTCTGTGCGCCATAACAAAGCAGTCTCGTACCTATTATTAGGTATACGACGTACCGTTTTGTTCAAAATACTTAAAGCTCGTTCTTCTGGGTCGTTCGCGGGCTTTCTAGCCGACACTCCCAGAGATTCCAAACTAAAATAATCCTTGATCAATTTATCCATATCTTCCTCCTTCTTGGCGGAAATGTGGTTAACGATCTTGATCGGTTTAATACCACCCGATATGTGACCATGTAAAACCCATCCAAGTTTGGTGAGCGATGCTACAGGTAGGTTCTTACCTCCTGAAATTAATTCACGAGTAACTATGAGATGCCAATTGTCCTGACCAATTAATATGGTAGGTTTGGACCTCTCATACATCAACTCATCCTTAATCGGTGTCAAATGAGAACACCGTTGCAATAATTCTCGGCTTACCGACTGAGGAGAAAGGTTAAGTGACTTAATTGTTTGTACACTTATCTCTTCTAAGTCGCTCGAGTAAATGCCTTTTATCTTAACGTTTAAGCGATACGAACTGTCGTCGTTAATTCGCTTACCTCCCACGGCTTCGATACGTAATCCCTCTTTACGTCCGCGAGGCGCTAATTTCTGAGCCATCCACTCCTCTATGAGTGTCATGGTCGATCCCTCATCCAGAAGAGCTGTTGTCTTGACCTTTCCTCTAGGTCCATACAACTCGACCGGTATAATCTTTAAGTATGCACATGCCAGTGCATTCACTGTACTAACAGTTGTGATCTGAGCATCTTTAACCCCCTCGTCCCCTTGTGGCGAGGTATTTTCATTGGGGTATCGGTGTAGCATTCGATGATGTGACATTCTACATCCCTCTACACCACATTTTTTCGCTTTGCACTCTAACCTCCTATGGTTAGGTGACAAACATTGGAAACATACTTTCGCTTTTTTGACCGCTTCCCATTTCTCGCGAATATTCATGTCCTTAAACTTGTAACAACTCACTATAGAGTGTTCCTTGTTGCATATAACACACTTATGTGTTACCCGACTTACAGGCTTATCCTGGGTTGTCATAACCACTTGTCGGTTGTGCCCTTTACTATTTCGGCGTTCTAGACGCTCGCTCGAATTACTTCGGCGCATATAGCGCTCGCTCACGGCACAGCTGCGTACACCTCCTTTTGCAGTGTGTACAGTTTGCTTCCTGAATTCAGGACGCTTCCTTTTTTCAGGCGCATTTTCATTGTTTAAGGACGCTCCAAATTGTTCACTTAATAAATTTAAAAACTTGGCCATCTTCTGTAACTCTGGCTCCAAAGGATGCTGAGCTCGATATTCAAACCATTTAAATTTAATCATAGTTCCGAGTTTCTCCACTATGCGGCTCACTAACTCCGGTGAGTACAAATACTGTGGTTGATTCAACGCTTGTATCGTGGCAACCACGTTCGTAATACGACTTGCAAAAGATCCTATATTCCGGCAATCTTCTGCCAATCTTGGCATACGCTTTACATTCTCGATTTCGGCTAGAATGAGCATCTCAACCCTACCGAATCTTCTTTCGAGAGCGTTCATTATTTCTTCCGGTTCACACAAAGTAAATAACAGCGACTTTACCGCCTCTTTAGCGGTGCCCTTTAATGCCCTCCTAAGGCGTGCAACATTTTGCACCCCTGAAAATTGGCTTCTCGTGTCTTCAAACACCGTTTTGAAAATTATCCATTCACCCGGGTCTCCATCGAACACCGGTAATTCCTGGAGGAAATGAAGCTGGGAAGACTTATCTTTACCCGCTATTTTTATTGCACTCACAATCGCTTCGGTCAATTCTGACACCTCACTCGCGTGTGTTTTCTGTGCATTTCCTTGGTTGCGCTCGATCTCCGCCCCTTTGCGGCGTGATCCTTTACACGCTTCCTTATCAGTAATATCGGGTTGTGCTACACTAACCGGCGCGCTCATTATGGTCTGCTGAACCCAACTCCTTACGAAAGTATTCCGCTCTTCATCATCCTCACTCGAGTCGATTTCCTCTTCTCGGTTGAGTCGTGCCAACTCCAATTGAGACTTGGCCAAGGCAGCAGCTGCCTGTGCTCGTTCGAGCTCTGAGCGTTCGAATTTAATCCGCGCCTCTAATTCGGCTTTCAGCCTCGCCGATCGCGATGACCTACTACCTCTCTGTGACCCTTTGTCACTAGTGTGCCCGATTACTGTCCTTGACGATGCCGCTTCTTCGGTCCTTTGACCTACTTTTTCGACCACCGTTTCACTCCTGGATATAACGGATTGTTGTGCGGTGCTGGCCTGCGCACCACTGGTGTCCGTCCTGTTGCTTGTCGTTGCCATGGACGTCCCTGAGTCCCACGTGCATGTGGACGTGTCGGTGGTGGCTCCACTTGAAGGAGTTGCTCCATTTGACGCAGTAGCTGTGGTCGCTCCAGATGGTTCCGCTTCTTTAGCTTTTCTTGAGAGCCCTGTCCTTGTCCTGCTCCCTTCGCTTCTCCCTGTCTGGTCTTGTGCCTTCTTCATCTTGCAGGAAGGTGATTGTTGGCCTACGGTCCCTAACTGTCCCTACGGTCCCTACAACCCCTTACCTACAACCCTTCTACACCCCAACCTAACACCACTACCCCTCCCCCCCCCTTATCTCCCAACTCTACAACCCTACTACCACCCTAACAGCCCTATCAGCCCTATCAATCCTGGACGGGGCCTACCGAGGTGAGCCATCCAGGGATGGAGTCGTGCAGGAATGGAATGGAGGAAAGGTTTAGGAACTGTCCCGCCAAGGAATATGACGAAACAGTCTAGCGGTAGTGCAAGCGCAGTCTCGCTCGAGAGAACTGCTCCACCCGAAGGTGTTGTGCCAGAGCCCAACCGTTTGGCACCGTTAGGTGGTCGGGATGTATGCTGTGCTCGCCGCCCAGTTGCCGGTGACGCCTCGTCCGAGCGCCCTCTTCCGGCCGCGATGCAGTCAGGTGCCCACGCGCACCCTCGCCTGGCAGCAGCAGCGGTGGATGCTTCTTCTTGCATCCTCTGATGACCTGACAGGAAATGCCGGACACGGTCGTCCGACAGGAAATGCCGAGCACAAATGCAAAAATGCCAAGCCCTGCTTGGCCACGATGAGTACCTTCACAAGACACCTGCGCCCGGCTGCGATACGTGCTCCATGCGAGCACACGCCCCAGGCCGCAATCCCGGTTTTCTTTCTTCCGGTAGTTCCAGGTCCAGTCCTTCAGCGCTGACGTCCTGGTCTTCTGGCCTTTGGTCCTATTGCTTCAGCTCAAACCTCCGGCTTCCTTCGGTTGCTGATCTTCACTCGGCTCCGAAGGTCTTCTTTTCCTCAACCAGCAGTCCACAGCTGGTTCCTTGATCCAGCTGGCGGGGTTCGGGTGGTCCTTTTAATCCGGCTCCGAAGGTCCAATTGAAAAAGAATTCGGCTCGCAAGGACCAATTGAAAAAGAACCTAACGGAACTTGACTTTCGATTAAGAAACAGAAGGGAGGAATCGAGGCTTCTCTCGATCCGGCCTCCTATAACGCCTACGTTGGGTTCGGGAACAACGTATGTGATCTCCACAACGGAGTAACACACTAGGGCGATAACCTCTTTCTTTTTCAGCAAGTAGGTTCAGACGGGGATTACGGGTCTTCCGAAGTCGTCCCGGTCCCGACGCCTTAATTCTTCGATGTGGACTGTATAACTTTAGGGATGAATTACTTGGGAATAAAACAGCAATTATGTTCAAACCGTTCCGTGAGAGAGTAATCACTTTTCCCTATCACTTCCCTACACTTTTTCTTCTTATTGACTGCTGGTTCTTCACTTTTCCCGAAGGATTTTCTTATTTTTCCGAACTAATTCCCCGAACGAATTGCAATCGTCGTTGTTGTCCTCTGCAGGGCTTAATGCCGTGCAGGTCTCGGGCCTCGGGGTGTACCCCTTTACCCGGATGTTCCTCACGGCTCACTACAGTGTGCCGGTCATGGGCGCCTTGGTGTTAAAGGCGTTGTTATAACGACTATTGTCGCAGTCGGTTAATTTATAAATAAAAGATGGTTATCTAATAATTGTGTTTAAATAACACAATTATTTGTCAAAGTTGGCCTTTCTGCGGCATTGAGGGGTTTACTCAGACTCCCTAATCTATATAGGGAGGAGTTCTCTTGGATAAGGTCGCCCGTCCGGCGGCCTTGCATGCAACGGCGCGAAGCCGTTGAGGTGTTCGTGTGGCCCGCTGTCGGCACGGTCAAACATACCGCGCGCCAGCCGGACCACGAATTCATGAAGGCTCTCTATCTTGAGGTTGGCCGCTATGACGTCATTACGGACGTAGCGACCCGCACCGACTATGGTTCTTAATGACAAATTCTGCTGGGCCTGAAGTCGCCGCTTCTGACGATCGCTCAGGAGTGCATACCAGGCCGGAGCAGCGTATGTTAGCAAGGGTCTTATGTAAGTTTTGTAAATGGTTATCTTCGACTTTGTCGGTAACTTGGATGTCAGGACAGGACGGAGCATTGCCCGCGCACATCGAGCTTTGCGTATAGCAGAGTCAACGTGCGCAGTCATACGCAGCATCCTGTCAATCCGACATCCAAGGTAGGTCACGGCCTTCTCATATGCGATCTCCTGGCCTCCGAGGGTTAATGGTGGTGGTAGGTTTCTGTAGCGGCGAGTGAGTAGAGCGGTCGTCTTGCTAACATTGACGGCCATCCTCCACTCATCCAACCATGGTGGCAGCAGGTCCAGCAGACGTTGCATCCTGGCAGCTGCTATGTGGGCTCTTCTGGACGACGTGAAGTATGCGCTGTCATCCGCAAATAGCGCTAGTTCGACGTCGTCCTCCCACACGAATTGCAATAAAACCCGTTCACTAAGCTACCCCCAGAGCTATACGCGAAAGTGAGCCGCGCCATTCGCGTGCCTGCGCAACTTAATAACACGAATTTGTACTATTACTCTCTCACGTTTCACTTAATTTCTTTATTCACATAAGTCATACACAAATACAAGTTATCTATTTAGATAGCACAAAACAATATCTACACCATGATATACATTATATTTTCGTATCACAAAAATCCTTTAATTTATAAAACAAAATATGCCTATTTTAATCACAAATTCAAAATCCGAACTTCTTAAATATTTAACACAGAAAGTTAAAACAATGTTTCCCACTTGAATTTATACATATGTTAACTAATACAATAGTTTAATTTACATTTTCTCTATTTATTTCACTATTTAAAACACTTTTAAATTTCTTATACAAAACTATCATTATTTCACTTATACACAGGAACTTTCACATAAAAATAACACAGAATTCACCTTTTTAGCACGTACGATCAACCTGAAATGTTTTACAAGTTATTTTTACATAAATTGCTGAAATTACAAACATTTTAAATTTTTACATATTTGGCCTCCTAGGGGCGTGGTCAGCGTGCTTCCGTGAACTCACACTATTTGAACAACTAACTTTGCACGGCTCTCGGCTATAGAAAAAATGAAAGTCTGAAATACACTAATTTTTAACGATATTAGGTAAATAAGTGCTTCTGGATAATTTTCAAACTGTAGGAAATTATCTCTGATAAGATTCTTATCAGTTATCATGTTTCTTATCAGATAACAATACAAGTGAATGTTCTCATTAATCAATCATAACAAATAGGCATTTGTTTTCGTACAAACATATCAAACTTATACAAGACAATACTTATGCAATTAACTTCCGTTAATTCTGTTTGTGCACAGAGTGATCATCTCGACCGGGGAACAAATCCGATCTCTAACTTTACTTTAATATTCCTTTGAATTTACATCGTTGGAAAGAAGATTTCAACCGGGGAACAAATCCGGTAACATAATTTATATCATAAAATTCCCTATATGAATTTATTGAAAGATATTACTTAGAAAACAGTAAACTAGTTCGGCCTGGGAGTCGAACCCAAGACCTTCATACCATTAATTCGACATTTCTTTAAGATTTAACTAAGCATTTTCTTATCAGAACATTTCTATTGGACAATGAGTCTTTGAAAAGTTATTCGTCATCGGTTGACTTGATAAACTGAAATATTCTTATAGGCGCGTCGCCAACAATAATAAAATAATTGTCTCCACTAAATATTATACTTTTCTTGTAAAACTCGAAATAAAAAATAAATACGATTTATTTTTATATTCCCATATGCTTTTTTTCATCCTTTATTTTTTTATTTGACCAATTTTCTTTTAACAAAATTAAATTCTGAATTCGTTGAGCTTTTTGAGAATATTTTATTTGAATTTTAGGTAGGTACCTATATTAGTTTTTCAGTAGTAATCGTTTTTGTTGCGACAGTCTCGCGCGGTCGTAAAAAAAAGTTACTGCGCGGACAGGTGGGACGAGAATCACTTGCGCGGCGTGGACGGTTCGGTGGATAGGTACCTACCTACTGTTATTACCTAGATACCCACAACCTACTATACAACACGTACGAATTAACTTGAGACTCCGCTGGAATGCGACCCCCTTCCCGACTCCCCGCACCGCGTCCCGCGCTGGACGTGGGCGCTCAGTACCGATAGCATTTTTGTTACGGATACGCGTCTCGACTCTAGTTCGATATTTTTGATAATTGTTTGTTGTTTGGTTTGGACTTTTGTTTGTTTTTGTTATACTTGAACGTTATTTTATCTGTATGTTGTTAATTGCGTTGTTTTATTGTTAAGTTTGGACGTTGTGTTGTGCCGTTTTCTTGTGACGCTTAGGAGTTACTCCGCCTTTTTTATTTTTAAAAAAAGATGGGAGGAAAGACAATACATAGCCAAGCATGGACACTTGCTCTAAAAGTAATGGACGGAATAGAACCGATCGTATACAGTGACAATGAATAATAAATATTATAATAAATCCTTATTAATATTCCTTACTTCTATTCCTTGATTTTACATAGTTTGTGCTGTTCCGCTTATCCAAGATTGATTCACTTTCACCCTAAGGTTGCCTGGGAGAGATTGCTTTTTAGAAATAAGGTCGCCTGTTATGCTTTGTATTTTTATTGTGTACGAATCTGTAACACTTTTTATAGTGCAATAAAGTGTATAATAAATAAATTAATAATATTATAAATGAGAAAGTGTGTATGTTTATTTCTTTGTCCTTCCTTGACGCGTTAACTAAAAATAATATTATGTATATTATAAAAAATAAATATTTAAAATATATAAAAATGGCAACAGTATATCACTTATTACTTCACCCCTTGCCAGAACATTTTATTTTGTTTTTATTAATAATCTCATGCAAATCTCAAAAATTTCAAATAAAAAAATATTACGAGGCATTATTTTGCACACCGACAATTACGTCATCGGCCCAGGTCTGAAGTTAATTCGTACGAGTTATACAACAAAATTTGACAAACTGTCGCTGCGTCGTGGACACTAAAATGTAAACTGCCTACCTACCTGCCTAAGTACGTCGGTACTAAGGAAACAGTGTTGACGCATCTTGACGGGTCACTTGTCTTGATAAAAACATGTGTTTACATCTAGTGATATTGTGTGTAAAGACAGGTAAGTACAATACGGCCGACGTATCTTGGCGAGTCTGAATATAGGCTCTGCGAAGTTTAGCGCATGAACACTCGTGAAGAAAACTGTTATTGTCATTTTTTTATATATACCAATGTACAAATAAAATTTCCCTAATACAGTGACCAAAAATATCAAAACACTTTGGAGACATTATAAATTAAAGATTCAATTTTGATACCTCACCTTTCGATAGGGGCAGATTTTATCACAAACACATACAATATTATTTACATTTAATACTTTTTATTTATTTACACTTATTATTATTTAATCACTGTCGCTGAGGGGGGAAATTCCTAACATAAAGTCGTCGGCCCCTTGTGTACCATGTGAGGTACTTGGCATAGGTTCATCTTCGTAATCGTCGCTCTCACTTTCAGACTCACTTTCTGAATCTGAAGCTGTATTAATGATGAATAATTGATCCGTCATTTCGTCAATAATATGGTCGCTCTTCCTATAGTCATGTTCGACCTCTTGCACTTTTCTGCATAAAGCACTCCATTCATTCTGACCCATTAAATTTACTTTTTCTTGTATGAGCTCCATTGTCCGGGTTACGTTCCAGTCGACGTTTTTAGCGGCTACGTGCCCTTTAATGGCAGCCCACACCATCTCGATGGGGTTTAAATCGGGATGATATGGGGGTAAACGAAGGACATCGTGGTTGTTTTGTTTAAACATTTCATCTATTACGTATTTTTTATTCACGTCTTTGTTTTTTTTTATTAGATCGTAAAGTTGTGGTTTACGCATGTCCTTTTCATATGGTATACCCTTTTCTAATAACCACGATTCCATTTTTGCCTTCTTGTCATTAGATGTAGGGGCAGGATCCATTAATTTGTTGTGGTACGGAGCATTATCGATAACCACCACCGAGTTAGGGCTCAAATTTGGAATCAGTTGGGTCCGTAACCATTTCTCATAATTTTTGAAATTCATGTCATCATGATAGTCTCCGGTTTTGCTGCCAGATTTGAACATTAGTAGCGCGTTCGGAACAAACCCTGCTTCTGACCCAGCGTGTACCATCACTATCCGCTGACCTTTTGATATCGGGCGCTTTAGTCCTTGAGCGGAACCATCTGACCACGCCTTACCTTTTGTATGTGATGAGTGGGCATACGACTCGTCAGTGAATACAATTGGTCGCCCTTCGTCCCTGTATTTTTTCATTGCCTTCAAGTACAAGATCCTTTTCAGGCGAATGTCGGTCTTCTCTATAAGAACCATTCTATTGGTTTCGGTCTTTCGCCACTTGAAACCCAAGTTTTTGATAATTGTCTTTAAGCTCGTTTTACCACCTTGAAAATTTATATCCCGTTTGAGTTTCGCTAGTAATTTGTTTATCGTCGGCATTTCTTTTTCAGTTTTGTGGAAGTTGTGTATGCATCTTTTTACTACTCCCTGGTCAAAATTATCCATATCAGTAATAGGTTTTGATCTAGACCTTTTTTTACTAGGCGTGCGGAATACTGAAAGTAAGCCCGAAATATTGCCTTCAGTTGCGATCCGCTGTACTGTGCGTTGGGACACACCAGTTGCGTTAGCAACTCTTAAATAAACTTTATCGACATCTTTTACGCCTTCTTCTTTTTCTTTTTTCATATATTGCGTTAAATCGTAAATAATTTTTCTCGCCTGGCGATTTAACACACTGTTATGTTTTGGTGGCATGTTTGGCGAATAATATAAGTGCTAACTGACACTTGCAAATAAAACAAACAAAACAAACTTAACACTATTAATAAAAACAAACAACAATAACAACGAAAACTTTTGTAACCGACTGTGCTCAAGACAGAGATAGCGACACGAACACGACACCAATGCTAACGTGTGACTGAGAAATATTACCGTGTACCGAGCATTGCCGAATAAGCACGAAGCTTTACGAAGTAACCAGAAAGGGATGTCCAACACGCGTGCCTGAGGGTGTTGTTTAATCGATTTTTATTCAAATCGATTAAAATTAAGACATAAAAATATATTTATTTGCAATTTATAAGGAGGTTCTAAATTTTCTCAAATAGTCGTTACTCAAGAAGACGTTAATAGATAATTGATATTTAAGTACATTATGTCTTTCAGCTGAGAAAATAATATGTTTTTAGTTTTTTTTTTTTATTTAAGTCGAAATCTTGTTTATTATCAACAAAATTCACTATATTTGTTAATCTATTTCGTTTAATATCTTATATAAACAAAAATCAATAACTTCTAAATAAAACTAATCGATTGCGATATTTTATGACTAAAGGGTCGATTGTGTTTACTTATGGTCAATCTCTAGCCTAGACCACCGCCCCCCGTACGTCGCCTCATGCCACCATTTTGTTCCTTAAAAAAGCTATTGCGCAACCTTCTGCGCGAAGGTCGGACTCGCCAAGATACGTCGGCCGTATTTTATTTTTGAAAACAATTTATAGGTAGGTAGAACTAGTTACAATTATTATCTAAATATTATAAATGCCAAAGTTTGGATGGATAGATGCATGTTACTCAATCACGCCAGAACAGCTGAAGGGATCTGGATGATATTTAGCTCAGAGATAGGTTATACTTATACCTGGTCTGAAATAACACATTTGATACCGTTTATTCAGGTATTTCGTTCCTGTGGGATAATTTTTGAGTTCACGCGTTTGAAGCCGCTGGGAACAGCTAGTACGGATATAAACTTCGATGACTGTTCCAGTTCATGCTTCGGCGTCGTGAACTCTTGAGTGATCGCTGCATGACCACCCGGGGAAAACTAAACATAATAAAATAAGCAATCTATATTAGGTATCTATAGAGCCATAGAGGTATAGTATAAAGCGATAACGCAGCGCCTAATAATTTAGTACGAGTTTGTAGGTAGGTACTGCTGATTTCTCAGCAAGCGTCGAGCGGCACAGAATAGGGTGGTACGTATGTGTGCATCGTGTTCGTGTAACTTCGTTTTTGTTCTAACGGTTCGGAACGCCGTACGAACAAGACGTGCGTTCTAACTGCTCTTCACTGATACTATCTCTGTCGGGCACGATGCCAGGTGAGACAACGTGCTTTTTGGCCCGCGACTTGTGCCACCTTAAGGTTAAAAGGTAAAGAAATAAAAAGAAGTAAAATTAATGCTATAAAATGCCTAAAAATAATTTTCAAAGGCAAATGTATAATGTATACCTAAAATAATGACATCATACATGATAAATATTATATTAGTAATATCTGTAATGGTTCTTCCTCAGCTATAGGATAAATAAAAGCAATAATGAAGCGTTGAAATTAATTGAGATGCTACAATGTCAACATCTGGCGAAAATTATCTGATTTCGGAATGCCCACACCGCAACGGGAGGGAAAATTGTCAGTCGATGTGTAAGAAAAGCTAAGCTGCAACGCCGAGGATTTAGAAATGCATGTGAATAGAATGGTGACACCTTTGTTTTTAGCAGCGGCATGTACTTAGAAAGATTCTGTAGTGCATAGATAATGGACACGGGGGCTTTTTTCTCGGAACGGTACGAGCAAAACATATGCCCGAGGTAGCCTGTATGCCTGCACAATGGGTGTTGAAATTGCTTCTTATCTTCTTTAGAAACGCTTACGAGTGACATCAGTAAAAGTAGCAGCCTTGACGTTCTCTTGCACACAAACGCACGGCAGGACATCTACAGCAACCAGGCTGTGATGGGTGTTGTCGCTTTGTCTGCAGGCGACTTTAGTAATTTGACTTTCACATGAATTCTGCCATCCAGTAGCGAGAGGCATATTTGAAGACAACAAACTTATTGCCAACGTTTTCGTCGTTCTCCATAATGAAGATTGGTTATTTCAGAGAAAAGTGCCGCCACCGGAAAATGAATCTATTTATAAAATAAATAATAATAATAATGTCCTCCAGACCGAATTTCGGTCACGACGGCCAGTCTCAACGGAGACTAGCCCTCAGCGATTATAGTGCCCAAGTGTATGCACAAACACAAGAGCACTCTCTATACTCTCACTCTCATAGTCCAATGGGACTGTAATTCGACACGATCGGAGAGAGTTCAGGCGCAAGAGCAACGGCTTTACGTGCTTTCCGAGGCACGGGGTTGAAACACCGCCAACTTCCTCAGGGCTGCTACTGGGAATTTATTTACAAAAACCCAATAAGTGATTTTGGGACATTACGATCTAAGACCACTAGACCAACGAGGTAGTAAAAAAAATTATACATAGACATAGTTTTACACATCGATTTCTATCTGCTTGCCTTTATATAAGGAGTTAAAAGTTTTTAACGTAGTAGAGCCATGCTGCAGTTATATTAGTAGTATAGTTGTAGCCAAATGGGTCGGCTCGACCAGGGAAGAACCACGCTCTTACAGAATACCAGCGTGAAATAGTAGCTTAATGCTGCTGTGTTTCGTATGGTGAGTGTAGAGAACCGGAGACCCTTTTTACTGGAAACGAGGCATTCCATCTTAGTCTCACGGGTGACAACGCATCTGCATTTTGATTTGTAATCGAGGATAGATGTAGATGTCTATGGGGCGCAGCAACCACTTACCATCAGGTGGACCGTGTGTTCGTTTGTCACCCTATCCTATATAAAAAAAGTTTGCATCCCAGTTCTGCCGATGCATCATTTTGATGCACCGAGATTGTGCCTTACAGAGCTATCAAGCAAAAGCAGAACTGGAGTGAAATATTATAAAGGTCACTATTCTGATCGGAGCAGTTAAATAAGAGTGTGTTTTGATTCCCTGATCTCTCCGAAATATAATTGTGAATTGTTCCAAATAATTTACATTCTAATTTTTTAGGCTGCTCTAAAGCGCTTCGTTCGTGAGTAAATTATAAAATGATCAATCTACTTTAGATAGGTATCTAAGCGTCATGTCGTATGTAATTTAAACTCTTTTTTTATATAGAATAAGAGTGACAAACGATCACACAGTTCACCTAATGGTAAGTGAATGCTGTGGCCCATAGACATCTACATGTATCCTTGAAATACGTAGTCAATAGAAAATAATACACAATAGAATGGCTGTCAACCTTATTTTATACGACGGTAGGTGTCGTCGGGAGCACACATACGTCGTATTATCACTACTACAAACCCGATTCGCTGTGTTGACAGACAGATTTTAATACATATTTATTTGAAAATAGCGTGCAGTTTGGCATTTTCCAAATAATTTCCATGGGAAATTTGGGAACGACTGTAACGTCAAAACACATGTCGTGTTGACGTTTATACGCGTGAAGTGACATGTTAGTGACTACACGGGCTCCGCCCACTCCCCCGTTCTATTATGTATGTATTATAGTATTCTATGGTCAACCCGGAGGACTAAGATGGAATACCTCGTCTCCAGTAAAAAAGGGTCTCCGGTTCTTTACACTCACCATACGAAACACAGTGGCATTAATTGTTGCATGATATTCTGTGAGAGCGCGGTCCTACCCCGGTCGAGCCGATTTGTGCTACAACCATAATATAGCTGCAGCGTGACTCTACCACGTAGCTTATAACTAATTGCTACGTAATTACTGGTCTGTAGATACAAAAAGGTATTACTACTATTATTTGTAATTAGTCATATTGTGTTATTTGGATTTAAAATACAGGTGTCAATAATCGCTTGAGCAGCTGGAGGATTAGGTTTGATTCTTCTCCTTATATTATAGGTCTTAAGTAGTACTTTATGTTAATATTAATGTTCATGTTAATATTAATACGACAGCCACAAAACATTACAATGGTGTGAAATGCCATATTATACAAAAGTCTAAGTACATGTCGTTTTCATATTAAGTTAACTTGTTAACTTTTATGTCTTCAGTTGGCTTGGTTTGCGTGATTAAAATAATTATAGGATAATATCTAATACGCAAATTAAAATGAACGCTCTTTTACATAAGAAAGAAAATGTCTTAAGAAAGCGCCTCCTATTTTTCAATAGCAAACTTTGCTATATGTTTCACCTTGTTATAGTTTATTATATAATTCATGTTCAGAAAACGTACTAAATAATCAAGAAACTGAAGTGCACAGTAATAATATTTTAATTTAAAAAAAAATATTAAAATATTAATAAAAATAATTCAACACCAATACCTAAATAATCTGTACATTGTTGTACCGAAAAATGTCAAATCATATCATAAATGCTAACTTTAAATAAATAATTAGTACCTCCCTATTCCTTTATTATTATAAAAACAAAGTAAACACATTTTGTTGAAATGATTTAATGAGTGTAATGCGATTTAATAAATAATCCGTATTATGTAGTTTAATCTATATAACCTGTATCATCTATATAATCACATATGCATAATATGTAGACTGTTGTGTGCTAGAAACAATAACATAAGAAGTTTAAATAAAACTAAACGTATAAAAAAATTAAAACTCTTATTTAAAAATTATTCGGCGCAACTTTAGAAGCTAAAATTTCCACCGTGTAACAAATATTATTCTTGCATAACGGAACGTATGTGCCACTTGTTTTGCGTAGAACCAAGAGGGAAGAGGAAGCGACGGTCGGAGGACGGAGCGCTCACGTCATTCGTACGCCCCGCCGCGTCCCGCGCTTTACCCGCTCATGCCGTACATTTTGCGAGTGATTCAGTGATAAACCCGCCTTGACGTTGCACTACTGTCAGAAATGCCGCGAGTTTGACTTCCCGCCGGGAATCAAGAGCAGCCTTCATGCATCTTTGCCTACATCCAACGCACCACAAGTGAGACTTTGTATCCAACGCAACTAGTGTCTTGTGATCATGAATGCCGCCAATAACATGACCTCGATGGCCTGTTACAGATGTCATCCGTCACCGCACGGGCAGAGGCGGTTTTATCACATACTAGAAAATGACTGAAGGTCTTATTCAGCAACATGACAAGCCGGTGAGTGCCAAACAGGTAATAACAGTAAATACAGCGCAGCGCTACGTAGTATTATTATTTAATACGGTGGCGGCGCGAATAATCAACTCTGTTAAGTGAACGTCAATACACGCACACTATAGAATTGTTAGTCTGCTCCAATAATAAACACTTTACCTACATATCAGTGTTGTTCGATTATAAATCGTTTACAAAGTCAGCTCTGCTATAAAGCATCCAACATCATATCAACCAGCAGCGTTTAGATTTCGCCTAATGTAGATAACAGTGAGTTTTTTTTTCTTTGCAAATGTAAACTTAATCACTTAGTTGTACTCCATTCAGCATTGGTTGTCAAGTAAAATTCGAAAACCAACTACTTCCAGATGCGCACCAAAGATAACTGGTTTTTATGTAGTTGAATAACAGACTGATTTATCGTGCGTTAAAACACGCCTCGTTGCTTATTATGGCACATTAAAAAGAAAAACAATTTCTCCTATTCAGTTTCTTACTCCATTTGGTATCAAGTACAGAATATATTTACCTCTACAATGGCTTAGCGTCAAAAAGAATATAAATTAATTCACTGAATGTTCATATTTCTCAACGATCATAAATTTGACATTAAAAAAACCCAAATGAGATAAATGAGTATAGACCGACAAATAACTCGTAATCTATATCTCAATCAAATAAGACATAACATTGAAAAAACAGCTCTTGCAAAACCTTCTTTATAATATTTATTATAAAGTCGTTTCTTCATTAGATTTCAATGTTTGTGTTCACAATCAATGTTTTCGGTCTTACTCATTCCATAAATTTACAAGACACATCTCGTCACGTATACCTCAAAACTTGAAAACAAAATTGTACAACCAGTGCGTGTACATATAGATCTAAGACGTGTTTTTTCACGACAACCGTAGGAAGAACCTCAAGGTTGCTCACCAAGCTATGGAGAGGGCCATGCTCGGATTTTCTCTGCATGATAGATAGACTTGGTATTGAAGATATCACCAGTACCAGAGTAACCGACAAAGCTCAACGGATTATTAAGCTGAAGCGGCAATGCTCTAGTCATATAGCTCAAATAATTATAAAACTAAAAACCAGCTTCAAATTGCTAAAAAAAAAGTTATTTATTTGCAACCCTTAGGAGTAAATTGTTTCTCGATACTTATTATAACGGACCACACTATTTAAGAAAAAAAAGAATAATTAAAATCGGTTCTTTATCTGCGAAGATATGAAACTGTTTCCGTTATTTTTCACCCTTGGGGTCAGAAAATTTTCATCAAAATCGAATTGGACCACTCTTGGTTCACAATCTGCGAAGATATCGCGTACATACAAAAAAAGTACGTACACTCGAATTAAGAACCTCCTCCTTTTTAAGTTTTTTGAAAACTGCAACTTTACAAGGCGCAGGTTCGGCCGCACATGGAATACTGTTCCCATCTCTGGGCTGGGGCTCCCCAGTACCAGCTCCTTCCACTTGACCGCATCCTGCGCAGAGCGGCTCGAATCGTCGACGACCGAGTACTTTCTGATCGGCTCGATTCACTGGCGCTGCGAAGAGATGTTTCATCTCTGCATTTTCTTTCGCATATACCATGGAGAGTGCTCTGAGGAATTGTTCGGATTAATCCCAGCCACCAAATTTCGTGAACGCACTACGCGGCAAACGTCCCGATACCATCCACAGTCCACACCATCTGGATGCTTGGCGGTCCACCACTGTACGTTTCATTTCATTCGATCATGGGTGGCGGTAGTCATTTAACATCAGGTGAGCCGCATGCTGGTTTGCCCCTCTTCTATAAAAAAAACTGACACAACAAAATATGATTAAGAATAAATAAATTTATTTAAAGGTTATATACAATGCTGAAGTAAATATAACAAAGTCGCTGAACACGTAAATTATCAATTATTGAAATAATTTATCTAAATGAAATCTGTACAACGTGCGTACTAGACTCGAACCTTTTTTATCAGAATTATAAATAAATCATTCGCTGTCTCGGCAGACGTTGTCCCGCCCTTTCCGATAGGTGGCGTGATGAGTTTCACTCTGAATTCACTCCGGACTGTGTGTAAATATAAGCTCCACTTATTGAGTCCAGATTTTGTGATTTTTGGCACTAAATCAACATTTTAAAGTGAATATAAGTAATTTTGATCCAAAAGTATAGAATTAATTAAAAACTTGACTATAGCGCGACGTATCGGATCTAGGGTTCCCAACCCTTTCGGATTGCCCGGGAGACTCGAGTAATAATAGTTAATCTCCCGACCTCCCGGAATGCAATAATTTCTCCGGTTTTTCTAAAAATCATACGCATTCGTCGCTCACACTCGCTTTGCGAAATCGACAAATATTGGATGTTGCTCGAAAGCAAAGTAAAAATAAAATTTAAAATTTAATAAATTATTGAGATTTTCTTTCATCCCCCCCCCCCCCCCCCGTACTCGATTAAATAAAATTCGGTTGATCTGAAAAAGGTGATGATGAAAAAGATTGGTCCTTTCGAGAGATGGTAACCTTAATCGGATCCATGGAAAGTTATGAACCATCGTCTCAAAAAAGACAGATATGAAATATATTGCATGTAAATGCATGCAAGTATTTCAAAAGTAGCACATCTCTAATAGACCAACTTAAAAACCTCAACAAAACAAAACCAGATCGATGACAGGCACGCTATATTGTTCCGCACCATCAGCAACCCAATTATTAAATAGTTACACGCGTGAGAATTTTTATCGTAACCCATTACTAATAACCGTAAACATACAATCTACGTTTTCATGCTTAAAGCGGCAAGTTTCCGAGAAATATTGCATAATATATAAAAATACTATTATATATATATATATATATATATATATATATATATATATATATACATATATATATATATATATATATATATATATATATATATATATATATACATATACATATATATTTAGACATCATGCTTGAAGTCACACTCACTTATGCTCACAGTGCACGGCTACGGCTATGCAACACCGGCTCCCCGCTATTACTTCTGCCTACTTTCCAAACTTTTTTCTATCCTATTTAAATAACATCCACTTTCACGGTTTTTCCCGATCTACTATCATCTATAACTCTTCTGGAAAAGCATAAATAAATTTAATATGACGATAATGTAAACTATGTCTTTATTTTCATTAGATACGTGTCCGTTTTTAATTGATTTTCCAATGGAAAAACACTGATAATAATGTGACCTATTTATCGTTTATCACCGGGAAGTCGGATCATTTCCAACATTATCATTAATCCGTATTGAATGTCTCGAACACAAATAATGTATGAATTAAATGGGCAATTGTCAAGCTTACTCTATATCACTTCCATCAAAGAAGATTCCTAAAAATACATTTTGTGAAATAAATTTAATTTTCAAATTGTTTTGTGATTGCGCGCGGTAATACCGCTGTGGTCCTAGCATCATGGTGAGTCGATAGTCTTTCCCTTACTGCAATCCAATGTGTACTTTGCTTGTTTTTTAATGTCATTAATTTGTTGCTAAGGTTTTTTAAGTGTTTTTAGTAACGAATAAACGTGTTATTTCCTTTTAAAAAGTAAAAATCTGGGCCGTGGCGGTTTAAGAGTTCCATGCATCAACTTAATAGTTGTTCAACGCTAATGAACCGTGAGTTATGATTTCAATTGAATGTTTTTCTATGGCGAAATTCTAGAACGAAACGGAACAGCATTTATCGACTAAAATCTAATCATGTCCGTCTCGTCACTGTGATGATATATGAACGCTTTCACACTACGGTACTCATTGGTAAGATAGACTTATAACACAGATTAGTAAATAGTTTACCAACTTATAGCTATCTTCACGTGCCAGTAATATTCGGATCTTTATGGTTAAGGGGAAATATAATCGCAAATGGCTTAGCAAGATCCTTCGTTATGTAAAGTTGAGGATTAATGTTAAGGATTATGTTAGACGAAAACACGATTTCGTAAAATTTTCTCGATAGAAAAAAAATCCAAAGTTACCTCTAAAATAAACAATAAACCGCTGTTATTCATAAAATGCTTTAAATAAGATCATGAAACTTTGCATACTAACTGAACTATAAAGCAGTGTTTATGCTATGTTATTTACTTTTTTTAAATACCATTATTTTCACTGTAAAGAGAAATTACCTAAACTATCGGCCTCTTCAAACGTGATTCCTGCCGCCCGGTCACTTCGCTTCGGCCTTTGAAGGGGAAGGTTGTGTCGCTTACGATTAGAATATACATTACGCAACAGGACGACGTAAAATTAAAATGGGAAATAACCGTAACAAAAATAAGAAGCGACTGGCTTGGCGTTAAGAAACAGGCATAAATATGATAAGCCTAATGAAATAAGTGTCTAACGACCTTTCTACTTACAGTATTAGCGATTACTAACATGTCGGTACATAGCATACGACGCGCGGGCAAGTGGGGACGAAATTAGAATTTGAGCTGACTTACTATATCCCCTAAGGCGATGAATTAACTCTCTACGAGTTACATTAATTAGGGAGACGTAAATTAATTATAAATAAAAATTCTGAAGCAAACTTTTTAATGTTTTATAACCAGTACATTAAAATGCCCCAATGTTTATCAAAAGCGAATTATTATGTAAACGACTATAAGGCACCTTGTAAATGTATTCAAATTAATGATCCCACGACTGTCCGGTTAGAATTGGCCTACCGTAACGCCATACTGCTTATATCTATATAATCTTTGCTCCATTTCTAATATATCAATATTAGAAATGGAGCAAAGATTTAAATAGAATATTAATTTTCTACGACTCTACATTAACGATTAATTACGTTACTTTTGACGTTAGAATCTGCGCATTTAGTATGGTGTTTAAAGATTTAAATTCATTCACGGTAATCCCCACAAATAGTCATTCATCTACCTATCCATCTATTACCGCCTCTAACAGTTTACTGCTGACCTATTCATCGTTACATAGGCCTCCACCATAGATTGCCTCATAGGTTTGCCATAGCTGCCACGCTCAGCTACCGCAGTTTTTTATAATTGTAAGTTGTTACCAGGAAGATGCAGTTCCACCTCCTGCTTCAGTTTTACTCTGTCGCTTGGTACGACACTCACAAGACAATAAAGGACAGTGTACATTCCTACACAGCCACTACACGGTAAAATTATTCATTATAAAATTATAACAAAGGTATTCGTATGGTAGGTATATTCGATACCATCCTTTGATGACGGTGTAAGCGAATCCTACCTAGTATTGGTAATGGAGTTAGTGAGATGCGCGAGCAAACGTAGTGTCATATGCACAGAAATCGTAATAATTTATTATTATTTCTGTGGTTATAGGCTATAGACGCATAATTGTGCTCTGACGAAAGAGTGCGAGGTGGTGACCAAGTAAGATGCGCGAGGGCTAAGCGATACGCGCCGGTGAGGTACCAAAGAGTATACATCTTCTTAAGGTACCACTTCTTTGCGACCATCATGGCTATCTTTATCTTTGAAGCTGCAGCACGAAAGAGAGAACGAGTGCTGAGGTTAAACCATTCACGAAGGTTTTTCAGCCAGGATGTATTCTTCTGCCAGGTCGGCGTTTTCCCTCGATTTTTCCTTGAATCAAAGCTGAAGAATACGATATTTATGTCCTCTCATTATGTGTCCAAAATACTGCAGTTTCCTCTCCTTCACGGTCCTCATTATCTCTAACTGCTTATTCATTCGACACAGAACCTCAACATTTGTTATTCTCATAGTCGGACATTCGGAACAAGTTTTGAACATAATGTCGGGGTTGAGGTCCAACTTTCGACCCCATAAAGTAGGACACTGAATACATAACAGCGCACCAGTCTCGTGCGGAATTTTAGGTTAAACGTTTACAATACAAACACTTTTTTAGTTTCATAAAGGCGCTACGGGCTTGTTCTATATCAACTTGAATTTCCTGTTCACTACTCCATTGCTCATTTATGTAGTTTCGTTACGCGTAAACATATCGTTACGCGTGAAAATTGCGTTGTATACCACACCCAGCGCTGCTGTTATCTCTCGTTATCAAACACACTTGTATAAAAGAACTTCTAAAGAAATCATTTATGCTCACAATTTTTGTACCATATGGTAAAATAATTTTGAATATTATTTGACTGTAAAGTTTACATTACAGTAATTCATTCTTGGGGCGATGTATACGCGTTTACAACAAAATCCCAGAAAATATACAAAATTAGTCATACGCAAAGTTAAAATTTTTATTAAACTAAGTTTGTATAAAAAGGTTTATTATAATATTAAGGAATTTATGGATGATAATAACCCCTGGGAAGGGTGATCGCTACCAAGCTATTTCTAATTTGTCTTGTGTTGTTAATTGTAAACATGATTGTAAGTTATTATTTGAAAAAAAAAAAGTCCCGCTGAGTTTCTTGTTGGTTCATCCCAGGACAGAGGTTTTTTTTTTTGCGAGCCAGTGGTAAATTAAAAAATTGACTTTCAATAAGTATTGTTTATAATCTACATTTAATAAAAAAAAAGTTTCTGTTTCTGTTTCTATGAGTTGCTATAAATGTCGTCATATCATCCTGTTGGTGTCGTAAGCGGCGACAGAGGAAAACAAATGGGCAGCAGCGTCTCCCTAAAAAAAAAAAAACTCTAAAAATAAAAAACTGCGGTTGCCAACCCGCTTGACAAGCGTGCCAAATATATAATGATTTGTTATATCTACGTGAACACTACACAATGGGTGCGTTTGGCAGAAAAAAGCGCTAGCAAGCGCTTGTAAGCAAAATGGCGATCGTAAGCGTTAAGCGCTGTCAAATCGTAAGTAGCTATTTTCCTCCAGGACACGATGTTAGTTTTAACCGGGGAACCTAACCTAATTTAAATATATGTTTCTAAAGTATTCACATTAAAAACTTACCAATCATGAATTTTAATAACATGTATATGTTTATTCATGTAATTATATTACTTAAAACTAATATTGCACAAAACAACTTATAAACTCTACTTCAAAACAAACAAATTAAATAAGCAAAATGGCGGATTGTGTCAGCGCTACTGAAGTAGCAATCGTGTCCTGGCGGAAAACTATTTCAGCGCTTATAAGCGCTTGCTAGCGCTTTTTTCTGCCAAACGCACCCAATGATTAAAACTATTTTTTACGTCCGTTATCCATTACAGCCTATACAAGTCCACGGCTGAACATAGGCCTCCCACAAAGATTTCCTTATATTATTCCTAGGATTTCGCCACAGCTGCTATGCTTGGCAAATGGTTTGGTATCCTCCGTTTTTATAACTTTGAGTTGTTACTGATAACACTTCCTGAGAAGATGCTGCTGTTTCCTGTCTCCTGATTTGCTTCTCTTTGTCAAAAATTTAAATAGTTAGATGCGCCTTCACCTTGAAAACTGTGGCATTATTTTTGGATGTGTTCGTTTGCAAGACGCTGACGCGCGCACACTACTGCAATAGTGTCATCTCTTATTATCTTACAGAAATTGTGTATACTACTTTCTTTGTCGCACAAATGAGCAATGATTTCGAATGAGTGAGCTCACTCATTTGAGAATAGACACATTTCGGAGTGGTGATACTATGGTAAGGGCGCATCTAACTATTTAAATCTTTGGATAAAACAAATTCTAATAAATTGTCATTAAAATTGATGTAGGTAGGTACGTTAGAATATAAATAGGTAACCATAGCTTGTTCATACATACTCTAAGGACGTGCCTTTTTTATAGAATAAGGGTCACAAACATGCACACAGACCTGATGGTAAGTGGATGCTGTGGCCCATAGACATCCACAATTATCCTCGATTAAGAATCAAAACGTTGTCACCCCTGAGGACTAAGATGCAATGCCTCGTTTCCAGTAAAAAAGGTTCTTCGGATCTCTACACTCACCATACGAAACACAGCAGTATTAGCTGCTATTTTACGCTGGATTGTGAGAGCGTGGTCCTTCCACGCTCGAGCCGACCCATTCGTGCTACAACCGTATTAATATAGCTGCAGAGTGACTCTGCCACGTATGGATCTTTTATTTTATTGAAGCTGATATTATATTTATTGCATTACATATTTTCGTATAATGTCATGATGACGTACGGGAATACAGTGCACCTGTTGATGAATCATATAGGTAGGTAAATTCGTTAAGATGTACGTGCGTTATCGTTTATGAATAATATGTTTTTATCGTATTATGTATTCTGAATGATGAAGTTTCGAATTTAAACAGATGGAAGGAATACTTTGAAAGCGTGTTTATGAGTGAAGAGTCGTATGAATTAAATGAACTAGAAATTCCGAAAGAAGTGGAAAGGGGTATGGAGATAAGTGTAGATGAAATAATGAAAGCAATGAAAAGCATGAAAGCAGGTAAGGCAGCTGGATATGATAGAGTATCACTCGAGATGCTAAGGTCTGGAGAGGAAGTGGTGGCAGGCCTGCTGTACACCTTGTTTAATTTATGTTGGGAATTAAAACGGGTACCGGATGACTGGTGTAAAGCAGTTATAGTACCAATATATAAAGGAAAAGGGTCACAGCAGGACTGCAAAAATACCGCGGTATCAGCTTGCTTAGTATTGTGGGTAAACTGTATGCTAAGGTGTTAATTGAAAGAGTTATGAAAGAAACTGATGGAAAAATTTGGGATGTGCAAGCGGGTTTTAGAAAGGGAATGGGGTGTACAGATCAAGTCTTTTCCATGCGCATGATTGCGGAGAAGTTTTTGGCCAAAAACCAGAAAGTTTTTTGTGCGTTCATGGACTTGGAAAAGGCTTATGACAGAGTGGACAGGAATGTGTTATGGCAAACACTGAACTCATATGGGTTGAGCGCTGGTTTGATACAGGCATTAAGGTCTCTTTATAGGGACTCTAGTGCTTGTGTCAGGATCAATGGGGTCTACTCGGACTGGTTTGGCATCCAAAAAGGTGTCAGACAGGGCTGTGTAGCTTCCCCTTGGCTGTTCAACCTATTTATGGACCGGTGTTTGCAAACTTTGAAAGATGAGGAATGTGGGTTAAGAATGGGCGAGTTAACCGTCAAATGCCTTTTGTATGCCGATGATCAAGTCATACTTGCGTCATCGGCGGCAGAGTTGCAAATGATGGTTACATTAATGAACTGGGAATTGAAAGAAAGGGGAATGAAAGTGAACGCAAGTAAGACGAAAGTGATGGTTTTTGAAAGAGAAGAAAGCAAAACGGTATGTGAAATAAGAATAGAAGGAGAGTTAATTGAGCAAGTGGATGAGTTTGTGTATTTGGGATGTGTATTTAGCAGGGATGGTAGATATGATAGGGAAATAGAACGACGAGTAAATGCAGGGAATAGAGTGAATGGGGCACTACACTCTATTATGAAGAACCAGAATGTGTCAAAACAGGCACGTATGGTAATTCATAATGCTGTGTTAGTCCCTACTTTAATGTATGGTAGTGAAAGCTGGGTGTGGCAGAAGAAGCACGAAAGTAGAATAAATGCTGTAGAAATGCGGTCTTTAAGGAATATGCTAGGGTTTAATCTGAATGACAGGGTGAGAAATTGCGTGATAAGAGATAAATGTGGTATGCAAGATGATGTTGTGACCAGGATTAAGAAAGGAATGCTTCGGTGGTTTGGTCACGTAGAAAGAATGAATGAGGAAAGAGTGACAAAGCAAATTTATATGGCAGATGTGAATGGCCGAGTCGGAAAGGGACGCCCTAGAAAAAAGTTTATCGACCAAATTGGCGATATTTTGAAAATGGGCCACGTTAGAAGTACCCTTAACCGAAGAGCATGTATGCGTAGATATATGGATGTAAAGGAGGCGAAAGAGGTATGTCAGGATCGTGCCAAATGGAAGTCCGTAGTCTCTGCCTACCCCTCTGGGTGACAGGCGTGAGTGTTTATGTATTATGTATGTATGTTTTTATCGCATAGCCTATTTGGTTAGCAGCGTTATGTTTGCGCTATGTAAAGTAAATACGCGGTAGAGGCACGCTGCAGCTATATTCAAAGATGTTTTAAAAATATCTTTGGCTATTTTATAGTTAAAGCACGAGGAAGTTGACTCGACCGGGGAAGGACCGTGTTCTCACAAAATACCAGCGTAAAATAGCAGCTTAATGCTACTGTATCTCGTATAGAGAACCGGAGACCCGTTTTCACTAGAAACGTGACATCCTATCTTCAGGGGTGACAACGCATCTGCATTTTAATTCTTGATCAGCGATAGATGTTGATGTTTACGGGTCAAAGTATCCACTTACCATTAAGTGAACTGTTTGCTCGTTTGACACCCGTATAAATAAATAATATATTATTGGATGCGAGACATCCGGTAGCGCGAGAGGTCAATGTCCAGAAGGCTCTAGTAAACATTTACGGGCTAATGATGATTGATGAAGAAGAGAAATATTGATTTCATTTTATAAGTTAATCTTTCTTATTCTAATCAATTATTTTTATACTATTGTACCAATCTGTACATTTATTGCAACGTATTTAAAAGGACTAATAAAGTAATTATTTGAATTATAGTTAAAACAAAAACAAAACTGGATGTAAAGTTTATAATTCTCATTTAGTTATAATGTACTACGTACGTACATTATAACTCAATGATAATTCTCAGCATAAACAAAATATATAGAGAGCCCTAATGGTTTTACGATCGCTAACATTATATTTAGAAGAAAATGTTGAGTCACCTACAATGTTAACATTTTAATAAGTACCTAGTTTGTTGCTGATGTACGAAACTTTGTTTTAGAATAATTCATTATTGAAATAAGATGATATTATGTTTTGTCTGACAAAAATACCTACGTAATACACGTGCAATATAACTAGTATATTATATAACTAGTCACATTTCATTTTGTTTATTCAACATTTTATTGTTCCTATTGTTTGCGAATGACTTACCAGGTGTCTGCAGACATTAAACTTTTATAAAAATTTATAAGTACATGTATTAATGCATTGCATAATGGAGTATTTACGATATTTTATGTTGCGAAAAATTTCGTTACCTTTGAGTCTATGTGTATATTAATTATTTCCGTAGTACAATTATTGTTATTATCAGTTCAAAGATTTAAAGCATCCATGATACACAGGCTGTATGTACGTGCTGTATTAACAGCACAGTATCCTGTGTACAGTTCATCACAATGTAATCACAATCGTTAATTAATACAGAAATGGTAATTCCCCTTTTCTATAATTATATAAAGTCATTTCCCTTTTCTATCATTTGATAACCAGACTGTAGGCGAGTCTTCAACTCTTTGTTGACGATATTCCACGCTTTTGATTATATACCTACCTATGTAATCAAAGTTCCACGCATTCGAAACATCGCAAAGGCGTGGAATAAGCTAGTTTCCCTTTTTAATCAACAAAAAAAACGGAGGAGGTTCTCAAGTCGACGCGTATATTTTTTTATGTATGACCACGCATAATTTTTTACAAAGTAGGTAGTCCGATTTTGATAATTCTTTTCATCTCATACAATCCAGACGTCTTCGTGCTTATAACCATTTTAAAAAAATTGTTGCTATAATCAAAACATATTTTTATACCAATATCAACAGTGAAATATATAAATCATATTTACGTGCTGAGTGTCTATTGCAAATTCCACAAATATGTCTTCACTATCATTTTAACCGAATTAACGTCGTTGGTAAGCGATGACAAGGGAGTGTGTGATACACCCGTTTATTTCATAGATCACTGACTGTACGTTTATTTTTTTAGTACGATTATGTACGCCATAGATACAGTATATTGCTCGCTCCCAATAAAACCGCTGACACCAGTGAAATTGTTACACTTGCATTGTTAACAACTTTAATGCTTGAAATTTTGAAAACTATGCCTTATTGCCTTATTATTAGTAGCTAAGTAATTTATGGATATGCACACATCAAAATTTTGTTAGTGATCACTAACAAAAGCTGATATATTTTTAAAATTTAACTTTATCAAGAAAAATTGATTTTTTTAAATAGAAATACAATACACTGTTTGAAATTTAAAAATAAACATCTTTTTTATTTTTAATAATAACATAAACAAAATGTAATTGGAAATAAAAATATTCTTTAACCAAATTTATACAACAATTTATTAACAGAGAGAAAACCGCTACCACTACAGTTTTAAGGCATTTTATCTAAGTCTTTTAAGTAATGAGTCAAGGAGTTAACTGCAGTTATTTATAGGTTGCAGTAGCCACTTACCCTTAAATGGACTATTACATCGTTAGTTACGATAAAACTGTCAAAAAAAACCTTTGCGCAGTTCACACGCGGTAGAAGTTAAACTTTCAGAACACTAAGCTTCGAGAGAATGAGACGAATGCAGAGTATCAGGAGTAGGATAATTGTTGTAACTTCAAAAACACTTCTTATACACAACACTGTATACTGTCTCATACTCACCCAGGCTAAATCGTAGAGATTTATATATTTATCTCTTTTAAGTGTCGCTTTTCGTTTCATCGAGTTTCAAATCACAACGATTCTAAAGATGTTTTCACTTCAAAAACACTCCTTATCTTATAGAGATAATAAACACTGTATAGTATGTCATACTCTCATAAGCTAAATCGTAGAGATGTATATGTTTGTCTCTTTTTCGTGTCGCTTTTTCGTTTCATCGAGTTTCAAATCACAACGATTCTTAAGAAGTTTTCACTTCAAAATCGCTTCTTATCTTATAGAGATAATAAGAAACACTGTATACTGCCTCATACTCTCCCAGGCTAAACCGTAGAGATTTATATGTTTGTCTCTTTTTAGTGTCGCTTTTCGTTTTATCGAGTTTCAAATCACAACGATTCTTAAGAAGTTTTCACTTCAAAAACACTTCTTATCCTCTAATCATGTTATTTTGTTTTAAATATTATGAAGCATCTTAGCATACGCATCGTTGTGGTAAATTACCTATTCTTATCTTCCACTGATTGGTATCAAAGATAATTTAAATCCAGTAAAATTTATAACGTGTAACTTGAGGAAAACTAATTTTTCTCTCAATATTTTTTTTCGTTATTCCATTAATTTTAATAAATTTAAAGTCTCACCAAAATCATAAATGTGAAAAAGGGCCAAGTTCGGTATAAATGACGTTAAAACGACAATGAAAGAATGGATATATAGATTTTCAGACCTAGGACTTTTTCCCAATAATCCAAAAGTTGCTCTAGGTTGTGAAACTGTCGTCCTATCTCTGTTCTACGAGTGTTGTCAAAGGTTTTTGAAAGAGAACTTTATAATCGACTTGATCACTATCTGAATTCAGTCAACTTTCTATATAAAAACAATACGTTTTTAAAACCAAATCAAACACAATCTCTGCAACCATAGATCTTGTTACAAACATCAAACTCAATATTATCAGGAAAATGTCGCTCTTGGAATTTTCATGGATCTAAAACAGGAATTTAGTACGGTTAATCACCAACTATTACTCGATAAACTACTAAGTATCGGAGTTACACAAAAAGGCTCCAAAATATTTGAATAATACCTAACCAATCGTTGTCATGAGGTAAAGATAAGAGAGTTAGTTGCTTATCTCTTGTGAGGTTCCTCAGGGTTTAATTCTGGGCCATCTCATGTTCTTAATCCATATTAACAGCGTACAAGAATTCGGTCCCGCAGGTGATATTACACTTTACGCTGATGACTGGTTTGTTTTACTTTGGGCACGATAATGATCACCATCATCGTTACTGCACTTCATAAGTCCACTGCTGAATTTAGGCCTCCCCCAGGGAATATCACAAAAAACACACTATTCCTTATAAGTAATCCTTTTTATTTTATAACCTCTTTGTTTAAGTTCAGATAAAAAATTACTGTCACAACCTCACTGTCAAACGCCGTTATTATAAGACAAATATATATATGCCAAATAAAAACGTGCAGTCCATGTAAAAAGATACTTTATTATTCAATTTGTGCCTTTTAAGTTATCCCAGATTGTTGCTTCATTGAGTTTCAAGTCTTTCTGTTAAAAAGGTGAAAATCGTATCGTTTAAAATACAGGTGCTATGCTTAGATATGTACTTTGCAAGTAATGCCAAAACCACGGTCAACTTCTCGACACCCATTAACGCACACGTCTGTCTTCTTTCTTTCTTTATCATCCCTTGAAAATTCACCGCTAAACGCATACATATTATATGCAACTAGAAATACGTTTATGATTTATTTCACTTTCATCAAAATGGTTAAACCAATCACGTATATTTATGACAACATATTCATTCTTCTCGCTCAAAAAACTTCAGGCATTCAGACAATGTTACCGTCCATTTATCCGCAAACAGGTCGCACTCAGGATTTGTGTCCAGGAGAGCGTTGAGTGCAGTGAGGACACGGGTTATGTTGCTTGCGAATGATTTTAAATGCATATTGGTAAAATAGAAAAAAATTGAATATTTTTTATATAAACATAGATTAATACATAATACATTTTTTGGTTATGTTCTGACTTGGTTTTTGCGTCACTTGAAATGTACAGCGCTCTTTCTTTATTATTCTAAGGTATTATTTAGCAAATGAGGTACGTGAGAGAAATATGGTCTTAAGCTTTACCGCCCTATGAAACCAAAACTAGGAGAAAAACAGAGGCAAAACCACAAAGTCGTATATTACAACCAATATATTAAGAACAAAACAAATAAGCTTTGGCAATAATTGGGAACACTTCGAAAAATCTACCAAAAAAACTAAATATACTACACCATACTAAAATCGACTAAAATATTTACTATAATATCAACTGTCAAAATGGCGTTGATAAAGCATCGCCCTTTTCACCCTTTAATATTTGATTGACCGATAAAGAGCTACCTTATCACAGAGCCATCTATGCAAACAAGCCTGTAGTTTTTGAGTTATAAGATAGTGACCATATTAACTGGATGATCATATTACCCTCACGTATTATATTTTAGTCAATGTTAGGAATCATTGGGAGCCTATTAACTAATAATACTAACTACTGATAATAACTACTACTACAAAGTACTAATCTACTACTATCGCAAAGTTTATTTCACTAAAATTTGTGTAGCAGTATATGTAAGGTAATTATGTTTACACCAAACAACCGACAAATTTTTAGCAGGGCCAAGGCCGGATAAAAGAGATAATGACAAGGTTTCCGACACTGCTCACATAATGCTTTTGAATCGCGATAATGTTAAAACTCCTTATCTCTATATCTATGTTACTCTAACTAACATTATGTAACAGTTAATATTTGTTATATTATATAGGTTGATATTTTGTGTAGTGGCAATATCATTCCGTGGGTTTCTTAAGAGGCGACAGAGGAACATGTAACAGAGGTTGGGCAGCAGCATCTTTATGGATAACGACAGGAAATATAAAAAAAATCAGCGTGACAACCATGTCTCTATGAGGCAATCTATGGCGGAAGTCTAGCTAGTCTAGTGTTCAACAGTGGACTTTTAATAGGCTATAATGAAAAACATCAAGGTAGTTTATTATGGCACAGAATAAATAATAGTAGGTACTAAGTAATTTTGGTACAAATACATTTTTTTTATCGTGCCCTCATTAATTGTTTAAAATTTTTCTGCACTATTCAAGTGTTTTATGGCTTACAAAGATATTATTTCATTTGTCTTTGAATTAATTTATGTTTGAATATCATATGCAATTTATAATCTGTTTATAATTTTTTGCTGCTTTAAGGCACTACTCCTAGCGAACGACCTTGAGCGTTCGGTCCTATAAAATCCACGCGCTCTCGCTACAATATATTACGTACGAAAAAAACGTAAGAAATACGCACAAATTCTCCATAGAAAAATTGATTGTCTCCTTTTTGGAATTATTTCAATTAAAAAAGTGAACTTAAGATATTAAATAAAACGTGAATAATATAGATTTTTAAATTATCTATCCTCTGTCCTCAAATGATTAGAGCGTTTCCTTTAACAACAGATGCATGTAATCAATAATTTTAGTCACCTTTTAAAAGTTTATTTTAAATGTATTTATAACACATAAAAACAAATTAGAACGTGGAATGTGATGATAGGATATTATCGAACATTAATAATATGCTTTTAGATGTAGTTTATTTCTCGTAACTAATGAGATAATAGACTCTGAAAAACGCACTATCGCAATTTTTGTCGGTGTATCGCCTTAACTTTAAAAACTGGTACTTATTTAAAAGTTGTAAACCAACTTTAAATTATCGTCGATCTTGTTCAAATTTACACAGAACCACAGTATTAGTACACTCTTTCGATTTAATAAAAATAAAAATTTGTATACGCTTATATAGTTATTGTACGAAACGTACAAACAGCAGACGAACTTTCCAATTGAACTTGCGTTACAGTTAAAACTGTTCAATTTTAACTACCTATGCATCAAACAGTAAGGGGTTTCTAAATTCGTTTGTAATATTGACATATTTAATTATTTATAAACAGATTTGCTTATAAATAATTAAATATGCTGCATGCTGCAGCTGTACTATGATGATGTACTGTGATGATGTTTGTAGCACGGATAGGTCGGCTCGACCAGGGAAGACCATGCTTTCACAGGATATCAGCGTAAATAGCAGCTCAATGCTGCTGTGTTTCGTATGGTGAGTGTTGAGAACCGGAGACCCTTTTTTCTAGAAATGAGCTATTCCATCTCCTTCCTCAGGGGTGACAACACATCTCTATTTTGTTTGGGGGTTTTCATGCTGGTCTACCTTTCCGGTGATCCTGTTATGGAATACGGGTACGCGACCCCGGCTCCCCGAGCTACTGTTATTCTCATACCTTTCCTGCCGAGATAACAGTATCCTTACACCTACGCTCCTACCCCCAACCTTCTTTTTCCTTTTCCCAAAATGGTAGCTTCCTCTACCAACAATAGCATACCCAAAGAGGGTTGGTGTCAGGCAGGCGGCCGACTGTAAAACTTTTGCCAAATCCCATGCAGTAAACCTATGAATATTACGAGTTGTGGGATATATGACAGTTCTAGGGCGTATCCCGCAGGCGACGCGCAGGGGCAGCACCCGGCTCCTGTGGGAAGTGGGCAAGGGTTGTCGCACCTTACGGAGCGGGTGCGACGTAAGAGGCGAGCCCGGAGAGAGAAGAATGTCAGAGTGCGGTTTGCGAGCTGGAATATAGGTACGATGACTGGAAGAGGAAGAGAGTTAGCAGATGTTTTGAAACGACGAAGAGTGAATGTTGCCTGTTTGCGGGAAACAAAATGGAAGGGCAATAAAGCAAGAGAGATTGGGGAAGGATACAAGTTTTATTATTGTGGAAGTGACGGGAAGCGAAATGGAGTAGGAGTTGTGTTAGATAGCGGAATGAAAGGAGTGACAGATGTGAAAAGAGTAAATGACAGAATGATAGTTGTTAAATTAATGATTGAAAACAAAGTAGTGAATGTTGTAAGTGTGTATGCTCCGCAAACAGGCTGTGAAGAGAGTGTGAAAGAGAAGTTTTGGGAGGAATTTGATTGTATGATGATGGGAATACCTGAGAGTGAGGATGTTTATATGGGAGGAGATTTTAATGGACATGTAGGGAGAGTGAATGACGGGTATGAAAGAGTACACGGTGGATGGGGGTACGGAGTGCGGAACCGTGAGGGGGTAGTTCTTCTGCAAGCAGCATGTGCTTTCGACCTGGCTGTAGTAAACACGTGGTTCCAAAAACGAGATCAGCATCTTGTTACTTATAAAAGTGGCCACCACGCGACACAGATCGACTATCTTCTGTTAAGACGGAACCAAATCAAGAGTGTAAAAAACTGCAAGGTGCTTCCAAGTGAAGACTTAGTATCCCAGCACCGAATTCTGCTGGCTGACATCTGCTTAACTGTTCGCCTCAACAAACATAAGGATCGTCCCCCACCCAAAATAAAGTGGCATTTGTTGCATAAGGAGGAGTATGCAAGTGAATTTAGAGAGCTAGTTATAAACAAGATGATAGAGATGGGTGATATGGAAGGAATGAGTGTGAATGAGTGCTGGAAGGAAATGGCTGATTGTATCCGAAGTGTGGAAAGGAAGGTGTTAGGAGAAACAAAAGGGAAGCGTATGATAGATAAGGATGGGTGGTGGTGGAGTGAAAGTATTAGAGAAGTTTTGCGAGAAAAGAAAAATGCCTTTAAAGAATGGCAGAGCGTAGAAGACCAGAATGAATCCATAAAAGAAAGTAACAGAGGGGCGTATAAAGAATGTAAGAAGAGAACGAAGAAGGAAGTAGCTATTTGTAGGGCAGAGGCGCAAGATAAATTATATCGGTCCCTTGAAAGCCCCGAAGGTCAAAAACGACTTTTTCAAATTGCAAGAGCGAGAGAAAGGAATGGAAGAGATGTTTCACATGTAAAATGTATAAAAGATGATTCTGGAAGGATTTTGACTGACGATGAAAGTATAAAGAAGCGATGGAAGGAGTATTTTGAGAAATTGATGAATGAGGAGAATGAATGGAATGGTATGCTTGAAAACCCACCAGTGAATATGGGCTTAGTGAGAGAAATTAGTGTGGAAGAAGTAAAAATGGCTGTTAGGAATATGAAGAATGGGAAGGCAGTCGGCCCAGATGGAATACCAGTAGAAGTGTGGAAGTTGCTGAGTTGAGTTTATTTTTCGGTAAATTGTTGCAGGAAGAACAAATACCTGAGGAATGGTGCAGTAGTATACTGGTCCCCATTTTTAAAAACAAAGGAGACGTTCAAAACTGCAGCAGTTACCGGGGAATAAAACTCATGTCACATACGATGAAAGTCTGGGAAAGAATAATAGAGAGAAGAATGAGAGAAGAGTGTGAGATAACACAAAACCAGTTCGGATACAAGCCCGGTCGAGGTACGACAGATGCCATTTTCGCATTACGCCAATTGTGCGAAAAGTACAAGCGCGTGCATAAAAATCTGCACATGGTTTTTGTCGACCTTGAAAAGGCGTACGATCGGGTTCCCCGTGAGGTTTTGTGGTGGGCGTTAAAGATGAAAGGTATACCTGGGAAGTATGTGAGGTTAGTCCGTGCTATGTACAGAGCATCCCGTACATGTGTACGATCTGCCGCGGGAACTACGGGCAGTATCGATGTGGCGGTAGGGCTGCACCAAGGGTCGGCATTGAGCCCTTACCTCTTCCTACTGATTATGGACGCTTGACGTCGGACCTGCAGGATGAGGCACCCTGGTGCATGCTCTTTGCCGATGACATCGTGCTTGTCGGGGAAGAAGGCATCGAGGTGCAGAGCAGACTGACGGGGTGGCAACAGAGGCTGGAAAGTGTTGGCTTGAAGATCAGCAGATCAAAAACCGAATATCTGTGCTGTGATTTCGGCGGTCTTTCCAGTCCTGTACCCATGTCGTTGGATGGCGCTATACTGCCTACCTGCTCAGATTTCAAGTACCTCGGTTCCCTCATTCAAGGCGACGGCGGAATAGATAGAGCTGTGCAGCATAGGATTAACGCAGGGTGGATGAAATGGCGACAGGTCACAGCCACAACGTGCGATCCCCGAATGCCAATAAGGCTGAAGGGGAAAATTTACAAATCGATCATCCGACCTGTCGTCATGTATGGAAGTGAATGCTGGGCCGTCAAGAAGATGGATGAAAATATGCATGCGAATGAAATGAGAATGTTACGATGGATGTGTGGTGTGACAAGGATGGATAAGATAAGGAATGAGTATATAAGAGGAAGCCTGAAAGTAGCGCCTGTGGTAGAAAAGGTGAGAGGAAGCAGATTGGCATGGTTTGGGCATGTGATGCGGAGGAATGAAAGTCATGTCACAAAACGAGTGTTGAATATGAATGTGGAGGGACACACGGGCAGAGGAAGGCCGAATAAAAGATGGATCGATTGTGTGAAGAGTGATATGAGAATGAAAGGAGTAAGTATGGAAATGACGGCTGATAGAGAGGAATGGAACAAGAAGATTTACTGCGCCGACCCCAGATAATGGGAAATGGTTTAGAGAATGATGATGAATTGAGAATAAATGTAGATGTCTATGTGTCACAGCATCCACTTACTATCACGTGGACAGTGTGCTCGTTTGTCCCCCATATTCTATAAAAAAGATAATTATGCAGTTTATGTTTTGACCGGTCTGTGCATAATGAAACACTTCACTATTACTACTACTCTACTACCGCAATAAATGATAGACTACCTACTTGGTACTACTAATGTAGTGCGCACGGGTAGAATTCACGATTTCGAAATATTTTTAGCGGTCGACATCGGCTTCTAACTGATGGATGAATTTCGGTCGGATGGAAAATCTCGGAGTTTGTATAGCCACAGATTATATAATAGTACTAGCATAGTAAAAACAGAATAGTAGGATAACTCCCGCGCCGCGCGCGCCGAGACTTAAATGTCTAATGTTGCGGGGTTGTCACTGTCTTTTTGTTTAACAGCTAAATCTCATTTAGTTTTATAAATAGTTGTAATACTTACAAACATAATTCATACGGATACGTACCCATGCATCATGTTTGTTAATAATTTCTTAAGAATCCTCTCAAATAATCAATATTTGTCGAAAAAAATTCCAGCTTTACATTACAACAAATGCCAATTATCTAAAATACGAGTAAATTAACACTGATGATATGATGTCAGCTCAGGTTTAATGATCAAAATTAATTTGATCTGATGTGATACGATAATTAATGTACTTATATGCGTTATGAGGTATGTATCTATGTATAAATATAGTAATATAACCTATTAAGAAAAAGCTAATTTACTTGAGCAAACGCATATATTCATTTATTTTACAAAAAGAGAAAATAAAACGAAAAAATGACTGCTAGGAAAATTTTATTAAAAGTCAACAAAGTCTCAAGCAAACATCGATCACTAATGATCGATGCAAACAAAGGTGATTGCGGAGCGTGGCGAAGGGCGTTCCCGACTCAGCCCGATCTTCACGACTCAGCAAGTGCCGTCTGCGTGCTGTGGCTCGTGCATACGTGTATGTACTGTCACGTGCCAAGCACGCACACATATTGCCGGCATTCGGTACATTTCTTGAAAGAAAGTCTACTATTCTGTTTTTACTATGGTACTAGTATATCCACAGAAGAAATAATAAATAATAGTATAGCTTCTTAATGGGAGACTTCAGGGTCATTTTTTGCGTACGTTAAACACTGCTAAAAACTAAATTACTTGTTTTGGCTACACAACTTGGTATAGACTGTTTTAGCCGACTTCAAAAACGGAAAAGGTACTGATTTTAACTGTAAATTATTTTTTATTTATTACAATAAAAGATATAATATAATAGATATATATAATAGATATATAATAGATATATATAATAGATATATAATAGATATATATATATATATATATATATATATATATATATATATATATATATATATATATATATATATATATATATATATATATATATATATATAGATATATAAAATATTTATTACAATCAAAGAGGCACTTCTGAAGCTCTTTAAAATATTGATATCACGACTTTAATTCTTGATGTTAACCGGCGGCGCATTGTCTTAATGAACACAATATCTAATATAATACCTTATTAGAGAGTCTGCCGTTCTTCTTTTAATAAAAATTACTATTATTAATTTCGATTACTCATAGTTATATCATTATTTAGTTATAATAAGTTGTTTATTAATTGTTCATAACTCGATCTACGGAAAAGTTTCGACACTAACGTTACAAGCAATAATATAAATTACCTGCTTTACTGTACATAGGTACACGGAAGTAACATTTTTTTATTCATAAGCAAGTTGCTTTATAATGTTAAAGTTTTTTTATAATTTTATTGCCATATAAAATTTTACGTATTACCAAATAATGAATTGCTATTAATTATGATAATGCATCCCTATTTAAAAAAAAAAGAATATTAACAATGCTATAAACATTACTAATATTCCTCCTAACCACTCGTGGTAAGCTTAAATTGCTTATGTTACGAGTGGTTCACGCCAGTAGTCCAATGGCGGATTCGAACCCACGACCTTTTTGAGTTCGCGGTCCGCGCCCTGCCATTAGGCTACTGTCGCTTTTTTATCAATTATTTATATTAATTTTTTATAGGCAATTTAGTTATTTTAATGCTTGGATATAGTTTTATTATTATAATAATATTTTAAGTATGACAAGATTTATATATATATATATATATATATATATATATATATATATATATATATATATATATATATATATATATATATATATATATATATATATATATATATATATATATATATAAAAAGTTAAAGTTAGAGTTACAGCCTATATACGTCCCACTGCTGGGCACAGGCCTCCCCTCATTTCTGAGAGGGTTTTTAGGGCAAGGAAGTGTCCGCCGCGATGCCCCAATGCGTGTTGGCGAGCTTCACATGTCTTCGAAATATTTTTTTTTCTTATTCCTCAGACATGCAGGTTTCCTCACGATGTTTTCCTTTACCGCCGAGCACGTGGTAAATCAGCACTTAAAATAATTGCAATTAACAATTTCATTGTTGCCGGCGGGGATCGAACCCGGTTTGCTAGCGTACTGTGAAATTTACACCGAGCGCTAACCATCTGAGCTACCACGGCTTTTATTTTATATATATATATATATATATATATATATATATATATATATATATATATATATATATATATATATATATACATAATTTGCTCAATTACTTTTATTATACATATATAATTTGTGGAGTTCACATAACCGCGAATTGTTACTTACGCGCATATTTTACTTAAATTAAATCCAATTTTTATGAAATTTTACAATATTTCTTGCGTTAAAAATCGTGATATTTACCGCGATCCTCCCTCTCCCCCACATGAGATTAGGTGAGATTTTTTTTTTTTTTTTTTTATAGAAGAGGGGGCAAACGAGCATGCGGCTCACCTGATGTTAAGTGACTACCGCCGCCCATGATCAACCGCAACACCAGGAGAATTGCGGGTGCGTTGCCGGCCCTTTAGAAAGGAGTAAGCTCTTTTCTTGAAGGTCCCCAGGTCGTATCGGTCCGGAAAAATCGCCGGTGATAAACTATTCCACAGAGAGGTTGTACGTGGAAGAAAACTCCTTGTGAAACGTACAGTGGTGGACCGCCAAGCATCCAGATGGTGTGGATGGTATCGGGACGTTTGCCGTATCGTGCGTTCACGAAATTTGGCGGCTGGGATTAATCCGAACAATTCCTCAGAGCACTCCCCGTGATAGATGCGATAAAATACGCAAAGAGATGCAACATCTCTTCGCAGCGCCAGTGAATCGAGCCGATCGGAAAGCACTCGGTCGTCGACGATTCGAGCCGCTCTGCGCTGGATGCGGTCAAGTGGAAGGAGCTGGTACTGGGGAGCCCCAGCCCAGAGATGGGAACAGTATTCCATGTGCGGCCGAACCTGCGCCTTGTAAAGTTGCAGGCGGTGTGCCGGCATGAAATACTGTCCCGCTCTGCTGAGCACGCCAAGCTTTTTAGAGGCCAATTTGGCCTTCCCTTCCAAGTGACCACGAAACTGCACGTCACTCGATATGTCGACGCCGAGGATTCCGATACTGGCTGAGGCAACAAGGGGAGTGCCTTGAAACTGAGGGGATACGACAAAGGGGTTCTTTTTAGCGGTTAACGCGCAAACTTGTGTCTTCTGGGGGTTAAACTGGACTAGATTTAGTCGTCCCCAATCCGAGACTCTGTTCAGCAAAGACTCGACTTCAGACACAAGTTTGTCCCGGCACTCGGAGACGTTTTCCCGAGAAGTATTGGCTCGGCCGGTGTAAAGAGCATCACCAGTGCTGTCATCTGCATAGCAATGAATGTTACGGGTATGCAACATATCATTGATATGCAGAAGAAACAGCGTTGGCGATAGCACGCAGCCCTGTGGAACACCAGCATTAATAGGCTTGCAATCGGAGCTTGCACCGTCTACAACGACCTTGATGCTCCGATCTGCAAGAAAGCTGGTGATCCAATCGCACAATTTCTCGGGAAGCCCATAGGAAGGGAGCTTCGAAAGAAGCGCTTTGTGCCAAACCCGATCGAAGGCCTTCGCAATGTCCAAACTAACGGCCAATGCCTCCCCCTTGAACTCTACTGCCTCCGCCCATCTGTGAGTGAGGTAGACCAGAAGATCACCAGCTGACCGACCACGGCGAAAACCGTATTGGCGGTCACTAATCAGCTGGTGATCCTCAAGGTACCTCATGAGCTGGCAGTTTACAATGGATTCCATTGTTTTGGAGAACAAGGAGGTGATGGCGATTGGCCGGTAGTTGGACGGGTCTGAGCGGTCGCCTTTTTTAGGGATCGGGTGGACGAAAGCCGTCTTCCATGATTTTGGGACTACGCCTAGGGAGTAGGAGTACCGGAAAAGACGCGTTAAAACCGGTGCCAACTCTGGAGCACACGTCCTCAGCACAATTGGGGGGATTCCGTCAGGCCCACTCGACTTGTGGATGTCCAGGGAGAGGAGTGCTTTGCGAACCGAGCGCTGTGTGAACTGCACTTCCGGCATGGAGCACTCACACCGCGGGATGGTCGGCGGCGTACTCCCCCCGTCATCGAGAGTCGAGTTAGACGCAAAGAAGGAGCCTAGAAGATCGGCTTTCTCCTTTGCAGTATGGGCCAGTGAGTCGTCCTCCCTGTGCAGAGATGGAAGAGATGGCTGACAGAAATTCCCCTGGACAGCCTTGGCGAGAGACCAGAATGCACGGGTTCCAGAAGGAAGGCGAACTAGTTTCTCGCCAATTCTGCCTATGTGCTCTGACTTTGCCTTGGCAATGACTCTTTTGAAGGACCTAGAGGCGGAATTATACTTCTTTTTTAGAGCGCTGGTGTTTACATCCCGGGACGCTGATGCATCAACCCAGGCTTGATAGCACTCCTGCTTATAGCATGATGCTATTTTACAGGAGCGACCAAACCATGGCTGAGATTTGCCTCCAATGGGCACCACAGAGGAAGGAATAAAAAGTTCCATACCCTGAAGTACCACATCAGTAACAGAATCTGCAACAACGTTGGGATCATCCGGCGAGAAGCAAACCCGCCCCCAAGGGTAGGATGCAAAGAAAGACCGCATCCCATCCCAATCGGCTGACCTATAGTGCCAAACACGGCGGCAGCCTGCAGAATGCAACCGCGATTTCAGCGTGAGTGGCACAACACTCCGGACCAGACAATGGTCCGAGGAGCCTAAAGGGGCGTCGACGGAAATCTGATATCCGTCCGGGTGAGAGGTCAGCAGAAGGTCCAACAGGGAAGGTGCATGATCCTCCACATCTGGAATCCGCGTAGGCGAAGTAACCAGTTGTGTCAGACCATATGCCAAGGCAAAATCATGAACAGATCTCCCCGCATGATCGGTTAAACGTGAACCAAGCCATTCGGCGTGATGGGCGTTAAAGTCGCCGAGGATCACGATCTCTGCGGAGGGGATCTGCTGTAGCAACGAATCTGCAGCCATTTGGACGTGGTCGAAGAGTCGGTCTGTTTCGGCATTACCGCTATGGGACCTATAGAGGCACCCGTAGACGCGCGGATGGTCGTCGCTGTCTACGCGTAGCCAAAGGATGGACAGGTCCGAACCTTCAAGTCTGCCGAGGCGTCGAGAACAGATGTCCTCTCTGACGTAAACGCAAACTCCAGCCCGAGGCACAAAGGATTCAACTCGGCCCCCCTAAACACCTCACCCAATTAATGGACTAATAATTTATCAGAAGCTAAGGTTTCTTGACATTTTCAATAACCGCGTCTTACGACGCCCACGGAACAATATGAAGTCTTGGATACTCTTAAGTCGCCACTACACGGTATACCTTTCTAGCAATATAATCACTTTTTCATGCAGTCTATTATAATGATTGTCTAGAAGACAAGTAAAACATGGCAATTACCATGTTTTATTTGTCTTCTATTGGTGAAATTATAGTTGCTATTGGTGAAATTATAACCTCAAAATCCTGAAGTAGTTTGGACAAGATCTCGGTGACTCTTATTCGTGAATGAATGTAGGTGTCAATGGGCCTCGGCGTCTACTTTCCATCAGACGGACTGTGTGCTCGTTTGTCGCCATTATTCTATAAAGAAATAATACCTGCCTACCCAGCGTGGTGCATAGTAGGCAAATAATAGAGGTTAAAGTATGAAGTTGCCGATTTAATGGACTAGCCACTTGAAGAGTCCAGATTTTCAGAATTCTATTTTTATTTTATTTTTTAAAGATAACGAAAATAAACAATTCGATTAATATCAATATTTTTTTTATTAAAAAAGGTGTTCGAGTTTTTCTATTTAAAGCGGCAATTTTATATAAAAAAAATAATTTAATTTTTTTCACAAAACTTATATTAATGACATAGTTGATTAGGATCTCCATTTAAGCAAGTAATGCCTGTGTTTGGAAATCCCGCTCTTCCTTAACTAAACATACATTTTTTTAATTTAAAAACCAAAAATAACAAAAACAAATTACTCGAATTTAACAACCAAACTTTACAAAAATTACAAAGGTGTGTATGTGTGCGTGCGTGCGTGCGTGCGTGCGTGCGGGCGGGCGGGCGTGCGTGCGTGTGTGTGTGTATGAAGAATTATTTTGTAATATTATATTGCACATAAAAGTGAATTATGAAATGCGGTACAGCAGAAATTCGGTTTCTTCATAAGTTTTCGACTGCACCAACTTTATCAGGTTTTTACACTCCCTGTACGTTTTGTCGTATATGTTCAATTCTCTATTTATTTTATTATATAGGAATGCAGAATATGAGCTAAATTGCCTACTAGCAAAAACTGTTTTGGTACCAGAAGGCTTAACCACAACATCTTTTCGCCGCTTTTTCAAGATGCATTGGTCAAAGGGCAGGGATTTGTGTGCTTTGAGGATTGTCATAGTAACATATAATTGTATAACAGAGAGTAGACCACTTATTCTATACAGTTGTTCAGTGGAAAAACGTCTTTTTTTTTAAATACATGACCTTAATAAGGGTTCGTTGGGCTCTTTCCAACTTAAGAAATTTGGTCTTTGCAGCTCCACCCCACACCGGAATGCAATATGTTATGATAGATTGTGCAAGGGACGTGTATATTTGGTCAAGAAGATATCTGAGAGAGTCCGACTGCTTAGTACCATCAGGTATTACGTGTCTTAGAGTTTTGAAAATCCAAATCAATTTTCGGGTCCTATTAATGACATGTTCAAGGTGCGGGTACCACGATAGCCTCTGATCCATAACGACGCCCTGATATTTAGTGTGAGAGAATTTTTCAATTGATGGGCAGTCACAAGCTTTGTTTTTAGCATCCTCAAAACACATATGAATTTTAAGGCAAAAATCATTATATATAACGTACGTATATAATTATATACGTACGTTATGGGTCTGCTGGGTACAGGACTCCTCTAATTTCTGTGAGGCTTTAGGGTATGGAAATATCCGCCGCGCTGCTCCCATGTGTGTTGGTGAACTTTACATGTCCTCGAAATATTTTTCCCATTTCGAGGGCATGAGGGTTTCCTCACGATGTTACACTTCACTGACGAGCGTGTGGTAAATCAGAAATATTTTAGTCGGTGCCGGCTGGAATCGAACCCCGGTTGCTCGCATACTATGACATTTATAGCAAGCGCTTACCAACTGAACTACCACGCCTTCAATTTCTATACTGTAGCCTTATTGTGAGTTCAGATAATCAAAGAACAAAAATCTTTATCGATTTTTTGTTTTGATTTTTTTTGATTAAGTACAGCCTAGATTCCTCCTGGAATTACTCTCTATCTGTAAAGTTTTATCATAATCTGTTAAGCCATTATAGAGGTTAGCCCGAACAGACAGTCTTAATGGCATGCAATTAATCCTTGAGCGCAAAAGATGCCTGTTATTTCAACATTACATACTGACACTTTAGTTTTATTTAAATGTACATATAGATGTGCGGGGCGCATATGAATCCGTGTATTTTGAATGTCCAGATGTGCGTTCGCGTTTGGCTGGAAGTGGGTCACGCTTGCGAGCCGCGCCGCTCGCCGCTCGGCCGGTCGCTGGCGCTCGACTGGCGCGTGTGGGTGCGTGGCGCTCGCGGCGGCGACATCAGCCCCTTCGTCCACAAGGTCGTCTTCCATTTGCACCCGTCCAGCGCTTTCGTCTACCCAAAAAGAGGCAAGAACATTTCACTCAAAAGCACCACACAATTTGACTCTTGATCAACTACTACCCTCTTACATACATATTTCTCCTGCCATTCACTAGTTATCAACTCACGCATTTCGTCCTGGAAAGCATAGAAATTTAATTTGGCTGCGGGTATCCATGGGGTCCAAAAGTAGACAGTTAGCTAATATGCCACATTAAATGTTTTATAAAAAAAAGTTAGATATGGCCTTCATACGTATATCTATAGTTATCTTTCACACACCATCATGTAATACGAACTGTTCAAGACTTCAATAAGATTGTTCGTTGTAACTTTTAACTAATGTTGCAAGGTCTGAAATGCCAAATTTCGGAATGAAAGTTAAAAAATAAAGATATTGGTTTTTAACACAAATATACAAAATTTAGGTTATATAAATGACAATTAGACCTAGATTTTTTAATCAACTGCCACCTTTTACTTGTGACCTCGTCCGCGTAGAACCTACTACACACCTACCTAACCAAAAAACCTACAAATATATTAAACCATAATAGGTTTAGTGGTTTAATTTAAAAACCTACTTAACTACTATTTAATTATCTCGTTAACTATATGCAATATATGTATTATAAATATATTATAGAACATTGCTTAAAAACCGAAGATCTATTAATTTTATGTAAAAATTTATCACTTTAGAGGGAGTTTATTAATTACGTGAGGCGTTTAGAGGAGAAAGATTTTTGAGCCGAATCTCACCCAATTCGAACCGTTTCTCACGTAGGGGAGAGGGAGAGTCTCGGCAAATATCACGTTACTTTCCCGCAAGGTAGTATAAAATTTCTAGAAAATTGGGGTGAAAGTAAAATATGGCTGAATTCTACACAATAACATTTTACGCGATAGATGCGAGCTCTACAAATTATAAAAAAGTAACTAAGCAAATTATAATATAAGACCGACGTTTCCTCTATAGCCTTAGGAAGGTCATTGACGTAAATCAAAAATAAAACACATCCAGCGATATTTCCTTGATTCCTTGTATCGATGCTTTTGTTACCTTGTAATGGAAGACACTTGCGTATGAAATATGTTTGGTAGTGGTATCTAATATCTATCTATCTAAGTGTTCGAGCTCAACGGATTGCTGCATGTCCTTCAAGTACGAAGCAAACCATTTATAACCCACACAATTTATTTAATAGTTTATTACCTATGTTAACCCTATCGCATTCGTCATCTCTAGAAGGATACCTACACCGTATTATTTACTATCTAAAATTTTGGCAACTTCATCACTATTATATTTGTACACTGCTAAAACTGTGGAGCAGTATTTTCGAAAGCAGTTCTAGCAATCGTTAAGTATCCGGTATTTTTCAGAAAATTTAGTAACGCGGTTACAAATGGTTTTCTCAAAAAAAATTGATGCAGTCGACAAGAGGGCAATTGGGCTATAGTTAATTAGATTGTCTTCTTTTGTTGTATTGGAAAGCCGCCTCCGTTAAAGGGTTGATTTATGAGGGGGCACGGCATTGCCCCCGCCAAGTCGAGCCAAAAAAGAGGCACGGCCGTACCATCCTTTTCTCGAAGCAATTTAGGTCATTTTCGACTCCCTATAACTTCGTTGTGGATAAAACTAGAAGCCTGAATTTTCCAAGCCGGCATTTGTTACCTTAACCAAGCAGGCATTGTATAAACACGGTATATTTCAAATTTTATTCAATTTGAAATAGTAGTTTAATATATATATATATATATAGTACCCGGTTGACCGAGCTTTGCTCGGTATTTTTCGCTCGATTTTTTTAATTCGTGTGTTTTGGAAATTATATTTAGATACAAATTACATACTGATGAATTATAAATAATATTTTTTGATCTTAGCGACATAACAGAAAAAACTGAACTGGTTATTTGAATAAAAAATCATGAGTGCAATTATTTTTATTTAAATTTTCGTGTTTTTAAAAAATACTAAAAAAAGGGCTCGAAAAAAATATATTTTCTCAAAAAAGAAAGAAACTTGAAAAAAAAAATAAAAAAGTCGGTCGGTCGGTCTGGGCTCGAACCGGGGTTTTACGATTTTGTGACCGCCCATTATACCAATAAGCTATTTATAATTATTACCAAACTGTCAAAATTTACCTTCTTATTCTAACTATATTGTAGCAGTTTTTAATTGCCTAAAAACACGGACAAAAAGACATTTTCTAAAAATAAATCTTAGCTAGATCGATTTATTATCCCCGAAACTCCCTGGACACTAAATTTTATGAAAATCGTTGGAGCCGTTTCCGAGATCCCGATTATATATATATATATATACATATATACAAGAATTGCTCGTTTAATAGTATAGGATAAGTATAACTAATCAAAGTTCATAATTTTATCACTCACTGACTGACTGACCTATCATCAAAACTCTAAGGCACTTCTAGCAGACATAGAAGCTTCAAATTTAGAATACAATTAGTGTTTAGTGCATAAATGAAGGAAAAACTAAAATATTTTGCTATTTCGGTCCAGTTTTCTAGACACATCAACTGTATAAATAACTTTGTAATCCTATATAAAATATAGGATTACAAAGTTACATTTGCAGTGAATGAATCAGTGGACCTGTATTTGTTTAGATAGTGGAATAATAGGTGTGAGATAGGTACGTTGTGGGTATACAAGAAGTAGAAGGTACCGGAAAGGAAAAAAGTAGTACTAGGTATCTACAAAAAGAAATGAGATGCAATCAAAAACATAACTTGTAAAAAAAACAAGTCTCACAACTCAGTTCTTCTAACGTAAAAGTTATGAGATCCATGCCCCTACTTAAGAGTTTTTCTGTCTTAAGTTATTATGTAATTAGCTAACCTAACAAGATCTTATTGTGAACATATCATTATTTAAAAAAAATCTTTTATGTTTTGAATAAATAAATTGACTTGGCAATCGCACTAAACAGTCTAATTTAATATAATATGTATTACTTGTGAGCTCAGACGAAATAAAAACTCAAGACAGAGCCCCGCCGAACAACGCACTGAGGCAAGTAAAACTACGCCTCGCCTTGTACATACACAGTTTCACGCACACAAATATAACGAAACTACGCCTTAGCTTCTCATTCGAGCTATTCCAGCTCACGGAGTGTCACGCTGTAATAATTCGCAGTTTTTAAAGAATTTTTTTTATTTCGTCCGAGCTTGTGAGATTTGTGTTTTCTTGCGATGGCCCAATTTTTGTTTGCAATATTGTCAACGGTAAGGTTCATTCGTCTGCACATTCTTTATTTTAGTCATGTGAAAGTTCATTTATGCCGTGGCTTCTTTTATTCTTCAAGCTTTAAATAATTTTAAACACTTCGGGACAGTCAACTGGGCTCAGATACATCACCTGCCGCTGGCTCAGTGTTGAGCTCACCAATCGACGCGAAAAAGTTATTAAATGTGTTAGTGACCTGTTTTGGATCTGAACTTACCACATCATTTATTTTTAATTTTATATTGTGCTTTTCCTTTGCATTTTTTTATTTGCGCTCTCATTTATTATTTGTCACATAGTTTGGAATTTATTATCTGAATGATGAAGCTTTTTTAATGGTTTTGCATATTTTTTTATAATTTAGTTTTTGTATTGAGTAATTCGTTTTTGTTGTAAGTATTTTAGAAATCTTTTACTTTAACACGGTTTTCTTATTCCTATTGTTAACCAATATTTTTTTGGTTTCGATTTTATTTTGATTCGTCGTTTCGGAATAATTTCGTTCAATAAGGTTATTAGCCTATCGAGGCACATATCATAATTTTCATTTATCTCGTCTATTATTTCGTTCCAATCTACTAACTGTAACTGTGTTTTAAACTGAGTTATTGCACTTTTGTTATATTTCCGTTTTTCTGTGTACCATTCTAGTTGTTAAATCGTAGTACTTTCAGGTGTAGAATTGTTGCCAAGTGAAAAAAACCCTAGTTCTTTTACGGTTATTAAACTTCGTAAATATGAGGTCTTGATACGTAGCTGTGATTCCCGCCGTTTTTTTAAATATAGAATAAGGGTGACAAACGGGCACACAGTGCACCTGATGGTAAGTGGATGCTGTAGCCCAAAAAACTTCTACATTTATCCTCGATTAAGAATCAAAACGCAGATCTGTTGTCACCCCTGAGGACTAAGATGGAATGCCTCGTTTCCAGTAAAAAAGGTCTCCGGATCTCTACACTCACCATACGAAATACAGCAGTATTAAGCTGCTATTTTACGCTGGTATTCTGTGAGAGCGTGGTCCTCCCCCGGTCGAGCCGACCCATTCGTGCTACAACCATAATATAGCTGTAGCGTGACTCTACGACGTTAAAATATGAGTTGGTGTTTTGATATGTGGGCTGAATTTGTATTCTAACATCAAGTTAAGAAAACCAGAAATTATATTGTTGGTATATATATGTTGAAATTCCCCCGCATATGACATTATTATATTTGTTGTATTTAGTGGAAAGCATTTTCACAAGTAAGGCTTTTCTTTCCAATCGTGAAGGCCTAGTTAAGAATTCTGAGATCGATAGGCCAGCTTTACTTAAGAAACTACTTTTGTCAATTATTTTACCATTACCTTGCTAATTAATTCCACAAGCAAATGCCTATTTCCTTTTTTATTGTATTGGTCTATTCGATATGTATGTTCAATGTTCAGATCCACTTGCCTCAAGTTCCGGAACAGTCCCTGTATTCCATCACACCAATCGCATTTTGGTTTTTTGTAATATTCTTCTATGCCAAGTAAAATTATTTTTTTGCATTAATTTTCATTTTTTATTTTTTATTTGTTCTCCTTTTATATTTTATCAATTTATTTTTAGCAAAATATAATAATCATAATAGAAATACAACATATTTCTATTATACTAATTTTAATTTGATTGTTTCAAATACATAATATATAGCTGTAGCTTCGTTATGCTTTTTTATTATTTTAGTGAAGGCTTCGAGTTATTACTTTGGTTACACTTTGCAAAGTTAATTCTAATTTTTTCTAAGGGTCACATTACTTGTTTCAGATGATTTGCAATTCTCTTCATCATTATTGTTATTTGTAGATCCTATTGGTGCATCTAAGTTTCCAGTTCTTCGTGTTTTACAGCAGCAGGCTGGACATTTCCACCGTTTTCTATTTTTAAAGCTCTTATTGTAAAAATACTTACTGGATATGTTGCCACATTCCAGGTCATATGTATTATTACAGTGTAAGCAGGTGAGGAATTCTCTTTATGGTAGTTTCTTTTGTGTCATTCAGCGCACAATGGAATTGTGGAGACATTGTTTTCTGAATTGTAGTATACAAAAGTATAAAATATTCCAAATAAGGCCCTTTAGTGCCCAGTAGTCAATACGCCTCCTATGGTTCTTGACACAGAATACTATAATACACAATACAATGGCTGTCAACCTTATTTTGTACGAGAATCGGTGTCGCCGGGAGCACACATATGATATATAATGTAATTTAACAAACGCTATATACCTTTACCTTTTAGACAAGAGCACAACAGTGCATACACTACTGTTTAGAAGAGATAGGAGGTTGGAGTTTACCCAGACGACATACTATAAGAATCCTTTTGTGTTTTTCTATACAATTTTATTACTTATTGTTTTTATCATTACAGTTCTCCAAGAGCCGCCATATGAAATTCAAGAGTCGGGATGCGCCTCCATAGAGATACCGATACATGTATACCTGAAATGCACCAACAAGCCAAAGAAGATCTGCCTTCGGTACAGTCTACATATGGAGAACAACAGCATGTCTAGTTCGGAGTCCAAATGTGTGTACTACGACTTTGAAAACCCTTCGGCGCAATTTTGCTCAGCGCTTATGCAGGGTGGAGGAGAGATAATTGCTAGGAGGGGTTGCTCAAAGGGGAGAAGTGAAGACCTCCTCGTCTTGCTTTCTAATAATGACGAAAAAGTTCACAAACATAATGGTAAAAACAAAAGGTACAAGTTTGTCGAACCGATACGATGCAAGCACGGAATTAAAGGGACGAAAACCTTCTTTCTAGAAGAAATTTGCTCAAAATGTGATTTTGAATTTAAAAAGCAACTACGCTCAGTGGCTATGACAGAGGATGAGATAAATCGGGTGTCACAGCTGTATTTAGCGTATAATAGTTACGAGAAGTCTGTGGACGCGTTGATTTTGCCACCAATTTCTGATCCGGTATACCGATTGCCGGAGCTTCCCGCTTCTTTAAAAGGAGCTCTAGCGAGTATCGAAAGTAACTACGCTATAAAATGACCCACGCTTTCTCTTTAATAAGTCTAAATGAGTGCCATTAAAGACTTTACATGTGCCTTTAGTTTAACTATATAATCGAAGATGGGTTGCCCTTTACTAAATAAGTCGTGTTAAATACATCAAATTTAGATATTTATTCTCGTTATAAATATTGTTAAATTTAATTATTATACTATTGTTAAATCTGTTAAATTTTTGTGTTGTGAGTACAACAAGTGCTGTGAGTAAGATCTCAATGTTCTATACGATTATTTATCAGAGAACTTATTTATATGTTTAAATAGTCATATATTATTGTCTTTATAATAGCTCAAAGTTTCTTATTTTTTGTAGTTAATGATCGTTTTAAAATCGTCCGATTTTTCAACTTCCAAGGAAGTATAGTCTGTTCACTAAGATAGTGTCGATGCACCCGGAGCCGCACTTAATATTTTGCTTTTTTTATTTTTTATTGTGTTTGTAAAATTTTATGAATAGTATTCTATTTTATTCTTATGGTTATTGTAATAAAATACTAATATATACAATAAACGCAAGTTAGGTAGCAAATAACCTTTCACTACGGCGCTCCGTTTTAAAATGCCAAATTCTACTGCGGGTGTAAGCCACAACCTTTGATGCGGCACGTGCCAAGGTATGGAGGATACGAAGGCGACCATATCCAAGCGAACAAGCTATAGGATTAGGATGTTTTAAAGGCGTAACGCCTCGTTCTATAATTTGTTTTTTTTTTCTTTTGTAATAGACTCGTACGGTTGTAATTTTGACAAGGAATAGGAATTTATCTTTTGAAATTATGTATTCTAAAACTTCCCCACAGTATGTTGTTTCATAAAATTGTGTAGTTTTTGGGAGGTTTCGGTAATAACTTAAACCAGCATCGATGACGACAGTTTCTCAAGTCACAAAATTATCTTGAGGTTTATCAACACATTGACACTTGTTTCGTCATTTCTACTCGTTGTTCACATGTGCAAGCATTTGTTAGCATCACTTTTACGTATCAAAATTGACTTGAATTGACAAACCATTATTTATATAAAAAAAACAGGTGCATCAATATTTTTTTCTCTTAATTATGGCAGACATATAAAATTAAAAATTTACCCACGTCTGTGAGAACGAAACAATTATGGCAGAAAGTAAACTATCATTTTAATTATAATTAAAAATCTATGTTAAAAAAACGGTTTAAGGAAACGTAAATTTATACGTAAATATACATGTTATTTAGTCTTTATATCTAAAACTTTCAGTATATCTTTTATTACAATAAAAATCATCATGACGCTACTAGACACTGTTTTTGAAAAAACCATATTAAAAAAAATTATGTCGTTGGTACATTCAGCAAACCAAACCAATGCTAAGTGCCAACAAAGACTAGTCTAAGTAGATATGAACTAGAACTAGGCGCCGTTGAGTAAATTATTAGGATGAACATAAACGAACTTTGTAAGCGTTCCACATAGAACAAAATGAGCTCTCTCTCTCTAATCTTCTGTAAATTTGACGTGACGTCTTTTTTGCAACAAAAAACTGAACAAATCGGCATTTTTGTAGGACGTCGATTTAGCCGCGCAACTAGATTCTGTTATACGCTTTGGACCGCGTGGACTTACGTACACTTTCACGGAGACGGAGGAGAACGCCTGCATGTGGCTACTCCCCCCCCCCCCCTGGTCTGCCGATGGCCCTAGTTGCTATATTGCATTTAACGACAGTCATTGTCTTAACGGTGAAATCTGTTTTTATAATTCATATAGTTAAGTATGTACTATCAACCTTAGTAATGACTGGTTTATATTATCATGATAATAAATTAGTTGAAACTCAAATACGAGTGCTGGAAATAAAAAAGAAATTCTGTTTGACTTTATTAAAAGATACCTAGTTGTATCTTACTAAGGCGAGAAGTACTAATCACTAAAACATGAGCTGAGTAACATGTTTTACAGAGTTACCGAGAGCACTATGCAATTCAAATAAGAATAGGACTGACCTGGCGCCATATTTTGACGTCATAGCTATCAATTCAAACCAGTTAAGTAGTAGCAGATATTTTTGAAATAATATTTATTTAATAAATAAAATATAATTGTTTGTTTGTTCGCATTTCATTCATACCATTACATACATAGCATACCATTCATCACAGATTGCGTTATAATTTTGTCAACTTTTTGCTTGCACTTCCGCGAAGGTTGTAGGCATCGTAAATTAACTTAGAGTAATTGGCGTTATACGTACATAGTTAAAATTAATAAATGGATATAACTTTACTTCTTAAATATATGTTCTTTTTCGTTATATCCTTTCTCTGAAACTAAAATACCTACTAAAGTATAATAGAATATTCATTACTTAAACCGAGCTGTTTGGCCGAGGAATACCGAATAAGTACTCCAAGTACCGAGTATCTACTAAAAAACTACTGTATACCTAGATGTATTAAAATTAAAGTACTATGTTTACGAAAAATGTTGTATTTTCAGATCAAAAGATAAAATTAAGACCACTGCAAGGGTTTTTATTGCCATCATACAAAGTAACCGTACCGTTTTTCACTCTAAATAGTTCTGTTGTTGTATGAATGTTTATAAATGAATTGATCTCGGAATATCTATCTTTAGTGCAGTCTGCTTTACTCTTTAGGTACCTACGGCATACGAACAATTTTTAAAGCATTATTTGATACAATGTTAATCATTAAGTATTTAATGGTGCAAATTATAAAACAGGGTAATAGTCTTTAACTTTTGTTGTAATATGTAGTATCTTGTTAACGTGTTGTTAGAATTTAAATAATTTATTTTATATACAATGATATATCATGTCATAATAAAAACATATTTTCTTTAGACAACTTTCTTTTAGGATTTATTTAAGTAAGTAGTAAACTTTGTTCCAAAAATCGATTAGTTTTATATAATTAAGGAGGTAGTTATAACACTTTAATAATATTTTTTAAATGCTGCTTTTGTAAAGGTGATTATATTTTGAACAAGTTTTCTTTTAGACTTCTAAGATTACGAGTGTAAGATGTGATTACGAGCAAAGCTTATTAGTATGTTCTTATTTTATATAACGTCGCTATGAAGTAAATTTTTGGATTGTGTAATAATATTACTTATAAGTATTATTTAAATATTTATAAGTTTTTTTTTTACCTTTTTCGCTCCAAGATTAGCTTGCTGCATACTTGCACATAGCTCATGTTGGATGACAAAGCTGTTTTGCCAAGTTTGTCGGTATATCTAAATGCTGTACTAGTGCTTTTACAGTAGGGCTGCGATATCTATCTACGCTAGTGTAGCCGTAGAAGGAAAAGGCCCGCCGGGCAAGGTGTTATACCCGGGGAGCGGCCAACACTCTATGTGATATTTCGGAGATGTTCTATATATGCTGTTTATGATTCAGAATGTTGATAGCGTGATTTAAGCTTCGGTGTATTTCGCTTGCGGCGCGACGACAGCGCCGCCACACTAGTACTTCTTATAAGTTTGTGCGTCTATCTTACCTAACTATAGCAAGGTGTAGAACAGGGTGAAATTATACCTCCGAAACTCTTACCTCTCTCTTCTCTCTTTCTTTACCGCTGCTTTGGAAGACGTTTTCAAGCTACTGGGTGATCAACAATAATAGTAAGTATGAGTACATCACTCACCTTCGATTTACCGACACTAAAGTCGTTTCGAAGTTGTTGACAAATATGTTTAATACCTAGGACAAAGTAATGGACTAGATATGTCTAACTTCCACCAAGTCGTCATTCGACTGATCCGACTTAGCTGAGCTGACACACGATCAGTTAAAGTCATCAGTTGAACTGATATCAGTTCAAACGGAATTAAGCCAAGATATTGAGTTGGCTATAGATATCCGGTACTTGATTTTAATTATGTTCTCAGTTTAGGAGGCTTGTCAGGGTTAAACTTGAACCTTTTAACTGTTTTTGGATTTCGGAAATGCCTTTTGAATTAATTACGACAAAAATAAATTTCACGAAAATTTGTTTTTTTTTTTAACATAGATCCATTTGTGGCTGAATACGGGACTCATATACTTACAACAAATTGAGTCGCAGTGGAGGGCAGTCAAGAGATTTTTCAGAAAACAAAATTATAACAATTCACATTATTATTTCATTTACCACTATCATAGCAGAGTTTACCCCGACATTTACATCAACCCGACTTTATAGATACGATTGGTTGAATCAATTCTAAAACCAAATTGATTTTATAAAAAAACTATTACTCATAAACTATACATTTCCGCAAAGGGGGAAGGGCTTCCCCTGAACCCTCCCCCTCTCCCTTCCCACTCCTCGTACCGTACGCGAGTACCGGATGTCTATAGTTTAACCAAAATATTCCACACACACGGTCAGTTCAACTGATCAATTCAAACTAGGACTGTTGATACTCTTTAGAACGTCGTATTTTCGATACATCGATAAATATAAATATATCAATATCGGAGTTTTATATATCATGAGTTCATGAGTTAATATACAGTAAATCAATATCGAAGTTTTAGATATTGAAAAAATATCTATATATCGGCTTTATTTAAAAAAAGTTAAGCAAATTAAATTATAAATGTATGAAAGTGTTATTGACGACACTGTCAGTGACGTCCTATCCAGTGCCGTCACAGAGATCCTATATCCACCTTCGGATTGCACCATCAGAAAGGTGAGATCATTAGTCGTCTATGTCTTTATGAGAACCTTTCAAATGAGTCCAAACACAATAGTTCTATGGAGTGACGTCACTGTGATCTTAAACCCCGTTTTGGAGTCCACCATCAACTAGGTGATATCATCACAGTCATCTAGATCTTCATGAAACTTTTTGAAAATAAGTTCTAACACGATGGTTCTACGTAGCATCACATCACAGATCCTTTACGCATCTTCTTAGTCAATCATAAGGAAGGTGACATCATCACAGTCACCTTAGTCTCCATCCTCCGTCAAACGCAAGTCTAAATATATAAAATAATAGAAAATCTAAGCAGCATAGAAATTTTTTTGTAGCTACTAAGAAAGTAAGTACTTAACAGTAGTTAAGATGAACAGAAGCCAGAGGATTACGGTGCACCCGGAAAACTCCGTGAATTGCCGTCAGTTGAAAATTTCAAGTTAAGATTTCATACCATTGATTTATATAACCCTAGATCAGTAATAACCGCGCCAAAGCGTTGCCACTGCACATATGGCCACAGCCATATGCCTAGCTAACGTGAGTTCATTGTTCAATGTGACGCCGACAGAGTTGAGCCGCGACAAAAATGGGTAAATGTGTAGTGAAAAAATGCTATTCAAGGTCACAAAAACGTAATAAATCAAGCGGCATCACTTTCAACACATAATTTTTAGTTCTTGTTTTCATATAAACGTAAAAAACCTCAATGAGGGAATAGAGAGTGCACCTGTGCTTGCGCATACACTTGTTAATCCTGTCCTGCGCCGATGGCTAGTCTCCGTTGAGGATGGCCACCGTGGCCGAAATTCGGTCTGGAGGACATAATTATATTGCTAGATATATTCAGCTTAATACTGTCCTTGACTATTCTCCATAAACAAGAACATCTAGCTGTGCACCCTGCGGTTATATGGAGCTACGAATGATCAAGTTTACCAATGGTGGAAATAAACAGGGAAACGTGTAAAACGGAGCAAAGTGATTAAGGCTGGGAAAGAAGAATGACTTATCGGAAATATGGCGTTTGAAGGAATATCAATGAGAGAGGAGTATTACAAAAAAAGGGGGAATTGCAAGGCAACCTCGTTGAAATTATATTGTTGCGTGAATAAGTCAACGCCATACACTAGCGCCATCTAGTGTCAGGAACGAGAGCGAGGGGAGCTTTGCAGAAAATGACATTACAAATCTTTCAACCGACAGCGCCATCCGAAGAACTAAGTTTCTAGAAAATCTACACTCGAACACTTGTCGCTTTGCGCGCATTTACTTGAATATTCCGGATGCTTCATTGCTAATTTGTATATATAGGCGCTGCAAGATGCGATCGGGGCAGTATTGGATTTGGGCGAGACAAGCGAAGCTTCGGAGCGGAATAAAGTGAATTAGTGTGTTTAATTATTAGTGTTTTAATTTGTGTAAAGTAAATTAAAGTGTTAATTTAGGTAATTTTATCGGCAATTTTTATTGTCACGAACCTCAAGCTCGTAACAATATGTATTCCGTTCGTCGCTTGAAATAACAAATACTTGGTAAAAATAGTTCGTTTTCTCTACTACAATAAGCTCAGAGCAAATTGAAGATAACTTATATATTTATTTAGTAATAATCACTCTCTCGATGCGTGTTTAGGCCAAAACTCTCAGAGACATGATCTGGGAGGACTAATTTGTAGATTTATTAAATATAGACCATCAAAATATATTTTTATCTCCCAAATATCTTATATTAAGACGGTTCCCCTAGCGAGAGACCTTGAGCGTTCGGTCCCATACAATCCACGCGCTCTCGCTACAATATATCACGGAAAAATACGCCCGAATATTTGGAATTATTTCAATTAAAAGAGATAAGCGAACTTAAGAAATTAAATAAAACGTGTAGAATATAGGTTTTTAAGTTATCTATCCATTAGTGTAATTCTCAAATGATTAGAGCATTTCCTTTAGCAACAGATGTATGTATTCAATAATTTTAGTCATTTTTTAAAAGTAGATTTTAAATGTATTCATAACACATAAAAACAAATTAGAACGTGGAATGTGATGATAGGATATCGAACATTAATAATGTGCTTTTAGATGTGGCTTATTTCTCATAACTAATGAGATAATAGTCTCTGAAAAACGCACTTTTGCCAGATTTTGGTCAGGGTACCGCCTTAATAGCCGCGTACACACCTAGCGCACGGGCTCGCGAGGCAGCCTCAGTAGTTTTGTCCGGAACTTCGCGGCAGGCCGAGCATCCGACATGGATAGTTGTGCAATTGCATCTGCAGCTACATTCTTAGTTGCTTATTGTTTAAAAAAACTAAAACAGTCACGTTTTAAGAAAAGACCTAGACGCGTCTGGATTAGAAAAATTTTGAATAAAACTATTATTTACGGATTATATCGCGTTTAATTCAACTTTAATTTATTTTTATTATCCCGACGTTTCGGGTGCTTTACAGCACCCGTGGTCACGGGGGGAGGGGGACTAAGATGTTTGACGTCCCAATGTCATAGTTAGTCCGGCTACCTTCAGTTTTTGAATATTAACTTTTGGTCCGATTTACGCAAAATGAGCTTATAGTATCATGAAGTCTTGCAGTGGTATGCTTGGGTTTGGGTTTAATTTTGTAAATTATAGGATCCCAAGCAGCTGGCAGCACCCATCCATCTTCTGTATTGAAATTTGAATGTTTTTTTTTTAATTTCAATAGCCTCGCGTATCATCCTTGGTAGGAATCGGTGTTCTTTTGCGAGAATTTGTGGTTTATCAAATCTAATGTAATGGTGTGGACGATCTTGAACATGTTCACAGACTGCAGACTTCCCGAAGCGTCGGTGCTTCACGTCAGCTATATGTTTCTTTCACGCGGGTTTTTATAGATCTTTTTGTTTGACCTATGTAAGAGAGACCACATTCACAATCTAGCTTGTACACACCTGCATCTTGTAGAGGAATATTGCATTTGATGGATGGTAAAAAAGTTAAGAAATTATTATTAGAAAAATTTATGAGCGTCGCAACCAATATGGAAATAAATTACTTAAAGATTTAACATATGATCAGATTGTACATCATTTTACACGAATGTCCCTACAAGAATTTGAAAATTTGTGCTCATTGTTGTTTGATAAAATTAAAAAGTGCGACACAAAATATAGAGAGGCAATCACTGTAAGTGAACGAGTTTTAATAACTTTAAGATTTTTAGCAACCGGAGATTCTTATAGCTTTTGCTATATTTATTTCGAGTATCGAAGCAATTCCAGAAGTTTGTGACGCTATTATTGAGGCTTTAAGTGATTATGTAAAGGTAAATTAGAAATAAATATTTGTTTAAATTTAAAGGTCAATGTACATTTTATTTACAATTCATTGATATCTTTCAAATCTATTATATTATATTATTAAAGTGACTTTTCAGTAAAACTAAGGAAAACACTATCGTATCACCTCGCGAGCCAAAATACTACCGTACAAACCAAACGAACAGCGAACACTGAGGCACCTTTGAGCACGTCCAGTTTACCGACAACGTGTGGTTCGGGGTCGAGCAGCGCTCGGCCGAGGCAACGTGCGCCCGAGGCACGTCCACACCAGCCGAGGCATTGGCTCGCGAGCCTGCCGCGCAAGCCCGTGCGCTAGGTGTGTACGCGGCCACAGAATACATATACCCTGACAGGGTACGCGGCTAATAATAATAGAATACATTTTCTTAAACTGATGACTAACATTTGCTTAAACTGTACTATTATTTCTACTTTTTACATCGTTATTATTAGTTTTTATTAATTAAATAAAAGTACCATATATTTCACTACACCGGCCATCGGCGATCATTATCGCGTGAGCGTTTGTCGAGGTTGGATCTACGTCATTTCATTTCGTTTTGAATTTCGATACTATCGTAGTGTACGCGTGATTGCCGTATAGGTGCTACTATATATATATATATATATATATATATATATATATATATCCCCTTCCCTCTTGGATTCGATACAGAGCGGACGTGTCCACAGTCATTCAAATATAGATTTTTGCCATTTTTCTAATTTTATTTCTTCAGACGTATTTTTAAATAATAATTTCGTAGTAATTATTTTCTGCATATCTATTTTTTATCTATAAATTAAATAGTGAAGCTATGCGTAATTAATTTATCAGCTACCTGGAGACTAGGAATGCAAGTGTAATACAAAAGTGTCGTACTGCATCTGAACAGAGCGAATATATTATACTGGTGAGTGAGATAGCATTCTTACCAAGATTTAAACGAAATGAGAATTGCATAACCACGCCCATCTAATCCAATTAATTTTTAAAGTGGAATCACGCCCTTATACGCATTGACGAAAGTTCTTTTAAAAGTGTATACAGCTATCTCTTTTTCCTTGCTATTTTGCTATAAATCACCTACTTATTGCTTTAAACGCTTTGCCGTCGGAAAGTCGCATCTTAGACCACAAATAGGACTACACTTTTTGTTACTAAGTCATAAGTGATAGAAAACGCTGTGTTTGACACAAAGGAGAAAGGTGTTTATTTTATTCTTCATTATGCCAATCGAACGTTCACCTTCCAAAATTCAGTTTTACTGCTCCTCTTCATCCCCAGATTTATCAGGGGACAAAATATAACTATGAGACCTCAGAAGCGGAAGCAAGGCGATGACATCTAGTTTCTTATGCAAAAATTCGAAAGTATGTTTTCTAACTGGACGTCGACTCAGGACGAGAAATACGCAACACTATTAGAGACAATTAATACAATTAAGGACCAAAACACTCATATTTCGTCCTCCCTCGAGTTTTTGTCTCATCAATATGACAATTTTAAAAGATAAATATGATAATTTACTTCGAGAGAAAAAGTTGGACAAAATTTATATTGAAAATCTAGAAAATAAAATTGAAATATTGGAGAGAAACAATCGTGCGTCATGTATAGAAATAAGAAATATCCCGAGTATAAAAAGAGAAACAGACCAAGATCTGCAAAATTTGGTAACATCGCTTGCAAATGTGTTAAAAATTAAATTGGAACAAACAGACATACGTAATATTCAAAAAATCTATACGAAAAGTAAGTCCGAAAATTCAGTCATAGTAGACTTTTCATCAGTTATGACAAAAAACAAACAAAATGTTTAAAAAGGAAAACAATGGAAAAGGGCTCAGCACAGAACACCTAAACTTCGAAGGCCCGCGTACACCAATATTTATCACGGACTTTTTAACACATAAAAAGTAACACCTGCATTTTCTTGCAAGAGATTTTGCTGCTAAAAACGAGTACAAGTTTTGTTGGGCCACGCCAGGTACCATATATCTACGAAAGAAAGAAGGCGAAGCACTATTTCATATAAAAAACGAGCAAGACCTCAAGAACATAAATACAACATAAGAATTTGTATCATAGGTATATCATACACACTTATATTTTTGTATGTAACTTATTTATTTACTTTACTTACTATACACTATAATTCATTCAATAGACTAAAAATGCTGTTATACACATTCAATCTTACTAAAACGTTAACAAAATGTATTTTCTATGTACCCACACGTACACAATCTCAAAACATACCTTTCTTAAGTACTGTAATCACAACTATTAATGTAATCAACTTTCTAAGACTTCATCAAATTTCAAAAATTATTAAAATAATAAAGACGTATTTACGTACACATAAAAAAGGACATGAAAACTCTTCATATATAAAACTAAAAATGGTATTTTATAAAATATTAAAAAACTTATTTGTGAAACCTTATATCAGTAGCCTAATTTTATTTACTGTGATCGATGGAAGTTAAATGTTATTAATACTATAGATGACTATGAAATAACGAAACTTGAAGTATGCGAACCTGAACATTGCAAAAATGTTATACTACACCCTAATTTATACCTAAAAATTTTACAACAAAACATGAGGAGTATAAACAAAAATTATAATAATTTTAATGTTTTATTGAGAAGAATAGAATTAACTTGTGATATTATAATTCTCTCTGAATGCTGGCTCTCACATGTTACTAATTTACCTTATTTGCCAGGGTATTCTACCTTTAGTACTACTTCTAACTACAATCAAAACGACGGTGTAGTCGTTTTGATTAATAATGATCTTGTCTTTAAAATTGAAGAGCCAAACATTTTAGAGGCAAATTGTCTACTTTTAAAAATAAATAAAGAAACTGTCATAATTGCCATTTACAGACCCCCCAGTTTTCATAACATTGACAATTTTATTCACTCTCTGCATAATATACTTGTAAAACACACTGAATACAAAAATATCCTCGTTATAGGGGATATAAATATTAATATTGCAGATTTAAACCAAAAAACATCCAGCTATCTCGAAACTTTATCTTTCCTGGTTTGACCCCTGCTTATTACACACCTACTAGAGGTAATAGTTGTTTAGATCATATCGTATTAAAAACGAAATTAAGTTCATATACTTTTATTTTACAATCTGCCATTACAGACCATGAACCTGTGTTCTTCTGTTTAAAAACGAAAAAAATGCTGGATGCAATCGAAAATAAAACTTAAACAAAAAATAAATTATGAGACTTTATTTGAAAGCTCCAAAAAGTTTGATTTCAATATAATATTTAACAATGATGTGAATTCAAGTCAATCCATTAACTTTATTATTGAAAGCTTACAAAAATTAATTTAAAAAAATTCTATTAACATAAAATTACCTATAGGAGCAAAATAACATTAAAACCATGGATAACAATAGGATTACTGAGGTGCAAAAGAACAAGAGACAGAATGCACTTCAAACTAAAAAAAGACCCCCATAATGAGACACTCAGAATCACGTACTTAAGGTGTAGAAACTATTGCAATAACATTCTTAAAAAATGTAAAAGAAATTATGAAATCAACGAATTAAAAATGGCAGGTAATGATAACAAAAAAATTTGGAAAGCTAAAAAAAAATTAATGATCTAGACCATCGTAAAAGTTTACCGCTGGAACTTCTTAAAGCTAATATAAGTCCTCTTAAATCTGTAAACGCGGCCAATGAATATTTTGCCAAAATAGGTGCTGAATTAGCCAGTAAAATTCCTCAAAATAGTCCATTACTTCCTCAAAATATAAATAAAAGAACATCAAGGTGTAACTCGTTTGTTCTCCTAAACACTAGTGAAGAGGAAATCGAAAGGTACATTTTAAGCCTTAAGTCAGACAGCGGTGCAGGATGGGATGGGATCTCTGCTAGAGTATTAAAACTTCTCAAAGATATAATGGTACCTCCCCTTACACATATCTTTAATGTATGTATATCAAAAGGCATCTTTCCTCCCTCACTAAAAAAGTCTATAGTCATTCCCATATTTAAAACTCGCGAAAGAGGCTGTATCTCAAATTATCGTCCTATTTCAATATTACGTTCCCTCTCTAAAATCTTTGAAAAGATTATTAACCGTAGGCTTATCAAATATCTGGAAGCAAATGATATAATTTCAAATGCTCAATTCGGTTTTAGAAAGGGAAAGTCAACAACTGATGCTGTACACGCCTTATCTAGTTTTATTGTTGAGAAATTGGATAGTAAAAAGAAATGCATAACCATTTTTATTGACCTTCAAAAAGCGTTTGATACAGTTTCTTTCGCTAAGTTTTCTGAAAAACTAGAAATGATGGGCATACGGGACAAACAGTTACAACTTCTTATGGATTATTTACATAATCGAACACGTTTCGATAGAGACGTTCGTTCACGAGCGTTCGGATAGGTAACATAGTAAGCGATTAACAACCCATTAGTTACGGCATCCCACAAGGCAGTATACTTGGCCCAACGCTGTTTTTTGCTACATTAATGAACTTTGTGACTTAAATATAAAAAATTGTAAAATAATATCGTATGCCGATGATACTACACTAACTTTTTATGGGGATTCATGGGAAGAAGTTTTTAACATTGCACAAGAAGGTTTTAATACCGTTTGTTAGTGGCTAGCCATAAATTCACTTTCACTTAATGTTGATAAAACTAAATATATTACGTTCTCTATTCGAAAATTACCAAAATATATTAGCAATTATAAAATTATAGCTCATTCATGTTTTCAATTTCCTAGTTCTAACTGCAACTGCTTTAATATAATAAATACACAAGAAATCAAATATTTAGGAATAACAATAGATAACAATCTTAAATTCAAAGCACACATAAGAAATTTAACTCAAAGAGTCAGAAAACTAACGTACATTTTTAAAAACTTAAGACATGTCACAAACTGGATATTGCTAAAAACTGTTTATATATCCTTGTGCCAATCTATATTAACCTACGGTATTACTGTTTGGGAGGTTCCAATAAAACACACATGCTTGAACTGGAAAGAGCTCAACGAATGATTTTAAAAGTTGCACTTTATAAACCAAAATTTTTCTCAACAACCAGTTTATTCAATGAAGCTAACGTGCTTACAGTACGAAAATTATACATATTGTATTCAATTTTAAAAAAAACACACTTGCACTGTGTATACACCCAATTTGCTACCAACTAGGAGAAGAAATTATGAGGTGTGTGAAACGATACAAGCAAAATCTACTTTCGCCCAAAAGTTTTATGGGTACAGAATAGGCAGGTTATCTAATAAGGTTAATAAAAACACTCAATTTTTCAACTAACAAAATATAAATGTAAGAAAAAATTAACAGATTGGCTTATGAAATTAGATTAGGAAGAAACAGAAAATTTACTGTAAAAGCGGAATAGTGAGAAACACACACGCACACAAACACACACACACACACACACACATACATACACACACACACACACACACACACACACTCACTCACTCACTCACACACACTCTCTCTCTCTCTCTCTCTCTCTCTCACACACACACACACACACACACACACACACACACACACACACACACACACACACACGTATTGGTGGAGCCACGTGTTTAAGGCTGCCGAAGTCTAGTTCCCCGGTCGAACCTTAAACCTATTACGCGAGATATTAACTAAAGTGGACTGTATATGCGGTTGCTTCTACGCTTACGTAAAGGCGACTACTATAGCATGCGGTATAATGCACTCGCTCTTCCCTAAAACTAAACTATTATTGTGCCAAATCGCTGAAAAGGAATCCTGCCTGATTAGGAAAACAACAAAATTGGAGCGGGTTAAACTATATATCAGGCAGTAAATAAAGGAGTGTTGACTCACCGGGGTTTCTTCTATCCTGTTGAGCACTATAGCTGCAATTTCTGGAACTTCTTCTGGAACACTCCGGAGAGAGGCGGTGCGCGACTATATCTCACACGAGGTGAGGCGGGTCTCCTGGAGCTCGACTGCTTCCAGGCTAAAGCGGTTTCTACTAGCGGTGTGGTTTCAACGACGACTGCAGCGGAAAGAGGCCGCGCAACGGTCGCGCGTGCCTTATATGTCCTCGGCCCCGATGATTACGTGACATTCTAGAATCATCTTCTTGCCCCTCCCACCCCACCACCCCGATGTGTCGATGGAGGATCGAGGAGGGTATGAATGATATCGTTTTGTCGGAAAGGAACAAGCGGCTTGGCACCTCTACCGTCAAATATAATAATCCAATGGTTTTTTCCGCGCAACCATCTCCCCCGCCCTTGAAGGATTTCCTTCAAAATTAACTAATACAACTAGAGCTAAGATCAACTAACAAAATAACTAACTAACGCTAAGATTACTTAAATTCAACTACAATTTAGTCTAGAAAGCTAATTTAAATTATGGAAGAGGCAGGGGGCACAAACGGACAACCGGACGCAAGTAAGACCCAACCGTGGTCTTAACGCGAGCTATCCTAACTACTCCGTCGGAACCGGGAAAGACCTCTTCGACAATTCCTAACGGCCAGTGGAGAGGCGGCGTATTCTCTTTGGTGAGCACAACTACAGTTCCTACAGCTAAAGGCTCAGTTGCTGTGTTCCATTTTTGCCGAGACTGCAAAGTATGCAAGTATTCCATCCTCCATCGTTTCCAAAACGATTGCACTAACCGATCTAATAATTTGTGGCGTGCGGAAATTCTAAGTATGTTCTCATCCATACCTGCGGCTGGCAAATACTTTAAAGGCGTTAAATTCAAAAAATGTGCTGGAGTTAGAGCCAGCGGTTCCGAGGGGTCACTAGACAACGTACGACAAAGTGGGCGACTATTCATTACGCATTCAATTTGAGCGAGCACCGTACTTAGCTCTTCGAAGGACAAAATTTGATCTCCTATTACTCGGTATAAATGACTCTTTAGACTCTTGATATTAGTCTCCCAATTGCCCCCAAAATGGCTCGCGACTGGGACGTTCAGAGACCACTCAATGCGGTTCTCGGCTAGAATGTGAGCGAACTCCGAATTATAATATTTGCTAGCTAAGAGCTCATGTAGTTCCGATAAAATACGTTTTGCACCGACGTAGTTCGTACCGTTATCCGAATACAATCTACTTACAGGGCCACGGCGGGAAAGAAATCTTTTAAATGCACCCATAAAGCCTGCTGTGCTTAGATCACCAACGAGTTCTATATGCACCGCTCGAGTAGTTAGACATACGAAAATGCAGACGTAAGCCTTTGTGGATCTTATACCACGCCCGCGAGTGAGCGTGACCTTAAACGGACCAGCGAAATCAGACCCGGTGTGCGTGAAGGGCTTTACCGATTGTATTACTCTACAAGATCTAAGTTCCGCCATTTCTAACTCGTCTTGTATCTTGGCCACTCGGTTCGCAACAAACGTATCGCAACGGTGGGGTGAAGAATGAACCCAGCATAAGGCGACGGTGGAGTCGGAAAAGGCCAATATCCTTTCTATGTGAACTCTATCCCTACATGCGCTGATAACTGCGGTAATAAGCTTGGTGAGTACTAATATTGCGCAAAGCTCTAAGCGCGCCAGAGAGACAACCTTACGGGGGGAGACTCTCGACTTAGAACTAATGAGGCTAATCGAATTTCTACCATTATTCTGGACGTGGAAATATACAACGCCCCCGTAAGCCTTCTCGCTGGCGTCTGCAAACCCAACGACCTTTATGGCGCTATTCCTATCTACGTTTATATGACGCGGTATTTTAATTTCTCTTAATAAAGGAAGTTCCTCTCAGCGGCGGCGAGTCATCCCAGTCGCATTCCAATAACCAAAGTTGTTTAATTAAAAGCTTAGCGTATAATACCACTGGAGCTACGAAACCCATGACGTCCCATAATCTAGCAACGCATGACAGTATTGTGCGCTTTGTGCATTTCTCTACGGGCGGATTTACCTTAAGGCTAAACACGTCGGACTCTGGTGACCAACATAGACCGAGCACCTTGTGTGTATCAGAATCGTCGAATTCCTTTATCGCCGAAAGACGGTGTGATAGTGGGATTGTATCCAAAACCGGACGCGAATTACTAGTCCACTTCACAAGATCGAATTGACCCGATTTCATGAGCTTTATAACCTCGGCGGTGGTTAGGGTTGCCTCCTCCACGCTATCGACCGAGTACACAAAATCATCCATATATAATCCGCTCTCAATTGCCCTCTTAGCTTTAGGATAAGAGGGACCTTCATCGTGAGCGAGCTGTCTCACCGTGCGTAACGCATGAAATGGGCTCGACTTTAAACCAAAACAAACGCGGTTAAATTCAAACACCATTAGAGGTTCCTTTGGGTTGAAACGATATAAAATGCGTTGGAATCTACGGTCGCATTCACGGTTCCCTATGCAAAGAAACATTTGACGAATATCGGCGGATAGTGCTATACTAAACAAACGAAAATTGACTATTATATTAAATAAACTGCCCTGTAAATTTTGCCCACTATAGAGGATATCGTTAAGCGACAGGTGAGTGCTAGTTTTAGCACTAGCGTCGAGCACTACACGTAACTTAGATGTAAGTTTGTCCTCTCTAATGACTCCGTGGTGTGGTATGAAATACGACGGTGTGTCTTCGTAGTTATCTAATTTCGAAGCCACAAGTGATATGTAACCTTCTCTTATATATTCGTTAATGACGCCGTCGTAAGCTTCCTTTAACTGGGGTGAAGCGAGCATCCTACGCTCCAAGCTGTAGAAACGTTTTTCCGCCATTTGACGCGAATCGCCGAGAGATAAAACATCTCCTTTAAAGGGTAGCACTACACTATATCTACCGTCGCGATCACGAATGGTCGTGCGGACGTAAATTTCCTCGCATAACCTGTCATCTGAGCTAGCTATGGGTGGGACGTTCACCTCCTCCATCTCCCAAAATTTGCGGACTAACGACTCGAGCGGTTCGACAGCCATACCACAATAAGAGGTTGCCGAAATACTATCTATGATGGGGGCGGAGCCAAGGATCACATAGCCCAATACGGTTTCCAGTGCGTAAGGCGCGGTATGCGAGGAGTTGCCCCTGACCTTATTGTTTAACAAAAGATAAGGGAAAAGCGATGCTCCAATGAGCATGTCTTTGTTTCCAGGAACGGCGTAAGTGTTGTCCGCCAGAGTCAAATTCTTAAATTCAATCATTGCCGAGGTGTCAACCGAAACGGTTGGCAACCGTTCAGTGACCCTATCTACTACTAGTGCATTTATATCAAAGTTAACATTACGATCTATCCGAGAATAAATTTTTAAATTTATATATCCCTGTGTCGATTTACTAGTGCCTCCGATGCCTTTAATTACAGGACATGAAAGTGACCTATTTATTACTAAGCCTAAGCGCCGACAACATTGTCGCGTTATAAAGCTATTTTGGGCTCCGCTGTCCAGCAGTGCACGGACGCTTTGTTCGTTTCCACGCGAATCCCTAACCAAAATACGTGCCGTACCCAGTAACACGGTTGAAGGAGGTTGTGCTCCCATATTTGCCAATGAGCACAGAGCGACATCACCAGGTCGACCGCTAGAATCGTTGACCTTAGTAGGGGTGAATTCCTTATCCGCTTTACTTGACGCCGCTATGTTGCTATTTTCAAAATGTAATAGCGTGTGATGTTTCCTGGCGCACTTGCTACATACGGAACTCGAATTGCATTTTGCAACTAAATGCTTATCGCTTAAGCAGTTCAAACATAGGTTGTTTGTCTTTACTAATTTATAACGCTCGCTTGGTGAATATTTATGAAAAGTCGCACAATTATATAAATTACCGTGTCTATCTTTACATACTAAACAAGTATGCTGGAGTGATGTTGGCGTAGCGGTTACGTAAGTTAACGACCCTGCTATTTTAGATGGTTGAGTCTGTCTACGGTCGACGCACCCTTTATTGTCCTGTTTAACGTTCGGAGAGCGCTGCATCACCTTTATTTGATCTCGCACGAACGATGCTAATGAATGAAAGGAAGGCATCTCCGAGCTACGATGCTCCATTTCAAACGCACGCACGGTGTCGGGGTCCAACTTCTTCAGTGCAATATGGAGAAACACCACGTCCATAAGATCATTAAATTTCAAATTCTTAAGTGCAGCCACCGATGCCACAAATTTATCTAGAAACTGCTCTAAGCCGTTGATGTTCGCGGATGATATAGGTTTAAGATCGAATATCTGGTTCAAATATTCGGAAGCTAACATTCTCCTATCTCCATATTTAGTTTTAAGCGTTTCGAATATTAATAAGTAATTGTTTGCTGTAGGTGTAAAACCAGAGCAGATCGACTGTGCCCTGCCACTAAGTTTACTGATTAAGTAATATAATTTTTCGGCGTCCGATAACGATGGGTTATTGTGTATATTGTTTTGAAAACTACTGAAGAAGAAGGGCCACGTGTTAATATCACCATTAAATACCGGAATATCTATTGGCGGCAACCTAATCGAGTCGCTTGGACGTACCTGTTTTTCCGGCTTTGCTTCGTTTTGAGATAGGGATCTCGCAATTCTTTTCACGCGACACAACATATCTTCGAATGCCAGCAGCGGTTGGTAGTTCACTATGTATTTCGGGTCGATTTGTAATTCCAAATGATTAATTTGGTCTAATATTTTTTCGTAATCTATTCGTAAAGAATCTATCGTTTCGATTTACTAATCGAGATTAATTGTGATCGATAAAACTATTATAATAAAGTTATATCGATCACAATTAATCTCACAACGCACAAACAATAAAGGATGGACACTCGGTATGCCGTATTACGTAATTAAATCGAACACCTGCGCAGCGAGTCGAGGTGACGCGTCATTTGCTAGACTCAATAATTTTATCAAGATTGTGGGTAAGCGTATCAAACGGTTCCTATTACACTGTTTCAATTATTTAATAGGCTTTAAATTTAATCAAATACGAGCGCTATAAAACGAATAATTCTGTTTGCGAGTACCTAATCAAAATTTAAATTTAAACGAACACTATTTAAGTCTATTCTATAAATTGGAGTGCATTATCTAATTAATTAATTCAACAATTCGACCAAAATCCTGCTCGAAGTGACCATAAAATGGTGGAGCCACGTGTTTAAGGCTGCCGAAGTCTAGTTCCCCGGTCGAACCTTAAACCTATTACGCGAGATATTAACTAAAGTGGACTGTATATGCGGTTGCTTCTACGCTTACGTAAAGGCGACTACTATAGCATGCGGTATAATGCACTCGCTCTTCCCTAAAACTAAACTATTATTGTGCCAAATCGCTGAAAAGGAATCCTGCCTGATTAGGAGAACAACAAAATTGGAGCGGGTTAAACTATATATCAGGCAGTAAATAAAGGAGTGTTGACTCACCGGGGTTTCTTCTATCCTGTTGAGCACTATAGCTGCAATTTCTGGAACTTCTTCTGGAACACTCCGGAGAGAGGCGGTGCGCGACTATATCTCACACGAGGTGAGGCGGGTCTCCTGGAGCTCGACTGCTTCCAGGCTAAAGCGGTTTCTACTAGCGGTGTGGTTTCAACGACGACTGCAGCGGAAAGAGGCCGCGCAAAGGTCGCGCGTGCCTTATATGTCTTCGGCCCCGATGATTACGTGACATTCTAGAATCATCTTCTTGCCCCTCCCACCCAACCACCCCGATGTGTCGATGGAGGATCGAGGAGGGTATGAATGATATCGTTTTGTCGGAAAGGAACAAGCGGCTTGGCACCTCTACCGTCAAATATAATAATCCAATGGTTTTTTCCGCGCAACCACGTATATTTGTATGTATGTATATGTATATATTTGTATGTAGTTATATATGTGTATATATATATATATATATATATATATATATATATATATATTTATATGAAATTTTGATTATATACTTTTATTATTATCATTTAAAACATATTGCATATTATATTTATTCTATATGACTTTAATTGTAAATTACGCTTTGGAAATCTCATATCCGATCTCCACATGCAACGCTCACTTCATGTCTAAGAACAGTATCATCGAAAAGTATGTAATAAAGCCAAGAGGGGGAGCCAGATGACCCATAGCACAGGGTAACCTAGTTTGGGCTCCTGTCTCCCACAACTACTCAATAACTCTTTAACTATTTATGAAACTATTGTAACTATGTAAAAAGTGGGAGAAATAAATGTTTATTATTATTATATGATACCATCGTCCGAAATATGATTTACGGTCCGGCACTTAATTCAATATCGCCATGTATGAAAGAAGGAAAATGTACAAAGAAATTCCCTAAACGGCTATTAAAAGAAACACTGCACAATGACAATGGCTACCCTTTATACAGACGCAGAGCTCCCGAAGATGGTGGCAGAAAAGTTACAATCAAATCTCGCTCTGGAGCGTTCGAAACCTTAGATAACAGCTGGATTGTCCCGTATCCGCCCATTCTATGTAAAATGTTTAATGCGCACATTAATGTAGAAGCATGTAGCTCTGTCCGCGCAATCAAGTATATCAAAAAATAAATATAATAAGCGACCAAGCAATATTTAATCTCAGGAGTGAAGGTGAGGCAAATCCCGTTAATGAAGTACAGACCTTTCAAGTAGGGCGTTATTTCAGCAGTAACGAGGCAGCGTGGCGTCTCCTTAGCTTCCCTTAATACGAAAGGCATCCAACAGTTACTCACCTTGCTGTGCACTTAGAAAATGGAGAACGTGTATATTTCACCGAAAGAAAGAATTGCATCACCGCCAAAAACTACACTAACAGCCTTCTTTCAACTTTGTCAAACCGACCCCTTTGCAAAAACGTTGTTATATTCTGAAGTATCCCCTATTATACTTGGAACACATCTAGGAAGGAGTGGAAACGCCGTATTCAAGGCGCGCCTGTCGCAAATTGGCCCGGTGTAAAGTCATCAGATGCCCTTGGTCGTGTGTATACCATACATGTAACTAATTTTGAATGTTTCTGTTTACAATTGCTGCTGCACCACGTTCGGTGTCCTACAGGATATAAAGACCTTAAAACTGTCAACGGTCAGGAATGCGCAACTTGTAGAGAAGCATGTGAACCTCTGCATCTTTTTGAAAACGATAATCACTGGGATGAAACCATGGAGGAATCTGTGCAGTGCCAGTCACCAGCCAAAATTAGGGATCTTTATGCAACTCTCATATCATCTTGCGGGCTATCTCATGCACATGAATTGTGGGACAAATATAAAGAGTACATGGCGGAAGATATTTTGCGAAGGTTACAGCAGACACACGCGAACATGACATACAATGAACACATTTATAATGCAGCACTTGGAAAAATTGAAGATAAAGTAATGGCAATGGTAGGCAAAAAATTAAGCGACTTTGGAATGATAAGCCCTCAGTGAACAACCGAAAATGAACTAAGTGATGAAATTATACGTGAAACAAACTACGATATACCAGCTTTGCAGCAGCAATTAGCCGAATTTGTACCCCACTTGCTTCCCGAACAAAAACGAGTTTTTGACAAAGTATTAGGAGAAATTGAATCTGGAAATGGTGCAATTTTCTTTTTAGATGCCCCTGGAGGAACTGCAAGACATTTTTGTTAAATTTATTGTTAGCGCAAGTACGGAAAGATAAAAACATTGCTGTGGCCGTAGCTTCCTTCGGTATAGCCGCCACGCTGCTAAGCGGGGGCCGCACTGCACATTCTGTTTTAAAACTCCCTCTAAATCTAGCCCAGGAAGAATCGCCGATCTGCAACTTTAGCAAAAATAGTGCACGAGCGAGGTATAATGCTACGACAATGCAAACTTTTAGTGTGGGACGAAAGTACAATGTCACATAAAAAAGCTGTAGAAGCACTAAATCGAACGCTCCAGAATTTGTGCAGCAATACCGATGTAATGGGAGGAATGGTGGTTTTACTGTCTGGTGACTTTCGCCAAACTTTACCTGTCATTCAAAAGGGCACACCTGCAGATGAAATTAAAGCATGCTTCAAGTCGTCTATTTTATGGAACAAGGTGACAAAATTCAGTTTAACTACGAATATGAGAGTGCATTTGTATAATGATATCAATGCTGGCAACTATGCTGACACACTATTAAAAATTGGCAATGGGCTGTTGGAAACGGATGCTGAGGGCTGCGTTAAATTGACGAGAGATTTTTGTTATTTAATACAGAGTCATTCCGAATTAATTACCAACATTTATTCAGATTTAACCAACAACATGCATGAAGACAAATGGTTATGTGAAAGGGCGATTCTTGCACCAAAAAAAGAGAGCGTTAACAAAATAAATTCAGATATATTAAGCGAAGTAGCAAGAGAAATAACAGAGTATTTGTCAGTAGACACAGTTATGGACACAGAACAGAGCACTTCATATCCCGCAGAGTTTCTAAATTCTCTAGAGTTGTCAGGTGTATATAAGCTTCAAAAATTAGGCGTCCCAGTCATGCTAATAATTGTTAGAACAAAGATATGGCGTGGTCAGCACAAAGGTCAGATGCACTTTAGACTAGACGTCATTTATAAGATTTTTTATTTAACTGGTTTTACGGTTCTGGGTTCTAGCCTTTCGGAATCTTCAATTTTATATATTTTTTAAAACCGTATGTATATTGTTTTAAATGGAGCAAAAAGCGGTTGAGCTGTATTCAAAATCTCCTAAGAACTGCGCAATGTGACGCATCAGCATATTGTTAAGAAAAAATATATAAAAATGAAGATTCCGAAAGATATGATATGCTCAGAAGGGCTAGACTCCGGAGCCGTAAAACCAGTTAATTAAACATAAAAAATAATACAATATCAATATGCATACTTTTAAACTCAAAAAAAAAATTCCCTGTTCAAAAATAAAATCCCCGGACGCGTAATGCCATAAAAAATTAGGACACTAATTACTATTAAAATTTAGTCTTGATGCGCGAGACTTTTTGGTACCACTTTTGGTCATTCTCCTTTAGATGCTCCTCGGTTATGTAACGGGACAAGGCTACGTGTGACACATCTTGGACGGAAAATAATCGGTGCTACAATTTTGACAGGCGTAGGAAAAGGTGAAAATGTTATTATACCACGGATCCCTATAATTCCCACAGATCTTCCTTTTCAATTCAAAAGGTTGCAGTTCCCTATTAAGCTCAGTTTTGCAATGACAATTAATAAAGTGCAAGGGCAAACGTTACAGGTAGCGGGGGTCAACTTAGAAAAACCGTGCTTCTCTCATGGTTAGCTGTATGTAGCATGTTCGCGTGTGTACATTGTGTACAGTAGCGTCTTAAAATAGCCAGCATTAGCATATTCCCACAATCAATTAATCAGAATTCCCACAGATCTTCCCTTTCAATCCAAAATTTCCTATTTAGCTCAGTTTCTTTTCAACTCAAAAGGCTGCATCTCTGATGGATCTTTTATTTGGCTCAGTTTCCTTTCAATTCGGAAAACTGCATCTCTGACGAATCAATTTAGCTCAGTTTATTTTCAAAAGTCTGCATCCCTGACGGATAATTATGCTCAGTTTCCTTTAATTAAAAAAATATCCCATTTCCATTTGGAATAATCAGGCTATTTTCATGCTTTCCTATACGCTGCGTTTCAAAACGTTTAAATAGGCTAACGAATCAATTTTGCTCAGTTTCCTTTTAATGGCTGTATCTCTGACAAATCTATAAAACTCAGTTTTCTTTCAATTCAAAAAGCAATGGATAGTTCATTTCCCAGTGACCATGCGGGCGAAGCCGCGGGTAACAGCTAGTAGAAAATATATTAGGTACCAATATTCAAAATTTAACTTACACTAAATTATTAGACAAAAATAAAACAGAAATAAAAATAAAACCGTCAAAAAACGAAACGTATAGATAGATAATATAGACGCGTGACGCCAAAATCCCGGCATATGGGAAAAAAGAAACATGATACATTGACTTATATATTACGTCTTTTTGAAATCATTGACATGATACGTCAAACGTGATTACATTTTTTTTTTAAATAATATAATTTTATTTTCCATGTACAATATTTTTGAGGATCTGAATCCAACCCTAGCCTAATCTTGGTAACGTAACTAAACTAACTGTAAAATAAAGCTTCAAAAATGCGTTTATATAATAATTAAATTGTAACAAAATTAATATATGGTTATTAACCGATGATACGATGTTCCTTTTAAATCTTTGTATCGTAATTTTTGCATCCTTTTATCACGCAACTAGATATATATGACAGGCAAATCTGTCCTGCGTGCGCACCACTGTCGACCGATTCGCGTTGGCCCTAAACTGTAATTTTAGGGCCAGCGCACTGGTCCGTTTTAGCTGTTGTCGGCCCGGTCCTTACGCTAGTAATACGAGCGATATAAGTCAATGTTTTCTACGGACACTTTTTAATACACAGTCTGTACTCCTTACATTTACACTCCATATCATGAAGGTTAGAGAACAGGAGAACGATCACTACGTAGACAGAGAAACCTATAGACTAATGATCGGCGTGGCCTCGAGTGAGAAAGGACGATAACGAATTTTTAGGTTATAGAATAATCTTTATGACTTTTAAACACATTTAAATAAAAATTTTAATTGTTCTAAGAACTGAACTGAACAAGATTCACCAATCTTAAGCTCACAAAACACTTTTTTCTCACTTAAACCAACTTGTAAACTCCTTAAATCGCTACGCTATCAAAGTTGTTTAGCAAACTGTAAGGTTTGCTAAACAACTTTGAACGACGCGTTTGCCGTTAACGAAAAGCGTTTACGGCAAACCGTATAGGTTCTAAGAATTATTATGCAAATAAATTTCCATCAGTGGAACTTTCTTTGGTATTTTACAAGTGTTTTGAACATAGTCTCTGGAACATTTTGCGAACTTTTTACAAGTGTTTTGGACATAGTCGCTGGAGCGTTTGGTGAACATTAATACAACATTTATCAGTGAATTTTATAGTTATTTGGACATTTGTTTTGTGTCAACATGGACGAGATAAACTCAATGATTCTCAAACAAACTGAGATTAGTCAGCGTATTTCAATGGCATTTAAGAACTTTAAAAAATCCCCGAAGGATAGAATTACGGTGCCCTACATCCGAATTAGAGAAGAAACCTTAAAGGCACATTGGGACCTATTCAACTCCAACCATTATGAGATTGTTGCTGCCACCTCACCAGACGATCAGAAGCTGTTGGCGTACTTCCTCGAGGATGCGTATGACTGTTGTGAAGATACATATTTGACATTCAAGACTATGCTGCTAGAGCGGTTAGAGAAGCTTGTTCCAACCAGCCCAGCTGCTAAATCGAGCAACTCTGGTAATAATTCGGAGACAAGTTCAGGAAACACTGGAAAGCGCAATCTGACGTGAAGCTACCGAGAATAGAGTTGCCAAAGTTTACCGGGAACTACGACGAATGGCAGAACTTCTACGATATGTTCACTTCGATAGTCCACAACAATTTCAGTTTAAAAGATGTTCAAAAACTCCACTATCTGAAAAGTAGCCTGTCTGGAGAACCTGAGCTGCTTCTGAGAAACCTAGCAGTGACTGATGCAAATTATCAAGATGCTTGGACAAAACTGACGCAACGGTACACAAACAAGAAATACAACTGCAACGAGATAATGAAGCGTCTGTTTGACCTCTACGAAGCAAATTCTAGATAATACATCTGCGTGTCTCAAGTCACTACAGAATCTCGATATCGACACTGACACTTGGGATCCTATCATGAACTATCTGGTAGTATCTAAGCTTGATACCGAATCACGCAAGCAATGGGAAATATATGTGAGTCAGAATGTTCAGCCTAACACCTTACCCTGGAATCAACTTGCGAGTTTTTTGGAGACTAGATTTCGGACATTAGAGATGCTGGAATGCCAAAAATATACACCAAAGGCTACACAGAACAATACTTCGAAACAAATAATTAAACACAAGTCATTTCACTCCACTTTTAACAACAACGAGAAGAAAGTGTCAATCAATACTTGCGTGATGTGTTCAGGAGGACACTCACTATACCAATGTAAGCAATATGAGAGGCTGTCCCCAGAGAAGAGGACTGAGTATGTGCAAGCAAACCGCTTATGCTTATCATCGAGTCATTCTGTGAGAGGATGTCAACAGTCTATGAGTTGTCGTCGGTGTGGACGACGTCATCACACTACACTACATTACGAGAGAGATCCACAAATGGCTGGTGCGGTTCCGATCCTACCGCTAGCTACTTCGCCTACGGTTCTGTCAGAGAATCAGCAACCGTCTGAAAAGGAGAATCCACAAAATTTGAGTCAACAACCTAATAATCATAACGAGTCGAGAGTAGTAGTAGTAGTAGCTCATTTTGCTAAAGAGAGTTATCAGGGCAATCAGAGTAAATTGTTAACAACCGCCCTGGTAAAAATTGTTTCATCAAATGGCTACTCCCAATTAGCCCGAGCGTTAATTGATCAGGGTTCTGAGGTGTCTTTGATCATTGAGGCAACCGTTCAGTCATTAGGTCTTGATCGAACTCCTATTAATGGTATAGTTTCCGGTGTAGGTGAAGGTGAAACAAGAACCAGGAGCATGGTATCTTTTAATATTGAGTCTTTGCTTAATCCTGAGTTTTCATTTCCAGTTAGAGACGCCTATGTGTTGAAGAGTTTGACTTCATTACTGCCTTCGCGCAAACTTGCAAATCTAAATTGGCCTGAGCTTCACAATCTTTCACTAGCTGATCCACAATATAGATCTCCTAGTAAAATAGATGTCATTTTAGGAGTCGATGTTCACTGTGGGATAATTAAAGAGGGTCTTATTAAACATCCTTTTGCAGAGCCAGGTGGTCCACTTGCTCAAAATACTGAACTTGGTTGGATTTTGTCCGGTAAAATCGACAACGAGTTCCCTGGAGCATGTTCTTTTCCCATCAGTCTTCATATCCGAGTTAATGAAGATGAGCTTCTGAAAAAGTTCTGGGAGATAGAGAGATAGCCAGACAAAATCGAAAAAAAAGATGACAGAAGAAGAAATGAGGTGCGAAGAAATTTATAAAAGGACCACAATGAGAGACATGAACGGACGTTACATGGTGAGACTACCCTTCAAAAGTGCAAACCCAGAGTGTTTACATGGCAATACGAGAGAGATAGCGCTGAAGAGGTTTACCTATTTAGAGAAGAAGCTTTTGAGAAATCCATCTTTACGTGAAGAGTATACAAAAACTATCGGTGACTATTTGATTCAGGATCATATGGTTCCTATCATTGAGGAAGAGCAAGTGAAAGATCCGACAGTAGTGTATGCTCCTCACCACGCAGTTGTGCGAGAAGATAAAGAGACGACCAAAAGGAGATGGTCTTTGATTTTTCGTGCAAAGGAAAGAACAATGTTTCTTTAAATGAAGAACTGCTCGTCCCAAGATACAGCAGGAATTACGCCATATCTTAATGAGATGGAGACGACATCCGATCTGCATTGTGGCGGATATTAAGCAGATGTATCGCCAGGTAATAGTCCAGGAGCCAGATACTGACTTACATCCCAAAGAGCCAATACAGCATTTTCGAATGAAGCGACTGGCGTTCGGTACGGCGTCAGCGCCGTATTTAGCGGTTAAGTCTTTGCAAACGCTGGCAATGGATGAGTTTGCAAAGTATCCCGTAGCATCTCAGATCACACTTGAGGACTATTACATGGACGATTTGCTATCGGGATGCGAGACTTATGAGGAATCCATAGAGATTTATGAGCAGATGACGAACCTAATGAGAGCCGGAGGTTTCGAACTACAAAAGTGGTGTAGCAACAATGATCAGTTACTAGAGCACATTAAGACTGAGAATTTGCGTACGGATGGAACTATTGGTTTCAAATTTAATCACATGGTCAAAGTACTGGGTATATCTTGGAACAAGAGCACTGACAATTTCGAATACAATTTACAACTTCCTATGAAGAATGAGACGGTGACTAAGAGATCTGTGATATCCGACATTGCAAGACTTTACGATCCAATCGGGTGGATCGCGCCTGTGATATTTGTGGGTAAAGTCTTCATTCAAAAACTCTGGAAGTCTGGTCTCGATTGGGATGAAAACTTGCCGTCGGAACTCCTTCGCGAATGGTGTAAATTTAGAGACGATCTGGTAAATGTTCCTAGGCTTATTATTCCAAGATGGCTGCAAATAAAAAGAGAGGATCATATTGAGCTACACACCTTTGCAGATGCTTCCCAAGCTGGATATGCTGCAGTTGTATACCTGAAAACTGAAGACAAGGATGGTAAAGTTGCTATTAATCTGGTTACATCCAAAACTAAGGTGGCGCCAGTTCAAAAAGAGATGTCCATACCTCGCTTAGAGTTGTGTGCTGCACTTCTTGCCGCAAAGTTGATACATGAAGTTTCCCAAGTTATGAAAATACCAAAATTATACGCCTGGTCGGATAGCACCGTAGTGCTGGCATGGATTGCAGGAGAACCTCATCGTTGGGTGACTTTTGTGAGCAACAGAGTATCAGAGATTCTTACAATACTGGATAGAAGTCAATGGAGACATGTAAACACAAAGCATAATCCGGCGGATTGTGCATGCCGAGGCATAAGCAGTGAATAGTTGGTTGATTACGAGTTGTGGTGGCACTAAGGTGGTGAGAGCCAAGGCTGTCAAGAATTTGAGACTGCAGAAGAAGAAAAGCCTGTCAAGTCTTTGGTGACTACGATACAACCAAAAGAGGCTTTCCTTTGGACGAGATTTTCTTCATTACCACGGTTGTTACGCGTGATGTCCTATTGCAAAAGATTTTTGAATTTAAAAATACCAAAGAAACAAAGACTCACGTTATCGAAGACTGTAACAGCCGACGAAATGAGCACGGTGATGAGACATTGTATAAAGGAGACACAGAGTTTATATTTTGAGGAAGAGATCAAGCACTTAAAAGCCCACAATTGGGTCCCAAAGAGGAGCCGTTTACATACTCTGAACCCGATTCTCGATGAAAATGGTGTGTTACGAGTAGGTGGACGCATTAATGAAGCCAAGGTTGGCTATGACACTCGTCATCCAATAATTATGCCTAGTGAGAGGCATCGTACAAAGCTCATAGTTGCGGATGCTCACCTTACAACGCTTCATGGCGGGCCACAGTTGATGCTTAATTTTTTAAGATCAAAATACTGGATCATTCGAGCGCGAGACTTGGTGAAGAAACAGTATAGAACCTGTGTGAAATGCATAAGGTATTCGAAACAAAACAACAATCAGCTGATGGGCCAAAGTCCCGAGGATCGTTTAAAACCAACAAGACCCTTCAGGATCTCAGGAGTTGATTTTACGGGTCATATTAATATTCGTTTTTCACCTGGACGAGGAGCAAAGTCTCGCAAAGGCTATATCTGCGTTTTTATCTGCATGTTTTCAAAGGCGGTACACTTAGAAGCAGTGACCGATATGACTGCTAAAGGCTTTATCGCAGCTTTTCGCAGATTTGTTTCAAGGAGAGGACATTGTAAGACCTTGTTCAGCGACAATGGTACTAATTTCGTCGGTGCTGATAGAGTTGAGAGAGAGTTTTAATCGCGCTGTATCGCAGCTGCCAAACGAAATTAGCCACTTACTTGCTAGCGAATTTACGACATGGAATTTCATACCTCCACATGCCCCCAACTTCGGAGACTTGTGGGAGGCCGGAGTTCGATCCACTAAAACGCATTTAAAGCGAGTGATAGGACATTCTACGCTCACGTATGAAGAGCTTTCGACTGTTTTAACCCAAATTGAGGCATGTCTCAATTCTCGTCCACTTTCTTATCTCAGTGACAATCCTGATGATCCCTTACCATTAACGCCTGGTCATTTTTAGTTGGGGAGCCACTTATTGTAATACCTGATGAATATTGTACTAGTAAAAATGTAACTGGTCTTCAGAGATGGAAATATACTCAAAAAATGGTTAACGATTTTTGGAAAAAGTGGTCTAAAGAATATTTAGTAACTTTAAATCAACGCTATAAATGGACAATGAAAAAAACTGAGCCAGAGATTAATAATGTTGTTATAATTAAAGATCATAACTTACCCCCTGCAAAATGGTTGTTAGGTAGAGTTGTTGAAAAACATGTCGGTAAAGATCAGATTACACGTGTTGTAACGCTTAAAACTAAGAACGGATACTGTAAATGGCCGTGTAACAAATTATATTTTCTACCTAAGTCTGTAGACTAAGTTTAAATGTTTGTTTAAGTTGTAACTACAGGGTTAGTTTGATGTTAGTTTTGAGTTTTTCTCTTAAAGTTGAGTACAAATTTATATGTATTTTTTTAAGTATTTTAATTTATTCCTTTTCTTCAAGTGTGATCTCATGGTGGGCGGTATATGTAAGCCCAGAGCCTAATTATTTTCTAAAGTTTCTATTAAGAGTTTCTATATTGTTTGTGTTCCTTTATAGACCTTATTTTTGGTTTGTATAAATTTCTTTTATGAAAGGACGGAGTCGTTTAGTGGGCGGGATGTTTAAAAACATTTAATTTCAGTTATAATCTAACCTTAGTATTTAGTACTCAAAAATGTCAAGAGATGTCGCGAGCGTCGAATTACAACTCGTTATCTTTTCGTTTACGGCAAACCGTATAGGGTCTGAGAATTATAATGCAAATAAATTGTTTAACTACTGGTGACATCTGGAGTTTAATTTTAACATCCGCAAGTTTAGACAAGTTGTTTAAAATTTAGATTGTAGCTTCTAGAGATGAGTCGTCCTAGGTGAATTTCGTACTAGGTGCACCTAGTCCAATTCCGATAAATACTCGATCCAAATACCAGTTCCACCTAGTCCATAAAGTATCAAGTACGCATAAAGTTTAGTATTGTTGGAATAGGAATAGGATACGCTATAGTTTCAAGTACCATATTTTACGTGCGTACTGCTGAAACGTGTGCAATAATGAATTCATACATCTTCCCTTCATACTTTACAAAATTATTATAATTATTCTCGTAACTAAATTACGAGAATTAAGGTTATATGAGAAATAAATTAAGATAATTAACTTCAAATGCTACTTAGTGGTACTTCATACTTCATATTTTGTAAAAAGTGTTTTAAAAGATGTTTATCTTTGATTTATTTGAAAAACTCTAGTGTGGGAGTACTCACCTATTGATTTTGTAAGTCTTGATTTTAAGCTGCTATCTTTTTTTTACTATTGCTATAATTCTATAATTGGTTGATGCTGCTCATACTAATGTCGGAAGGGAGAATTTAAAGGGGATTATTTTCATTTATCTCTCATATAATCTTAATAGTAGCGAGCCTAATTATAATATTTTTATAGAATATTGTTAGCATAATTCTTATAAATAAAATTAAAAAAAAGAATGGTTCTGAAAAATAAAAAGTGAGTTTGTCAGTTCCGGCGCACGACTGAAGTTTACTCCTTACGGACGATTATAAAATATATAGATTTGTAAATGAACGCATTTTTATACTACTGAAAGCATGCATGACACATTTACTTATATTAATTATTTAACGTATATTCATCAAAATATATTACATAATCATCGAAACGTAAATTGTTTACGCTTCCAATACTATGTTATGTAGTCATGGAAACATGAAAACAGCGTCTACCGAGATCACATTCGCATGAGTCCGTACCGTATTTGACAATAGACACTCGCCTGCCTTGTACTCTTGTATAAGTATTTGGTTGAACTAGTCCGAGTCCCGACTAGTCTCGTACTAGTATTTGGTTGAACTAGACCGAGTCCCGACTAGTCTCGAGTCTCGAGTATTGACAGACAAAGATAGAAAGACTACGGAATAGTCTAGTTAAAAAAGGACAGAATATATTATTACACAACAAACACGAGTGCGCGTCACGTTACCTTTATGTTCATTAAAATTTGGTTCAAATTCAAATGACTGACAAACTAATGATTTAGGCAAAGGCGACCCGAGTTGAGCGCCTAGTAACTACAGTCTGCGGCAACAAAATACGAGTACGACGCGTAGGCACAGTGAGACTAGATGGATCAAGTATTTTAAATAGTTGGAATAGGTGCAACCTAGTCTCGTTAAATACTTAGTCCCTGGATCTGTTCTAGTATATAAGCTTCATCTCTAGTAGCTTCAGTGGCGCCACCCTTATTTAGCTCTTTTCTACAGACACTTTTTTATGCGGTCTGTATTCCTTACCTTTACACTCCATAGTACTAACCATGGAGGTTAAAGAACAGGAGAACGATCGCTACGTACTAAAGCATAGCCCGCCTGTCCTTGAATTTTTTTTTATAGAAAAATGGTGACAAGCGAGCACACAGTCCACCTGATGGTAAGTGGTTGCTGTGGCCCATAGACATCTACATCTATCCTCGTTTGCGAATCAAAATGAAGATGCGTTGTCAGCCTTGAGGACTAAGATGGAATGCCTCTTTTCCAGTAAAAAGGGTCTCCGGTTCTCTACACACACCCTACGAAACACAGCAGCATTAAGATGCTATTTGACGCTGGTATTCTGTGAGAGCGTGGTCCTTCCCCGGTCGAGCCGACCCATTCGTGCTACAACTATACAATTAATATAGCTGCAGCATGGCTCTACCACGTAAAAATTGTAGAATTTATAGCGGCGCTGACGTCGGTTAGTAGTGACTGCGAAGTTAGCTGTTTATGAGTACAAGTAAATGAAGCGTAGACAGAGCTGAAGTTAGTTGAATAATGTACAAATTTTCTCCGCGTCATTGATGAGAAAATTTTCATGCTCCGTAATTTTGGAATGTTTGACAAAAAGAAACATTAAAAAATGGAGAAATATTTTATTGTGCGTGGATCTGCAAGTGGTTTAGCATCTGATCGGAAAAATAGACTGAAAATGACTTTTATTGACCGAACCTAGCGATCGCAGCGCCACACTTATGGTGTCCATATTTCTAGGACACTATTTTCTACGGCAATCGTTCTCCTGTATTCTAACCTCCATGGTACTAACGTAGGCAACTGTCACTGGCAAACTTTTCTTTTTTTAATAAACTGGCTTTACGGCTCTGGTTCCTAGACCTGAGCCTATCCTTTCTTTTGGAATCTTCATTTTATGTTCCTTTTCTTCACAATATGCTGATGCGTCACATTGCGAAGCCCTTGGGAGATTTTGACGACAGCTCAACCTAGCGGACAGTTGATGACGACAGCCACTCAAATTCATAAGGCACCCAAGTGATCAAAAGAACTCGAGGTTTATATCGACATCAAAGCACTTGTTTCGTCGTTTTCTCTAATAGTTCACACGCGCGGACGCTTAATTTACAAAATCGCATCACTTTTACGATTCAAAATCCACTTCAAACCATTATTCAAGCGACAAAACAGGAGCGACAATCCGTCTACGGCCAAGTTCCCACCAAAATTCCTCAAACTTTTTTTTTAAACGTAGATATGTAGTATGAAGTGTAGAAGTAAGGAGTACCAACTCCCATAGGAGAATAGTTGAAAAAGTGTCTATCTGCAAGCAGTAAATAACAGTTCAAAAACTTCATTACTGCGCTCGAGTAACTACGGGGTATGTTAAATAGCCGTAAAATAAGTTGTGATTTTGAAAGCAATAAAATAGTAATTGTGAAAAGGATTATGGTGAGTCTGTGCAATAAAAATATTATAAAAATTAAAATTTAGACTGTAGTGCGCCACACACGCCTACAGTGGCGCCACCCTTATTTAGCGCTTTCCTACGGACACTTTTTTATAGTGTCTGTACTCCTTACCTCTACACTCCATAAACGTCTTTCTAGGGATGATCGATATTGCAGAAACATCGATGATGACATCGAAGTTGGCATCGATGTTTATCCTACTCAAAACATCGATGTTAAACATTATCGATGTTTTTGCAGATGTATTTAATAGGTTAGAATTAGATGAATTATAAATAGACATGTTGTTTGCGGTATATTATAGATGAAATAAAATAAATTAATAAACAATGTACTTAGTTTAAAACTGTCAATAAAAAATTGGAAGAACTTAAAAAACATCTACTTCATTTAAAGTTCATTCTAATAATTTTTGCTATTGATTGAAGAGATAGTTTTACGTGGTAGAGCCATGCTGCAATTATATTAGTAGTATAGTTGTAGCACGAATGGGTCGGCTCGACTGGGGAAGGACCACGCTCTCACAGAATACCAGCATGAAATAGTAGCTTAATGCTGCTGTATTTCGTATGGTGAGTGTAGAGAACCGGAGACCCTTTTTACTGGAAATGAGGCATTCCATCTCAATCCTCACGGGTGACAACGCATCTGCATTTTGATTTGTAATGGAAGATAGATGTAGATGTCTATGGGCCGCAGCAACCACTTACCATCAGGTGGACTGCGTGCTCATTTGTCACCCTATTCTATAAAAAAAAAAGATAGTAATTTTCATAAAGACGTACCTTCTTTCTGTTTCTTTGTTTATAAAGTGTTGAGCCAGCTTTTGAAAATAACCTTGCAATAATCGATTATGGATTCATTGACTTCGATGTTTGACATGTGGCAACATCGATGATTTAATTGTTAATATCGATAATCATCGAACATCGATGATCATCGAAATCCCTATACATCATAGATAAGAGTGTATCTATACATTCCTTTGATGACTTATTTGTATATTGAAATTTAGTTTTACTGCGAATTATAAATTAAGGAAAAAATTCTTTAAACATCTTTTCAAAATGGTATGTGTCCCATGTTTCATTATTCCAGTTTTATTGTTCTTGTGGCACAAATTTATACAGCCTTACGTTCTACGTTTTTGGAATCCTTGGGCTGTTAAAGATGCAGACGGTAATGTGAAGACAGAATTTCCATTTACTTGTGAAGGTGGCGTTTGTTCCTATCGACGAAAACAGATTCAAGACAAGTCTGAAGACAAGCTCGCGGAAACAGAACAAAATGAAAATAATAGTGAACAATGCCAACGTATTAGACAAAAGAGTGATTAATTATACGATAATCAAAGCTATTAACATAGGACAATTATTTTTATGCATATGTATAGACAAAAGTTAACAAATCATTTGGAACAATAAATTAAGGGCATATTCAAGTTCTAATGTCAAGTGTTATTATTACTATTCCAAATATGCTTTTTATTTTAAATAAATGTTGTTAAATAAATGTTTTTTTCATTACTATGGAAATTATGAATTTATAATATTACAACCGAATGACTGGCTTGCTTATAATAGTTTAAGAAACCCTGTTACTTTGCACTTAGTGTTTATACAATAAAAGGGCATATAGACGTGCAAAGGCTTAGAGATTACCCAAGTCATAAAAATAATAAAATAAAAGTAACTTATGTAACTATTGTTTCTTACATCTTAGAAAAAGACAGAAGGACGGAATTGTTAATGTAGGTACAGTTGGACCACCACCCCTCCGGACGGGTTCCCACCTTGTCGTGGCGGGGGGGCAGTAGCTGTGGCTTGGTCACCAGCAGTGAACAAAGAGGAACCCACATGGCTGGCCCGAGGTGGCCACTCCCGAGTGGCTAGCCAAGCTCACTTTGGATTTGTGCTGGTGGGCTGCGGCGAAAGGGGTGTCCTCCCCCCTACCGCTGCAGCTGAGGTGGAGGAAGAGGTGTGTTGGTATGGCGATGCGCCACTCGCCCTATCCTTCGCGACTCAAACGGGGCCGCACTGTTGATGCGGTGGTGGTGGTGGTGGTGGTGGGGGAGAGGAGTGTCGGCATTGCGAGGCGCCGCTCTCCCTACCCTGCCCAGCCGAATCTTGGTTAGCAGAGGAGCCATAGACCAGATCCACCGCTGAGGTCAGGAAGGCTAGTGCTTCTGAGTGCTCGTTTTCCCTGGCCCCATGGCCTTCGCGCATCAGACACAGGGGCGTCCTTTGCGCAGGTGCAGTTGCAGGTCGTGGAGGAAGGCGCGCCATGTGTTCTGGTGCGCCTTACCTGAGAAGAAGGGAAAATAGTCCTCTTCCGAGGAGGCGCAGCCATGAGGCGGCCGACGCTGGTGGTATCGCGGATGTGTGCGAAAGCATTCCCGTGGCCCTACCAATATGCGACGAGGTGGAACACCATGGGGTTTGGTGCAAGTCCAACATAACCTGTCCTTGCCCACGTGAGGCGGGTATACGTAGGCAATTCCTCATGTTAAAAAAAAGGGTAGGGCCACCAAACAAAAATGAAGAATAATTGATAAATGTAAGAAAGAAATTGAAACAGGACATAGCAATTTTTACAGGATACATTATTGAGATTGTGTGCAGAAATTTCATGACTTAATTCCTCCTTCTCCATTCCAACATTGGACCACCAGATACTTGGCTGGTTTCCACTCCTTTCTTATCACCATACTACAAATTAAAAGAAGACAGTTTGCTTCGTCGTTTATTATACATACTAAAAAGGAGTGAAATAATCTACCAGCATGTCCTTTCATCAGATTATTTGACAAGTGTGTAAATAGGCTTTCGTTAACATAAGCTAGTGCTCTTTACCATCTTCAGCTGCATCACCACTTACCATCAGGTAGGAAAGTAGTCCAGCACAGGCTCATAATATAAAAAAAGGCAGCAGCATCTTTCTGATAACACAAAGCAATAAAATAAAACAGTTGACAACTGGCCTGCCAAGCTTTTATTTTTTGTGAATAGGAGGCAGATATAGAAACGCAGATATTTATGTTCAACAGTGAACTTTTGATAAACTGTAATCAATGAATGAGGGAAATAGTGAAATGCTCTTTATATTAATTAGGGCATTTCACTATTTAGTATAAAGTACCTGGTTGACCGAGCTTTGCTCGGTATTTTTCGCTCGATTTTTTTTAAATTCGTGCGTTTTGGAAACTATATTTAGATACAAATTACATACTAATGAAATATAAATAATATTTTTTGATCTTAGCGACATAACAGAAAAAACGGAACTGGTTATTTGAATAAAAAATCATGAGTGCAATTATTTTAATTTAAGTTTTCGTGTTTTTAAAAAATACTAAAAAAGGGCTCGAAAAAATAAATTTTCTCAAAAAAGAAAGGAACTTGAAAAAAAAATTAAAAAAGTCGGTCGGTGGGTCTGGGCTCGTACCGTGGTTTTTACGATTCTGTGACTGCCCATTATACCAATTAGGCTATTTATAATCATTAACTATCTGTCAAAATTTACGTTCTTATTCTAACGATATTGTAGCAGTTTTTCATTGCCTAAAAACACAGACAAAAAGACATTTTCTAAAAATAAATCCTAGCTAGATCGATTTATTATCCCCGAAACTCACTGGACACTAAATTTTATGAAAATCGTTGGAGCCGTTTCCGAGATCCCGATTATATATATATACAAGAATTGCTCGTTTAATAATATTTAATAATTGTTACTCATTTACCAAGTGCACTCTCAGCACCTGAGGAATTGCTCTTGAATTACTTGAATGCTCAGCTTAAAAAAAGTTAATTAATATCAAAGATTTTAAACTTTAAAACTTAAGTTAACTAGGGTGCGAGGAAAGTATATGGATTCCATTTGTTTTTCAAGAAATTATTTTTTTAGAGCAGACCAATGTTGCTTATCACATTTTTATCCTTTATAAGTTCACTGCAGCAAGTGGGCTTTTTTTTAAACTTGCAATTAAAGGCATGCAAACTTCGCCCATACCATACTTCTGTGTATGAATTTTAGGCAAGTTGGTGAACACAGATGTAATTAATACAACTTGCCATCTCTTTCCCCTAAGACTTTATTTGCCAAATGGATATACCGGTGCTTGTTGAGGAAATATAAACCTTCAAAACAATGCTAGCCTGCTTGTGAATTCTGAACTAAAAGTTGTACCCAACAAAAGATAGTCTAAGTGAATCTAAATATGATTTAATTCTGTTATAAAACTTAGTATTTACACAAATAAAATTTTAATTCTAACGTTCATTATCAATAACAATTGTTTGTTTTATATTGATATCAATAAATTTAATTTAATTGTATGAACCATGCATAGAAATTAACACTGGTATGTATATTATATTATAGTTTATCTCACAAAAACTAAAGTGCCTTATTCACGGTCCACCTTACTCTACGTCCTATGTGGATAAAACGCTTTAGCATAAGTAAGCAAATGAAATATTTAGCAAAAATTAAATTTAACATTGAAATAAACTTTTGTCCTTTTACTATCTCCGTAAGTTGATCTTATTAAAACTACACATCATGTTGCCTAGTAATAATGCTGAGACTTAATTTAACTTTATGCTTAAAATCTATTATCTTATGTGCTAAATAACTAATATGCAGCATCTGCACGTAAAGTTGCAGTACAAGTTTAAAAAAAAAGAATGTCCTAATAATATTGATGAGATATATACTTGCAGATACCCCATATTGGCACATTAGTAGACACAATGTAATCATTCTCTTAATGCAATACACGCATAACATTCAATCCAATCATAAAACTTTAAGACCTAGATCGCTGCATATAACCTACACAATCAACAAACACCCTTATTTTACGTTCTTCAACTCCACTTCAAAAACTAGGGTGGAGTTGGGTGGAATAACTGGTGGCGAACCCTTAGCTCCATACCTGCAAAAAAGCGAATGTTGAAGTAGGGAGTTGGAATTAACTCATCATCTAATCACCGTTTTGGAAGCTTAATAATTTATTTCTTATTATAGTAGAGGGTACATGCATACAGTGCACCTGATGGTAAGTGGATGCTGTAGTTGTGAAATACTTTAATCTATAATTATTAACGAGAAATCAAAATACAGATGCATTTAGGGTTGCCACCTATACTATAATATGTAGTATCGTACCATATTTCAGTCAATTGTACTATATGATATAGAAAAATAATATAGTACGAAAATACTTTATTTTATCCCTTATTCAACTGCCGCGCTTTTTTATGTTAATTGTGATTGGAAGTCTGGAACAAGTAAGTTTTATGGAAAGAAATTTTTCCATCATGAATAAATGTGTACTTTTTTTGCTCCTGAATTTCTCAAAAGTATTACACATTTGCATCTTTTATGGGAAAAACAGTATATTTTTTCAAAAAAAGGTGACAACCCTAGATGCATTATTATTATATTTAGAACTAGGTCAGAATGCTGTGCTACCAATAAAATGGATCTCTATTTCTTTTACAAAACATGGCAATATTTTGCTGCCATTTTTATTTTACACTAATATTCTTTGAGAAAATGTGGTACTTCCACAGTTTTGCTAATCCATTCTTAATATACCTGTATTAGAGTAGCAAGGTGGTTCCACCATTTATAATTTCTGACATATTCATCATATTTCTATAGAAGTATAATGTTATAATAGTCATCTAATTAAAATGTAAGAAGTAATATAGAACTATATATCTAGGAATTTTTTTATGTAACTAATAAAATATGAAAATAGTGGATGTAATTCAGTAACAATTTACTTCAATATAAAATAATAGCCTTAATTTATCAGTTTCAGCAAACTTACGCCATCGCAGGTGGACAAACAATCTTCCTCTTGCCCCCAACCTTCATGCCAGCCACACCAACATCCCATCCACTGATGACCTCCTTTGAACCTAATCTGAACTTGAATCCAGGGCCTTTCACACAGTTATCAAACATCTTGTTATTTTGCTTTAGGCGACCTTCATAGTAAACCTGATGGAATAAGAAAATTTTATAGAAAAATTCAATACCTAAGTGAAGTTTTTTAAATTTAAATACAAATAAAATTTTGTACCATTTTTTTTAATTGGTTCATGGGCTTGTAAAAAATAAATTTGTACAGTTCTTAATCAATGTCGATGGCACACATTCATAGCAAATAAAATCGTAAATTAATTCATAGCAATAGTAAAACATTAAAGTTAATAACTACAAAATGACAGCATCTCGGATTCCCCGACCATGGATTAATTCTAGAAAAAGAAAGATTTCCGTCTCAAATCAGTGCTGCAAAATTCCAAATTGAAAAATCGCTAAAAAATAAGTAGTCGCTAAACGATAAAAAACGTCGCTAAGAGCTCTGAATGATCACCATATCTGGTGACAAAATCACCAAAGTGGCAACACTTTGCTGCGGTTTGCGCGAGTGTGTGGTCAGCAACTCGCGCCAAAAAACCCGACAAAACAGGGAGCGATGGGCATAACAAATACAGAGGACACACTATGCCTCCTTTCCTGGCTACTTCTCATGCCACTCGACAAGTATGTGGCCGGGGGGTGAAATATTTTAATTATAAAAGTATAGGTATGTAAGTACTTGGATAGTGAATTAAATTTTAACTCAGCGTTGCAGCAATAAAGTACATAGGTATTACTTCTGTAGTTAAATTACTACTTAATTCTAATTACTTATTATCATTTATCAAATAGTTAATATACATATATATATATACAACGTGTCCCAAAATTCAACGATAAGCCGACACCGGAGGATAGACCTGCCCCGGACTAATCGGGGAAAAAAAGAAAAAAAAATATATCCCAATTATATTTTAAGTTATATAAAAAAAATGAAATTCTTCAGAAATTGATACCGTTTATGATATTTTTCACTACCATGACCACAATTTTTTTAATATTTGTTTCTTTTTTTTTATAAGCAACCTGAATAGCACTGCTATCTACCGCACTTCTTAAAAAATCCAGAATAACTCTTGTTTTATAACGAAAATTAATGAAACTTTGTTTATTCCCTAAATTTTTTGTAGACTTTTACTTTTAACCAAATTTAACTTATCGTGGTGTAAAAAAAAGTATGAACACTAGTATGGCAAGTTTTTTTAAAAATTGACGCAACTAACCAACATTCCAAAATGGTATAATACTCTAGGAAAACAAGTTATAAAAAAATATGGGTCTATTATTTCTTAACAGGGGCCAAATTCCTTAAATTGTAATTGTCAGTAATCACTTTTACTACATGCCCAAAATGGGTTCTTGTTACAATTTCTAGGAATTTTAATGGGGCATACATACCTTAGATGTTAGAGAGAGATAGATAGATAGAGATATTTACGTTAAAAAGAGACAACAACAGGGCAGGTAGAGAAGCTGTTATTATTCTCAGCAAGTCAGTTCAGTACGCTCTGCTCCTTTGTTTACTGCGCACCGTTCCCAATTCATCTTACGTGGCTCTCGTACATACTATCGACTTTTGGCTTGGCTTTTTGGACTGGAATCGACCTGCAAACTTAACTGGCCTGGCATTATTTGGACTGGAAGTGATCTGCAAACTGAACTGACCTGGCATTATCTTGGACTACGATTGTGTGTTTTGTGATAGTTCTGGCGCATTTTGGACTGTTTGGCGTTTAACATGCCGCAACCGTACACACCACAGGAATACGCTAATATGCATTTAATCCATGGAGAATGCCGATGTAATGCTAACGCTGCTAGCAGACTGTATCGAAAAAGATACCCAAATGCTCAAAGATATCCTGATTATCGAGTGTTATGCATGTTTTCGGAGGTTCGTATGCCATCCAATAGGAGAAGCGCTGGAAGACCTAGATTGGATCGTGATGAAGAAGTTCTCAATGAGATAGAAAATGATTCGACTACTTCGGTACGTGCCATAGAAGAAGCTACAGGAATCCCGAAAAGTCCAAATAATGCCAGGCCAGTTAAGTTTGCAGGTCGATTCCAGTCCAAAAAGCCAAGCCAAAAGTCGATAGTATGTACGAGAGCCACGTAAGTTGAATTAGGAACGGTGTGCAGTAAACAAAGGAGTAGAGCGTACTGAACTGACTTGCTGAGAATAATAACAGCTTCTCTACCTGCCCTGTTGTTGTCTCTTTTTAACGTAAATATCTCTATCTATCTATCTATCTATCTCTCTCTAACATCTAAGGTATGTATGCCCCATTAAAATTCCTAGAAATTGTAATAAGAACCCATTTTGGGCATGTAGTAAAAGTAATTACTGACAATTACAATTTAAGGAATTTGGCCCCTGTTAAGAAATAATAGACCCATATTTTTTTATAACTTGTTTTCCTAGAGTATTATACCATTTTGGAATGTTGGTTAGTTGCGTCAATTTTTAAAAAAACTTGCCATACTAGTGTTCATACCTTTTTTTTACACCACGATAAGTTAAATTTGGTTAAAAGTAAGTCTTCAAAAAATTTAGGGAATAAAAAAAGTTTCATTAATTTTCCTGATAAAACAAGTTATTTCGGATTTTTTAAGAAGTGTGGTAGATAGCAGTGCTATTCAGGTTGCCTATAAAAAAAAGAAACAAATATTAAAAAAATTGTGGTCATGGTAGTGAAAAATATCATAAACGGTCTCAATTTCTGAAGAATTTCATTTTTTTTATATAACTTAAAATATAATTGGGATATATTTTTTTTCTTTTTTTCCCCGATTAGTCCGGGGCAGGTCTATCCTCCGGTGTCGGCTTATCGTTGAATTTTGGGACACGTTGTATATATATATATATATATATATATATATATATATATATATATATATATATATATATATATATATATATATATATATAATTTTTAATTACATTAAAACTTTTTCAACTACTTCAACCTACAATTAAACATACTAAACAAATACACAAAACAAAAACTATTTCAACAAGTGTTTACAAAAAACTATTTCAGTAAACAGTGTAAGAAATCTTTAACATTCAATCGCTGGACCGCGCTAGCCCTAACTGTGTTTGTAGTAGGCACCTAGAGCACCTTGCAATTGTAAGTGATTATTTCACGCAGGTAGCAAGAGTGGCAGAGGCCTACCTGTAACAGGTTTTGCCAATAACATTTATATTGATTTATGGTACAATTATATAATACGAGGTGTGTTCAAAAAGTAAGGTGACTTTATATTTTTATGAAAAACTATTTATTTATTCATCAATATTTATGTTGTCCCCTTCAAAGTAATCCCCCTCAGATATAATACACTTGTGCCAACGCTTTTTCCAATCGTCAAAGCATTTCTGATAATCACTTTCTGGTATAGCCTTCAGCTCTTTCAGCGATGCAGTTTTTATCTCTTCAATCGTTGCAAATCTTCGTCCTTTCATAGGTCTCTTCAGTTTTGGGAACAGTAAAAAGTCACATGGGGCCAAATCCGGTGAATATGGTGGCTGAGGCATGATTATAGTGTTGTTTTTGGTCAAAAAACCTCTCACAAGCAACGATGAGTGAGCAGGTGCATTATCGTGATGCAAAAACCATGAATTGTTTACCCACAATTCGGGACGTTTCTTACGTATCGCTTCTCGCAAATGGCGCATAACTTCAAGGTAATACTCCTTATTGACCGTACGACCTTGTGGCAAGAACTCATGATGCACCACACCCCTACAGTCGAAGAAAACTGTAAGCAAAACCTTCACATTTGATCGAACTTGGCGTGTTTTTTTTGGTCTTGGTGATTCAGTGTGCTTCCACTGGGACGATTGAGTCTTAGTTTCGACGTCATAACCATATACCCATGTTTCGTCACCTGTTATGACCCTTTTGAGCAAATCTGGGTCGTTGTTGACATCATCCAATAGCTCTTGAGCGATTGTCATGCGACGGTTCTTTTGGTCGAAATTGAGCAATTTTGGAACAAATTTCGCTGACACACGTTTCATGCCCAAAATATCCGAAAAAATTTCATGGCAAGAGCCAACCAATATGCCAACATCCTCCGCAACTTCTCTGATAGTGATTCGACGATTTTCCAAAACAATTTTCTTCACTATTTCAACGTTTTCATCGGTTGTTGACGTGCTGGGGCGTCCAGAGCGAGGTTCGTCATTGGCATCTTCTCGGCCACCTTGAAAGAGCTTGTACCACTTATAAACGTTTTTTTTACTAAGAGTAGACTCACCGTATGCCACTGTCAACATTTCAAGTGTTTTGGAGCACGTAATTCCATTTTTTACACAAAATTTGATGCAAATTCTTTGATCCATTTTTTTTGATAGAAGAAAATCGCCGAGCACACCAAAGTACGTCTGACCTTTGTAACTGTCAAAAATAAACTAAACATGCTATACACTTCGAACTTGAAACATATGCTCAGGACATGTGTACCAACGCAACAAAATACAAAAATCGAAAATCGAATGTGCGTTGCCCGCGAAATTCAATAAGTCACCTTACTTTTTGAACACACCTCGTAATTTAATATCTAGTTAACACTTACCATGACAACTTTGCCAGGCTTTGCGACAGGTCCACTGCCCACTTTTAAGTCCTCAATAAAAACTCCACCACTCAGAGATTTCTTTTCTTTTTTATCAGCACCTTTCTCCTCTTGCCCCTCTTTCTTAGCTTCTGGCGTCTTTTTTTCCCCCTTTTGTTTCTCTTCTTGTTTATCCTTCTGCCAATAATTTTACATAAATGAAATACTTTCAAAAGATTATGCAGCATCAATTAAGACGTTATTTTTCTAGCTTTATAGTTAGAAAGCTTAAACTAACTTTGAATAATAAAAAAATTATCAGGATGTTTACATAAAATTTCATAGCATGCATAAACTAAGTTCAAATCACAGTGACACCAATAAAATTTAGTTACAATCTGAAGTGCTAATTTCAAGTTCATTTGAAGTTAGGAAATGTTTTGGAGCAGTGCCTTGACTTTTCCTATGTGTCCCTCTCATAAATAAGAGACCTGTGCCCAACAATGGACAAATGTGCTATAAGTTTACTTTTTGATATCATCAATATTTCATGTACCTTTGGCTTATCTACTCCATTCACTTGTGGTTGTTCTTTGCCTTGCTGTTGTAATCTTTTTTTAAGCCGTCGTTTCTGTGACTTGCTTAATTTAGACATATCAACTTTAGTCTCTTCCTTGCTGGTGTCGAGGGTGGTGTAAGAATCCCCAGAAATGTTTGCCTTCTCATTATCCTCCTCTTCATCATCGTCCTCTTCTTCATCACTAAGTTCAAGCAAATAAATTATTATTGCAGTAAGATTTCACCAAGATTTATTTAGAATTAGGTGATGTATTGAAAATGACAGCATCTCGGATTATTAATTAATTATTAGCTACAATGGGAGGCGCCCTTCAAACTCTGTAGACACAGCCTTTTTTTCATATGGATTTTAACTCAAATTTTCGAACCTTATATATTGATAGTCAAATAAGATCTTAACATCAGTTTATGTTTAGTTGTTCTAAGTAAGAGGCATATTAAAAGAATTGGCAATAGTGTTAGTAATTTCTACTTAAAGTTATTGGCAACCTGCCTAGAAACTTTAACTTTAACTTGCCATAATTTGCACTATAATATGTGCAATATAACTTTATACAAAATAAAGTATTTATAAATCTTGAGGAACACCCATAAGCACCACTCAGGCTGATAATTGATGCTATTAATGCTAACTATTCGTTTGGTTTTAAAAAGAAATAACACAAGATTTGGTTTACCACTTTTAAATAAAAGCCTAATTTTTTCAGTAAATATATGTAGTGCTAATTTTTTATTAGCACTCCACATATAACATTGAATATTTATAATACCTACATTATGTTAGTCTTATCAAAAATGAGGTTAAGTTTTTTATTAGTTTATTAGTTTTTTTATTTATTTAAAAATTTATACATTTTATAATTTTGTTATGAAACCAGTGTTTTTTGTCTACTTCTTACTATTTATCTTGTAGCATAAGTCACCTGCTTGGAATAATGATCTGATCGCAAAATATTATGAAGAAAACAAAAACATAATATGTTAATGGAAATCGAAAAGCAATACAGCTTGCAGCTATGTCAGTACATAGTACAAGCTGATTGGCAATCATTAATTAGCAATCATTGGTGTTTTGCAACATCAATGAATGGAGTAACATTAAATGCATTCTGAACTGACATTACAGTAGGAAAAGGCACTTAAACCTTAAACATACCTTTCGTCGGCTTCACCTGATGTATTTACTTTGAAAGAATCATCATTCTCATCACTGTCCATATCCTCTCCATCTAAAAATTTCTGTAATTCATCTCCTTCATCATCAGAATCTGAACTGTCAGGGGCAGCAGCTGCTTTCTTCCCTGCTTTTTTGTCTTGCTGTTTAATAGAAAAAGAAATATAAACATAAATTAAGCGTTCAAAAATAGAGATTTAATTTTATACACTAAGATATACTTTACTACTTTAGCTTTCTTGTTGGTAGTAGTCTCTGTACTGTTGTCCAGTTTACGTTTATTTTTTACTGGAACAAGTGTTGGTGGTTCTTCCTTCTCCTCCTCTTCTTCAGCCTCTTCTTCATCATCAGATGGCTCCTCTTCAAACTCAGGATCTAAATATCCAGTAAGGTGGACATTACATTTACCTTAAAAAAAAAAAGGATTTTAATTCTTACATATGTAAATATGAAAAAAATGCATAGTAGTCTCACCCCTGTGAAAACATATTACATATTAAAATTCAAGAACATTCATATTTTCTAGGGATGGGCTGAATATTCCATTTAGTATACGGCATCTTCACCGAATATTCGTTAAAGTGCTACTCAAGGTGTCCACTGTATTGAAATGGATGAATTGAATAATGCCATGTCTTTCATAATTTTACTGTTGAAAGTATATTTTATTTATGGGTTAAATCTACTTGTATAGAGTTATGTTTTTAGGCACTGTCGATTTATTTCCAATTATAGCAAATATAACGCTTGATAAAATGTTTAGGAATCAAACAAAGAAACATTACATTACATCAGTACATTTCACTTTACTTTGGTCATCGGTCTCTCTAAAATAAGTCACAAATTATTATCATATAATTGTCAATTTTCTCTAAGAATAACACAACGAAATAGTTTTTTCCTAGTAAAATAGTCAAAACATGTCAGGTGTGGCCGGAAAGTGAAGAGCAGGGTCCGGCGCTAATGCCGCGCGCTTTGTGGTAACAAGTTTTGACATAAATTGCTTAGGTACCTCCTACCGAGATGATCCTGCCGAATAATGTCCGGCCGAATATTCGGTTCGGTACAATTTTTACCGAACGTTCGGCCGAATACTCGTATTCGGTAAAATCCATATTCGGCCCATCTCTAATATTTTCTGCAATTACCATTAGGTACGAGTGTTGTTTGTTGTGGGTAGTGTAGTGGACTTACAAGGGATGTAAATTAATGAAATGAAGATGAGTGTTGCATTTGCCTCATATTGATTTTTTAAATCAATCATTGTTGATACATAGAGTACTAAAACTCAAAATAATTCATTAGAATGATCGACTCATATTACCCAGTTCGTAAGATGAATCAACATGTCTAATTTATAAAATAGTATAGTATAGTATAATATTTTCATATACCAGCACCATCTTTTGTAAATATTAGCCGGTTTAAAATGAACCAACATCCACCTCATCTATACAGAAAAATATAGTACAAATTCTTGAAATATATTATAATTAATATATTTTAAGAATTTATACTATATATTATAAAATATAGTATAATTCTTTCTATATAAATCCAGTATACAAATCCTTCTCAGTTATTATACTGAATTTATAATTTGTTTATTTTAAGTGATTCGTTCTATATGTTATTTAATATTAGTAAATAATTTATTTTAATTTATTACCCAATTTTGTCCCATAGATGGAAATAAAATTTTTCAAATAAAATTCTTCTGATACATTTCAATATAACAATCTCTTTACACCAGGCATGAAATACCCAGATAAGCAATTTGCAGGAGCAACAATTGTGCCAGAAATCTGTCACTGTGATTAGGATATGCCCATATCCAGCTGTGGATTTTCAGTAGACATGGTAACACTGCAGCCACACAATTGCACTAACCCTGTTTCAATGTGCCGATATGTTAACTCACTTCTACAAAATGTGTTGGCACACAGTGCAGGACTAGGGCATTTGAAATGTGTTAAGATCTTATTTTACATTATTTTTATAAACTCTGTGAAATTTAAAAGGAGTGATACATAGTACCTTATATGTAGGTAGTCTTTCTTTAGCACATTTTATTTTACTTACTGGTCACACGGTTTTATTTTGACAAATGGCCGAGTTGACAGATGTGTTAAAAATTTGTTGTTCTGACTTGACTTGTTCTGAACTTTGAGTTAACGCAATGAGCCAGCGCAATAAACTGTGCCTGAGTTACTAATTTAACGCAAGGAATTTCATTGAATGACCCATGTCTAACTTTTAGTCTGATGATGACTATACTTTAATACACAACAGAGTTTCATTTGTTTATATTAGCAGGATTTGTAGATGATACATGATTTAGGATTTGGGTGAATGAAATTGCAAGCACAAGAAGTTATGAAATTTTTTTTACCATTAGTCAAGAATGAAATAGAGTCTCCAGATTTAAAATAAAGATCTAATGGCACTTGGATGGATTTATTCTTCTGCAGCGTGCAAACAAGGAAGTTTTTGCCATCAACCACAACCATTACTTGACATGGATCATTGTCTCCAGTCGATATGTCCATGGCTGCTTGTGATATATGAAAAGGCTTTTCCACCACTTGAGTGTAGCGCTTGTTTGGTTCCATAATTAGTCCTGAAACAAACATATTCTTTACAACACTTATACATCATGCAATAAAAATCCAAATGAGGCATATGGTATATTGATACAGAATATATTATTCTTCTCTAAAAAAGATCATTAAGGATTTAAAAAGTTTATTGTCAAATCAAATTCACATAATTAAACACATTATGAAAATTTTGATTATAATACATGTTTTAAAATAAACAAACTCAATACCCTAAAACACATATAGTACTAATAATTTACTTCAACCACAAAAATATGGTCTGCATATAGTTGAATGTAAGGGTATTTCAGAAATAGTTTAAATTAAAGAATCAATGCTTCAGTGAAACACACAGGGTCACCCCCATCACTACATCAAATTTGATACTACAAATCCTCGCTGAAGAACACCGATTCCATCCAAGCATGATTTGTGAGGCTACTGAAATCAACAACATCCTAATTTCAATACAGAAGATAGCTGTGTGGTACCATGAGCCCAGCTATCTTCCTGGGATCTATAATTAATAAGATTAAATCCCAATCCAAGAATACAACTGCAAGACTTCAAGGTACCATAAGTTCAACTGCATAGATCAGAACAAAAATTTTGTAAGTTCTCCAAGTAAAACTTTAACAACTAAAACAGATGAAAAACCATTGTAGAAGAAATGTATATTGGTACTGTATTAATTTTGCAGGTTTTACAGTATAATTTTAATAGCTTAGGGTGGTTATCCCAACTCCACAGATTCAGTATTTCATTCTTATGTATACACTGTAACAACAAGACCCAGAAAACATACAGGGCCTCTCTGTTACAATATTTAATTAAACTAAACTCTATAAAAAGGGTTATTATAACCTCTCAACTGCGGACGTCTAACCCTTGGACACGAAAATATCTCCATTGACTGCGGGTGTCCAAGTACTGGACATTTTTTACGCGCTCTTTTAATGTCGAAATAAAGCATTACGCACTATGTCTAACTTATTCTACCATATGTCGATGTGTACAGGATAAAAAAGATTACCATAAAAACCCCACAGTTTATACACTTTAGTAGGATTTTTTTATATATACCATCTTAATGCCGCATCTGGTCCGAACTACATTCTACATCTGTGTAAGTTGATTGTTGGTTCTTGTAAGCTTACTATTAATGCGTTTTATGATAAAAAATTGTGTTGTAGCCTATGGTTTTGCGCATAAAATACTGTAAACAATAGATTTAAAATTAAATGAAAATAAAATCGAAGTATTAAAAAAACTTTGTTTCATCGAGAAATATGACAATTTTGTCTTTATTCAATATTTACTTACACTTATTACTTTGGGACTTTATTTAATTTATGTACTCGTTTATAGGAAATTTCATAGAGAATTCAGAAATGTATACATATTATAGTATTTGATATACCAAAATAAAGAAATTTGCGTTTAAAAGGATTGCGCCCAATGCGCCGTCAATTTTATTAAACAGCTCCGCAGTCAACGGAGTATGACGGTTAGAGTCTCCGCAGCTGAAAGGTTAATATAAATGAATACATAGTTGATAACCCCTAGAAATGAGATGGTTGCTTCCAAGCAGTTTCTAAAATATATTTTTTTTAATATTATGTAACCATTCACATTGTAAAATTGAAAAAAGTCACGCTGGGTTTCTTGCTGGTTCTTTCCAGGATAGAGGTTGTTCTCGAACCAGTGGTAAAGTAAAAAATGACTTTCAGTAAAAATTACGTGTAAGCTATACTGAATAAAAAAATTATTCTATTCTATTCTAACAGTAACATTACCACCTCCAATGTAATAAAAACAATAAATCTTTTGACATAAGGACTCATGGTGGTTTGCCTCCTACGGCGGTCTTGGCACGAATAACATTTTAAAATATTGAATATCTTTACAATTTTGTCAATTCAAGCCTACCAAAGAAGTATCGTTAGCCATTTACATACACACTGACCATGAGTTTCAATAGAAAATCGTTACAGAAATAATAAAATTAAGAGACTGAGTAAAGCACGTGGTTACAAAGTGCAGTCGCTAAATTAAAAACTTACCCCAAAACATTTTGTAGATTATTTGCACACAATTTAATAAAATAATATCAAACTACTTAATAGGTCAATTTCAATTATACAAATCGTGAATTTAACCAAATTTACACTATTCGAGTCGGCCGCAAGGAATTAATGGAATTAAGACAGCAAGCAGCAACGACAAGAACGCGGCAAATTCACTTCTCTTCACAGACTACTAAGAGGCTTTGAGCATAGAAAATAGACTAAGAGGATACTCTCTAGTATATATACAGTAATCTATGGAACTAGACGTGGGCGTTATTTCACGTCACTAGATACAGTAACTGGCTACGCGGCATGTAACCGAATCACTAGTTTCGAGTCATGTTACAAGTAGTGATTTTTGTAAATGCGTGATTACGATTACTGTTAACCATGATTATTGCGGGTGTCGACTGTCGGTCGCTCGAGCGCAAAGCGCACATGTGGCATACAACAATAAACAAACCATCGTAAGTAACAGTATTATTGTACGTTTAATTTTTATACGTAAGACTATAGACATAGACAATAAAATAGAGTAATCTCTGTTTGTAAATATTTTCAACGGTTTGCGATTCCGGGAAGCGAGTCACATTGAATTTAACTAAAATAATTTTTAAAACATTTTTGACGGAGTCATGAACTCGTTTATTCATAAAATTAAAATAAGACTAAAAAATGTGTATAAAAATTTTTAATGTTTATAATATTATAAAACTTAAAAACTGTGTGTAAATAGCCAAACAACCAAACAAATTAATTGTACAGTGTAAATAAAAGTGCAAAAACAAATGACAGTGAAAACGTTTAAAAAGTGTAAATAAACTGTAAATATCAATAATCATTGTATATACAATCAAATTGACTTGTAAATATGCCTGCATTAATAATTTTATGAAAATATTAGTGTCATATAAACACAAATCAATCATAAATACATTTAATTTGGTCTGTCCTAAACCTGAATAAAGTATGAAGGGAAGTTAATTTATTGATTTAACAGTATACAGTTACTGTATAGCTACAAACACAGATTGTGATTAAATTTATTTTCGTTTCGTGTGTAACTGTATAGTTGGTGGTCATATTTATGCAAACAATCACAGTAGCCGAATAAAAATAGCCAGTTACAAAAATCACTAGTTTTGAAACAGGTGACGCCGATCAAGTCACTGGTTTCGTTACGTTTCTTGAAAATGACGTAACGACCCACGTCTACTTAGAACAACCAATACGGAACCAGTAGTTTAGAGTTTGACTTTTGTTTGCTTCTAATTTTGAGGTATCAGGCAAAAGTACATCATTGATAAAGCCTTCTTACGTTACTTTTAAATTTTGTAGTTATAAGGCCAAAGTACATCATTGATAAAGCCTAATTTCATTCCCATACCTACAGCTATTCACCATTAATAGTTGACAATTTTAAAATCTTTAGAACTTATAATACAAAAATAAAACAACTTATATATTAGTTATTTAAGTTTTTATTTTTTTTTCTTTTTAAATTATTTATAAACTTTATCTAGCATTTGCAGCAATTGGTTACGTTATTTTAATCTCACAATATCAAATTCTTTTAAGATTTTAATAACGTTACACCAGTTCCATTTCCGTTCCAATATTTGGATTTAATTTCCATATGCTTTTTTTTAAAATTTCATAAGAATTTGGTTTCACTTCCAAATATTAGTGTGTTTCTTTTACAACGGTTGAAATATACCTCACTGCATATTCTGAGGGATAGGTTGATTTTTGTTTTTATTTTAAGTATCTATACTCTCTGTGAGAAATCCATTGGTGGACTGACGACTGACTTTTTTAGAGGACACAATACACTCCTTGTCCTCTTTATTAACAAATCTCATTACCTCTAATTTTTTTTATGGAATTAGTCAAAAGGGTTTCGTGCTCTGATGAATTCGTTACAGCTTGCTTTAAGGGCTTCACTTTGTTTCTCCGTCTAAGAAATGTTTCCTTACATGAATCAAATAAGTCCTCGAAAAATGACAAAGCTTCTGAAGTATTTTTGACGTCGACTTTACAGGTTTTCTATCAGCTTAGCGAGCTGTAATATAAAAATAAATATAATGTTAGCCATAGAAACCCTAAATTAATGTTATTTGTTTCTCTTTTATTCTTATATATTTTTTTACTTTTTATAAGCCAGTGCTTGAACACAATCACACCTGGCGGTAAGTGGTGATGCAGCCTTCAATAGTAAATCGCACTGTCTTAGCGTAACAAAACCCTATTCACTCTTGCCTTGAAGACGCCCAGATTGTATTCGGATGGAAAGATAGACGCTGGCAAATTATTCCACTCCTTTGCTATACGCATTAAAAAATTCGAAGTAAACCGTTTGGTTCTAATGCGTGGAATATCAACAACAAAGGGGTAAAGACCCGCCGACCGCCTGGTCGTCCGATGGTGAAAAGGAGAAGGAGGAATTAAAGCGTGCAATTCCTACGCACACTGCGAAATGCATCCTATAGAAAACTGAGAGGCTGGCAACTCTGCGCCTGTGCTTGAGGCTGACAAAGTTGGTTAATTCATGAAATGTTATATTCTTTATAATATATCTTAATATATACTAAATTACGTGTCACATTAGTCGTCCGCGATAGACTCCTAAACTACTTAACCGATTTTAATCCTAAAGTACCTGTATGAAACAACATAATTATGCTGATACATGCCTACAGATAGCGCGCGAGTTGAATGCCGTCGGGGCCTGAGGTGAAGAGCGGGAGCACCTCCCCCCGCCGTCCGTACGCCGCGTCTCGCGCGCCTGCAGTGTAGTGCTGTGCTGTGCTATCCTTGACAACTATCATACGCTTACTGTGTTATCGTGTTAATATAAAGTTGCAAGTTTTTAATGATGTCTGATCCGTGTATTTCAACTTCTGTTACAAAAAAACGAGTTTTTATTCATCGCCAAGCACGGGAAATGGCGAAAAATGTTCTAGACATGTGTGTTAAAGAAAGGCAGAACGACAATTTAACATTCACATTATATAATGCTTACGATCGCGCAAGCCGCTACACTGGACTTTCGAAGAGAACATTGTCTGCAATTCAATATGAAGCCAAAAAAGGGCCTCTTTGTTCGCCTTCTAAAAAGAAAAGACATTGTAACAAGGACAAATTTAAACGTCAATATTTTTGATCGAGATGCTTTATACACAGAATTATTGAATAATTTAATTTAACCAAAAAAAATTGTTCTGACCTGCATTAAACTCGTCGCAGCTATTAGAGAAAAAATCGTGTTTCCATGGGGAATGACGAGTTTAAGAAAATTGTTAAAAGACATGGGATATAGATGGCTTAAATGTCATAATAAACGTAGAACTTTGGTAGAGAGGCCAGCTGTGTCATATGCACGGTCAATTTATTTGCGGAAAATTCGTCAATATAGGCAAGAAGATCGAAATATTTTTTCTCGATGAAACATGGGTAGACAACAACCTCACATTTAAAAAATGCTGGAGAAATGAAATGATCGACGCCGTGTATACGGATACAAGCTCCACGTACAGGCTCATTCTTGTCCACGCAGGATCGAGAGGAGGGTTTTTAAATGATGCAAAGTTACTTTTTAAGGCTGGTAATACGTCAGGTGATTATCGAGGACAGATGAACAGTGTTAATTTTGAGAAGTGGGCCACTGATATGCTAATCCCTAATCTACCACAAACCAGCGTTGTTGTGATGGACAACGCACCGTATCATAGTGTACAAGAAAATAAAGTCCCAACAAAGTCCAGCACCAAATCAGTAATGTTGGAATGGTTAACCAAGAACAATATCGAAGCTTCACTTACTATGAAAAAAGATCAGCTCTTTCACTTGGTTCAGTTACATAAACCTACGGAAAAATCTTTCAAAATCGATGAATTCATCAGAATTCATCAGGCCATATCGTAGTAAGACTACCACTGTACATGTGCGACCTCAACCCTATTGAGTTGGCTCGGGCAAAAGTAAAAAGAATTGTAAGGCATCACATTACTGATTTCTCCCTAAAAAGGTTAAAAGAAGTTACGGAGCTGGCTATCTCTCAGGTCACAGAGGAAGATTGGCGTGGTTTCGACGATCACGTCATAATTTTAGAAGAAAATTATTGGCAAAGAGATGGATTAATGGAAGATACCATAGATCGATTCGTAATTGAGGTCAGCGATGGTGAGGATAGTGACACCGATTCAACCAAGTCTGCCATTTCAGAATCTGATGCTGCATAAATTATAATTTTTTTTATTGATTTTGATGTGTAAAATAATAAAAATGTGTGATAATTAATACCTTGTTTTTTCTAAACTTAGAACAATGTTGAAATTTATCGACATATTGTCATCATTAATTCTAATTAGGTCACAGCACTATCGCATTCCTGAGCTCTGCATTCAACTCGCGCGCTATCTGTATTCACTCAACACTAATAACACTGATGATTTGTAACAGTACCAATTATTACAATAATTAGAGATTTCATAACCAACACGTAAGAAACTATAATTCACAAACAAGAGATAACAACAAATCTATAACACGATTTATTTTGTGATAATAACCAGGAAGTTTGAAAATAATATTTCCTCATTTCGAAGCACTCAACAAAAGCTTTTAGTAAAACAAAAATATAAATCCTATACCTACGAGCAGTTCTTGTGTATATATAATCGGAATCTCGGAAACGGCTCCAACGATTTTCATAAAATGTCATTTTATCCCCGTTTTCAGGCAATGAAAAACTGCTATAACATAAGAAGGTAAATTTTATCACTATAATAATGGTCGTAATAGCTCAAGTGGATAACGCACTGTCGCGAAATCGTAGTTCCATGGTTCGCGTTTTGTCTTAGGATTGACTTTTTTCCCTTTTTTTTCAAGTTCCCTTCTTTTGTGAGAAAATCTATTATTTCGAGCCCTTTTTGTAGTATTTTTTTAAAAAAACGAAAATTTTATTGCACTCATGATTTTTCATTTTAATAACCAGTTCAGTTTTTTTCTATTATGTCAGTAAGATTAAAAATTATTCTTCATAATATTTTATCAGTATGTATTTTTAATCTAAATATAACTTCAAAAACACACGATTTCCAAAAAAAAAAACACCGAGAAATGCTCGGTCATCCAGGTACTATACAATATAATATATAAAAATCTTCCTTCAATTCTATATGAATAGGGTTGCGTTCGGAACACAAGATCTAGAACACTAAAATGTACAAAAATTTACTTATTTTTTTATTTTAATGTTATCTTTATATTCCTGGTAGAATTGGCTGACGAATAAGAAAAATATAACTCAGATTAGAATAAGCTATTTATTTATAAACAATAAAGCACGGAACAGAAAAAAGGATTTTATGTAACTGAATTATATTTGTTTTTGAACGCATCATACGGTGTAACGTAGTGACGAGTGAACTTGAGCTCTACAAAATATAACAAACTAATAATGTGTGTCTGTCTGAAACTGTTTGCAAAATGCGTAAAGGGTGTTTAACCTGGCAAAACCATATTTAGCAAATGTTTGCAAGTTTAATTTTGTGATTACTTTGGTAGTTTACCGATTTATAATTATTGTATTTATTGTTGACCAAAAACATATTCGAACACATTCATATATGAAACACTGACACGTATGACATGACGTAGGTAATCAGTATTGTGACGATATTTCAGAGAAATCACGGGCCAGCCTGCTGTTAATAATACTATCGAAAACATAATTGCGTTTTTAAAATAATTAATTACTATACCTACGATAAATTACTATATAGTCTCAAATATATACTAGAGAAATATTGCAATTCGAATCAATGAAAACATACATACAAAATTCTTGCTTCTCTTCTCTTCAGTGACGTCGTAATTGATTTTATTAATAATCGAGTAATCGATTTTTCTAAAAATCGACTAGAATTTCTTACGATTTTCGATTCATGATCGTATATTCTATCGATTTTTATTTAAAAAAAAACTTATAATAAAAAGTTCAAGATATTAGGTAGGTGCAGCACCCATCTAATAAAACTAGCACTTAAGGTGCTAGTATTTATAAAAATTAAAGACCAAGTTTCGGAATGTAATATTATCCTTTTATTATTCTGTGAATAAATGGCCTTTAGTTTTCATTAAAGTTACTCATTTTAATCTTTTAGGTGGACTAAGAAATATCACAGTCTTAAAGTCGTTCGAAATCCAAATAGCTCCATCCCTATTTAGTTTAACTTAGTGGTGAAAATATGTCTTTACATTTTGTAAAGTAGGAGTTGCTCCTCCTGAAGTAAAACCTATTTTACAAAAAAGGATCATAAAATTGGTTTACAATTGGAGAAGATATTACGTAACAAAAACAAACAGCTGATTTGTAAAATTTCTCACTAATTTGAATTCAACTTAAGAAAATATTCTATAATATATTAGGCCCCCTTTAATTTAAAAACTTAGATGCAAAAAATGCTAAACAAAAATTTTACTAATATTTTTTTGTTTCAAAAACAGGTTGTAAAATAATTGATAGTTCCTTTTAGGCAAAATCTACTAATCCATTACCTAAAATAATTGAATCGACACATTACGACATATTATAATTCTCTTCGCTGTGTCTTTGCTCTTTAGTTTAGAGAGAAGGAGAACGATCGCTGTAGCTGAGATAGAACGAAGCACTGCGATCGCTAAGTTGTCTCAATAAAAATCGTTTTCAGTCTATTTTTTCGATCAGATGCTAAACAATACAATATTTCACCATTTTTTAATGTTTCTTTTTTTGCCAAAAATCAAAAAATTACGAGGCACGATTATTTTCTCACCAACGCCGCGAAGAAAATTTGTACATTATTCAACGAACTTCATCTACTTGTACTCATAAACAGCTAACTTCGCAGATACTACTTACCGACGGCAGTCCAGGAACAGGCGAGCTATGCTTAGTTCATCCTCACACTCCTACTCACACCTCACTACACCTCATGCTTAGTTTCATCCTTTTTTTTTTCTCTTTAAATATTAAATTAATATTTAAAAAAAGAGGTAGGTAGGTCGAAAATAAATGATTTCGTTTTTTTTTTGTGAATTCTTTTCGTAAGGTCATGTTTGAAGTCCCTGAAATATTTTTTTACATTTAAAATTTTTTGTTATTTTTTTTTCGCATACCTAATGAATCCAACTATATTTTGCATTCATAAGAAGATGTGGTCATCTCTTTGCCTTTTCAATATAATTTTTGAAAAAAAAAATCACACTAAAAATCTCGCTAAAAATCTCTTTTGCGTTTAAGTTGGATCCTGATTATTACATCTAAAATGCTGCTAAATGAAACAAACCTGTTCAGAAAGCAAAAATTTATTATTGACAGTTATAACATCACTTTATTATTTTATTTTGAGAACTACAGTCATCAACCAATTGTTTTTGTAAATCAGCCCGCTTTCCTTGACCGCCTTTGGCGCCCGATCTATATCTTAAGTGGCATGACTCGATCGACGGGTTGGTCGCACGCCAAACTCAAGCCATCGGTTATAATATACATGAAAATTCTATAATCAGTAAAAAACCGCATAAGAATTTATTCTTAGAATATACAGAATGGGCCCGGAATGGGATGGGTGAAGCAGTTAGAATGTGTTGTGATGGTAGTGTTAAGAATTTGCGTAGGCATCTTGAACAATGTTTTTGCTTATCCAATGTCAGAGGAAGCCAAAAAGGCTGGCCAATTCGACAGACTTCATTCTGTGTAAGGAATAGGTGTGATTGCTTATGATTCCACTCACTCCTTGAATATGAATATTTATGCATCAAAAAGAAACTTCTTCAATCTAACAAGCTTAATTTTTGAATAATTAAGACTTAGAATGGAATAACCTTTTATACCTGCGTTTTCAAAAATCATCATCATCATAATTACAGCATTTCACAGCTGTTGCTGAACATAGGACACCATATAGCACAGTCCTGAGACACCAGAATTAATTCCTGTGTACTAGGTCTATCGCTAACTGTATCTTGAGAGGGCGCCCTACACTTCGCTTATCGATACGTGGCTGCCACTCGAGAACTTTTCTTCCCCGTCATTTGTCGATTCTACGAGCTATATGGCTGGCCAATTGTCACTAAACCTTACTTATCAGTTGAAATAATGGCAGATTATACCCTTCTGTCTTCCGCATAAAGTGTGTTCTATGATACTAAAGCCTTTTAGAAACCGATATTGGAGCTTTTCGGACTGTCAGGTCGTCTATACGCCAGTATAATCCAAGTCCAAATGAAATATGAACAAATATGACCAAAATACTAATAGGCAAATTGGGCTGTATAGTCTATGATCTTTGCCTGACTTAAATGGTTAATCTGGAGGACAGCTTTGTCTACTATAAATCAACAATAATAATCTATAGTCTATACTCTACTACTCTTTTCTCTTTCTTTTCTGTTGCCTGTCAAGTTAAGGCTGTTGTGTTAAAAAGTTGAAACAATGGTAAATTCATATTTTAGTAAAATCTTTTGATATCTTTACAATCATACATTCATACACTACAAAAATTGCTATTATCGATGTCAATTTGTTGAAAAGTGTTAAAGTTCACGTATTTATATCTTAACCTTCCTTACAGGGTCGTGTCAGGACTAAGACCGTCAAAAAGGCAGCGAAAATTATTATTGAAAAATATTACACAAGATTAACTCTTGATTTTGATACAAATAAACGGATATGTGAGGAAATAGCTATAATCCCAACCAAACCCCTTCGTAATAAGATCGCAGGGTAAGTAGTTGAAAAAATATTTTGTAAACTAGGTGTTAGATATTTTATAGTGATATACCAAACAGGATTTACATGGTAAAGTACTGCAGTATTTTAGTTTTTATTGCTTCTAAATATAACTAACTATTTCCTCTTGTAGTTAATATTAGAAAACATCACTGTTTGTTTTTACATTTACTATTTTTAAAACTAGAAAAGGTTATTATAATATGGTATTGATTGAAAAGAAGTGATTTATTCCTTAGCCAGTTAAAACATTAAATAAATATTTAAAATGTTTATTATTGTTTTAACTTTAAAATGTTTATTAATATTTTAGCTGTATAGTAATTAGTCATGAACTGACTCCTTTTATTTTTAAGATTTATCTGTTAAATTTATAAATTATTTTTGTTTCAAATTTTTTCATTGCTTTTAATAAAGTAATATTCATTAATATTCTAAGTATTATTGTTCCCGATTTAACAAATCAATGTTAGTATAATACTTGAATATTTACAGATTTGCTACCCATTTGATGAGACGTCTGAGGCACTCACAAGTGAGAGGTATTTCTATCAAACTGCAAGAAGAAGAGCGTGAGAGGCGTGATAACTATGTCCCAGAAGTATCTGCCCTTGAACATGACATTATTGAGGTTGATCCTGATACTAAGGACATGTTGAAGATGCTTGACTTCAACAACATCAATGGCCTCCAACTGACACAGCCTGCAACTCAGGGAGGCTATGGTGGCAGACGTAATTAGGTCTTAATAAACATAAATACCTATAAAGACTTTCTCTTATTTTAGTAATGTTTTCCTTTTTATTATGAATGTAGGATGATGGTACAACTTGGTTACACTGTTTATATTAAACTTTAATTTAAATGTGCAAAATATAAATATACTAAAATTATTTAGACAAAACACTAAAGTATATACACTTTCACATAGACAGTGTTGCTGCTACATAAAACTTTGTATTATAATGTTATCCCATTTGTCGCAGTGGATGCACAATGTTGTCATACAAATTGTTTCTTAGGTGGATGACGCCGATAGGTTTATATTTTGGCCATAACTCCACCAATTTCTATTCTAAAGGGATATACTTTTTATATGCGCATGATTTACATACATTTAACATCATTATAGTCGCCCTCTCTGTAAATAATGATTTTAGAAAAATAACGAAAATCTCCTCAAGTGTGGAAAATGCTGAATGTTGTCTTCCAGAGGCTATCAACATTGAAAACATCTTGATTAAATATATATTTTAGTTATTTTATTTTATTCGTTGGGCTATGACGGTCACTCCGGTTTTATTGTGGATATCCTCATTTCTGAGTCTATCACGCAGAGAAACTCTGAGCATAGCCCTCTCCATAGCTCGCTGAGCGACCTTGAGCATCCTCATACGGCCCGCAGTGAGGGACCACGTTTCAGATCCGTAAGTCATCACTGCCAACACACACTGGTTGTACAATCTAGTGTTATCGTCTTCTGGTCCTGGGTTCACGAGCTCGTCGCATAATTAAGTTTATTTTAATTTCCCAGAGAATTACAAAACCCTTATTAGATTAATAACCTAATTTTTATAATACTTAATAAATGATGATTAAATAATAACTGACGCCTTCCGCTTGTCAGCTTCCGGCGAACCTGAGATTAATGTTATTAAATGTGTATAAACAATTCTTATTATTGTTTAGTCCTTGCTATATTGATTGACAGTTATTTTATAATTTATGATGCAATACTTATAGTAATAAGAATATTAATGTTCATTATTAGGTTGTTATTAAAATTGTATAAAAGGCCGCTGTGATGATAGATTAGTTAGTTGTTTTGTAACCGCCAGTAAGTAAAGGTGTGAAGGGTAACTGTCAGTTTGTGAAAGTGATTACAAAGTATATATATACCAAGTAAAGATATCGTTTATTTGTGGTTAGTCGTACCTAGTCTATCCGCCAGCCACATTTCAGAAGTGGGATTATGTCAGGCCCATATATTCAAGGTATTGGCGCAAAGAAACGAAGCTATAGAAAAAAATTGTCTTCCGAATACAACGAAAACCAAGATTTTTTTTCTTCAACTAGTGATGAGGATTGCGATCGCGAATACTGCCGACAGAAAAGGAGACATGTAACTCAAACCGATGCTGAAGTTTATTCCAACGTTTCAGCCAGATGAAAAAACAAACAACGTCAAGGGTGGGTTGCATAAAATCAACCAGTTGGGTGATGTGTACAATTGGAATAATAAGGATCGCCAGTTCATCATGCAACTTCGCCTTCGGGGTTCTGCCAGAGATTGGTATGACGATTTAGAAAATTATAATCTTACATGGAGTGAGTGGAAAAATGCGCTAGAGACCGCGTTTCCACGGTCTACAGACTATGTTGATCTTTTAGAAGCTATGCTTGCAAGGAAGAAATCTAATAGTGAAACTATGACAAAATACTATCACGATAAAATATCTTTGCTCAAAAAATGCAATATTGGGGGCGAGAAAGCGATATCATGTGTCTTACCGGAGGAGGAGGAGAGGATTACCGGTCGAAATAAGAGCTAATGCAAAAGCTTTTCAGTGCGACTCACCGCAGCAGTTCTATTATGGATACTTATCATCCCTTGAAAATTACAAGCAATTAGAAGCTGCCGACAGTCTCCAACGACCCAGTATGACTATACTCGTATACATAAAATAAAAGCTGTTTGACCCCATAATAAAAGTTGTGTGAACTTATAACAAAAGCTGTGTGTGACCCTATAGTAAATAAAAGCTGTGTGATCCTCTATAAACAAAAGCTGTGTGATCCTGTACAAATAAAAGCTGTGTGACCCCATAATAAAAGCTGTATGAACTTGTAACAAAAGCTGTGTGACCCTATAGTAAATAAAAGCTGTGTGATCCCATAATAAAAGCTGAGTGATCCTAATCAAGGCTGTGTGATACTATAATAAAAGCTGTGTGATCCTATAATAAATGCTGTGTGACAACATATTAAAAACTGTGTGATCCTATACATTAATAAAGGCTGTGTGTACAAGTAAAAGTACAAGCAAAATGAAATATGACAGATAAACAGAATTATTAATGTATACAAACATACAAATACAAACATATTGCATGAACTCGCAACGACAAGCATACTGTTGGTACTATTTAAATTTCAGATGCCGTACTCCAACGAGAAACCAGGACCTAGTGGCGTGGCTGATCACCGTGGGACACGGCAAACGCAGGATGGCCGAGTGTTATCGTCTTCCGGTCCTGGGTTTAAGTGCATAAACACTCACGCCTGTCATCCAGAGGGATAGGCAGAGACTTTCACTTGGCACGATACTAACACACCTCTCGCGCCCCCACCACATCCATACACCTACTCATACATGCTCATCAGTTAAGGGTACTCCTAAATTGACCCATTTTCAATATATCGCCAATTTGGTCGATAAACTTTCGCCTAAAACGTCCTTTCTCGACTCTGCCGTTCACTTCTGCAACATAAATTTGTGTTACGAGCTTGACTATAAAAATTGCAATTGCATTGATTAACAATTGGTGTCAGAAGTGGGATAAAATCATGCCGATTTTACCTAAGGAGGAAACGGAGGGTGTCCGTACCCGAAGTCAACGCCAGCAGGAGACGGACCAACGAAGATTTGGTGGTGCAACGCCGCAGACGTCGGAGGGCCAGCCACCGGCTGCAGGCCCGTCGGTAGCTACTACATCTGCAGCACCTGACTTAGGTACTCTGATGGTGATGCTGCAGGAGCAGGCTCGTCGACAGGAGGAGCAGGCTCGCCGACAGGAGGAACAGGTCCGTCTGTTGGAAGAGCAGCTGCGGGGTGGACAGGATGAACAGGTCCGCCGACAAGAGGAACAGGCCTGCCGGCAGGAGGAACAGGCCCGTCGTTTAGAAGATCAACTCCGACGCGATAAGGAAGAGCAGATGCTCCTCATGAAGGACCTTCACGCTATCTTCGGAAAAGAGATACGGGAGGTGAAGGATAAGGTTGCTCAACATGACAACCGCCTGTTGGAGGCCGAAACCCGAATCGACCAAGTAAACAATCGGGTTGACAACGTAATGGCTGACGTGAAGAAAACGCTGGATGACCTCAAACTTGGAGATGGAATTGCAGCCCCCGCAGTAGCTACTACACCTTCGCTACGTGGGTTCAAGGTACCACCGTTCGACGGGACATCTTCTGGTCGGCTTACAAAATCCAGTTCGAGGCCGTCATGGAGGCAAACGGCTGGAATAAAAGCCAGGCCATGACTGCACTCACCTTAGGCCTGCGCGACCAAGCCTTAACCGTGTTGGAAGCTCTCAGTAATAAAGTGACCTACGAGCAGCTCCTTGAGGCATTGGAGGCGAGATATGGTGACGCTCACCTGGAACACGTCTTTCGCGCACAGCTTAAAGATCGCGTGCAACGCAGCAACGAAAACCTGCAGCAGTGGGCCCTTGAGGTGGAGAAGATGGTTCGAAAAGCATACCAGTCTGTACCTGCGCTCATTGAAGGGAACCTGGTGCAGACGTTCATCGACGCCATCCGCGACCTGGAAGTCAGAGCTGCTGTGAGGCTCGAGCACCACGAGACGCTTAAGGACGCCTTGGCCCATGCACTGGAAGTGGAAGCCGTGCGGCAGGATCATCGTTCCCATCGCGTCAGGGAGGTTGCAGCAGCTACAGTTCGCGACCGCAACAAAGGATACAGCCCAAGGTGCTATGGCTGTGGGGAAAAGGGCCATCTTCGATCCAGCTGCCCTAAGCGAACCGTGGAAAGGAGAGTTGATCGATCTCGAGAGGGTAGTGCAGCTAACGGCACTGCCTGGCGGCGACAGAATCATCGTTCACCTCACGCTAGGGAGGTTACAGCAGTTACGGTTCGCGACCACAATAAAAGATACAGCCCTAGGTGTTATGGCTGTGGGGAAAGGGGCCATCTTCGGTCCAGCTGCCCTAAGCACACCCTAGGAAGGGAGCGTGAACGGTCTCAGAAAGGAAGTGCGGCTAACAGCACCGCCCAGCAGCAGCAGGAATACGACTTTACTATCCGACACTGCAGCGGGAAATCTCACGGCAACGCAGATGCATTGTCAAGAAGACCTTGTCCTGAAGATTGCAACCATTGTAGTAGGCAAGAGAGTAATGAAGTGGTATCCGTGAGGATGCTCAGGACAGACCACCTCAGCAACGGGTGGAAGGACAGCCTACGTCATGCACAGCAGGAAGATCCGGACATCAAGCCGATTCTGGGATGGATGAAGGCCCGTGCTACCAAGCCTAAGTGGAGGGACGTCTCAGCGATGAGTTCAACCACGAAAAGCTATTGGGCCCAATGGGACAGCTTGCTGATTCAGGATGGAGTCCTGTGCCGTAAATGGGACAATGGTCGAGGAGACAGCTGTCGTTTGCAAATGTCGTTTAGGGACAACTAAAGCTAAAGTGCCGAATGTTTTACAGCTGTGCCATAATGGTCGTTCAAGAGTCCATCTGGGAGTTAAACGAACTCTACTGAAGGTCCGAGAACAGTTTTACTGGGTCCATTATCGTGACGATGTGGAGGATTGGTGTCGTACATGTACAAGTTGTGCGGCTGTGAGGGGACCTCTGACACGGAGTAGAGGAGCATCGAAATTCTACAATGTTGGTGCACCACGGGATAGGACATCCCTTGACATTGCGGAGCCGTTACAAAAAGGCGCAAGAGGGACTCCTAAGATCGTCCATGTGGATCGCTTGGCGCGTTATTATGGGGCCGATAATGCTCGGGACGAGCATGTCTTAGGAGGGGGCAGTGTTACGCGCTCAAATCGGCGCACTAGCGCCATCTAGTCTCGAACCGAAGAACTAAACTTCTTGAAGTTTAAAACTCGAACTCTCGGTACCTTGCGCGTGTTTACTTGAACATTCTGGATATTTTGCTAATTTATATAAATAGGCGCTGCAAGATGCGATCGAAGTAGTTTTGATTTGGCGAGATAAGCGAAGCTTCGGAGCGTAAGCTCGTAACCAATTGTTACGAGCTTGAGGTTCGTGACAATAAAAATTGCCGATAGAATTACCTAAATTAACACTTTAATTTACTTTACACAAATTAAAACTTAAAACACTAATAATTAAACACACTAATTCACTTTATTCCGCTCCGAAGCTTCGCTTGTGTCGCCGAGTTCAACTCTGCCTCGATCGCATCTTGCAGCGCCTATTCATTTAAATTAGCAAAGAAGCATCCCGAACATTCAAGCAAATGCGCGCGAAGGGACGAGTGTGCGAGTGCAGACTTTCCAGAAACTTAGTTCTTCGGATGGCGCTGTCGGTTGAGAGATTTGTGATGTCATTTTCTGCAACGCTCTACTCGCTCTCGTTCCTGACACTAGATGGCGCTAGTATATCGTCGGCTTGAGCGCGTAACACTGCCCCCTCCTAAGACATGCTCGTCCCGAGCAGTCGTTGCAGCATTTTAGCAAATATCTTCTGGGACGAAAATTTTACTTACGAACTGACCATGCTGCACTAAAATGGCTATTGCAGTTTAAAAATCCAGAAGGACAAGTTGCGAGGTGGATTGGACTACTGCAGGAATACGACTTTGAGATCGAACATCGCAACGGGAAGTCTCATGGCAACGCAGATGCATTGTCAAGAAGACCTTGTCCTGAAGATTGCAAACATTGTACTAGGCAAGAGAGTAAGGAAGTGGTATCCGTGAGGATGATCAGGGCAGACCACCTCAGCAACGAGTGGAAGGACAGCTTACAACGTGCACAGCAGGAAGATCCGGACATCAAGCCGATCCTGGAATGGATGAAGGCCAGTGCTCCCAAGCCCAAGTGGAGCGACGTCTCAGCGATGAGTTCGACCACTAAAAGCTATTGGGCCCAGTGGGACAGCTTGCTGCTTCAGGATGGAGTTCTGTGCCGTAAATGGGAAAATGTTCGGGGAGACAGCTGTCATTTACAAATGGTTGTCCCTAAAGCTAAAGTACCGGATGTTCTACAGCTGTACCATAATGATTATTCAGGAGGCCATCTGGGAGTTAAACGAACTCTACTGAAGATCCGAGAACGGTTTTACTGGGTCCACTGTCGAAACGATGTCGAGGACTGGTGTTGCAAATGTACAAGTTGTGCGGCTGTAAAGGGACCTCAGACTCGTAGTAGAGGTGCATTGAAGTTGTACAATGTTGGTGCACCATGAGAGAGGATAGCTATTGACATGGCGGGGCCGTTTCCGGAGAGTGAAAGCGGTAACAAGTATTTCATGGTTGTGATGGATTACTTCACTAAGTGGCCAGAAGTCTTCGCCATTCCAAATCAAGAAGCTTCAACAGTTGCTGATAAGCTAGTTCATGAAGTCTTCTGTCGTTTTGGTGTACCTTTAGAGATTCACAGCGATCAAGGAAGGAATTTTGAGTCTCAAATATTCAAGGAAACTTGCCGAGTTATGGGTACTCATAAAACAAGAACGACTTCTTATCACCCGCAATCTGATGGAATGGTAGAACGATTTAATCAGACATTGGAGAGGTACCTAGCAAAAGTTGTAGACAATCGGCAACGAGATTGGGACAAGCACATACAACCGTTTTTGTTGTCATATCGAAGCGCTGTTCACGAAAGTACAGCAGTGACACCAGCTTTCGTAAACTTTGGAAGAGAATTACGGCTGCCTGCAGACCTGATCACCGGGATACCACCTGATGCTCCACGCAGTAGAATCGATTATGCAAATGACTTGCGGAACAAAATGAATGACATTTATGAGCACGTCAGACAATCGGGCCAGCAAATGTCTGAAAAGATGAAAACCCGGTATGATCGCAAAATGAACGACAAAGGGTTCGACGAAGGTTCACTTGTGTGGTTGCACAATCCAGTCCGCAGCAAAGGGAAATCTCCTAAGCTTCAAGCTAAATGGGACGGCCCGTACCGGATTGTGACCAGGATCAACGATGTAACCTACCGGATACAGAAAGGCGCAAGAGGGCTCCTAAGATCGTCCATGTGGATCGCCTAGCGCGTTATTATGGGGCCGATAATGCTCGGGACGAGCATGTCTTAGGAGGGGGCAGTATTACGCGCTCAAATCGGCGCACTAGCGCCATCTAATCTCGAACCGAAGAACTAAACTTCTTGGAGTTTAATTCTTCGGTTCGAGACTAGATGGCGCTAGTGCGCCGATTTGAACGCGTAACATTTGCTTCGTCACTCTTTCCTCATTCATTTTTTCCACATGACCAAACCACCAAAGCATTCCTTTCTTAATCCTGGTCACAACATCATCTTGCAAACCACACTATTCTCTTATCATACAATTTCTCACCCTGTCACTCAGATTCAGCCCTAATATATTACTTAACGACCGCATTTCTACCGTGTTTATTCTACTCTCGTGCTTCTTCTGTCAAACCCAACTTTCACTGCCATACGTTAAAGTAGGGACTAACACAGCATTGTGAATTGCTATACGTACCTTTTTTGACACATTCTGACTTTATACAATAAAGTGTAGGGTCCCATTTACTCTATTTCCATATCTCCCATCCTTGCTAAATAGGCATCCCAAATATACAAACTCATCTACTTGCTTGATGAGCCACACAGCCCGGTCCGATTAGACCCCGTTGACCCTAACACAAGAACTAGAGTCCCTATAAAGAGACTTTATTGCCTGTATCACCAACCCAGCACTCGACCCAAATGAGTTCAGTGTTTGCCATAACACATTCCTGTCCATTTAGTCATAAGCCTTTTCCAAGTCCATGACCGCACAAAAAATTTTTTGGTTTTTGGCCACAAACTTCTCCGCGATCATACGCATGGAAAAGACTTGACCTGTACACCCCATTCCCTTTCTAAATCCCGCTGGCACACCTCAAAATTTTCCATCAGTTTCATCATGACCCTTTCAATTAGTATCTTAGCACACTATTTTCCCACAAAATTAAGAAGGCTGATACCTCAGTAGTTTGTACAGTCCTGCTGCAACCCTTTTTCTTTATAAACTGGGATTATCACGGCTTTGCACCAGTCTACCGATACCCGCTTCAGTTCTCAGCATAAATTAAACAAGGTGTACAGCAGGCCTGCCACCACTTCCTCTCCAGCCCTTAGCATTTCGAGTGAAACTCTATCATATCCAGCTGCCTTACCTTCTTTCATGCTTTTCATTGCTTTCATTATTTCGTCTATACTTACATCCTTCATTTCTTCTTCTTCTTTAGGAATTTCTATTTCATTTAGTTCAGACGTCGTCTCTTCACTCATAAACACGTTTTCAAAATATTCAGTCCATCTCTTTACACTCTAAACTTCATCATTCAGAATATAGCCATTCTCGTCTCTTATATAGTATGTGCCAAATCGATCCAGAAAAACAGACAATGACCTCAGATATAAGCCGTGTTAAAAGGCGTAACTTACAAAATCTCAATTTAGACGTGATAACAATATTTATATATTGATATTACTCACACTTCTTGGTCAGCACATATATTTTTTTTGTTCCTTAAATAATATTGTATGTGGTTCCTATAAACATCGTAAAATCTTACGGTACATCGCGAAAAATGTGTTATCATTTTATATTTCAATTTATGGTAACTAACATAGCAATGCATTTAATGACAGTTTCATATTAAAAAAATATTTGAAGCAATATAATCACCATATTGAGCTTTTGCAAATTCATCCCTTTAAAATAAACAAAACGCGCGTTACGTCAGATCGTTCTAAAAGAAACTTGACAATGGCAGACAGAGATGCATCACCTTTCTTGGGCCGGTCCGCCCACCCACTTAGTGGAAAAAATAAAGGCAGTTAGAGATAACCATCGAAGTTACATCACCGACGAGATGACAAAAGAGGTAGGCATCACAGTGGTAAGGTAATCACCTCACCACTGTGAGCTTAACCCCATTGAACTTGTGTGGGCAGTGAAAGGGTACGTTGCACGAAAAAATACAACTTTCAAGATAACAGATGTTAAAAATTTACTTAAAGATGGTTTAACTCAAATCACGCCAGATAAATGAAAAAACTGTGTTCAGCATGTCCTTAAGTTTGAACAAAAAATGCGTGGCATTGATGATAGAATTGACCAAATTGCAGATCGCTTTATAATTAGTGTTACAGACAGTTCATCTGAATACACATCAAGTGAAGATACGAGTGACGATTGCACCGAATAAAAATAAAGTTGTTATATAATATTGAAAATAAAGTTTTTCTTTTGAAGAAGTACGTACTTACTCGGTGTCCTTATCACTCGAATCTTTATATGTGTTATAAATTAATGCTTTTTGTTGTTAAATGAATAAAGTACTTTATAACAATAGATGATTTTTCTTTTACAGCGATCTTTTACATAACTTTTTAATAATAGTTAATAAATATGTATTATATCAATCATTATAAAAAATAAAAATCATTATAAATAAAGAAAGTTCTACACATAAAATGTGCCTATATATTGAAGGTTGTAACCCCTGGTTAAACGACCGAAAGGTCATTGTCCGTTTTTCTCAATCGATTTGGTATATAGCGTTTATACATACTATAGGCTATTTTGAACGTCCTTCTTACGAGTTTCCAGTTCCAGTTTGTTTTATTATGTCAGTCAATAATTTACAATGATGTAGTCCCACCCTTAATAGCTGTGCAGATTACTTACTGGATGGTAATATACAGGCCACATTATTTTTGTGCAGTGGACAGTGGTCATATAGAGACCTGTGGTTTTTTTAGTAGTACATAGGGAATAAGAAAACAATAGTATTGTTCTTTTATATCCCTATATACTCTACACTCAAAAGGAAAAAGAACGCTAGACCAGGCTTAATTGGTCTAAATTATATTATTCTATTCTCCCGATCTACTCAAATAATTTTAGATCTACTGTACGAGTTCGACTCTCATTTCGTTCACTTAAGTTTATTTCACTCATTCAGAGCGATGGATAATTATAGCAAAAATTACAATAACCTAGCTAGCCGGTTACTTGTGATGAAATAACCAGCTATTTATATAAATTACTCACTGACCAACTGATAGTTAATACCGTTAGCGTAGCAACTGTAGCTAGGACTTGAATAGTTCAACTACCCCGTGATTAAGTTCGAACCCTGCAGTGAAACATATTTATATTTTTATACTCTATGATATTACATTATATAATTTGTACTCAAATGTCTCATCGTCAGTTTTAGCTTAGGCTTGAAGAAAGTATAGGAAGTTCATTTCATTTAAGTCAACATATTAAAATACAATTATTGTTATGAACATATTACTAATAATAAACCTAACCTTTTTTTCTTTAATGTTGGGAATATAATATTGTAAATGTTAAAAAGATAAGGGCGATACGAATGAAGATTGCGGAAAATGCGCGCGTCATGCCGTTGCCCGTTACCCATTTGCATTATAGCTAGTCAGCTACGTGATCCTGCATAACGTAATGATTACATGTTCTTTGTGGCAGCTGCTCGCTGCACTGCGTAGACAGAGAATGTATGTCTACGCTGCACTGTAAAGTTGTCGCACAATCAAAGCGCACCTAACCAAAGTAGCCACTGGCACAGAATAAATAATAGTAATACGCTAATAGCTAGTTATCATGCTGACGCATATCATAGCCGTGGCTATTTTGTAAATAGCCACTTTTTATTTTACCACCTACTTGAATCTTGAATACAGAATGACTATATGTAGCAGGTTCCTGCGATTTTGGCAGGATTGGCATTTTATTTTAGCCTCTGGCATAATCGGTTGACGTTTTATAAGGGCTGGTAGTATTGGGGTATTCAAAATAGATTTAAATATGGCAACTCAAAATGCTGACAACGGTAACACTAGATGTGTATGTGCGGGATTTCCCTGTACTTCTCGTATTATTTTTGTATCACATTCAAGTTCAATCAGTCATAGAAGGACGTACTTTAGTTTGGTATCGCATTAGATTTCACGGTGATCTTGTTAATAATATTTCGTGGGTGATAGGAATTATTGGTTGTGGTGATTAAGCGAAAATATGATAGGGCGTATAGAATGGAGTGGGAGCAAGATCCTTTACTTTCGTTCATGGATCTACGAAGCTAAAGATGATCCAGACGCACCTTTTGTAAAGTCTATTACTACAACCCGGCTACTAACACCTAGACAGATATCAGATTTCCGTCGACGCCCCTTTAGGCTCTTCGGACCATTGTCTTGTCCGGAGTGTGGTGCCACTCACGCTGAAATCGCAGTTACATTCTGCAGGCTGCCGCCGTGTTTGGCACTATAGGTCAGCCGATTGGGATGGGATGCGGTCTTTCTTTGCATCCTACCCTTGGGGGCGGGTTTGCTTCTCGCCGGACGATCCCAACATTGTTGCGGATTCTGTCGCTGATATGGTACTTCAGGGTATGGAACTTTTTATTCCTTCCGCTGTGGTGCCCATTGGAGGCAAATCTCAGCCATGGTTTGGTCGCTCCTGTAAAATAGCATCATGCTATAAGCAGGAGTGCTACCAAGCCTGGGTTGATGCATCAGCGTCCCGGGACGTAAACACCAGCGCTCTAAAAAAGAAGTATAATTCCGCCTCTAGGTCCTTCAAAAGAGTCATTGCCAAGGCAAAGTCAGAGCACATAGGCAGAATTGGCGAGAAACTAGTTCGCCTTCCTTCTGGAACCCGTGCATTCTGGTCTCTCGCCAAGCCTGTCCAGGGGAATTTCTATCAGCCATCTCTTCCATCTCTGCACAGGGAGGACGACTCACTGGCCCATACCGCAAAGGAGACAGCCGATCTGCTAGGCTCTTTCTTTGCGTCCAACTCGGACTCTAGATGACGGGGGGAGTACGCCGCCGTCCATCCCGCGGTGTGAGTACTCCATGCCGGAAGTGCAGTTTACACAGCGCTCGTTTCGCAAAGCACTCCTCCTGGACATCCATAAGTCGAGTGGCCCCTGCGGAATCCCCCCAATTGTGCTGAGGACGTGTGCTCCAGAGCTGGCACCGGTTTTAACGCGTCTTTTCCGGTACTCCTACTCCCTAGGCGTAGTCCCAAAATCATGGAAGATGGCTTCCGTCCACCCGATTCCTAAAAAAGGCGACCGCTCAGATCCGTCCAACTACCGGCCTCACCTCCTTGTTCTCCAAAACAATGGAGTCCATTGTAAACTGCCAGCTTATGAGGTACCTTGAGAATCACCAGCTGATTAGTGATCTCCAATACGGTTTTCACCGTGGTCGATCAGCTGGTGGTCTTCTGGTCTACCTAACTCATAGATGGGTGGAGGCAGTAGAGTCCAAGGAGGAGGCATTGGCCGTTAGTTTGGATATTGCAAAGGCCTTCGATCGGGTTTGGCACAAAGTGCTTCTTTCCAAGCTCCCTTCCTATAGGCTTCCCGAGAAATTGTGCGATTGGATCACCAGCTTTCTTGCAGATCATAGCATCAAGATCGTTGTAAACGGTGCAAGCTCCGATTACAAGCCCATTAATGCTGGTGTTCCACAAGGCTGCGTGCTATCGCCAACGCTGTTTCTTCTGCATATCAATGATATGTTGCAAACCCGTAACATTCATTGCTATGCAGATTACAGAACTGGTGATGCTCTTTACACCGGCGTGCCAATATTTCTCGGGAAAACGTCTCCGAGTACCGGGACAAACTTGTGTCTGAAGTCGAGTCTTGGCTGAACAGAGTCTCGGATTGGGGGCGACTAAATCCAGTCCAGTTTAACCCCCAAAAGACAAGTTTCCGCGTTAACCGCTAAAAAGAACCCCTTTGTCGTATCTCCCCAGTTTCAAGGCACTCCCCTTTTTGCCTCAGCCAGTATCGGTGTCCTCGGCGTCGACAAATCGAGTGACGTGCAGTTTCGTGGTCACTTGGAAGAGAAGGCCAAATTGGCCTCTACAAAGCTTGGCGTGCTCAGCAGAGCGGAAAAGTATTTCATGCTGGCACACCGGCTGCAACTTTACAAGGCGCAGGTTTGGCTGCACATGGAACACTGTTCCCATTTCTGGGCTGGGGCTCCCCAGTACCAACTCCTTCCACTTGACTGCATCCAGCGCAGAGCGGCTCGAATCGTCGACGACCGAGTGCTTTCCGATCGGCTCGATTCACTGGCGCTGCGAAGAGATGTTGCATCTCTTTGCGTATTTTATCGCATCTATCACGGGGAGTGCTCTGAGGAATTGTTCGGATTAATCCCAGCCGCCAAATTTCGTGAACGCTTACGCGGCATACGTCCCGATACCATCCACACCATCTGGGTGCTTGGCGGTCCACCACTGAACGTTTCAAAAGGAGTTTTCTTCCGCGTGCGACCTCTCTGTGGAATAGTTTACCACCGGCGATTTTTCCGGACCGAAACGACCTGGGGACCTTCAAGAAAAGAGCTTACTCCTTTCTAAAAGGCAGGCAACGCACCTGCAATTCCCCTGGTGTTGCGGTTGATCGTGGGCGGCGGTAGTCACTTAACATCAGGTGAGCCGCATGCTCGCTTGCACCCTATTCTATATAAAAAAAAAAAACAAATTGACACAATTTAGCTGCATAAAAAAATGTGAGTAAATTCAGTGGACAGTCTTCGGTAAGTTTAATAAACCAAACAGATTGTAATAGGTATATTTATTTTTTCACCAGTCGTTTCGCAGTGCTACGTTATATATTAATATTTGTTTATTTATTTAACCTTACTCTCACAAGAATGTATGTTGCATTTTAAAATAAATTCACTGATTTATTTCAGGTGCAACAATTCTTTCATAAACCTAACTTTGAATAAGAAATTAAAAAAGCAGAGCTAAACGTGTCTGGTTTTTTGGTAGAACACAATTTGACGTATTGCGTATTGTGATTAAATGTTTAATACAATAGAACAAACATAGGTAGAAATCCGTAGGTATAGTATTGTTAAATAGGTAAATTATATCGAGAATAATATTTAAATTTTGTCATTTATTTTGTATATTATATTTGCTTATTTAATATATTATTACATAATATTATATCACAATTACGTTTTAATGATATTTTTATCTGAATATTTTAAAAGGTATCTATGTCAAATATAAAAAACATACTAAATGCATGTTTATTATATTTGACATAGATAGTTAAAAATGAACGAATTTATTCCCCCTTGACTTTAATGTGGAAACATAAAAATAAAATAAAAGAATAATTAGCAGATTTAAACATTAAAAATTTTGCCTAATTATAATAACTTATATGTTTCTACAAAAAAATATGTATAATAATTAGTGATGCAACAGAACTCTGTTTCTTTTTCCGCAACTTCGGAAGTTCAGCATAGTTTTTAACATCAGTTTCTGCTTCCGTTTCCACAAGTTTTATAACGGAAGTTTGAATGGAACTCGTCGACGCAGCCACATAAGTAGAGGAGGGGTGGAGGAGGGGCATTTCAGCCAACCATAAGCGAGCTATGCACGTTCTTTCGGCACTTGTCCCAACGGGTTTGTTTACATACTTTTTTAACTTTATTATACGGCGTGACGTGAGTGTAAGTGCGTAAGATTTTCTGTTATTTTGTGTTTTTAGTTAATTCGTAATTTGAGTAATGTGTGTAATTTAGGTGCAATCATGAAGCCAAAAACAAGTCCTGTTTGGAACTATTATGTTGAGATTGACGATTAGAAAGCCAGATGTAAATTATGTGACAAAATATACTCGCGAAAATAACGCACAACTACCGCTTTAAAGAACCCGCTCATAGTGATACACTCCGAAGAATTTGCAGAGATTGACAAGTTAGTTGAAACTGTATAACTTTCATTGCCAACTAAAAAAATGGTCAGTCAAGGAATTGTATACCTATTTATTTATAAAATGTATCTCTGTCACAACTTAGCCTTTGTTACAACTTAGATTTGTAAAATTAATTAGGCAGCAGTTATATTTACATGAAGTTTATATTAACTATTTTCTTCATGAAGTTAATATTAATTATTTTTCACGTAAAGATACTTTAATGAGTATTTTGGATTCAAAGTTCGTTTACGTCCTACTTTCGCGCTAGGGCTGTACTAAATTACCTACTCGCTAAATCTATCTCTAATGTGGCTCTTTGAAGGATCTGCCCATATTTCAATACCAGTTTAGCTTTGGTGTATACTCAGCATCGCCAGTGATAAATTACTTAGCTGAGCTGGACTTACGTAGGCGGTCCCATAAGGAATTGGCCTAACTATGAACCAATGAAGGAAATGAAACGAAATCAATTTTATTTTTCAATATCATCACCATGAATACTAACACACTTCTGACATCTGTGAATCAACATCTCTAAACCTTTATAAAAATAATCATATTTTTTATCCTCAAAATGACTGAAGACGGCCGCCTGCAACTCTTCATCGCTTGAAAATTTTCTTCCTCTTAAGTCCCGCTTTAAATTTGGAAATAAATAATAGTCGGACGGGGCCATGTCTGCACTGTAAGGTGGATGTTGAACTTCTGTGAACCCGCATTGACGAACTGCATCCTTCGAAACACCAGCGGTATGAACAGGGGCGTTGTCATGGAGCAACAGGACACCTTTAGACAGCTTGCCTCTTCGTTTTTCCTTTATCTTGTCTCGTAATTTATATATTAAAGAAGCATAATATTCGCCGTTCACGACTGTATTACGTTCCTTAAAATCCACCATCAAAATGCCTTGAAAATCCCAAAATATTGTGCACATCAGTTTTTTAGTCGATTGTTGCACCTTTGCCTTTCTAGGGGGCTTTTCACCCTTATAACGCCATTCCATTGACTCGCGCTTGCTTTGTGGATCATAATACAAAAATCATAGTTTCATCACCAGTCACTAGCCGCTCGATCACAGTCTTTGGATTTTCGCCACAAAGATCCAAAAACTCCGAAGCGCAGCGCACTCTTTCCTGTCTCTGTACTGCTGAAAGAAGTTTCGGTACCCATCTTGCACTCACTTTTTTCATGTGAAGATGTTCATGGATCGCGCGATGAACGGTACTCTTAGAGAGCCCAAGCCTTGCTGCAATTTCTCTAATCTTCAAACGGAGGTCACTCAGAACCTCCTCTTCGATAAGAGCAATCGTTTCGGGAGTGAGCACTTCCACAGGTCGACCGTCGTGGCCAAAGTCTTCGACGGTTTCTCTCCCGAGGCGAAACTCTTTCACCCAATTTTTCACTGCGCTATAGGAGGGGGCAGCCTCCTTATACACGCCATCCAATCGTTCTTTTATTTGGGCAGGGGATAAACCTTCTTTAAACAGAAACTTTATGACACTTCGATACTCAGTCTTCGACATTTTGAAAAAATACGCGACTCTCGTTATTCAAATGCCTGTTAAACTAAGACTAAGCATTTCATGTCGATGCATGTTTCTTATATTAAGTGCACGATAAACGTACTATTTAATGCAACACAACATGTAGCGACATGTCGCGTTGAACTATATCAGGCCAGTTCATTATGGAACCGCCTGGTATATATGAAGAACTCTGGAACTGATTGTTAGGTGTAAAAGCGGCCGAACAATTTTTCATAAAATATAACTTACCGCTACTTAATTTTGAATGTTATTTAAAAGTATTTAATAAAAAAATTAGAAATGAAAATTTCTAATTTTTTTTATTAAATAGTATTTCCGTTTCCGCATCCGTTTCTGTTTCCGTTTCTGCAAAAAAATATTTTTAACATCTGTTTCCGTTTCTGCTTCCGATATGACAATTCCGTTGCATCACTAATACTAATATTATATTCGTCCTATACTTAAGTACCTACAGAAATGTCGCATCTGAACATATTTTCATAATCTATATTCCATGACGCGAGATGGCGTCTTGGAAATAATTTGTTTTATTATTAATATAAAATACTTTTTATTGATTAAGTATCTTATTAACCGATGAAAAGTAATTCCTTGGTTTTTACTGACATTTCTTGAATTATTTGTGCAATATCTAACTACATACGACGGCGTATTTTTATCAAGAGATTTTTTTAAATCTACACAACACGTGACAACTCCACAAGCACCTAGCGAGTGACTGACCTGACACAGCAGTGTTGCCAGACGTCTTGAACCTTTTATCTGTATTAGACACTGCTAAAATCTGTATTAAATCTGTATGCTATTTAAACTTAAAAGCTGTATAAAATCTGTATAATTTAATAAACCAAAATAGAATAATTGATCATCATCATCATTGCTTTTTTAACGTGATAAGCAGATAAGGTTTGATTATCCTAATTAAATAATTTTTTTTTATAGAATAAGGGTGACAAACGAGCACACAGTCCACCTGATGGTAAGTGGATGCTGTGGCCCATAGACATCTACATTTATCCTCGCTTAAGAATTAAAACGCAGATACGTTGTTACGCCTGAGGACCAAGAGGGGATGCCTCATTTCCACTAAAAAGGGTCTCCGGAATTCTACTTGCACCATACGAAACACAGCAGTAAGCTGGTATTTTACGCTGGTATTTTGTGAGAGCGTGGCCCTTCCCCGGTCGAGCATCAGCTATTATGGTTGCAGTGCTGCAACCATAATATAGCTGCAACGTGGCTCTACCACATATAAAATATACACTATACACTAAATTTTTTATATAGCAAAATTCATCATCATTACAGCCCTTCACAAGTCCACTGCTGAACATAGGCTTCCCCCAAGTAATGCCACAAAGCACGCTCCTGAGCCACCTGCATCCATCGACTTCCTGCATATCTTACCACGTCGTCACTCCATCTAGTGGGGGTCGCCCTACACTACGCCTACCGGTACGAGGCTGCCACTCAAGAACCTTTCTTCCCCATCGGTTATTGGTTCTTCGAGCTATATGGCCGGCCGATTGCCTATCGGCCTATCTATTGGGCTATGTCGGTCACTCTGATTTTACTGCGGACGACAAAATTGGAAACATTAATTTAAGCAAACAACATATTAAAACTCAAACATTTGCCAAATGAACATAAAATTACTTTATTATTTTCAGTCATACATATTTTATACACAGGGTGTTAATGTAAACACCGTTATACTTGAAACCAGTGGTTTGGTTTCACTTATAGAACGTAAATTCAATGAAAAATAACATTTTTTTTAGTAAAATCTCAATTTTTCCTTAATTCCTCAATTTTGCCTGTCCTAAGCCAGGGTGAAAGTATGAAGGAAAGTTTCATCACAGGTTATGTGTACCTATTGTGTTTTTATTGGAATATAGTGTAGGTAACTAGCGCGGGCGGTGATCTTTACATTGATTATGTCACCCGGGCGCATAGGGTATCCATGAATTTACGGACGGTTTCGGACAGAAACCTCTTAAATTTTATGAAAGAAAATAGGGTTTTTTAGAATTCGGATAAATATTTTAATATTAAAGCCTACTAACTAAACTACCTATGGTTTTAGTGAAAAGGGTGTTTACACTTACACCTTGTATACATATTTTGTAATACACTTGTAATTCTGCCATAATAATTAATTACGCTGTGAAAAAATAAATTAACCATAAATAATAGAATCATGAATGTGTGTATCGCGGTATCTAGTCACTTATTTTGCTTCATTCTATTTTAAGTTGAATATTATGGTAATCCAATCAATAGAGTTAGAAAACTCTGTATAAAAATCTGTACCCAGTGCTAATCTGTATCACACACCAAAAATCTGTATAAATACGGGGAAATCTGTATATATGGCAACACTGTGACACAGTGACTGATTAAAGTGCAGTGTATGCACCGCAGTCACAGAGTACATTATATATACCTGGAATACAGCAGTTGAGTGGAACAGAGTAGCTGAATGCAGTGTCGCCTCGAGTACGTAGTACCTGGCCTCTGTAACTCTTGCTACCTACGTGAAATAATTAAACCTAAAATCGCGACGCGTCCGGGCGAAATAACGCAGTCAGGGCTAGCGCGTTGGAGGCGATTCAATGTTAAAGTTTTTAACGCTGTTTACGTAAATAGTTTTATATAAATACTTGTTGAAATAGTTTTGTTTAGTGTTTAGTATATTTAATTGTAGGTAAAAATAGTTGTAAAAGTTTTAATGTATTTTAAAAATTATTATTTTATAAATTATAATAGCAAAACGTCGTTCCTACTATAACTGTTGCGTGGATGAATACTAAATGAAATGACCAACAAAAGAATTCATCATTCTTTAAGTTACCGAAGATCTTTAGAAGGATGTTATGAAAAGGTGAATTTATTTAATTTTTTTTGTTGGATGTGTACTTACAGCAAAAAAGAATTAAGTAATTATTTGGTCTACAGAAGAAATACCTAAGTACTTTATCACAAACATTAGTTAAAATTTACTTCAGTATCCAAGTACTTACTTACATACCTATACTTGTCTTTTGTAATTAAAATATTTTAAGTTTTAATAACACAAAATACTGAAATTAAAACTTTGTATACTAACAAGATTTTTAACTAATTAGAATAGATCACATTTCTGTTAGGTAATAGTATTTCAGATATATTTGTTGTTTTCACTATCCACCTATGTCCTCCGAACCAAGCGTTGCGATTCCCGACCTTGCAATTTCCATGCATTAGGCATCGCAGAACTCCCATAGGGGCTAAAGTATGGTCAGTCGATCATAGTCAGAATAGGTACTTCACCCAAGTAACATAATTAACATTTCGCAATGTATTTTTTAACTTTCTATTGACAAGTTAGTTAAGTTTTATTTGGCTTGCGCGCGCGATTTATCTGATTAATAATAATTATGTAGGCTATTAAACATCTGCAAACAGTCGACATCAAAGGAGTGCAACTTCTGTACGTAGTACTATTATTTATTCTGTGGTAGTAAATAATAGCTCAATGGGTTTTGAACCAAAGTAAGGCAGGATCTGTATTTGAAAGATGGTCACACTGCTTGAATAGCTACCTATCTCCATTCGCTCCAACTCGCTCGTTTTCACAGAGTACTTTTTGGGTATGTTCCGAAATACAACGCAGTGTACTGTCCAATGCAAATGACGTCATGAATCGACGCTATACTGGTGATTCGTTCCAAAACATTGGACAGTATATGACGTCATACTTTTGCGCCATTTGGAAAAGTGTTGGTGATTATTTTGTCATTTTGAGCTCCAAAAATCATTATATCCTCCTAATGGATATACCATCAATTATTCTATAATTTTTGTATTTGAATAAATATAAACAAATTCTGGCATGCTTCATTCGACAAACACACAATTAAAAATTGTTTTATTATGGCCGGATATCCGACACAATATGGCGGCGGCACGCTAGTACAATAAAGTGTCAAATGATACGTCATTTGCATTGGACAGTACACTGCGTTGTATTTCGGAACATACCCTTGATATACCTGAATCTCGTTCTTCTCGACTCGTTCGTTCGGTCGTTCGTTTTCGAGGTTTCAATTTGGAGTTATTATTTTAATTTCATTTTGATTCTATGAATTTAAACACGATTTTATTTAGATTTTATAACATTTATTATAGTATGCATAATGGAATGTACACATTTGTTAGATAATGTTAAAGTGGATAAGGGTTTCATCATTCAAGACGACACTATCACAAAGAACTTACATTGCTCAGGTAAGAAACTGAATTATTTTACGTATTAGACGGTATTAAATCTATTTAAATTACATTCGTGATAACAGTGTCATTTCTTGGTTAATGTGTGGGGTTAGATTGAAAAATCAATACAGTGAACTTAGAATAATCAGCTGTTCGTGAAGTGCGGGAGGGGTGGCGGCATTGGTGACCGCTGACCGCAAGTGACGTTCCAATGCTGATGCTTACAGCGTGATAAACTGCAATGAGTTCGATTCACTTTACGTCTACTAATATTGATTGAAACAATCCAACTTGAGAATACCTTGTATGGTAATATCTGTGTAATAGATAAAGTCAAATTTCTTGTCTTGGCACTAAATGTTTTATTATCTGCGGTAAATAATAATAATTTGCGTCAATTTAGGAAGATTTTTGAATCTCATGATTACTACCGTAGCTTTGTTTTGCGCCGCGAAAGTAGTTTATGACTTCATCAGCATATATGAAAAGAATCCCTATGACAAGTACATTAGTAACATCAGATATATTATATATATATATATATATATATATATATATATATATATATATATATATATATATATAAAGAATAACAATAAAAAGAATAATACTTCATATCCTTCTTGTATGACATACTCTGGTATATCTGCTAATTCAGGAGAAGATATTTGTAATCTCTGCTCAATGTTTTAATTCTGACTTCATTCATCGTAGTAACTCCATAACTGTTAATGATATCTCTATATTTTATAGTCAAAATTGCTACAGATTATCTAGACTGCCCTGACTTATTAAAAAGATTACATATCTCAGTTCCCTCTCTTTTACTGCATTATTACATTATTACAATCCCTTACATGTGTCTTTATGTAGATCAAATTACAGGCTGAAACTCATTCTTCATAAGAGCATTAACAAATTTTTAAGGACTGTGATAAAGCTGATCTTTTTTCCATTAGTGGTACTAAATTTTGTAAATTGATAACATCCAAATTAGGCATGTCGATTCACTCTTAAAAAAATCGATCTCTGAATCGATTCGAATCGAAGATACTAGAATCGATTATCGATTAAATCGAGGATTAAAAGATCGATTTTCGATTAATCGCGACATATTCAAACATGGAAATTTCAAGAATTTGCAATTTTTTCTTTAATTGAACTTTAATATTTTTTGAAATCTAAATATTAGTAATCTTATTAATTAAAATTACTAATATTCCTTTTAACCTCTCCTGGTAAGCTTGAAACGTTTGTTTTAGGGGTGGTTCGCCACTCGATCCCTTTTTTACAAAGTGACTCCATGTATCACTTTTATTTAATATTTTAGGCTAAAAACAACAACAATACTTTAACAAAAGGGCTATTGCAACGTACATTTCTCGATCAATCTGTTTCAATCTATTAACTCACTATTTATCAAATTGAAATGAATGCTACACGAACATAATACTGGTTATTTCCTTACTATAAACCTCTATGAACTTTAACATATAATATTTATTTACAGCATCTAGATATATAGAAAGTACTCCGTCTGTACTTACAGCTCACAGTATGTATGTTTTTGATAATAAAGTAAATTCGCAAGTTCACAGTTCGAACAGATTCACAGCTATAATATTAAATTGTAGTATGTATATGTAGTTTTGTTCACAGCACAGATTAAGTTAGACCAACATTCCACAGGTAAGAATAGAATTAGAAATTTAGAAATGAAAATGAAATGACAACTTTTCGATATTGTTGGATGCGTTCATAAATATTTATTTTCTTCAAATATACAATATGTAATGTATTTAACGCACACCCTCAGACACTCCAATTAGTATATTATGTTATAACCATAATACATACACTGAATTTTTAGTTAAACATTTTTATGCACTGATTATTTATCAAATTAGTTATACTAATTCCGGAAGAATTTTGTGATCACAGTACAAATCCACGAACGCAAAGACTATAACGTGCTTGAAATAAAGTTCATTTTTCTTTATTTTTATTGAATGACAGAATTAGTAAGAACACAAATAAAACTGCACTCTTAAAAATCTTATTGCCTTAAGTTACGGTCCATTTCAATTTGTTTTGACCATACAGATTTAGTGTGACTGTAATTTACGTAGTTTTAATTATTTTTGGGATAAAAAATTACCTATATTAAAAATGATAAGAATCGATTCAGTAAACAATTTTGAACAAACTACTTTTTCAAAGTGCGTTAATTATGTTACGTGTTGTATATTGCGTTCAAATTATCAACCAAGTAAGATCGGTTGTTTTTGCGTCCCGCAACAGCAAAAAATTAAAAAACTGCGGTATCTTACCTCAGTCAGTTTGGGAATTTTATCGCTGGTTATATAATCCGATGAATCGGTCCGATTTGAGAGGTTTTTGGATCGATTCAGTGAATCGATGCGGTGCTCCGAATCGATCTAAAAAATCGATTATTTTGCTCCAAAGAATGAAGATGAATCGATTTTAGATCGACATGCCTAATCCAAATTCAGTATTAATTTACACTTGACCATACATTTATTAATGAAAACTGCATCAAAATCTGTTGTGATTGTGATTGATTTTAAAAGATACAAGAAATCTTAAATTTTTATCTAATTCACTTCAAAACTAAAAGTTATGCTATAGGACAGAAATATAGAATTAAATTATAAGGGTTTCTTGTATTGGAATTCTGATAATCATCAGCTTAATTTTTAACTTCTAGTAGTGGACATCTTGTAATTTAGATTTGGCACTTCTATCACTGCTTCTTGAAAAGGATAGAGTTGTGTTGGGCTCATTTTAATTTTAACATGTCCATGACTGTTTTCCTTCAAATGTTAGAGAAAGCAAAATTTATTTACTTGTACCTAAGTAATAAATCGACACATTCCTTTTGCACATTGCTAATTTTAATCCTTTTTATAATCTTCAGCATGTTTAACGGCAGAGCAGAATTGGCTGTGCTTGCACTGTGGAGTTGTCAATTGTGGCCGATACATAAATGGACATGCCAAGGAGCATGCAGAAATGTTCGACCATCAACTTTGTATGAGCTGCGATGTTTATTCCGTTTACTGGTAAAAATTGAATGAATGTTTTATTTTTATAAAATGTACATCAGTACAATAATAATATTAACTTACCAGCTTATAACCATACTAAGAGCTTTAATACATTATTTGTAAGATTGCTGTAATTTTCTTTCTTATTCTAAGAAACAGAAAATTGGTTATAATTTTAAATAACTGAGAAGCGTGTAGTAAGCACTTTATATTTTGCAACGTACTGATATCTTTTCTATAAAGGTAACTAGGGTTGAATAGTGGATTGTTATGGGATATGATGATAATCAGAACATTGTTTTATTTTGTTATTGAACAAAACATTATCTACATCTGATCACATTTCCACCTCCCATTGTAATCTCTATTAGAATAATTTTATGTAAAATGTTTCATTACATTCTATATTATAATAAAAATGCATGATGTTAATCCATTAAACACTTCTATTATGCAATAGAGGTGGACTTGTAGTGAAACAGTAACTCTTAAAAAACTAAATTAACAACTTATAGAGGTTCCACTGTTGAATACAAAAATAAAATAAAAAATAATAATATATAATCCCTAATCTGAAAAGATTTTGCTAGCCCTTAATTTATAAACAAAATCCATACACCACATTAATGAAAAAAAGGAAACTGAAAATTCAATTCATTTAAATTCAGAAATGGCTTCGAACATAGTACATTTGTCATATTAGAATTAGATTGGGACACACTTGTCTACCTGTATGTATTTTTGGCAAAACTTACGGTTAAAGATAGCTCAATTTGTGAGTGGATTAGACAAAGGTACAATCGATCATACATTTTTAACTGCCCTAACCTCTCCGTTTCACTATACGATTGTCTTCTTAATAACGTCCCTCGTCCTATAAATCTTAAGTCTTTGTTAAATTTAGTTTACACTGCTTTTGTACAAACTTTATTAGACTTCATGTCCATTAATAATGTTAAACTGTACTACTTTTGCCACTTACATTTTATTATTTATTATATTAGCAATAATTTTGTAAAACTATTTGTTATATGTTAATTCATTTGAAAGTAACTATCTATGTAAATTCGTAAAATAAAGCTAAGTAAGCATTTCTACGGAAACGGAAACTAGTCAAATACTCTGTGTGACTTTCATGAAATATTCAACCTAGCAGAATCTATTGGAAGTTGCTAAACTAGCTACTAACGGTCAGCCCGTTCCTTACGCTAGTAATATATAAGTTAATGAAAAAATTAAATTGAATAAGGAATGATAAACAAAACATATGTCCTTGAAAATTGTTTTTATTTCAGACATGCATGTTTCGACACAGTTTTCTTTCACTGCTAAGCATGTTACAAATCAGCGCTTAAATTCCTCGCCGGCTAAAGGTGTTGTAATTAACAATATTTTACTGCTGGGGATCGAACCTGGCATGTTCACATTGTGAAATTTATAGCAAGTGCTTAGCCCCTAAGCCACCATGATTGTGCAGTTGATGATGATAAATGTTTCTATATTTGCAGTTACAAATGTGATGACTACATAGTTAATGATTTGGAAAATCAAGTGATAGAAGAAATAAGACAGTGTATAAAGCATTTAAGAAGAGATGAAAATTGTCTAGAGGCAAACAGTAAAATAGATCAAATTGAACATAATAGCAGAGATAGTGATGATATCAACAGTCATATTGTACACAACACCTCTATGCAGAATGATAAACTTTTATCAACGGACAGCAAAGAACAGAATAGAATTTCTGGTTTCACATTAACCAGCAGTTGCAGTTATAGTCTTAGTGACCCCGTAGTAGTGATAACAAATTCAATTTCCTTACCTGATACTAATGAAAATAAGTCTACAAAAGGTGCCAAGGTAATATTTATTTAAATTTAACCTTTATTACAAAAATTCACTCATTACTTATTATTATGAACTTTATTCCGTCCATATTTTATCTATCCTATATATCTTCAAATACTGTCACCTTGTTTTTGTTATATATTTTTTGGTTTTTAAATTGTAATGTACACCTCTCTTTTCTTTTTACGAAGCATCTCTTCTTGAAAAAAGTATGTATTGATTGTGTAAAGAATATGTTGATTGATTTTTTATAGGATAAGGGGGACAAACAAGCACACAGTCCATCTGATGGTAAGTGGTTGCTGTGCCCCATAGATATCTACATCTATCCTCAATTACAAATAAAAATGTAGATGCTTTGTCGCCTGTGAGAATTAAGATGCAATACCTCGTTTCTAGTAAAATGGGACTGCTTCTCTACACCCACCATACGAAACACAGCAGCATTGAGCTGCTATTTTACGCTAAAAGTAAAAGTAAAGTTACAGCCTATATACGTCCCACTGCTGGGCACAGGCCTCCTCTCATTTCTGAGAGGGTTTAAGGCGAGGAATAGTCCGCCGCGCTGCCCCAATGCGTGTTGGCGAACTTCACATGTCTTCGAAATATATATATTTTCCTATTTCTCTGACATGCAGGTTTACTCACGATGTTTTCCTTCACCGCTGAGCACGTGGTAAATCAGCACTTAAAATTGTAATTAACAATTTCATTGGTGCCGGCGGGGATCGAACCCGGTTTGCTCGCGTATTGTGAAATTTACAGCGAGCGCTAACCATCTGAGCTACCACGGCTCGCTATTTTACGCTAGTATTCAATGAAAGCATGATACTACCCCAGTCAAGCCGAGCCATATGAGCTACAACTATACCAGTAATATCAGTATTGCCAATATTAAAATCTAGCTCCTGTTGTAGATAACACTATAATCCCGTCAAGTAGGGATTAAGAATGAGTTGATTTGATATCGGTTCTTGACACACATGGATTATTTTTCAGAATTCAATCTACCAAAGTATATACATACATCCGTTTTATAATACCTATAATCGTCCCGTAAAAAAATCCGTTAGCCGTTAAACACAATTTTTTCCCGTCACCAACCTCGCTGACCTGTCAAATCAAGCGGGGAAACTCGTCAAGTTGGCAACACTGAGTAATATAGCTGCAGCTTGGCTCTACTACAATAAATATTGATTTTTTAAGATTTACAATTTTATAATGTGGTAAGGCCACACTCTCGCAGAGATGAGTGTAAAACAGCAGCATTAAGTAAAATATGCATGGGTATTTTGATTCTTAATTGAACAAAGACAAAATCTACCGACCATCAGGTGGACTGTAAGGTCCTCTGTTAACCTTATACTATATTTAAAAAAATTGTTTATGAATAACCGTATATTTCATGGCTTTTTGATAGAATTTTGATTGTGTATTATTCATCAGCAACTATGACAGATAAGTAGAACATCCTGATATAGCCAATGAAACAACATGGTTTTGAATTGGCTGTATCAGGCACAGCACACATAAAGACACTTCCATCTTTAATAAAGGGTAATGCTTTTAATTATGGTAATTTTTCTGTTGCAGAATTCAGAGGAACCCATTAGGAGCTTAAGGCCACGATCTCGTAAACGATCTCACTCCGAAGATAGTAGTTCAGCTGAAAATGCAGTGCAACCTCCTAAGAGCAAAGAGAAAAAAATATTACCATGTAATGGAAAAACTCAGAGAGAAAAAAGAATAGTAGGATTAAAAAATTTAGGCAACACATGTTTTATGAATGCTGTATTGCAGAGTTTGAATAATATACAGGAATTTAGCTGTTATTTTAATCAGCTACCGTCTTTAGAGATGAAAACAAATGGGAGGAAAGTGTATCATTCTAGAAGTTACACACGTCAGGAGATTAATGATGTTGTTATGGCGGAGGAGCTTAGAAAAGTAAGCATTGTTATTTTATTTGTATACGAGTGTGACAAAGAATCTATTTAATATATTTTACATTCCTTAAAACAAAAGAATACAAAGAGGGACTTAATGTCTTCAAATTCTCTACCAGTCAACCCAGTGGTTAGAATTTGACATAGGTGTGGATATATAGCATAAAATAACAGAAAACAAATAATAATTAACTAAATAATATATACAGGGTATGTCCCGAAATACAACGCAGTGTACTGTCCAATGCAAATGACGTCATGAATCGACGCTATACTAGTGATTCGTTCCAAAACATTGGACAGTATATGACGTCATACTTTTGCGCCATTTGGAAAAGTGTTGGCGATTATTTTGTCATTTTGTGCTCCAAAAATCATTATATCCTCCTAATGGATATACCATCAATTATTCTATAATTTTTTGTATTTGAATAAATAGAAACAAATTCTGGCATGCTTCATTCGGCAAACACACAATTAAAAATTGTTTTATTATGGCCGGATATCCGACACAATATGGCGGCGGCACGCTAGTACAATAAAGTGTCAAATGATACGTCATTTGCATTGGACAGTACACTGCGTTGTATTTCGGAACATACCCACAGTATACATATTACTAATAAATAAACTATAACTCTTTAATTTTCAAACTCAATCGACAGTCAATTAATTTTGACAATGTAACTAATTCTCTATCGTAACTAAAACATTGGCTTAACGCTAATAATTTGCTCTTTAATAGCAATAAGACAAAATGTATTAAATTTACAATACCTTATGTGAAACATTTAAATACCAATGTGCTCTTAAATGGGGAAGAGTTGAGTCTAGTGGATACCATTGTTTTTCTTTATTGATTGATGCAAAGCTTCAATGGGGGTTCCATATATCTAAATTAGCAGACAGACTTAGTCCTGCAGCACATGTTGTAAGAAAGATTAGAAGTCTAACCAATGTTAAGACAGCTAGATTAGTTTATTTTAGTTACTTTCATAGCGCAATGTCTTATGGAATCGTACTATGGGGTAATGCGACTGACATTGAAGTCATATTTGTTTGCAAAAGAGAGCCGTACAGGTGATTTACAACTTAAATTGTTAAAGAGTCCCTCCCTTAGACAAAAATTTAAGGAAATAAACATTAACTTAGGCATCGCAATATATTTATGTTAGTGTAATGTATGTACATAAAAATAAAAATAGCTTTCATAAGATTAAAGATGTTCATATTTTAAACACTAGCAACAAACATAAGCATGTAATACCAGTTACTAGACTCCATAGAATTACTAATTCATTTATGGGGGGCAATGTATACGCTTTTCAACAAAATCCCAGAAATTGTACAAAATAAATTTATTGTAAATTGAAATGTGTTTGTGCCGGACGGGCGAAACTCTCCGGAGTAAATGTTGTCGAAGATACTTCGCGAGTCGCTCACGTCCTACACCTATAGGTTCCGGTGGGTACTTTCACCGCCGTCTTTGTGGGTGCCGCTGAAATATTGTGGACTGTGGTTCAAATCAAAATGCACGATTAACAAATACAAATAGCAAGGTAGTGGCCAGCGGTTCGACTGATTGATTAGTCGCGAAATTTTATAACTATTGATCACGGTTGTTAAACTACGGTTGTTCACTATTGGTTGGTCACTGTATATTTCAAAAGATTTCTTTAAATTGTACGGTGGTATCAAAGATCTATTGGTGGTAGCTGGTTTTCTAACACTACTGACTAGCAGCTATTATCAACTAAACTAGTTGATTTTATCACTTGTGTAACTGCAGATATCAGTTACCACTTTCACTATAATATGTAACTGCGAATATCAGTTACGACCTTTTTCGGCTAGCTAACACTTTCACGATATGTAACTGCGAATGTCAGTTACGACCTTTTTCGGCTAGCTAACACTTTCACTATTCACTATATACTGCTACTAGTCACTTCAGCTACCACCGGATTACCACTCACTTCACTTCACTGTCACTGGTAGTTCTTCACACTACTACTGGTACTGGGTCCCGAGCCCCTAAGGTAGACTTGGGCAATACTTTGCAGTGAGCCGCTTGCCATTTTCCGTTTGCCTCTTTATTGCATAAACTTTTCACTATACAAATGGCATAAATTGCAATATTTTCTATACAAAACTAATTGCTACACTAACATGCTATACATCATTAAATCGGTAGTCTGGTACTTTATTAGTAGATCATAAAGGTTACTCAAAATATTAACAATGTTAAAAGTTATTAAACGAAATGTCCAAAATTTTCATAATATTTGGGTACATTGATTCTTTGATTTTTCTATAACTACGAAATGCGTTTAATTAAACAAAAATATCCCTACACTTCTTTAATCTATAAGCCATATGCTAATTGAATGTCATATTTATAACTCTTTTAGAACATAAAATTATTTTCCTTATTTTAGTATGAACTATTACGCAGTTAATTAAAAACTTTCCACGATAAGACGCGCTGTGATTGGTCGATTTTTTGGTATATAATAAAAGTTGTTTATATCACTTGTTATCAAAACGACATTCTACACAAATATACTAAGAGTTATAAACATGCTAAATAACTATATTAATACACGTTTTCACTCAGTTTTGTCGGTAATTTCATTATTAATACAAAAAACAATATTATTTATAACTTCGTTTCTTAGCGTTGTTAGGCCGTCGCGAACATCTCTCCCGCCGTGCAGCGTCGCGACGATTTTCTCACAGCGGCGCTGCATCCATTTCGGTGAGCGACGTTGCTTCTACTTCGGCAGCGGCACGAGTTTCCTGGTTGGTCTCTTGATTAGGCCTTTTGCTGTGCGTACCTCCACAGTGCGGATCTGTCCGTCCGCACCGGGGTAAACAGCTTCCACCCTCCCTCGTGGCCAGGTGTTACGAGGTAACTGGCCGTCAGCTATGAGGACTGGATCGCCCACCTGGAGATTGGGACCTCGCCCATGGGCCTCCCGCCGGTTTTGAAGTTCCGGTAAATACTCTCGGACCCAACGCTGCCAGAACATGTTAGCGAGTATCTGGGAGCGTCGCCAGTGTCTTTTGCTATTCATATCCTTTTCATCAAATACTCCAGGTGTCGGTAGTCTCGCAGATCCTCCTAAAAGGAAGTGATTTGGAGTGATGGATTCGTCATCGTCGCTGTCTACAGAGATGTGAGTCAATGGTCTGTTATTTACTGTATACTCCACCTCGCAGAGCAGCGTGGCTAATACTTCCTCATGCGGATATCTCTCATGAAGGACGGTGTATAGTGCCGTCTTCACGCACCGTATGAGACGTTCACTCTTGGTTGGTGTTTTATGCAGCAAATTGATTGGAAGTCGAGTGAGCTTTAGGTTGAAGCTCAGCTGATCGGTACCCGGTTTCCAGATTAATCCGAGTATCTTTCCCTCGGTTCCTTTGTTTCCCAGATCGACTGACTCAGATGCTTCATGGTCAGGTTCTAATTCCTTTACAACTTCAGGTGCGTTGGAAACCCATTTTCTTAAGGTGAAGTGCGCGTTTTTGTGTATGTCGCGTACTTCCTTGGATATTCGCATTGCCTCTTCCAGAGACTGGAAACTGTCGAGATAGTCATCCATATAGTGGTTTTGAATGTTAGCTTCTACGGCTTCTGGATACTTGTCTATGTGTTTTTTAGCATTCCAGTTTTTCGCGAATATGGCTGTGCAGGGTGAACTAGCTGCACCGAAAATGATCGACGTCATTCTATATTCCTGTGGAGCTTCATTACGTCGATCCCCTCTCCAGAGATATCTTAAGGCATCTCTGTCTTCGGGTCTGACTTTGACCTGCATGAACATTTCGGCTATGTCCGCGGAGACAGCGATTTTATGGCGGCGAAAACGCATCATGACCCCTGGTAGTGATTGCAGTAGGTCTGGACCCGTAAGCAGGAAGTCGTTCAACGACACCCCCTTTGTTTTGGCTGCGGCATCGTGTACTATTCGAAACTTCTCTGGCTTCATTGGGTTATGGACGTCGAAATGGGGTAGGTATCATGTTCTTCCCGGTGTGCTAGTTTTCGGTGCTATCTCGGCGTATCCTTTTTGTACAAGGGAATTCATTTGTTCATAATACTTCCTTTTTAGATCTTCGTCTCGATCTAATTTTCTTTCAATGGAAACGAGCCGTTTTATTGCTGTTTCATAATTACCAGGCATCTCGATATCCTTTTTCTTCCAGAGAAGCGCTGTTTCTATGTGCCCGTCTTGTAACTGACGGGTGCTGCTATTTAGTATATCTTCAGCTTTCTTCTCTGGGTCGGAGTCTGGTCTTCTCGGATTGATAATGAGAGATTCCAGCGCGAAATATTCGCGGAGTTGGTCATCTATATTTCCCTCGCTCTTGTGCAGCTCATTGGCCGCGTGGACGCGCTGATACGGGGCTTTAGTGTGTGCCCCGTGTAGCACCCATCCTAATTCTGTGAGCGAGGCGATTGGCTGGTGCGGTGGACCTCTACGGATTTGAGTGGCTATCAGAAGTCTCCAATTGTCCTGTCCTATTAGGATCCTTGGGTTGCCGGAGGCATATATTAGCTGCTCCTTTAGGTCTTTCAAGTGGTTGCACTTGGCTATGTCTACTGCACGCACAGTCTGTGGCCCCAAGTTAAGGCTTGCGACCGTGCGTGCTCTGAATGGCACCCTTTTGCTGTGGAGACTCTTCAGCGATACTTTGATTCTTCGGGATTCCGGTGAATCGAGGGTAGTGTTCCCGATAGCGGTGATCTTAAACGGGTCCAACCGCCCTGTAGCTCCAATTTGTTTGGCGATCTCTTCATCCATTAGTGAAACTGTTGACCCATCATCCAGCAGGGCGTGTGTGTTTACAGCTCCCGCCGGTCCAATTACTCGCACTGGAATTATTTTTAAATACGCTTGATGCTTTGACACAGCGAATGAGTTAGCTACGGTTTCTTGAGGTTCTTTTTGTTTGACCTCAGTCTTCTCCTTTGTAACACTATGGAGAAGTCGATTGTGTGTCGCGGTGCATCCTTCTATTCCACACTTATTTGTTTTGCATTTGTGTGTCTGATTTCGATAACGTAAACAGCGGAAACATAAATTATTTTGCTTTGCGAGTTCCCATCTTTTGTTGATATCTGCTTCCTTAAATTTTTTACATTCGGATCCGTAGTGACCTTCTTTTTCGCACACTCTGCATTTCGGAGACGGCTTAGTAGTAGCCGCGTGTGCTCTATGTACTGTACGATTGCTTTGTGCTTCGTTAATAATTTCTGGAGGCGCAAATGCACTGCAGAAGCGAGCTTGCTCGGTAATAAAATCGCTGAAGCAGCCGAGGTCTGGTCTAGTCATATTTTTCGGTGTAGATTCTATACCACTGGGCACGTATAGAGTTTGGCAGTTTGTCGGTGAGGTGTCGTAGCAGCTCTGCGTTGACGAGGTAATGATCTCGCTTTAGGGCTCGAAGAGTGACGACGCTTCCCCTCACTTTGCTCGCGAATGTGCAGATGTCTCTGGGCGCTTCTGTACAGCGTGCTAATCCTCGTAACTTCTCGGTTTCTGCTTGCGCGATTGAATCTGGACGCCCAAATTGTAACTCCAGTTCTCGCATAATCTCATCCGGCTTAGCATGCCCAATAAGTTCTGAACTGACTGTTTCCAAGGCTCTTCCTTGTAGACTTCGTCTTAGTCTAGCAGTGTTTTCAATGTCATTGAAGTAGCCTCGGGTTGTTTCGTAAATGGCACGGAATGAAAGCCACTCGGTATGTGCTCCGCTAAAGCTTGGCAGTGTCATTATAGCTTTTGACGCTGCGAAAGTATGCGACGATAGTGGCGCACTCTCTAACTTTGATTTGTCAGCGAGCGCGGCTATAGCGGACGTGAGCTCCGATATAAATGGACGGAGCTAGCAGGTTCCTGGCTAGCTTTATTTGGCTTGGGATCCTTTTGTACATCTTCTGGATAGGAATCCTGGTATGTGAGCTCTGATACAATCGGTAGGAGCCCCCTGTCTTCATTAACGGTGGGTTCCTGGTTGAGCTTCTGTGGCATGGGATCCCTTTGTACATCTTCTGGATAGGAATCCTGGTTCGTGAGCTCCTTTTGGGGCTCACTGAGGTCGACAACGTCCGGGGTTGGCTTTGTGACGGTTTTATTAAATGGGGCCTTCCCTCCGGTGGTTGCGCCTTGATTTGACTTTTGTTTGGCTACAGAGTTTTCGAGCCAAGATCGAACGTACTCACTTTTGGAGTGACCATCTTCATCATAGTCGTCTGATTCGTCTTCTAGCCATTACAACCATCTGAAAAGAGATCTGCGCAAGTTCTAGTTTGATCTTCAATACTTCTTCACGAGCCTTTAAAATTCTTCTATTGGGTCGAACAGTCTTCCTTGATTTCGTACTGCAATTGGTGTGGCCCCTCGGTGGCTCTTCGGTGTGGGTGTCTTCCCGGGCTGTTGGCGATGATGCGCGGCTAAAGTCATCGTTGCCTTCTAGATGTTCCCTCTGCTTCGTTGTGCGGGCCGTAGTGGCCGGCGCGGGCAGGGGTATCCCTCCCTCGAGGGGGCAGCATGGCGCCTCAGCGCCCTCTACCGTTGACGGTGAGCGTGGTGGCATCTGGTGGTGGACGGCCGCGTTACTGGCCGACGAACCTCCTTCCAGACCGACGGTCCACGCCTTGGCTTCCCTTCCTTGCGAACGGGTGATCGGCATCTTGAATCTGAAAAATTCTGCGGTTTTAATACGGTGGTGACTATTTACCCGGTTCCGAAATACAAACGGATATATCCGGCTCGAAGGACCAACGAATGTGCCGGACGGGCGAAACTCTCCGGAGTAAATGTTGTCGAAGATACTTCGCGAGTCGCTCACGTCCTACACCTATAGGTTCCGGTGGGTACTTTCACCGCCGTATTTGTGGGTGCCGCTGAAATATTGTGGACTGTGGTTCAAATCAAAATGCACGATTAACAAATACAAATAGCAAGGTAGTGGCCAGCGGTTCGACTGATTGATTAGTCGCGAAATTTTATAACTATTGATCACGGTTGTTAAACTACGGTTGTTCACTATTGGTTGGTCACTGTATATTTCAAAAGATTTCTTTAAATTGTACGGTGGTATCAAAGATCTATTGGTGGTAGCTGGTTTTCTAACACTACTGACTAGCAGCTATTATCAACTAAACTAGTTGATTTTATCACTTGTGTAACTGCAGATATCAGTTACCACTTTCACTATAATATGTAACTGCGAATATCAGTTACGACCTTTTTCGGCTAGCTAACACTTTCACGATATGTAACTGCGAATGTCAGTTACGACCTTTTTCGGCTAGCTAACACTTTCACTATTCACTATATACTGCTACTAGTCACTTCAGCTACCACCGGATACCACTCACTTCACTTCACTGTCACTGGTAGTTCTTCACACTACTACTGGTACTGGGTCCCGAGCCCCTAAGGTAGACTTGGGCAATACTTTGCAGTGAGCCGCTTGCCATTTTCCGTTTGCCTCTTTATTGCATAAACTTTTCACTATACAAATGGCATAAATTGCAATATTTTCTATACAAAACTAATTGCTACACTAACATGCTATACATCATTAAATCGGTAGTCTGGTACTTTATTAGTAGATCATAAAGGTTACTCAAAATATTAACAATGTTAAAAGTTATTAAACGAAATCTCCAAAATTTTCATAATATTTGGGTACATTGATTCTTTGATTTTTCTATAACTACGAAATGCGTTTAATTAAACAAAAATATCCCTACACTTCTTTAATCTATAAGCCATATGCTAATTGAATGTCATATTTATAACTCTTTTAGAACATAAAATTATTTTCCTTATTTTAGTATGAACTATTACGCAGTTAATTAAAAACTTTCCACGATAAGACGCGCTGTGATTGGTCGATTTTTTGGTATATAATAAAAGTTGTTTATATCACTTGTTATCAAAACGACATTCTACACAAATATACTAAGAGTTATAAACATGCTAAATAACTATATTAATACACGTTTTCACTCAGTTTTGTCGGTAATTTCATTATTAATACAAAAAACAATATTCTTTATAACTTCGTTTCTTAGCGTTGTTAGGCCGTCGCGAACAGTGTTTAAAAAAATCCTGCTGGGGTTTTTGTAGGTTCTTCAGGACAGAGGTTTTTTGCGAACTAGTGGTAAATAAAAAAATGACTTTCAATAAGTATTATAAAATAATCTATATTGAATAAACAATACATACATGACCTATTCATACATATATACAAATATATAAATACATACATGTACATACAAATTTACATATTTAAATACATACTTAATTAGTACATACAAATGACTATGAATACATACATCTGTTTAGCAATACATATTAAATTTATTAGTCATGTAAAATACATTGTCTTTAATAGATTCATTGACCAACTTTTTAAAAGCTTACTTAATGGGTGCTTTTCTGATGTCATCGGGCAAGGAGTTCCAAAGGCGTGCAGCCTGAATTGTGAAGGAGTTACCATAGAACTCGGTGAAGTGAACATGAATACGGATTTTGTTGTACGGATATTGTAGGACCCTATCGTGAGATGAGGAGAGATAGTTAAATTTTCTATAAAGATAAGTAGGCGAAGATGGGTCATTTCAAAATTTGGGTCATGTCAAAATTTGGAAACTTAAAAAACAGATGTTGACTGTTGTTAGCAATAACCGGCCGAATTTGCTTAGAAGGTTCAGAATAAGTAACATAGGCAAATGGTGAAAAATTATTAAAAAAAATCACAAACATTCTGTCTAATTTTACTGCGCCCGTACACACTCGTAAGGGTCGATCGTTATGTAAAAACGTCGTTGCCCATAAATCACCTTCAACTGCAGAACTTAATAGTGGTATATCATTATTTATATATTTGAAAATAAGTTCAAAATTTGGCTACTCTTTTAAAAATAACCCTGTATGTTACATGGTAGTCAACCTTGTTTTTTTTTAATTGTAATAATATGTATAATATTTTATTTATTTTTTTACTAACTGGCACCCGACGCCGCCTGTCACACAAGAAATAACTGTGGAAATATTGTTTTAAATTGGGAAAAGTTATATAGTGTAAGTTGAAGTTCAATATATATATATATATATATATATATATATATATATATATATATATATATATATATATATATATATATATATATATATATATATATATATTGTCGGTAGAAAATGAGCGCCACCTACTGTAACCTTTGTGCAAGTGCAAGCAGTAAGTTGATAAAGTTATTGCACAATCTGGTGAACAGCATGGCAGTGCATAAAATACGTACAAATACATTAATTTTTATATATTGGATACCTATATTGTTTATAAGTTATATTCACACGATGTATTTGTATGATGGTTCATAGGTATTAGGCGTGTGTAACTCTTTACGGAACTGACTCACTGATTCGAATCACTGAAGTGTTTCAAAAGATTGGTTCAGTAACAATGTTTCAAATGCATCATTTGGATCTGGAACATTACTTTGCTCATTTAGTGCGACGCGTCTCGCTCGCGATGCGACTGAGCCACAAGCGAGAGAGTGGCGAGTGAGCGCGCGAAATAACAATCTATACAAGTCAGAAAGAGATAACAAATGAGAAGTGTATAATTCAACTCATAGAAAACAATGTCTTATTCCGTGTTCTGTGATTCAACTCGTACGGATTTTAGCTATGGTTATTCATGCACGTAAAAATGACCACTAAGGCGCTTACGTATCAAATACTATACGGTCGTCTTTTGCATATAATGTTTACATTAACAAGTTGTCCTTTTACGTTGATCCGGCACTAACTTGTCAAATTGTTTATGTTCGTTTGCGCCTGTTTACGAAAACATACGAGTTCTGTTTAGGATTTCTTTGCGTAGTGATTATTGTGACTTACTTTCTTCCTTTTCATCATAAATAATACGCCAGCTTGCCATAAATTAAGGACTAGCCGGCAGTCCTAAGTCTGGATAAAATATAAAGGAGGATCGATTTTATATACAACCTTATTACGGTACACAATAATTAACAATAACTAAATATATGATAAAAATATAATATATATTTTTATCATATATTTAGTTATTGTGTATAATACCTAAGCACTTATATCATTCAGCATTGTTGCCACATAACATGTCACTGAATCGGTCCGTAATAAACGCCCGCGACGCAACTTAATGTATTCGTAACATTCTGTATTTTATATCTTTTGAGTCGATGATCCAAATGAGCCAAATGAAACATATCAGTGCTTCGGAACATTTCAGTGATCGAGATGCAAATGTTCCAATCGCAAAAATGTTACACTTTTCCCACCTCCAATAGGTATACTAAGTTCTGATAAGAAGAAATGACTCATATTCACCATATACTATGTTGGTTTAGCTTTAGTGCCAAAAATGATTACAAAATCTGAACCCCAAATTGATAGGTAAAACTATGGTCGAGTTATTGGTGAACTTAATGTTTGCATTGTAAAAAATTACGGAGTTAAACTTTTATATCAAATCTTTGAGAAGAATGTTTGTGACAAACAGACGGATACACTGACGGATATCGGGGTGGCCCCAAATTTACTCGAACTGTCGATAGTGATAGTGTGCTAACAACTATGGTATTGATCGGACTTGATATAACTTCAGTTGTCTTTTTTTCAGGTACTAATCAACCTAAACACAGGAGGTTGCGGTTCCAAGGGTGCAATATCACCAGAATGCTTATTCCTTGTCATATGGAAAGTTGTACCAAGGTTTCGAGGCTATCAACAACAGGATGCTCATGAGTTCTTGCGTTATATGTTGGACAGGTTACTATAAATTATTTTTTATAAAATGAAAATTTTTTGCGTAATAATTTCAGCAGGATTCATCTTTATCCATTACACTTACAGGCTATCATAACTCTACTACTGAACGTAACATACAAAATTAAATGGTTGCGGAGACATTTTGTAAAATAATTAATTTATCATATTCCTCAAATTATTTTTTTATTTATTAGTTTTCAGCGATTGTGTTTACAACTACAATTTTTTTTTATATGATAGGGTGACAAACGAGCACACAGTCCACCTGATGGTGAGTGGTTACTGTGGCCCATAGACATCTACATCTATCCTCGATTACGAATCAAAATGCAGATGCGTTGTCACCCGTGAGGACTAAGATGGAATGCCTCGTTTCCAGTAAAAAGGGTCTCCGGTTCTCTACACTCACCATACAAAATACAGCAGCATTAAGCTACTATTTCACGCTGGTATTCTGTGAGAGCGTGGTCCTTCCCCGGTCGAGCCGACCCATTCGTGCTACAACTATACTACTAATATAACTGTAGCATGGCTCTACCACGTATAAAATACAATGAAAATGCTGTGAAAGTGCTGTGAAAAATGCTGTGAAAGTTAGTACACGCAGTCACTCACCTTCGATTTTCCGACGATATAGTCCTTATGGCAGAATCGCTGGAGGACCTTAGCACTATGCTCAATGACCTCAATAGTGCCTCCCAACGGATAGGTCTTAAGATGAACATGGACAAAACAAAGATCATGTTTAATGTCCATGTCACACCTATGCCGATAGTTGTTGGGAGCACTAAGCTCGAAGTTGTTGGCGAGTACGTTTACCTGGGACAAATAGTCCGGCTAGTTAAGTCCAACTTCGACCGAGAGGTCAATCAACGGATTCAACTCGGCTGGACAGTGTTCGGGAAATTACAACGCATCTTCTCGTCAGGTATACCTCAAAACCTGAAAACTAAGTTGTACAACCAGTGCGTGTTGCCAGTGATGACATATGGAACTGAGATGTGGTCCTTCACTGCTGGCCGTATGAGGACGCTCAAAGTCGCTCAGCGAGCTATGGATAGGGCTATGCTCGGAGTTTCTTTGCGTGATAAACTTAGAAATGAGGATATCCGCAGTAGAACCAGAGTAACCGACATAGCCCAACGGATTAGTAAGCTGAAGTGGCAATGGGCCGGCCGTATAGCTCGAAGAACCGACAACCGTTGGGGAAAAAATGTTCTTGAGTGGCAGCCTCGTACCGGTAGACGAAGTGTAGGGCTACCCCCCACTAGATGGAGTGTCGACCTGGTAAGACATGCAGGAAGTCGATGGATGCAGGTGGCTCAAGACCGTGCTTTGTGGCATACCTTGGGGGAGGCCTATGTTCAGCAGTGGACTTGTGAAGGGCTGTAATGATGATGATGATGAACGATGAAAATGATTGTATTTGTCGTATTGTGAACAACTTTTAACTGGAAGATCTCGGAAAATTGCTCTACATGTTGCTGTAGTGACACAATGAAAATATCTAGCACATTAATTGTACAGATCGCGGATTCAGTTATTTCTACTTACATTCTAAAATTGCAACAATTTAGTATTACAGTATCATTTATTAATTTAATTTACTTGCAATAAGGGCGACTATGGTTGCTGGAACAGTTAGAGATATTAAAAAATAGTATTATTTTTGTTGATTGTTGGATCAAAAACTGAAGTAGCAATGGGTTAGTCATGTCTGTTCTAGCTACCGGGCTAAGTAGCGTGCCTTGCGAAAGCCCTACGTCCAGCTGTGGATTGCTGCAGACTAATGAAGCAATGCCATAAATGCTTTATTGACTTAAGATTTGCCGCCATATCGAAAACTACTGGGTAACTTCACTATGTTTAATGTCACAGCTATATTATGTAGAATAACAAACAATTACTTTAGATTATTCCAGAGGAAATTATCATTTATTACATTTTATGATGTGTGCGCCATCTCTGGTATCTCATATAAATCTTTCTTAAAGGTATTACATCTGCCGTCTCTCATGGGTCTCTCTCTTTTTTCGTAATACACCATGCACCATACTAACTTGCCGCGTTCAAATTTCGTACAGAATTCTATAACCCATAATTACATAATATTATGTGTATTATCGAATTTATTTATTGTTCCAGGTTGCACACAGAGTTACTGCAATTACTTCCACCAGACCGATCTGATGGTGGTTTTGTACCAAGGACACCTTCTGCCTCTATAGTAACTGCTGTTTTTGGCGGCACGCTCCAGAGTGAAGTAAGTATTCTTTCTTTTCTTTTTTTTTTAATGTTACCCACTACGCGCCGCAAAGCCGTTGAATATGTATATTTATATTAGTATATACATATTTTCAATGTAGAATTTGTTTAGTTTCACAAATAAATTCGGCAACTATCCTTAAGCTTACAATACATTACAACACTTTTTATTGTACACCAACGAAACATAAATATAACAAATAATGAACAAACAATGAGGGAAAAACAAAAGGCGGTCTTATTGCTACATAGCAATCTCTTCCAGACAACCCAGAAGAGGAAGTTAATAAAAATAAGATTAACAGGTAGGGTGCACTAAATTGGAAAAAATAATACAAACTTATATACTAAAATGACAACATACTTTCGGTAGATTAATGACCATAACTAAGAGGAGAAAGAGAAAGGAGTTAAAGAGACAAATAGTGTTCCTTAATATAATGATTTCACATTTAATGATTGAGCCTTTTTAATTGACTGGGGTAAGGAGTTCCAGTGTCTTACCCCAAGAACAGAAAAAGATTTATCATAAAATCTCGAGGAGTGTACAGGACATTGGAGCGAAAGATTTTCTTTGGACCGTATGGAAAAATCGTGACAGGAGCTAAAAAATTTAAAACATTCTTTTAGATAGGGAGGACTTGATACATTAAATAAGACGCAGTAGAGCGCAGAAAGTATGTGAGTATTCCGATGAAGACAGATTGGGAGCCACTTGAGTTTAGTGCGATATTCCGAGAATATGGTCATATTTACGAAGCCCAAATATGATCCGTATACACAGATTTTGGATTCGCTCGTTTGTTAAGTTGCTCCTTGGTGATATTAAGGTAACAAATGTCAGCATAGTCGAGGATAGGGAGTAGTAAAGATTGTGCAAGTGTAATTTTGGTGGAAATGGGAAGCCTCCGGAGTGAAGCATATGCTGCGAACATTTTTCGCTGCTTTATTTTGGGAAGTCCAAGAAAGACTGGAATCCAAAAGGATACCTACATTTTTAACTACTTCATTATATGGGATAAGTATACCATTAAATACAATAGGTTGAAGTTGACATTTTTTAATTTTGGAAATCATTCTTTAACTCCCAATAATTATAGCTTGAGATTTTAAAGGGTTCACTGTCAATCCATAAGATTGTGTCCAGTCGAGAATACAAGCCAGATCCTTGTTGATACATTCAACAGCTTTGGGAAGATCTTCGATGGTTGTTTGTAAATATATTTGAAGGTCATCTGCATACAAGTGGTAGAGAGAAAATATTTTGGATGTAATCATATTAATAAAGATTGCGAATAAAAGAGGAGATAAGACACCACATTGTGGAATACCAGCTACGGTTAACGGTATTAAGCCACGAAGAAAGTCTATCTTGGGTGCGAATACGTTTTCGGCGCCCATACAAATAACTATGAAACCAGGAAATTGCAGTTGGAGATATGTTAAGAGAACGCAGAATCCCTAACAGGGTATCATGATCAACAGTATTGAAGGCATTGCTGAAATCCAGCAACACCAATACTGAGACTTGATGATTCTCCATACCGTGACGAATGTCGTCGGTGATTTTTAATATGAAGTGAGTAATCTTTCTTTTCTTTTTTTAATGTTACCCACTATGCGCCGCATAGCTGTTGAATATATATATTTATATTAGTATATATTTTCAATGTAGAATTTGTTTAGTTTCACAAATAAACTCGACAACTATCCTTAAGCTTAAAAAAAAAATTGGTTGCCTGTAAAGTCGGTATACGGGCGAAAGTTTTACGTGACAACGACTTTGAGTGGTAAAATAATTTTAATGTGAATATTCATTCGTATAGTAGGAAGAAGGATGAAATAACACTTTTTATGTCTGTCTCTCTCGCTCTTAGGCGGGCTAACCATGCCCGAGTGGAAGGGACGCGTGCCTCTCACTCGCTCTCATTGTGAGCGCATAACGTGAGCGGAGCGTAACGCAGTTTCTTGAAGTGTCACCCGGCAAACCAATTTATAAGACGTTGTCACGTCAATATGTATAAGACATGCAAACCAAGTTGATCCTGTCCGGTCCAATTAAAAAGTTAAAGAAATTTAATTACTAATTTGTCACTTGCTAGGCGGTAAACAAACCATTATAAGAAAAACCAAAAAACAAAGCATTTTGGAGGAGGTTTACCAATTCATATTGGGACAATGTGGCCAACTCTCTTGCCCTAAAACCCTTACGGAATGTTCGGGAGGCCATACAAACTTTTTAAATTGAGATGTAATAATAGTTTATATATAGGATCGTAATATTTTGAAAATGTGTGAGGTTCATAACATAATTAAGGTGGATCATCCACACTTCTAATGTGACAAATGAGAACCTCAGTAGTGTCATTAAAATATTATTATCCGTTCGATGTGCAGAGCACCACACTTCCACAGCGTACCAGCATCAAATAGCAGCATAATTGTGTTGTTTCATATGGTGAATGATTTTATGAGTGTTCCGGTTTTCGTCCACCGAAGAAACATATCTTTTTTTATGGAAAAGGGGGCAAACGAGCATACAGTTCATCTGATGTTAAGTGACTTCCACCACCCATGAACATCCGCCACACAAGAGGAATTGCAGGTGCGTTGCCGGCCCTTTAGAAAGGAGTAAGCTCTTTTCTTGAAGGTCCCCAGGTCGTATCGGTCCGGAAAAATCGTAGGTGATAAACTATTCCACAGAGAGGTCGTACGCGGAAGAAAACTCCTTGTGAAACGTACAGTGGTGGACCGCCAAGCATCCAGATGGTGTGGATGGTATTGGGAGGTTTGCCGCGTACTGCGTTCGTGGAATTTGGCGGCTGGGATTAATCCGAACAATTCCTCAGAGCACCCCTCGTGATTGATGCGATAAGATACGCAAAGAGATGCAACATCTCTTCGCAGCGCCAGTGAATCGAGCCGATCGGAAAGCATTCGGTCGTCAACGATTCGAGCCGCTCTGTGCTAGATGCGGTCGAGTGGAAGAAGCTGGCACTAGGGAGCCCTAGCCTAGAGATGGTTCTGCATTTATATTGAAGATAAATGTAGGTATATTTAGGTCAAAGCATCCATTTACATTCAGGTAGACTGTTCTTGTTTATCACTCTCATATTTTCGTTGAAGAGAAACATTAACAGAAAGAAGAAACTTCCTCTCTTATTATAATACAAACTTCGTAGTCTTCGATCAACAATACCAACTAGTTAACGGGTCACGTACAAAATCTCAGCTAAATACTGTCCGCACGTATATAAACTATGAAAAGATATATATTAAATTACAGTTAATGTGAAATCAACCTTAAGATACAACATATAAAGTTCTTTTTCCCCGTTATTGCCTTGCGAGCTACACTCTCACGTACAAGAGCTCACGTCTCATGTCCGTTCTTATTTACTGAGATGGATTTCTTGCGCCGACCCGACATCTAGTTGGTATTGTTCATCGAAGTTCATAGTATAAAACAAAGTCGCTTCCCGTCTGTACGCTTATTTATTTTAAACTAGCCAACGATTTTGATGCGGTTTTCATCAATAGATAGAATGATTCAAGAGGAAGTTTTATATGTAATAATACATGTATATTATAGTAGCGAAAGGACAAGAATTTCAAAGATTTGCCTCTTAGATCGGTGATTTATGAGGTGAAATCACCCGTGTGAAGCCGGGGCGGATCCGCTAGTCTAGATTATAGACGGCGAATTAATGTTTTGAAAACATTAAGCATGACATTTTATAGCAATCTGTAGAGGAAAGCATATGTCTGGCTGGGGATTTGTGATAGGCTACTTTGATGTAAATTACTTATTAAGAGGAGTAAGTCAGTTCAAATTCTAATTTCACCCCCACTTCCCCGCGCGTCGTATGCTATGTACCGACATGTTTGTAATCACTAATATTGTAAGTAGATAGGTCGTTAGATACTTATTTCATTAGGTTTATCATATTTGTGCCTGTTTCTTAACGTCAACCTAGTCGCTTCTTATTTTTATTACGGTTATTTCCCATTTTAATTTTACGTCGTCCTGTTGCGTAATGTATATTTTGATCGTAAGCGACACAACCTCCCCCTTCAAAGCCCGAAGCGAAACTGACTGGGCGGCAGGAATCAAGCTTCAAGAAGCCGATAGTTTAGGTAATTTCTTTTTACAGTGAAAATAATGGTATTTAAAAAAAGTAAATAACGTAAGCACTGCTTTATAGTTAGTACAGTTAGTATGCAAAGTTTCATGATCTTATTTAAAGTATTTTATGAATAACAGCGGTTTATTGTTTATTTTGGAGATAACTTTGGTTTTTTTTTCTATCGAGAAAATTTTAGGGAATCGTGTTTTCGTCTAACGTAGTCCTTAACATTAATCCTCAACTTTACCATATATTTATTTCAAAATTAATGCTGCAATACTTTCGGCATAACGGAGGATCTTGCTAAGCCATTTGAGGTTATATTTCCCCTTAATTTACGTTTGCTTGGTTTCAGGTTCGTTGCTTAGTTTGCGGCACTGAGAGTAAAAAGTTCGATCCGTTCTTGGATCTTTCATTGGAGTTACCTGAGGCGGGTCGACACGACTCACCTGTCTCTCTGACGGATTGCTTAGCAAGTTTCGTACAGGTAAATCATATGATAACGAAATCCTCATATTTTAATCATAATGACTCATGTTTGCTTTATGATGTGTACAGGAAATGTAATGCCATAAATACTAGGGTTAAAAAATAGAAACTCTTTTCTCACTTTCCTACATATGAGATTATTAGTAAGTACCCATATGAACATGAGTGTGGATTGCTACCCCCAGACCTGCTAGGGATCTTGACGCCTCTAATTAATGGTTACTACTTGAAATGTGTCAAAAAATCAATAACAATATTTATTATTAATTTAGTAGCGTTAAAGAGAATGGCGGCCAAATATCCCTAAAAAATACATATTTATGATATGTTTTGTAAAAAGTAAACGAGAAATGTTGATTTCTATTCATAAACATGCATTATAAATGTTATAATAATTCATTTTAAAAATAATTTTTTAAATCTGTGCTTCAAAATCTCAAAAACGCTATCCGCCATATTAGAATCCGTCGTGACGTCACTGATAAAGTAAAAATAAATAAAATAAATAAATAAAATTGATTTATTTCAGACTTTTGTCCATAAAAATTGTTAGTAGCATAAAAAAGAGATCTTAAAATCTACGTTAGTAACATTTTGGAAAATATTTATACTAATTTAAATATCTGCCTGCACTGCGCGACACCCCTGCAACATGTGTGTGAGAGTACACCCAGTGCCGCAGTATCGGACAGTCAACATATCGGAAAGTAAACAAGCTAATGTGCTGTGTGTTATTTTGAAATGTTTCAACTTATCATCACGATTGTTGACTTTTATCCCGTATTTTATTGAAATGGCATCATGGAAGACGGATCCGTAAAAACAGAAAGTATTAATCTACCAAAGAATAATACATTGATTTTTTTGCATGCGATTCGGTTTTTTATTCTGCTGCATTGAGGCATAGTAAAACATCAATGTAAATACCTATTAACAACTATAGTTTACACAATAACACATTACCATGTCAGTGTCTTTTGATAATTTGATAATACATAGTTCTGTTTATCTATGATTACAATCATTAGTTATATCTAAGATAACTTTATCTTTTACAAAATTTGACTTGCAATACCTATCACCTCATGATGTTTTGTTTTGTATAAACGATAGTTAAATATAAGTCATACTTTCATCAAAATGATCTTCACAGAAGTAGTCTAGTTTTTATAGACTATGTCTTCGGGTCTTTTTAGTTTTAGCCAAGTATTTCTCTTAACTAAATCAGTTGAATCCATAAATTCCCCTATTTTTGCTTTCAGGGACAACACACAATCGTTTTATTTACAGAATGGCGGCTAGCGTGTTCGAGGGAAAATTTAAAACAATAAATTACGAGGGTGGATTGAAAAGTACTCGGCCTAACCAAGAAAATAAACACATACTAAATCAGTTATAATTTTATTTTTCTACATAATCACCATCAAGTTCAATACACTTTTGCCACCTCCCCTTCCAAGCATGTAGACCGTTGAAAAAAAATGATTCTTCCTTAGAGTCAAAATATGCGTCTACAGCTGCTTTGACCTCGTCGTTTGTCGAAAATCTTTGACCTCCCAAGTGCTTTTTTAGGTTAGGGAACAGAAAGAAGTCTGATGGTGACAGATCAGGTGAATACGGCGGATGCGGTAACAGTTCAAAGCCACAGTTGTGAATTTCAGCCATTGACTGTACTGACGTGTGAACACGGGCGTTATCTTGATGAAACAGGACTTTTCTTCTGAGCATTCCTCGACGTTTTTCTTTTATTTCCTCTCGTAAACGACGTAGTAAGGTGCAGTAGTAATCAGAGTTTATAGTCTGACCCCTTTCAAGATAATCAATCATAATCACACCTTTCGAGTCCCAGAATACTGAAGCCATCACCTTATTTGCCGACAAAATCGACTTAGCCTTTTTAGGGGGTGGTGAACCAGGTCTTCTCCACTGTTTTGATTGTTGTTTTGTTTCCGGTGTACAGTAATGAACCCATGTTTCGTCCATAGTAACAAAACGATTCAAAAAATCATCTGCATCGGCTTCAAATAACTCCAAACAGTCGCGTGAAATAGTCAATCGCGTCCTTTTTTGTTCAACTGAAAGCAGTCGCGGAACCCACCTCGCAGACACCTTGTGGAAACCCAACTCGTTGACAATGATGTTTTGAGTTCGTTCATAAGAGATGCCTATAATCTCGGCTATCTCTCTAATTTTTAATCTGCGGTCTCCCATTATTAAATCAAGTACTTTTTTAATATTTTCGTCAGTAGTTGACGTCGAAGGCCTTCCAGAGCGGGGTTCATCTTTCACACTCTCTCTACCACGCTTAAATTCTGCTATCCATTTTTGACGGATGAATATGACAGAGCACAATCGCCTAATGTACTGACCATGTCATCATGGATGGCTTTTGATGATAGCCCCTTCTTATGGAGGTACTTAATGACGGCACGCTGCTCGATTTGCTATATTCGCGGAAATTATGTCCGATTACTTTGTTAATAAATTTATAAAATCACAACTAATTATCGCACACGTTTCGAACTTCACACAATGAACTAGTCTGAACTGAACTAAATAATGTGGGTAGATTTGATTTTTAGAATTGAATGGATCTGTGTTAGGCCGAGTACTTTTCAATCCACCCTCGTAAAAATAGTTTTTATGGCACTATTCGGATTAAATTTTTTTATATAAACATTATAGTGGTTTATTATCATTTATCACTGTAGCATTCATTGAAAACACTATTTGAAAATGGGTGTAATATCCTGTTCTCCAGAACAGTTCTGTTATAATTGCGGGTTATAATATGTTTGAAGTGTGTTACTTACCTGGCATGTCGTAAAAGGCGACTATAAAAAAAGTTATTAAGTAATAATTATTGTAATATTATAATAATTATTATTATATTATAAAAGGATATTGGTTTTGTGATTGTGTGGGCGATGATTGGCTAGCCACAGCTTAATTTTCCATTTAAACATAATAATCTTTTTGGCTAAACTTCATCCGAGTAGCTCACTGCTCTTTGGAACCAGCCTACTCCTGTGGTTACAGGTGTACCGTGTGATGTATACGTATTTACAAAATGTCTGGTAACACTGGGTGGGTGGGGCTTCTTTTCTAGTTAAGCCAGAGATACGTCTGGGAAGGTATCACCTTTTCACCTGCTTCTGCTCCCGAATAGTAGAGCTTGCACTAGTGTTTCCAGTCTGAAGGGTATAAAGAGCGGGTAAAATTACTGGTTGTGACACATTCCGTCTTAGTTTTTAGAGGCGACAACGGATCGGAAGCCTTCCTTGTTTGCAGTTAACTGTAAGTGTCTGTGGATTGCAGTAGTTACTTACAATCGTAATCGCTAATAAAACAACTGAACACGCTTTGTTTAATAAACTTTAATCCTGTTAATGTTCAACAGCGGTAAAATCTGACACCTCAAACTTCATTTATTGTACGTCTGGAAACAATAACAGCAACTATGGCAAATATCCTTCCTATAAGGCATGTATGGGGGAGCAAGAAACGGCGGCTCATGTGTTGCTGACATATCCGTAGGTCACTGCATACAGGGCTAAACATCTGATCCAGGATAGCTTCCTGAATTTGCTTGCAACGTCAAAGGACTGTTGAACTTCTTCGGGAAGATTTCATGGCTCGATTAATCACATTATTCCTGCCCACACGCAAAATACGCGCTTAGACGTGGAGCTGCGGAAAACAGCCCGTTGTAAACTAAACTAAACGATTCTTCTTATGAGGCAATCAGTGGGAAAGGACTGTGTTAAGTAGTGAACTTTTGATAGGCTTTAATAAATTAATGAATCATCTGCTCAATTGATAGCACGACATCAACAATAACAATTCTCTTTACAGGTTGAAGAGTTGGCAGATACGGAAAGGTACTTCTGCAGTAGTTGTAAAAGCAAACAGAAGTCAACCAAGCAGTTTTGGATAAGGCGGCTACCCAATGTTCTCTGTCTGCACCTGAAAAGATTTCGATGGCATAACTACTTTAGGTAATACAATTTGTGTCTACTTCTTTGCCGTTATTTAAATACTTAAGTTAATTATTTCGCGTATGTGTGAAATTAAAAAAAAAACTATTTGGTGAATATGTTAAGTTTATAAATAAACAATTGGGCAGCGCGGCGGTATGTTTTCTGCCTTAAATATGAAATATGCCTAAGCCCAGCTGTGTATGTAGGCGGTAACATCACTCTTAATATTTGTAATGTTATATTAAATATTTGTAAGGTTTATTTTATTTATAAGATGATTTAGAAGTATCTGTGGTGTAATGAGGGAAGTGTACCATCAAAGAATAATATTGTAAAAGGGCAGTTTAATGCTATTGTGTTTCATATATTGTGTAGAAAACCAGAGACCCTTTTACTTGAAATGAGGCATTCCATCTTAGTCCTTAGGGGTGACAACACAACATGTGCAACATGTAACTCCTTTTACTTCAGCGTTGACCTTTTAAACAAAAATAAAACAACAAAAGTATGTATATATTTTTATAGGTAATGTCTATTAAGTATCTTGAGCCAGTTTTTATCATGTTTCTATAATTGATGTACACAACCGAGGGGGAAGTCTGAAGAAAATAATATATACGAATTTCGATTATCCACCCCACAAGGGGTGGATTCTTTAGGGTGGCTAAACAGAATAACTTATCTTGGTAACTGAGATACTATTTTTATATGTTAATTAATTAGCAATGATCTTAAGATGCTGATATCTTAATGAGGATGAATCGAGAATGAATGATGAAGTATTAAATGATTATGCACTTTAGTTCGTCATTGAAGAAGGTTTATTATATTAATACGGACCTTAGTGGTGGAAGCTTTTCTCCAAGTTTATATGGGACCAGTCCTAAAATATAACTTATTTAATAAAGTAAGAATACTTATTCAATAATTCAAAGGCAGTGGTCTGAGTTAATTTTAAAATAATACTTACTTACTTACTTATCGTCACGCACAATCCCTAACGGGGTAGCCAGAGAGAACAGATCGCCAAGTGTCACGATCCTTACATACCTCTTTCGCTTCTTTCAGGTTCATTAACTTCTTCATACATGCACGTCTAGGTATCCGAGTACTCTTGACCCTCCCCTCTTCGAGCAATTTGCTCACATGGTCTTCGAAAGTTAGTCTCGGTCTACCTCGACACCTTTTAATATTTACTTTCGCTCTATATATTTTCTTCACCATTCGGTCTTCACTCATTCGTTCAACGTGTCCAAACCATTGGAGTACGCCCCTATCAATTTTTGTGATAAGGTCATCTTTCAATCCTGCCATATTGCGAATCTCTTCGTTTCGCTTTCGGTCGGCTATGGTAACGCCACACATTTTAAAATAATATGTTTTTGAAAATATTGATCGAAGTCGCTTCTTTCGCATATTTTGAAAGTTGATTGTATTAATTGGTACATATTCGTTCAATGTTTGAAAGTAATAGTAAAAGACGAATTGTGGGTTGTCTCCTGTAATGGCGCTGTAACAATATCCACTATCCTATATTTTCCCTTGGGCGTTATAAGAGGCGACAGAGGGAGACGAATCTGGGGATGGGCAGCTGTGTTTTCCTAATAACAAGTAAAAATAGAAAACTGCGGTTCGTAATCCGCTTGCCAAGCGTGCCAACTATGGCAAATTTTCAGCAGTCGACTATATAATAGGCTGTTTGGCTTATCTCCCAAGGAGATCCAACGCCAAGAATGCCAACGCTCTGTCTATGCGGTATATATAGAAAAGCTCTGAGTTCGGAGCTATTCTACATATATACCGCAGTAACACGATTTAGGATTCGATGTGTTTAGGTAGTGGTTCAACGTTAGCGCCGCCATTGTTGTAGGTAGCGGACTGCCTGTTGGTCTGGTGGTTGTAGTAGTGCGCTGCTGACTATGAGGTCCCGGGTTGGGTTGGTTGGGCTCAAAGAATCAGTTATTAAGCTCTTCCATAAAGAAGTTGGCGGTGTCCACCGCTGTGCTGTGGAAAGCATGTGAAGCCGTTGCTCCTGTGCTTGATCTCTCCAGTCGTGTCCATTTTACCGATCCGTCGGACCATGAGAGTGAGAAAATAGAGAGTGCACCTGTGCTTGCGCATGCACTTTGGCACTATAATCCTGTCCTGCGCCAATGGCCAGTCTCCATTAAGGCAGGCCGCCGGGATCGAAATTCGTTCTGAATGTGAAGGACATTATAAGGGTAACGTGGGTTGTGTGTGCGCAGGACGAAGGTGGACACGATCATCTCGTTCCCGCTGCGCGCGCTGGACATGGCGCGCTTCGTGCCGCGCGCCGCGCCCGCCTCCCCCTCGTCCCCCGCCGCACACCTCTACGATCTGGCCGCCGTCATCGTGCACCACGGCTCTGGGTACCGCACTCAAGTTTTTTTTAAAGTGACTAGGTGTATAATAACTACGGTGGAGTGATTTTTTTTTAAATTTTCACTTTAGCTAAAAGCTGAGTGATATGGTCAATAAACAAATGCGATAGTATTTTTAGGCTGTTATTAGTAAAATAGTTTTGAAAAAAGAAACGTCAATATTCGTTAATGTAAAACTTTATAAAAAATATTTGAAATTCTTTTTCTCTTGTTTCTAAACACATCCAATCATTAATAAAAATCTATTTTCACAGTTTAATCTTTGAGTCTTAAATATAATAGATAAAATGCGGGTCGGACTGAAAACCAGTGTCGGGATCAGAGCAATTCGTGTTTCTGTATCTCGACTTTTACTGAGTCCTGTCCATTTCACGGTCTTATGCTGCTACACAGACTCATTTTATATTATTCTTACATTTTTGTTAATTTAGGGAAATATTGTTTTATTTTCTGTTTAATTCCAATTTCTTGCTTTGTTTTGTATTTATTGTGATTAGACCGTGAATAAATGTTTTTCTTTCTTTCTTTCTTTCTTTCAACATAATCTATGTTTCAGTCGCTAGTAAGCACTGAAAACATACAAAATACTATTTCAATAAATTCTTAGAGGTTATACATCAGAATGAAGTTGTAAAAAATGAACGAAATGACACTTTTTTCAAAAAATTTTCGTGTTACTTTGCAGCTCAAACCATTATCAAATATATAAAAATGTTTGTTCGTACTGTATGTGCTGCCATACCGTTCATCAGATTGCGCTAAAACTATGTCAATTTATTGTTTGTACTTAAGCGATGGTAAGTTGAGTAGGTGGCGCGCGTATAGCACCGAAAAACTTCTTCGAAAGTTATGTATCTACATGACCATCAATTCAAGCTTCGTATAAACGCCTATGTCATGTCTACACGCTTAACCACTCTGATACCATCAAGTTTTATCACTTGTCTCGGGCAAACCTGGCCGCATCTACAAGGACTTGTCTTGGCCGATCCTAGTTTTAACCAGCCAGGACGAATAGATATGCTGCTTGGAGTTGAAGTATACGCCCAAACAATGAAGAATAATATAATCAAAGGACCCCCTGGTTCTCCATGTGCGCAAGAGACAAACCTAGGCTGGATCCTTTTTGGTACTGTTCGAGACAACAATTTACGGAATGAGATACTGGTAATGCATCACCACGTCAATTTTGATGATATGCTGCAAACATTGTGGGAAATAGAACCTGAAACTTCTTCAAAAATGATAACCAAGCCACTAGAGGTAAACACTAGAGATATAGCAAAAACTCAATTAGAAAGGCGATTTGTCAGAAACCCAAAATTGAAAGAGGAATATGTTAAGGTCATGGAAGAATATTTAAAACTACATCATATGGAAGAAGTCCCACTAAATGATATAAACAATGCCGCAGTGTATCTTCCACATCATCCAGTAGTCAAAGAAACCAGTGAAACAACTAAGATTCGAATAGTATTTAACGCCTCATCTCTTGGAGCAAATAATGTTTCTCTTAATGACGAACTACTTGTTGGACCTCAACTTCATGAAGATATTAGATCATTAATAATGCGGTGGCGGCTTAGGAAAATATGTTTTGTGGCTGATATAGAGAAAATGTATCGCCAAATCTTAGTAAAAAAAGGGAGGATGCAGACTATCAGCGTATTTTGTGGCGTAATAATCCCATGGACTGTGTCAAAGACTACCGCTTATTGAGGGTTACATTTGGTACAGCTTCGGCACCTTACCTTGCCGTGAAAACCCTCCAACAAGTAGCTGACGACGAAGGCAAGTATCACCCAGTTGCTGCTAAAACAATAAAAGAAGATTTTTTTATGGATGATTTAATGTCTGGTCAAGATAATATCACAAAAGCAATAAGAACTGCAAAGGAAGTTTCCTACATTTTACAAAGGGGTGGTTTTAAATTACAAAAATGGGCGTCTAATAGTTTGGATTTTTTGAAGGAATTCGATTCCGATGAACAAAGCTCTCTCGTCAATATTGATTTCGATGTACACGGGACGGTGAGAGCGCTTGGTTTATCCTGGAACATAGAGAAGGACATACTGGAGTACAATATTAATTTACCAACACCCTCTGAAACCATTACTAAAATAATCATAACGGTTGTTTGATCCACTAGGCTGGTTAACTCCAACCCTCCTCCCTGCAAAAATAATAATGCAGAAGTTGTGGCTAGAGAAAGTCTCATGGGATGATGCCGTTGAACCTGAAATAAAAAAAGAATGGTGGAATTGATTTAAGCTATTTCTTATGTTATTACCATTCCATATAGGAATGGTAATAACATAAGAAATAGCTTAAATCAACTAAATGAGATTAAAATACCTAGATGGCTTGGTACTACAGAGAAAAATATAAAAAATGTCACAATACATGGTTTTTGCGATGCATCAACAAGAGTGCATGGAGCAGTTACTTATTTAAGAGTTAAACATACAAACAATACTGTCACTACTTACCACTTTCGCTTCCACGATTAGAGTTGTGTGGTGCGCAACTGTTGTCAAAATTACTAAAACAAATAAGTGAAGCTACTCGCATTCCTCATGCACAGATTCATGCCTGGACTGACTCAACAATCGTTTTATCATGGCTGCAAGGAGATCCATCTAGATGGCATACTTTTGTAAGAAATCGTATCGTCACTATTTTGGAGAACAGTGGAAACCAATGGTATCACGTCCAATCCAAGGAGAATCCAGCCGACATTGCTTCTCGTGGATTACTATTACCTGAATTAAACGGGTGTAAGTTGTGGTGGCAAGGCCCAGAGTGGTTAAAACGGGAAGATATTTATTTGATGATGAAAACATCAAGTACTGAAGAAACGGACATAGAAAGAAAAATTATTATCAACTCCAATCTTAAGAAAGAAATAAAGTACCCTTAAAAGGATGTTCATGGTCTAGCCGTTTTGGAGAGTTTAATAGTTTAAATGAATTGTTAAGGACATTAAGTTACTGCAAAAGATTTTTAAATTTTAAGAAGCAAAAAGTAAGTGATATAACACAGTCTATTTCTACAGAAGAATTAAATCTTGCCTTAGAAATTGGTGTAAGAATTGCTCAAGAAGAGGATTTTACAGATGAAATAACATGTCTTAAAGGAAGAAACCGCATAAGTAGCAAGAGTTCCATAAAGAATTTAAATACTTTTCTCGATAGTAAGAATATTCTCAGGGTGGGCGGCAAACTCAAACATGCGTCAATATCGGAGAACATGAAATATCCAATGATATTAAGTCACCAAAATAACTTAGCTGTATTGATTGTACGCGATGCTCATAAAAAACCCTACATGGAGGTGTTCAATTAACCATGAACTATGTAAGGTCTCGCTTCTGGATAGTAAGAGTTAAGTCACTGATAACATCCACAATTCATAAGTGTCTTATTTGTGCCAAACAACGAGCTAACACTAGAACCCAAATTAGGGGTGACTTAACAGAAGTAAGAGTTACACCGTCGCGGCCATTTTTACATGCGGGAGTCGATTTCGCCGATCCACTGCAAATTCTTATCACAAGAGGTCGAGGAATCAAAACTGATAAGGCATATACAACATGTCCCAAAATTCAACGACAAGCCAACACCGGAGGATCCCGGACTAATCGGGGGAAAAAAGAAAAAAAATATATCCCAATTATATTTTAAGTTATATAAAAAAAATGAAAAACTTCAGAAATTGAGACCGTTTATGATATTTTTCACTACCATGACCACAATTTTTTTTAAAATTTGTTTCTTTTTTTTATAGGCAACCTGAATAGCACTGCTATCTACCACAATTCTTAAAAAATCCAGAATAACTCTTGTTTTATCACGAAAATTATATTATAATTATATATCTTACATGTTAAACGCCAAACAGTCCAAAATGCGCCAGAACTCTAAATCACAAAACACACAATCGTAGTCCAAGATAATGCCAGCTCAGTTCAGTTTGCAGATCACTTCCAGTCCAAATAATGCCAGGTCAGTTAAGTTTGCAGGTCGATTCCAGTCCAAAAAGCCAAGCCAAAAGTCGATAGTATGTACGAAAGCTACGTAAGTTGAATTGGAAACGGTACGCAGTAAACAAAGGAGCAGAGCGTACTGAACTAACTTGCTGAGAATAGTAACAGCTTCTCTACCTGCCCTGTTGTTTTCTCTTTTTAACGTAAATATTTATATCTATCTATCTCTCTTTAACATCTAAGGTATGTATGCCCCATTCAAATTCCTAGAAATTGTAACTGTGCCGGACGGGCGAAACTCTCCGGAGTAAATGTTGTCGAAGATACTTCGCGAGTCGCTCACGTCCTACACCTATAGGTTCCGGTGGGTACTTTCACCGCCGTCTTTGTGGGTGCCGCTGAGGTATTGTGGACTGTGGTTCAAATCAAAATGCACGATTAACAAATACAAATAGCAAGGTAGTGGCCAGCGGTTCGACTGATTTATTCGCGAAATTTTATAACTATAACTATCGATCACGGTTGTTAAACTACGGTTGTTCACTATTGGTTGGTCACTGTATATTTCGAAAGATTTCTTTAAATTGTACGGTGATATCAAAGATCTATTGGTAGTAGCTGGTTTTCTAACACTACTGACTAGCAGCTATTATCAACTAAACTAGTTGATTTTATCACTTGTGTAACTGCGGCTATCAGTTACCACTTTCACTATAATATGTAACTGCGAATATCAGTTACGACCTTTTTCGGCTAGCTAACACTTTCACGATATGTAACTGCGAATGTCAGTTACGACCTTTTTCGGCTAGCTAACACTTTCACTATTCACTATATACTGCTACTAGTCACTTCAGCTACCACCGGATACCACTCACTTCACTTCACTGTCACTGGTAGTTCTTCACACTACTACTGGTACTGGGTCCCGAGCCCCTAAGGTAGACTTGGGCAATACTTTGCAGTGAGCCGCTTGCCATTTTCCGTTTGCCTCTTTATTGCATAAACTTTTCACTATACAAATGGCATAAATTGCAATATTTTCTATACAAAACTAATTGCTACACTAACATGCTATACATCATTAAATCGGTAGTCCGGCACTTTATTAGTATATCATAAAGGTTACTCAAAATATTAACATTGTAAAAAGTTATTAAACGAAATGTCCAAAATTTTCATAATATTTGGGTACATTAATTCTTTGATTTTTCTATAACTACGAAATGCGTTTAATTATACAAAAATATCCCTATACTTCTTTAAACTATAAGCCATATGCTAATTGAATGTCATATTTATAACTCTTTTAGAAAATAAAATTATTTTCCTTATTTTAGTATGAACTATTACGCAGTTAATTAAAAACTTTCCACGATAAGACGCGCTGTGATTGGTCGATTTTTTGGTATATAATAAAAGTTGTTTATATCACTTGTTATCAAAACGACATTCTATACAAATATACTAAGAGTTATAAACATGCTAAATAACTATATTAATGAATGTTTTCACCCAGTTTTGTTGGTAATTTCATTATTAACACAAAAAACAATATTCTTTATAACTTCGTTTCTTAGCGTTGTTAGGCCGTCGCGAACATCTCTCCCGCCGTGCAGCGTCGCGACGATTTTCTCACAGCGGCGCTGCATCCATTTCGGTGAGCGACGTTGCTTCTAGTTCGGCAGCGGCACGAGTTTCCTGGTTGGCCTCTTGATTAGGCCGTTTGCTGTGCGTACCTCCACAGTGCGAATCTGTCCGTCCGCACCGGGGTAAACAGCTTCCACCCTCCCTCGTGACCAGGTGTTACGTGGTAACTGGCCGTCAGCTATGAGGACTGGATCGCCCACCTGGAGATTGGGACCTCGCCCATGGGCCTCCCGCCGGTTTTGAAGTTCCGGTAAATACTCTCGGACCCAACGCTGCCAGAACATGTCAGCGAGTATCTGGGAGCGTCGCCAGTTTCTTTTGCTATTCATATCCTTTTCATTAAATACTCCAGGTGTCGGCAGTCTCTCAGATCCTCCTAAAAGGAAGTGATTTGGAGTGATGGATTCGTCGTCGTCGCTGTCTACAGAGATGTGAGTCAATGGTCTGCTATTTACTGTGTACTCCACCTCGCAGAGCAGCGTAGCTAATACTTCTTCATGCGGATGTCTCTCATGAAGGATGGTGTATAGTGCCATCTTCACGCACCATATGAGACGTTCCTTCTTGGTTGGTGTTTTGTGCAGCAAATTGATAAGAAGTCGGGCGAGCTTTAGGTTGAAGCTCAGCTGATCGGTACCCGGTTTCCAGATTAATCCGAGTATCTTTTCCTTGGTTCCTTTGTTTCCCAGATCGACTGACTCAGATGCTTCATGGTCAGGTTCTAATTCTTTTACAACTTCTGGTGCGTTGGAAACCCATTTTCTTAAGGTGAAGTGCGCGTTTTTGTGTATGTCGCGTACTTCCTTCGATATTCGCATTGCCTCTTCCAGAGATTAGAAACTGTCGAGATAGTCATCCATATAGTGGTTTTGGATGATAGCTTCTACGGCTTCTGGATACTTGTCTTTGTATTTTTTAGCGTTCCAGTTCTTCGCGAATATGGCTGTGCAGGGTGAACTGGCTGCACCGAAAATGATCGACGTCATTCTATATTCCTGTGGAGCTTCATTACGTCGATCCCCTCTCCAGAGATATCTTAAGGCATCTCTGTCTTCGGGTCTGACTTTGACCTGCATGAACATTTCGGCTATGTCCGCGGAGACAGCGATATTATGGCGGCGAAAACGCATCATGACCCCTGGTAGTGATTGCAGTAGGTCTGGACCCGTGAGCAGGAAGTCGTTCAACGACACCCCCTTTGTTTTGGCTGCGGCATCGTGTACTATTCGAAACTTCTCTGGCTTCATTGGGTTATGGACGTCGAAATGGGGTAGGTACCATGTTCTTCCCGGTGTGCTAGTTTTCGGTGCTATCTCGGCGTATCCTTTTTGTACAAGGGAATTCATTTGTTCATCATACTTCCTTTTTAGATCTTCGTCTCGATCTAATTTTCTTTCGATGGAAACGAGCCGTTTTATTGCTGTTTCATAATTACCAGGCATCTCGATATCCTTTTCCTTCCAGAGAAGCGCTGTTTCTATGTGCCCGTCTTGTAACTGACGGGTGCTGCTATTTAGTATATCTTCAGCTTTCTTCTCTGGATCAGAGTCTGGTCTTCTCGGATTGATAATGAGAGATTCCAGCGCAAAATATTCGCGGAGTTGGTCATCTATAGTTTCCTCGCTCTTGTGCAGCTCATTGGCCGCGTGGACGCGCTGATACGGGGCTTTAGTGTGTGCCCCGTGTAGCACCCATCCTAATTCTGTGAGCGAGGCGATTGGCTGGTGCGGTGGACCTCTACGGATTTGAGTGGCTATCAGAAGTCTCCAATTGTCCTGTCCTATTAGGATCCTTGGGTTGCCAGAGTCATATATTAGCTGCTCCTTTAGGTCTTTCAAGTGTTTGCACTTGGCTATGTCTACTGCACGCACAGTTTGTGGCCCCAAGTTTAGGCTTGCGACCGTGCGTGCTCTGAATGGCACCCTTTTGCTGTGGAGACTCTTCAGCGATACTTTAATTCTTCGGGATTCCGGTGAATCGAGGGTAGTGTTCCCGATAGCGGTGATCTTAAACGGGTCGAACCGCCCTTTAGCTCCAATTTGTTTGGTGAACTCTTCATCCATTAGTGAAACTGTTGACCCATCATCCAGCAGGGCGTGTGTGTTTACAGCTCCCGCCAGTCCAATTACTCGCACTGGAATTATTTTTAGATAGGCTTGATGCTTTGACAAAGCGAATGAGTTAGCTACGGTTTCTTGAGCTTCTTTTTGTTTGACCTCAGTCTTCTCCTTTGTAACACTATGGAGAAGTCGATTGTGTGTCGCGGTGCATCCTTCTATTCCACACTTATTGGTTTTGCATTTGTGTGTCTGATTTCTATAGCGTAAACAACGGAAACATGAATTACTTTGCTTTGCGAGTTCCCATCTTTTGTTGATATCTGTTTCTTTAAATTTTTTACATTCGGATCCGTAGTGACCCTCCTTTCCGCACACTCTGCATTTCGGAGACGGCTTAGTAGTAGCCGCGTGTGCTCTATGTACTGAACGATTGCTTTGTGCTTCGTTTATAATTTCTGGAGGCGCAAATGCACTGCAGAAGCGAGCTTGCTCGGTAATAAAATCGCTGAAGCAGCCGAGGTCTGGTCTAGAGTCATATTTTTCGGTGTAGATTCTATACCACTGGGCACTTGTAGAGTTTGGCAGTTTGTCGGTGAGGTGTCGTAGCAGCTCTGCGTTGACGAGGTAATGATCTCGCTTTAGGGCTCGAAGAGTGACGACGCTTCCCCTCACTTTGCTCGCGAATGTGCAGATGTCTCTGGGTGCTTCTGTACAGCGTGCTAATCCTCGTAACTTCTCGGTTTCTGCTTGCGCGATTGAATCTGGACGCCCAAATTGTAGCTCCAGTTCTCGCATAATCTCATCTGGCTTAGCATGCCCGATGAGTTCTGAACTGACTGTTTCCAAGGCTCTTCCTTGTAGACTTCGTCTTAGTCTAGCTGTGTTTTCAATATCATTGAAGTAGCCTCGGGTTGTTTCGTAAATGGCACGGAATGAAAGCCACTCGGTATGTGCTCCGCTAAAGCTTGGCAGTGTCATTATAGCTTTCGACGCTGTGAAAGTATGCGACGATAGTGGCGCACTCTCTAATTTTGCTTTGTCAGCGAGTGCGGCTATAGCGGATGTGAGCTCCGATATAAATGGACGGAGCCCCCTGTCTTCACTTATGACAGGTTCCTGGCTAGCTTTATTTGGCTTGGGATCCTTTTGTACATCTTCTGGATAGGAATCCTGGTTGGTGAGCTCTGATACAATCGGTAGGAGCCCCCTGTCTTCATTAACGATGGGTTCCTGGCTGAGCTTCTGTGGCATGGGATCCTTTTGTACGTCTTCTGGATAGCAATCCTGGTATGTGAGCTCTGATACAATCGGTAGGAGCCCCCTGTCTTCATTAACGGTGGGTTCCTAGCTGAGCTTCTGTGGCATGGGATTTTCGTAGTGACCATCTTCATCATAGTCGTCTGATTCGTCTTCTTCTACAGCCATCTGTAAGGAGATCTGCGCAAGTTCTAGTTTGATCTTCAATACTTCTTCACGAGCCTTCAAAATTCTTCTATTGGGCCGAATAGTCTTCTTTGACTTCCTACTGCAATCGGTGTGGCCCCTCGGTGGCTCTTCGGTGTGGGTGTCTTCCCGGGCTGTTGGCGATGATGCACGGCTAAAGTCATCGTTGCCTTCTATATGTTCCCTCTGCTTCGTTGTGCGGGCCGTAGTGGTCGGCGCGGGCAGGGGTATCCCCCCCTCGGGGGGGCAGCATGGCGCCTCAGCGCCCTCTACCGTTGACGGTGAGCGTGGTGACATCTGGTGGTGGACGGCGGCGTTACTGGCCGACGAACCTCCTTCCAGACCGACGGTCCACGCCTTGGCTTCCCTTCCTTGCGAACGGGTGATCGGCATCTTGAATCTGAAAAATTCTGCGGTTTTAATACGGTGGTGACTATTTACCCGGTTCCGAAATACAAACGGATATATCCGGCTCGAAGGACCAACGAATGTGCCGGACGGGCGAAACTCTCCGGAGTAAATGTTGTCGAAGATACTTCGCGAGTCGCTCACGTCCTACACCTATAGGTTCCGGTGGGTACTTTCACCGCCGTCTTTGTGGGTGCCGCTGAGGTATTGTGGACTGTGGTTCAAATCAAAATGCACGATTAACAAATACAAATAGCAAGGTAGTGGCCAGCGGTTCGACTGATTTATTCGCGAAATTTTATAACTATAACTATCGATCACGGTTGTTAAACTACGGTTGTTCACTATTGGTTGGTCACTGTATATTTCGAAAGATTTCTTTAAATTGTACGGTGATATCAAAGATCTATTGGTAGTAGCTGGTTTTCTAACACTACTGACTAGCAGCTATTATCAACTAAACTAGTTGATTTTATCACTTGTGTAACTGCGGCTATCAGTTACCACTTTCACTATAATATGTAACTGCGAATATCAGTTACGACCTTTTTCGGCTAGCTAACACTTTCACGATATGTAACTGCGAATGTCAGTTACGACCTTTTTCGGCTAGCTAACACTTTCACTATTCACTATATACTGCTACTAGTCACTTCAGCTACCACCGGATACCACTCACTTCACTTCACTGTCACTGGTAGTTCTTCACACTACTACTGGTACTGGGTCCCGAGCCCCTAAGGTAGACTTGGGCAATACTTTGCAGTGAGCCGCTTGCCATTTTCCGTTTGCCTCTTTATTGCATAAACTTTTCACTATACAAATGGCATAAATTGCAATATTTTCTATACAAAACTAATTGCTACACTAACATGCTATACATCATTAAATCGGTAGTCCGGCACTTTATTAGTATATCATAAAGGTTACTCAAAATATTAACATTGTAAAAAGTTATTAAACGAAATGTCCAAAATTTTCATAATATTTGGGTACATTAATTCTTTGATTTTTCTATAACTACGAAATGCGTTTAATTATACAAAAATATCCCTATACTTCTTTAAACTATAAGCCATATGCTAATTGAATGTCATATTTATAACTCTTTTAGCGCAATCTGATGAACAAACAAATATTAATTTATGTATATTAGATTTGCAAATAAGTAATTTTATATAAATATCAATGAAAGGAATAAAAGGAATACGATTTAATCTGACAGTTTACGAACTGAAATTCTGAAAATTGAGAGCGATTACTAACTTTACCTTTTTTTAACTTAAAAATAAAATTATTTTCCTTATTTTAGTATGAACTATTACGCAGTTAATTAAAAACTTTCCACGATAAGACGCGCTGTGATTGGTCGATTTTTTGGTATATAATAAAAGTTGTTTATATCACTTGTTATCAAAACGACATTCTATACAAATATACTAAGAGTTATAAACATGCTAAATAACTATATTAATGAATGTTTTCACCCAGTTTTGTTGGTAATTTCATTATTAATACAAAAAACAATATTCTTTATAACTTCGTTTCTTAGCGTTGTTAGGCCGTCGCGAACAGTAACAAGAACCCATTTTGGGCATGTAGTAAAAGTGATTACTGACAATTACGATTTAGGGAATTTGGCCCCTGTTAAGAAATAATAGGCCCATATTTTTTTATAACTTGTTTTCCTAGAGTATTATACCATTTCGGAATGTTGGTTAGTTGCGTCAATTTTTAAAAAAAAACTTGCCATACTAGTGTTCATACTTTTTTTACACCACGATAAGTTAAAATTGGTTAAAAGTAAAAGTCTTAAAAAAATTTAGGGAATAAAATTTAGGGAATAAGTTTCATTAATTTTCGTGATAAAACAAGAATTATTCTGGATTTTTTAAGAATTGTGGTAGATAGCAGTGCTATTGAGGTTGCTTACAAAAAAAAGAAACAAATATTAAAAAAAATTGTGGTCATGGTAGTGAAAAATATCATAAATGGTCTCAATTTCTGAAGAATTTCATTTTTTTATATAACTTAAAATATAATTGGGATATATTTTTTTTTCTTTTTTCCCCGATTAGTCCAGGGCAGGTCTATCCTCCGGTGTTGGCTTATCGTAGAATTTTGGGACATGTTGTATTTGCATCTTCATCTGTATGGCTACTAAGGCAATTCACTTGGAGCTGGTTGGAGATATGAGTACCAACGCATTTTTAGGAGCCTTCAAAAGATTAGTAGCAAGAAGAGGTAAATGTAGTCATATTTGGAGTGACCAGGGGTCAAATTTTATAGGAGCTAACAGGGAGTTGAAGGATTTATGGCAACAGGCAAGATTAGAAATTCCTGGATCTTTATCAGATATACTCGCAGAAGATGGCACACAATGGCACTTCAATCCACCATACAGTCCAAATTTTGGTGGCCTTTGGGAGGCAGGCGTGAAGTCCATTAAATACCACCTAAAGATGATTTTGAATAGACACCTTACATTTGAAGAGATGTCCACCACTCTGTGTCAAACAGAAGCCTGTTTGAACTCTAGACCTTTGTGTCCAATAGATACAACAGACATTGATTCTTTGGACATACTCACTCCAGGACATTTTTTAATTGGTGAGGCTCCAATTAACATTCCAGAACCGGACTTAAGGCAAATTCAAGTAAATAGATTATCACATTGGCAGTATACTCAGAGATTATTACAGGACTTTTGGCATAGATGGCAGAATGAATACTTGGCTAGGCTGCAACAAAGACCAAAATGGTTAAAACAAACCCAAGAGTTTGAAATCGGTGACATTGTACTTATTAACGAAGAAAATGTTCCTCCTGGGAAGTGGTCTTTGGGGCGTATTGTACAAAAGCATCCTGGATCGGATAATATATGTCGTGTATATAGTTTAAAATGTAGACATAAAATTGTTAAAAGATCTGTTGCTAAGTTATGTTTGCTTCCAATTAATGGTTATGATTAATGTTTGTTACAAAAGTTTCTAGTATTTAAGATAATTAATTTAATGTTTAAAACAAACTATGATGTTTTTTATTTACTTATATCTCATGAGTAAAATCAATTCATAGTATGATATGGAAATTATTGAATTATTTAATTTACGTTGTTTCTACTTTCTTTTGTAATTTAATATCCTTGTATTTTCTTAGTTAATGAATAATGTTTGTTTTATAAAAACCGAGGGTTTTTGGTGGGCGGTATGTTGTGTTTACAATCATACATACATACATTTTCTATGTGTCGTGTAAAACATGTTTGTAATGAATCAGTCACAGAGTACTTTGTATAGAATCAGTTTGCAATAAACACTCCTCAGAGCAATACGTTATTTTATTTACAAAAATCTGTAGTCAGCGCAAAGTGAACCTTAAATACAATAACAATACCTCTATCGTTTCCTCTACATCCATGTACTTACACATACATGCTCGTCGGTTAAGAGTACTCCTAATTTGGTTTATTTTTAATATACGCCAATTTGGTCGACAAACTTTTGCCTAGGGGGGCGTCCTTTTCCTACTCTTCTATTTACTTCTGCAACATATATTTGCTTTGTCATCTTTCCTCATTAATTCTTTCTACATGATCAAACCACCGAAGCATTCCTTTTTCACTCCTGGTCACAGCCTCATCTTGCAAACCACACTCTTCTTTTATCACACAGCTCACCCTGTCACTCAGATTCAGCCCTAACATACTCCTTAGCGACCGCATTTCTACTTTTTCTGCCACACCCAACTTTCACTACCATACGTTAAAGTAGCGATTAATACTGCATTGTGAATTGCCATACGTGCCTTTTTGTCACATTCAAGACTTTCCACGATAGAGTGTAGAGCCCCATTTAATTTATTTCGTATGTTCACTCGTCGTTCTATATCCTTATCATATCTCCCATCCATGCTGAATACACATCCCAAATATACAAACCCCAAATATACAAACTCATCTACTTGCTCTACCATCTCCCTTTCTATTCTTATTTCACATATCGTTTTACTTTCTTTTAATAAAGTATACAATGATAATGTTTATTTACAGAGCCGGTTCTGGACATTACACTGCGTTCGCGATTAACGAGGATCAGTGGTTTCACTTCAACGATCAAACAGTGCGGGCCAGTGACGCTTCAGCGGTAGCCTCGTGCAAGCCGTACATACTGTTCTACATTCGACGAGAACTGGCTTTACCGACGTCGTGACGTCACTGACGTCCAACCACGTACAAGTGTGGCAACACCGCACTAATAACCGTTAGTCACAAGTGTAGTGATACCACACGCTTCACGTGTGCCGTTGCTGTGACAATCACAGGTATGGAAAAAGGATAGTCGCGATTGCTCGTCACAAATCTGGGTTTAGTTGTTGATTATAAGTCTCAAGGGTGGTACTACCTTTAACTGACATTTGCCTTGTGGTACTATTGACATCTTCACACAAGTGTGACTTAGCTTAGCAATTTATTATAGTTTTGAGATCACCATCTATATAGATTTAAGCCGAGCGTCTATGTGTACAGAATTATTGATCTGTTTTTAACTGCTTGGCATATTAACAGTGTAAAGACGTCTTCATTTCCAATGTCAGTCTATATCGATCAAAACTGAATATGAAAAAAAATAAATAGTTACGATTGTTTTAATGCTATGTATGATATTGAACGATACCGAAAAGGAAAATGTACATTTTGATTTTGATGATAATACACGCCTGGAATTTCTTAAATTTTAATGAAATGTTTATTCCTCAAAGGAAAACTCATTGTATCTACGACTTTGAAATTGGTACATTGAAAATTAGAATAACGGCAACAAACGTATGCTACCCTCACAAGTATCAAATTAATCAGTTTTAGATATCAGTCGATTCTTTTTAATATTTCTAAGTCAATGAGAGTATTATAGATTTTTATTATATAATGCGTTTATTTTGGACATTGAAAGTTAAACGTAAATTATATTACAAAAAAATTTTCAAAGGGAATACTGAGGATTTTTTGAAATAAATAATAATGATATCTATATTAATGAGTGTCAACATGAAATTAGAAAACATGGCATTGTGATTACGATGAATTTGAGTAAATGGTCCTGTAATGTCTATGACATGACACCTGAATTATTTCTTTTATATGGTATGTTTTAAATTTTATAACGATAATAATAATATTTATTCAGTGTCATTGTCAATGTTGATTATATTTAATTTAAATCAACCATTTAATACTAAAGTATATGCAGTCTTGGATATTTGAATATGTATATGTACAAACCAACTATGAAAAGATTTGTGTAATCAAATGGAACACAAAAAAAAGTATCGTCACTATGCTATGCTTGCTGATTGAGCTGGCTTCAATTTTAATAAAAAATCACCATCCCGCAGGAAATGAAATATATAATTAAAGAGAAGTATTAGCAGATGGTTTACATGTGGAGGTCTTTTGTACTATTATATTTTAAAGCTGTATTTAAATTATGCCCCATACTGTAGTTACATAATCGGATACCGATTTTTAGTTTGCTGTCGCGATAAAAAATACGCCTTCTGTCGTCAACGATACGCTCGTCTGCATAACCACCAACCTAGTATGTAAGTTGTGTTGCAACCAGGGTTGCCTAATATTTTAGAGAATATAGTACTTCACAAAATATAGCTTGCACATTAAAATAAAGTATAAAAATAGTTAGAATAGAATATAATAGTATACAATAATTTTATTCAATGTGAATACTTATTGAAAGTCATTTATGCTTTATTAATGGTTTGGTAAAAAAATCTGTGCTGGGGCGAACCAACAAGAAACTCAGCGGGATCTTTATTTAATCATTAATTTACAATATAATGTTTTAAATAAAAGTACGAAAACATTTAGAAACAGCATGGTAGCGATCACTTCATTTTCAGGTGTTATTTATTGTCCATCTCTTTGAAGTCGAGTAACTATAGTTCGTGCCAAATCGATTGAGAAAAACGGACATTGATCTTTCAGTCGACCTTTAACAGGGGCTACAAAGCATAAAAATATAGACATTTTTTATATGTAGTACTTTCTTTATTTATAATGATTTTTTAATATTTTTTATAATGATTGATATAATATGTATTTATTAACTATTATTAAAAAGTTGTGTAAACGATCGCTGTAGAAGAAAAATCATCTATTGTTATAGAGTACTTTATTCATTTAACAACAAAAAGCATTAATTCATAACACATATAAAGATTCGAGTGATAATTTACACCGAATAAATACGTACTTATTCAAAAGATAAAACTTTATTTTCAATATTATATAAGAACTTTATTTTTAATCGGTGCCGGCCCAAAAAAAGTGACTCATCTCTGGCTGCCATTGTCACGTTTCTTTTAGAACGAACTAACGTAACGCGCGTTTTGTTTATTTTAAAGGGATGAATTTGCAAGAGCTCAATATGGTGATATATTGCTTCAAATAATTTTAATATGAAACTGTTATTAAATTAATTGCTGCGTTACTTACCATGAATTGAAATATAAAATATAACACATTTTTCGGGATGTACCGTAAGATTTTACGATGTTTATAGGTACCACACACAATATTATTTGAGAATCAAAAAAGCAAAACATATTTGCTGACCTAGAAGTGTGAATAATATCAATATTTAAATATTGTTATCACATCTAAATTGAGATTTTGTAAGTTACGCCTTTTGACACTCGGCTCATATCTGAGGTCATCGTCCGTGTTTCTCAATCGATTTGGCACGAACTATAGTATAATTAGCTTGTGCTTGTTCTTTGTTTTACAAAACGTACACATATTCAATTTTCGTAAATATACTGAGAGGACAAAGTTAAAACATTTCTTTGAATTTTCCTCCAAGTGACGCTTTCGGATTTAGGTTATAAATAGCTCGGTTATTTTTTTGCTATGGTTCTCTTCTGCAAAACAAAGAAAGCTTCAATGTCAGTCGCGTTATCCCATAGCAAAATGTCATATGCCCGGAATTTCATGTGCTGCAGAGCCACCTGTTTAGGATTTGTTGTTGTGTATTAAATACATTTGGTTTTATTACCGTTTAAAAGCAAATTGTTGATGTTAAATCGGTATACTACTATTGATATAACATTACTCCGTCATATTTTAACAATTGCCGTTTAAGTCTGGAAATCAACTAAGTATCATTATCAAAACAAATTAGCAAGTAAACTTAGTACACAACAGCAGGGCCAGGAATTGAGCCCTGAGGAACACCATCCATTATTTAAATACGATGCCATCTATTTATTAAATTATATTAATATAATTGCCATCTATTATTTAAATACGATGTAATAAGTTTAAGAGCTATGTTTTTTACGTCATAATGACGTGGCTTCTTGAATAATGTCCTGGTGAATACAGTCGAAAGACTTTACTGAATATTCCCAAAGCATCTTCTGAGTTTTCCCATGCACAGAAAATACGTTTAATCAGCTTAACACTGGCGACAGTTGGGGTAAAGATAGTTATAAAACAAACTGATTTTATTATAGAATTTAATATAGAATAATATATCACTTCTAAATCCCTTTAAAACAATATTCATTTATTGGAACAAGCACAATCTTCTTTACTTTCTGATTTTTTGTTTTGTAACGAGACTAACTGTCCATAGTGATCGGACCTTAAATTTTGAATGATTAATTTATGCAAGTGCTCAACATCTGTAAAAATTTTGTCGATACATGTTGCACTAGATCTTGTAACACGTGTTGTCTTTAAGAACAAATTTATTAGTTTGTATGATTTTGGGCAATGACCTAAACAATACTAATAAAAGAAGTTTCAATAAGATTAATATAAAAGCCCCCACATATGACAACAGATTTATTCTCCTTCTTAAGCTTACACTAAAGCATTTTTTTCTAATTTAACAATTTTTTTAATTCTACTAAACTTATATTTTAAATGAAAGTGAATAATTAATTATTTATTATTAAATTCTAGTATATTCTATTTGAACTGTTGCCCACGTTGGTATTCGCCGCGGCCTCGGTTCTAGTCTATTTCAGTTTGATTTTGTTTTAGCGATGTACCACGATTGTTAAATTCGTAGGACAAATAATATATAATATATATTGCGACAGCAAAATCCCTCGCCGAATCTCGATAATGTAGCTGCAGCATTATATAACTGAAATGTTATACCTATATATCGTTAATCTGGGAATACTACGACCATACATTATTAAGACATGTTAATTTAATATCAACCATATGATAATACTCATAAAATAGTCTTATGCTGTTGTTGACTTATATTTGCAATTTGCTAATAAAATTAAATAAATCAACTTAAATAACATATAATCTTAAATGTAATATGTGATACAATATTCTTGCAGCAAGTCACAAAATAGCATAAAATTTGATGCATTTAAGACATATGCTTATAGGGTTGCCATTTCAAAATATAAAGTACCGGGGCAATATTTTAAATCTACAGTAGTGAGATGATTGTATTTGATTTTCTAATTAAGATAATTGAAATTCTAAAGATGATAAAGATATAATCTTGACTAGTCCATCACCATTATCAAAACAGCTTGTCGCTAGACAATTAAATATCGGTTCTAATTTTAAGGACATTCTACGAGGAATTTCTCTAAAAATTCTTGGAACACATTATTTAACAATTCTATAGATTAAGTTAGTTATGGGACAAGTACTGGCTTGTGATTTACATTCCTGTGACTTATCTTTTTCACTAATTTGTTATACCGTTCGACTGTAGAAGTACAATATGAAAGCTCGTTTGCAAATATTGTGATAGTATAAATGTATGTAGATAGAATGATTTGACAATTTTGTGTCGAATTTTATTTGCAAGGTACCTTAACGAATAACAGGATTATTTTTTGTAAGAACTCCTTAAACTGGAAAATTGTGATTGAATTTAATAAATTCGCTAATACAAAAGATTATCCTTGTTTTATTTTTTTATTTGCATTTTATACAGCAGAGGATACACTTTATAATGCGTTTGGGCCAAGATTGCTTGTCCTCATTTATATTTGATGGCAGTGGTAGATACAAAGAAGGAACATTTTCTGTTATTGGTAAAAATTTAGGCATATTTTTAATAAATAGCCTGTCACTAGCACATCGTAAGACTTCCTCAGGCTTTTCATTATGTTCTATTGAGTCAATGTCATCTATATACAAATTTTCTTTATTTCCATGTTTATTTTTATCGTCAATCCAACGATTATCTCTATTAAGCTTTTCAATGGTATCGGAAGTTAGTTCCTTTTTTATTAATTGATTTATTCCAATGCAAGGTTTCATAAGTCGCTTCATTTTGTTGCAATCTCCTTTTTCATCTATTAGTAATTCGTCTTTCTCTTGCTCTGATGATATCGCTTTTATGTGAGTTTGTTCATCCTTTGTTTTCACGTACGTAATTCCATTGTTATTTTCAGATTTTCGATCAGATGTGCTCGCAATGGTTTTTTCATTAGTTTTTAATGTATTCCAAAGACCATTATATTTTAATTTACACTTTTCATCATTCTTTATTCCTTCTTCAATGACAGAATTTTTATCTATGAATTTTGGAAGTTTCAGATTTCTCCTTTTTGTTCGTGGAGATAAAGCTAACCAATTGATAACGTTAGTCGCGGAAATAGTAGACTCCTTGAAACATATATCTTCTTTCAAATTATTGGAATTTCCTGTTTTAGTAATATTTTCTTCTAACGGAAATTTTTCGGATTTAAATGAAATAGTCGTGTTTCCCGTGGTATATTGATATGGTTCTGCAATTTCTGTGACTGTTGGTAGAGTAGCCGCTGTATAAAAATTTAATCTAGGAACATACGTAGCTGGAGTTGGTGAGGGAACTCTGTATTGATATTTTGTTTTACTCCGGTTTTCTACTTTCTCGAGGTCCTCACAATCAACAGATGTGGATGAATTGCTGTCTGTGCTAGAAATATTTATAGGCGTGATGTTATCTTCATTTAGCGTATTTTTATTTTTAAAAGAATAAATCAATATTGTACGATTGCTATCCAAATCCTTATAATAATAACTTTTGAATTTTGAGTTATTATTATCATCATTATTGGTCCAATAATTGCTTTCTAGTAACACATCCCCGCATTGTATTTTTTCAAAACCTTTTTCCTTATCTGACAAAGATTCTGAATCGGCTAATTCTTTACTTATATTAGTGAAGTAATTTAATGGAATTTTTGTTGATGTCCCTTCTTTTGCATTGAGCCACTTATGTTTATTGAAACCAGTGTAAATATGTTCTGGATGGGATTCATTATTTGCTTCTTTATTTTTATATCTTACATATTCAATATCCCTATTTATAAATTCAGGATATACCCTATTTTTCATTCGTCGCTTCTCTCTAGCGTTCTTATTAGCATTGTAAGTTTCATTCATATTATGTTGTTCATTATTATCTACGTAACACCAGGCATGCTTACGCTCATATTTTTCAACTTCGTCACCAGATTCTGACGAATATGAAGAGTCTATCTCTGCTATTGTAAGGCCTGTAGTTTCCTCTTCACATGTTATATGGTTAGGGAAAATCCAGCTGCTCCCATCTGAAAGCCTAACATTATTTAAATAGGTGGTAACGAAATACCAATATTATTGAGAAATCACGGTCAAGTACGGGTGTGTTAATGCCTTGAATATTCCAAAACATTATATTGCAATAGATTTTGAATTTATTTGAGTTAGTGACCAAGCCAAATTTACGGGATTACATTATCAATTTTAGAGATTTTAGATTTTAACTCTGGACTCCAAAAACCATTTTATTCATTAAAAATTATAACTATATAATTCATCTACGTAACGGCACTAATGAGCAAAACATCCAACCGCACTAAGGTCAACATCATCATTATCATTACAGCCACATACACAAGTCTGAACATAGGCCTCTTCAAAGGAGTGCTAAACAAGAAAACAACATGCTAGAGCCACGCGGCAACTTTTGCTGTCGCATGGATGGGCCGGCTCGAACCGGGCCACGGTCACGGTCTTACCGCCCCACGACCTCACGGAATACCAGCGTGAAGTAGAGATTTATTTACCACTGCGATTAGCGGCATGTGGCCGGAGGCCCAATCCCCCTGTTCCCCCCCCCCCCCCTTTACATGGTAGCGGAATCAAAGAACTACCCCAGTAGAGTACCAGTACCCCTCCCCTGGTGACAGAGAATCCCTCGCTGATCATCCACGACCAAGCTACTATCCTAAGCTTCCTGAGTGCCCCGCTTATTCGGGGAGGGGGGGGGGCTTACAATTCCGCTCGCTAATACTGCTCTGGGCAAGCGGAGCAATAAAAGGCGACGCCTATTACGCTATCCGTGAATTTTGCAACATTAGGGGACTTCATTCCAACCTTAACGCTGTTCACTACCATCTGGAGACGGCCGGCCTTGCTCTTTTTAACCGAGACTCAGGTGATAGCGAGGAGACAGTGACGACCATCCCCGCGTCTACGGGTGCCTCTATAGGTCCCATAGCGGTAATGCGGAAACAGACCGACTTATCGACCTTGTCCATGGCCAACAGATTCTTTGCTACAGCAGAACCCATCCGCAGAGATCGTGATCCTTGGCGATTTTAACGCCCAATATGACAAACGGCTCGTTTCACGTTTAACTGATCATGCGAGAGATCTGTTTTATGACATCGCCTTGGCATATGGTCTGACACAACTGGTTACCTCGCCTACGCGGAATCCAGATGTAGAAGATCATACACCTTCCCTGCGGATCCGGACGGATACCAAGTTTCCGTCAAAGACTCTAGGCTCGTCGGACCATTGTCTTGTCCGGAGTGTGGTGCCAGTCACATTAACGTCGCGGTTGCACTCTGAAGGCTGCTGCCATGTTTGGCACTACGGGTCGGCCGAATGGGATAGGATAGCATGCCGTCTTTATTTGCATCTTACTCTTGGGGACGGGTTTGCTTGGGACGATCCCAGCGTTGTTGCTGATTCAGTCACTGATGTGGTACTTCAAGGTATGGAACTTTTTTTCCATCCTCTGTGGTGCCCATTGGAGGCAGATCTCAGCCATGGTTTGGTCGCTCCTATAAAATAGCATCACGCTATAAGCCGGAGTGCTACCAGGCCTGGGTTGATCCATCAACGTCTCTGGATGTAAACACCAGCGCTCTTAAAAACAAGTATAATTCCGCCTCCAGGTTCTTCAAAAGAGTCATTGCCAAGGCAAGGTCTAAGCACATTGGCAAAATTGGCGAGAAGCTAGTTCGCCTTCCTCCGGGAACCAGTGCATTCTGGTTTCGCGCCAAGGCTGTCCAAGCGAAATTTTTTGCGTCCAACTCGACTCTCGATGACGGGGGGAACATACCGCCGACCATCCCGCGGTGTGAGTGCTCTATGCCGGATGTGCGGGCTACACAGCGCTCAGTTCGTTAAGTACTCCTCTTCCTGGACGTCAGCAAGTCGAGTGGGCCTGATGGAGTCCTCCCATTATGCTGAAGACGTGTGCTCCGGCGTTGGCACCGGTTTTAATGCGTCTTTTCCTACCTATCCTGTCCTGTCGTGCTACTCCCAGGGCGTAGTGTCGAACCGATGGAAGACAGCTTTGTTCCATCCGATCCCTAAAATGGGCGACCGCTCTGATCCGTCCAATTACAGGCCTATCGCCATCACCTCCTTGTTCTCCAAAAAAATGGAGTTCATTATAAACTGCCAGTTCATGAGGTACTTTGAGAATCACTAGCTTATTAGTTACCACGATCGTCGATCAGCTGCTGATTTCGTGGTATACCTGACTCATAGAGTCCTAGGGGAAGGCATCGGCCGTTAGTTTGGACATAGCGAAGGTCTTCGATCGGGTCCAGCACAAAGTGCTTCTTTCTAAGCTCCGTTCATATGGGCTTCCCGAGAAATTGTGCAATTGGATCACCAGTTTCTTTGCTGATCGGAGCAACAAGGTTTTAGTAGACGGTGCATGCTCTGTTTCTTCTGCATATCAATGATATGTTACAAACTTTTAACATTCATTGCTATGCGGACGACAACACTGGTGATAATACCTTATACACCGGCCGTGCCAATATTTCGCGGGAAAACGTTGCCGAGTACCGGGACAAACTTGTGTCTGAATTCGAATCTTTGCTAAACAAATTCTTGGATTGGGAGCGACTAAATGTAGTCCAGTTCAATCCCCAGAAGATACAAGTTTGCGCGTTTACCGCTAAAAAGGACCCCTTTGTCGTATCTCCTCAGTTTCAAGGCACTCCCCTTGCAGCCTCTGCTAGCATCGGAATCCTTGGCGTCGACATATTGAATAGTGTGCAGTTTCGTGGTCACTTGGAAGTGAAGGCCAAATTGGACTCTAAAAAGCTTGGCGTGCTCGGCAGAGAAGGACAGTATTTCATGCCGGCATATCGCTTGCAACTTTACAAAGCGCAAGTTCGGCCTCACAGGAATACTGTTCTCATCTCTGGGCTGGGGCACCCCAGTGTCAGCTACTTTCACTTGACTGCATTCAGCCCAGAGCGGTTCGAATCGTCGACGACCGAGTTCCTTCTGATCGGCTAGACTCACTGGCGCTGCGTAGGGATGTTGTATCAACATCCCTAATGTTGCATCTCTTTGCGTTTTCTTTCGCATCTACCATGGGGAGTGTTCTGAGGAATTGTGAGGATTAATTCTAGCCGCATAATTTCCAGAACACATCGCGTCCGAATTCATGACACCATCCTCACTCTCTAGATGCTTGGCGGTCCACCACTGTTCGTTTTACTAGGAGTTTTTCTCCTCGTACAACTTCTCCGTGGAATTGTTTACTATCGGTGACTTTGCGGACCGATACGATTTAGGGACCTTCAAGAAAAGAGCTTACTCTTCTTTAAAAGGCCGGTACCGCACCTGCAATTCATCTGGCATTGCGGTTGTTCGGCGGTTGTCACGTACCATCAGGTGAGCCGCATGCTTGTTTGTCTTCTCTATAAAAAAACATGGTCATGCGCCACCTTCATCCATCTACTTCTATATGTATTGGAGTGGTTAAAAATCATTATCATTCTCAGTACCTATTCGATAAAATATTATCATAGATAGATACGTTGGGTCATTACTACTTTTTGCAAATTCGTTTATATTTACTCTCAACAACTTGATTTCCGATTTAGCTCATTACGTATCCGAATTCAAGCACTTTTATGTTTGAAGGCTTATAGGTGCTGAAAACCTGGCAGAAATAGCAATATCACTTTGCAGAAGATAACGAATATTCAAGATATTCGTTATCTTCTACAAAGTGATATTATCAACAGAGCGATATATGAATCTCGCTTTACTTCAAATTATTGTTTTAGTCTATTGGTGGAAAGCTTGTAACTAAATATAATAAAAGCTTTTAGTGTATTGACGTCGAAGTCATAATAACAACAGGTTTAGCTGATTCAACGAGCAAAGAACATTGGTTCCGAACTTGAAAAAATTCGTATACACAGAAGGTACTACGGATTATCTACCTACATACACAACACCAAACACAACAGCATTATCCTGTTATATGGTATTCTGTGAGAGCGTGGTTCTTTTCCAGTCAAGTTGATTTATTCGCGCTACAACCATAACAAGAACAGCGTGACTTTGCTACGTAAAATTTCTAGATACGGCCGTTGTTATAATATTATATATTTAAACAATAGGGTATTTCACCCATTTTCAAAAATTGTTTTAAATAAATCCGAAAGTGATAAGGAACCACTATAATTTTTATATATTTTTTTTAAAACCGAATAGTACCATAAATTACTTTTAATCTGTCGTTTTAAATTTTCGCGTGAAAACGCTAGCCGCCATGTTGTTCAACTCGTGACGTCACAGTCGTCGATTCTGCCAATTTTGCAAAGGAATAATGTACTTTTAATGTTTAATAAAGAGTTATCATCTATATCATTATTGTGTTGTGCCTGAATGCAAAAATACGAGCATAAGAACGCTGGGAATGTTATGAATTAAAGTGCCAATTGACTTAAATATGAGAAACACTTGGTTAAAATTGGCAAGAAGAGGCCCGAAGGCATTGTCTACAAAATCTAAACTATACATCTGTGAAGACAATTTAGATGTAAGTATGATTTATATTTAACCATAGTTTAATACAAGACAAACATCATGAGGTGAAAGGTATCGCAAGTCAAATTTTGTAATAGGTTATGTTAACTTAGATATTATAACTAATGGGTGCGTTTGGCAGAAAAAAGCGCTAGCAAGCGCTTGTAAACAAAATGGCGATCGTAAGCGGTAAGCGCTGTCAAATCGTAAGTAGCTATTTTCCTCTAGGACACGATGTTAGTTTTAACCGGGGAACCTAACCTAATTTAAATATATTTTTGTGAAGTATTCATATTAAAAACTTACCAATCATGAATTTTTAATAACACGCATATGTCTATTCATGTCACTATATTACTTAAAACTAATATACCAAAAAACAACTTATAAACTCTACTTCAAAACAAACAAATTAAATAAGCAAAATGGCGGATTGTGTCAGCGCTACTGAAGTAGCAATCGTGTCCTGGCCGAAAACTATTTTAGCGCTAGTAAGCGCTTGCTAGCGCTTTTTTCTGCCAGAAAAAAGCGCTAGCAAGCGCTTGTAAACAAAATGGCGATCGTAAGCGGTAAGCGCTGTCAAATCGTAAGTAGCTATTTTCCTCTAGGACACGATGTTAGTTTTAACCGGGGAACCTAACCTAATTTAAATATATTTTTGTGAAGTATTCATATTAAAAACTTACCAATCATGAATTTTTAATAACACGCATATGTCTATTCATGTCACTATATTACTTAAAACTAATATACCAAAAAACAACTTATAAACTCTACTTCAAAACAAACAAATTAAATAAGCAAAATGGCGGATTGTGTCAGCGCTACTGAAGTAGCAATCGTGTCCTGGCCGAAAACTATTTTAGCGCTAGTAAGCGCTTGCTAGCGCTTTTTTCTGCCAAACGCACCCAATGTTTGCTAATGATTGTAATTATAGATAAACTAAACTATGATAGCCACTAACCTATGTTTTACCAAAATACACTCTGACCTGGTATTGTTTTTGTATAAACAAAAGTTTGTAATAGGTACTTACACTGATGTTTTAACATGCCTCAACTCGGCAGAACAAAAATTAGGATTGCATGCAAAAAATTTTGCCACCATCAATTTATTTATCCTTGCTAGATTAGTACTTTCTGTTTTTACGAATTCGTCTTCCATGATGCGTTTTCAATAAAATTCGGAATAAAACTCAATAATCGTAATTATAACTTAAAAATTTCGAAATAACAGCACGTTAGCTAGTTCTATTAATCAGTGACACAGAACTAATATCTTTAGAATGGATCAGTGACGTCACGACATGTACTAATATGGCCGAAAGCGTTTTGCAGATTTGAGGAACAGACGAAAAAAAATATTCTTAATATGGAAATTTAAAATTTATAATGCAATTTTATAACTAGAAATCAATATTTCTTGCTTAATTTTTACAAAATCTATGATAAATATATATTTTTGATTTTATTTTACGTGGTATAAAATACCCTATTGTTACTTTGTCCGTGCGATGTCAAGAATAGTAAGACGTCCAAGAATTTTCTGATTTATTAGGTTTTTTTTTTGTTATAGGATTCGGTGACAAACGAGCACACAGTCCACCTGATAGTAAGTGGTTGCTGTGGCCCATAGAAATCTACATCTATCCTCGATTACGAATCAAAATGCAGATGCGTTGTCACCCGTGAGGACTAAGATGGAATGCCTCGTTTCCAGTAAAAAGGGTCTCCGGTTCTCTACACTCACCATACGAAATACAGCAGCATTAAGCTACTATTTCACGCTGGTATTCTGTGAGAGCGTGGTCCTTCCCCGGTCGAGCCGACCCATTCGTGCTACAACTATACTACTAATATAACTGCAGCATGGCTCTACCACGTATACGTGGTACACAGAATACTGTGCAAATACTGGTCATTAAATCTAAATCACTGTTGGGTATATTTATTCGCTTTCGATTTAAATATACAAAGAACGTACATATATTTCTCACAAAAATACCTACATGTATTTACCTAGACACCCTGCCTATAGATTTTTGTAAAAATGAAGAACTATTGCGCCTTGCGCCTGAACGAACGATTGAATTGTTAGTATGGAGTATAGAAGTAAGGAGTACAGACTGTGTATTAAAAAGTGTCCATAGAAAACCGTTAAATAAGGGTGGCTCCACTATAGCTACGGCCTAAATTTTAAAGAACGTGCCGAAAAATATTAGTCGACCGGATTTTGTCGAGGTTATATTTACTAAATAAAATTATTTTAGATGTTAGGGCTACTGAGCAGTTTAGCAGCAAACTTCAGACCGTCGACAACTTCTAAGTTCATTTCATCCCAGTAGCTACTCCAGCGCTGTTGTGGAGAGTTTTTGAACTGTTATTTACTGCTTGCAGATGCCCACTTTTTCAACTATTCTATAATGGGGTTGGTACTTCTTACTTCTACACTCCATAATTGTTAGGTTAAAATAAAAAAAACACGTTAACGCTTGCTTTAATCAGTAGATCCAGAGTAAGCGCTAAGCGATATAGCCTAACGGCTTGCTATGCTGAAGCACAGAGTCGGTTTCTTTACTTATGTGGCTGAAGCGACGGTTATTTGGGCACCATTCAACCTCAACGAACTTTTACGAAATCCACGGGGTCATGAACTACCAACGGCCCTTATGATAAGCATTTTGCACTTATTATTTTATTTATTACTAGTTTATACATGTACACATGTACAGTATGTAGGTATATATATTATAAAACCGTGGCAGCTCAAGAGCTAAGCGTTCGTAAATTTTAAGTACCCGACCAACAGTGGAACGTTTTTAGGCTGTATACTTACTTTTAACTTTTATAAATTATAAACGCAATGAAATACTTACAGCTGCTTTCACTATAAGTATTAGGATCATGTAATTTAATAGTCCTTTTCATTTATTTGTGATTTCAAAATAAGCAATAGCATAAGAATAACCTTATATAATTTATTTGAAGATATCGCTATAGTGACAGTCAAACACAATCATTTTTAATATTTTTGGTAAAGGTTTGGTAACGGTATAAAAATCTATGACATTTTCCAAAGAGAATTTATTGCAGCCTATCAAAAGTCCATATATATGTACCTTAATCACCGACCTCTATATATATATATATATGTATATATATATATATATATATATATATATATATATATATATATATATATACAAGTTACGTGTCACGTTGTTTGTCCACGATGGACTCCTAAACTACTTAAACGATTCTAATCAAATTTGTTGACCAAAACACACCGTGTGCGGTTTGGTCCAACTTGAGAGATAGGATAGTTTTATTGCCCATGAGTGACCCACAATTTTTTTTGCGAATTTAAGGATTTTTAATATATATATATATATATATATATATATATATATATATATTATTGACTGAAAGTGCACACTAATACTACCTCTCTTTCGACTATTCTTCCATACGCCAGCTGCAATTAATTTTATAATGGAATAAGTAGTGCCTTTGTGTATTTTGCCCAGTAGTGTGTTCTTTTTTTAAAAAAAGTATAGGATATGGGTGACATCTATCTAGATTTCTATCCTCGATTACGAATCAAAATGTATCATATCATTGATATGCAGAAGAAACAGCGTTGGCGATAGCACGCAGCCCTGTGGAACACCAGCATTAATAGGCTTGCAATCGGAGCTTGCACCGTCTACAACGACCTTGATGCTCCGATCTGCAAGAAAGCTGGTGATCCAATCGCACAATTTCTCGGGAAGCCCATAGGAAGGGAGCTTCGAAAGAAGCGCTTTGTGGCAAACCCGATCGAAGGCCTTCGCAATGTCCAAACTAACGGCCAATGCCTCCCCCTTGAACTCTACTGCCTCCGCCCATCTGTGAGTGAGGTAGACCAGAAGATCACCAGCTGACCGACCACGGCGAACACCGTATTGGCGGTCACTAATCAGCTGGTGATCCTCAAGGTACCTCATGAGCTGGCAGTTTACAATGGACTCCATTGTTTTGGAGAACAAGGAGGTGATGGCGATTGGCCGGTAGTTGGACGGGTCTGAGCGGTCGCCTTTTTTAGGGATCGGGTGGACGAAAGCCGTCTTCCATGATTTTGGGACTACGCCTAGGGAGTAGGAGTACCGGAAAAGACGCGTTAAAACCGGTGCCAACTCTGGAGCACACGTCCTCAGCACAATAGGGGGGATTCCGTCAGGCCCACTCGACTTGTGGATGTCCAGGGAGAGGAGTGCTTTGCGAACCGAGCGCTGTGTGAACTGCACTTCCGGCATGGAGCACTCACACCGTGGGATGGTCGGCGGCGTACTCCCCCCGTCATCGAGAGTCGAGTTAGACGCAAAGAAGGAACCTAGAAGATCGGCTTTCTCCTTTGCAGTATGGGCCAGTGAGTCGTCCTCCCTGTGCAGAGATGGAAGAGATGGCTGACAGAAATTCCCCTGGACAGCCTTGGCGAGAGACCAGAATGCACGGGTTCCAGAAGGAAGGCGAACTAGTTTCTCGCCAATTCTGCCTATGTGCTCTGACTTTGCCTTGGCAATGACTCTTTTGAAGGACCTAGAGGCGGAATTATACTTCTTTTTTAGAGCGCTGGTGTTTACATCCCGGGACGCTGATGCATCAACCCAGGCTTGATAGCACTCCTGCTTATAGCATGATGCTATTTTACAGGAGCGACCAAACCATGGCTGAGATTTGCCTCCAATGGGCACCACAGAGGAAGGAATAAAAAGTTCCATACCCTGAAGTACCACATCAGTAACAGAATCCGCAACAACGTTAAGATCATCCGGCGAGAAGCAAACCCGCCCCCAAGGGTAGGATGCAAAGAAAGACCGCATCCCATCCCAATCGGCTGACCTATAGTGCCAAACACGGCGGCAGCCTGCAGAATGCAACCGCGATTTCAGCGTGAGTGGCACAACACTCCGGACCAGACAATGGTCCGAGGAGCCTAAAGGGGCGTCGACGGAAATCTGATATCCGTCCGGGTGAGAGGTCAGCAGAAGGTCCAACAGGGAAGGTGCATGATCCTCCACACCTGGAATCCGCGTAGGCGAAGTAACCAGTTGTGTCAGACCATATGCCAAGGCAAAATCATGAACAGATCTCCCCGCATGATCGGTTAAACGTGAACCAAGCCATTCGGCGTGATGGGCGTTAAAGTCGCCGAGGATCACGATCTCTGCGGAGGGGATCTGCTGTAGCAACGAGTCTGCAGCCATTTGGACGTGGTCGAAGAGTCGGTCTGTTTCGGCATTACCGCTATGGGACCTATAGAGGCACCCGTAGACGCGCGGATGGTCGTCGCTGTCTACGCGTAGCCAAAGGATGGACAGGTCCGAACCTTCAAGTCTGCCGAGGCGTCGAGAACAGATGTCCTCTCTGACGTAAACGCAAACTCCAGCCCGAGGCACAAAGGAGCGTTCCGGTTTGTACCCCGGGTAGGAGAGATACGAGACATCAGCCGGAGAGGACACCTGCGTCTCGGTCAGAAAGAGCAGAGCCGGCCTCGCCGTCTCGAGATGGTAGTGGACGGCGTTTAGGTTAGAGTGAAGTCCCCTGATATTGCAGAAATTCACGGACAGCGTGGCAGGGGTCGCCTTGGTCTTGTTGCTCCGTTTGCCCCGAGCAGTTGTAGTCTTGAGCGGAATTTCACCCCCCCCAGAATACGCGGGGCAGCCTGAGCACCCACGCTCAGAAGTGGAGAAACATGGTCGTGGATGCTCAGCGAGGGATTCTCCAGGGGTGCTGGTACCCTCCTGGGGTAGTCTATCTTTATTTAATTCCGCTACCATGTTGATGGGGGGGGGGGGATTTGGGCCTCCGGCCACCTGCACTCACCAGACGAAACGCGGAAGCAGAGCTTCCACTTCACGCCGGTATTCTGTGAGGTCGTGGTACCACCCCGGTTTGAGCCGGCCCATACGTGCAACAGCAAAGCTGCCGCATGGCTCTACCACTGTTAAGCTTAATGAACACTGATATTCTGTCTAAAATGAATTTTAAAAAGGGTATTTTGAAATAGAGATGATATAGCATCATAAAATATATTATAAAGAAAGAAATTAAAAGTCCATGCAAACTTTGTCAGTTTTTTATTAGCCTACTATATTTTGTTGTCCAATATCACTGCGTTCTATCAATACTTTTCATTTAGAATGGCACTTTCATTCCAATCAAAGTCTATTTATGGTAGTAATCTCTTTCTTCAAGACGTAAAACATACGTAGCACCCATATCATAATCGTCTAAATCATTTTTTTTCCTACGTCACAATTTTAGAAGACGAAACTCAGTGTGTTCAGAAACACCTAAAACAATATAAAAACAATGCTGTCTCTGTGTAATGCATCATAACTATATAAATATAATGATATTAATGACACGAGAAAAACTAAAAACGAATAATGAACCGAAAAAAATGGGGAGTTTTATTGTTATGGCAGACCTAAAAATTACCTGTCAAACATGCAACGCGGACTCTAACCTTAGAAAATGGTGCTATAGGATCGCATCTTCTTCATAATTACGTTTGACCTTCATTATAGTATTCCTGCCAGCACTTCGGCACAATGATGACGGCTGTTTACTGCAAAAACGAATAAAAACACGGCACCTAACACTCTCTTTTGACACTCGCCGTAAACAATAAGATTAGAAGTTATCTTGCGCGCTCTCTAATACGCGTAATATATAATAATAAAAAGCTACCGGTGTAGTCAAAGCCGTAATGAAAATTACAGATGCTGGCAGCCATTTTACTTGTTTAAGTATCAATATGAATGTTGCAGTTAACATGAAATATAAGATGATTTTTATTTTCAAATTAATACATATCTATACATTGAAGTGTCTGTTTGTAATTTCAAAATACCAGCCTTTTACTAAATGCATATGAAAGTTTATACTGTATTTATAACAAAAGACAAACACAATTTTTAAAAATAACCTGACAATATCTCAATTAACTTCGAAACAATTTTTTTAAAACTTGTTTTTTGAAAATTATATATTCGCTTTTTAGGTTCTTCCCCAATGAAGTGATGCGGGTTCCATTGTATGAAGCAGTTCCTATAGAGCTGGTCATGTCACAGTGTTGGGTTATGGACCTTAACACTTATTGCAAGGTATATATTATGATTCTTTATTAATGTCATTTTAAATATATATATATATATATATATATATATATATATATATATATATATATATATATATATATATATATATATATATATATTAAAAATCCTTAAATTCGCAAAAAAAATTGTGGGTCACTCATGGGCAATAAAACTATCCTATCTCTCAAGTTGGACCAAACCGCACACGGTGTGTTTTGGTCAACAAATTTGATTAGAATCGTTTAATATATATATATATATATATATATATATATATATATATATATATATATATATATATATATATATATATATTATTGACTGAAAGTGCACACTAATACTACCTCTCTTTCGACTATTCTTCCATACGCCAGCTGCAATTAATTTTATAATGGAATAAGTAGTGCCTTTGTGTATTTTGCCCAGTAGTGTGTTCTTTTTTTAAAAAAAGTTATAGGATATGGGTGACATCTATCTAGATTTCTATCCTCGATTACGAATCAAAATGTAGATGCGTTGTCACCCGTGAGGACTAAGATAGAATGCCTCGTTTCTAGTGAAATGCAGTGATGCTGTATGAAGAAAAAAAGATGCACTAAACCCTTATCAAAATTGCGCTATATTTTACAAAAATTTGCTTTCTAAAATCCACCAAATTACTCTAAGTTGTATCCTGTGAACGTATAAAGAAGAAAAATGCGATTAAAGACATCTTTATTTATTTAACTAATATAAGGTACTAAAATCAACTAAATTAGACAATTCTACTATGTCCTCATGGTCATCATCACCTCCAGATTCCGATTATGAGCCTAAAACTGCTTCTATTATTTTTTTCACAGTTTTAGTAATTTGTCGATGAAATTTTCAGGTAACTCTATGTGTAGCAGCTTTGCTTAAGAATTTTTTTATTTATGACTTATCATTATATATGTGTTCACTGTTTCAGCTGACATCCACTTATGTAGCTTACTTTTGACAATGTTCATAACGCCGAAAATCCGCTATACTTTGGCGTTTGAATGTTGAAGCGACAATACGGTGATAGCTAAGTCCTCTTATTCCTAAAAGGCATTCATCCTAGCCGCATTTTTGTGTCTAGAGACTTGAGCCCCAAATTTCACTATATCATCACTATCACCTTCTTATTTGACCAATCGAATTCCATGCCATTTGACCCTACTCAAATCTATATTTCTGGCTATATGGCTTTCTTCCTCGGTGGCAACTCCAATTAAAATTTACACGAAACAACCAAAACTGAGCTAATAGACTAACATGAAACTTGAAAGTGCGAAAAACCAGTTCTTCTCAAGTATTAAAGCTTAGAGTATTAATATAATGAAAAGCAAAACAGCTACATAACGAATGAAATATAAAAAGTAATGCAAAAGGGAGGTAAAACAATTAACGCATCAGCAACATTTTGGTCGGTGAATACCCGAACGATCACGAATGATAGACTCGCTAGTGTTTTTTATTACACCACAGACCCTAAAAGTGTACTAGATCTAGCGCCAAATGCTCTAAAACGACAACACTGGTGAAATGGGTCTCCGGTTCTCAGTAGTTAGTTATAACAATCGGACGCAAGTTATCTCGATTTAACTGAAGACCAACTGAACAAACTTGAGCGAATTCAAAATATTATAATATTCAAAATATTTAATTAGGTGCATATTTGGTTTGCGCAAATATGATCATGTATCCGAATATCGTTTACAGTTCAAGTGGTTACCCATTCGCTTTCGCCGGAATCTGCAAACTGTATCTCTTTTGTACTGTGTGTTGTTCAACCCTTTGACTCCAAGCTACTTGAAGGAAAACTAAGTTTCTTGGTCATAATCGACCTGATAGAGTTCTTCAGTCAGCCGGCGAACTAATTCTAGAACCATGTTCATTTCGAACAAAATTTATGAAATATTCTTTTACGAGCCAAGCCATAAGGTTATGGAATGAACTCCCACTCCAAATTCGACGTGCGCAAACTTTGGAAAGTTTCAAAAGTGACTTCAAGAAGCATTACCTAACACTTTGTGGTTATTGATAACCAATTCTAGCAACAGATAGTTATTATGTGTTTTTCTTTTTTTTCCTCTTTGTTTTGTATTTATTTATTTATTATCTATGTAGATATATGTATGTGTATATATTTATATATATACCTATTTATTAATATGTATGTTTATTTTATTATTATTTTTTATGTATTATTGTGGTATTTTAACAAAATATAGTTTAGTTTATTTAGATATTAGAATGTAAGTGTAACATAAAATGCACCACCTCCTACTGTTCTTAATTGCAGTTTCTCCTTAGCCCAAAGGTTGTCTGGAAGAGATCGCTCTTTAGCGATAAGACCGCCTTATTGTACATACGTATATATTAAGTTTTCTCTGTAATGTATTTATTCGTTGTATATGTGTGGTATACAATAAAGTATATACTACTACTACTACTACTACTACAATTGGAATTTATAGGTTTCAATTTTTTTTTACGCGGAAACCTAATTTATCTTCTAAAATGAAAGTTGCCTGTGTTACTCTTTATAACATCTAGCTAGCTAGTGTCAACTATAAGCTAGAACTGTTGTGGGTAGTCTTAAAATATTATATATTAGAAAACCGCCTTTATTAATAAAACAGTTGTCATCTGAACTCCGTTGTTTCATTGTCACTACATGGTGGCAGCGGTTAAAATACCTAAATAGTTTTGGATTTTACGTTTGAATAACGTTAATTTGTATTCTAAATTAAGTGTAAAGGATGGAGCATGCAAGACCGCCAACCGAATTGAGTTTAGATGGCAGCCCCGTCGGCCGGGCTGACGCATGGAAGCGGTGGAAGGCACAATTCAATCTTTTTCTTAAAGCATCGGGGGTGCACAAAGAAGAGGGAAGCATACAGGCGAGTTTGCTCATTAATCTGATTGGATCAGATGGATTTGATGTTTATGAGACTTTTACATTCGATTCAGAAGAGCAGCGTGAGGACATCGAAATATTGATGAAAAAATTTGACGAGTATTTCGGTGTTCAATCTAATATAACATTACTGAGATATAATTTTTTTTCGAGGTATCAAGAAACTGGAGAATCTATTGATCAATATGTAACAGCGTTAAAGTTACTCAGTAAAAACTGTGAATTTAAAAATTTAGAGCAAGAGTTGATTCGCGACCGTATTGTGTGCGGCATAAGGAGCACAATTGTAAGGGACCGGTTGTTACGGACAGATGAATTGACTCTGGAGAAAGCAATTAAAATTTATGTCAAGCCGATGAAATGTCAACAGACAGCAAGCGTGTGATGGAAACAGGTAGCTTCGGCAGTTCGGCGAGCTGCGGGCCCGTGCGCGTTGAGGCGCTGGCGATGCGCGGCGGCGAGCGGCGCGGTGGCGGACGCAGCGGCGGGCGCGGCGGCTGGCGCGGCGGCCGGCGCGGCGCGCGAGTTGCGCACGGCGGGACCGCGACGTCGCCTTGTCCGCGTTGTGGTGCTCAGTGTACTGATGTAGGTTCATGTCCAGCTATTTCGGTGAAATGCTATGTGTGCGGTAACTACGGCCATTACGCTAGGATGTGTAAATGTAATAATAGTGTTAAAAAAATGTATGAAATAGAAGTGAATACAGAAAAATCTGATAATGATGATTGTGAGTCGTTTTATGTATCTGTGTTAATGGATAAAACGCAGAACAAAATCGGCGGCGATGACTGGTACGAGGTATTAAGAGGCGAGTGTGGCTTTGAACGTTTTAAGCTGGATACCGGTGCCGACATTAATGTGTTATGTTATAAGAGATTTTTAACGCTGGGGTTTGACACGGAAATGATATGCAATAATAATAAAATGAAATTACAGTCGTTTAGCGGGGATGTTATTCCGATAAGAGGAGTTTGTCATCTTAAATGGTGGCATAAAAGTAAAATGTATGTTTTAAAATTTGCAATAGCAAATATTAATTGTGAAAGTGTGCTGGGTCGACAAGCGTGTGTGGAACTAGGATTAATTCAACGGGTTTACGGCATTAATTTGGTAGAAAATTCGGATCTTTTTGAAGGCTTAGGATGCTTACCTGGTGAGTACCATATAGTTATTGATAAATCGGTTAAACCTGTAGTTTGTGCTCCGCGAAAAGTACCTCTAGGATTACGTGATAAATTATTAGAAGAATTAAACAGGATGACTGACTTAGGAGTCATTAGAAAGGTCACTCACCCAACACAATGGGTTAATTCAATAGTGATTGCAGCAAAAAAGAACGGAACATTGCGAATTTGCTTAGACCCGAGACCTCTTAATAATGCTATACAGCGTGCACATTTCCAACTGCCAACCATCAAGGAACTTGCCACTAAAATACACGGAGCTAGTTTTTTTTCAGTATTAGACGCAAATTCAGGTTTTTGGGCAATAAAACTTGATGATCAGAGTTCAGACTTATGCACCTTTAGTACACCGTTTGGGCGCTATCAGTATTTAAGGTTACCTTATGGGTTAAACTGCGCTTCAGAGGTGTTTCATGCTAAGATTAAGCAATTAATAGAGGATTTAGATGGAGTAGATTCTTTTATAGACGATATAATATGCTGGGGACGAAATAAAGACGAACATGATAGGCGTTTAAATGCATTATTAAATAGGGCTCGTGAAATTAATTTAAAATTTAATAAAGATAAATGTCGTATATGCGTTGAGGAAGTGACTTACTTGGGTCATATATTTAACAAAAACGGGATGAAACCAGATTTAGAAAAAGTAAAAGCAATAAAAAATATGCCAACTCCAAAAGAACGAAAATCATTAGAACGATTTTTAGGAGCCGTAAATTATTTATCTAAGTTTATACCTAAGTATTCTGAGCGTATTTATCCGCTTACTCGATTATTGAAAAAGGACATAGAATGGTGTTGGGAGAGTGAACAACAGAATGCGTTTGATTTATTAAAAGATTTAATAAGCAAATCACCCGTGTTGGCTTTATATGACGTATCGCAACCGGCTGTAGTTTCGGTGGACGCGAGCAGTGTAGCGCTAGGAGCCGTGCTGTTGCAGGGCGGCCGACCCATTGAATATACTTCACGTACACTCACCGACACACAGACACGATATGCGCAGATAGAAAAAGAAATGCTAGCTATTCTCTTTGCGTGTGAAAAGTTCCACCAATATATTTACGGTAAAAGTGATGTTTTAATTGAAACAGATCATAAACCGTTAGAAAGCATTTTTAAAAAGCCCTTAGATTCGATACCAGCACGCTTACAGCGAATGATTTTACGATTACAATGTTATGATTTGATAGTTACATATAAGCCTGGAAAATATATGTACTTGGCCGATACATTATCACGTGCTCCTATTCCAGAACTATATAATGATAAAGTGAGTGATAATGTATTATGTCAAGTACATATGGTAGTTTCTAACATGCCCGTTTCACATAAAAAATTAAGTGTAATTAAAAATGAGACTTTGAAAGATAATAACTTAAAACTTTTAATGAGATATATAAATCAGGGTTGGCCGGAATATAAACGAGATATTGAAGATTATTTAAAATATTATTGGTCTATGAGAGGAGATTTATTTTGTGTAGATGGCGTTATATTTAAAAACAAACAAATATTAATTCCCAGTTCCTTAAGAACCGAAATGTTAAAAATTATACATGATGGACATTTAGGGATAGACCGCTGTAAAAGGCGCGCACGTGAAGTGCTATTCTGGCCAGGGATTTCTTATGATATAGAGAGATATGTAAATAGGTGTGTAGTGTGTCGAGAGAATTCAAATAACTCGAGTAAGGAACCGATGATTGCTGTTTCTATTCCAAATTTACCATGGAGTAAAATCGGGACGGACATATTTCAGTATGGTAAAAAATCATATCTGATTATTGTGGACTATTATTCATGTTTACGGAAGTAGCATTGTTACATGAAACTACTTCTAAAAGCGTCATAAACGTACTGAGAGAAAATTTTGCTAGATATGGGATACCAGACATTGCAATAAGCGATAATGGTCCACAATTTTCAAGTCGGGAGTTTAAAAACTTTGCGGTGGAGTGGGGATTTGAACACATAACGTCATCACCCAATTACGCACAATCAAATGGTAAGAGTGAAAGAGCCGTGCAAACAATAAAAAAGATATTAAAAAAATCCATAGATAGTGGAAGTGACTTTTATTTAAATTTGCTAAGTTATCGAAATACGCCTCGCGATAATTTGAATTCTCCCGCACAGCTGCTGATGGGTCGTAGGTTAAAATGCAGGCTACCTGTGCACCCAGACCTTTTAAAAATAGGACATGTAAATAATGAGAGTCAACACAAAGTTATGCTAGATAAACAAAATAAATACAAAATGTATTATGATTTACGTGCCAAGCCTTTACCTGTATTGGATGTCGGCGATAAGGTGACTATGATAGAAAAAAATAATTCTAAAATTCCAGGTCATATCATTGCAAAAGCGGCGACTCCCCGCTCATATTTTATTAAAACTAAAAGAGGAATGGTGTATCGCCGCAATCGCAGACATCTAATAAAAGATAAAACACAACAAAATAGAACGTCAGCACAAATAGTACATGAGAATAAAGAACATAATTCAATGACAACAAAAACTACTTTTACGAGTAGTGAAAATGAGGAATATTCTTCGAACGATGAATATGAACCGACAATGTTAAATATTGAAGTTAATGAAAATTATTCTCCGCCTCTCACTCGAAGTAAAGTAAATAAAAACAAAAAATAACCGGTTTAATTAATCCTTTGTAATCACAAAAAAAAAAGGTTAAGGTTATGGTAAAAAAAAAATGTACTAAAGTAAGTTTTTTATTCATGTCTTTCTTGGTAAGATTATTTAAAAATAAATCACTTTTGTTAAAAACTTATTCTTTAAGGGGAAGGTGTTGTGGGTAGTCTTAAAATATTATATATTAGAAAACCGCCTTTATTAATAAAACAGTTGTCATCTGAACTCCGTTGTTTCATTGTCACTACAAGAACAAACAGACAGACAGACAATTTTTAAAAATTGTGTTTGTCTTTTGTTATAAATACAGTATAAACTTTCAAATGCATTTAGTAAAAGGCTGGTATTTTGAAATTACAAACAGACACTTCAATGTATAGATATGTATTAATTTGAAAATAAAAATCATCTTATATTTCATGTTAACTGCAACATTCATATTGACACTTAAACAAGTAAAATGGCTGCCAGCATCTGTAATTTTCATTACGGCTTTGACTACACCGGTAGCTTTTTATTATTATATATTACGCGTATTAGAGAGCGCGCAAGATAACTTCTAATCTTATTGTTTACGGCGAGTGTCAAAAGAGAGTGTTAGGTGCCGTGTTTTTATTCGTTTTTGCAGTAAACAGCCGTCATCATTGTGCCGAAGTGCTGGCAGGAATACTATAATGAAGGTCAAACGTAATTATGAAGAAGATGCGATCCTATAGCACCATTTTCTAAGGTTAGAGTCCGCGTTGCATGTTTGACAGGTAATTTTTAGGTCTGCCATAACAATAAAACTCCCCATTTTTTTCGGTTCATTATTCGTTTTTAGTTTTTCTCGTGTCATTAATATAGTTATGATGCATTTATATAGTTATGATGCATTACACAGAGACAGCATTGTTTTTATATTGTTTTAGGTGTTTCTGAACACACTGAGTTTCGTCTTCTAAAATTGTGACGTAGGAAAAAAAATGATTTAGACGATTATGATATGGGTGCTACGTATGTTTTACGTCTTGAAGAAAGAGATTACTACCATAAATAGACTTTGATTGGAATGAAAGTGCCATTCTAAATGAAAAGTATTGATAGAACGCAGTGATATTGGACAACAAAATATAGTAGGCTAATAAAAAACTGACAAAGTTTGCATGGACTTTTAATTTCTTTCTTTATAATATATTTTATGATGCTATATCATCTCTATTTCAAAATACCCTTTTTAAAATTCATTTTAGACAGAATATGAAAGAAAGAAAGAAAGAAAATAACTTTATTCGTAGCTACGCTAATACAAACACATAAAAAACAAACAATTAACTCAACATAAAAATAAACAATTAATAGTAAAAAGTATTTATAAAAAGTATTTAAATTTATGTTGGATTGCAGCAACGAAAAGGACCCGACTCAGCATTATGCTACAGCAAAGAGCCGCAGCGCTGTTATTCTGTCGGGACCACTAATCTAAAACATGCGAGCAGCTGTCAGACAGATTTAATGCAAAAAAAAAAAAACTAAAGATATTTTAAATGTATATGTTTATGTAATATAATATAAAGATAATATTCTGAAAAACGATAAATAATGAAAAATAAATAGATAAATATATTACTTTTAACTATGTTGGCAATAGTATATAATAGAATAATGAAAGGAATAATAATAAATTAAAAATATTTATACTATGTTATAGAGCTAATTCCTGGACAATGGTGTACATCATTGACCAATATTCATTTTTATCTGTGTAAACCACGTCAAAATACTGCTTGTACAGGAGTTTTGGCGGGAACTTGACCTGGGGCGGTTTGTTGCTCCTGTATTATTGTTTAAATAATTGTTTGAAGTGGACTTTGATATATAAAAGTGGTGCAATTTTGTGTATTAAGTGTCTGCGCATGTGAACTATTAGTGGAAGCTGTGAAACAAGTGCTCTGATGGAGATGGATTCTCAAGATAAGCTGTTTGCATAGGCATCTTTGGATACCATCGCCAACTGTCTGCTGCCTGCTGGCTCAAGTTGCCATCAGAATCTCCCAAGGGCTGCACAATGTGACGCATCAACATGTTGTGAAGCAGTGAATTACGAAGGATAATTTTACACAAAGACAAGGCTGTATGGCATAGTTCCTTTGCCTGCTCTCACGAGCGAATAACAAAAAACAATAACAACAACTGCTTGTACATGTCATCTACAAAGAGAATAAGTCACTACGGTCATCTATTTCAATTTCAATTATAATATAATAGAAATTGAAATTCATTATGTACTTTATTCTTAGAACATAGGGAACCATCAAAAATTAAAGTAAAATAATAATAACGCAACCACCTACCTAGTGTATCAACAACCAGTCTTTGTATTGTTACTTTGTATTTTCTTTGTTATCTAGAAGGTACAATTTATATCGCATTTTGAAATTAACCTTGGATTGAATTTCACGAAAGGGGGGTGGGAGATTATTCCAACACTTTGTTGCTAGGTAGCGAAAACTGCCGCGAAAAGCAGCCGTGACGTGTCCTGGAACAGTAAGTAAAAACTTAGCGCCACGAGTACAGTGAAAGTTATGTTCACTGGACCAGGTAAGCTTTTCATATAAATATTCGGGAGTTTTGTTTTTAATTACTCCAAATAGTAAAGTAGCAAAGTGCAATTTAAGCCTTGATGACATGTTAAGCAGTTTGCTATTTTCCAAATAAGGGGAAACATGTGCTCTCGGAGGGATATTAAAGCAAAAACGAGCACATGCATTTTGTACTCGCTGAAGGAGCTTCATTGTTTTCGCTAAGAGACAGGGTCCGTAGGCCGAAATGCAGTAATTTAGTTTAGACAAGATGAGAGTCTCACAAAGGGTTACTCTTAAATTCAAACTTAGGTAATCCCGTATCTTGTAGAGTACCTTTAACCTATAAAAACAAGAATGCACCACATCTAAAACATAACTCTCAAATTGCAACATGCCGTCTATTTTAAGGCCAAGATTGCGAGCCTCTTCTACATGCTGAATGATTTCTCCTTCCAATAATATTCTGGGTTGACTGTCAGTTATTTTCTTAATTTGGTATCCAGATCCTAATATCATAAATTTTGTTTTAGCTGGATTGAGAATAAGCGAGTTCACTTTAGACCACTGTGCAATACGCTCCAAGTCCTGATTAATCCTATTTATACTATCGGAAACCTCTGAAGGATGGAATGACAGATATAGCTGAAGGTCGTCAGCATACATGTGATATTTACAGTTTTTAATCACATGAGTCAAATCACTGCAGTATAAAATAAACAGGAGGGGCCCTAATATGGAGCCCTGTGGAACACCCCTAGTAACAGGTAGAGGGTGTGACTGAATAGTACCTGTACCATCCGTTTTGTGCAGCTCAACAATCTGATGTCGGCCACAGAGGTAACTGTGAAACCACTTAATTGTACTATTTTCGAAGCCATAATAAGACATTTTTGAAAGGAGCATGTTAATGCTAATACTGTCAAATGCCCTGGAGTAGTCAAGGAGAACAAGAACCGTCCCCCTACCTTGATCTCTAGAAGCTAGTATATTGTCCACAACATCAACAAGTGCTGTACAAGTACTACGGCCTTTGCGGAAACCTGACTGATATTGTGGCAGAATATTATGTCTTTCCAAATATGTATAGACCTGATTATATACAACTTTTTCCAGAACTTTAGATAGATAAGGCAAGAGGCTAATGGGTCTTAACTCCCTGACACTGCTTGGGTTGGCTTTCTTTGGGATAGGCCGCACTAATGCTGTTTTCCATTGACTGGGAAAGGTAGAGCTGGTGATTGATTTATTAATGATATTAGTGATGGTATCGAGGGTGTGAGGAAGAGACAGGGTTACCATGTCTCTACTCACACCATCAATACCCTGCGCATTAGATTTTATTGCCAAAATTGTCCTAGCTACTAGGTCGCTATTCACTGGTGACAGCATGAAAGTAGTGTCACTATATCTGTGAAACTCATAATATGTGAGTTCTGACATTGATTCTTTATTGTTCTCAGGGATATCCAAGAAAAAAGAATTGATGGTACAGGGATTGTCAAAGAAAGCAGGGAGGTCACCTGTGTCCTTGGAACTTGGAACTAGTGTGTATTTAAGGTTCCTCCATAATTGCTTAGGGGATGCTATTTTGCAATTGATATGGTGTTCGAAGAAAGCTTTTTTTTCATGGAATAAGGCAGATGTTACCAAAGTTTTTAAGGACTTGTAGTGCTCTCTGTTGGACACGGATTTATCAGCAAGATACACTTTATGAGCTTTATTTCTAAGCTTCATCATAAAGCGCACATTGCTAGTAAGCCATGGGGTTGCCTTATATTTCATTTTACACTGTGTCATAGGTGCATGTGAATCAAACAGTATATTTATGTATGTGTTAAAGATCTCAATCATATCATCTACGGAAGTTGCTGAATTTATGTATTCCCATTGTAAAGAAACCAGGTCTTTGTTGAAATTATCCAAAATAATATTTTTAAATGGTCTGTAGGAGATCCATCTTGATTTAAATTTATGTTTTTTAATTTTAATCTCGGCAGATATTAATGCATGCCCACCTAGCTCTGAAATATGGTCAACGTTGACTGAGAGAGTGTTAACGTCGGTACAAATTAAATCAATTAATGATGCACTGTGGTCAGTGAAATGAGTGGGCTGTAAAACACAATTTTTTAAATTGGTAGAAGATAGGAATGCATTTAGTTTCCTTACTCTACTGTTTGATTGCAGCATGTCAACATTAAAATCCCCTAGCAGAATGCATTTATCATAATTAGAAAGAGTAACAATAGATTCTGTAATGGCATCCAAGAATGTGTCAAGATCTAACCATGGTGGGCGGTAAGCTGTGCCAATAATAAGTTTAAGGGAGTTAATATTTAAAGAGACCCACATTTGTTCCACAGATGTATTAGACAATGGATGTGGACAATTAATAGCACGTAGACCACGCCTAATATAAAAACCTACTCCACCACCCCTTGACCGAATTGAATGGGATCTGGGAACATGTCTAAATGTATAACCCGGCAGTATGGGTGCGCTGCTTTCTTCTCCCGCTCTAAGCCATGTTTCATTAATAGCTACAATATCTAGTGAACGATTCTCAACTGCTACTATAAACTCATCACTTTTAGTATTAAGAGAACCTGCATTATATAGACCAATTTTTAGATATTTAGCTTGAATCATTGGGAGTAGTAAATAATATAAATATATATTATATATTGGATGTTAGTGTATACTTGTAGCATATTAGTGTAAATTGGAGAAAAAAGTAAAAAATTTTTTTGAGGTTGCATAAGACTCAAAAAGAGGCTTAATAAACAAGTTGAAACTATAAATTTATAAACGAGTGCATTTGTGAGTACAAGTAATGAAAGATATATAAATGAGATTAATGATGAATATAGGCTATGTAAATTAAATAGGTTAATTTTATATAGTAGCTGCAACCCAATATAGACTGCAAGAAGCAAGGACTTTATACATTTTTCTGTTTTTAACACAGTTTCAATCATATTCAGAATAAAATCAATATATGCACTAAAATCAGTACTAGATATCGTAAAAAAGTTAAATTTGAAATATAAACAACAGTTATTTATACAATAAAAAATGCTCTTCCTCAGTAAAACATTACTTAAAATGTGACAGTTGCCATTGAGAGAGGATATTTCAACATAAATATGCAACAGTAGCATAAGCAATTTACAGAGGGTTTTATAAAACATTCGATAGGGAATCTCTTTCAACATAAGATAGTAATAAACTTTATTTGTTAAGTATGTATATAATATATTGTTAATAAAATAAATGTTTTTGTTTGTTTTCTTCAAATCTGACCAGGACCAAAAACCCTATTAAGGTCAGATTCGTATTTAATACGTTCGATTTGTCCGTTGTCATCTTTTCGGGCAAAAATTTTACCAGACCTGGTCCAGATAAATTTCCATTTCAGACGGCGTCCCAAATCTCGTGCTTTGGCGAAGATCTGACGATTGTAGCGAGTGAGGTGCTCATTTACATAAAAACGGCGGGCCTCACCTGCCAACCCGAAGCCCTCAGTGGTGGCGCCACGACGAACTCGCGCCGAGCGCAGCATGTCATCACGCAGCGCATGGCGCGCAAATCGCACCACGATGCGCCTGGGGGCCGTATCACCCTCGCCGGCGGTACGGTTTCGCCGCACTGCTCCAACCCTCTCAGCAAAAACCACATCACGGTCATCCAAGGTGACACCCAGCTTCCCTGCCGCAACCTTGACCAGGTGGATGACATTCTCCCCCCTAACCTCGAGCACACCCGATAGCACAACATCATCATGCAACATGTCTTGGTCACGTTCATTTATTTGTGACCTAAGGTCCTGAATAATGGACTCATATGAGTGGTTTGAAGTTGAGGTCTCAACCAACTTCTTTTCAAGCAAGGTGACCCGCTCGTCGGTGCTGCCAACCCGTACGTTAAGGTTTTCCAGAGAGCTACGAAAACCTGCAATCTCCGTTCTGTAGTCCTTAAGCTCACTCCTCATGGCTGTTATTTCATTCCGGAGAAAGCGCATTTCAGCTACAAGTTCACTCAGCTCCGACGACTTGTTGGTGGGCGTGACTTCATTATCACTGCCACAGGCTATGGTATCGGCAGTATCCCTGGTACTGACGAGAACCCTCGATTGTGCAGGTGTTACAGGGACCGACGAAATGTTGCCCTGACGCGGTGGTTTTATCTTGCAATTCGAGCACACCCAATTGCTAGGCACGCGAGTTCCTTCAGAGATCGCAACGCAACCTCGGTGGTGTATAACCTTACAGTTACAACAACCTACAGCGTCTGCCGAATTCAGGAAGCGCCCACAGGTTCCACACTTTGCCATTTCACAGTGAACTATGGTTAATATAAGTAGAGAGTTAAGCAAAATTGTTTATCAAATTGAAATAAATTAAATGTTTTATAAAGTTTAAGTTTGGGCCTTTTATTGTCTATGTGAGGGTAGTTGCACACCTAAAAATAGTACTGATGTGTAAAATTCACTAAAAACTCAGCAAATAGTCCACTAAAAGTACTAAAAAATACAGTTTTTAACTTTTAATATCACTATGTTTATATTGTAGCTATATGTCCTTCAAAACAACATCACTTTGTATTATTATCGCGCAAAAACAAGGAGATGACACTGTCCGCAACTGCCCGCGATGTTGTTCCCCCTCGTAGAATATCAGTGTTCATTAAGCTTAACAGTGGTAGAGCCATGCGGCAGCTTTGCTGTTGCACGTATGGGCCGGCTCAAACCGGGGTGGTACCACGACCTCACAGAATACCGGCGTGAAGTGGAAGCTCTGCTTCCGCGTTTCGTCTGGTGAGTGCAGGTGGCCGGAGGCCCAAATCCCCCCCCCCCCATCAACATGGTAGCGGAATTAAATAAAGATAGACTACCCCAGGAGGGTACCAGCACCCCTGGAGAATCCCTCGCTGAGCATCCACGACCATGTTTCTCCACTTCTGAGCGTGGGTGCTCAGGCTGCCCCGCGTATTCTGGGGGGGGCGAAATTCCGCTCAAGACTACAACTGCTCGGGGCAAACGGAGCAACAAGACCAAGGCGACCCCTGCCACGCTGTCCGTGAATTTCTGCAATATCAGGGGACTTCACTCTAACCTAAACGCCGTCCACTACCATCTCGAGACGGCGAGGCCGGCTCTGCTCTTTCTGACCGAGACGCAGGTGTCCTCTCCGGCTGATGTCTCGTATCTCTCCTACCCGGGGTACAAACCGGAACACTCCTTTGTGTCTCGGGCTGGAGTTTGCGTTTACGTCAGAGAGGACATCTGTTCTCGACGCCTCGGCAGACTTGAAGGTTCGGAGCTGTCCATCCTTTGGCTACGCGTAGACAGCGACGACCATCCGCGCGTCTACGGGTGCCTCTATAGGTCCCATAGCGGTAATGCCGAAACAGACCGACTCTTCGACCACGTCCAAATGGCTGCAGACTCGTTGCTACAGCAGATCCCCTCCGCAGAGATCGTGATCCTCGGCGACTTTAACGCCCATCACGCCGAATGGCTTGGTTCACGTTTAACCGATCATGCGGGGAGATCTGTTCATGATTTTGCCTTGGCATATGGTCTGACACAACTGGTTACTTCGCCTACGCGGATTCCAGATGTGGAGGATCATGCACCTTCCCTGTTGGACCTTCTGCTGACCTCTCACCCGGACGGATATCAGATTTCCGTCGACGCCCCTATAGGCTCCTCGGACCATTGTCTGGTCCGGAGTGTTGTGCCACTCACGCTGAAATCGCGGTTGCATTCTGCAGGCTGCCGCCGTGTTTGGCACTATAGGTCAGCCGATTGGGATGGGATGCGGTCTTTCTTTGCATCCTACCCTTGGGGGCGGGTTTGCTTCTCGCCGGATGATCTTAACGTTGTTGCGGATTCTGTTACTGATGTGGTACTTCAGGGTATGGAACTTTTTATTCCTTCCTCTGTGGTGCCCATTGGAGGCAAATCTCAGCCATGGTTTGGTCGCTCTTGTAAAATAGCATCATGCTATAAGCAGGAGTGCTATCAAGCCTGGGTTGATGCATCAGCGTCCCGGGATGTAAACACCAGCGCTCTAAAAAAGAAGTATAATTCCGCCTCTAGGTCCTTCAAAAGAGTCATTGCCAAGGCAAAGTCAGAGCACATAGGCAGAATTGGCGAGAAACTAGTTCGCCTTCCTTCTGGAACCCGTGCATTCTGGTCTCTCGCCAAGGCTGTCCAGGGGAATTTCTGTCAGCCATCTCTTCCATCTCTGCACAGGGAGGACGACTCACTGGCCCATACTGCAAAGGAGAAAGCCGATCTTCTAGGCTCCTTCTTTGCGTCTAACTCGACTCTCGATGACGGGGGGAGTACGCCGCCGACCATCCCGCGGTGTGAGTGCTCCATGCCGGAAGTGCAGTTCACACAGCGCTCGGTTCGCAAAGCACTCCTCTCCCTGGACATCCACAAGTCGAGTGGGCCTGACGGAATCCCCCCAATTGTGCTGAGGACGTGTGCTCCAGAGTTGGCACCGGTTTTAACGCGTCTTTTCCGGTACTCCTACTCCCTAGGCGTAGTCCCAAAATCATGGAAGACGGCTTTCGTCCACCCGATCCCTAAAAAAGGCGACCGCTCAGACCCGTCCAACTACCGGCCAATCGCCATCACCTCCTTGTTCTCCTAAACAATGGAGTCCATTGTAAACTGCCAGCTCATGAGGTACCTTGAGGATCACCAGCTGATTAGTGACCGCCAATACGGTGTTCGCCGTGGTCGGTCAGCTGGTGATCTTCTGGTCTACCTCTGTTACGGCCTCTAGTTACCCGGGCAAAGGTCGTGGAACTCGGGCCCATCAGGAGTTCCACTCGACGAGCAACAGGAGGTCGGCCTAAATGGCTTGTGGAATATTACACGTTAGCGGTAAAAAGGGGACCAAACAAAACTTACCTTTTTCTTCGAAGTAGGGTCTACCTTAGGAAGATTCAGGTGTAAGTGTGGGTGTGCTTGACTATGTTGTGGTGGGATTGTGTTAAATTATGTAACCTGACTTCCTGCTGGTTGCAGAACCGCCGACCCCAAGGCTTCACCTCTATTCTTTATATCGAAGTGGCAGTCCGTCACAAAATTTTAAGAATCTCGTAAATTACACTCGTTTCTCACTTGTTAATTGGAGACGAGCCAATTGTCATTAGGTTAATCCAATAAAGTCCAACAAGATTTAACCGAACGCGCGTCACAGACAAACTCGACCTTTGTGAAAAAAGCAATATCACCGGACCGCGCGGCAAACTACTCAGGTTCGCGAAGTATATACGTTAAGGCAGAGGTGCGACTAAACTATTAACACAACGGGCAACTACCCAGATCCACGCTCTGCGATAAGTGAAGCGCAAAACCCGACGCCGGCGCAGCCGGGCACCGCACCAGACTGCACCCCCCCGCGCCTCCGCCGTCAGGCGCGCCTCCCGCTCGACCCGAGCGCCGACTCAGGCCTAAACAAGCCCCCGTCCCGGACATGAGGATCTAGGTCCGCGAGTAAATTGGCAAACGGGATAGGGTAGAGACGGCACGTTGCAAAACCGAATCTCCAACCAAAACCTCGGCCACCCTAGGGATCCCATCCGGTCCATACGACAACTTGACAATGCGCCCACGGCGCCAATACAAGGGCGAGGCGTTAGGTTCTTTAACTAACACGAGGTCTCCAACCTGAGGGGGGTCCGTCTTGTCAGACCACTTAACGCGCTGCTGCAAAAGATGTAGGTACTCCAGAGACCATCGGTGCCAAAAGCTCTGAGTTATTTGTTGCAGCATGTCAAATCTGCTCAGCCGCGAAGAGACTATTTCCCGGAAGGGGTACTCGGGCAGGGCGTTAAGCGGCTGGCCTATCAGGAAGTGGCCAGGGGTTAGAACCTCTAAATCATTCGGATCGGACGAGAGGGGACAGAGGGGCCGAGAGTTGAGGACTGCTTCAATTTTACAGAATACGGTGGCAAGCTCTTCAAATGTCAAAATAGTTTCGCCAATAACGCGACGGAGATGCGTCTTTGCAACCTTCACCACCGCCTCAAAAATACCGCCCCAGTGTGGGCAAGCCGGAGGGTCGAATTTCCACTGGATGCCCTTCTTGGACATCGCAGTAGTTAAATAGGTCCTGTTGCTAGACAGAAATTCAACGACCTCCTTCAAATACCTATCAGTACCCTTATAATTCGTTCCGCAATCCGACCGGATCAGGTCCGGTAAACCGCGACGCGATACGAAGCGACCCAGTGTGGACAAAAAGGCCTCCGTGCTAAGGGCACTTACAAGTTCTAAGTGAACAGCCTTAGTGGAGAGGCACACGAAAACGCACAGATAGGCCTTATGAGCACGCGCGTTACGAAGGTTAGAGGACTTGACGAGGAAGGGGCCAGCGAAGTCAGTTCCGACTCCCGCGAATGGTCGGATGGCTCTGACGCGGTCGGGTGGTAAGTCGCCCATCATCGGCTGTGATATGGGCGCCTTCAACTTATAACAAGATATGCACTTAAAGATGACGCTCCGAATGGTGCGTCGACCCGCCAAAATCCAAAACTCCCGCTGCAAAATGGCCGAAAGAGCGTTGCACCCAGCGTGGGCATTCTGAACATGGTAGTGAGTTACCAGCAACCGAACCAAGGCGCCGTCCTTGGGGAGCAGTAGAGGGTGTCGAGCCTCGTACGGCAGTTGAGAATTTTTCAAACGTCCGCCCACGCGAAGCATCCCCGAGTCATCCAGGAAGAGGTTCAGGCGGGCCAGCGCACCCTTGACAACTAAGCCCCGCTTCAAGGTATCAATCACGAGCTCGAAATGCTCCGCTTGGATCATACGGGTCCAATGCATCAAGGCTTCGCGCCGCTCGCTAGGGGACAAGGCGGAATCAGATATTCGGTTAGATGGGTCTCTCGAGTTGCGGACAAATCGACGCAACCAAGCCGTTACTCCCAAGAGCTTGTCGAGAGAGCTGTACCGTTCTAGTAAGGAGAGATCACGAGTGGGCTTATCCTTGACCACTCCTACTCGGGCTCGTAGGCCAGGCAATTCAATTGGTTCAGAGTATTTGTTCTGGGGCCAGAACGCCTGAGACTCAGCTAACCAGCCGGGCCCCCACCACAGCGGGTGATCAACCAAGTAGGAGGCTTCACAGCCACGAGAAGCACAGTCTGCTGGATTCAACTCCCCTGGGACATGTCTCCACGTTAGACAAGTGACAGAATTCTGGATTTGGGACACGCGGTTCGACACGAAGACCTCAAGATTGTGAGGTGCCGCTCGGAGCCAACAAAGTACTATCTCACTGTCCGACCAAGCGTAGACGTCCGTAATGTCGATTACCGACTTCAAGGAGGAGTGAACGTGGTTGAGCAGTCGCGTGAGAAGAGCAGCTCCAGACAGTTCCAACTTAGGGATAGTTAAGCGGGACCTAATGGGAGCCACTTTGCTTTTAGCAAGTACGAGATGGACGGAAGTATGGCCAGAAGAGCTCACCGTCCGCAAATATACAACAGCAGCGTAACCCTTCTCAGAGGCGTCGCAAAATCCGTGCAGGGTAACCCTGCATTTCCCTGGAGGGAGGAAGCACCTTGACATGGAGACCCGGTCGATGTCTGGAAGGGAGGACACAATTGAGAGCCACTCTCGCAAGAGAGCACCGCTTATAGGGTCGTCCCAACCCAACCCGGATATCCAGAGTTTTTGAAGGAAACACTTAGCCAAAAAGATGACCGGAGTAATCCAACCATTAGGATCGAAGGTGCGAGCTACAGTTGACAACACAGAGCGCTTGGTCCATGATTTAGGGGGGGGATCGATCTTGACTCGATACGTGAAGGTATCCTGAACAGGCTGATATTGAATGCCAAGCACAGTCAACAAATTAGGATTGTCAGGGTGCTCGAATAGATGAGGGTCTTGTTGATCCTCTCCTGGGAGGTCCTTCAAAATATGAGGGGAGTTCGACAACCATTTGCGCAGCTCATAACCTCCCGACTTCAGGATGGCAATCAATTCGTCTCGCAATACGAGGGCCTCCTCGACGGTGGAGGCACCCGTACAAATATCGTCCATGTAGACCGAGGTCTCCAAAATAGAAGCCCCCCGAGCGTATCTTAGGCGCTCTCTCTCAGCTAGTTCGAGGAGGGTTCGCATGGCGACATACGGGCTGGATCGGAGTCCATAGGTGGTGGTGTTCAACTCGAACACTTGTATCGGATCGCTGGGCTTCTCGCGCCACAGGATCAGCTGATATCGACGGTCATCACGGTGGACCACTGATTGTCGAAACATCATCCGAATGTCGGCTACAAAAACGACTTGATGCCGACGGAAGTGGGTCAAAATGTCGGATATGTCCCTGATCAATTTAGGACCAGAGTGGAGACACTGGTTCAGGGACACCCCATTGGACGAGGGGGCGGAGCCGTCGAAAACCACCCGAATCTTACTCCCAGGGGACTTCAAAACCGCGTGGTGGGGGAGGAAGTAGTGTTCATGTGATCGCCAGTCGAAATGAGAAGGTGACATGTGACCCAGCTCTTGATATTCGCGCATGAACTCGACATACTTGTCGCGAAAGGCTGTGTCGCGACGCATACGGCGCTCCATAGAAAGCAACCTCTTTTCGGCCATGGTCCGAGATTGGCCCAAAGGAGGCCGTGAGTCAAGAAAGGGTAAGCGGGTGACAAAGCGACCGTCGACACGGCGGCCGGTATTGTTCTGGTAGAACAACTCGCACTCACGGTCCAGAGGGTTGACTCGAGGCGCGTGTGGCGGCTCCTCAATTTCCCAGAACCGCTGGACGACGTCCGAAAGAGACACGCCCGCCACTGGGAGCGGGTCGGCTGCCTGATGCGGTGGAGACCACAGAACCGGTCCAAAGAAACTGTGCCCAAATACAGTGGACACGGCTGACAAGCCATCGGGCTGTAGGGCTCGTATCTCGCCCAACAGGATGAACCCCAGCACGTCGGCCCCCAGCAACAAATCTATCGGCCCAGGTTGGGACCATTGAGGGTCTGCCGGTCTCAAGCCAGACGTACAACAAACCGCGCTATCATTTATACGGGCATTAGGGAGAAAGCCTACAATATCATCGAGGACATTTACCTTAACTAAGATGTGGAGGTGTTCGCTTGCAGGACCAAACACCAGCCTTGCTTGTCCCCTAGGAGCAGGAGGCTCTGCACCTCCAATACCTACCATTGGACATGATTTGGAGCTCCAGGGGAGCCCTAGTCTTCCCACTAACCGAGTGGAGGCCACACAGCGTTGTGAACCTGAATCCAATAGAGCGCGAACAGTTAAGCAGTCGCCACTCGGGTTGTACACCTTCACGGCGGCCGTCGGCAATAGAACAGTTTGACAGGTGGACTGCGGACGGCTTAAAGGATCAGTGAAGGCGGCCGTGGTGGGAGCTAGGGCGGCAGTTTCCTAGCAGGAGCTGCCTTCGTCGGACCGGCACTCAAGCCGGTGGTCCGGAAAGCGGAATTCCGGCGGCATCTCAATGACCCGTGGATGAAATTCGCAGAACGGGCCGACCTGGGGGGCTTCTGGGAACCTTGGCCTGGAGGCCCTGGACAGCTTCGAGGTCTCAGGGAGCCCGTAGTAGCGGGACCGACCAAAGGGGGGGGGGTGGTACTCCAGTCGCGGCCTCTCTGCTAATGGGGGTGAGAAGGATCTCGCTGATCGCTGAGTGGCCGCGAAGTCCCTCTCGACCCTCCGAGGGGGGGTGACGAACCCCCCGCCCCTGGGGGAACGACCCCCCGACTGGTCGTGAGGGGAACCCCCTCCGAACCCAGGGGCAGGGTCGTCGGTAGGGGAGCGACGAGCGTCACCTGTCAGAGGGGGTGGCTGGGCGCCCCCGCCCGTGGGGGATGAGGGCCCAGCCGAGCCCCGAGAGAAAGAGCCGTTCGCGCCCAGGCACAAAACGGCGTGGTGCTTGCCCTGGCAGTGCGGACAGGGCCGCTGGTGCGGGCAGTCTCGTTGGAGGTGCCGTTCTAAACATGAATAGCACCAGCGGCGCTCCCTGGCGATGGTTCGTCTCGCTGAGGCAGGCTTGCCTAATAATTTAGGGCACGACGTCACCTGGTGTTCTGCTGCTCTACAATAGGAGCAGGGGGGCTCCTTCCTGGCCACTAGGCCACTATAAGATGATAGGAGGGGGCGCCCTCCCGCAGGAGCACCACTAGGTCTGAGGGGGGTTGCCAACAACTTGGCCGGGGGGTTTCGCCTTTCCCTGGTCACGGTTCGGTTAGCAGTCCGCAGATCTCCGGCGGTGCCCGCTGCGTTTTCAATCTGCCGGCACTGCTCCTCCAAGAACCGCAGCAGATCCCTGAAGGGAGGAATATAGGAGGCGCCGTCTCCGCCGTACCTCTCCTCAAAATGGAGTCGAAGATCGAGAGGTAGGCGGGACAGCACAATATGGAGCAACAAAAAGGACCATTCGTCCACCGGCAAATCCAGCCGTCTCAACGAGTTGCAGGCCACCAAGACCGGATTTACGATGTCCGGTCGTAGTCGGGCCCGGTCCTTTAGCAACGGGAGGTTTAACAAAAGTTTGACGTGCTCGTCCGCAATTCGCCGTACGTTGGCATACCTTCCGGCAAGGAGGTCCCGAGCGTTCAGGTAGGCGTCGTCCGACACCTTCAAATGGCCGACGACGCCCAAGGCCTCCCCCTCTAATGAGGCCAGGAGATACGCCATCTTCTGGCTTGGTGTTAAATCCCTCCGGGCATCCACTAGGCTGTCAAAAAGTCCCACAAATGTTAACCACTCGGAGAGGACCCCGGAGAACCTTGGCAGGTCCAGAGTGGGAAGTCGTCCCAACAGCTCCGGGTGAGTGGGCTGCTTCCGAGGGGACTCGAGCAGGACACCCAGCCGAGCTTCACGCGCGTCACTAGCCTGCTTGGCCCCTGCCTCAATCAGGTCATCCGTGAGAGCAAAAAATTGCTCATAGTCGGAAAGACAGGAGTCTAGGACTCCCTGTTCCGCTCCCGAAGCCATAATCTCGGAGCATGCCTCCTCCACTAAGGCCCTTCGGGCCGTGACTTGCTCGAGCCGCTTCTCCAAGCTATGGATTCTATCGGGTCTCCCTATCAAGCTGTGAGCATTCGCAGCCCAGCGCAGTTCCGCTTGTAAGCGAAGCGTCGGTGACCGGTGTGAAGGCATCATTACAAGGTACGATTATCACCGAATTAAACTTAGTACAAATTACTTTACACAATTAGTTTAATTATCACAATAAAAATAATACAATACAAAATACTATTTATCCAATCAGTAAATTATACTACGCAATTAATTTAATTCAAACAAATTACTATTCCACGAGTAATAACTACAGTCGGTTTACGAGACAACGCTAATTGATAATTATTACATATACAATATTTGCAATTGCCACGCTTATGTAGCAACGGTAATTATAAACCCTACTCGACGCGTGTACCTAAACCTAAGGTAATACCTAAACAGTCCGCTTACGCCGCGGGCGTGGCACAATTCTACCTACCACTAACAAAGTAAGCGACCGAATAAAGTAAATAAAACTCAAAAAATACGGTTACTACACGGTTCTATACCGGTCCTATCCGCTAACAAATAACACGCGAACAAAACAAAATTATTAATACGTATTGCAACAAACGTTACGTATTGAGCTGGGAGTGGTTTCAAAACCCATCAGGAAAACCACGCTCTGCTACCAAATGTTACGGCCTCTAGTTACCCGGGCAAAGGTCGTGGAACTCGGGCCCATCAGGAGTTCCACTCGACGAGCAACAGGAGGTCGGCCTAAATGGCTTGTGGAATATTACACGTTAGCGGTAAAAAGGGGACCAAACAAAACTTACCTTTTTCTTCGAAGTAGGGTCTACCTTAGGAAGATTCAGGTGTAAGTGTGGGTGTGCTTGACTATGTTGTGGTGGGATTGTGTTAAATTATGTAACCTGACTTCCTGCTGGTTGCAGAACCGCCGACCCCAAGGCTTCACCTCTATTCTTTATATCGAAGTGGCAGTCCGTCACAAAATTTTAAGAATCTCGTAAATTACACTCGTTTCTCACTTGTTAATTGGAGACGAGCCAATTGTCATTAGGTTAATCCAATAAAGTCCAACAAGATTTAACCGAACGCGCGTCACAGACAAACTCGACCTTTGTGAAAAAAGCAATATCACCGGACCGCGCGGCAAACTACTCAGGTTCGCGAAGTATATACGTTAAGGCAGAGGTGCGACTAAACTATTAACACAACGGGCAACTACCCAGATCCACGCTCTGCGATAAGTGAAGCGCAAAACCCGACGCCGGCGCAGCCGGGCACCGCACCAGACTGCACCCCCCCGCGCCTCCGCCGTCAGGCGCGCCTCCCGCTCGACCCGAGCGCCGACTCAGGCCTAAACAACCTCACTCACAGATGGGCGGAGGCAGTAGAGTTCAAGGGGGAGGCATTGGCCGTTAGTTTGGACATTGCGAAGGCCTTCGATCGGGTTTGCCACAAAGCGCTTCTTTCGAAGCTCCCTTCCTATGGGCTTCCCGAGAAATTGTGCGATTGGATCACCAGCTTTCTTGCAGATCGGAGCATCAAGGTCGTTGTAGACGGTGCAAGCTCCGATTGCAAGCCTATTAATGCTGGTGTTCCACAGGGTTGCGTGCTATCGCCAACGCTGTTTCTTCTGCATATCAATGATATGTTGCATACCCGTAACATTCATTGCTATGCAGATGACAGCACTGGTGATGCTCTTTACACCGGCCGAGCCAATATTTCTCGGGAAAACGTCTCCGAGTGCCGGGACAAACTTGTGTCTGAAGTCGAGTCTTTGCTGAACAGAGTCTCGGATTGGGGACGACTAAATCTAGTCCAGTTTAACCCCCAGAAGACACAAGTTTGCGCGTTAACCGCTAAAAAGAACCCCTTTGTCGTATCCCCTCAGTTTCAAGGCACTCCCCTTGTTGCCTCAGCCAGTATCGGAATCCTCGGCGTCGACATATCGAGTGACGTGCAGTTTCGTGGTCACTTGGAAGGGAAGGCCAAATTGGCCTCTAAAAAGCTTGGCGTGCTCAGCAGAGCGGGACAGTATTTCATGCCGGCACACCGCCTGCAACTTTACAAGGCGCAGGTTCGGCCGCACATGGAATACTGTTCCCATCTCTGGGCTGGGGCTCCCCAGTACCAGCTCCTTCCACTTGACCGCATCCAGCGCAGAGCGGCTCGAATCGTCGACGACCGAGTGCTTTCCGATCGGCTCGATTCACTGGCGTTGCGAAGAGATGTTGCATCTCTTTGCGTATTTTATCGCATCTATCACGGGGAGTGCTCTGAGGAATTGTTCGGATTAATCCCAGCCGCCAAATTTCGTGAACGCACGACACGGCAAACGTCCCGATACCATCCACACCATCTGGATGCTTGGCGGTCCACCACTGTACGTTTCACAAGGAGTTTTCTTCCACGTACAACCTCTCTGTGTAATAGTTTATCACCGGTGATTTTTCCGGACCGATACGACCTGGGGACCTTCAAGAAAAGAGCTTACTCCTTTCTAAAGGGCCGGCAACGCACCCGCAATTCTCCTGGTGTTGCGGTTGATCATGGGCGGCGGTAGTCACTTAACATCAGGTGAGCCGCATGCTCGTTTGCCCCCACTTCTATAAAAAAAAAAGCTTAGCTTATGTATTTTTTTTTATAGAATAGGGTGACAAACGAGCACACAGTCCACCTGATGGTAAGTGGTTGCTGCGGCCCATAGATATCTACATCTATCTTCCATTACAAATCAAAATGCAGATGCGTTGTCACCCGTGAGGACTGAGATGGAATGCCTCATTTCCAGTAAAAAGGGTCTCCGGTTCTCTACACTCACCATACGAAATACAGCAGCATTAAGCTACCTACCTAGCTTGGTATTCTGTGAGAGCGTGGTCCTTCCCCGGTCGAGCCGACCCATTCGTGCTACAACTATACTACTAATATAATTGCAGCATGGCTCTACCACGTAAGAGTATTTTATTATTAGTATTTTAGTATTGTGTAAAAGTATTGTAAAAGTATTTTAGTATTGTGGTATTTTAACAAAATATAGTCTAGTTTATTTAGATATTAGAATGTAAGTGTAACATAAAATGCACCACCTCCTACTGTTCTTAATTCCAGTTTCTCCTTAGCCCAAAGGTTGTCTGGAAGAGATCGCTCTTTAGCGATAAGACCGCCTTATTATACATACGTATATATTAAGTTTTCTCTGTAATGTATTTATTCGTTGTATATGTGTGGTATACAATAAAGTATATACTACTACTACTACTTAGTAATAGTAACCTGTAATTATGTAAAAAAAAGTTAAATTTGACCAACTTCTCGATTTCGATTGAGCTGAAATTTTGCATACACGTTTAGTTTGGATGAAAATGCATAGTTAGATAAATGACGTCATTTTAAATACAATAAGATGGACTCCCAAAGATGGAGGACTAGTTATTATTTTTATGCATTCCCATGATATGGGTATCAAATGAAAAGGTTTGCTGAGAAAAATACAGAAAATAATTGTAAGCGTGTATTTTTTTAATAATATTATTTGTCTCGAACTCGTTGGCATAAATTAAAATTTTTTAAATGGTTAACTAATGATTTATACTAACGTAAGTCTTACCAATAATATATATATATATATATATATATATATATATATATATATATATATATATATATATATATATATATATATATATATATATATATATATATATATATATTATACTTACGAAAATTACATTCAATAGGGTTTGAAAAAATTAGGTCCTCGTAAGTTTCAGCTTAACATTACAATTTTTTAACTGAGCTCTGTTAATCAATTCGGTCATGTATGTATAATTTGTAATAATTATATAATTCTAGTATGTAATAAGATTAAATGAAGGAAATAATATTAGTTAAGATGGCAACATTAAGTACGCCATCAGTCGCGCACAGAGTTATCTTGCGCGCACTATAGTGCCTTTCTCTATATGTGTATTAGTGTTGCCAGATTCAATGGGCTAAATATCGGGAAGGAAGGTAAAAATTATCGACAATTTAGTTTTCAAATCTAATGTAATAAAAATAAAAGATGTATTAAATGTATTAAAATAAAAAATAAAATAAAAAGTAGGTAAGTATTTTTGACACATTTATAATTATTCTATCTGCCTAAGCTGCCTAACGAATAATTTATCGTCCATGTAATGGAAACACTGCATATTCGTTTATGTTGATTTTTTTTCTGTAAATCAGAATTTGTTGAACGATTAGTTACAATTCCAATAAATATTTACGTGATTTTATATATTCGATTTATTTCAAAACAGATTCTTGATAATCTGTGGTTGTTCGTTATGGCATGGCATAGTTTAGCATGCCACATCACTCTCGTAAGTGGGTGGTATAATTACTCTAAGGGGCGGTACCCATCCATGAAGTACAACAATATCTGTATGACAGTTTATCTAAAAAATCGAAACTTCATAGGCGTAAGCTGTCATTCGCACCATGCTACAACGCAAAGACTATAGCTCTAGTACATAGTCAGTAATCTATGGACTATAGTTAGTCGTATTACCAAGTATCTCGGACATCGGTCAGAGCCGTTGATGGGTTTAAAGGAGTTCAGAGATGTAGCACCATTATTTGTAATTGATTGTTCAAGACAATACGAAACTTTAAAAGGTTCGATCGATGTGAGAGTTGTAATCGGAACAGACCAAGAAATACCAGATCGTACAGTTTATTCTAGTACAAACCACTGAGGAATATCGTTAAGAAAATATCATGAATAGCAATACAATAATCGTAGATCTTCAAGGATTCAAAAATAGCAAAAATTAATTTATAGTAAAAGAATTTGCTATAGCCATTCTAGAATATATAAAAATATTCCTAAAACCTCCATACTCATTCAGTTCACTATCAATTAAGAGAAAAAACAAATTGGCTGGATGGAAAAGTACAGTGGGTATCGATGGAGTGAGGGCTTTGTTGGATATAGAGAATTTCATAGAACTATCCAGATATATTTGAAGGATAAAAAGATTTTATTCTAAAAGGATGTGAAAAAATTAAATGGGAACAAGATCTTTGTGATTAAAAAATTATACTATCATAGATATAAGTTGCTTAGGAGCTCCCAATTTAAATACTCTTTGTGAACTTTATTGTAAAGATACTTTACCTACTGAACTGATGAGTAAAACTCATAAGAAAATCTGTGCGTCAAAAAATGTTTTACGTATTAAGAAATAGTGTTTTAAAAACATATTTGATTGTTTGATTTTCAATAAAACACTTGTAAATAAACACTTCATCTTTTAATTTAAACTACCTTTGTATTCGAGAAGAAAAAAAATAGTTTCAGACCTGCAACGATTAGTATTATTAAAGTAACGTTTTTTAACTTATATAGCAAATACATTAAGCAATATTCACCACAAAAAACGAAGTCCACTCATTCTGAATCCTATCAACATTTCAGTCCCATCTTTTTTTTATGGGATAGGGTGACAAACGAGCACACAGTCCACCTGGTGGTAAGTGGTTGCTGAGGCCCATAGACATCTACATCTATACTCGATTACGAATCAAAATGCAGATGCGTTGTCACCCGTGAGGACTAAGGTGAAATGCCTCGTTTCCAGTAAAAAAGGTCTCCGGTTCTCTACACTCACTATACGAAATACAGCAGCATCAAGCTGCTGTATTTCGCGCTGGTATTCTGTGAGAGCGTGTTCCTTCCCTGGTCGAGCCGACCCATTCGTGCTACAACTATACTTTTAATATAACTGCAGCATTCCTCTACCACGTATAACATTTGTATGTATTTACAATTCCTTTTCAAAAACTAGATGATATCGTGCAGGTGATCGTCCATATGAATCAAAATATTGACCGATGTCATCCGTACCGATATATAAACCTATCCAATGTGAGCCTGGTTTATCATTTGTATCCAAATTGCATAATAAATACGTTGGTACGTGCGTATACACGGGCAGTCTATTATCAGCATAAACATTATTTTCTAGACTGGGATGATTCTTTTTCAGATGTTGTTGTACAACTACTCATTTATTTAAAACTTCATATACACGTGGTATATAGAGGACTTATTGCCTAAGGCATTCTCTACTAGTCTACCTTGGGGAGATGCAGAGATAGTACGAAGCTATGAAGTAGGTGTAGTAAAAAGTGAATATGTGAATACTAAACTAAAATAATATAATTTTGTAATACATGTAAATAAATTACATAAGATATAAATGGCACAACACAAAAAATATATAAACTAATAAAATGAAATAAAAAAAAATTAGGGAAGTAAAAATGTAATAATACAAAACTACATATTATAATGTCTGATGTATATAAACTCATAAAGATAAATAAATATACATATACATATTCAAATAAATTTACACAAATATATTAATAAATATACACATATATGTGTACAAAACATAATATACACAACAAGAATATATATGCCGTGTAGTGGCGGTTGAGAACATCCACTACCCCATATCTTCCCGTGGGTGTCGTAAGAGGTGACAGATGGAGACAGACAGAAGATGGGCAGCAGCACCTTCCTGATAACAACAGTGATATAATAAAAATACCGCGGTTGCCAACCCACTTGCCAAGCGTGGCAACTATGGCAAATATCCCTTCATGAATAGCGACGCAAACAAACGGCCCCCTGTCCCCGGCGGCCCCGCTATTCCTGGCTACGGTGGCAACCATGGTAACGGCGGGGAAGGGGGTGCTAAGAATCTCCGGTGGAGGTTCGGTTGCTACCTACGACGACTCGACCTGGCATACAGGTTTACACACCAACCTCGGCAAATCCCGGTGGAGGAAATGTATGAGGATATTTCCAGAGCCATGCATTCCTGCAAAACCAGTCAAACAAGTCAAACAAGTCAAACAAGTCTCCCATCAACACGGTGTTGATGGGAGACTTCAACGCAAAACTAGGCACAAGAGAAAACGGTGAGCTGAAGTTAGGGAAATATGGAGTAGGGCAACGGAACCGAAGGGGCCAGCAGCTGGCCGACTTTATGGAGAAAGAGGGACTCTTTATGATGAACTCTTTCTTCCAGAAGCGGCCCCACAGGAAGTGGACCTAGTCGAGCCCCGACGGTTCGACAAAAAATGAGATTGACTTCATTATGACGACCAGACGCCAACTGTTCAGTGATGTCTCAGTGATCGCAAGGGTGAAAACTGGCAGCGATCACCGAATGGTTGGAGGCACACTGAACCTAAACGTTAATTTGGAGAGGTCTCGTCTAATAAAGCCAACGCTCCGTCCCCCTCGTGCTCTAATCCAGAATTCCGAAACCTTTCAGCTCGAGTTACGTAACTGCTTTCAGTACCTAGAAGATTGCAATGCAGTGGACGATATGAATGACAAGCTCGTGGAAACTGTCCATGCGGTCGGAGCTAAGTTTTGCAAGACCCGCCGCAGAACACAAAGACTCTCCGATCACACACTTAATCTCATGGCTGTTAGACGGGAGATGAGGCTGCAATCGTCAACAGATTTGACAGCATACAGGCAACTGAACAGACAGATCTCCAAATGCATGCGGAGAGACTTACGCAACTTTAATAATGATCGTATTAAAGAAGCGATCGAGCGGAACCAGGGCTTCAAAGTCTTTGCCAGAGATCTGTCTGCCAGAAAGAGCCAACTGTCAAAGCTGAAGACTGAATATGGCAGTATCGTTTCCGGCACCCCTGAGATTCTGAGTGTGATTGAGAGGTTCTATGGGCAGCTGTACACATCATCGTTGGAGCCACACGCAAGTGTGAGTAACGATCCAAGAGCAAGTCTTATCCGACACTATTCCGATGATATCCCGGACGTCAGTCTGAGCGAGACTAGAAGCTCTCCAGCACCTTAAAAACGGCAGGGCCCCAGGCGAGGATGGAATTACAGCGGAGCTTCTGAAAGCGCGTGGAACACCGGTACTTGAAGTCCTTCAGAAGCTCTTCAATTCCGTCCTCCATGGTGGCACTACTCCGGAGGCGTTGAGCAGAAGTGCGGTGGTCTTGTTCTTTAAGAAAGGCGACAATACTCTCTTGAAGAACTACAGACCGGTTTCCCTTCTGAGCCGCGTCTACGTGCTGTTTTCGAGAGACATTACGAATCGTCTCGTACGCAGACTCGACGACTTCCAGCCTCCCGAACAAGCCGGTTTCCGAAAAGGCTTCAGTACCATAGACCACATACACACCCTGCGGCGGATTGTATAAAAGACCGAAGGGTATAATCTGCCACTTTGCCTGGCATATGTGGACTATGAGAAAGCCTTTGATTCCGTCGAAATATGGGCGGTGCTACAGTCCCTCCAGCTGTGCCAAGTATAGAACCAGAGTTTAAAACCTATTAAACTGCAGAGAGGTGGAAGACAAGGTGACGTTATATCCCCGAAACTCTTCACCGCTGCGTTGGAAGACGTTTTCAAGCTACTGGACTGGAAAGGATACGGTATTAACATCAATGGCGAGTACATCACTCACCTTCGATTTGCCGACGATATAGTCCTTATGGCAGAATCGCTGGAGGACCTTAGCACTATGCTCAATGACCTCAATGGTGTCTCCCGACAGATAGGTCTTAAGATGAACATGGACAAAACAAAGATCATGTTTAATGTCCATGTCATACCTATGCCGGTAGTTGTTGGAAGCAGTATGCTCGAAGTTGTTGACGAGTACGTTTACCTGGGACAAATAGTCCGGCTAGGTAAGTCCAACTGCGACCGAGAGGTCAATCGACGAATTCAACTCGGCTGGGTAGCGTTCGGGAAATTACGACACATCTTCTCGTCAGGTATACCTCAATCTCTGAAAACTAAAGTGTACAACCAGTGCATGTTGCCAGTGATGACTTACGGATCTGAGACGTGATCCTTCACTGCTGGCCTTATGAGGATGCTCAAGGGCTGAGCTCGGAGTTTCTCTGCGTGATAGACTCAGAAATGAGGATATCCGCAGTAAAACCAGAGTGACCGACATAGCCTAACGGATTAGTAAGCTGAAGTGGCAATGGGCCGGCCATATAGCTCGAAAAACCGATAACCGATGGGGAAGAAAGGTTTTCGAGTGGCAGCCTCGTACCGGTAGGCGTAGTGTAGGGCGACCCCCTACTAGATGGAGTGACGACCTGGTAAGACATGCAGGAAGTCGATGGATGCAGGTGGCTCAGGACCGTGCTTTGTGGCATTACTTGGGGGAGGCCTATGTTCAGCAGTGGACTTGTGAAGGGCTGTAATGATGATGATGATGATATATATATATATATATATATATATATATATATATATATATATATATATAGTACTGTGATGATTCTGTCAATTCATTAAGGTGTCCCGAACCTTTATCTTGAACGCGATACGTTAGTAGTAGCAGGGAGTGCGTTCCAAAAGAGAAGAAATTGAATGTGCAAAGAAGAATGAACAAGTCCAGAGCTATGGAAGGGACATAGGAGAAGGAGGTTGTTCGTAGAGCGGAGGTTTCTCTCGTGACTAGCGCTAAGCAACTGAAAGTAAGGAGATAAGTAGGAAGGGAAAGTTAGAGACATCTGGATAGAATAAAGAGCGGTGAATGCGCGCAAACTACGGCGTTGACGAATAGGTAACCATTTTAATTGAGATCGATACGTGGATACATGGTCATACTTTCGAAGATTGAAAATGAATCGATGGCAGTTATTTAGAAGAAGCTTATATTTGTTGAGAAGATCTGCATTCACGTCGAAATAACACACATCACTATAGTCGTAGTAATTTGTTTCAAAAGATGCACAAAAATACTTTAAATCCAAAAAGATTAATCACTTTACCACTAACAATCCTGTCATAAAGGCCAGCAATGTTGAACGATTTCAAAGAACTATCAAAATAAAAATGTGGCGTTATTTCACTCATAATAATACTTATAGGTATATAGATGTTTTACAAGATTTAATATACTCTTATAATAACAGCTTACACTCTAGTATTAAGATGTGCCCATGTGATGTAAATTTCAACAAATTATGACAGTTTGAACTAATCTTTATGATAGACGGTCAAACAAACTTTCTTTAGAAAATCCAAAGCCAAATTTCAATATGAATGTGACTGCGAAAGTAATTGACACTATTTATTCAGGTAACAGAAATAAGTATTAGTGAAGTGGAAAGGTTATCCAGATAAATTTAACAGTTGGATTTTAGCTTCTAGTTTAAAAGAAATATCAACAATGAAAGTTTTATTTAACTTTGCTCAGCAATAGTTCAATGAAATATTTTTCTGATAACAAGACCACAAATTTTTCAACGAAATTACCAAAAGCTGTCAAATTAGAAGGTGAATGGTCAATTGGAGTTGTCAAGTTTCAATATCCATGTATCATGTTTACTATTCAATATCATGAATATGTTATATACATTACAAAATCCATGTTAATGCCTAACTAAGATAAACCATCCACATTGTATCAATAAACAAATTCCAGATACTAACTATGATAACGTTGAGCACATTTTAAGAGCGTTAAATGGTATCGGAGAGAACTTTAAACAATATAGCTGCAGCATGGCTCTACCCCGTAAAAGCAGCATGGCTCTACCACTATCACTTTTTTTTCAACAAACATGAGCGAGAAGAAACCGGAAGTCAAAGAAGTAGGTTTTTCTAGAACTCCTATACGTTTCTGTTCGTTTATCTGTACATCTAGGATGAAGATTTTGTTGCACAGCTCCGAGCTACTGTTAGTGAGGCGTACCTCAGTACAGGTCACTGAATAAAAGGAATCCGAGACCCTGATATTGCTTTTACGATAAAGGGAGTAGCTCCGAGCTGCTCCCCTTGGTTTCTGAACTCCTTTGATTGACCCCCCTAAATTGCCGCTCTGAGTCTTTTTACCCATACCTTTACCTTACCATATTCTTCCCTTGCCTTTGGAAGGACCGTTTTGGTAATGAGAATTATAGTTTTGGTAACTAGTGTTCCTCTGGGGACATTCTAACTTTGTTTTCTTGGGAGCTATAGTAGAAGGATAAAGAAAAGAATCCGATTATTTTTCTTTTTAAAGTTAAAACCCCATTATTCTTATTTTCTTTAAAAGCAAGTGACTTGATCCACTGTGTAGGGCCAACAACATTTTGAACAAGGGTGTTTCATTTATATTGTTCGAATAAGACACTTTCTAGTGGAGGAATATTTCTCAAGGCTAACTGAATACATTTTTAGGCACTTCTTTAATTAATTCGTCCCTTCTAGTTTCTATGCATTCAGGTCTTTTACCATCTAAAACCTGTAAGATATCTGCAGAGTTTTTATTAAAGACCGTATCTTTCTCGATAGCAGAGCTTATTTTTTGCTGGTGCATTTAATTCCTCTGGGGATTTCGCAGCGCAATCCACTAATAACTGTAAGTCTGCTCGAAGTAATTAATTGCTCTCAAAAACAGCATTTGACAATGCTGCCATTACTCTTTCAGTACCTGATAAATAATCTTTTGATTTGCTCAGATAGCACACACAATTCATAATTTACCCTACGTTGAGTAAACTCTGGGGTGGCTATAAAAGACTGTAGAGTCTTAGAATATATTACATTTTGCCATGTGGACAAGCCAAAATTTTGCAATGTCTTTATCTTCTCTATCACTTACGGGCACTGAACTCTAATATAACAGGGTAATCCCCTCCTTGCGGTGAAAGTCCATAGACGACATCAAGATTCTCAATTGCTAAAGGTACCTATGGATTGATCTACAATAGACGGTAGTAGAATCATATATATATATATATATATATATATATATATATATATATATGGTTATGCGTAGCACAGGTGTATCTTTGCACATAGGTATACCTTATTTAAATTCTTAGCATACAATCTTAAAATATCATCATGCAAAGAATATCAAGTTATCTAAAGTTTCATTTAATTTCATGAAGTAACAGATAGTGGGGTAAAAAAGAGAGCAATTTGTTCGCTAAAAGCCCATCCTATGCGTAGGTACGTTGCTAGTGGCTGTGTTGGCGAAACAAAGTGTAAATGGATTGATTGCGCCAATTCTCAGTCACAAAGGGAAGCGAAATTGCATTAAAAGCGCGGCGCGGGCCATTTGGCAAAGCACTTACTCCATTAGAAGCGTCCAAATAATGTTACCTAGTGTAACGTTTATGAAATATATAGACTGAGATAACACCTTGTTTTAATGATTTTTAATATTTTAGAGACCTTTTTTTACTCACCCTATAAGTTATTATGACTGGTGCTTTCACATTTAAACATATTATTACGTAAAAGAAATGTACAAGTAAAAGCTTAATCACGTATTATTTTAACCTGTTTTTGGTGGGGCGTAGATAATAGAAAAATTACATGACAATATCATTAGACAATGCGTCAAATAAGCCAATAAATGGTCATTCATGAATCATTTAAAAGTCAACCCACCTATTTTTTTTGCTTACATTGTGAATTGCCAAACGAGCCATTATTTAATAATTTCTTATACTCACGCCAACACTACATGTTTAAATAGGAACAAATAAATTTTACGGATTCTATCGTATATATTAACTTATTTTATATTCCAGATTCAGCTCACAATGGATTTAGTGGTAATACAATTCTTTAGCATTTCTAGATGTGTTAGTAATTCGGAATTCTGATAATACCTAGAGCCACACTGTGTATAGAAAAAAGACCCATACAGATAGATATATAAACGGTGATTCTCACCACCATCTCTCACAGTTAGCTACTCTGGGTAAATCTTTGTTTCAGAGAGCACGAGGAATCTGTGACGGTACCTCACATCCCCACCGTGACAATAGGTGCTGTAAAGTAATACTCGAAACGTCGGGAATCTAAAATTAGTTAATATACGCGATAAAATCCGTAAAAACTAATTTTATTTTAATGAGCAATTATTTGTTTATATTTTAGGTACATAATTGGTTAATTAGCACTTACAAGTGCAACTGGCATTATATCGGAAATCGAATTCAAGTCGCTTAAGTTTCATTTTTTCGCTTTCAAGTTGAGGGTTTGAATCTCTCACTGTATGCATTCTCCGATTGTGGCGATGCCAATCTCGTGACATTCAACGCCTCCAAAATACAAGCCTGTCTTTTCACCACAAAAAGGAGCTAGCTCACCTTGGCACTTTCTTTCCTAAATTTGTTTTTGAATTTCACCGACCGCCTACAGTTGCTGGGGGTTGAATTTTTTTTGAACTTGAACTTTGGGCGGTTTATTGACGCAGCTGCAAGTAAGTTAGGTCTCCTTGCAAAGGTGTGGAAACGCTTTACTACTACTATTGATCCTATATGTATGTTACCGCCTTAAAATATGACAATATATACAAAAGAACCGTGGTAGCTCAGATGGTTAGCGCTCGCAGTACGCGAGCAAACCGGGATCGGTCCCCGCCGGCACCAATGAAATTGTTAATTGCAATTTTAAGTGCTGATTTACCACGTGCTCGGTGGTGAAGGAAAACATCGTGAGGAAACCTACATGTCAGAGAAATAAAAAAAAATATTTCGTAGACATGTGAAGTTCGTCAACACGTATTGGGGCAGCGCGGCGGACAATTCCTTGCCCTAACAACCTCTCAGAAATGAGCGGAGGGCTGTGCCCAGGAGTGGGTTGGGTATATAGGCTGTAACTTTAACTTTTAACTTTATATTATGTGATTTATAAATATGTGTACTAAATAATGCTTTCTACGGCTCTTCATCAAGAACAAACAATGAAGAGTAAAGATTTATAATATTACCCTTAGATCAAAAATGTTTTAACGCGGATGGTGTGAGAGACGCGTGAGAAATTGGCGAAAACGCATAACGCACTCAAAGGTAAAATTAGTGAGATCACAGCGCTAGAGTGGCCGACGCCACGCTAATTTGCAAATTAGCAGCTGACAAGGCAGGTCTTTGTTCGCTCCATTACGACACTGATGTGTCACATCTCTACTTCACTTAATTTGTAGCCAATGATTCGATTACGAGTCATTTAAAGCTAAACGCGCTTGCGAAACTAAGCGCGGGAATGGAAATTAATTTGAAAATCATTTCTACTGGTACTGTTTTATAGAAATCGAAATACGTCTTTTAACCTGGAGTTACCAAAAACGTTCTTCGCTACTTTTTTAAAATTCGTATTCTGTAGTTCGTAAAATGTAAAATTACACATTACTAGGTTTTCCTAATAGATAATATTTATTTGCTAAATATTTTTCTTATTATTTATGAGTCCATAATGAGTCATTGTTGGTCGTGTAGGCAAAAGAAAATACACTACCTCTATCATCCAGTAGGTTTTTCATCATCATCATCATCATCCACCGCTGTAAGAGGCGACAGAAATCAAACAGGAGATGGGCAGTAGCATCTTTCTAATAACGACTAGAAAATAAATAACCAGCCTTCCATCGTAGCAACTCTGGCAAACATTTCCCCTTGTGAAGCATTGTATGGCGGGAGGCCTATGTCCAGCATGTTGAACTTTTAATAGAACACCGGCCTTTCCATTGTTTCCTCACGTTGGTAGACGAATTGGCGAATGCAATAACTATCTGGTCGTTTTGAAATCGCTACTCGCCACTACCAGTCAAAGTCGTCTCACTTTTTTTTTTAAATAAAATAAGAGTGACAAAAGAGCACGCAGTCCGCCCTATGGTAAGTGGAGTGCTGTGGCCCATAGACTCCGATATCATGCCACAAAACACTACAACAAAGGGTGTACGTAAAACTACCAGCAAAGGGTGGGGGACGTACTAGTGTTCGACACTCCATATGTTAAAGGTTATGTTTTCGCGAAGTATCCATTACAGCCTATGTTCACTGATAAACATAGGCCTCCGCCATAGCTTGCCTGAGTTCACGTTCGTTACGTTACGTTCAGACGCAATAATTTCCTATATATCTTGTATAAAGCTCCAGTGGGGATTTAGTCATAGTTGACACGCTTGGGAAGCGGATTGGGAACCGCAACTCACTTCTCTTTGTCCTCTGCCTACCCGCCTGGGGCTTGGGGTATCAAGGTACCGTGTAATAGCGGTATAAGTATATCCGCTACCCCATATCGTCCCTTGAGTGTCTATCTATATTTATCTGCAATTAAGAAACAAAATGCAGATGCGTCGTCACCTCTGAGCACTGTGATGGAACGCCTCGTTTCCAGTAAAATGTTTCTCTACACTCAACATATGATACACAGCAGCATTAAGCTGCTATTTTACGCTGGTATTCTGTGAGAGCGTGGTCCTACTCCGGTCTACCGACCTGTTTGTATTACAACCATAATATAGCTGCAGCGTGACTCTATCACGTAAAAATGTCTGAAACATCTGTCATATAAGAGTATTTCCTTATCTATTGAAGGAATTGTATAAATAGCAGTTTTACAATAGCGAGTGTATATATTGAATTTTATAAACTACGATAAAACGCATTAAAACAAAAATATTTGCCTTGCTACAAACCGCCCATTAACGCAATAACAGACCGAAATAATGACGGTAAGTAAGAATTTATTTTTGTCTATCAAAATATTTTTAATTGGTTTTAGAGTTGAAAAATACTGTAGTGTGTGATTAGTGAACTTGAAGCTGTATATTTGCTTAATGGAAGTGTTGAAGATAAAAGCTTGCGCTATCGGCGGATCTCTGAGGTAATTAGAGGGGCGAAGAGCCGCGATAGGGCCTTCTTCCTTCACAAGCCACTTAAAGCTACACTGCCTTCTCACCCCGTCTACTTATTATGTAAGTGTGAAGGATTGCATATTGACTGCTGTACTGCACTTATTAATTTAAGATGGTTTTTTTCCGAACTCGTTCGTTCTCTTTCCCAAATGTCAAAATAATGTATATTAAAAAAAACAACCACGAAGTTTTTACTAAAAAGTTTCATAAAAGTTTTTATGATTCATGCAAATATTTCTAAAAGGAAGCTACTAATTTGTTTCAATATCAGATTTAATGATTTGATTCAATGAGTTAGGTTAGGTTTCATTTCATCTCATTAAATTTCATTTTCATTTTATATCAATTAAAAAATCTACTGAAGACCTGGCTATATGGGCATAGTTCCCTTTGCCTACCCAGAATGGGTGAAGAAAACAAAAAATCTCTGCTTATTTTCTTTTAAGGTTCCCACTGACGATACGCTATTTAGTAGACTTCCAAATGGATGCACTCCAAATAAAAATGTATCCAGATACGGTACCATTGACGATACTTCCGTTTGGACGCATAGCGTCACTTAGAACTTGGCAGTCGTACGGAATGGAAATAAATAATAATATGGATAATAATACTTTACCGGCGGCAGCAGCAGCGTGTATTTTATTAAAATGACAAAAAACCTAAACGGGACAATCCATCGTAGTCTTCAAATATGTCAACGCATCTACATTTTGATTCTCAATTGAGGATACATGTAAATGTCTATGGGCCACAGCACCCACCACCAGTTTGACTGTGTGCTAGTTTGTCACTCAAGTTCTAGATATGGTATATGTTATGGTGGAGCAATATTATTGACTGAGGTAGAAATTAAAGAAGTCAACATATAGATGATATTTTTCATTATAACTATACGTGGTTGAAAAGGAAACAGGTTTGGAAGGTCCTCTTGATCCGGCTGCGAAGGACCAATTTAAAACAAACCAGACGGGCTGGAACGTTCGGGCTCTGAAACAGAAGGGAGGAATCGAGGCTTCTCTCGATCCGGCCTCCTATAACGCCTACGTTGGGTTCGGGAACAACGTATGTGATCTCCGCAACGGAGTAACACAATAGGGCGATAACCTCGTTCTTTTTCAGCAAGTAGGTTCAGACGGGGATTACGGGTCTTCCGAAGTCGTCCCGGTCCCGACGCCTTAATTCTTCGATGTGGACTGTATAACTTTAGGGATGAATCACTTGGGAATAAAACAGCAATTATCTTCAAACCGTTCCGTGAGAGAGTAATCACTTTTCCCTATCACTTCCCTACACTTTTTCTTTCTTCTTCTTATTGACTGCTGGTTTGATTCCCGAACTATTTTCCCGAACGAATTGCAATTTTTTTTTTTTTTTTTTGCGCCCGAAGCAAATATGGGCAACCCTCCGGAAAGCGGGGGAGGGAGGTGGTGAATGCTCATAGCATACCACGCAGCCGGCTGCGTGGTTATGTGGCGACTTTTACCCACTAAACACCACCTTTTTGGGAAATGGCTTAACGATCTGACTGGAGATCTCTAAGCCGTATACGAACGCGACCCTCCTTGGCAGAAAGGAGGGCGCAAACGAATTGCAATAAAACCCGTTCACTAAGCTACCCCCAGAGCTATACGCGAAAGTGAGCCGCGCCATTCGCGTGCCTGCGCAACTTAACAACATGAATTTGTACTATTACTCTCTCACGTTTCACTTAATTTCTTTATTCACATAAGTCATACATAAATACAAGTTATCTATTTAGATAGCACAAAACAATATCTACACCATGATATATATTATTTTTTCGTATCACAAAAATCCTTTAATTTATAAAACAAAACATGCCTATTTTAATCACAAATTCAAAATCCAAACTTCTTAAATATTTAACACAGAAAGTTAAAACAATGTTTCCCACTTGAATTTATACATATGTTAACTAATACAATAGTTTAATTTACATTTTCTCTATTTATTTCACTATTTAAAACACTTTTAAATTTCTTATACAAAACTATCATTATTTCACTTATACACAGGAATTTTCACATAAAAATAACACAGAATTCACCTTTTTAGCACGTACAATCAACCTGAAATGTTTTACAAGTCATTTTTACATAAGTTGCTGAAATTACAAACATTTTAAATTTTTACATATTCGGCCTCCTAGGGGCGTGGTCAGCGTGCTTCCGTGAACTCACACTATTTGAACAACTAACTTTGCACGGCTCTCGGCTATCAGAAAAAATGAAAGTCTGAAATACACTTAATTTTAACAATATTAAATAAGTAAGTGCTTCTACATAATTTTCAAACAGTAGGAAACTATCTCTGATAGGATTCTTATCAGTTATCATGTTTCTTATCAGATAACAATACAAGTGAATGTTTTCATTAATCAATCATAACAAATAGGCATTTGTTTTCGTACAAAACATATCATACTTATACAAGACAATACTTATGCAATTAATTTCCGTTAATTCTGTTTATGCACAGAGTGATCATCTCGACCGGGGAACAAATCCGATCTCTAACTTCACTTTAATATTCCTTTGAATTTACATCATTGGAAAGACGATTTCAACCGGGGAACAAATCCGGTAACATAATTTATAACATAAAATTCCCTATATGAATTTATTGAAAGATATTACTTAGAAAACAGTAAACTAGTCCGGCCTGGGAGTCGAACCCAAGACCTTCATATCATTAATTCGACATTTCTTTAAGATTTAACTAAGCATTTTCTTATCAGAACATTTCTATTGGACAATAAGTCTTTGAAAAGTTATTCGTCATCGGTTGACTTAATAAACTGAAACATTCTTATAGGCGCGTCGGCAACAGTGGTAGAGCAACGTTGCATCTATATTATAGATGTAGTACAAATGGGTCGGCTCGAACGAAGAAGGACCACGATCTCACAAAATAGCACAAAATAGCAGCTTAAATCTGCTGCGTTTCGTATACTGAGTGTAAAGAACCGGATAATATTTTTACTGGGAACGAGGCACTCCACATAGTTCTATAGGGGTGACAAAGCATTTACATTATGATTCTTATTCGATGACAGATTCAGTCTATGGGCTACAGTATCAACTCAACATCATGTTGCTTGCAATATCATTACATTCAAATTCTTATTACACCATTATACACGTTTAATATAATAGTTATATTTCGTTTTTTTATATAGGTAGTAATTCAAAAAACAATAAATATAATATACCACACGCTTAATATAATATGCATTGAGTATGAAACTTGTAAGTGATTTTTGAACACATTTCGAATTACGTTAAATATTCCTTGTCAACTAATAGCAAAATGGTACTCATCCGTCTGTTTTTAAGGTAGATAGTTAAAAATTATTTGATTCTCCAAATATGGTGGAGAATACATCTCTCCTCGATTAAGAATTCAAATGCAGGTGCGTTATTACCTCTGAGGACTAAGATGAAATGCCGTTTATTCAGTAAAAGGATCTCCGGTTCTCTATATTCACCATACGAAACACAGCAGCATTGAGCTGCTATTTCAAGGTGGTATTTTGTGAGAGCGTGGTCCTACCTCGGTCGAGCCGACCCATTCGTGTTACCACCGTAATATACTGCAGCATGGCTATACCACGTCCACTCTACCAAGTATGACAATGGGTATAATATTATAATCAAAATCAACGAATAACGAACGGCGATTTTAAACCAATAGATGTTAAAAGTTATAGTCTAAGTTGCTGCTTACGTGCTTATTCTATGTTGATAGAGGGTTTTTGATTAATTATGGTTATTTTAGGTACTTTCCCAACCTTGTTTGCTAGTTTTTTTTAAACAGTCGAGCACGTGATAAATCATCTCGGGGTCGGATTGCTCGTGTTAGTAAAATACAGCTAGCGCTTAGCCTCTGAGTTACCACGGCTCAAAGTTTATGAACAGTTTCCAAAAATGTATAACAAAAAACCTGCCATGCAGCAGGCTGGCAGTGATGTGTGAAATTCGACGTAGCTACCCTAGCAGGCATCTAATCGCTTTGCTTTTAGTGAAATTGCTCTATAAATATTCAGTAAGAAAACGAAAAACTTAATAATACACTATCGCGTGACGCTAATTGTAAAATTACTTATGCATTAACGTCTTGCTCACATGTTACATGACTTTGTTAACTGGTCAAATTTCGTTGCTTTGTACAGACATTGTATATATATATATATATATATATATATATATATATATATATGTGTATTTATACATATAAATAGAATTGATTTACTATTTATTTTTATTATTTATTCACACTTAAAGAATCGTTAAAATCGTTTTAGACGTTTCTGAGAAATTTATGAACATACATTTTAAAAAAAACTACTAAATACTTCGAATATAAGCCCCCTTGTTTTTTAAACACATTATTGATTGTATGTGTCGTTGATTATATACCTGTCATATAATCGCAGGTATCAAAGTTATGTATTAGATCATGACATTTCCTGTAACCCACTCGGCGGCTTCCAGGTCATTAAGTGGATTTGATACAATGTATTCATTTTCACGAACATATTTCACGGCACAGAATTTGTTACAAATTAAAAAAGTGATATGTTTTTTTTTTATACAGAAAATGGGTAATAAGCGAGCACACACATCTACAGGAATCCAGAGGGTATCAGTAAAATTTTATCAAGAAAGCTTTACGTAAATTGAATAATGTTTCGTCATCATACACTCATTAAAGCCTATCAAAGTCCTCTACTGAAAATAGGCTTCCCCCATAAATGTCCTCGTAAAGGGGATTTTTGCCACAGTTGCCACGCTGTAAGGCTCGTTGGCAGCTGCAGGTTTTATTTTACTTTCTTAGATTTAGTTTGTCCGCCGCAAAGTTCACAGTACGCGAGCAAACCGGGTTCGATACTCGCCATCGCCGGCACCAATGAAACTGTTAATTGCAATTTTAAGTGCTGATTTACCACGTGCTCGTCGCTGAAGGAAAACATCTTGAGGAAACCTGTATGTCCGAGAAATAAGAAGAAAAAATATTTCGAAGATATGTGTGAAGTTCGCCAACACACATTGGGACAGCGTGGCGGACAATTCCTTGCCCTAAAACCTCAGAAATTAGCGGAGGCCTGTGCCCAGGAGTGGGACGTATATAGGCTGTAACTTTTTTTGCTTCTTTTTATATATACTTCTAATAATCTAGTATTAGAAAGACGCTGATGCCGGTCTCCTGGTTGCGGCACATACGGAACGACGTGGGTTTGTTCATTCATCGCCACTACACGCTCGTGGAAAGTGATCTAGTAAATTTTTTGTTATTCAATAAAAAATAAAACTATTCCTTAATTACACTGTACAAAGGCTTCTTTTCCACATCCTCTGCCCGTCTGGGTCGGTACCATTGTGTTATTTATTTATTTATTTATTTATGCTTTCATGCACAAAAAAGTACATATGGCGGACTTAATGTCATAGGGCATTCTCTCCCAGTCAACCATTAGGCTAAACAGAGATAGACATTATGGAGGCGGTGCAGCAATAATCAAATAGAGAGGATAAAAGAAATAATATATATATATATATTAATGTCAAGAGGAATGTCGTTCCAGAGCCTGATGGCCATGAGGGCGAAAGAGTGATATAAGTTATTTCTGTCGCTTGTCATATGTTTCGCTTTCAGAGGTTCAACTGACCTATAGCTTTGTTTAATGTTAGTTCCAGATGCCCATGGGCTGCCTTCTACACTTTCCCTCAGGAGAACCGTTTGTTCGTTTGTTTTTGTTACTTACATCACTTTCATGTTATTCGAACCTAAAGTCACTTTTATCAGGAATAGAATTTACAATATTAAATGTTATTGTTGTTTTTAAGATTTTCTCTCGAATATAACTATCCATTACAGCGTATTAAAGTCCATTGCTAAACGTATGCCTATCCTATAGATTGTCTCATTGGTGGTAGATACATTTGCCACAGTTATCACCACGAATTTACCACGCTTGGCAAGCGGGTAGTCAACCGCAGTTTTTTAATTTTTTGCTGCCCAACTTTTGGTTTTGGTTCGCCATGTCTATTCTTACGGCACTCACGTTACTCACTCACCATATTGGACTCTGAAGACTAATGTAGAATGCCTCGATGTCAGTAAAACGGACACAGACTGGATTCTCTACACTTACGACACGAAGCACAGCACGATTAGCAACATAATGCTTTATGCTGCTATTTATTGTGTAGTGTTTTGTGAGAGCGTAGTACTTTCCTGGTCGAGCCACTTGTTCGTACTGCAACGTAATATAGCTGCAGTGCCAGCATGGCCATACCACCTAATAAATAAAATGAAAAAATGTTCAAAGGAATTGAGTGATCTATATTGATTTATCATATTGATCATCCTGTGGCAGTTCACTATTGAATATAGATCTCTCCCAAAGCGTGCGACTTTTCCCGGTCTTCGGCTTCAGATATCCAGATCATCATCACCATTCCTTGCCCTTCACAAGTCCACTGTTGAACATAAGCTTTCCCCAAAGTATGCCACAAAGCACGGTCCTGAGCCACCTGCATCCATCGACTTTCTGCATGTCTTACCAGATATCCAGATGCTATCAGTATAATTTTATCAAGAAAGCTTTACCAAATATTTTTTAATTTTTATAATTTCAAATCTACATATTATTTTTATGTTTGGTTTTTATGTCCTTATAAAAATTAACTATAAGTGCTACCGATTTCGTGATGTTGCGACTGTTGGCGAGAGATCGCTATCAGCTGTGCGTTGCCCGGAGTGCGGTAAACAACCAAACTGCGGCAGACGCGCTCCTTTTGCAGAAGAACTCAACACTTGAACTCAGGTTAAAATCATTTCAGCGCACTTAAGCTGATTTTTTTTACATGGAATCAAGAGTGATAAACGAGCATACGGTCCACCTGTTACGAACATTGCAGCAAATGAATATACATAATATTCACTTGCTATATGGATGACAGCTAGTGGATACTGTGGCTCATAGTTACGACAGGCCATGCAGACAATTTTGTAGCCTTTTAAAAAAATATAAGACACTAACCACATTTAATTTATTTTGGAAATACGATTATTTAAAAGTAAAAATGCGAATGTTCTAATGTCATATTTCGTGTATAATCTGTGCACACAAATAAAATTAAAGCATCTGTCTACAAAGAAATAACTGGCATTTAGCTCAGCATAAATAAACATTTTTTTGTCTGCCTGTGTACTTGCCATATTTTTGGAATGACTTAAGCGATTGTAATGAAACTTTACAAGCAAATATAGAGTAATGCCAAAAGTGATCTAGGCCGAAATTTTATCCGAATAACTTGAATTTTTATTTTAAAAAACTGATAACTTTTTTCTTGTAGGCGCACTTTAATATTTTATTGCGGTACCTACCTAGATGTAAAATATGAAGATATTTTTTTTGGATGGGACTATTGTAAAATCCATTCTTAGTTAGTATCTATGAAATGAGTATTTATACTAAATTTGTGTGTGTGTAAAGATTATCTATCCTCTATTAAGAATGCAGACGTACGCTGTCAGCACTGAAGATGCAATGCCTCGTCACTAGTACAAAATGGCTTAACAAATGTTTAAAAATTAATCACCATAATTTATTAAAAAGTAGGTTTTTTTAAATAAATAAAGTTAAAAGATTTCCCAGTGCTTGTCACTCCCAAAACATATAATAATATATACTTGTTTGAGTCACAATGATAGATATTTATTTCATTTTAATTGGGTTTTTTTATCATTTCATTTATTTAACATCTAAAAAAGTCCGAATGTTTTCGACAACTGCTTTATAAAGCGTAAATGGAGTGCATGATTTGACACTTTCGTCTACGAAACGTTTTTTGAAGAAAAAAAAAACAGTGAATTTGTTATCTAGCAAGCTAATAGAAGCCCCTCTTTTACTTCCCGGTCTTTATAATTGTCACGTTTTGACACAAAAATTTTATTAATCCAATACTTTCTATCAAATAACTCGAAAGTATAGTTTTATAGCGTGTTACTTAATGTGAAAGCATTGTATTAAGTGCATAGACCAACTTTATACTCAGTCTAGATGATAGTTAGTCACTGTAATGTAAATCCCGTAATATATAAATTTATAACCGTTTATTGACCATGTAGGTAACTAAAATTTACGCGAAACATAGAATTAATTAGACTTTATTTTATGAGTTTCCGTTTGACTCTTCTGGTAGAGCCACGTTGCAATTTATTTATGAGGAGGGATGATGTTCACACAGAATACCACCGTGAAACAGCAGCGTAATGACATGCTTTTCTGATTTGTAGGCGGCATTCAATCTTAGCACTTAAAAGTAGCAACGTATTTGCATTTTGAGTTTTAATCGAGAATGTAGGTACCGCGTTGTATTCCGTCCGCTAAGACCTACAGACCTACTAAGAATACTAGCATCCACTTCCACCATTGTTTAAAAAAGAACAAAAATTAGTCTGTTTTTTTATAGGATAGGATATCAAACGAGCACACAGTCCACCTGATGGTAAGTGGATGCTGTGGCCCATAGACATCTACATCTACCCTCAATTACGAATCAAAATGCGAATGCGTTGTCACCCGTGAGGACCAAGATGGAATGCCTCGTTTCCAGTAATAAAGGTCTCCGGTTATCTACACTCTAGCATTAAGGTACTATTTTACGCTGGTACTCTGTGAGAGCGTGGTCCTTCCCCAGTTGAGCTGAACCATTCGTGCTACAACTATACTACTAATATAACTGCAGCATGGCTCTACCACGGTGACTTGATACGTAACTGTCTCATAGCCAGTATTGATTCTACGGTGCTCTTCACTTACTATTGTTGTGTTTTTGTCTACAGGAAAACGTAAAGTTATGTCTCTATTTTATACGGGAAGTGAAGGGAAACATACTACTAAACGTAAAAGACAAATTTTGTTGGTTGGAGTAAAAAGTGAAAAGTAAAGAAACGAATAGAGACTATTCGTACCCTATTTGAGCTCAGGCCTCCTCTTATTCCTTAGTATATTGTAAGGCAGAGAGAAGAGGAATCCGTTGTATTACCTCAACGCGTATTGTTATTGGTAAACTACACATATCCGAGAATATTTTTTTCTATTCAACTTCTCAGGTATGCAAATTTTCTTACGGTGTTTGAAAAACAGCAAGAACGAGTATCAATTTTGATGGTGAACATGAAATTTTATGACGAATGCGAAGTGTAATTACAATGGTGAGAGTATCTATTTTACGCTTATTGACCAACAGCAGGCAGCTCAGTGTGGTATTTATAGAAAAAAAAATTATAGACACTACTTTATTTGGCGCATTTTTGAATATCATATCCAGAAATAGTTTCAAAGGCTAATGATATTCTTTAAAAGTGTCGTCTTTTTTAATTTCTATACTTACAAGTTCCAACCAGTATCAGTATTGCTCTACCACTTTAATATAAAATAATTATTCTACAGAAAAACATAGTCTGCTACAGAGCGTGTACCTACTCTGTGGTAATTAATACTAGCTTCTGAGAAAAATCTACTTTTATAAAAAGAGCAACGCAAAGATCGATATTAATTTCTAGAAACTTTGTTCACAATTTCTTAATTCAAATATTCAGTTAACGCTAAAAACAAACAAAAACCATTCCATTACCGTTATCATTACAGTTATCAAAATCATAGGGGAGCAATTTGCCATAGTTGCCACACCTGACGGGCGAATTGGCAACCGAAGTTTTATTTTTTATTTTTAGTTAATATTAGGATGATACTGCTACCCATCCTAGCATTTGTAATACAAATGCTAGGATTTAAGTACTTGTAATACAAATAATTCGTATCCCTCTGTCGCCTCTTAGGACACCCACCAAGCTATTACGATATAGCTACCCCCTAAAGTTATTCTGATTTGTAGAAATATTGCTTAATGAATTATTTTGGTGTATATCGTATTAGTTTTCGAACGAGAGAGAGAGAGAGAGAGAGAGAGAGAGAGAGAGAGAGAATGTACCCGTAAGTGTAAAACACCTTCGGTTATGACCTGAGTGGTGTGTGAGATGACCTCAGTGGACCACTCGATGGTGAAGACATGCGATGTAATGATGTAAGTGGCTCATGATCGTGCTTTATGACATACCTTGGGAAGGTCTATGTTCAGCAGTAGATTTGTGAAGGGCTTTAATGATGATGATGCTGTTAATGATAATGATATTCCGGACACAATATTATATTGATAACTTATTCTTAAGTAATGCTTATGCTGTTTTATAATGCTAATTTTTGTAGCAGAAACTCACTAAAATCCTATGTATTCTTATGAGATCTTACAGCAATGCTCGAAGGAGGAATATTGTTCTGTGTTCACATTTTATTGTATGTATCATAAATAATTGTGTAGTATAATTTACTTCAGTCATACGGGTGTCAGATTATTAAGTTAAGCATTTTTTATTTGAAGTAAGTGTGACAAATGAAGAAACGTTCCACCTGATGGTAACAAGTCCATAGACAGCTATATCTATCATCGATTAAAATACATTGTCTCCCCGGAGGACTAAGATGACCTTGTTACCAATAAAAAAGGTCCCTGGTTCTCAATACTCAATATATAAATAGGTTAATGCCAATAAACGTTTAAGTAAATCCATTAATTTTCTCTTTTTTATTTATTCTTATAAATAGTGTACATTATTTACATTTTAAATTTTGCTAAACTGTAAGCCAGTTTGTCGGCAACACAAGAGTTTATCGTTTCAACAATATCTGGTACTTAAAAGGTTTTGGACTGACGAGAGGATATTTAAATTGACACATAAATAATTAAAGAAACATTCACCTCGATGGACACAACGACAGATAATGTTTCCTCAAGATGAATTTGAGCTACGACTTTACGCTTTCGTCATATATACCTATATCCGCCAACTCATTACACAAAGTTGGAGTTATCCATTGCCTTGTAAGCCGTCCAAAGTAATTTTCAGCCCTAGGTATGAGATATTTCCTCTTCACAATAGGTAACCTCAATGCAAGTACTAGTACTAGAGAACTGCCACACTGGCAACTTATTTGTGAGAGACTGGTGCTTGATTTAGGTATAAGTAACCTGTATTACAGTGAATAAAAAATAAAAACTTTCAATAAAAAAGTAAAAGCTAGTGTATAAAAGAATAGGGTATTACACCAATTTTCAAATAGTGTTTCAAACAAATCTTAGAGTGATAATAAACCACTATAATTATTATGTAATTTTTTAAACCGAATAAATGCCATAAAAATTATTTTAATTTATCTTTTAAATTTTATAATAATGTAGTTGCTATTTCAGCAGATCAATGCTGTTATGTTTCTTATGGTGAGTGTAGAGAACCGAAGACCCTTTTTACTGTGACATTTCTTCTTAGTCCTCAGGGGTGACAAAGCATCTCCATTACGAGCCTTAATTGTGGATAAATGTAGAATGTCTATAGAACACCACAGCATACACCTACCTGTGACCTGTGTGCTCGTTTGTCCTTCGTGATTCACAATTGGTAAAGATATCGCGCAACATACCTACATACAAAAAAAGAAAATACAAAGTACAAGGACTTTAGTACCGGTTTAGAGTTTAAAGATGTTAAAAATTAATTGCCTAGCTAAGATCAGTGTAAAAATTATAATGATGTGTCTTTCCTAATTTGAAGTGGGAGGGCGGGAGATCTTCAAAGTAGGTAGGTTAAAATAATGGTTTTCCGTAAAATATCACTTGATTGTTTTAAAGTTTTTCGCGAAAAATGTTTTAACAAAAATGACATGTACAATTACATATGCCATTTGCGTTTCCACCTTATATTCTCTATGAATTGTACGGCTCTTAACAGTATTGGGTTGAATTAGGCTTGAAATGTTACACAAAAACTTAAAAGCATCCGAACAAAATAATTGTGTCGGCCATTAGCAAACGTCGGAACAAACTCAACAAAACTTTTTGATGTGATCGTGAGAATGTTTTTTCTTCTCATATAAGAAAACATGTCAATCTAGGTGTTAATTTTAAATTTGGAGCTGTAATTAATTTTAAGTGAATCTGTGGCGGGCTTTTTTGTGTTGAACGGATGAATGTCAATTATTTCATCACTGGATTGGAGGGACGGCGTTTGTACCTTAGATCGTGTCGATTTACAAGTCACCGTCGTAGAATAACATAATAAAAAAATTGGCAGAATCAACTTTTGTTTTGTGTAAGAAAATATTTACTCCAAAAGAATCTGTGGGCAACTGGTACAAAAGCTATAAACTGTAGGTTCCTTGGTTCTTAAATATTATGTTAATAATTAAGAAACAGATTGTTATACTATATTGTTATACTGCGTGATAGGCACATTGCGCTTTTTAACGAAGAAATTGAATTTTCTTGTACTATGTGAGTTATGCGTAACATGTTCGGCGTTGACGTCGATATGAATTGGATACATTTCGCGTTGAATACGCCTAACTTTATATAGGCAGTTACTACGCGTCTATACGTAATACAAGTTGTTTAATTTTAATTAAAGATATTTTTATTTGTATTATTTAATTTTAGTATAGGTTAGGGTACGATGAAATTGAACTTCCTTAAGTGAAATTGGGAAATAAAAATTATCAAACCCTTAATTCTTAAAAAAAAAACTTTAATCCTATCAAATCAAGGCGTGAAGAGAATGAATGAGGAAATAGTGACAAGCAAACTAATGCTACAGAAGTGATTGGCAGAGTCGGCAAGAGATGCCGTAGACATAAGTTTATCGACGAAATTGGGCAAAATAAGAGTGTGGGTGTGGGTTAATAAAAAGCGAGACATATGTATATAACTGTAGAATCATGCTAAAAGGATCGACGCAATCACTACCTATCTCCCTAGATGACAGACGTAAGAATTTAAGTTATTTTATGAAAATCAATACCCCAACAATAACTCATGCCATAGTATTGAGATAATATGACGCTTGTAATAAAATTTACGTACATACGAAATTCACGCAGTTCTTAGTCCTCAGATTTTTACTTAAGGATATTTGTAGGTTTCTATTAGCCACAGCATTAGGTATATGTTTTATGTGACCATAGTTTGGTGGTGCTGCTCAGAAGTAATATTTTTTATAGTAGACTTTAAGCTTATAAGTTATATAACATTAAGTAATAATAATAATTTAAGAAGCACATTACAAGTCTATCTGGTACACGCAAACATACGTACAAAATACACTGCTTTGTTATTAAAGGTTGTCGCAGTACGATTATAGTGTGGCTAATGCACCAGCAACGAGCTCATCTCAGAAATAAGAAACTGCGTTTTCAGAGTCGATGGGTTGTTGTTTAGTTACCGTTTTTGGAGTTAATTATTATTAATATTTTTAATAACATTAATGAGATGATTCTGGATTTTAAGCCACGTTAAAAATCATACGATACGTAAATATGACAACATTATTGGGAAAAATCTTTTCATTTTATTCTCGATTAAAAATCAAAATTCAGATGCGCTGCCACCTCTGAAAACTAAATCCCTTAGTACCAATAAAAAGGATCTCTGATTCTCTAAATTTATCAAACGAAATATAACAGCATTATGCACGCTCGTATTCTGTGCGAGCGTGGTACTACTACTTCTGCGCTCGAATCATCCCATTCTTGCTGATGTCACAATAAGTAGTTATAATATGTTTTATTTATAGCATAAGGGTGAAAACCAACACAATCCACCTGATGTTAAGTGAATTATGCATTATCGATTAATCCCGCTAAAACTCAAGCAATTATTATTGGTGGTAGTTCGAGATTAGTTGCTAGGGTTGACTTAACTCTTATACCACCCATTCTCCTCAATGGAGTTCTAATCCCTTCTAGTCATAAAGTTAAGAATTTAGGAATGTATATCGACTTCCGTCTAACATGGTCACCACAAATTAATGAAGTCAGTAGGAAAATGTTTGCAGTGCTAAACTCTCTGAACTGACTTAGAAATTTTCTCCCTACTGCCACTAAAATAGTGCTTGCTCAATCCCTAGTTCTGCCTATTCTTGACTATGCTGATGTTTGCTATCTAGTCATTACCGAAGCGCAGTTAAATAAACTTGAGCGAATCCCAAATTTATACTTACGATTCATATTAGGACTCCGTAAATATGATCATATTTCAGAATTTTGTAAACGTCTCAAGTGGCTGCCTTCGCTTTCGCAGGAATACTTACATTCTTTCTGCTTTATAAAGCAAACTGTTCAATACTCCTCTCCTCAATTCAATTCAATTTCAAATTCAAGTTCAATACCTCCACTCCATGTTACCTGAAAGACCGTTTTGAATTCATTTCCCCCTCTCACGATCGTCATTTACGTTCCACTAACAATTTTTTGCTTCGTATTCCAGCACATTCATCCTCTTTCTTCAATAAATCATTTTCCGTTACAGCTGTACACTTGTGGAACTACTTGCCTTTATATATTTGATGTGCTCAGTCCCTTTTTTCCTTCAAAAATCTACTCTAAACTTATTATTTGGAACTCTAATATTTCCCATCATAATTCATCCTACATATCCTCAACCGTCATCATCTTGTGTGTATAATTTTTTTAACTTAATTTTCAAATTTATGTACCATTTACAATTCGCTGTAAACAACAGTTATTTGCTAAACAAGGGTTGTCTGGAAGGAATCGCTTCCAGAGCGATAAGACCGCCTGTTGTACTTTCTATACCTATATATATATATATATATATATATATATATATATATATATATATATATATATATATATTTCATTTATTCTCTTTCTTATGTGTAGTGTAGGTACAATAAAGAATATATTGATTGATTGATTGAATGTTGTGGCCCATAGACATCTACATAATATGTTTATGTTCGATTAAAAATCAAGATGCAGATCCGTTGTCATCCTGACGGCTAAGATTTCTCCGGTTTTCTACACTCACCAAACGAAACACATCAGCATTATTTAGCTTTTTACTTTTAACTTTTTACTGGTGTTCTGTGAGAGCGTAGTACTTCCCCGACTAACTCATTCGTGCTTCAACCATAATATAGTTGTTTGTTCTACCACGTAAAAACTGTACTTTGTATCATGTGTAGAAAGTGCTCTTAACGACCGACAAATTGATTTGACTTTCGCATAAAACTGCTAAGTATAGCAACTCAAGTTTTTTAACCCCCGAAGAAAAAGAGGGGTGTTATATCTTTAACCGCTATGTATTTGTGTCTGTCGATGGCACAGTAGATCTTAAACGGGTGAACCGATTCGGGTGTGGTTCAGAAATGTTTCATCGAAGTTGTTTCAGCCGTTTGAAGATCATCAGCTTTATTGTTTCGCTGTTTTTTAAATTTTTATTTATGTTATACTTATATATGTTATATTATACTTGTTATACTTATTATATTATGTTATACTTTACGTGTGCCACATTTCTGGGTTATTAGATGTGCGTTTACCTTAGAACTGATAACTCTGCTCCCCAATAATCAGTCTGTCTCAGGCTTTTGTAAGTTCAACCGGTTTTAAATCTATTTCGTCAAAATTTATTTCACTTACAGTCAATTCAAGATTGTTTAACTTATTGCAGGCTAGTGCTTGTCTGTAATCCCACCTTTGTCAATATCGTTTTATGAAAAAGTTTTTAGACTCAATCATCACAGTTACAAGCACTATACTTATCAAGGAGGATAATTAGTTTATTATAGGTAAAAACATATATGGATATGTGCGCAGTGGTGGCAGCGTAAGCGAATCACAGATTACATTTTATTTACCTGGAAAAGGAAAGATCCTGGAGCGATCAAAGCAAGCCCTCCCTAAAATGGAAGAGGTTCAGGGTTTCGGGGTCCAGCCTTTGATTTTTACAAGATGAAGATGAAGATATAAGGACGTCTATCAGATATAACTGCAGCTCTAAAAGTCTTAAATCAAATAATCATTCAGTCTCAAATCTTAAATCAGACACACAAACTACAGAACTTTAGATTTTGTTTTATAGAATATGGTTGACAAACACAGTCCACCTGATGATAAGTGGAAGTTGTGACCCGAAGATGTCTACATTTATCCTCGATTAAGAATTATGTATATGTAGTAGTATTGTCGTAAATTTAAAAGGGGTCGCCTGTAATTTTAACCATAGGTTACTTTATGAATATATAGTATATCCATGTCCAGTAAGTTCCTATTACTGCAAGTTGTGTAGAATCCATAATATATGAAAAACAATAGAGAATATCAATTTTGGATTGACTTTTCAATCATCAGGTAATAGTTATCAATGAAATAAATTATAATCTTACAGAATATAAAGTGTAAAGAAGGAACCATTTTTGTACACTCAAAAATGAAAAAATTTAATTTGCTTACGTTATAATTTATCATATAAAAAACTTTTATATGATTATTGAAACATCACATAAAAGGTAGATTATTATAAAATATTTTTCCTATTCGCAACCAAACATTTTTAGCTTGATATTTATTTATTGAAGAATCCATTTCCCTTCAACCTGACGTGGGTGTCGTAAGAGGAGATAGAGGGAAATGAATAGCAGATTGGCAGAAGCAACTTCCTGCTATCAAGGGAAATGGTATATATTTCCTCTATGAGCCAATCAATGGGGGATGTATAATGAATGTGTGCCGGACGGGCGAAACTCTCCGGAGTAAATGTTGTCGAAGATACTTCGCGAGTCGCTCACGTCCTACACCTATAGGTTCCGGTGGGTACTTTCACTGCCGTCTTTGTGGGTGCCGCTGAAATATTGTGGACTGTGGTTCAAATCAAAATGCACGATTAACAAATACAAATAGCAAGGTAGTGGCCAGCGGTTCGACTGATTGATTAGTCGCGAAATTTTATAACTATAACTATCGATCACGGTTGTTAAACTACGGTTGTTCACTATTGGTTGGTCACTGTATATTTCGAAAGATTTCTTTAAATTGTACGGTGGTATCAAAGATCTATTGGTAGTAGCTGGTTTTCTAACACTACTGACTAGCAGCTATTATCAACTAAACTAGTTGATTTTATCACTTGTGTAACTGCGGATATCAGTTACCACTTTCGCTATATGTAACTGCGAATATCAGTTACGACCTTTTTAGGCTAGCTAATACTTTCACTATGTGTAACTGCGAATGTCAGTTACGACCTTTTTCGGCTAGCTAACACTTTCACTATTCACTATATACTGCTACTAGTCACTTCAGCTACCACCGGATACCACTCACTTCACTTCACTGTCACTGGTAGTTCTTCACACTACTACTGGTACTGGGTCCCGAGCCCCTAAGGTAGACTTGGGCAATACTTTGCAGTGAGCCGCTTGCCATTTTCCGTTTGCCTCTTTATTGCATAAACTTTTCACTATACAAATGGCATAAATTGCAATATTTTCTATATAAAACTAATTGCTACACTAACATGCTATACATCAATAAATCGGTAGTCTGGTACTTTATAAGTATATCATAAAGGTTACTCAAAATATTAACAATGTAAAAAGTTATTAAACGAAATGTCCAAAATTTTCATAATATTTGGGTACATTGATTCTTTGATTTTTCTATAACTACGAAATGCGTTTAATTATACAAAAATATCCCTATACTTCTTTAATCTATAAGCCATATGCTAATTGAATGTCATATTTATAACTCTTTTAGAACATAAAATTATTTTCCTTATTTTAGTATGAACTATTACGCAGTTAATTAAAAACTTTTCCACGATAAGACGCGCTGTGTTTGGTCGATTTTTTGGTATATAATAAAAGTTGTTTATATCACTTGTTATCAAAACGACATTCTATACAAATATACTAAGAGTTATAAACATGCTAAATAACTATATTAATACACGTTTTCACTCAGTTTTGTCGGTAATTTCATTATTAATACAAAAACAATATTCTTTATAACTTCGTTTCTTAGCGTTGTTAGGCCGTCGCGAACAGAATGAATGAAACTAAGTATTACAACACAATTTTAATTTCGTTATAATATCTTAAAATTGTTCTTTGGTATATTTTTAGCAAATATTCTCAGGCTCTCATTATATACCTTTAGAAACTGCTAAACGTGATAATTGTATACTAAATAATAGGCGATGTAATCTCTTTATTTCTTTCAGTAACATCGATCAAACGATCAAAAACCACGGCCTAACATTGGCCGTCGCGAGCCATTGTTGTGAAAACAAAACCGTGCAACTAATTGAAACGCTACATTACGTCAGCCATGTTCGGAAGAGGGGCACTGTTCGAGGTTCTACAAATATAAAACAATCGTTTGGACAGTTCAAAGAGCGGCGCGGCGTAACGCAATGCGTTTGGTGCAAAGTATGAGAAGTGCGCGGTTTAATTCATAATTATTGTTGAATATTACGTTTGCAGTAATAGAACTAGAATACCCATCTTATATAAGAAGTGTTATATTAAAATGTGCGTTTAACCCTCGGGTCTTCGCGTGGAGTCTATCAAAGCAAAGGTATTAATTAAAATCAATAAAAACCTATATTTAAAATAATCGTAGTGTCTCTGCTCCTTAGGTTAATTATATTTGGCGCGCATCACGGCTAAATTCAGTTCGCGCGCAAGCGCTATGTGGTACGGATATGTTTGTAAGCGCGCGGGCTCTGAAACGCGACGCACAGCGTAAGCAAAATTTTTATAACCTGTTATTATGCAATTATAGTAATAACACTCTATTATATTCAGTATTATATTGTGTTTGTCTAAACAAAAGTCAGGTTTTACTTGATTACAAAAATATTTCATTGTATTTTGATAACAAAAAAAAAACATGCCAAGCCATTGTCGGCAGCGTGAAAATCACAATTATTTCAATATATATTACTCGAAATTATTTACGTTAAAAGATAAATTATATTCACACAAATACTTTCACTACAATTTTATAATAAAATACTATACTAAAACACGAGAAAAATGCAAAAAAATCAACACAATAATATTCACGCGAAAATGGCGTACGAAATGAACGTAGATTATAAATAAATATTCATAGGATAACAGTTTTCATTGCACTAGAGGATAGAGTATTTCATATTGATTGTATAATGCCAAACTTCTTCATAGAAAGGTAGTCTCTATATATAAGTTTTCTACGGGTTAAATGGCTGTGGGTGGGTGCGACGTTACAAAAAAAGTGCGACTAGCCGAGGGTTAAGTGCCAGCATAGCAGCCAGGGGCTAAGTGCTCATCTTAAATTTCACATAAAATTTCTATTATTTGCAATTTTAAGTGCTAATTAAGACGTGCTCGACTGTGAAGGAAAAACGGCATGTCTAAAGAATACAAATGTTTCGAGGACATGCAAAGTCCGTTTACATATACTGGAGCAGTTCGGCGGACTAATTGCTTAATAACTCTATCTGAAATGAGAGGTGCCCTGGGCACAGGCTGTGAGACGTATTAAGCTTACACTTTACCTTATCTCTTTTAAAGTTTTAACGCAAAATCGATTTTGAATATTTCTTGACGTGACAATGTCTAATAAATCGATGGACGCCGGCTCCACGCACGAAAAAGGATGATTCATTGTAACGTTACGCTCATTGTAACGTTACGATCGGAGCGAGGACGCTGCATGAGCGAGAAAAAGGCACGATCGGCTTGAGCTTAAAAATAAGTTTATTAATTTAATTGTAGATTTCATTTCACTCCTTCTTTGTATCCATACAAAATGGTAATAATTGAATATAAATGATTCAATTTTATTCATAAAAGTATGCAATCATTTCATCAATGTTTTGTTATGACGTTGTCACGTTAAGCTATCGTCCGTAAACGAAATTTACAGGAAACCAATTTTTTTATTATATACCGTTTTACAACAGCTTAGTCCCAGTCAATACATTTCTAACCTGAAATTAATAGAGCATTAATTTTTTTTTTAATATTTTCCGTTGTAATCTTGGAAGGTCTTAAATGAAAAGTAGCCGTGTTACTCTCACTATGACTTAAATTATTCTGCTCTCTAGTCTAAATTTAACTATAGTATAATATAGTCTTTTTTTGCGCCCGAAGCAATTAAGGGCAACCCTCCGGTAATGGGGGAGGAAGGTGGAGAATGCTCATAGCATACCACGCAGCCGGTTATGTGAAGACTTTTACCCACTAAACTCCACCTTTTGGGTTTGGCTTACCGATCTGACGAGAGATCTTTAAGCCGTAGACCGACGCGACCCTCCTTGGCAGAAAGGAGGGCGCAAATAATATAGTCGTGGGGGCTATACTACACTACACCTTTATCGCACATAGTTTTTGTGATAATAGCAAAAACAGTTTAGAATTATTTTTCGATAGTGTGTGTTTAAGTGTTTAACTTGCTCAAAGAACACTAAAGATCTGCAGGTGTTTTTGTTTAAGTGCTTTACAGACGTAGTCGTTGGTAGAAGCTACTTTGAAATAAAAGTTGTTTTATTGCCTCTTACTATCATTAGAAAGATGAGATCTTTTTAGCATTTGGCGTAGTCGCCTAATACGTATAACAACTAGGAATGAGATGATGCATAAAACCTAAAATATTTTCTGAAAATATTTTAGGTTTTACAAATCTCTTATAACCTGTACCGGCACGTGGCTCACGCCTATTCATCGCGCGGTGCTGCGCCTTTCAATCCCCATCTCAAACGTTTGGTTACTCCCCCACAATGGCGCGGGCACAAAGCGAGACCACGTTTGCCGGCTCGTTATGTAAAATCGACCAAACAATACCGAGCGATATCGCTTTCGGTAAGAATTCAATCGAATCAAATTAACAATGGCTCTCGAAAACAAGATTGACAACCAATTTATTAAGAACCCTTTATGAATGTTTGTTGGAACTCATCGTGGTCTTTAATAAAATAATGTTATATCCATTATGTCTTAAATAGAAGAATAAAATAAGAGAAGAAAAGGTTATAGGTGTTCTGATGGATTTGTTTCAAATGGAAATAATTTATGTAAATATCTTTAGCGTTAAATATAAGTATTAGAAGTGTGTATAAATTAAAGGTATAAAATTAGTTTCCAGTATAGACATTGTCTACATGTACGGTATAAATTCTTGATGAATATGGTAAGTGGTAAGTTACCTGTAACAATTCAGTAAGGAAATGGAAAATTCAGCTATTCTTCTTGGCAAAATCCCGAGAGGAGGTGGATGTTGAAGATTTTGTTTCCATAAATATAATGTTATTATATAGTGATTGAATTAAATCCATGTAACAAAAAAAAACATGTCTTTGATTAGAAATTCCGAATATTATAACAGGCGAATAGACTGTGGAAGAGTCGTGCTGCAGCGATATTAGTAAATAGTAAGTAGGTATACTTGTAGCACGAATAGGTCTGCTCGACTGGGTAAGTGCCACGCTCTCACAGAGTACCAGCTCAAAATAGAACCTCCACGCTGCTGTGTTTCGTATGGTGAGTGTACAGAACCCATAGAATACTATAATACGTATAGTAGGATTCTATGAGGGAACCTAAGACCCATTTTACTGGGAACGAGGCACTCTATCTTAGTCCTCACGGGTAAAAACGAATCTGCATTTTGATTCGATAGATGGATGATAGAATAGATGTAGATGTCTATGAGCCACAGCAACCTCTTACCATCAGGTGAACTGTGTCCTTGTGTGTCACCCTTGTGCTATTAAAAAGGCGGAATAATTGAATGCAATGGTTTTTATTTTCATAAAAGTGCCGTATAGTAATATCGGGTAGTGATCGGAGTTGGATGTCCTCAGTCCTCAAATGGATGCAGGTGGCTTAGAACCGTGCTTTGTGGCGTTACTTGGAGGAGGCCTATGTTCAGCAGTGGACTTATGAAGGGCTGTAATGATGATGATGATGATGATCGGAGTTACCAATCACTACCGGGTATGTTGGCAAAAAACTGCTTTTAACAAGTAAGTGGATCAAGTCGATCAGAACCTCTTTCTTCTTTTTAAAATGACTATTGCCAATCTGCAAATATCGCAGACTATTCTAGAGCATCGCATGCACAGGTTTTTGGTAAAGACTTGCTAAGGATAGAGACATGTATTTCATAAATTTAGAACAGGAACACTGAATTGCACATGCTGCTTATCCAGCAGTCATATAATTCATCCGTATATTGAGTGAATAAAAAGCCCGTATCGAAGACCTGACGTTTAAATCGCAGATTCCCTGATCATCATCATTATCACTCATAATTCGTCTAATTAAGTAAGCTAAGTATTTGTATCATTTTCTTTAGAGGTGCTTATTTTTTGGGATCCTGGGTACACTTGCATGCGGTGCATCCTGTAGATTGTGTATAATTTCTAACACTTTAGAAAAAACATTAAAAAAGGTACAACAATTATAGATAAACTAGCAACCGGGGTGGGTTGACTTTCTCTGGGGATAGGATTTAATAACGTTATTTAGATATGAGGTAACTAAATATTTACCATTTATTTTATAATTTTTTTGTTTCAATTTTCAAAAAATAAATGTCTAATTTTTGTAAAACATAGTCTAGATCACGTAAAGTTAAATTTCAAGCGATGAACCGAACCGAGATTCTTTGTCACTTTTAGTTTTAGGCGCCGTCCATAAATTACGTAAGGTGTTAAAAATAAAATAATAAATTTTTTGTCCCTCCCTCCCCCTCTGGTGAGATGTCGCTAGATTTTATTCAACCCCCTCCCCCATACCCCAATCTCACGTGAGATTTTTCAAAATGTGGGTTTCTTACGTAAACGCCTTGGATTGTTACTACTGTAAAAAGAAAAAAGAAATTGCTTCGTGCTTTTATTGCGTATTTTATTTGCGCTTGAAACGCCACCTGGATCTGTCAGCATTTTGAGATTTTGTACTAAGTAAGTGATCCTAAACCTTATAAAAAAATAAAATTGGATCGGAAATTTAGTGCAAAGTTAAATTCTATTTTTACTGTACTATTTCATTAAACATTTTATTTATCAACGACGTCTTACAATCGTCGTTTCGCTCACGTGACCTTCATACAAATAATTCAATATTTTAATTGTTGATAATTTTTATGTTTGGATAAGAATATTGTAATAACTCTCTCACTCTCTACGTTATATTTTCCTTCATTAAAAAATGTCTTTGGCCAAATCTACTCTTTCTCTCGCATGGAACGTATGTTTGTACGGCCTGCCTGTCAGGGTTAATCGTTGTAGTGGCTGAAGCCATTCCAAAGGTTAATCCAGACAGGCCGACAGTCCGACAGTCCAAAATTTGAAAAATGGATATTCATGTCTTGATGGCACGCTTATAGCCCCCTCAGGCCAATAAAGGGCGTTATTTAGATTTTACAGACAGACGCTTCAATTTTATTTATGTGTATATAAACATATAATGTAAATAACGGTAGTTTTTGCAGACGAACTATTTAATAGCTTGGCGGTTGTTTAATCTGTAAAAATCATTATCTAAAAAAAATATACGATTTGTTGTGGTTATTGTGAATAAATAAAGGAAGATTAACGGTGTCTGGGAATACCCACTCCGCATGCCAAGAGTTTCGATTAAAGCAATTTTCCTTAGAGCGAGGGAAGCTGGATTTTTACAGGCTGATAAATAAATAAAGGATAAAGTATGGTATAAAATAGAGGAGAAAGAAATAATTTTATCGTATTATAAAATAATACAAAATGATATATAACTTACATATAAAATGATATTTTTTTTAATACCGCTTACGACTGTCAATTCATTTTTGAATTTTGTTTTATAAACATACTGACCGAGACGAAAATGCACGCTAACGCTTTTATACACAGTAGAGCCATGCTACTCAGCTTTATGGTTCTAGCACAAATGGGTTGGTTGGCTTGACCGCGGAAAGACCACGCTCTCACAGACGAGCGTAAAATAGCAGCTTTATGCTGTTGTGTTTAGTATGGTGAGTGTATATAATGTAGAGAACCGGATATCTTTGTTACTGGAAACGAGGCATTCCATCTTAGTCCTCAGTGATGTCAACGTATCTGCATTTTGATTCTCAACTGAGGATATATGTAAATGTTTATGGGCCTCATCATCTACTTACAATCATGTGTATTATGCGCTAGTAAAAAATCAATAAATTAGTATAAAAATAGGAAAAGTAGAAATTAATAAAAAGGAACGACGGACGCTATGCGATTATGAGCATACCTACTTAATATTGCTTTTAAATAATACAAATTCAACACTAAACATTGAATTTCGTAAATGAAAAAACCCGCTATTTTAGGACCATCCCATTTAGTCTGAAGCTTTATTAACACTAGAAGGGTCGTCGCCAATGATCTTATAGTTACCTACTTACCTACCTTATAGTTGTCTACCTAGATCATTGGCCAACGCCGGCAAAAAAACTCACTTTGACGGCAGAATGATTTAGACCGCTAATATCTTTTTATCTATTTTTCATTTTATATTCATATTTAATGATTTCCTAACTTATGATTATATTAATAAAAATAAGCGAGTTATGAATATGATTGTTAAACGGGAAATGCTTACTTATTCTTAATAAGACCGGATGCCATCAATTTTTCGCCACATTAATTAGTGTGAAGTATTGAAAACAAAAGATTTCTTTCTACTATTTGTTGACCTTTTGTTGATACGTTTTTGATTTTAACTTGCAGTTTCAACTGATTCTTTAAAGGGAATTGTCGTGTGTTTACATTATAAAATGAGTTCGAATCGACTGTCGAGTGTCGAATTTAGAAATAGAATGGGAGTTATTGCGACTTCGTGGAATTGAAGAAGATGTCTCAGGTGATGAAAGCGACAATGAATTATCAGTGGAGCTTTGCAAAAACGCGGATGGAGACTTTCAGCCAGCACAAGAAAGTTCACATCGGAGGATTCTGAAACTGATACTCCAACTCAAAGTCATTTTGACACTATTTCATGCTGGTATCTGTGAGAGCGTGGTCTTACCCGGTTCAGCCGACACATTCGTGCTACAACTATACTACTAACATAACCGCAGCATGGCTCTACCACGTATAAAAATAAATAAATGCACATATTTTACGAAATAATGTTTATTATTCCTTGAATAAATTTTTTACAGGTATATTATGACTACCACGAGTAGCACACACCGTTGTAAGTGGATCTGTTAAGAATCAACATTCAGATGCTTTTTCATTCTTGAGGATTAAGGCGGAATAAGTCGTTACCAGAAGAATGCTTTGTGGTTATATGGTATCTGATGATTTAAGCTGATAGAAAGATAAAAAATCTAGATATTATCAAAGAGTCAATGAGGATGTGGTAAAACTACCATTACCGTTACAGTCTATTAAAATCCACTGCTTAACGTAGAAATCACCAATAGACAGATTCATAGGGGGGATTGCTATTATTTATTGCCATCGTTGCCACGCTCTGCAAGCGGGTTGACAACCGCAGTTTTTTATTTTTAATGGTTATTAGGAAGACGCTGCTGCCCATCTCCTTTCTGTGTTCCTCTGTCGCCTCTTACGACACCCACAGGAAGATATGGGGTAGTGAACATTCTTACAACGCTACTGCATGATACACGGTAGGTGAATACTAGGACCTAAAACCATCTACTATTCTTAATTAAAGTTCAAAATGCAGATGCATGATCATCTATTGGGACTAAGATGGAATGACTCGTTATCACTAAAAACGTTCTCTGAGTCATACGAAACACAGCAGTATATTTTACGCCGGAATTCCGTTTGAGCGTAGCTAGTCCTGGTTGAACCAACACGTTCCTGCTGAAGTAAAGTAAAAATACGCTGCAGACGGGCTAATAAATTATAAGCGTGGTGGAAACAATTTAGTCCTTCAAAAATGCTTTAAATCTTTGTTATAATTTTCGGTCGGTGGTAAAACTAATACAATACAATTACATTATACAGTTTCAATGCTGTCAGCACCGGGGATCGAACTGATACTAAACTTCTTTAATATTTATAAAGTTAAGTCGTGGTCACCCTGCTTTTGAGCTATCACAGCGATCTAATGTCTGGGAATATACTGAAATATTTCCAAATAGAATTTACAGACGCCGCTCCATCACTTGCCGTAGTCTAATTTGTGAGCTCGAAACGCAAAGGCGTTTGATACAAAGCGGCTTTGTTCCCCTATGTATGTTAGTAAATACTAATACCATCCTACAGAGGGCGTGAGGGAGCTAAACGAATGAACCGACAACCTCCCTCCGCTCCTGCCTAGCTTGTGCCTATTAGTCGTGTAGATATACTACTTGAGAACAGTTTGTTGTATATTTTTAGGCAATTTTCTACTTTTCAGGTCTTAGTCTTATTAATTCTTGGTCCAGGTGTTAAATTGATAAATCAATTTGCTTTTAAATGTACACTAATTTAATGATATAAGAATTTATCGTACCAAATTCAAATATAAATAAATAAACGAAACACCTCACTGGCTTATTGACTGACTCATCAAGATATCTTCTTAAAATTTAGTATAGTTACTTATTTCGCAATGTAGATGCTCACTAAGAACGGATTTTACGATAGTCCCATCAGAAATTTTTTTCATACATTTAAATACTAAAAACATCAAAAATAGACGATAATAACGTAGATCTACGTTATTATCGTCTATTATCCGACTCATTAGAGTAGTACGACTAGGTTGATTAAAAAGTATTAACTAATTAAATGAAAGTATCTTGATCACGTTCATAGCTGTATTAACTAACTAAGCTCCATTTGCTTTCCCTGTACATGAAATTATTACAAAAAGTTATGTAACCATATATTCAGCGTTGTTTCCAAGCAATTGATCGAATTTTTACCACAGGGGATAGTGGTATATATTATACTCCACCCGGAGAACATAGTAATTCATTTCATTCATTTAATATACAGCTTTTCAAAGTCTAATGGCAAAGAGTAATTAAAAGCTAGATATGCCTTCCTGCAGCTTGCCTCAAGGGGGATATATGCCATAGTTTTCAAGCTTGTTGGCACGGCTTTTTATTTTCTGGTTGTATATATATATATATATATATATATATATATATATATATATATATATATATATATATATATATATATATATATATATATATAGTATAAGAAACGCTACTACCCATCTCCTGGTTTGAGTCGCTCTGACGACACCAATGGGATGATATGAGATAGTGGATATTCTTTCTTACACCGCCTCTAAACGGTAAATACCGCCACTTCACGGTACTATATGTATCTCATAAGTAAATGTATATATTTCTCAATAAACACACACGTCAAAATATCGGCACAAAATTATTCACTCAAAGTTACAAACGACGGAACGCCGAAAAGGCAAAACAAATCCCCTAATATATGCACCCCGTACAAAACTAACACGTAGGCGTTATATAAAGCGGTATAAACGTGCATTGTACATACGTAATAAACATTACCTCACAAACAGAGCGCTCGAGGGCTCGAGGCGCTTACAGTCAGCCATTTGCATACCGACTACCCCGCTAAGTTAACACGACACACGTCAGTTGCTGCTACGTGCTGGGAAATTGCTCTTCAGTTAGACTAACGCTGCGTATGACTTTCGTTCAGTATAGACCAGAGTCCAGTTGGATTTGCGTGTAACTATTAAGTACACCTATTTTTTTAATTGCTTAAACAGGTTGCTTACGTTGTCGTTTACGTTAGGGAATCCACTAACCATACCGTAGGTGTCGTAAAAGGCGATAGATGCAAATGAAACTGGATATAGGTAGCATCTTTCCTTTGAACGTGTTCACGCCTGGTTATGGCGGGGGGGGGGGGGGCTTAGTAGACGAGGCTTTGTTACCCGCTGTGAACAAAGAGGAACCCACATGGCTGTCCCAAAGTAACGGACCGGCGCAATGTGGCCACTCCGAGAAGGCTTGGCGAGTCCATTTCGGATGTATGATGGTGGGTTGCGGCGAGAGAGATGTCCTCTCCCTCCCCCTACCGCTGCAGCTGCGGTGGAGTCGCGAAGAAAGAGGTGTGTTGGTATAGCGATATGCCACTAAGCCCTACTCCGCGACTTTGATGGGGCAGCGACGCTGATGTGTTGTTGGTAGTGCTGCGTGGGAGAGGAGTGTCGGTATCGCGAGGCGCCGTTCTCCCTACCATCCGCAATCGAATTATGGTTGTTCGCAGAGCAATGGATCAGATCCACCGCCGGGGTCAGAAAGGCTAGTGCTTCTGTGTGCTTGATTTTCTTGACCCCATGGTCCTTGTACATTGGACGCGGGGGCGTCCGAAGGTGCGCCTGGTGTTCCTGGTGTGCCTTACCTGAGAATAAAAGGGGGAGTAAAATTCCTCCCCGTGGAGAGGCTGCCATGGGGCGGCCGCTGCTGGTGGGGTCTCGGATGTGTGCGAAAGCGTTCTCGTTGCCCGGCCAATATGCGACGAAGATGGAACACAATGTGTTTTGAATCGGTGCGAGTCCGACATAACCCTTCCTGGCCGCCGCGAGGCGGGTATGCGTAGACATTTACCAACGTAAATAAAAAAGGCGATAGCATCCTTCTGACAAGAACCTTAATAATAAAAAAAACTGCAGGAAAGTAAATAATGCCAACCCACCTGCTAAGCGTGGCAGCTACTGCAAGTACCCCTTATGAGTCAGCGTAGTCTATTTTCAACAGTGTACCATTAAAAATTACATAGAAAAATTTAAGTGTATACATTTGCAATATCGAAATAACTTTTGTTCAGTTGAGGGGGTTAGTTGCATGGCTTTACGTCATAAATAACCATTTTTTACTTTTTTTTTTACGTCACATTTTTAATTTACGTCACAAATTTTTTGTCTATCTGTCCATCCGAGCTAAACTAAATCGAAATAGCTATATTTTATACGAAAAACTTAAAAAATTTATAATGCATGAATGTTATATTTTTAAACGTTCTGTGCGTAATGTATGTTTTTTATTATATTTATTCTAATTTCTTATATTTACGCGAACACTACATATTGATTAAAACTACTTTTACGGATTTTTATCGCGTTTATTTTACTTTTAATTACTTTTATTTTTAATTCCCGACGTTTCGGGCGCTTTCCAGCACCCATGGTCACGGGGGACTCAGATGACTGACGTCCCGATGTCATTGTTAAACCCGGAGTAGGTACCTTCAGCTTTTTAATTATTGTTTATGGTCTGATTTATGCAAAATTAACTGTCTGTGTCCTGAGGTCTCGCAGTGGTATGCTTGGGTTTACTTTAAATTTTATTGATTATAGGATCCCAAGCAGGTGGTAGTACCCATCCTCCTTCTCTATTGAAATTAAGATGTTTTTTAATTTCAATAGCTTCACGTATCATCCTTGGTAGGCATCGGTGTTCTTTCAAATCAGATGTAATGGTTGGAGCTGTCTAGGATATGATCGCAAACTGCAGACTTCACAACAGACAACGTTCCGGGAAGCCTGGAAGCTTATATACATAGGCTGCACTAAAAGTATCGGGAATGGAATATTTCCATTGTTCCTGTCATATTAAAACCTCTTTAATTGAAAACTCCTTAGTTTTAAAAATCGAATACCATTTACTTATTTAAAAAAAGATTCTCGGTCTTGTCACAAGGTTCTGTCAAACTTGTTTCGTCGTCGTTGTTGTTGTCGTCGTTGAGAAAATGGAATTGACTCGAGAAAATTCAAGAGCGATGATTTATTATGACTTTCGAAGTAGTTTAACACAAAAACATTGTGTTGACCGGATGATTTCTGCATCTGGTGATGAAGCCCCATCCAAAACCACAATTTATCGCTGGTTTGCTGAATTTCAACGTGGACGTGTCAAGCTCAGTGATGTTCCCCGTCAAGGTCGTCCGAAACTGCAGTCACCCAAGAAAACGTTGATGATGTGCGTAAGCCGATTGAGGAAGATCGACATGTGACATACCGCAAAATTCAGACAACTTTAGACATTGGCATGAGTTAAATACAAATAATCTTGCATGAACAATTAGGTATAAAAAAGTTGTTTTCCCGATGGGTACCGCATTCGCTCTGTGAAGAGCAAAAAGCGGCTCGCGTTACTTGGTGCGTCAGAACTCTCGAAAAATTCCACGCAGGATCCTCAAATGCTGTATACAACATCGTATCAGGTGACGAATCCAGGGTATACGCGTACGAAACCGAAAAAAAACCAGTCACGAGTTTGGGTGTTTGGAAATGAGTTAAAGCCAACAAAAATTGTTCGTTCACGGAGTGTTGCAAAAAAAATGGTGGCCACCTTTGTCTCCAAAACCGGCAATGTTGCGACTATTCCTCTTGAGGGACAAAGAACGGTTAATGCAGAATAGTATGCTAGCATTTGTTTGCCACAAGTCGTTTCTGAACTCCGTAAAGAGAACTGCAACCGCCGAATCATCCTCCATCACGACAATGCGAGTTCTCACACCGCACACAGAACAAAAGAGTTTTTAGAGCAAGAAAACATAGAATTATTAGACGATCCGCCGTACAGCCCCGACCTAAGCCCTAATGATTTCTATACTTTCCCTAAAATAAAGAATAAATTGCGTGGACAGAGATTTTCATCACCTGAAGAAGCTGTGGACGCCTACAAAACGGCCATTTTGGAGACCCCAACTTCCGAATGGAATGGTTGCTTCAATGATTGTTTCCATCGTATGGAAAAATGTGTCAAATTTCGCGGAGAATACTTCGATAAGCGATAAATACATTTTTAAATAGTAATGTTGTGTCACTTCCTTGATTCCCGAACTTTTCAGTGCCGCCCTTATATAATTAAGCCATAACTTTTAAAATTATGCAAGTAATATTTTCCTGAAATAAGAAAATATTTACTAATGAAAACTTTAAATTAAAATATTTGTTGATATTGTGTCATTTAAACTTCTGAAAATAAAATAAAAAACTGCATATGGGTGTATGCTAGCCAAAGATAATAGAAAACCTACCGATTGTATATTTTTTTACGGTACTATAGAATAAAATTTGCTATGCTCTTGTCCCACTTGTATAAAAATGGTAATTAAATCAAGAAAAGTTGAAAAGAGAATATGGCAACATTTTCTTCAAATGTCCAAACGGGTAATAGTGGAAATCCATCAAAAACGCTGAATTTAAATTTAATTGACAATGAGCTCACGGACCCGCCCGCCCAGTATGTTGAGTATAATTGAGTCAATTTGTTCAACGGCCAAGTCATGTTTGTTGACTTGTAACACAAAATAAAACTAGAACAGAACTTTAGGGGCACTACTGCAATGTGGTAAAAATTGTTATGATGGTTGTTCTTACTCAGACTCCAATACAGGGGGGCGTCACACCACATTTAAAAGAAATAAACTTTATTTGTCGCCATAAAACAATACAAAAACATGAAATTTACCGAAAATTATTATAAAATAAAAAAATTGGATTGTAAGTAATGAAAAGCCATCGATAACTGCAACAATATACTGCAGTAGTATTGTTGCAGCGCGGTTATTTATTTGCTGTGTTCGATTCGATCGTGTATTAGGATCGAACCCATTCTGCTTTAATAAAATTGTAATTTGAATTTTAAGAGTTGACTTAGCTGGAAATTCTACATGTATGACGAATAAAATATCGTGAACATGGAGAGTCCGTTAACTCGCACAGGACTAATCACTCCGTAACCCCTAAAGGACAGGGACGTGTATATGTTACTAACTTACTTTACTTTATCGGCTATAAATCATAATTAAACAACGAAATTTAAACATTGCTTAGTCAGCATACTTAAGACAATTTCAAATTTTATCTAATGTCAATAATGTAAAAGCAAGGTATTCAAGCCATGAAAGTGGCTTTTTGCATTTGCCTTTTATATAAAAGTAGTTTACCTTTGGCGAGGTCTGTGTCTATTTATCTACTTGTTATACTGTGGAAGATAAATTGATTAAAATATAATTATGATCAACCTTAGTATAATAATTACTAACGATCCGAACCGCCTCCGAACGGGTGATTTTTGGATCTCGACAGCACATGCGTGTGTTATAAGTATATATAAACCTACCTCTTGAATAATTCTGTCTATTGAGGAAAACTGCATCAAAATCCGTTGCGTAGCTAAAACAGACGGCGGGAAGCGACTTTGTTTTATACTATGTAGATAAGAGATAAATAATTACAGCTTGCAACGTTAAAACTTTGTCCAGTTAGGAGTAAACAATTTGGCTTCCGTGTAAATAGCGTAAATTAAATGTATTTGAAATGTTTTTGATGCCTGGATTTGGATACAGACATGCAGGTTTCCTCTCGATGTTTTATTAATTACTATAGACTTTTATGTTTTGGCGGGAATTGAATTCTATTTGGAGCGTATTATTAAGCCGGCTCCAGATGGATGCAAAGTTATTCTTTAAAAAATTAAAATTTTTACAAAGTTTATTAAGAAGGTTCGAACGAAATAAAATTCCGCACGAACCTTTGTATCCGATACACCTACTCTTCGGATACACGTATCTTAATTTTAATACTGTATTACGATAACACGATGCGATACGGTACCTCAACGGAAACGGAACACCGTCAACCGCAACCCATCTTTTGTCGGGTTTTCCCGATTATCACATATATATGGGATACTATACAACACAACATGGTATTGAAAAGTTTAGACATGGAAATATATGAGATTCAGGAAAAAATTTGCAGCGTTCATATAGTAAGAACATTATGCTGATACGTTGACATGATACGATATATTTATGTGGACGAGTTTTTGACATGAAATGAAAGATACAAGTACTCAGTATGATACGCCTGAACTAAAAACATCAAAATGATCAAATGTAGACCCGGCTTTAGACGCATTTCAAAGACGAGCGCTTATGAACCGAGTTCGTATTTACGCACAAAAAACATTATAAAAAACGTTACGTAGGTATAGATTAAGTTAATTATTTCTCTATGTTATTTTGATGAAATGACGCCAGAAGTACACGCCGACACACATAATTTGAACAAGAAGCCAACATTAATGAGTTTCCATCATTGAACTAAATTGCACTAACGTGTCTCGATGGTTCTCATTTACATATGTAGTTAGGTACCTGCATGAGAATGATAACTGAGTGTTTATTTCCTTAGGCGTAAGTATAATACGGTTTAAATACTACCAAGTTACACTTACCGTAAATCTAACAACTATGGTGGTCTTTATTTTCTCAGTTAACTGAAGCACATTGTAAATGCACAGAAATAAGTTTCAAACGCCATCGCAGGGTGTCAAGAGTTCAAATCAGGCGGTTCAGGGCTCTCGAACAAAAAGAATTTGAAAGCAAACAGAGTGTGTAGAGGGCAAACAAACACATAATCAGACAAACAAGACCCGAGAGCAACTATGGCTTTGAATCGGGATGAACCTTGCACTTGAATTATTAGTAATATGGGGGCCATAAGTTATGGCATAACTAAGACAGATAGTAGCATAGGATATATAGATCATAATTGTTAACTGCCCAAGAGCGTGTATATAAGTTTAATTGATTTTAAACCATGGAATACACAGTTCAGGCCAACGCCATTAAGCGACCTACTCGAGTTTCATTCTCAGTGTCGGCATCAATGAACATGCTCTAGACTCTAGAGCAATTTCAAAAGTAATTTATTAGTGGAGGAATACGTTGCATTCAAAAAACGTTTCGAAAATCTGTGAAGTACTGCAATAGGGCAATATGACTTTTTGGGCATTAAGCATAAAATAGTAGCTTAATGCTGCTGTTTGACGTTTAGTGAGCATAAAGATCCAGGTACACTTTTAATAGAAACGAAGCAATCCATCTTGGTACTGAGGGGTGAAAACGCATCTGCATTTTGATTCTTAACAGAGAATAGTTTTAAATGTCTATTGGTCACAGAATCCACTTACCATCAGATGGACTGTGGGCTCGTTTGTCACCCTTATTCAATAGAAAAATACTTTTTGGAATATAATATAATATTACTCTTTATCTTCTAGGTGAGACGTCTTTGCTTTTTTTATTTGGCTCGAAGTCTAGAGATGGCAATATAAAAATAAAATACAGATAAGGCGTAGAGCATAGACTAATTCGAAATTTTAAAAATTTATGAAAGCTAAAAGTGAAAAAGGTGGTTCAAATTGAAATAATACTCGTTTTTACGGAATTTATCGCGTATATTTAACTTTTTAATACCCGACGTTTCGAGAGCTTTACAGCACCCATGGTCACGGGAAGGACTGAGATGTTTAACGTCCAGATGTCATAGTTAACCGCGGTTACCATAGATTAAAATTTAACTTTTGTTCCGATCGGAATACGATACGCCGATTTTCCGATCGGAATACGATACGCCGATTTTCCGATCGGAACAAAAGTTAAATTTTAATCTATGGTAACCGCGGTTAACTATGACATCTGGACGTTAAACATCTCAGTCCTTCCCGTGACCATGGGTGCTGTAAAGCTCTCGAAACGTCGGGTATTAAAAAGTTAAATATACGCGATAAATTCCGTAAAAACGAGTATTATTTCAATGTGTAGTGTTCGCGTAAATATAAGAAATCATTAAGGTGGTTCAAAGGTGTTTCTTTTACTTGTAAAAGTGCTTATCATATACGAGAGATAAATACTAATATTTTTGTTTTGACTAAATTATTTGAAATGAAAATGAAAATGAAATGACTAAATTATTTGACTTAATCCGTCTAATTTCCGAACTTGATAGTGTCGGATTTTAAAATTTGAGTTAAAAATAGTCTTTACAACTAAAAAAGTCCCTTATCCGTGGCCCCACTATCTTCGCGACCAGATGACATGGTTTGTCGAATTTGTATACTCGTTCAATTTGTACTTTTTTATGTTAAAGATCAGGACCGCGAGTGCAATTTAAAATAAGTTTGAATGAATCGCGATGGAATACGTAAAAAAGTTAAGTATCTTAGTTAATCTTTTGCCACAGTGTTAGTGTTTTTATAAGGTCTCGAAAAACGGGCTAATTAACTTGGTATACCTACTGATTCTTCGGTCAAGTGATTCGAATACGTTCGAGTTTGACGTACACTGAAATAGTCAAAAAGTAACAGAGTTATTTATAGGTTGTGGAAATTGAAAATAGTATATTTTATTATATCTTTAAATAAGATCTAGATAAGGCAGATTTTCTAAAAGAAAATTTAAAGTTAGGATCAAGTTTGAAAGTTACTTACATATTTTTTTTATTTCGTATTGCTAAAAAAGTCACATTATTTCAGGTTTTAAACATTTCATAGCTTTTACTTATAAATATCGAACCTCTACAAGATTAAACACGTGAAAGCATCACATCGATCTACGTGCAGTCCATATATTTTTTTTTAACTTTACAAAGCAAATTGTAGCTGTGTTAAGGCTTATAAATAGTTCAACACGACCGTGGATAGATCACGCTCTCAGATTACCAACGTACGCCAGCAACTTAATGTTTTCGACTTTCATATGGTGAATTTTAAGAACCAGAGACTGTCCTAGTAACCAGGCATTCCATCTTAAACCGCAGGGGCGCCAACGGATCCACGTTTTACGAGGCGGCACTGAAAATTTCGGGAATCAAGGAAGTGACACAACATTACTATTTAAAAATGTATTTATTACTTTTCGAAGTATTCTTCGCGAAATTTGACACATTTTTCCATACGATGGAACCAATCATGAAGCAACTATTCCATTCGGAAGTTGGGGTCTCCAAAATGGCCGTTTTGTAGGCGTCCACAGCTTCTTCAAGTGATGAAAATCTCTGTCCACGCAATTTATTCTTTATTTTCGGGAAAGTATAGAAATCATTAGGGTCGGGGCTGTATGGCGGATAGTCTATGTTTTCTTGCTCTAAAAACTCTTTTGTTTTGTGTGCGGTGTTATAACTCGTATTGTCGTGATGGAGGATAGTGCGGCGGTTGCAGTTCTCTTTACGGAGTTCAGAAACGACCTGTGGCAAACAAATGCTAGCATACCATTCTGCATTAAGCGTTCTTTGTCCCTCAAGAGGAATAGTCGTAACATGGCCGGTTTGGGAGACAAACGTGGCCACCATTTTTTTTGCAACACTCCGTGAACGAACAATTTTTGTTGGCTTTAACTCATTTTCGAACACTCAAACTCGTGACTGGTTTTTTGTTTCGGGTTCGTACGCGTATATTCAGGATTCGTCACCTGATACGATGTTGTGTACAGCATTTGAGGATCCTGCGTGGAATCTTTCGAGAGTTCTGACGCACCAAGTAACGCGAGCCGCTTATTGCTCTTCACAGAGCGAATGCGGTATCCATCAACAAACAACTTTTTTACACCTAATTGTTCATGCAAGATTATTTGTATTTGACACATGCCAATGTCTAAAGTTTCCTGAATTTCGCGGTATGTCACATGTCGATCTTCCTCAATCAGCTTACGCACAGCATCAACGTTTTCTTGGGTGACTGCAGTTTTTGGACGACTTTGACGGGGATCATCACTGAGCTTGACACGTCCACGTTGAAATTCAGCAAACCAGCGATAAATTGTGGTTTTGGATGGGGCTTCGTCACCAAATGAGAGAAATCACCCGGACAACAAACTGTTTTTGTGTTAAAGCACTTCGAAAGTCATAATAAATCACCGCTCTTGAATTTTCTCGAGTCAATTCCATTTTCTCAACGACTAAACAAGTTTGTCAAAACCTTGTGACCAGACCGAGAATCTTTTTAGGGTTCCGTAGTCAACTAGGAACCCTTACAGTTTCGCCATGTCTGTCTGTCCGTCTGTCCGTCCTCGCTTAATCTCTGTGACCGTTAGCACTAGAAAGCTGAATGTGTATCAATCACGCCGACAAAGTGGTAAAATAAAAATTGGAAAAAAATGTTTTATTAGGGTAGCCCCCCTATATGTAAAGTGGAAAGCGATTTTTTTTTAATTTCAACTCTAACGTGTGATATATTGTTGGAAAGGTATTTAAAAATGAATAGGGGTTTACTAAAATCATTTTTTGATAATGTCAATAATTTCGGAAATAATCGCTCCAAAAGTAAAAAACAATGTATGTCCCCCCCCTCTAACTTTTGTACCATAAGTTTAGAAAATATGAAAAAAAGCTCAAAAGTAAAACTTTATACGGACTTTCTAGGAAAATCATTTTGAACTTGGATGGAAACAACTGCACCCACTACCGGGAGCAGTTGCAGGAGCGCGGAGCGCTGCTGGAGCGCGAACATAATGGATACCCACCTTTAAACTCATAAGTGGGAACACTTATTGTGACGGACGGGAAACTACGGAACCCTACACTGAGCGTGGCCCGACACGCTCTTGGCCGGTTTTTTTAAATAAATAAATGGTATTCGATTTTTAAAACCAAGGAGTTTTCAATAAAAAAGATTTTAATATGACAGGAACAGAGGAAATATTCCATTCCCGATACTTTTAGTGCAGCCTAGTAGATGTAGGTGTTAAGTTATAGGTCAAAACATTCTCTAACCCGATTTGCGTTCTTTTGTCACCTTTACTTGAGTAAACTGAAGCACCTGGGGACCGAACTCTTCTCCGCGTTAGAAAAAAAAATTATTTTCTCTCTCTCTCTCTTATGTAGATGTTAACATTGTACATTTTTTAAAATCGTTATAGCCGTTACCGAGAAACCAGTTACATATATAACACATATGTTCTATGAGTCTCACTATCTGGATTATGCCGGTGCGGTTATAAGAATACCTATGTAAATGTAAAAGAGGGTTATGTTGCGGAGGTGTCATCCTGTATCACATTATAATAGGAAGGTAGTGTGGCTGTCGCATACTTCAACTGTTATGATGTTATCTTGTATTTACTTGTAGCTGCTTGTTGTGTTACATATTTATAACATAGAGTTGTCACCGAGTTATATTCTGTAATTTAACTTATTTTGACTTATTTTTTTATAATTATTCAAAAATGTATTAAATAAGTTCGATTATATAATCAACTAAATAATTATTTTTTATGTTTTATATTATTTATTATTTTTATACTGAAATTAATAATTTTTCGACCCAAGCCTTGATTTCACGTTTATTAGCACAAGCACTCATAGTGCTATAAAAATGTAGGCACATACCTACTTTTTTAAATAATAATGTTTTGTTATAATTTGTGGCAGATGCCAAGCTGTTGGGCTCAACAGATTTTGATCAGATTACCGTATTTGAACTCCTGCCCTACTTTGTAGTAGACCCACGCTCAAACTCATGGAGAAGGCCTATGTTCAGCAACAGATATTTGATAACATGTAATGGTAATGGCTCTGGCTTGGATTTAAGCCCAGAACATGCGGTCCAATGGTCAAATATTCTGACCATTAGACATTAGATCACAATTGAAATAAAAAGGATAGGCTATCATAATGTATTGCTTGGGTGTTTGCGTTGAATGAGAGTCGTAACCTGAGACAGCTCCTGGCTTGTTGTCATTGCTCTTCTATACTCTCCGAGGGGGAACCACTTGCCATCGAGTGAGCGGACAATTAGAAATAAATTGGTATTATATATTACACATGTATTTTATTTATTTGTTAGTTACTCAGTCGCTCTTTGAAATTAGGTTTTTCATATGGTCATTAATTACTTCATATTATAATTTTCTTTTTTGCTTATTTAGTAGCGTTCAAAAAACAGTTTTGCACGCCAATTACTGATACGAAGCTGCAACTCGAGAACCTTCGCGAGTTTTCGACAGTCATAAGACAAATTAGCTCAGCCAAATCAATGTTTAAATCGAATGGCAATGGCAAGACAGCGGCGCAAGTACCATTACCCGCGGGTAAAAAAGTACAATTGCGGTTTAATTGCTATTGGGTGAACAGGAATGTTTGTTTACCTGTATAATCTGATTAATTTTTTCTTCCTTTCTTAACTCCGTTTTTTGACGTAAGCCTTGTAGTCGAATCAATAAATATCGTCTGAAGAATTATTTCAACATTCGTCATTACATCCCTTCACAAGTCTATTGCTGAACTTAGGCCTCCCACAAGGAATGTAACAAAGCACGGTCCTGAACCACCTGCAGCCATAGACTTCCTGCAGGTCTTACCAGGTCGTCCTTCCATCTAGTGGGGGGGGGGGCGCCTTACACTTCGCCTGCCGGTACGAGGCTTCCACTCAAGAACCTTTCTTCCCCATTGGTTGTCGGTTCTTCGAGCTATATGGCCGGCCCATTGCCACTTCAGCTCACTAATCCGTTGGGCGATGTCGTTAACTCTGGTTCTACTGCGGATATACTCATTCCTAAGTTTGTCCCGCAGAGTAACCCAAAGCATAGCCCTTTCTAGCTCGCTGAGCGACTTTGAGCTTCCTCATACGGCCAGCAATAAAGGACCACGTCTCAGATCCATAGGTCATCACTGGCAACATGCACTGTTTGTATAATCTACTTATAAGGTTTTGAGGTATGCCTGAGAAGGTGTGTCCTAATCTCCCGTACGCCGCCCAGGTGGTGTCTCTACCCCTGTCATCGGACCTCAGATAAACCTATAATATCCCAGCGCAACATGTCCGTCTCTTCTTCCAGCTCCAGGATCTTCTCGTCAGTCCTCAGGATGCGTGTATTATATGTTGCCAGGTCAAGTTCTCTTAGGTGGCAGTCGAACCTCCACTGGAGATTTTTAGCACCCCCTGCCCCGCTATTACCATCGTCGCCACCGTAGCCAGGAATAGCAGGGCCTCCGGGGACTGGGGGTCGTTTATTTGTGTCGTTGCTTATGGGGGATATTTTGCCATAGTTGCCACGCTTGGCGAGCGGGTTGGCAACCGCAGTTTTTTATTGCTTTTTATGGTTATCAGAAAGATGCTGCTGCCCATCCTCAGCTTCAATTTCTCTCTGTTGCCTGTTGCGATAGCCAAGGGAAAGTATCGAGTGGTGGGTATTCTTAACTACCACTACACGGGGAAGAAATATTTAGTGTTCGCCAATTGCCTTCGTTTTCAATCCATCATCTAGATAATATTGAATCAGGAGACGAAGGAAGTGGTAGCAATAGTTCTGACGCGCCGTCCAGTTCCAATTCAGAGGGAGTATATATTGAACAGGCGGTTAGGACCGAAGAGTCAGACTCTCACAACAAGCAGACATAAAAATAAAACTAAATAAAACCTAAATAAACCATTTACCAATATTCTGAATTCTGAAAAACCAACTTTTTGGATTTCAAAGCTTACCACACTTCATGATGTTACTTCAAAAAAAATATCTCACTGGATATAGAGATTAAAGTAATTTTTATTTCTAATACCAAAAAATTCATTTTATTCCCTCCAATTCAGCCAACATTTTAACTTATTATGAAATTTCACCTAAGCTTCTACGACTATAATCGTACCTGGCATTGATCGCAGCACTCTCTTCAACGTATATACTCGTAATGTTCGTCCAGATCGAATTCCGCGTGCTTGCTTGCTCCTTCTTATTTACGAAAAGATTATAATTATATTAATACTTAATAATGTCCTCCAGATAAAATTTCGATCCCTTCGTCCAATCTGAACGAAAACAAGCCATCTGCGCAGGATAAGATTATATTGCACCAGGTTGTGTGCAAGCACAAATGCACTTCCTATTTTTTCTTTAACATAGTTAGATGGCACGGCAATCCGACACGATTGTATCAAGATCAGGCATAAGATCAATCAATCATGGGCAGTGTCTTTATATGCTTTTCGAAGCATGAGGGGAAACACCGCCAACTTTATGACTCTGGAGTACTACGAAATATTTCTTGACAGAAAAAAACCTAATAACTGATTTCTGGCCCGACCCTTAGTTCAAAATTGATGAAACAATAATGAGTAACTATGGCGCTTTAAGGCCATCACTCCACTTCGTTTTTTATATAGGAGAGGGGCGGGCAAACGAACATACAGCTCACCTGTTGGAAAGTGACTACCGCCGCCCACAAACAACTGCAACTTCAAGGGAATTGTAGGTGCGTTGCCGGCCTTTTAGTAAGGAGTAGGCTCTTTTCTTGAAGGTCCAGAATTTGTATCGGCCCGGAAAAATCGCCGGTAATAAACAATTCCACAGAGAGGTCGTACGTTGAAGAAAACTCCTAGTGAAACGTATAGTGGTGGACCGCCAAGCATCCAGGTGGTGCGGATGGTATCGGGAGTTTTGCCGGAGTAGTTCTGTGTAGGTCTTTCATAGGTGGTGGCGATGGGAAATGAAAAAAAGTCGTGTGGATACCGATAGATGGTGGTGTACCATTTAGTTTTCGCAAGCAAAGCAAAGCAAGAAAGCAAAGCAGCGTCCAAGGTGAGAACTGTCTGGGACTGCAGTCACCAATCCTCCTCACAAGCGTATTGATTAAGGTAAATCCATCCTACAGCAGGCGAGGCCCGTGTCCAGCGTCTACGGACTGATGATGATGGTGACGACAAAAATGGCACTGCAATATATCTCTAAAATCAAACGTGGAAAAAAAGCCATAATTCATATTTTCATACGTCCAAAAAGCTCTTGTGTGAACATATCAACACCGGCCACTAAATTTGTTTGGGCGAGTCGTTTCACTGCGTATTTATTTACACATGTTGGCCGATGTGTTTCTAATGAGCTCCTCTGTTTTGTCCACTATAAATAAATGCACTGTTATATCAACTACCAGTCTTTGTGCGCTGTGAGCACATCTCAGTAATACCGATTGTGCCGGAATGTTTAAATATTTGGTCAAAACTTTCGTCCATTAATGAGCTACCGATACTGTCCACCGAGTTTTTTGAACTTTGTTTACGTAATATTCTTGAGGGGAACGTGTCTTTAGAAGAAGAGAATTGATAAAAAACCACAGTAAATGTTTGGCATACTTTGTTTGTTGTGACAAGCCATTTGAGGATCGATTTACCTGAATTTTTATAAGAATTTGCCTAGAATAACATTGCTGGGAAAACAAACATTCAAACGAAATGCATAGCTGCGATGTTGTACGCGTAACTCAATCGAATAGACGAGTAAATATGTATGTAAATGATACGAGTATATTGATTTGTTATTATAGACTCCAGTAGGACTGACCTTAATGAGCGAGCGCATTGGGTTTCCATTTAAATATTACAAAATCAAAGTCAGAATTACGTATTAATAATGAGTACGAGTGAGTTATTAATTATTGTTGTGTAAGGGCGATGTAAGAATTTCCACTACTTCGTATCGTCCTATGAGTTTCGTAAGAGGCAGCTGCATAAAAAAATGCGGTTGCCAACCCGCCTGCCAAGCGTGGCAACTATGGCAAAATCTCCCTTATGAGGCAATCTATGGGAGAGGCCTCTGTTCAGGAATGGACTTTTATAGGCTGTACTGGATAGTGGAAAATCGGTTCGTGATTGACGAACATATCGCGTAACCATATATACAAAAAGGTCTTACAAATACAGTCAACTTTTGTAAGACAGACTTTTATAAGCTGTAATAGAATAGAATAGATATAAAAATCCATGAAATTCGTAAAATTATTTTTATTTGATAGTCCAGTTATATTTATTCAGAAGTGTTATTCATTACACAATTTTTTTAAACACCGTTGTATGCGTTAATCGATGTCGGTAATAAAATATTGAAAATGTTCTTAGTCATTTAAACAAATATGGCCTTTCAAAATAATCTCCTGAGGACAGTCGCATCGAAGTTTGCGTCCATTGTCCCGAGACGAGTCAACACTCCACCCGAATACTTCCCCGAACATCTTTGTGCCTTCTAAATTTCAAAACTTCACGCCATGACAGTTCGATGTACAAAGATACTACGAAATACTTGTCACACACAAAATATTAAAGTTAAAAAAAGTCTTTTCTATTTGAGTTTGTTTATTGAGTGTTTAGGAAATATTTCTGAGAGAAATAAAAAGTTAAAACATAGTGACGTGAAAGCAGAGATAAAATAAAAATGAGGTTATCGAATGTTCTTAATAATTGTAAGGTTATTATTACTTTCAGTTTTCAAACTAGCACAATTTTTGGTGTTCTATTTTTTATTATAAAAGCTCAGTTGAGTGTTTGCTGGGGCGGGGAATCCGGTGTACGACTGATATTTGTTTTTGTAATAGTGTCCGTAAAGAGTGGTATATCAAACATGCCGCTGCACCAAACGCTCTCCACGGAGCTATATCTATTCTAAAGAATAAAAGAAGGAATCATGCTAAATAATAAATAAACGAATGTACGTAAGTACGTACAGATTAATTTCTTAATTATTTTATAGTGCATGTAGTTTAGAACGATTCAAAGCATGAATATGATCTTTATTTATTTGTGTTTTTTTATAAGGGTGACAAATGAGCACATCGTCTACCTGATGGTAAGTGGTCGCTGTAGCCCATAGACATCTACATCTATCGTCGATTACGAATCAAAATGTCGATGCGTTGTCACCCCTGAGGACTATGATCGAATGGCTCTTTTTCAGTAAGAAGGGTTCCGGTTCTCTACACTCCCTATACGAAACACAGCAGCGTTAGGCTACTATTTTATGCTGGTATCCTGTGAGAGCGTAGTCCCTCCCCGGTCGAGCCGACCCATTCGTGCTACAACTATACTACTAATATGCAACATGGCTCTACCACGTAAACTGTGTAATACAGGAAATATTATCCGCTAATGGCTTTTAATACCTCTAGTTATAGTATTTATACGTAGTAGAGCTGGTACGCTACAGCTATATTATGGTCGTAGCACGAACAGGTCTGCTCGACCTGGGTACGACTACGCTCTCACAAAATAACAGCTTAATGCTGCTGTGTTTCGTATGGTGAGTGTAGAGGATCGGAGACCCTTTTTACTGGAAAAAAGGTTTATTCCATTTCCATTTAAGTCTTCAGATGTGATAACGCATCTGCATTTTGATTCTTAATCGAGGATACATGCAGATATCTATAGACTATAGCATACTTTCCATCAGGTGAACTGTGTGATCGTTTGTCACCCTTAAACAATAAAAAAGAGGAAACACTTTAATATATGATAAATTTGACATTTCGATTATGAGTATCATGAAATAAAATAGGCAGTGATAGTGTAGTGTATATTAATATACACTATCATTGAAAATAGGAATAATTTGCCTTAAGTTAAAGCAACATCTGCACAGTTTTAAGTGGTAGAACTTCTTTTCGGCCCATGAGTACAGCTCCTTACGTACCACCCTCTGACACAAACAGCAGTGCTTGCACTGCTGTTCTTATTTCAGTATAACTACAGTTTGTTTACATCGCATCTTACACCTCACAAGTGACAACGCATCTCTAGCCTTCCTTAATTGAAGTTGGCTTCAGATGTCCATGGTCTACAGTAGCTACTTACCATCAGGTAGACCATAAGTTAATATGTCATTTCAATTTTTATTATTCTAAACAAATAATTCATCGCGCCCCTAAGTAGTCTTATATGATATTAAAAATACAATCTAAATGGTTAAGAGTATAATTATTCTTTAATTAAATTAATAATACGTAAATAAAAAAGAGTAGCCTTGGCATCTGAAAGACGTATTTTCGTTGTAACCCTTATTATAAGTACCACTATCTATCATGGAACGGTTGTAAAGAAAGTAAAGTTTTTAGATAGGTACCCATTTCCATGGCAACGAAATATCTACTAATAGGTACTACAAACTTTACATATATATTTAAAAATATGTTAAGTGTGACTGCTAGGTTGATTTCACTCATATTCGACTGGCCCAGAAGGCGTTGGTTTTCGAACGTTATAATGTGTATTGTATCTGCATAATATGTCTATTTCTTTGGCGTGCTCTATAGTTTGAGCGGTTTGAGGATTTCTGAGATTTTAAGTTTTAACATATAAGGTTGAAAATTAGGATATAATGATTAAAATGTTCGTTTTTAGTAGACTTTTTAACGCCAGGTTTCTTAATTAATATTTAAATATTGGGCTTGTTATAGTTTTCTAATATCGTTAATTCTAGAGTCAACTTGGCTAAGCCTGCTGTACTGCTAGCAATGCGTCTAAACCGCGTGATGTTGTCACGCTATTATTATTATTATCTATATAATTATACATATAATAAATTTACCACTCAAAACAAGCATTTTAGGAGGATCTGAGTAATTTAAATACTTTTTGAATGTGTGAGGGATATCTAGGGAACGACAGTTTTGGAGTATTTGTTAACTATTATGTATAGTATATAGCCATCCTACAACTATATTATGGCTGTAGTGCGAATGGGAAGTGGATCTTCCCATTCGCACTACAGCCATCTTTCTAACATAATATATCTATAATCTGAAAAATTAGCAGCTTACTGCTGCTGTGATTCGTATGGTGAGTATAGAGCATCGGAGACCCTTTATACTGGAAACGAGGCATTCCATCTTAGTCCTCTGTGGTGAAACCGCGTCTGCATTTTGATTCTTATTATATTATATATATGTACATGTATTCTGTGACAGCGAGATCCTACCACGGTCGATCCGATCCAATCGTGTTATAACCAATATATATATATATATATATATATATATATATATATATATATATATATATATAGTAGTGGCATGGCTGTACCGCGTATAAAACTCCAGCAACTAGAATACAAAAAGTTTGTGAAACCAATACGTATGGCTTATTTTGTTAATGCGTGCCATTACGCGTGGGCTGTATATTGATAATATTATATTTAAACAAACAAACCGAACAACTTATAGCGCATTCGTTAGATACACTCTCGAATAATATCGGTCGCTATATAAAGCTTGAGCGTGTTTAACAAAATAACATTGTTGTTATAGAGTCGTGCGGTTATTTCTTGTTATCTTCACTCGGTGGTCCTTTGTTATACAAACACTCATGAAACGCAATCAGTTTAAATTGTGGCGTGATTTTATGAAATCACTTAACACTAGAAGGGTCGGTGAACATGCCATACCTTCAAAAACCGTAACCGTCAAATTGACGGTATATTGGATGTTTGTGATTGAAACAAAATTATGATCTTTGAATGTTGATTTTAATTACTTAAATACTTTGATTACATCTAACATTTATAACAAAAATTTTTTTTAAAGACTCATTGACTCACAAAAATAGCTTTTTGGCAAACAGTGTACATATCGCAGGTGCGGTTTGTTTACATTTCGAATTAATTTGACATTGACATCTTCATTTTTTGATGTGGAAGGCTGTTCTTCGGTAATATCTATATTATCTACACGATGAATGGCGGTTGAACATTGTTTTTACTTATGTACTCAGCTCGAAGTTCTCTTACGAGTTGGAAAATATAATTATGACGAGAAATGTTTTCACCTGTAACTTTCCTGTAAATAATCCATGACTTTATAGCGGCTAAATCTAGAAAATTGTAGAAGACATGGACTGGCCATCTTCGAATTCCAGCTCTTACGGTGTACCTACGTGCCATTTGGTCAACTAAGTCCACGTTCACCTTGGTTTCGTTATAAAACTGTACAGTCCCAGGAAGTTTGTTGTATTAGTATCAATATGAACATTTTGATGTAGTGTACTCAAGGTAATCACATTTTTTCCAGGTTTACTAAACTGTTAGAGTTGCGTTTGTTGCCGATTTCAAAATAAAGGTTTCATATCTTTGTGTACGAATGTTTCTACAAATTGGTGGTACTTCCGTCTTGGCTCATTGTTCCAACAATACTTGTATTTTCAGATCTTAGCTTTTCTGCTAGTTTTAGAAATGTGAAAAAATTATCCATTGTAACGTTTCGACCTTTTTTGAGATAAGGTTCTAACAATTTCGTAACTACATATTCTGGTAATGAAATATCACTTAGGGGCTTAACATCCTTCCTAAATAAGGAAATCCACCACACAAGTATTTGCTCTCAACCTCCACTAATGACCAAAACTTGATCCTAAATTTATCATGTTTATTTGCAATATATTGCAAAAAGGACAACGTGTTTTTGATGAAAATAACTATTCGTCAACAGTCATATTTTTACCAAAAATGAAACACATTTATCAGCTTTCTATGAATTTATTCCGTATATCAGAAACCATTGCAAATTTGTCTGTAGATAAACGCGTATTACGCGTGCTTCTCAAATCAAATCGCAAATATTTAATTATTTCTTTGAATGTATTTTTACTCATTGTGTTTTTGAAAACTGGGGTACCCCATTCCAGGGACCGTAAAATGTCTTAATCTAAATGACTCATGTTGTAAGCTCCACGTGCATAGGTCAAGAAAATGAAGACATCTGACTCATCTAATGAAATTTTTCACGAATTGTTTTGCCATTTGATACGTGCTTCAGTTTCAGTGCATAACTTTATGTATTCGATGGTCTCTAATATATAACCGGTCCGGTTCTAATATTTGTACAATTGTGTTAATAACTTCGGTGAAAATCGTTTACTGGTGGGAATCACTCTGCGACTGTGTTATGCTTTTTTTTTCATAATAATAATTTGTTGTAACCTTAAATAAGATAGATATCGGCTTGTAATCGAATTTGATACCTTCATTTACACTATACAAACAAAAAATCACCAACGATTTGAATCTGAGTTACACCATCGTGTTGTAAGTGGCGACAGAGGAAAATAATCCAAGAGAGGGGTAGTACTAATAACTAGATTTAAAAAAAACTGTGGTTTCCAACTATGGCAAATATACCCCCTATGAGGCGATCCATGGGGAGGCATTTTTTTGCAGTAGAATTTTAATAGGCTGTAACGTCACCTGGTCTTTAGCAAAGCTTCTGGCCTGAGTCCAACCTTTACGAATAAGCGTTATATCGGGCTCCGTTTAACTAGAAATAATAGGCGTGAAGAAATAAATAAAATATGTTAAGCATACGTGAAACCCGCTACTTCGCTTCAAAGCGGTTCTCATTTGCTCCATAACAAAACGGAAGAAATAATGACTTCTGTGCTTAACAGAGGCCTATAGGCTGTATACATTGCACTTATTTACGTATAATAAAAGTTAAATTTAAAGTTACAGCCAATATACGTCCCACTGCTGGGCACAGGCCTCCTCTCATTTCTGAGAGAGTTTTAGGGCAAGGAAGTGTCCGCCGCGCAATGCCCCAATGCGTGTTGGCGAACTTCACATGTCTTCGAAATATTTTTTATTTTATTTCTCAGACATGCAGGTTTTGCTCACGATGTTTTCCTCCACCGTCGAGCACGTGGTAAATCAATTAACAATATCATTGGAGCCAGTAAAGTCACATTACCGTGACTTTACAGCGAGCGCTAACCATCTGAGCTATCACGGCTTCTTACGTATAATAAAAAAAATTATTATTTTTTCCGCGGCGATTAAACCTACGAGAGAAGGAAGACGTAGTCAATAGATATGATCTCTATGCATTATGATTACCCATTTACATCATTCATGATGTCAAAACAATTTGTCAATCAGGACCGTCACCCCATACTTTTCGGCATGTGTTGACTACCCTCGCTTCCACACCATAACAATTAAATGTTTTCAGGCCACCGGTTTTCAATGCGGCTCACGCTTGACCGGTCGCTATTGATATTTGACAACGTACTTTATGGCATCCCGTGAAGTATGGAATATTGTACTAAAATTGTTGTACTTACAATTGGGATCAAAAATATTTTATTAACATTGATATTATAGAATAATATTGAATGTGTTAGAGGGATAAAGTTGGCAACGCTTTCTACGAGTACTAACCGCACCTGTACGTGCGGCATAGCCATTATTAGGTAGATAATCTTCATAGAGTACTATAATTGCATATATAATAGAAAGGGGGAGTGGGCGGAGCCCGTGTAGCCACTAAAATGTCACTAACACGTCAATTCACACGTATAAACGTCAACACGAGATGTGTTTTGACGTTACAATCGTTTCCATATTTCGCATGCAAATTATTTAGAAAATGCCAAATTGCACGCTATTTATAAATAAATATGTAATAAAATCTGTCTGTCAACATAGCGAATCGGGTTTGTAGTAGTGATGATACGACGTAATTTCTTGTATGTGTACTCCCGGCGACGCCTCTCCTCGTACAAAATAAGGTTGACAGCCATTCTATTGTGTATTATAGTATTCTATGATAATCTTTATATACCTGTAAAAAATCAATAATTGTTGTTCGTTAGCCTCGCTAAAACTCGATAACGATTTTGATTAATTTTTTTGTGTGGTTTTGAGTAACAATTGCACCGACAAGGTAGGTGGTGCTGTTGTCGAGATTCAAAAAGCACCCGTGCGAAGTTGGGGCGGATGGATAGCGTTTCAATAAAGAAATAAACAGCTTTAAGCTGGCTTTCCACTATGGAATGTAATATATATTATATCCCGAAATATAAATTATATCCCACGATTGCCCTTCACACTGTGAGATATATCTTTTAACCAGTGTGCGTTCGTCATTGGACGATCTGAGGACGTAGCGGAGTCGCGGAAGGGTGTGCGGGGTACAGGAGGTGAAATATAATATGAAAATATCGCTCGGTCAATCGAAAAAATGTTTATAGTTTGGGATTTAATATATATTATATCTCAGTGGAAACGGTTCTATTTAAAAATACGGTGAGCGGTTTTAATTTACATCTCGAGATGTAATATAAATTATATTATATCCCATAATGGAAAGTCGGCATTAATCATAAAAATTGACGTCAATTTCTTAAATTCTAAACGATGCTCTCACCCAAGAGAAAGAGAGCTTTCTCTTCACGAAGTGACAAAAGAAAGAGAGAGGTGTAGAGATAATAATTAATATTTAATGTGTACAAGTAAACAATCGTCAACAATTATCTATAAGTAAGGCTGTAAATATGAAGGACACTAAATTAAAAAAATATCTTTAACACCTGTTTATAAGCAGTCACGCCTTTTATTGCCAAAAATAAATACATTAACCTAATATAACTATATACCCGTATCATATGCCCGATTTCCTTGAACGCGTCACCCTGAAGTGCGAATCCATGGGCGGTCTCCCACTTGAACCTGTTTGTTTTGCTGGTGTTTGGACTGGCGGAATAGTGTGGCCCCATTCCACTTTAGTCGAGTGTTGACCGACTATATTGCGTAATTATTCTTGCCTGTTATAAAATATAAAGTTACAGTTAACGTTTGCGATATAATAGATATTGTAAAGAAGAGAGAAATAGAAAATTCGATTTCCCGTAGGTACCAGCGATACAGCGATTATTGATTGTAATTTTAAGTACTCAATTGTCACGTGTCCGGCAACCTGCATATCCAAACATAACTATACCAAAAAAAAACAGACCGGTAAAGTCCGTCAAAACTATTAACACACTGAAGTAGTAGAGTTACCAAATCCCATTGGCTATAACAGATAAATTGTACTCAGGTCCCTTTTTTCATTAATATGTTACTGAAATACATTAATTTTTTCAGAACAAACCACACTTTCAACGAAAGAATCATTAAAATAATTTAAAAAAAGACTATAACGATGAATTATTATAGTCTATTGAAAAACAGAGGAGAAAAACGATCGTAAAAGAGATGTAAAACATAGAGGAGAAAGTAGGAAAGCATTGATGGTAAACTTTGTAGAAGTAACAGACTAATGGCAGAAGTTGTTAGAGGCTCAAAGAGATAACTACTGCTACCTACTGTCAAGTATTATTAAGTAATAAAAAATAATAATTTTTAATTAGTGGAATAAAGATATTTTTATGTGGCTTGTTATTTCATGACATAATAATATGTGAGTACAATAATAACAACATTAACCTTAAATTAATATATTACTTCATTTGGAGAAGATTTTTCAATCATCAGACAAAGGTTATTCGAATAATTAAATGCAACATAATCAAATTAAGAATTACGGTTGTATGTACAAAATAGTTCCATTGTTTCATTTCATTTCATTTGTCCTACACTTTGACCTACAGTCGGGTTAAATTTATTTTTAATGGATAACTTTAATCTGACGACTGAAAAATTGACCCTTAGGAAAATGAGGAAATGAAGGGTGTAGTCGAATAAGATTGGACTTTCTCAACTTTTTCATTTATATTTAAGAAAGAAAATCATTTAATTAGGCTTATAAGATCTATTTGCAGCTTGTATCTGGAACAGCAAAACATAATATTTTATTATAAATACATACAGACCACGTTTAAAATTAATTTATGTTTTCGAATAGTATGTGATCAATTATATAACGCGATGCACTTTCATAAGGAATTCTGGGACTTACCTACAATACATTTAAAATATCAAACCCAAATTCCACACGCTAAGACTAGAAATATTGTTCTTCATTCAGCATTACTACTTAGAGAGAGAATATTTCTGCACTCACAAGCCTGAAGCATGAAATCTTTCAACATTGGCTGCCTTTATTTTCTGCAGTTTAAAAAGGCGTAAGCAGCAGTGAACTTATTAACTAGTTAAAAGTAAAGTAAAGTTACAGCCTATATACGTCCCACTGCTGAGCACAGGCCTCCTCTCATTTCTGAGAGGATTTAGGTTTAGGGCAAGAAAGTGTCTGCCGCACAGCCCCAATGCGTGTTGGCGTATCTACTTCACATGTCTTCGAAATATTTTTTTTCTTATTCCTCAGACATGCAGATTTCCTCACGATGTTTTCCTTCACCGCCGAGCATGTGGTAAATCAGCACTTAAAATTGCAATTAAAACTTCATTGGTGCCGGCGGGGATCAAACCCAGGTTACTCGTGTTCTGTTACTTTCACAGCGAGCGTTAACCATCTAAGCTATCACGGCTCTAGTTAAGATGATTGCAAATTATGATTTTTCATTTAAACTTTGTAAAAAATATATTACTGTAATTATAGAAACAACGACAGAATTCACAAAGTCAACAACAGCTCAAGCGAAAAGAGTTCGTTAAAATTTCAAACAATAAACACAAGGCCGTCGATTATCGACTCGTTGATTTGTTATAAAAATATTCCGTAAGCAAACGCGGTAGGGAGACGCCCGCAGCGCTGTTACCATTCAGAAAGCGCGGTGATTCCGCCGCATTAACACCTATTACCATTTCGCCCTTTATTCTTGTGCACATCACGCAAAATACTACACTTTTCTTTTCAATGTTTATTGTTGCCGTTTGTTTCCAGTCGCAAACCATTCAACAATGGCTATCGGCACGATGAACACTTTTAGACGCCAAAAAAGCGGTAATTTGCTTCATTCGGTCTCTCATTGTTGGGCTAAAAGTCAGCCATTGTTGACTTGGCGGAATTGGCCGCGTTTAGATCCGACTGCAGGCAGTGCTCGTTTTATCTGAGGCCCTAAAGAGTGCGCGTCCCGGTCAACCTCACACCTCAATGCGTGCCTAATGGATCCTTTTATCCTGTTTTCTTTGTCCGATAAGCGACCATTTTACGTTTTATAGTAAATGTGAAAACGTAGATATTAAACACTAAGTTCAAATTATTTAAAAAAAACGAATTTTAAGTTCTTTGTAAATTAAAACATTAGATAACACTAACATTTTAAGACATTTTAAGGAAGAGAATGGAAACGAGATCACTGATTACGACCACGGCCCATGAACATTTTTTTAAATTATTCTAAGCCAGCACTTAGCTAAAATCCCACCTGATGGTAAGTGGTGATGTAGCTTAAGATGGTAAAGCGCACTGACTTAACAAAAACCTACTCACTCTTGCCTTGAAGACACTCACATTGTAATCGGATGGAAAGACAGATGCTGGCAACTTATTCCACTCCTTTGCTGTACGCATGACGAAAGACGTAGCAAACCGTTTGGTTCCTTGCAGCTGCTTTGGCAGCTGTTTGGATTCAATGAACCGCGCGAAGTTCAGGTTTGAGGATATCTCAACCACCAGCAACTGGAGTTGGTCGGTGTATTACAGTGATATATTTCGGAAACAAGGAGCCAAGGTGAGCTGGCTCCTTTTTGCATTGAAGAGACACGCTTGTGTTTTGGAGGCGTTGAATTTCACAAGATTAGTATCGCCCCATTCGGAGACTGCCTGTAGTGTGAGATTCACACACTTTACCATAGCTTCTCTTTCGGACCGGATTTGATCCCAACTGGCCCGAGGACTTGGTTGGTATCTCTCCACAACTGTGCTGTCGTCTGCGTACCCATAGATATCGGGCATAAGCAAATCTGCAAATCAGATATGCAGCAGGAAGAGATTTGCGGAGAGAACAGACGCCTGAGGAACACCGGTGTTAGTCGCCACTGGATCGGATGAGCAGCCATCGACGACGATCCGGAGAGAACATTCACTCAGAAAGTCCTTTACCCAGTCAACCAGATCAAGGGATAAGCCGTACGCCGGAAGCATACTCAAAAGGCCAGCGTGCCAAACTCTGTCTTTGAGACATCAAGGGAAACAGAAAGTGCTTCCCCACTGTTCTTGAGTGCCTCGCCCCATACGTAAAGAAATTTGCAACACAGAGGGAATTGCAGTTGCGTTGTGCCCAGCCTTGAATGTCCCTAAGTCATATCAATATAAAAAAAAACACTGACGACACTTAAACCGATAATGTAGTCGTGCATAGCAAAAAATTCCTAGTGTAAGGCACAGTGGGGAATTGTCAACCATCGAAATGATGTAGAGTTGCATGTGTTATTGATAGTGAATCTTAAAGCTTATTCTCTAATTGAGAACATGCTGTCTAAACTAGCAGATGATACGAGTATATTATGTGCAAAACAGTTAAGTGAAACTCGAATCTAATAGCACACTTCAAAGTATTTTTGTTGAATTGAAGAAAAATTATCTTATAACCCCTTATTCATAAAAAATTTTAAACGCTTGATTAATTTAATAGAGTTCTGTCTCATTCTGACATTTGAGAGACACCTGTTGCTAGAAAGTGACAAAACAATATTTAAATAATCTAGTGTTTTAAAATGTTTATGAATAATGGGGTTAGTGTTTGTTTTATTTGATTATTTTTAATTATATTGCACCGTATATAATTGAATGTTATGTAAGTAAATTATAGATAAAAGAAACTGACAAAAACACACTGTATTCTGCAAATTTTTAAATCATGAATGTGATAAAGATGTTCAGTGCTTACTTGCCTAAACTATTAAATCAATTAACTACTTATACATATATATTATTATTATCATCCCTGACGACTAGGATAGAATCCCCCGATTGCAATCAAAATGGTCAGACGATTCTTTCCAAGATCTAATGGTACAAAAGAATTGTACCTATAGGAAGCCACTATGATAAAAGAGTACATAAAGAGCAGAATTGTCCCCTGAACGAAGGTGGCGTTAGAGGGAATCACACTGATACGACATTTCAAATATTCTGAGCTGAACTGATAATTTAAGACATAGTACGAAGTATACACACCGTTAGATAAAGCGTATTGCAGCCTATACTTATATCATATTATATGTAATTTATTAGTAGTATGTTTTGTCTTTCACAACTCAACTTTTATCCTACTGTAACCGTAACCTATCAGAGTCCACGTCTGAACTAGGCCTCCCCACTAGTTGCTTCATAGGGGGATATTTGCCATAGTTACCACGCTTGGCAGGCAGGAGCACAACCGCAGCAAGACGCCGATATTCGTCTTTTGGATTGATTCCCTCTGTCGCTTATGTGCTAGACCGCCACTACACGTCAAATTATACACAGTTATATCCACTATAATAAGACATTTGCTCAAATTTAACAATCTTTAATACGGTTCCCTGGTTTACAATATACAAGCTACTGGACCGAATTCCTATACGTCACAATTTTGCTATTGAAGTAACACACCTTCACACGTGTATTTGTTGATTTAATTGGAAACAATCATAATGCGCGTAGTGTACGCGCACTCGTTAGCCGCGTCGTTTGACAGCAGACGGCCGGCTGGGGGACCGCTAAGGCTGCGGGGGCTATTAGGGCGCATTTACATGCGCTTACGAACCCCACGTCAGTTCGAAACACTGCGCTCATTCGATTAACTGAACCCAACGCTTGCTGTTTTCCTGTTCGAGAAAATATCTAACGATTTCGATTTAGTATGTAGGTACATTTTGTGACTAATTTAGATAAATATTTGAGTTTTAAAATAAATCAATTATACGTGTTGATCATGAATTGTTATATCTTAGTAAGTATGACCAAGTATTCGGGTCATAGTCATGAGCAATGTTCGACGATTAAGAATTATTTCTCAAAATTTTAAATATGATTATAAAAGTTCAGTGACCGTGAAATGGTTAGCGCTCGCTATAAATTTCACAGTACGCAAGGAAACCGGGTTCGATCCCCGCCGGAGACCAACGAAATCTTTAATTGCAATTTTAAGTGCTAATTTACCACGTGCTCGGCGCTGCAGGAAAATATCGTAGGCGTGTCTGAAAAATAAGAAAAAATATTTCGAAGACATGTGAAGTTCGCTAACACGTATGGGGCAGCGCGGTGGTCACTTTCTTGCCCTAAAACCCTTTCAGAAATGAGGCTGATAAGAAGGAGCTATAACTGTATAAAAGTTCATTATTAGGGCGTGTAATAGAATTTACCACAGATATACGTGGTAGAACCATACTGCAGTTATATTAATATAGCTGTAGCACGAATGGCTCAACCGGGGAATGACCACGCTCTCACAGAATACCAGCATAAAATAGCAGTTAACGCTGCTGTGTTTCATTTGGTGAGTGTAAAGAATCGGAGACCGTTTTTACGGTAAAGAATTTTACGAATCAAATTTGCATTTTGATTCGTAATCGAGGATAGATGTAGATGTCTGTGGGCCACCACAACCACTTACCATCAGGTGGACTGTGTGCTCTTTTGTCACCCTTATCCTATAAAATGATTTTTTGGTTGGCATTGTAAAAGTTAATGTAGTTAAATGCCATCGATATTTTTTATATGCAGGTGCACATTAGACATGATGAAGAGAAGAGGCCTATATACAAGTGGGTTCGTATGAGATAATAGAGAAGAAGAAGATTAAAAAAACAACTTGAACAGTCCTTTCGAGAGTCATTGGCTACTGCAGCCCAATGCACATACAACCGATTTCAGACAAAGAAGGCCGCAATTGCGTTTTCATCTTTGAGAACTAAGATGATATATGAGATGTCTCATGGCCTATATTTGTACTGCCTCTTTTACTGTTTTAACTGGGACACTGCATAATAGTAATAATGTCCTCCAGACTTAATTTTGGTCGCAGTGGCCATTCTCAACGGTGAAGAGCCATCTGTGCTGTAGAGGTTTATGTTGCACGAGAGTTTGCACAAGTATAGGAACACCCAATTCCCTCACTCAAATAGTCTATTGGAACGGTAATCCGACACAACCAGAGGGAGATCACTCGCAGGACCAGGCTTTACCTGCTTTTCGAGGCACATAGGTGAAATACCGCCTACTTTACGATTAAGGGCTGCTGCTGATAATTTCTTAACAACGCCGAGTAATTGATTTTGTTCTAGACAGTTAAACCCAATAAGCTAAATTTTGGCCCGACCTAGGATTCAAACTCGGGACTACATAATCTACACTCATGCTTACTACTACTAGACTATCGAGGTAGCACGAACACTACTGAATTTCAGCTTAATTCGGATCCACAATGATTAAAATCGTATGGTGTTCGTCATGTATTTACTCGTAGATAGATAGATAGATAGATAAAACGTTTATTTGTATCTCCAATCACACACGTAAATTCAGTGATTAAACAAGATATACAATCAAGGTATTATGGAAAAAAAAATATACATAAACTTATGATCTAAATATACATGTGTGTTGCAGTTAAACAAATGGGTCATAGCTCAGCGATTAATATTGCTCAGAGAGCAAACACTGATTTTCAGCTATTACCCTCGAGGTGGCGAGAAGAAAATGAGCACAATAGTACAATCAGAAAGAAATAAGGAAAAAACAATTTTTTTTTGCACGTTAATATTGTTGTAGTGTAATTATGTCTGAAAGATGTGTCCTTTCAGCTCTATGATTTATATCTTGGGTTTAATTTAGTAAAAAAATTTCGAAAAAGATGTGTAAGACTGCGTACCCAATTTAGACTAGTACCCAAATGATTTAAAACCATGATGAGTTAGTAAAAGAAAAAAAGGAAATAACATGCCATGGTTTATAGGTGGCAAACGAAGTGTTTGGGAATACCTTGTTTTTGTTTATCTAGAAGATATGTTTTGAATTTATTTTTAAATTTGTAGTTGGTGTTAAGATTTTTTATTGGTGGTGGGATGTTATTCCAACACTTCGTTGCCATATATCGGAAACTGCCGGTAAATGCTGCTGTTTTATGGCTGTAATATAGGAGTGCTGATCTTATTGATCTCAATTGTTTTCCAGAATTTGCTTGCTTAGCAAACTTTATCTTTGCATGCAAGTACTCTGGTTTCTTAAACTTAATAACACTAAAGACTAGACCCCCTAAATGTAGCTCTCTACGTGAGTCCATATTGAGCATGGAAGCATTGTTCAGAAAGGGTGTAATGTGATTTCTAGGAGGTACATCAAAACAGAACCGACAACATGCATTTTGAACGCGTTGTATTAGTCGCTTTGTTTTGCTGAAAATCCGGGGTCCATAAACAACATCCCCGTAGTTGAGCCTAGACAAAACCAATGACTCGCAAAGAGTAATGCGTGATGGTACAGAAAGTTGGTCACGGATTTGATATAAAACCTTTAGGCGATAAAAACAGTTTTTTACCATATTAAGGACATGATTTTCAAATCTGAGATTAGTGTCGAAGGTAATGCCAAGGTTTTTGGATTCATCCACGCGCATTATATGTTTACCATGAATCTTAACGTCTAGGTCACCACGAATTCTATTTATTTGCGTTTTTGTGCCCATGACCATATATTTTGACTTTGAAGGGTTTAAAACAAGGGCATTTCTTATTGACCAGTCAGCAATTCTGTCCAAGTCCTCATTAAGCCGTGTGACAGCTTGTGGTAACTTATCTGGTGAGTCCGACACGTATATTTGCACATCATCAGCGTAGCAGTGGTACGTAGAATACTTTATAACTTTGACAAGATCAGCGCAGTACATGGTCACGGGAAAGTTATGTTGTGTTTCTTGTAGTAGTGCTGAAATCATATTTCTTCGACTATACTTGCTGTAGGTACGTAACCCTTGGCTTACCGTGCGACCGCCTCGAGCCCAGAATAACGAGCAAGAACTCGGAAGCACTGGGAGCCTTCTCACTGCAGATGGCAGATGTGCTCTACTATACTGCATTTCGGCTATACAGAAGGATGACATTAACCTACTCCAATTCCTGGGCAAAAAAGAAGCTCAACTAACTATAAAAATTATTTAATTCTTTAGTGAAAATGTCGGAATGCTCATATTCAAACAATTTCGTACTATAATAAATAATTGTTATAAAAAAATAAGACCAACAAAATTATTCGAAGAACTATGGTTCAAAGATTACATCTACAGATAATCCCGGCTTAAACTTGTCATGTTTTTGTAACACTGTCTCTTTAGTTGTAATACCCAGGAAGTTGACGCATTGGGCCCTTCCTTTACTGCGTGGGACACATACAACCTGTTAGCAGTCAGCAGATTACCTCGCTAATGCTTTTGTTTCCCTATAACTCTTGATAACAGATCAGACATTTGGGTAACTAAGTAACGCTTACTATCAATAATAGTTGAATGGATTTTAAACGTCGTTTTTAATTTTGAAGGAATTAATATTAGGTACAACAAATTGTATTTGATTAAACAATAGTTATATCAATAAGGCGTAATTGATTTACTAGATTTATATAAAACAATATTTACGTGCGATGTCTACGTTTGTTGAAGTTTATAATATATCCAACTTTCTAAGATAACTTTGATATGAATGGCAATTATTGTAAGTTGAAATGTGTGATAGTTCAGCATTATGTACCTAGTTCATACTGACGCAATAACCTTTCGGACGGTTCGGCAACATCGGTCTTTGATGACAATCGTACATTATTTATGTCCAGAGTTTAGCTTACCTCACATAGTACAATTCTCACATAAGGCTAATACATCGAGATACAAAATTACGATGTAATTTTGTCTCAATGCATAAGTTATCACCACCACTCGCCATTTAAATCGTATCACTAAACACAAGGGTAATATAATTTTCTAGCAATCGTTTCTTTTGCTTAATTCATGTTAATTGATCGACCACCAAATTCAATAACAGTAGAAACGTGAGAGACAAGCCGCAAGTTTTCATACTAAAATGTTTTTGTGCACTCATTGATGATGTAATCAGCCAGACTCGTGGAAACATTCCACTTTATCAGTTGTTGGCGGATTTGTGGGTTTATGAATGCGTGTTATCTAGGAACCATTGTTTAGTAGGTGTAAACGGAAATTCTTACAATTTTGAATCTAACACCTATGATATCCATGCTTTTACTTTTGTTAATAGAAGGACGATACAAAATTCTATCTGAAGTTATAATTTTCAGTTACATTATATAAAACGGCTGTGATTCAATCATCTCTTGGTATTCACTTCCTCTTGGTGTTTAATTGTGCGATCGATTAAAAAAAAAACTATTGGATCAACTTTGTAAACAAAAAAGACTTTCATAACGCAATTACAATTAAAAATTATTGGAGTTTTAAATTAGTTCTCGAAACATGTAACGCAAAGAAAATTTACTAAACTAAGGACAAAAACCGTATGAATTATACACACGCTCACGAACCTGTTAGTAATGCATCAAAATATGGTATGTCTGAATTCTGAACGTAGAGCCTCATTCTATGATATGAGTGTAGGTTAGTGTAAAAATTGGATTACAAATATTGTATATTTTAATTTCCCTCCGTATATTTGTGTGTTTATTTTAAATATTGTATCACCGATGACTAAATAATTGTTGTGTTCGTTGGTGTTCTACTCGCACCTCATAGTTTTTACCAAACTACCCAAGATTGTTTGAGCAAATAATATGAAAAACATGTCTTAATATATATAAATTACGTGTCACGTTGTTTGTCCGCGATGGACCATTAAACTACTTTACCGATTTTAATCAAATTTGCACACCGTATGCAGTTTGGTCCAAGTTGAGAGAAAGGAAATTTTTATTGCCCATGAGTGACCAACATTTTATTTTGCAAATTCAAGTATTTTAATAGGACACGACAAAGGTTATCGGAAAGGGCAGAACAACGTCTGCCTGGCAAGCTAGTATCGTATAAAACATATTCGTATTAGTTTTATTTTGGCAACCGTTACAGCCTATTGAAGTTCGCTGCTGAACTTAGGCGTATCCCATAGATTGTCTCATATGGGAGGTATTTATCATAGTTGCCACGCTTCGGAAGCCACGCTTCGGAAGCGGTTTGGCAGCCGCAGTTCTTTTCATTTTCAGTCGTTATTAGGAAGACCCTGCCGCCCATCTCCTGATTCGTTTCCCGTTCTCACTTCCTATGACACCAACAGGATGATAATGGATAGTGGATATTCTTACACTACCACTGCACGGTATTTGTGTTTATTGGGTTTACTTGGATACCTTGTATTAATTAGCGGCACGCGAAAAGATTCGATCACACCAAATCAACATTTCATAGGTAATTTGTAAAGGCAAATGGTATTACCCTTAACGATATAGCTCTACTGAAGCCTAAATGCCCGTATCAATAGTAATTAACATGCCTTGCAGTAACTGTACATAATAAATGCTATTTACAATGGACTAAGGGAAAATATGGGTGGTAATCTTCGAATAACTACGAAAGTTTTGTAAGTTTAAATCGTCAATATACGTTACATGCATACATTAAATTATTCACATTCGTATACATAATATACCTATGTATATATGACTGCCTGGTTGGTCTAGTAGATAAACGTGGATACTGATTATGAGTTCCCAGGTTCAAGTCCCAAAATTAGTTTTTACGTTTTCAGTCCAGGAATTCTCAGTAACAGCCCGGAGTCGAAAGTTGGCGGTGTTTCAACCTCATGTCTCGGAAAGCATGCAAAGCATTGGTCCTGCGTCCTGTAGTATCCATTTCCATCGGACTATGAGAGTGAGGGAATAGAGACTGCACATATGCTTGTGCACAACTCGTGCACTATAATCGTGTCCAGCGCAAATGGCTAGGACTTCATTGAGACTGACTGCAGTGATCAAAATTCAGTCTGGAGGACATTATTATTATTTTGATTATTATATCATAAAGTTAATTGAAATTCTTACGACGGATATTGTGCATGTTGCGCTTGTAAATTAAAAACAAAACCGTTTTTAACGTGGTAGAGCCATGCTGCAGCTATACTAATTGTATAGTCGTAGCATGAATGGGTCGGCTCGACCGGGGAAAGACCACACTCCCACAGAATATCAGCGTAAAATATGGTGTATGTATGTAAATATGTATGGTGTTTTCTATAGTGAGTGTAGAGATCCGGAGACCCTTTTTACTGGAAAAGATGTAGATGTCTATGGGCCACAGTAATTACTTACCATCATGTGGACCGTGTGCACGCTTTTCACCCTTACCCTATAAAAAATTTGTAAAATGATAAAGTTTTCCGTAACATCTAAGGGACATCTGATGGCGGCGTAAGAGAATCCACTCCCTCAAATATGATATAGCAGATGGAAATGAAATAGGAAGTGAGAGCAGTATCTTGCTGATAATAATTAAAATTAAAATATATAAATTAAATATTAAATAGATAATAATTAAAAAAAATTTAGAAAAAACTGCGGTTTCTCACACATCTGTCAAGCGTGTCAACTATGGCAAATATCATGTGGTCTTTTTATATGGACTTTTAATGGCTGCAATGCAATCAAGTAATATGGTCTCTTAAAACCGCCACATCTTTTTTTAAACCAATCAAGTATGCAATTAAATCAAAAACTGTATGCAAAAATGTCTGTAGGACTACAAAAAAGCTAATTGCCCATACTTAAAGTATTGGGTAATAAAATTAAAAACCGTGATTTTAACGGAACCGATTTAAAACTAAGATTTCATTCATGATAAAGTGTTTTAGGGATTTTTGTTTAAATGACGTATCAGTACTTTGTACTGTAGTGGACTAAAATTACCGGAATAATTTTCTTGACATACTTGTTTTAGGGTTTAATAAAACTTTTTGCACTAGACCAACATCTGAAACATTTGCGATTAATTTTTTTCAACACAGTCTGTCTTTTTGTTTTGTTCTGGGTCTTTTTTATTCTTTTACGCAGAAGAGCCATACCGTAGCTATGTTATATTTGTGCACAAACGGATCGGATCGACCGGAGAAGGACCACGCGTTTACAGAATACCTGCGTAAAATATCAGCTTAATGCTGTTTGGTTTCGTTTTAGCGTCAGGGTAGAGAACCGGAGACCTTTTTAACTGGAAATGAGGAATTGCATATTACAGGGGATGAATGAAAACACACATTTTTGCCTACATTGCCGCAGATATAATCAATAAGTAAATGATAAATGCAACTATTACACATTTGAATTTGAAAATGTATATAATTGTCTTGTAATAATGTATACATTTAAGTGCATAAAAATTAAAATGTACCTGATACAATTATGTCACACAGAACTAATTTTTTATAGGATAGGGTGACGAACGAGCACACAGTCCGCCTGATGGTAAGTGGTTGCTGCGGCCCATAGATATCTACATCTATCCTCGATTACGAATCAAAATGCAGATGCGTTGTCACCCGTGAGGACTAAGATGGAATGCCTCATTTCCAGTAAAAAATATTAGCAATATCAAAACTCAGGTACGACGCTATATCTATCATCATACTTATTACTTGTCACAATCATAAGATCATTAATATAATAGATAAGTGTTAAGCTATTTAAATAACGTCGAAGTATAATGTAAACTTTTCATTAAAAAGTTAAAGGGAAATTTCAAATACACATAGTACTATGTGTATTTGAAATTTTTATTTCATTATTTTATATAATCAAGGGTTTCTTCGAAAAATGTGCTTAACGTAGCTAAGCGCATTTAAGAAAACCAAACCTTAATGAATCACAATTTTAGATTCTCAGTAACACATTAGTTTTTTAAGCAGACTGGTGTGGTAATTACATAAAGAGTTAAAAACAATAGCGAAGTGCGTGGGAAAGTAAAAGCTTCATTGTTTTAAGAATTATTATTTTTAAGTCTAAACAATGTTATGAAGATTGGATTTTTTTGTAACTAAGTCGAGTAGAATAAATTTTTAAGAGTTAAAAGTTCATTATTTACCAGAATATTTGTTTATTTATATTATTACATGGGGCACACTGAAACTTCTGTGTTGCTGGTCGCTCATAAATATTTGAATTTCGAATATTATATTTTTTAGATATAACAAACTTTTTTAACGATTAAAATAATATTTGTTCGGAAGTCGCGAGTCAATCGTTTTTTATCGCAAGTTAAAGTTCGCCATCCGTAGCAAAAATGGAACTAACGCGGCAAGATTTTAGGGCGATGATTTTTTATGATTTCAAAATTTCATTCCATTCGGAAGATTGGACTGCCCGTGTTCAAAATGCTTTATGGTGCATTTGAGCACCATAAGGCGTTGGTACGCAGAATTTAACGGTGGCCGTGTTTCTCTCTAAGATGAAATTCATGAAGATCGATCTTTAACTTCGACCATTGATGTGATAAATGAAGAAAACCAGCTTATCACCTATAGGGAGATTTGAGGACATCTTTATCATATTTTTTGATTCTACATTGTTGAAATAAACACGCACAATAGTAGTAGTAATAGTAAATTACGATACAAGGGACTTAGCTTGAGTTCCGTGTATCGTACATTATTTTATAGTACAAGTGACTTAAATCTAAAGTTTTTTTAATTATGCGTGACTTAAACGGGGTTTTAAGTAACCGCGTACTATGAAAAAATTTTTATCATTGCGCACATGGTATTTTAAATCTAAATTTATTTATTTATAATAAATTTTAATTATTTAAAAAAATTTAGCTAATACCCCGACCGGCGAAGGTCAACAACTTCAAATGTGCAAGATTTCTGGCACTGTGATCGATCGCCTACCTACCTACCGATTAAGGTAAACTACCCTGAGATAATGCCCATGTCCAGAACCTAGTGATTTTTAAGAGACCAATAAAGCAGAAGAATGAAGAATATAAATTGAATAATACTTGAAAAAAGAAAATTCAACTGATTTTTAACCGACTATAAAAAATGCGAAGGCAATCAACTGTATAGTTTATGTAGAGCATGATATATCCGAAGACAATTAACCTGTGAAACTGACTTTTATTTACTCATCGGAGATCAACCGAAATATACTTTCACAGCACTCTCATATAAATTTCAATTAGACCAAATTATCTATTATCGAAGTTGGAATAAAATAGTAATTTCATTGTTTATTTTTATTATTTCTTCTCTTCTAATTTTATAGCCAATATTAATTCATTTCTATATAAATACAGGATAGTAAATTTAGGTCATTTCAAGAATGCGCTAATACATCACTTGAACGTTTTTTTTAATACTTGCTACAGGTGACATATATATATATATATATATATATATATATATATATATATATATATATATATATATATATATATATATATATATATATATATATATATATATATATATATATATATATATAGTTATACTATACTTACAAGGATCATCTCAGCTCATGACTATGAGAACCTCCTTGAAATCCTTGTGAGAACATGTTATCCCTTATAAACTCAAATATAATTAATATGACAACAGCTTAGTGTTCACGTAATTTACCTTTATGATGAGGTTTTTAATTGCTATCTTAAATAATTAAAAGGGTGATTACGATTAAGCTGTTTAGGTAAGTCATAATAAATTTTTATAGAAATAAATTAATTGCGTTAATTTTTTAATGCTTGCATCATAATTAATATTTTGAATCAAGTCACGCATCAGTATGTGAATTCAATATTTAGTTCAAATGTAGTTGGAATATTTTGAATGAATTCTACTACTTTTGTTGATTTAAATCTCGTTTCGATACGAGTATAGTAAGTAAATATTATTTTCAATTTTATTTTATACACATTTTAAATTTGTCTTAAAACGCAATTCACCGTATTTTTTTAATTTACAACATGTTGCATCAGTTGCCAAGATCTACACGTATGTTGGCAGCTATTTGTTGCCATCCCCTAGATTATTTTATTTTGTCATACTCCTGCTAATTATGCTCCGAGATGGATCAATCGACTATTATGAGTATATTTCACACGCTAAACATATGATTAATTAAAATACTAAAGCTGAATTCAATATATCGATTTCCTAGACGTTTTCCATAAATAAATTATGATATTAATATAACTCGGAGTACATATTACTTACACAATTATTATAATTATTGCTTGTAATTGTTTTTGCGGAGTTTGGTGAGTTGTAAGAATAAAAGATAGCTTTAATGTAATATTTTCTATTTAATCGGAGATTTATAGTGTTGTTGCAATATAGTATTTAATTAAATGCTCCTCTAGTAAATAAACAACATTATGTTTACGCATCATAACAACGATAAGTAGACACCTTTCACAATATATACAAATAGTCCTAGGATTATATCTATAGTCACTTGGTCGTTTTCAGACTTCAGTAATAATTAAGTCACATTAAGTAGACAATGACAAAGATCACCACTTTAAGGGTAGCACTTATGAAGTATGGTTTATTTATAATATATTAACTTACACGTCCATAGCGATGAAGAAAAGTATAGATCGTTCACTTGGAAAAGACTTCAACGCGCGTAGATTTAATTTAAAAAGTATATTAATGCAGGTTTGTTCGTAGACAGGAGTATACGAGCGGATTCACTCAAAGTTAAGCCTTAACACCAGGAAATAATACTGAATATTCACATTTTGTACATCGCTTTAAGCGTAACGTTCAAACATCACTGTCTAAGTATCAGGAGGACGTTGCTGATCGGTTGGACTAACGGAGCCTTGTGGAGAGTTGGGCATTCCTTGACCGTGAACAGCATGGCGGCGAAGTTGATGCAACAGTGCAGGATCCAAAGCCGGCCACCAACCTCCCAACAGCGGATAATGCGCGGCCGGCGTTAGAGGAGTGCGTGTCTCCTCGTCAACCCGCTCCTCTTGATCGCTCGCTACAACATCAATATCCTCTTCTGCTTCCTCTTCTCCACTACTTTCTCGTCGACGTTTCTCAGGCGCCTCATCGGGCGCCAAAAGCGATGCGACATCAAATTGCCGCTTACGGGCCGTTCCACCACCAGGAAGTCTCCCAGTACCCCAAAATGGCAATGGAAGGGCAGTTGGCGGAGGAGATTGAGGCGGAGGTGACGGTGAATCTTCACCGTCATCATCAACAGCCAGTCCCATGTGCTTCCTCACTTTTCTCTGCGCTTTGCGTCGTCTAAAGTCACCTTTCCGAAAGTCTTCTACATTAGCTGGGTGAATTGCCCAATAGTGACCTTTACCGTTAGCTGATCGACCGGCTTTCACAAAACAGTCGTTCAGAGATAAATTGTGCCTGATAGAGTTGCGCCAGCCGGGTCCTCGTGTACGGAAATATGGATAGTTGTCCAGAATGTGTTGATATATGTCGGAGAGAACGAGTTTGCGTTCCGGCGAACTCAGTATCGCCATGGCGATCAGACCGATGTAGCTATGTTGGGGCTTCGGTTCTTCTGGTTGTAGCGCACGCTGCTGGAGCAGCGACATAGAGAGTGCGAGCCGAGGCGCGTAGGGAGCGTAGCATGGTGCTGGCGGGTAGAGTCGCAGACGTTCAGCGACGGCGTAATTGTAAAGCTGGAGGCGATAGTGGTCGAGCGCGGCGGCAGTGACGGACGGTGCGTCTTTCGGTAGAGGCCAGGGGCCACCTTCGGCTCCGCTGCACATGTTGCCGGGCGGAGGTCGCGGCGCACAGTGCGCTCCACGGTCGGCCGGGCGCCTCGAGCCGGAGGCAGGCCACCGCCAGCCAATCACCGCGCCCGCTCGTTGTGTACGTGTTTTTGTTTAGCGACGCCCCACTCCAGCAGCTCCGAGAAGCGGCCTGCCTTGAGGCGTAAGTACCGACAGACAAATGTTTTTTTTTTGTTTTATTTAATAAAATAACATTAGATTAAAAAGTAGATTGACTTTTATATCCATATTTTGTCCATTCTAAATATCAACTCTTTATATTTTTTACTTAATCTTTATAATCGCACTATTTAGCACAAGGGTGTAAAATTCACGTGCCCGTTAAAAGGTATTTAAAGAGAATAACATATATTATTTATTAAGTAACGATTCTTAGCTTATTTTTAAATATCTTAAGTCTCTAATCGTGGTTGTATCAAAATATATGTTACTCTTTATCAAATTTAAATTAACAGTGTAGGTACAGTATAAGTTAAATATAAGTAGGTACTTTGTTTATCTTCTTACAATAATTTGAATTAATTTGTTAAAAATTTGTAAGTAAATTGCTAAAAATTTGTAAATTTGCTGTAAATTTGTAAAGTAAGATATAAGAAAAATGAGAAATGATCATTCGAACGCTTTTACGCATAAAATGCTTAATTCGAAATTAAGTTTGCAGAAAAATATTTACCACATACCTCACATAAGTTACAAAAATCAATTTACCTAAATGTTGTTCGTATTTGTACAGAAGCTTAAAATTTTTTATTATGTAATTAAACAAAAAAATCATTTAAAATAAAGTATAACTTTTTTGTTGTCCATACAAAGCAAAACCGTTACAAATGACAACTTCGTAGAGAGTACTTCCCTGTTATTTTGGAGATATCACAACAAGCAATAACATATTACTTCTCAGGAGGCGCGAGAGAGACGTTGCGATAAAAATGTCTCTCTCCCTCGTGTGAAGGATAAGGACGAAACAACGTGCAACAGCTTCATATGTCGCGACACTCGTTCATAGTAATATTTTCTTTTAAAACTATATTTTATGACTTGGAATCTTAATCCATTATATTAAAGTTCATAATTACTTACTTCGATTTTCTTTTAAAGCATTGTTCAAATGGTGAATGGGGATTGAAAATAAAGAGGTTTGGATGTAAGTGCGACAAGGCCAGCGAGAGATATCGACGCCCGATGCCCGACAATGCAGTAGACGCCCATTTAAATGCGCCATTTTGTCGACTGTCTCCAATTCTCGCTTAGCTTTCTACCCGATACGGATACAGCGAGATCCGCGGGCATACCGAATTTAAGGGAAATATTTGTCCGATCGTAGCAGAACGTAGATTGTCTACGCACTACGTAGCTCACATTAATATTAATATTAAGCGACAGTAGCCTAATGGCAGGGCGCGGACCGCGAACTCAAAAAAGTCGTGGTTTGAATCCGCAATTCGATGAGTGGTTAAGGGGAATATTAGTAGTGTTTACAGCATTGTTAATATTCTTTTTTAAAACAAAAAAAATATAAAAAAACAATGATCACTTTCAGCAATGATTATATCTTGACTTTTAACTTTTACTAGTATTTGTAATTTTAATTAACACATTAAAATAAAATTAAATAATATATCTATACAAGTTAGACACATTGTGGGGGGGGGGATTACGCCGGAAATATCAGATAGTTGTTTATTATGGGTGTTATTTTTATTCTAGAATCGTTGTTTCTTTTGCCTTGTTGGTTTAGTGGCCGTAGGCATGATACCGATTATGTGATCCCGGATTAGAATCCCGAGTCGGGGCTAAAATTTGGATTTTTCTGTTGCGACTGACCACCGTGTCCGAAATTCTGTCGGGAAGAGATTATTATTATAATAATTTGTGTTTGTTTAGGTAAAAGTAAGGTTTATTCAAAGTTTTACAAGTTCTATAATGAAAATATATTTTGTATTTTTAGTAGGTATTATTGTTATCTTACTTACGTTTTACCGCTGAGGACTAGGACTAAAATGCCTCGTTACCAGTAAAGAGTCTTCGCTTCTGGTCACGCACCATATGGAACCCGGCCACTATTTTCCGTTGGTCCGCAATAAAGATTAAATAAATGGAAGGCAGGCGGGCTGAGTATCGTAGTTTTTTATTGTTGTCAGTAGTTACCATGAAGATGCTCCTGTTTCGGTTTCCCTCCATCGCTACTTAAGACAGGGATCAAATGAGGCAGTGGATATTCTTACTCCACCTCTACACAGTGGTATTTCGATATTTCGGTATTAAGATTCTACAAAATTATCTAATTTATAAAATTGAATATTTCTTTGTCTGACCCTTATATGCTATTCATCTGATTAAGTAGTCTCTTTTGTAGAATGTGAAGCATTCTTTTGTAGAAGCATTGTGAATGATGAGCACAGAGCTGATATCGTTTTCGTATTGGGTATGTTGATCCCCATCGCCGATCTATGAAATTCAAATAGATACGCTAGCGGGTAGGACGTCTTTTCCATCTGAGATGATAACCCTCTTGCCAATTTCTACCTCCAAGCAGCAGAGCGTGCACTGCGATGTTCCAGAGTGACGAGTAAAGAGAGTCAGTATAAATACATGCTAAGAGCCATACCATCTTAATCCTCGATCGCGGTAAAGCGGCATTCTTTAATTTAAAGTGAGTTGCTTATCTTTACATGTGGTAGAGCCATCCTGCAGCTATATTATAGTAGTAGCACGAACAGGTCAGCTCGATTGAGGAAGGACCACGCTCTCACAGAATACCAGCCTAAAACATCAGCTCAATTTTGCTGTTTTTCGTACGGTGTATATAGAGAACCGGAGATCTTTTTCACTGGATTTTTAATCGAGGTTAAATGTCTATGGACCACGGCACCCACTTGACATCAGGTGGGCTGTGTGGCTGTGCGACAGACGAGCTGTTAGTCCGTTTGTCAATTCAATTTAAAAAATCTTAACCAACTAGTTATATCGATATTGGATTGATGAATTTAACTTGGGAGACAGAATGGTGACCGCAATTATTATCAGACTCATGACTATGTACCTTTGAAGGTGTTGCTATTCGCTAATCGAAATATTTTACGTTCAGTGTACATAATTTAGTGTCCACAATTTTTTAAACGAGGTAGAGCCACGCTGCAGTTATATTATGGTTTTAGAATATATGGGTTGGCTCGACCGGGGAAGAATCTCGCTCTCACAAATATCAGCGTAAAATAGCAGCTTAATACTCCTGTGTTTCTTATGGTGAATGTAGAGATCCGGAGACCCGTTTACTGGAAACTAGGTATTCCATTTTAGTCCTAAAAGGTGACAACGCATCTGCGTTTTGTTTCTTAATCGAGGATAAATATTGATGTGTATGAGCCACAGCATCCACTGCTACACCTACAGGTCCACCTGATGGAGTGGCAGTGGATGCTCTGGCTAGAAAAAGGGTGACAAACGAGCACACAGTCCACTGTGTGCTAGTTTGTCACCCTTTTTCTTAAAAAAAAAAAGCAGAAACAAGATGTTATGCGTCCATCTATTGACAGCTATAAGATTTTTATGGAATTTACGAAACCCAAGGGGTAAAGTAAGTTGACGTATTCTTTAATGCCACAACCATACGGCATAATAATATAACTTTTAATAAATTATAAGCTAATGCTTCTTTACGATCCCATTCCATGGGATGTGTTGAGGCAGTATTTAGTGGCTTTTTCACTTGTCGTATTTAACGTAAACTTTTATGATAAACTAGCGATCCGCCTGACTTCGCTCGGATATAATTTATTAATGTGACGTTTTTTAGATTTAAAATAATCAAATATAATTTATATCATCAATATATCGAGTCGTCATAAAATAGCTCCAAGTTTTTCATACAAAACATAGGCTAGATCATTATTGGCGTTGCTCTCTTTCTCAAGTTTCATTACAATCGATTCAGTCACTCCGAGGAAACTGTTATTCAGTGCAGATAACCACCTAAGCTCAATAAGCAGCAGTTACTTCAATATCACATACAGACTTCAATTTTATTTAAATGCTTATATAACATTTAATAATCATTTTAACACAGTATGTGTTAAAATTACAGTCAATTAACTATAGTAAAATTGTAATTAATCAAACAAATATAATACAAACTATTATTAAATAAATTATAGTTACCTTATTAACTATAGTTAAAATTATAGTTAAATATTCCCTATAACTACGACTTAAAAGTAAAGTAAAGCGTTTCACAACATTTTAAATATGAATTAAATAATTTTTTTTTGTTTTAATGATCAAAATTTAGTGCGTTTATTTTATCTTATATGCCCACTAGAGCTAATGCTACAACAAATAATATGGGTAGAAGCAATATCTGTAGGGAGTCGCAGTCGTAGCACGTTCTGTGTCCGCTCACAGAAATCATGCAGATTGATGTATTCCTACCTGGCCTTGCCCATTGTTGATATCGCCCAAGCCAAGAACGGAGGCGTGGCGCCACGCCCAGCGACCCTGAGCTCTTTGTGCCTTTGCACCACTCTTGGTAGATCGCTTGTATGTTGTATGCAGCGACATTCAAACCACCGATTGTTTCGCGTTTCGTATTGTTTATGCAACTGGAATTGCTTAGTATGGATTATTTTTGTTTATATTTTGGGGTTGTAGGTACAAAGGTAGTTTTTCTATTTTATATTTGCTTCGTTTCTGTTGACAAAATGAGACCATAAAATGAAATGAGTAATCTTTATTTTTTTCAACGTATGAAACTAAAATTTCGTTTTTGAAATATTGGTAATTATGTCGTTATGTTTCGTTTTTGTTAACCCTTTATACATAGTAAGTACTATTTTCACGTTGGAGAAATAAAAAAATATTTCGAAGACATATGAAGTCCGGCAACACGCATTAAGGCAGCGCGGTGAACACTTCCTTCGCCAAAAAACACTCAACGATGAGTAGAGCACAGCCGTGGGACGTACATATATGGTCACTAACATTAACTTTTAACATAAAATTATAAAAAAATTAAAGAAATACATTTACAAAATATGTATTTTTTTGTCGATTTTCTTGATCCTTTGTAGACAAGTAAAATAGAATGAAAAGTCGTTTTTAAGAAAGTACATAAGATTTTAGATTTTTTTTTAATTTATTTTATGTACACACATTAAGGTACAGAAGCAGTCTTATAGTAATTACGTACAAAGGTTCTACTTATTCCAAATTCGCTGAAATATCTTCCAGTAGACCATTAGTACTACTAAAAAAAAAAAATAATATACACAATGTTACGGAAATTATATAAAATAAAACAATAAATAAAAATAAAATAAATCAATAAATAATAATAATAATAATAATAAATACGATAGTTACATATGATACATATATCTATATCTATATATATATATATATATATATATATATATATATATATATATATATATATATATATATATATATATATATATATATATATATATATATATATATATATATATATATATATATATAGATATATATCATATGTAACTATCGTATAATTTTTTAAATCTATTTATTATAGAGGTTTGATCTACTAGATCAAGTCACCCTCATAGGTACACAATCGAATACATAATCAGAAAATGATAAATTTACGTAAACAATAATAAAAGATTACCTGTTCTTAATACCTAACCATACAAGTTTATAAAGTTTCCTAGCTTTATCCTACAATGGAATAGCTAGGATACTATTATATAATCCAACACTATTTTTGTCAAAAGTTAATTGCTTTCTATGTGCTTCGTTCCGTTCACATTCCATCATAATATGAGTAACATCTTTCACAACTCCACATTTGTCACAATTTGGTGAATTCACTTTTCTCATTACAAACGCAAATTTGTTTAATGGTATATGTCCGGAACGAAGCTATCATTGCTGTAATAAGATTTTTGAATTAGAAAATATTAACTGTTTTGCAGATGGCCCTATGTTCAGTGAAATTGTAAATAAACTACATACCTATATGAAAACTGATAGTAGATATCTATGTATAATTATTTATTACTATTTTTTCATGTAGTATTGACGGTGTAAGAAAATCTACTACCATGGTAGAGAGAACAGAGAGAACAGCGGTGGATTTTTTATAAGCTTTTCTTGTAAAAGACGACAATGCTACCACCTAGGGAATAATTTTAGATTACCTAGTTATACTCAAAATAAGATGTGATAATTCATTGAAGAGCAACCGTAGATGTTTTAGTCATAATCATAGTTTGATACTTAAACGTGGATAAATATAGATGTCTATGGGCCACAGCATCCACTTATCATCAGGTGGACTCTATGCTCGCTTGTCACCCTTATTCCATAAAATATTATTAAGATAAATTCACATTTTATCCCTACATTTATATAATTTATAAGAAAATGCAGTTCACAATATTTTGGTTGACTAGAAAAGTTACATAGGTATTATTGTCTCTCTATTAATTTAGACTGACCCTTTAATCTAGTGGTCGTAATCGATTACTATCATGTAGTCCCGGGTTCTAATATCGGGTCGAGTCAGAATTAGGCGGTGAAGGAAAACGTCGTGAGCAAACCTGCATGTTTGAGAATTAAAAAATATTTTGAAGACGTGCGAAGTTCGCCAACTCGCATTTGGGCGTCGCGGCGGACACTTCCTTGTCCTAAAATCCTCTCAGTAGTATGAGGAGGCCTGTACCCAGCGGTGGGACTTATATAGGCTGTAGCCTTAACAGAATTAGCGGTTGAGTTTTCTGTCAAGAAATTTTCAGTAGCGTTCCAGAATCAGGAAGTTGACGGTATTTTACTCAGCTTCGTAAAGAACGCAGACTGGCCGTCATGTTTGTTATTGTTATTCGGCCTGGAGATCATTATTAGCCATAATAAACGTAGATGAACCATTGATTCCTTTCATTTCTTCTTGCATATTGTACCTAAAATACCTAAAAATTTTAAACGCTCGTAGGCATGGTACATCGAATTTCTTTATTGAATTATTTCTAATAATTTAATAAAGAAATTCGATTTACTAACCTAAAGTAACTACGTTAAACCAATGTGTTTTATTTTTAAGTTTTAGCAAAATTCACAATATGCAACATCCTCGTGTCTTATTTGGTAATTACTTGTTTTGTATATCTCCATAAGTGTGATTTAATATGTCCAGTACCCGGTTGACCGAGCTTTGCTCGGTATTTTTCGCTCGATTTTTTTAATTCGTGTGTTTTGGAAATTATATTTAGATACAAATTACATACTGATGAATTATAAATAATATTTTTTGATCTTAGCGACATAACAGAAAAAACTGAACTGGTTATTTGAATAAAAAATCATGAGTGCAATTATTTTTATTTAAATTTTCGTGTTTTTAAAAAATACTAAAAAAAGGGCTCGAAAAAAATATATTTTCTCAAAAAAGAAAGAAACTTGAAAAAAAAATAAAAAAGTCGGTCGGTCGGTCTGGGCTCGAACCGGGGTTTTACGATTTTGTGACCGCCCATTATACCAATAAGCTATTTATAATCATTACCAAACTGTCAAAATTTACCTTCTTATTCTAACTATATTGTAGCAGTTTTTAATTGCCTAAAAACACGGACAAAAAGACATTTTCTAAAAATAAATCTTAGCTAGATCGATTTATTATCCCCGAAACTCCCTGGACACTAAATTTTATGAAAATCGTTGGAGCCGTTTCCGAGATCCCGATTATATATATATATATACATATATACAAGAATTGCTCGTTTAATAGTATAGGATAATATACGATATACCCTCGGATATCCTGTTATTCTGTTAAAATATCTCGCAAATATTTTAATAATAACCACAAGTTTAATTCGAGATTTTTAATGTATTTCAATATAATATAATTAAAAAAAAAATTGGTAAATCCAAATGTGCATGTTATGTTATGTGTCAATTTTTTAAAGTATTTTAAATACCTATACAGAAGTTTTCACAAACAACCTTTGTTACTACCACTTCTATTTTTCCAATAATTTTATGGCAAACGTCAATAAAAAAAGTTTCGAAAATCCAGAAGTGCACGACTCAATCAACAATTGATTTTTTTTATTTATTATGTTATTATTATTGCGATTAAAAATATTATTGTTAATTGAAACAACTTTTAATAGAATTATTTTAAATCGATCAGAAATCAACTTGTATACTATATATATATATATATATATATATATATATATATATATATATATATATATATATATATATATATGTAAACTGCTACTACGATACAGGAGAAATCTTAGTGTGGGATTAATGTTTTTTTTTTAAATAAGAAGGTAATGCCTTCTTATTTAAAAAAAAACAATAATCCCACGTAAAAAATTGTCTTTTTTACCTGATTCGTTAATAATTTATTTTGTTCATCAACTTTATTTTGTTTTCAAAAAGTTTTTCATCTAGTCATATCTAACCGGTATTTTAATTGAGCATTCACTCAGTTCACTCCATAAAGTCCAAGACGTATAAGTATAATAATTATATATAAATCGTACGTATTCCTAGCGAAACAATATATTGTAATGAAAATCTGTGATTATAAAAATAATAATAATAATATCTTACCTTGGTCAAGTATGTATCAAATTTGGTTTTTGGAATATTTTGTATTTCTAAAGCAATCGATATTTTTTATCACAAGCCGCTTAAAACCAACGATACTGTAACCCATTCACGACCATTGAGGTAATAGGTTACTTTACCTCAATGTTCACGATGGCGGCCGAGCTCGTAGCATATTTCTAATACCTTTATACAATGTTACTCTGTGGCCTGCAGTGATTCAAAGTGGATCTATATTTAGTAAAAATATTTTATTACAAGGCTGCAGGAACACCTAAAATTTTGGAATTTCTCAGTCGAAAAATGTTAGTTATAACTAAACGAAACAAAATTAAACTGCCATTTACATTTCATGGCTTCCCACATGATAGATGAAGAGATTAAAAAATAGATTGAGTTGAACAATTGATATTTTTTTAAAAGTTATCGCCATGCGTACTTGATAAATCGACACCATAAGTCACAAAAACCACTTTTTTAATGTAAAAATTGCAATTAATCGATTTAATAAAAAATTATAATAAATACAACAATCATTTAACTTTTTATCAATGTGTTTTTATATCGTTTATATGTTCAATATGATTGTTAGACACGATTTTATGCGACAAAACGACGGATTATTTATTTTAAGGCGCTACTCGTAGTAGAACATATACCTACGCGCCTTGCGCTTAAGGCATGCAATACGATGATCCGTTAAAAGAGAGCTAGCTCGCTCTACGTAAAGGCAGTAACTAGTAAGTAAATGGCTCATGCGTATAATAAATTTTGTTTGAATGCTGCATCGGTTTAGAAACAGAGAGATATACTCGTATACGAGTATAATATAGCTTGACTCGGAAACTATTAATTACACCAGTATTGGCTCTAATTCATGAAATGTTTGTAGCATTACCGACAATGTCGATTCAGAGTACTTCTATCAATTAAATCCAAAGATAACGTAAATGTAGTATCCAAAAATTAATTTTTGTTTGTTCGTAGCGCGTATCACGCCGACTTTATTTAAAAGAGATATATATGTGTGTATATATATACCTGTGTGTGTCTATTTTTGTATATTTACATTTCATTAATTTCATCAATTTCATTGAATGTATTATCACTCCTAATTTATCAATACAACTCTTCCAAATTTAAAACGATATATCTACAATTATTTCTTTTGCTGCAGCAACGCGCTGGGTACCTGCTAGTTCTTAATAATTAGCTTTTATGAAATTGCATTTAATATACGACTTAGGGACCTTCAAGAAAAGAGCCTACCCTTTATTAAAAAGTCGGATACGCACTCGCGATTCTCCTGGTGTTGCATTTGTTTATGGGTGGCGGTGGTTTAAAGTTAGTTGGATAACCATGGGCTGCAGTAGCCGCATACCATCAGGTTCGTTGGTCACTTGAGCCTTATAAAAGTACATATTTAAATGCGGAAATGTCACCATCACCTTTCCGTCCAAAAGCTTTTGCAATCGAATTGTTTGAGTAGTATCGGGCCCTCAAACCTATGAAGCTATAAAAGCCAAAAGGCTTACAACATTAACACCATCAGAAACCAATTAAAAAAAAATGGTGATTTATACCAATCTGTAAGATACGACAATGTTTTGCAGAATCTTTTCCAATATTATTAAGGTAACAAACGAGCTCTTTCTTCATAATTTATAATTATTACTGAAACTGTCTGGGATGTTGCCACCTGCCTATTGGTACACCTGATTTATTCTAGTCGGAAAGGCAAAAGGTTTAAGTATCGCCTGTAAGCTATTTCATCACAGTATTTAGTGGCGACATATCGACTCTGGTCTTCTTTGCTCAAAGTTGTTTGCACGTGTCCATGAACTGTCAAAGAGTCACTTGTTTTATTAGATGAATCTCACGTACGAAGCTACAGGTTAAAAATACATTTTTGCAGACAACGCAAAAAGTTTAAAAAGTTGGGAAATTTTTATTTTGACAACGCTATTACCGTATACATATATAACTTTTTTCTCCCCACTCAAACCTAGACTGCGGCTGTATATTGAATGACAAACTTTGTGTGGTAAAACTGTTCACAAAATATTTTGCCGTCACAAAGGAGGTATTAGCGGGAAGCCCGGGGGCGGCGTCGATAATTTTATGTAAATGGCCGCCGACGGCGTCGGGACGCTTCGGTGTTACGCGGTAACGGAATTTGTTTATGTTTTATAAAGGACAACTTTTAATCAGTCTTTGGCCAAAGACTGCTTATCACAACGGAAACGTAGAATATATAAATAGAATGTCTTAATTTTTTTTTCGAGATATAAACATACTAGTGCATGCTCACAGAAATCTAAATAATAGTACCTTACTATTTAGATTTCTGTGTGTAATGCTATATGTAAATAAAAAAAAACCCTTAAAAATCACTATGCTTACAATCATAGAAACTATGGAGTACGATAACTAATCGCCCCTCACAAGTCCCATGTATACGATCCTGAACCATCTGTATCCTACACGTCTTACCAAAAAGTTAGTTTATCTACCAGGCAGGTTAGACCTTATCTAGCAGGAAGTCATCCTACACTCCGATCAAGGTAGCTACGAGGCTTGCCACTCGAGAACCTTAGTTCCCCATCGGTTTAGTCCTTTGAACCAGTGGTTCTTAATGTTTAGTGATAAGAGACCATTTGATACAGCTTTGCCAGCCACGGACCGCAAACTTTAACAAGAGAAGAAGACAGAAGTGTGTAGCGTTATTGTGTCTTTACTTTAATGCAGCGGCAGTGCACACCAGCCATCAGCTCCAAAAATATTGTTCACCTTTTGTATGGGAAAGAATTGCATGACTATGACGCTTTCGCGGACCACTTTGTCACGGTAACTTTGTGTACCTTCAATGACCACCTGTGGTCCATAGACCAACGTTTAATAACCAGATGTATAATATGCTTTAAACGATATCGTTGGTCCACCTCAGCTTATTGAACCGATGTGCTATGTCGGTTACTCTGGTTCTGTAGATGTTTTTATTACGAATGATATATAATGTTAATTAATAATTATGACATTAAACACTAATTTTGTGCTCGTTTATATTTATAGCGATAAACCAAATCAGCGGATAACAATAAGGTGCTTACCTGTTGACGTTTTTATTGATAAAATCCGTAGTTCGTAAGCTTAAATCTGGTCACTAAAAGTTTCAATACACGCCACTTGCGATCCAGTATGGGGATTCCTTTTTCCTTTTCCTTAACAGTCTTCATTAACACTAGGGTTGTTATCCGGTAGTGAAAAGTAATTAATGAATTTGCGTAGTTCACATCATATAATTTAAAATTACTTGCTTCAGCTGTAGTGTCTCAAAACTTAACTGTGTTTGTAATTAGAAATTAAATTTTTTTATATAAATTAGATTATTAGTTTTTAAAATATAAACATAAGAATTAAGTCGTTTTGTAATTGTTTTAATAGGTAGAGGAATGTGTTATCACAGTTCCAAATTACAGCTTTTTAACAATTTCTCATAATTAACAGAACGTTATCAGTGACTATGTGTGACGAGTGGACTATAATGAAATGCCTCGTTTCCAGTAAATAGGTTATCCGGCTACCGTACGAAACACAGTAGCATTATGCTATTGTTTTACGCTGGTATTCTCTGAGAACGTAGTCCTTATCGTTCGTGCTACAACAAATAAAAATAAAGCTCCTGTAGCTTTTTCCACACAGTAGAAGATTTATTACAGGTGGTAATAGATTGTACACCTTACGGAACAGTGTTTTTTTTTTAAGTTTTATATTAGCTTGACATGTATATACCTATCTATTTATGTATGAATTTAATGAAAATTTTGTAATATTATTTTCACTTTTTTATAGGATAAGGGTGACGAGCATACAGTCCACCTGACGGTAAGTAGATGCTGTGGCCCATAGACATCTACATCTATCCTCAACCACGAACCAAAATGCAGATGCGTTGTCACCCGTGAGTACAAAGATGATATACGAAACATAGCAACGTTAGGCTGCTATTTTACCCTGGTATTCTGTCCTTGGTCCTTGGTCCCGGGTCGAACCGACCATTTCGTGCCACAACTATGTTACTAATACGGCCGTAGCATGGCCCTACAACGTATCGCTAGAAATGCCACGAATATTGGGTTTCTAATCGGTATGCAACTTATTTGGCCATGTTGTTTAATATTCGGCATTTGGACGAATATTGTGAACTACTTGGTCGAATACCGAATACCAAAGCATTTCTTGATAGCCTCTCACTGTATACCCTGAATTCTGTTCAGTTTTGTCTGTTGTACGTTTACTGACCACCACGTGTAAGGGTCCGCTTTCCTATAAGTGAGCCGTTTTTATATAAAAATTAATCTCATTTGCAATGTCACTATTTAGTATATTTGTTATTCGGGAAAATCACTGTTCGTGGCATCTCTATCATACCTGCAATTTACCATGCATATACTAAATGCTATAATATCATTTATCGGAGGTCATAAGATTTTTCTGATCTACCATAGTTATCCCATACAATACCACACAATACGATTGTATGTATGTATGTAGAATATTGTGATTACGCACTACATTTCCTGTAGTAAAAGAACTCATATTTGGTTAACAAAGCGCGGCGGTGGGGTGGGATGTAATACGCTTATTTGAAGATAATCCCCCTCCCTCCATGAATGGCAGACTCCGGCAAATTCAGGCTTCTAAATATTTCTTGCTTTATTTTCGTAATTGTCATGATGGCATGTATGCTTAAGTATGTTGGAGGAGGCGTGAGAAGTTGTCAGGATCGTGCCAAATGGAAGTATGTAGTCTCTGCTTACCCTTCTGAGTGACAGGCGTGAGTGTTTATGTGTATATATATATATATATATATATATATATATATATATATATATATATATATGTGTGTGTGTGTGTGTGTGTGTCACGATATATTATGCCTACATGTAAGGTAATTTTTATATACAACGTAGACAGCGGGTAATATAGTGCCTTTTGAGATTGTAGGTCGCACTTAACTGATCTCATGTCGACGATGATTTAATATATTGCTTCGACTTCTTGTAAAGTTTCTATTAAAGTCAATATCTATTATAAAAATTCTCATTGCATCATTATCATTTAAAACGTACAAAATTTTGTATTATATGCAAATATTTTAAAGATATTTTTATATTGTCGAAATTCGAATTAACAAAAATGAACATTTTTATGTATATAGAAGCCGGTATAACTTCTTCCCATATACTTTTTTATTTTTCATAGATTGCTCTTGTTTCAAAAGAGTTGGGAAGCCAATGGGCGAGTCAAGGGGACTAATTACGACGAAGCCAGCTGGGGAGACACTCTCCCGTCTGGGATTTCACTGATGATAGGGAACTGTCGACACAAGAATAAAAATATTTTGAAGGTGTTTTTATTGCTTAAAAATAATATTTAATAATGCTGGTAAACATTTTAAATTAATTACAAATTTTTAGGAAAAAATATTTTTGATACGTCTCAATCACGACCTCATGTTATTTTAATAATTAAACACGAAATTGAACGTGCTTAAATATTTCGGGCAATAGAACATTAAAAACGGAATAGAAAAATCTACTGCTGTATATATGGACGTCTCACGTAGGGAGGATTTTATCCTTGGCCGCCGGATTGGCGGTTACAGCACCGTTGACACATTGCAATGTTTATTCGGTTCCTAACCGTAATATGATATTTTGCATAAATATATAATTTTGCGTAGCATAGCATGTCGATGGCAAACTCCACTTACAAATAGTGGGCTGTAAGTTAGTTTGACTTCTGAGTGTTTTAGGGCAAGGAAGTGTCCGCCGTGCTGCCCCAATGCGTGTTGGCGGACTTCACAGTCTTCGAAATATTTTTATTATTTTTTCTTATTTCTCATACATGCAAGTTTCCTTAAAACATTTTCTTTCACCGCCAAACTCATGGTAAATTAGCACTTAAAATTGTATTTAACAATTTCATTGGTCGCGGTGGGGATCGAACTCGGGTTGCTCGCGTACTGTCAAAACTTGGTAAACTATTTACTAATCTGTGGTACTGTGAAATTTACAGCGAACGCTAAGACCCTGAGCTACCTCGACTGTCAATTCCGTTATAAAAAATAAATAAATTAGATCAAAGAAAAGTCAACCTATCTTCGCCTCAAAAATTAACGTGCAAAATTTCTCCTGCATCATGGGGGCATTATATACATATATGAATTGCACCTGAACGAACATCCTGACCCGAGACTATTATTTTTAGGTCATACAAATACTTGTTCTGTGGGGGATTGGAACCCACATAAATGCCTAAGCCCCATTGCTACTAAGCCATCGAATTATACGATGGACATCAGTCGATCGTACGTCAGACACCACGTGCAGGTATAATGAACATTTAGAAAAATATTTGCACGTACGTTCCACAACACTCTTCAATATCTAATTGCCGAAAACGATGTGCATGATCATTTCTGAAAAACTGGATTGAAATGATTCTGTAGTTTAATTATTGTAATATCATTTCATTTTTTCAAATAAAGTTACAACTTATTTTCCTCCATTTTTGAGATGGTAAATAACGAGAATTTACTCGAAAGTAACTTCTCGTTATTTTGCTTCGCCACGTGTCGAACGACTACATGCAAGTTTACCTTCATCGGCGAGCTAGGAGTAAATCAGCATTTAAATTTACAAAATAACATTGATACTGACTGCTCGTGTAGTATGAAACATGAAATTTCTAGTGATGATAAATAATAATATCAGAAAGTTTTCGAGCAAAATTTGTTGAATATTCACAACAAGAATTCGACCTTTCCATAATGGCCATTCGAAAGCCACATGGCCAATTAAAAGACGAAAATTCCTTTATAATATTTTCGATTGCAGCAAAAAAGTCTGATTTCGAAAACCGTATCAAAACCATTGCAACACTTGAACAACTATCCTTATTTTATTAGGACGATTCCATTTTTTCTTCAACAAAATTTTAAGCGTCTCATTCTATTCACTATCTGTGATCAGGGTTACCATTATGAAGTTGTTTAATCCGGGACAAAATCGTTTATTTATTTATTTAACACTTTTTTTGTACTAAAGAACAAACGGCGAACTTAATGTCATATTTTACTAAGGGAAATGCATTCCAGAGTCGTACAGCTGTAATGGCGAAGGAGCTTGGGAGAAAACCAGTACGGTGAGAGGGAATTTGTAGTACGAGATTGTGATGAGACCGAAGATTGCAAACATGGAAAGAATGTTACATTTCAAATAATCTGGAGCCAATGGATCGATAATATAGTGAAATGAGTGCTAAGAATTCTAAGATAAATATCTTTCTTTTTATTTATTAAGTAGATATTAACTAATGAAGATTTTGTTTGGATTTGTATATATTATTTATTTCAATTAATAAAGTTGTACTAAAATTGGAACCTTTGTGAAAATGTCTAAAATATTTTTAACGGCTTCTTAAACGATCAAGCTAACAAAGGTGTTAAGGCTGGCTGCATGAATAATGTAAATTAAACTATAAATTAAGAATTTGTGTTAGATTTTTTCTGACTGTCGGATTTTGGAAAGATTTCCCGCCAAGTACTACGAGTAGTAAGATGGTCAGTTTGAGAAATGTTTGAATACATAAGTTATATAAAATTATTAAGATTATAAGAAGAGTGATTGCTCAGGTAAGCGCTCGCTGTAAAAAATCTTTTAACGCTGGTAAACTAGTTCGTATCCCACCTGTAAAAATATTAATTAGTACTTAAATTGCTGGTTTATACGTGCTAGGAGATGTAAAAAACATGTTGAATACCTGAACGAAACATCGTTAAAGAAATTATATAACATTTCACGGACATGTGTAGTCCACCTACTCGCATTAGGGTAGCGCGATGGAGTCTTTCCTTTTCTAAGATCCTCCCAATTTTGAGAGCATATTAGAAAAAGAGCCCATCTATTGGACGTTTATCTTGTTTAATTCTTTATAAGGATGTAACAAATCTTATGCAATTATGTTATAATTTAACTCTGGTCGGGATTAAATTGGGGAATTCCTAAAACTTCGAAATCCTGGCATCCCTAATAGTAATTCAATACATTCTACCTCCATTCAGATTCGTTGACACTTTTATAAAGCTACGATTAACAATCACAAACGAAATTAGAACCCAATAATATTATTAAGCTTTTTTTACCCACTTACCAAGTAAGTACAAAGACCGGTCCCTTATCCCCATGCTTAATGTTATGAATTGCTAAGTGTTGCTTAACTCGGGTTACCACCTACGTATTTGTGTAAACACAATAAATATTTTTTAGGTGGTCTCTTTATTTAGTAAGTGTAGATTTAAGATATACTTCAGATAGAATCGTTGCACCATCAGGGCTTTTTTTCCGTTTCGTTCTATAAAGTGCGCACAAAAACTTAATCTTGTTAATATCGACGGACTACTATGGGTAGATAGGTACCTCACTATGTAAAAATCTTTAACTTATATCTTATAACCATGTAGTCGTGGTGTCTTACCCCATACCGTATGGGGTAAGACCCATACGGTCCCGTGGTTGTCGTAAGATCACCTCTTATTGTAGAGATATTGAAACAGAACTTGGGCAGATGCATCTTCTTAAAAAAGAGTTAAAGTTATAATAGATGCAGTTGCCAACCCGCGTGCCAAGCGTGGCAAATATTGCCAAAACCTTTCTATGAGTCAATCTCCATCCATCCATTACAACCTATAAAGGTTCACTGCTGAACGTAGGCCTCTCCCATAGATTGCCTTATAAGGGGAATATTTGCCATAGTTGCCATACTTGGCAGGCGGTGTGCCAACCGAAATGTTTTATAATTTTAAGTTGTTATCAAGAAGATACCACTGCTTATCTTCTGTTAGTTTTCCTCCGTCGCTTCTTACGCCACCCACATGACGATATGCGGTAGTGTATATTCTTACAGGACCACTAGACAATACGTCTATTCTTTATTCAGCGCTTAAATATTTGGGAAACTTTCCTTCTGTTAAAATAACGTTCTCAGCAAAGTTGAGAACGTTAAACCGAATAAAAATGTTTCATTAACGGTCTGCGAAAAATAAAACCTAGCATTTCTACATGGAGGTTAGAGAGAAGGAGAACGATCGCTACGTGCTAAGGAATAGCCCACCTGTCCCTGAACTGTCATTGGATCATCGGTAAATACCTAGTGTCTCAGAAGTTAGCTGTTTATGAGTACAAGTAGAAGAAGTTAGTTGAATAATGTACTAGTTTTCTTAGCGTCATTGGTGAGAAAATAATCATGCTCCGTAATTTTTTAATTTTTGCCAAAAAGTGACATGAAAAAATGGTGAAATATTGTATTGTGCGTGGATGTGCAAGTGGTTTAGCATCTGATCGGAAAAATGACTTTTATTGAGACAACTTAGCGATCGCAGCACCTCACTTATTTTGTCCATATTTCTGGGACACTATTTTCTACAAGTGAGCCGTGGTAGCTCGATGGTTAGCGCTCGCAGTAAATTTCACAGTACGCGAGCAAACCGGGTTCGATCCCCGCCGGCACCAATGAAATTGTTAATTGCAATTTTAAGTGCTGATTTACCACGTGCTCGGCGGTGAAGGAAAACATCGTGAGGAAACCTGCATGTCTGAGAAATAAAGAAAAAAAAATATTTCTAAGACATGTGAAGTTCGCCAACACGCATTGGGGCAGCGTGGTGGACACTTCCTTGCCCTAAAACCCTCTCAGAAATGAGGGGAGGCCTGTGCCCAGCAGTGGGACGTATATAGGCTGTAACTTTACTTTACTTTACTTTACTATTTTCTACATCATCGATCGTTCTTCTTCTCTCTAACCTCCATGCATTTCTAACACGTTATGTAAAGATGCAAATACTTCCTTCTGTGTGTGTAGGGTATAGAGAAAAGATGTAAGTACAAATCTAAGAATAGTAGTTAGTATTATGAAAAGCCTGTAGTCAGCAATGGATTTACAAGGCTGTTAAAGAAAGAAGATAACTTTTTTACTGCGGATGCAGTAGCCCATAGACACCTACATTGTCCTTGATTAAGATTAAAATACAGATGTGTTGTCCTACTGATGGCTAAGATAGAATACATTGTTACTAGTAAAATGGACCTTGAAAATTACAATCACTATACGAAATATAGCAGCTTAATGTTGCTATTTCACGATGGTATTAAGTGAGAGCTTGGTCCTCGAGCGGACCCATTCGTGGCTGCAATGCTCTACCACAGTCTAACTACTACTATTAGTAATTCGGGAGCTGTATGCTAGGGTTGTCCTTCATGCAAATAAATTAAAATATTTCACACTACATGTGCGATAAAAACCGTGGGTCATCCTCACTTAAAGATAAGGAATTAAAGTTCATTAGGATTCACATACACAGAAATTTGTTTAAACGTGAAATAAAATCAGTCTTTTATTTTTTTATTACTTCCGGTTCTTACAGCCCTGGCAATTTATTGTTTATGTCAGCTTTTCCGACAACGTCAAACGCGATGACTAACTACTACTACGTAGCTCTTCTACGTTAAAAGTGATTAAAAAAACCGGCCAAGAGCGTGTCGGGCCACGCTCAGTGTAGGGTGCCGTAGTATCCATTATGTTCGCGCTCCAGCAGCGCTCCGCGCTACTGCTACTGCTCCCGGTAGTGGGTACTGTTGTTTCCATCCAAGTTCAAAATGATTTTCCTAGAAAGTCCTTATAAAGTTCTAATTTCCAGATTTTTTTCATATTTTCTAAACTTGTGGTTCAAAAGTTAGAGGGGGGGACACATTGTTTTTTACTTTTGGAGCGATTATTTCCGAAATTATTGATATTAACAAGAAATGATTGTAGTAAACCCCTATTCATTTTTAAATACCTTTCCAACAATATATCACACGTTAGGGTTGAAATTAAAAAAAATATCACTTCCCACTTTACATATAGGGGGGCTACCCTAATACAACATTTTTTTCCAATTTTTATTTAACCACTTTGTTGGCGTGATTGATACACATATTGGTACCAAATTTCAGCTTTCTAGTGCTAACGGTCACAGAGATTAAGCGAGGACGGACAGACAGACAGACAGACATGGCGAAACTACAAGGGTTCCTAGTTGACTACGTAACCCTAAAAAGATGGAAGTAACTTCACTTAGAAGCAAGTAACTTTTATAGTTTGATGTAACATGATGATGTCGACAACGCAAAAAATCTATGACACTTACCTTTATTTTTTTTAAAGAACTCTACCTCTTTGGTTTTATCCAAGACTTTGCAGTTATGAGAAAGTTGAAATATTTTTTTTACAAAAGGCTTACAATTAATCAAATTTTTTGCCTATCTGTTAATTAAATATCACAATTTTGCTATTTTTTGGTGAGTTTGTTGATCCCCTAGCTATAGAAGTCTGCTGCACGAAAATCAATATACTCTTTAAGGGCGTTCTTTACTGCTTCTTCAGAATTGAAAATTTTATTTATTGTGGCAAAATCTGGAGAATAATAGAAAATCTCTAGAAGTAGCCCTGCAAATTTTGTCCACGTCTCTATCAATAACTGTGAATCACTCGTGAGGTTACTCATTTTTCTCAAGCTTCTTTTTTTCGGATTGGCCACAAACAATTTAACATTATTTTTATACGGAGTTTTGACACTACTTAGCCGTAGTTTGAAATGGAATCGCTTCGAATATCGCTTTAATTTCATTACTATCAACCTTCCCTTCTTGACGGCCATGAGGTTCATTTGTTCATCTATCTTTTCTGAACGAAAGCGATTGAATCAATACAGTACAGTCCGTTCGTTAGTAGTACTAGGTTCGTATTTGTCATAAATACATATTGCACGCAGCTTGAGGCGCACTGTTTCCATGTTGATACTCATTTTCAAAAATAACACGCACTTTTTAGAGATCATGTTTATAAATATGTGTATCAAAATATAGCAAAATAAAAAAACAAAACAGAATGAAAGAAATTAATAACTAATTTTGAAATAAGAACATGCCTTAAATCCTTAGACCGTTCTTGGTCTATGCTTAAATCTGAGCCCTAAATATAAAATTAATTTGAATTTATAACTCCAAGTCCAACCATAGGTTTTACAGTACAAATATATGTTCAGTAAAACGGCAATTTCAGAGATGAAAACGCAATAATTAAACGACTCAAGTTGTTTTGATATCATCCAGGCATCAATATAGCTCGATGAACCGACAACCGATGGGGAAAAAAGGTTCTTGAGTGGCATTCCCGTACCGTTAGGAGTAGTATAGGGCGACCCCACTTGATGGAGTGACGACCTGGTATAACATGCAGGAAGTCGATGGAAGCAGGTGGCTCTGGACCGTGCACTGTGGCATTCCTTGGGGAAGGCCTATATTCAGCAGTGGACTTGTAAAGGGTTGTAATGATGATGATGATGATTGTATAATTTTAAGTGTAGCACTGGGTTCTGTCCACTTCGAGAATGTGCTAGCCAATATGAGATAGGTGCCACTTACCACGCTGGATGAGCGACTCAATTAAGTAATACACAGTCGATACCCTCGCAATTGGTGTCCGTCTTGTTTTTATCAATTATTAGCATCGTCCTCCACGACAATTGTAATAAAATACCATATTTCCTCTTAGCCAAATACTATTAAATAATACAATATTGAACATAACTAAAGCATGCGACTTTTGTAATTACATTAAACGGCCTAATGCACACGAAACGCTACAATATGGCTGCGGTAGTCATGCGCGAAGATTGTGCTCCGGCTAAGTGGATTACATGTCATGTGGTGACAGATTTTGTTCTCTCAGTAGTGTTGGCGCCTATTGTGTATTGTTGGTGCACTGAAGCACGTCGCCACCGCATTTCCTGACCCACGAGTGTACTTAAATTTGGGCCGCTCTTTTTGCAACCCAAGTCTTATTGAATTGGAGATGTTTACGATGAAATGAACTTTTTAAAGTAAAGTTACAATTTATATTATACATACATATAATATGTCCTACTAAAGGGCCAGGACGGGTTCTCTCATTTCTGACCTTAGAATATTATTCTAACTTTCTGACCGGGTTATGGAGTAATTATTCCGTCGCTCCTGTGGGTGTTGCCGCAATTCACACGTTCATGAACGATAACGAAAATAGTACTAAAAATGTAATTAACAACTTCATTGATACTGGCGGGGATCGAACTCAGGTCTCTCGTCATGCTGTGAACTTTCTGAGTGCTTACTAAGCACTCTGAAAGTTCACAGGCTAAGCAGCTTAGCCCCTGACGCGACTTTAATGTTATCGCAATAAATATCAAAATATCCAAGTCTTCCCTACAAGGGGTTCATATAGATATTGAGGGACTAATGAAGAAATATAATAAGAAGAATACGTTAAAGTTATAAGTAATAAAAATTAAAAAAAAAAAGTAAAAATATTCTCAGATCGAAAAAGTTGTTCGTAGACTTGAGTTTGACCTCGAGTTTATTCCAATGTTTTTAGTCTGATGGACCAGCAAAGGCTTATAACATTTAGAAAATGTACCTATTGCGATTGCCAAACCACCCGCCAAGCGTGGCACTAATGGCAATTATTCCCCAATATTGGGCTATTGGTGGGCTGTGATGATGATGATGATGAATTTAACAATATATATCGTGCCCTGATTGTTTGTTACATAAGTAAGTACTTATATTTTGTATTAAAAATTATTGCATCTAAAATAACATTCGACTTATGAACGCAAAAGGATCCTAAACTATAACAATGACACGGTTTAATTCAATAACGGTGTGCAGTTTACTTAATATCTCAAATGTTTAATAAAATGTTCTCTAAACGCACATCGTAAATGCTAAACTTGAATAAATTAAAATGTTACTAAAGACCTTTTTCTTTTCTTCCGTGAATCGCGGAAACAGTCGAGTGGTCATTAAATTGTTCACAAGTGAGATTTAACATCGCGTACAACCGAACAATAGGCAAACCCTATTGTCAACCATTTTGTTTTGTCAATACGTAAATAGTTCATAAATATTTAAACAGCTTACCGTTCAACCCTTGGGAACGTATTGTGCGAAAGTTTCTGCGGAAAAAAAGCAACAGAAATATTATAAGATTATAACGTTAACATCAACTTGAACGGATGTCCTAATAATTAAGATGCCTGTATAAATATATAGGATTGTTTGCGGACTTAGAACATTTTTTAAATAATTTTTGCACATACACATTCACGCCGGTGACCCAGAGGGGCAGGCAGAGAGTACCAACTTCTATTTGGCGAGATCCTCACACACCTTTCTCGCCTCCTTCACGTATGCTACCTTGCACTTACATAATATACCTATGCTTGTCAGTAACAGTGCTGTTAATTTTGTCCATCTTCAATTTGGTCGATAAACTTTATGGTCTGGGGCTCTTCTGCAAATAAAATTTGATTTGTTACTCTTTCCTTATTTATTCTTGCTACGTGACCAATCGTGGCGTGATTTACATCAATAATGCGGTAATAAATTAGAGGGTTTAAAACTTTAGTACTTACCTAATTGTGCAAAGTGTCAGATAAGAAAATTAATATAAACTTTTCTCTAGTATTTATACGTAGTAGAGCCATGCTGCAGTTATATTAGTAGTATAGTTGTAACACGAATGGGTCGGCTCAACCGGGGAAGGACCACGCTCTCATAGAATACCAGCGTAAAATAGTAGCTTAATGCTGCTATGTTTCATATGGTGAGTGTAGAGAACCGGAGACCCTTTTTACTGCAAACGAGGCATTCCATCTTAGTCCTCACGGGTGACAACACATCTGCATTTTGATTTGTAATCGAGGATGGATGTAGATGTCTATGGGCCGCAGCAACCACTTACCATCAGATAGACTGTATGCTCGTTTGTCACCCTATTCTACAAAAAAAAAGTTAATGAAACCTTAATAAGTGTACAGTATAACATTTAATTACCTTTCCTACGGAACGGCAAGGAAAGGACGGAAATAATAACAGATAGCCCATGTGCTTATCATAACATGAGACTCCATCTATCCCTTACAGCCTACTGAATTTGCCCTCCTACGTAGATTGCCTCATAGGAGAGATTTTGTCGTAGCTGCCACGCCTGGCAGGCGGTTGGCAATAGAAGTTTTCTAAAATTTTGATTTCCTCTTGCTTCAGTTTCCTTGAGTCGCTTCTTGCGACACCCGTGGGACAATATGGGGTACCTACTGATGACTTGGTACTATATTTTTAATATTAGAAAATATTAGGTACAAATTGCAGTATAAATTATTTGTAGGGTGCAGAAGAATAATTCTATAAAAATTTTCGCACAAATAAATATTACGCAATTTTGGTTCGTTTTTCTATAAAAACAGTTTTCTGAATGTTGTTCTGGAGATCATCGAGGCGCCAATACACAATCCTATTAATGTTCCTGCCTTTAATAAATAAAGTCGGGAGCTTTTTAAAAATTATTTACACAATAAACTATATAAGGCAGATAAATTCGCGCCTTGAAAATATGGACGCATATCGCCCGAATTAAATTTATAATTTTATAGTTTACGAGAATGCGGATTTCTTTAAAAAGTAAAAGAAGGCCAAACGGGCACACAGTCCACCTAATAGTAAGTTAATTGCTGTGGCCCATAGACATCTACACTTATCCTCGATTAAGAATCAAAACGCAGATGCGTGCGTTGTCACCCCTGAGGACTAAGAAGGAATGCCTCGTTTCCAGTAAAAAAGGGTCTCCGGTTCTCTACACTCACCATACGAAATACAGCAGTATTAAGCTACTATTTTACGCTGGTATTCTGCGAGAGCGTGGTCCTTCCTCGGTCGAGCCGACCCATTCGTGCTACAACTATAATACAGCTGTAGCGTGGCTCTTAGTTACTTATACTTTGTACTGAAATTATCTGTAAACCAATGATGCTGAATAGTGAAGTTGCAAAAATGCTTCTTTTACGACACCACTATACCGGGGAAATAAAATCAATAGGATGTAATTAAACACGCCAAGGAAGTAAAAGCCAGCTGCAACCTTCCTTTATATTTAATACCTTAAAAGTGGAAGCAAAACCGCGACCTCACGTTCCAGGAACGGACATGGTCTCGATGTAAGCACACATAATTCAATTATAACACCATTGTCGCCTTTTCCTTACAAGCCTCAACACTACAATGCTTTATATTTTGCCAACAATAACTGTACATATTTTCAACACAATGCCGTCAACACTCGGACGCGATGACGTCCAGTCACGACGGTCAGTATTTTTTCGCCACTCGAAACTAACGGTATGGAAATAAATTTACCATGTTTGGAGTGTATAAAGGGATTGTCCGTTTTGTGGTGTCTAGATGAGAGTTTATATCATCATTACTTTCAGGTTTTGACATTTATTATATTGAATTACTTACCAGTTAAAGATCACCAGAAATTGCCCCCGTCACCGATTTTCACGACATTTTCCTGAAAGGACACGACACTCGGAGGACAAATGGAGGGATGAAAACTTTTAATTACCACTTACACAAGACAACCTCCATTTATATTCAAACTTTTGTTTGCTTGAGATTTATTATTAAGATTCTCAAAAGAAAGGATTTTTTTTTAATTTCTTTGTATGTTCTTTTTGGAATTTCTTTGTATGTTCGAATATTAAATACATAGAGAATATAACCACTGATTATAAAATTTTAAAACCAACATAATTTAAATGCTTATAACTGCTTGAAAATACAGTTTTTGAAACTCAGTAGTATATTGCCGTTACGTTTTTCTATCATTATTAAATTCTTACATATTTATTTATTTATATCTAATCCAAGCTCAAAAAAGCCACCATTGGGCATGGGCCTTTCCGATAGTGTGATATTGCCGTAATAGCCATGCTTGAATAGCAGATTAGCAATTGCAGTATCCGACGTCTCGCTACTTTGACACTGGTTTCACAGGTTTTGTGATTTTGAATACGGCATATACGAGAGGATGCCAATATCAGTTGAAGGCTAGGTATGCTTATCAAGCACGAAGATTGAGAAAATCTCTCTACGCCGCGGGCAGATTTCCGTATTATGCTATGGATCCTTTCGACATGTTAAATAAAATACTGCAATTTTGCACACGAATCCAAAAGTTATGTATATTTTCGTAATCATCTTAGGATTGTTTACATTATTATGAACCTTATAGTCACCCTTTTCACGAAAGTTAAATTGTGTTTACACTTCAAGTGTTTATCGTGTCCTGAACCAGATACCGATCTTAATCTCGGATTAGTGGCACGTTAAAGGCCATTGTTAGGTTGTCTAAATGCGTTTCATTATGTCTAAGTGAATGTATTGCCCACCTATGAGACACAATGAGCGACTTAATAGTTCGAACACTTCACTCCCACGCGTCAGAATAGAGCTTGGCTAAATCTTTTCCGATCTTTTCGTATCCGGTTGCGAGTGTTTATTATTCCTGTAGTAATTGTTAGCCACAAATATGTTGTATTGTTTGAGAAAAGATTCTGAAAAAAGTTATAACAAGCTACGTAGGTACCTACGTAGATTACACACATGAAAAAGTCTTTTCTTCTAGCCCGACTTATGCTATATAAAGTAAAAGCCTACACACGTCCCACTGTTGGGAATATTTAACGTCTAATTTTCTGGAAAACTAATTCATGACATCCGGAGACGTAAACCTTTAAAATACGGAGTAAGTAAGTGAACGCAATGCGTATTTTTCACTTTATATTTGTTCAAAAAGAAAGTTACATAATCCCTTTTGGGTTTGTTTGCATCTCTGAGTTCGTTGCTAATAGATATTTAAGATAGAGAACAGAGGCACTGGTACATCATCACATAATTTGATATTGTACTTTGGTTTGTAGAGTGTGGTAGCAAACACGTACTCATAAATTCATAAACTAGGTAATTTTTACTGTTAAATGATAGGGTTTTTCCTTGAACAAATTAATTCTTTCAGGGGTTTTGCCTTTGATTATATGTATTAAATACACGGGGATAAATTATTTACACAAACGTACTTTGTACATACATACCTAATACCTTAGTACATTACATTAATTCGTACATATTTTATACGTGGTAGAGTCACGCTGCAGCTGTATTATAGTTGTAGCACGAATAGGTCGGCTCGACCGGGTAGGACCACGCTCTCACAGAATACTATAGCATATATGAGTCTCTATATAATCTCTATCTCACAAAATAATATAGCAGCATAATGCAGCTGTGTTTCGTATGTATAGAGATACGTATGTGTAGAGAACCGGAGACCGGTTTAACTGGAATCGAAGCATTCCATCTTAGTCCTCAAGGGTGACTTATATAGTCTTTGGGTGACGATGTCAACGCATCTGCATTTTGATTTTTCATCGAGGTTAAAAATGTACATGTCTATGGGCCACAGCATACACTTAACATCGGGTGAATTGCGTGCTCGTTGTCATCCTTTTCCTATAAAAAAAACATATCAAGTAAATAAAAGTCTGTTAAAAAACGTTACGTCTTTTTTTTTTTAAAGAAAAATTACTCTTCGACCAGTTTGAAAAGGTAGGATACAAAAAATTTACAAAAACTGCAAACGGTTCTGTAAGTTAGTTATTTGTTTAAACTTAAAATAAACATAATGACTTTTCAAGTGACTCTGAAAGCTGAAACCATACTCATATTATTTGTAAAACATGATAAGCACTCACTCACACATAGGTATGTACCTACGTAAAAATATTTGTTTGTGGTTTTCGGAACCATATACAAACATATGCATGTTTGTATATATGGTTCACCTGAGGTTCACCGCGTCTGTCTTTTTTCTCTATTGGTCTGCCCACAAACCTCCACAAACAGTCCTTGAGTAGGTACCTATACATCCAACCAAAGAGTATTATGATCCCTACATCCAATGATATTGACTATAAACTAAGTAGACTTTCATCAATTTATGGTTTTATAATTTACAATAGACGTCAGTTGTTGTTTTAAATTGGAAAATTAAAGGTTATAAAATGCATAATATATTTAGTATCAAATCTCTCAAAATTAGCAAATTTTCAGTCCAAAATGTGATATTTTTGTTATTTCTGGTATTTCTTACTATGGGATTTCATGTGTGGCTTGTTTGCAAAACATTAGCAGTCTTAGACGATGTCAGCAGCATTGTTGTATTAAAACACGGCAAGGGTTTGAACAAACAATTGCCCCATAAAACGATATATATTCTTAATTGGGATAGTAATTTGGATACACAAAATAATTTATTCGATCGTTGCACTGTAAGAAATTGTATAATAACTAAAGATAGACATTATTTCGGTGAGGATTATTCAAACTTTGATGCGCTGCTGTTCACTGAATCGTTCTTAGGTTCAAATTACAAACCACAAAAGGGATCAAAAGCTCTCCGTATCTTTGCGTCGACCTCACCACCTCATAATAAAATAACCTGCGATAAACACTATGACAACTTCTTTAATTTGACATTTACGTATCGCCTTAACTCCGACATCGTATGGAAATATTTTGTGGTGCGAAATTTTACCAGACATATTATAGCTCCAAGCCTCGCTCCTGTGTGGGGTGTGAATCCGAACTCAGTTAATATTGACATAAAGTCCATTATACAACGCAAAATGAGAGCAGTCGCGTACATGGAATGTGATAGTAATTACGACAGTTGGAAAAGGACGTACCTCACTACACTAGAAAACAACCTTTCACAGTACTTCCTGAAAGTTGATACGTACCATTGCTCTGGGTGTAGGTATGGCAATTGTCAAAATATGCTAAGAAGCGATTATTACTTTTACATAATATTTGAAGACTATTTCACTGAGGACTATGTGACAAAGAAATTATTATATGCTTACGATAATTACGTGGTTCCAATAATTTATGGTGGTGCTAATTATAGCAGGTAAGTTTAAAATACTATTGCAATATTAGCCCATATATATGCTCGAAAATCATACGCATACGGTTGATGACACGAATCTAGTAGAGCGGCCCCTCACTAGATGAAGTGACGACCTGAAAAGATATGTAGGAAGTCGATGGATGCAGGTGGCTCAGAACCATGCTTTGTGGCATTCCTTGAGTGAGGCCTATGTTCAGCGGTGAACTTGTGGAGGGCTGCAATGATGATGTAGAAAAAATGAATATAGATATAGATTGTTTCTTTCCTTAATCTAAGTTAACATTTTTCCTTTAACGTACAGATTTCTACCACCGCAATCTTATATTGACGCTTACGAAACAAATTCCAACGATATCGCCGCAGAAATTCAAAGATCACTAAACAGCTATACTGATTATGAAAAATATTTCAAATGGAGGAACATATACACAATCGAAAACTACCAACCGTTTTGCGACCTGTGCGATGTTTTAAATCGAAGGAAATCAAGAATCACGCCCGCAAAGAAAGACTTCAGGGAGTGGTGGAACGGTAAAGGTGGTATGAAGCTATGTTTTTCACAGGAATTTAAAAATGGAACTCCAGAAAGTGATTCAAAGCTAACTGGGACTACCCAAATTTCCCACTAAAAATGCATGTCAATTGAAGCATTTTAAGGTAGCTAAATGAAACTTATTATAGAAGTTGCATAGGAGTAACAACATCATAGTTTCTTGTTCATTTCTTATTTTCATATTTAATAATAAAACTGATTCAAAATAAAATCACGTTTTTACAAAGTTTTAGTAATTTATTAGTAATGATGTCAATCACTCAAATACCCGAAGGCAAAAAGCGTGTAAGTTATAAATATATTTCATTCTGACGATCAAATAGATGAAGCAGATGACCTTTTATGCAACTTCTCAAATGCACATATCTCATCTTTAATCACCTAGTTTAAGTAACAAGTCGAACGAAAGTAATTCGAAAGAACATTCGATTAGAAATTTTTTTGCGTTTCCTTTATCTTTAGGTGGTAGAAGCAAGCTGTAGCTATATCGTGGTTGCAGCGCGAATGGGTCGGCTCGACCGGGGAAGGACCACGCCCTCACAGAATACCAGCGTAAAACAGCATAATGCTGCTGTGTTTCGTATGGTAAGTGTAGAGATTCGGAGACCCTTTTACTTCAAACGCAGCATTCCATCTTAATTTTTAGGGGTGACAAAGAATCTGCATTTTGATTCTTAATCAAAGATAAATGTAGATGTCTATGGGCCACAGCATTCACGTACCATCAGATGGACTGTCTCATACGTCATCCTTTTACTATAGAAAAAAATCTAAGTTGAAAATAGATGAATGAAACTATGATACGTATAGCTTACAGATTATTTTTGCTAAGTTCCGTTACCTTTATTCAAAGTTATAATGTCCTGGTTCAACGCCCTTACTCAACACAAATGCAGCCACAAAAATAATCTGCCGCGACGCGAGCTTACAGAAAACTCATCAAATCCAAACTTATAAGACTTCATTGAGCGCGCGACCGATAGTTTTCTAATCCGCCCACACAATAACACTGCTTTATTAATTTCGTATCGCTCACAAAAGAGCATGTTGGCTACAAATATTGCAAAAGACGCAGCAGTAATTAATGTTGGAGTCGCATTGGTTGAGCTTGTTAGGTCCCGGGGGAGGCGCGAGAGCACAATACGATAGTTAGGAAAGGGGGCTCGTATCGGCGGACGTTTAACGAGCAAATTATTTAGTAAATGTTGCCAAATAATAACATTACATGCGGGTACGTGGGGTTGATGAGATGCGCTTCGTCGCGCTCTGTGAAATAGATGGTTTAGTGTGGATTTGTCTTGAATACCTCGTACTTCTTATTAAACTAATACGAAAAGCAAATAGAATACTTCTTCTTTATTAGCTCTTTAAGGAGATACCGTGAAAAAATGCACCTCCTTTCATCGAATTGTATAAGACTATGACACCACTAATGAAATTGGAATTTTTATATAGGTAAATTAATGTCTTTATCATGAATTTGCTTGTTCAAAAACACGATTGTATAATTTAGACTCGATAATAATTATTTGCTAAAATACCTTTAAAAATCACTATTGTTGAAACTGCAACGAAGTTACTTAATCTATATGCTTGGGAATCACCCAAATATATTTATGAGATCAATATTCGTAATTTACTTAAATCAATAAAAATTATAGAATATTTTTTTATATTATATTAAAAATAAATAAAAACATTATGTATTCACTCGAATCAGTCTTCGATGTGTCGTCCAGTACAAAACTGGACTTGAATTCTCTCTATTGTTGGAAAGATTTTTCATAAACGCTACACAGCATGCGGATTAGCAAATCGCAGTACCAGATATTTCGCAACGTTGGCACTACTTGAACAACTAAGAATTTGTATTTCACACTAATAATAATAAAAGATCGTATATTATGTAATACAAAAAGAATTAAGGAGGAACGATATTGATCCTTATTTATTCATCTAGGACACACAAAACACTTCAAGATACGAGCAAAAGCCGATCGTGTTAGACGGTATTAATGACGGGTACCATTGCAGCTTACCAAAAGTCAACTGCAGAACATAGAACTTCATTGTATGTTTGAGTTTTTACAGATTACATTGATGATGTTTTCATTTTATTGTATTATTCAGTATAATTAAATTTTACCACTTGTTATATTTTTTAGAGTTGCTGACGTTGTTGACGCTGCTACATCTCTGATATTCTTACACCGCCACTACATGTACCATTATACCATATAATGGTACATGAGGTTTCAACAATAGTAAACATGGATCTACTACTAGCTTTGCACAAACCTAGAATCCATTGTGTTTACCTTTCGATATTTCGTTGTATCATCGAATAATAATGTCCTCCAGACCGAATTTCGATCACGGCGGCCAGCCTCAACGGAGACTAGCCATCGGCGCAGGACAGGATTATAGTGCCCAAGTGTATGCGCAATCACAGGTGCACTCTCTATTCCCTCACTCTCATGATCCGATGGGACGGTAAACCGACACGACCGGAGAGAGATCAGGCGCAGGACTAACGGCTTTACGTGCTTTCCGAGGCACGGGGGTGAGACACCGCCAACTTTCTGACTCCGGGCAGCTACTGAGAATTTCTTGACAGAAACCGGACCTTGACCCGGGATTCGAACCCAGGACCTCATGATCAGCAGTCGCATTACTACAACCACTAGACCAACGAGGCAGTAATTATTTTTTTTTTATAGAATAGGGTGACAAACGAGCACACAGTCCACCTGATGGTAAGTGGTTGCTGTAGCCCATAGACATCTACATCTATCTTCCATTACAAATCAAAATGCAGATGCGTTGTCACCCGTGAGGACTGAGATGGAATGCCTCATTTCCAGTAAAAAGGGTCTCCGGTTCTCTACACTCACCATACGAAATACAGCAGCATTAAGCTACCATTTCACGCTGGTATTCTGTGAGAGCGTGGTCCTTCCCCGGTCGAGCCGACCCATTCGTGCTACAACTATACTACAATATAACTGCAGCATGGCTCTACCACGTAAAGCATCATCATCATCATATTAACATTATTATGACTTACTATGGCTATTTATTTTATTATTATGGCTATTTATTAACACACTGGAGACTGTCTTCTTCTTATTTTGGTTATAATGAACTACCAAGTTCTTCTGAGTAGCTTTATGGGTTGTTTTAAATTTGTAAATCTTTATGTTAGCATGGACATGAGTCCCTTCCACTGTTGTAAAGATTTTCTGTAAATGCAATGCTTGGCAGGCAGTTGATGATAATATCAGACGTCTCACACCTTTGATAGCGTATTTTACATTAAGTATACTGGATGAACCTTTTTACCCTCTGGAAAAAATACGGTGTAACGTGTGAACGGAGTAGAAGTCTATGGCTCGAGTTCCGTTTGCGCGCCGCCCCCGAGCGGTCGTGCACACAGTTCTTTCGCGCCTCCGACCTTTCGGAAGCGCAACCGCTTGCCCGCGCGACCCGCTCTCCCCGGCTAACACCGGCCGAGCAGACGCCGTTGGTGAGTCACTTTGTTTTCGCATCGTTCCTGCTCCGGCGGGGAGGCTTGAACGCGCTTTGCTTGTTTTGTTTTATTTGTTAATTTTTCTGTTATTGTTATTGTTTTTGTTATACTGTTATTTGTTGTGTATACTATCCTTAGAAGATCGTCTCTTGCTCTTCTCAGAGCAAGCCCTTGTTCTTTTCAGAACATAGGGACCCCAGCTTCTGGAATAGATCGTCAGTCCTCCCCATCTGCCCTCAAGGCCCTGTTCTTCTCAGAACAGGGACCTCCAGTCTTCTTCGAATAAACCGTCACCCCCCATCCAGATCAACATGTCGTCCATGGATGCTAGCCAAATTTTGGCTCTTTTTCACCAATTTTTGAAAACCCAAGGCGTAGCCCTAGATAGCTTCTCGATTGAGCTTACCCCCTGTGCCCCTAAGGCATGTGTACCCCCGCCCGCCGTCGCTGCTTTCCTCGCGACCCAAGCGGTTGCCCCGCAGTCCGACTCGCCCGCGTCCCCCGTCTCCGATATGGAGCACTCGGACACCACGTCCGTTACCTCATCCTCCCGGAAGAGGACCGCCCTCAGCTCCACCGGCTCCTCGGATTCTTCCGACTCCGAAGGAACCATAACCGACTCCCAAGCCGAATTCACGTTAGTGAAACCAAAGCGCGGCCCGAAACGCGCTGCCACTTCTCGCACTCCCCCCGCCTCAGCGGCCGCCGCCGCCCGCACTCCCTCCGCCGCTGCCTCTACCCCCGCAGCTCCCATCGTTGCCCCTACTTCCGCAGCCCCAAACGCTGCCGCCTCACAGTCGAAAGACAATACCGCCAAGCCAGCAACCCGCTGCGCTCCCAAACTGGCCAAAAACCAAGTCCCGCCCCCTGTCTTTCTCAGAGACAAGGCGAAATTCACTAAATTGTCCAAAACCCTCTACGATAAGGGTTTCAAATATGACCAAGCCACTAATGTCGGCGAGGCCATCAAAATTATTCCGGCGTCTATAGAAGACTTCCGTAATATAACCCGCCTTTTCACGGCCGAGCGTGTGTCCTACCACACATACGCCCTCGCCGAAGAAAGGAAAGTCAAGGCACTCCTCCGCGGAGTTCCCTATGAACTCGCAAACGAAGACATTCTGGAAGACCTTAAATCCCAAGGCTTCCCCATTGAAGGTGTGCATAAAATGCACAGCAGCAGGGGCGAAAGGTTTAACCTCGCCCTCCTCGTTCTCACCAATGTGCCGGAGGCGAAGGCCATTTTCCGCGAGGTACGCACTGTGTGCGGCCTGTCGCGTGCTAAGGTTGAAGCCCCTCACCGGCGCGGTTACCCAGCGCAGTGCCACCGCTGCCAACTTTATGGACATGCGGCAGCCAACTGCTCAGCTCCACCCAGGTGCATTAAGTGCCTAGAACCCCATCACTCGAAAGAGTGCCCACGGCCCAAAAACGCCGAATCCCCACCCTCATGTGTCCTTTGCGGACAAACAGGCCATCCGGCCAACTATAGAGGATGCCCTCGCGCCCCTCGCCCACCTCCGAGCCGCAAAGCTCCACTACAGGTCAATGACCGAACCTTCCCGGCTCTTGTAAGCCGCAAGCCCAGCCAGGGCCAGCCCCTACCTCAGCCCCCTCAGGGCTCATCTCAGCCCACACAGGGCATCTATCGGCCCCCACAGGGCCCCTATCGGCCACCTCAGGGCCCTCCTCGGCCCCTTATGAGCCTTCCGCTCTCTCAGCCAGCGCCGCTTCCAATAAACCCCTGGTTCCAAAAGGAATCAAATATCCCGCGGCCCTCCGCCGACCCAAAAAAACAGACAGACTCTGTAGTAGAGTCTCTAAACCTAGTGTATAACACACTCAATAGGATCAATTTAGACGAAATCATTATTCTTGCGGATAAACTGAGCGCAGCTCAGTCCCCTCAGGGTCGTCTCCTTGCTCTTACTGAGCACATCAACCTTCTAAGGTCCCTGTAATTAAAATTAAAACTATGCCGGAGCCCTCTGCTCCCACAATATCTCACGGTCGTATCAAACCAAAGGGTTTGTCGCTTGTTTCATTCAATATCCGCGGTCTGCGAAATAACCTCCCAGAGCTTAGGCTTTTTCTACGAGATCGCGAAGCCGATCTCCTACTCCTACAGGAGACCCATCTCAGCCCCAAGGTCTCTAAAGGCCTTACTATTAAAAATTATTCACTTATACGTAACGATAGACCCGACCGCAAAGGCGGCGGCACTGCCATCTATCACAAAAAGTCCCTTCATTGCTCCCACATATCTACTCCATCGCTTACCAGTATGGAAGCTACTATCACCAGACTAGCCATGACTGGACACCAGTCAATCATTATAGTCTCTTGCTATATCCCTAGCGGAACCCTCCCCGTCAAGAGTGACTTCGAAGCCATCCTTGCATTAGGCGACTCAGTCATTATGTTTGGAGACTTTAACTCCAAGCATACTGAATGGGCCTGCCGCACTACTACCAGTAGTGGCAGGGTGCTGCTCAGTATCACTCAGTCTCTCGACCTAACTGTCTACAGCCCCCTCACTGCCACCCACTATCCCGACATTGTTACCTACGCTCCTGATGTGCTAGATTTTGCTCTAGTTAAAGGAGTTTCCCTTAACCTTAGAGCAATCGAGCCTCTCGACGATCTAGGATCCGACCACCGTCCTGTATCCCTCCTTCTTGGCCATCAGCCGTCTCCAACTCCCACTTCCAAAATCTACACTGACTGGAAGGGCTTCAAGAAGTCTCTAGCCTCGGCTATAGACTCTCCGGACCCTCCCATAACCCTTTCTTCCGACGCCCTCGACAGTGCGAGGAAAATAGACACCGCGGTCGAAAATCTCACCTCACTTATAACATCCTCTCTTAAAGAGAATGAAAAAGTTGTCCCGGTTGCTAAAACTAGTCTTCCCCTAGATATTAGCAACCTGTTAAAAGCCAAAAAAGCTGCCCTCCGTAGAGCTGCACGCTATCCCACTCCCGAATACAGACTCGCGGCCCACCGCCTTCAACGCAAACTGCGTTACCGCCTCCAAGACTACAGAGACCACGAAAAGGGCAATCTCATGGAGAAAATCTCTCCCTCTCACACAGCGTACTACCGGATGGGGAGAGCCCTCCGGATAGACGCTATAACCCATACTCCCCCTATGTCTCGTCCCGACGGCTCCATTGCCTTCGAAGACGATGAAAAGGCTGAGTGCTTCGCGGACAGCGTTGCCGCTCAATGCTCTCCCAGCTCACAACCCACTGACCCCTTACACATCCAACAAGTGGAGGACGAGGTCCGACGCAGGAACTCGCCCCCTACCGCCTCTGACCCTATCACTGTGTCCAAAGATGAGATTTCGTCTACCATCAAAGGACTTAAGCCCCGGGTGCGGATGGTATCTCCAACCAAGCCCTCAAACACTTCCCGGAGCAGGTAATCGCCTTACTGGCCATTATCTTTAACGCCTGCTTCGGATTCAGTTACTTTCCCACCTCTTGGAAAGAGGCAACTGTCATTGGCATTCCCAAGCCAGGCAAACCTCTCCACCTCCCCTCCAATCACCGTCCCATAAGCCGTGCGCTTGAGGCGCCATTTGTTTCCCACAGACGGCGACCCTCTTGTCATCCCACAACAATTCGGGTTTCGAGCCAAACACTCGTGCCCCCAACAAGTTCACCGCATAGTGGAATACATCCTCAGCGGTTTTTACCCTCGCCGTCAAAAAACCATCGCGGTCTTCTTTGACATTGCCAAGGCATTCGACAGAGTCTGGCACGAGGGCCTTATCTACAAACTGTACGACTTAGGCCTCCCAGATCGTCTCGTTCGCCTTGTAGCCTCCTATCTGAAGGATCGTACCTTTCGTTTTAGACACGAAGGCACGCTATCCTCTACCCGTCAAATAAAAGTCGGTGTCCCTCAAGGCTCTGTGCTTGCTCCCCTCCTATACATACTATTCACCAACGACATCTCTATCCCGTCGAATGGTGTCAAACTAGCCCTCTTTGCAGATGACACAGCCCTTTACTCCAAAGGCAACTCACTACCACAGATTCGGAACAAGATTCAAAAGTCAGTAAGCGACTTAGGAGCTTGGTTCCAAAAATGGCGTATCGACGTAAACCCGGAGAAAAGCTCCGCCGTTTGCTTCGAATATAAACGACGTCGTCTCACCACCACTCCGCCAATCAGGATGTTAGGAACCCCTGTCCCATGGCAAACTAAAGACAAATACCTAGGCGTCACCCTTGATGCAAGGCTCACTTTCGAGCCCCATATCAAGAAGGTTACTCGCACCGCACGTTTTTACATGGGTAGGCTCAACAGCATGTTGGGCAGATACAGTAAAATGTCCCTCCGCAACAAGCGAACCCTGTATAAGGTCTGCATACGACCTGTCATGACCTACGCGGCCCCCATTTTTGCACATGCTAAGCCCAAAGCTATAAATGAACTTCAAATAGTCCAAAATCTGTTCTGTCGTAGGGCTACTAACTCGCCCTATTATGTCCGTAATGCCGACCTACATCGAGACTTAGAGCTCCCAACAATCCAACAGTTTCTTAAATCACTCTCTGAGAGATTTTTCAAAGCCTCAGAGTCCCACCCAAATCATCTCATTCGTGAGACAGCTGCCTATGCAGCCCCTATTCACACCCGCTATAGTGTGCGCAGACCGAGAAACTCTCTCTCGGACCCCCCCAACAAGCTTTCGGCTGACCTGAACTGCCTCCTGGCGGCTCAGGCCGAGCCTCCATAACACATCCATTAATCTGCCTTAGTTAGGCACTCTTCTAAGCGGCTTTTCGCCGCTTGCGCCCTCCTTTCTGCCAAGGAGGGTCGCGTTCGTATACGGCTTAGAGATCTCTAGTCAGATCGTTAAGCCATTTCCTAAAAGGCGGTGTTTAGTGGGTAAAAGTCTTCACATAAACAAGTCTATGGCACTGATATTTTACAAAAAATAAAAACAAAAATGTTGAATCAAACGTTTTATTGTACGGAACCGAGGATAGAGCTTTTAAAAAGCTATTTATTACACAACACTGTAATATAATTAAATAAAATTAACAATAAAAAATTAGTAAACTTACAATACAGTAAGCACTGGGACTTAGAATAATGATATAGCAAAGATTTTGTAAAGATACAGTAATGACTGAGTAACGATGTATGAATGAGACTGAGAATGGAACGAGAGTGACTGTAGATTGTAGATTCTAGATTCTTTAGCGTCCGTCGGAAGATCGGTTATATAGGGCTTATGTCGCTGACGCAGCAGCGTGAAAGAGATATGTTAACTGATCTCCTAACATTGATAGGTGAAAAGGAACCAGAGTCGGGACAGAGAGGTCGTTTGATCCGGCTGGTTCAGCAGCGGATTTCCCAACCTCCTATGACATCTACGTTGGGTTCGGGAACAACGTATGTGAACCCCGCAACGGAGTAACACAAGGGCGTCGACCTCTTCCTTTTCTTCAAATAGGTTCAGGCGGGGATTACGGGTCTACCGAAGTCGTCCCGGTCCCAACGCCTTAATTCTTCAATATGTGCCGCAATAGCGACACAGTGGACCGTATTTTAAAGGATTCCTTGGGAATAAAACAGTAATTATCTTCAAACCATTCCGTGAGAGAGTAATTACTTTCCCTATCACTTCCCTATGCACTTTTTCTTTCTTGATTATTATTTATACTGCTGGTCCTGAACTGTCCCGAACTATCCCGAAGTTTCCCGAACGATTTGTAAGAAAACTCGTTTACTGAGCTACCGCAAAAATATACGCGAAAGAGAGCCGCGCCCTCTGTGCGATTACACCACTTAATTACATCAATTTGTACTATCACTCTCTCACGATTTGCCCAATATCTTTATTTGTATAAGACATACATTTATATATTTTACTTATAAAGATAGCACAAAAAATATCTATACTATGATATATATTACATTTTTATATCACAAAAAACCTTTTATTTATTCAACAAATTATGCTCATTTTACAACATATGTACTAAGTTAGAATTCTTAAATATCTAATATATAAGGTTGAAACAATGTTCTTCACTTGAAATTGTAAATATCTTAACTAATACAATAGTTTAATTTACATTTTTCCTATACATTTTACCATTTAAACACTTTTAAATTTCTTACACAAAACTATTGATATTTCACTGATCCAAAGGAATTTTCACTTGAAAATAACACAGAATTCACCTATTTTGCTCATACAGTCAACCTGAAATATTTTACAAGTCAATTTTACATAAATTGCTGAAATTTGCAAATATTTAAATTTCTACTTATTTTGACCTCCTAAGTTAACGCGCGGCTATGAACTCACGCTATTTGAACAACTAATTCTCACACGACTTTCAATTGTCGGCAAAAATGGCAAATTTAGCACACACGGCTATCAACCAATACTAGGTGAACAACTGATTCTACACGACTCTCAAATTGTAGGAAATTATTCCCAACTAGAATCTTATCAGTTATCATGTCTCTTATCAGATAACATAGACAAAATATTTCATGAATCAATACATTGAAAATAAACATTTTGTTTTCATACAAAACGTATCAAACTCATATAAGATAATACTTATGCAATTAATTTCCATTAATTCTATTTATTTACAAAGTGATCATTTCGACCGGGGACCAAATCCTGGTCTCTAACTTTATTTTAATATTCCTTTAAATTAACATTATTGGAAAGGTGATTTCAACCGGGGAACTGAACCCGAAAACATAATATATATCTTAAAAATTCCCTATATGAATTTATTAAGAAAATATTACTAAGAAAACGACAAACTAGTCCGGCCTGGGAATCGAACCCAAGACCTTCCAATCATTAATTCGATATTTCTTTAAGATTCAACTAAGTATTTTCTTATTAGAATATTATTGCTCGATAATTTGTTTTTAGAAGCTATTCGTAATCGGTTAACTAATAAATTGAAATATTCTTATAGACGCGTCGCCAACAATAGGATATAACAGTTTGAAAAAATATTGCCCTTGCCCCTGTGACCCTGCGAAGTGACAAGGTCAAAGATGCCTACTAAATTAATTGTTTTACTGCCGTTCGTATAGTAGGGTGGATATGATATGAATTTCGATAGATTTTAATCAAATTATTTATTAAATTCAAATTTTTTGTTTTTATTCTTTGTAAAATATCTGTGCCATAGACGTATATACTACGTTCACATGTTACACCCTATTTTTTCCAGACGATAAAAAGGTCAGTATATAATACGGTACTCTTTATCGACATGTAAAAGTCAGAACATAAGTCTTCCCCTTTGCAGAGATAATTCACCTGAATCGTCACGCTTGGCGACCGCAGTACCAGATGGCTCGCATTTTTGTCACTTTTCATCACCTGCCTGGGTATTTTACGCCTGGCTTATAGAAATGGTTATACCACCATATATACGGCCATACAGCTCGAAGAAATGACAACCGATGGGGAAGAAAGGTTCTCTAGTGGCAGCTTCGTACTGGTAGGCGAAGTGTAGGGCGTCCCCCCACTAGATAGAGGAAGCAGGAAGTCAATGGATGCAGTTGGCTTGGGACCGTGCCACCTGTTCCTTCCTTCCTTTCCTACTCTACATTTCAATCAATAAACCTTTAATTTAAGTTTTTTTAATTATCTTATAAACTATGTGGAATATAGGAAAAGGATCAAAATAAAAATTAAGTTTACGTTACAAAATTATAAAATATTAATCAATAAAAATTAAATATAATATATTAGTTTGATTGCAAAATGTTTTTGTACATATTCCGTGGTATATTAGATAATTGTCAAAGGCCCTTTAATTTATTTTTTTAAAACATTTTAAAGGTCGGTTTAAAAATGATTGCGAGAAGGCAGTTCTTTTACAATTATTGAAGTGTCCGGTCTTCATATATGATAATATTTAAAGTTCTTTGGTTTTCAATTATCTTACTATTCTTGATAAATGAAAAGTATACTTTACCACATATCTCGTGGGCATAATAAATAGTAGGTGTTTGTTACATTATCTGAATGTCTCCACCAATTTCAAAATCTAAACTTTATAGCATTAAAGGATAAAACTTAACGAAACATCTGAAACAGTAAGATCTGTAACCCTAGGTCCGTCCACAAAGCCTCAACGTACTAAGCAAGGGAGCAGCCCCAATTCCCGACCCTCCCAGGGAGGGCGGTTAGCCAATGAGAGCCCTCGCGAGTACACTCGACCGAGCACCACTGCAAACAGCAGCGATCCTGAATGCCACATAATTGAGTGGCTCCTCGACGCTCCACTGATCCATTGTCAACACCATTAAAGTCATTATGAGCTAAACGCTCGCGAATTAATAAGGGTTTTATTCATGTTACGCGCTTGAAAGCGCAACGACAATAATTCACTCTTGATGCGCATCTTTGCGTACCCCAAAGTTGTGATTTGAAGCATTGCTTATATAAATACTCGTTAATTAGCTATGTGTCATGTAGTGGGGGCTTAAAAAATCACTAGACCATATCATCATCGTTTTTTCTTATATAAAATTAAAGTGAAAAATGAAAGTTCACAGTCAACCTGATGGCGCCTGGACGGGTGGATAGGGCAACAGTGGCTGCTGTAAACAATTGGCGCCTGCACCCATCTATAAATAAAGAAGGCTATAGATGCAAGATTATATACCTCACAACCTGCCATCATAATGCCTCTCTGTACCTCTCATATCGAAATACAGCAGTTCACGTACTGCTATTTGGCGTTAGGAATAATTAAGATGTAATAATAATAAGTACCGTATGGCAATTCACAATGCTGTGTTAGTCCCTGCTTTAACGTGGTAGTGAGAGTTGGGTGTGGTAGAAGAAGTACGTAAGTAGAATAAAAGCAGTAGAAATGCGATCTCTAAGGAGTATGTAAGGGCTGAATCTGAGTGACAGGGTGAGAAATGGTGTGATAAAAGAAGGGTGTGGTTTGCAAGATGATGCTGTGACCAGGATTAAGAAAGGAATGCTTCGGTGGTTTGGTCATATAGAAAGAATGAATGAGGAAAGAGTGACAAACCAAATTTATGTTGCAGAAGTGAATGAAAGAGTCGGAAAGGGACGTTCTAGGCGAAAGTTTGTCGACCAAATTGGCGTATGTTAAAAATGGGCCAAATTAAGAGTACCCTTAACCGACGATCATGTATGTGTAGGTATATGGATGTGGAGGAAGCGATGGAGGTATGTCGGGATCGTGCTAAAAGGAAGTCTGTAGTCTCTGCCTACCCCTCTGGGTGACAGGCGTGAGTGTTTATGTTATGTTATGAATAAGTAAGAGGGTTGTGATGCGGAGTCTTCCCACCTAGTGACAGAGGTAGTGTAATATAAAACTGCGGTTGTTAACTTACTCACCAAGTCTAGCAACTTTACTACTATCCACCTATGGCTGATATCATCCCCCCCTTTTTAATAGCTGTGAATAAAGAATAAATAAAAACATGACTATAATGAAGTTTCAACAGGTTTATATAGGTAGGGATGACAAATGAGCACACATTTTATCTGATCATAAGTGGATGCTGGTGTTAAAAAAACAAATTAATATAAAATAAATAATAAATAAATTTATTTATTGAATAAAACCATATTGACACTATAAAGTTGAATTGACGTAGGTACTTATTTGCGTTTCGTTATATGCAATTTTTAGTGAAAATTAGTTTTATCGCAATTAATTCAAAAGACATTCCCGAAATCCAAAAACAGTGTAAATGGTTCGAGCTTAACCCTGACAATCTTCCTAAATTGAAAACAAAATTAAAAAATCAAGTACCGGACATCTACTTCATAATACTTCTCGTATTTGAAATATTTGCGTTTCGTTATTAAACAATTTTTAGTGAAATTTGTTTTTATCGTAATTAATTCAAAACGCATTTCCGACACCTAATAACAGTGTAATAGGTTCAAGCTTAACCCTAACACGCCTCCTAGACTAAAAACATTATCAAAATCTAGTACCGGATGTCTATAGCCAACCAGTTATTTTTATTGGAATGATTGTTGACTCGAACTGGAAGTCTTAATGTTGTCTTCATACGTTCAAACTCAGCAATAACTTTTCAACAGAACCTTTTGTAAAAAAGATTAAATTTTACCACTTGGAATACCTAGATTAATTAATTTTAATTGTTGCCGCAGGATTACGTTCACCTAGCTGTACTCCACTGTATCGTATTGTACAAATACAAACATCTTTGTTTACGTCCAAGTCCGCTCGACTGCTGGTAGCTAAATCTTAATTAAAGTTGTCGAAGAACGTTCTTGTCGAATTTAGGTCTGAATGTTCACTGATCAATAAATATAATGAAAAGAAGAAGAAACCATCTTAAATGGCGGCATCGTACCGGTGTGCGAAGTGTAGTGGTAATAATGCCCCCCCCCCCCTATCCTATAGATGTATATCCCTATAGATGTATAATCCTGTATATGTCTCTTTTGAGTATCGTTTCTTAGCAATTTTAGAAAACTTTCACTTTAAAAATTGCTAACTGTTGTTAAATTTAATATTTACACTATCATTCTGTAAAATAAAATATGCAAAATACAATCATTCGTCCGAAATGACGTCAGCGTGGCCAAATCTATCCTGCTCAGGTAACTTGTGTCCAGTTGTTGTGATACATTTTATAATATGGGTTATTACTTTAATTTTACTTTGCACTATTTTAAATTTTACTCCAATTTATCATTATAATCCATAACTTATAATGTCCTCCAGACCGAATTTCGGTCACGGCCGCCAGCCTTAACGGAGACTAGCCATCGGCGCAGGACAGGATTATAGTGCCCAAGTGTATGCGCAAGCACAGGTGCACTCTCTATTCCCTCACTCTCATGGTCCGATGGGACGGTAAATCGACACAACCGGAGAGAGATCAGGCGCAGGACCAACGGCTTTACGTGCTTTCCGAGGCACGGGGGTAAGACAACGCCAACTTCCTGACTCCGAGAAGCTACTGAGAATTTCTTAATGGAAAAACTCAATAACAGATATTTTTGGCCTAACCCGGGATTCGAACCCAAGACCTCATGATCAACAGTCGCTACAGCCACTAGACCAACGAGTCAGTCATACAGAAAAACAATTCGATTATGACTTATATGTTATTTAAAATATCTTAAGCAATGGAAAATAAAATAAAATCCATACACAACATGCCAGAATTAAAAATTGATTTCAATATTAATAGGTTGTAGCATTATTTAATCTGTGATATTAGTTAAAATAGTAAATGCAAAGTATGTATCTTCTACGTTTCTTTAAATAACAATAAAGTAGTCATGGTGATGTAAGATTTAAAGACTCAAGGGACAGAACGGTCCCCGCAAACGGAATTGATAATTTAATAACCGACGGAACGCGCCGCCTAATCTCAAAATTAGCAATACGATATGAATAAGTAGATTTTGGTTTGGAACAAAGCAGATGTCGAGGGAATACGTCGTGAGGGGACGGCAACGTCGTGTTTAGCGAATCATTAGTTTCGCTAATGAAGGGTTGTATATTGCGTAGGCAATTTGGACGTAACCTGTGTCTTTGTTTAGACGGTTATAACATTTTTTGAAAAAGTTAACGTTGCCTTTATTTTTTACAATATATTTTTTTTATATATAAGATAGTGTGGTAAACGAGCACACAGTCTACCTGATGGTAAGTGGTTACTGTGGCCTATAGACATCTACATCTATCCTCGATTACGAATCAAAATTTGTCACCCTTGAGGACTAAGATGGAATGCCTCGTTTCCAGTAAAAAGGGTCTCTGGTTCGCTACACTCGCAATATGAAACACCCCGGAATGTGTCGGCTCGACCGGGCAAGGACCACGCTCTCACAGAACACCAGCGTAAAATAGTAGCTTAATGCTGCTGTGTTTCGTATAGTGAGTATAGAGAACTGGAGACCGTTTTTACTGGAAACGAGGCATTCCATCTTAGTCTACACGTCTTAATCTATGAGCCACAGCAACCACTTACCATTATTTGGACTGTGTGCTCGTTTGTCACCCTATCCCATATAAAATATATGATGGCGCCTGCGCTGTTGCACGTACAGCGACGCCTCTGCAGCTAGCTAGCTAGAGTTCTTGTCAACAACACGCGCACTGCACATCTGCGACTTACGTTTGTGGCAGTTTAGGGAGGGTTGAAGTGGAAGGACGAAAACTTTTCCGTATATTACTTTTATTTTCATACTTCCAAGTTAACTTAACTACTCCCACAATGTGAGTACACAGGAATACTAGACTAGTTAACTTAAAAACTAACTTAAATTTTACTACTAGACTCTCTAACAATTACACCCTGGGTTTTATACTATGTTGAATATTCTGTGGTCACGTAAGTTAATTGAGTCATGTCTTTAAAGTTGTGCTGGTTTTTGCTTAGCAGGCAGTAGGTGACTTCCGGATGGCAATGTGTTGAATATTCTTAAGTCACGTGATGTTATTTGCTTAGCAGATGTTGTTGTATGGTAGGTGACTTGCTGATTACTTGCAAGGTCTCGGTAGGCATATGTAACTTGCGCGTTGCACTTCCGGTGGCACCCGTGTGGCTACTTGCTTTGCTTGTATAAAACGAACGGAGCTGCCACCTGCCGCCGTTAAGGTAGTCTTAGCTCTGGCGTGGCACATCCTCCACTAATCGGATAATTAATTTGTGGAAACGAAATGCTGCTTTTACTAGTTATTACTGACTGACTTCCTACATATACAATTTGGCGACCTTACCCGTTATACAGTGATCTCTTTCAAAAGGTGTTAAGCATTATAGCTACAGATACAAGGTACCTAGATGGTGTGCAGTAAAGTCAAGAAATCACTCGGAACTTTGGTTGATTTAGCCTGTCCGCCATACAATAATACACTCTATATAGCATTACACCCACTCTCAATAACGACAAAAATTAAATTATAAGAAGTACTTTTTAAGTTGCTAAAATTGGTGTGTTCTTTTGAGGCTTTAATCTCCTAGCCTAGCCCGTAATAAGCTCGACTGTCGGCATCATACATACCAAACTCGAAGAAATTCGTTGTTTTGTTTACAAATTCGACTTGCAAGTGTAGATTGTTATTAGTAAAAGTCATGGATTAACTATACGTTATCATATTTTTAGTTTCTCACGGACTTTCAAACTGCCAACATGGTAAGTAAGAGAATATCACTGTGTTACTGTGTGTATTGACGAAAAAGTGCTACTGATACGCGCAAAAGAGGCGGGAGAGAAGATTTTTTTCGATTAAACGACAACTTTCTATAACTTTTAAATATATATTAAATATTATGTAATATATCCTTATATATATATATCCTTATATATATATATATATATATATATATATATATATATATATATATATATATATATATATATATATATATATATGTGGGTGTCACCGTGTAGTGGTGCCTTTTTTTTTTCGCTGGAAAATCATCTAATGACGCCTTTCGCTCTGGGTGGAGCGTAAGGGAGTGTCAGACTTTTACTGACTAAAAACCATCCGTGTTCCTTCAGTGCCCTTACGTTCCGGAGCTGCAGTATCACTTTCGAACAGCCCGCAGCCCCGGCAGGCGTCGGCCCTTGCGGGCTGCTTCATGCTGCTGACAGCTCTTTGAGGCGCGCGTGGAACAAAACGCGCCGTCGACACGGCCTGTCGTCGTTAGACGGAAGGACGGCGAGCTACCCATTGCTCGCCGTCCACAGGCCCGCACCTACGGTGGCCGGGGGCCACGACGTAGCCCCCGACGCCCGGGGCGTCTCCCGCGACGGCCGGGGAGGAAAGCTGCTGCTCTCTCCTTCTCCCGCTCCGCCACCTCCTTCGCTATCTTCACTGCTTCGCAGAAGGTGGTGACGGCATCCCATTCCATCTGGCACCGGACCATGGCTTCGACCAGGGCCGGACGCGAGAGGTCGCCGCCGCCTATCGCCGCCACGAGGACACGTTGGTGCACCGCCCAAGCAGGGCACACCTCCACGGTGTGTTCCACCGTGTCCTCCGATCCATCCTCGTAGTGGGAGCACCCGGGCGTTTCCTCCCGCCCGATTCGGTGCAGGAACCTCCCGAACACACCGTGTCCGGTGAGGACCTGCGTCAGGCGGAAGGTGAGGATGCAGTGGCGTCTCTCAAGCCACTCCTCAAAGAGGGGTCTTATCGCCGCTATAGTGGCGTGCCCAGCACGGGGTTGCGACAGTCGCTCTCTCCATGTCGCCATGAGATCGTGCCGGAAGTCTGTCCGCTGCGCGACAACTTGCCGCGGCAGCGGGGTTTCCTCCCGGCATAGTGCCTCCGCGCGCCATTCGTGCAGGCGCGCGAGGACTATCGCCTCCAGATCCCATGGCGGCAATCCGGCAAGGAGGCTTGCCGCCTCGCGGGAGATCGTGCGGTAGCCGCGAACCATTTTCACGGCAACCACCCTTTGGGGCGCGTTCAGGTGGTGGACGGCAAGCCGCGCCAAACCACGCGCTCACACCGGGGCCCCGTAAAGGGCCATGGAACGCACGATCCCCGCGTAGAGCCTCCGGCAGGAGGCGTTTGCCCCCCCCCCCCCCCCCAAGTTCGGCAGAAGCCGCCTGAAGGCAGCCCCGGTCCGTTCCAGTTTGGGAGCCAAACGTCGGAAGTGCTCAACGAAGTTCCATCGGCCGTCGAGGACGTCTTCTTACTACTTCAGCGTCGACTCGACGCCGATGGATACCCCTCAGTACCTCAGTGATGGTAGGCCATCACTGAGGATCCCGGTGGTGGCCTGTTCCGAGGACCATGGAAGTGCATGGCCTCGGACTTGTGCAGAGCCACCTCGAGACCCAGTTGCCGAATCCTCTCAACGACTATCGCAACCCCGCGTGTCATAGTTTCCGCCACCGCCTCGTACGACTCCCCTTGTGCCAGTACCAGCGTGTCGTCAGCGTAGCAAACTACGCTGAAGCCGGTAGGGAGATCGGCGCGCAGCACCCAGTCGTAACCAATGTTCCACAGAGGTGGCCCCAGAAACGAACCCTGTGGGACACCGCACGACATCTCTCGCCGGTTCCACTCACCGTTGCGACCGGGGTAGATGACGGCCCTGTCCATCAGATAGTCCCCGACTATACGACGGAGATAGGTCGGCACCCGGTGATACCGGAGTGCCTCCCTAATGCAGCTCCAGGGCATGGAGTTGAAGGCGTTGGTGATGTCGAGAGACACCGCCAATACAACCCCCCCTCTGGCCACTGCATCCACCGTCGTGAGGGCTCTCACGCGCATGATGGCGTCCACCGTAGAGCGCCTCTTGCGGAAACCAAACTGGTGTTCCGCAAGATCCGGCCCCGTCCCCGCAAGGTGCTCGGCGAGGCGGTTTGCAATGACTCTTTCAAAGAGCTTGCCCACCTCGTCGAGCAGCACCACGGGCTGGTATGCGGACGGAGAGTCCGCAGGGCGCCCCGGCTTTCGAATGAGGACCAGCTTCCCCGTCTTCCAACGAAGCGGGAATTGGCCTCTCTCGAAGCATGCGCTTAGGAGCCTCTCCAGTCGGGGCCCGAGAGCCTCCGAGGCCAGGACCTAGGCTTTGCCAGGCAAGCCATCGGGTCCTGGGGCGGTATTCCTGCGGCGATGTTCCCCTCGCGCAGGGAACAGAGCGCTCACCACGTCCTCCACGAGCTGGGGCCGGAGACTCTGCATCAGCGGGGGGGCCCAGGTGCGGAGTTTATCTCGCACCATCTTGTAAGGGCGCCCCCACAGATCTCTGTCGAGAGTCTCCAGCATCTCCTCACGGGCCCGATCCTGGGCCCGCAGGACAGCCGCCCGGAGGGCGGTCTTCGCCGCTCTGTATCCCTCGTACAGCTCTGCCTCAATGGCTGCCGCATTCGGTGGACGAATGCGGAGCCTGCGGTGCCTGGCGTACAGGTGCCGCGCGGCGACACACGCCTCGAGCAGAGACGTCAGCTCACGCGACCACCAATACACCTGACGCCGGGCGCTTCCTGGCCGCACGCGGGGCATTGCCACGTCACATATCTCGCACATGGCCTCCTGGAACCACCCTGCCTCATCATTGACGTCAGCAGGCCTGTCCGGTGATGACACCCAGGCCTGCACGATGGAGGCTTCCAGGAGAAGCTCCCGGTCCAGCTGCTTCAGCGCCCAACGCGGACCACTCGGGGCCTGTTGGACTGGCGCGCTCGAGGGCTGAGTGAAGACGTCAAACCGGATGTACCGGTGGTCGGAGTAGGTCTCCACCCCCTCCATGACACGCCAGTCAATGGCACGCAGCGACAGAGCGGGGCTAGCGAACGAGATGTACACCACCGACTCGCCCCGCATCCGCACACACGTGGGCACAGAACCCCGATTTAGGACGACCAGGCCTGTCTCCAGAGCCCAGTCTTCCACCATCCTACCCCGCACATCTGTACGATGAGAACCCCAAGCCAAGTTCTTGGCATTGAAGTCCCCGAGGACAAGTACGGGGAGGGGATAACTTCCGACGACGACTGCTCTCAGCTCTGCAAGAGAGTTGTGGAGCTCGGCAAGAGATCGGTTCGGGGAGAAGTACACCCCCACAACGACGAGCTCCCCGAACCGTGCTGCTACGCACTCCTGACCCCTCCTGACACCTTCAAGGGTCGGGGTACCGGCGGCGGCCGAAGAGATGATGGCAACTGAGCCGTTAAGGTCCGCCACCCAGTCCTCCCTAGGCCAGACAAAATACGGCTCAGCGACCACAGCGATGTTATTCGCCACTGCGCCATGCTCTGGAGCAACAGATCCTGAGCGCAGGCGCAGTGGTTGATATTCGCCTGGAGGAAGCTTAATGGGGCCGTTATAGGCATTCCATTTCAGCTTCCTCCACGGGGGCCCCTCTGCGGGCGTCGGTGTCGCGGCGGCGGTGGCGGCGACAGTGACAGCGGTGGCAGTGGCAGTTGCGGCTGCGGCGGAGGCCACAGAGGCGGTGGCGGCGGAGGGCCCTCCCCTACCCGCGGCCTTGGCCTTGGCGGGTGGCACGCAGGCCTTGCTTCCGGCCCGGTGATCGGCTGGCTTGCCGGTCGCCGCACATGCATCACAGTGCGGTGTGGCGGAGCAGGTCGCCGATATGTGTCCGGGCTGACAGCAGCGGAAGCAAAGGCCACTGCGGTCAACCTCCGAGGCGCATCTCACTGGTACGTGGTGCCCCACGAGACAGCGATAGCACCTCAGAGGTCTGGGCTCCAGCAGCTTAACCTGCGCTGAGACCCAGCCCACCAGAAGCCTTCGGCCCTCCACTATGGTTTTGGCTGCCGTAACAGGGCAGCACACCGTGGCGGCATGCATATCCTGTTGGTCCGGGCGTATGGCGCCTGACCTGACCTGGTCCGTAGTGCATCCCCCGGACCTGGCGACGGCGGCCACCAACTCCTCCTCCGATACCGAGTCGTCCAGACCCATAATGCGCAGGTCTGCGCATCTGACGGGCCTGGACACTCGGGCCTCATCCGCGTCCAGAGACGCTCTGAGCTTCGCAGCCAGAGCGTCCGCGGTCACGCCACTGGATTCCCCGGGGACCTCCAGCATACGGGGCCCCGTCTGGGTGACTTTGAGCCGGAGGCCCCCGGTGATCCCGAGCTCCCCGAGATCCAGCGCCTCCTTCGCCTTCGCGAGCAGGTCGCGGTAGGTAACGCCCTTCTTTTCCACGTCCGGCTGTAGTGTAATCACTACAGCTGCGGTCTTCGGGGTGCGGAGCCTAGCCGCGATCTCGCGCGCCCTGAACTGGCGCTGCCGCTCCTGCTCTTTGGCCTTTTTGGCTGCCTTTTTCCCCTTCTTTTTGTCCCCAACCACCTGCCAACCGGCTTCAGCCGCGGGAGGTATAGGGAGCTGGGGGGGCGGTGACGGCGGCTGTTTTTCCATTTTTTGTACCCACGAGTATGGGGAATTAAAGGTCCACCTTGGCAGAGACCCCTGTACCAAGGTAAGCAGATTTAGAGGATTTATTACTCGCCAGAGGGTCTGCAGGTACCCTGGCGAGGAGCACACTAGCGACTGATTTGTTCATAGAACCCCGTCAGCCATCCATCCCCTCGCGGTGTGTCGCCACTTGGGATTCGGAGTAACTTTTTATAGAGGTTTTCTCCCTCGCGGTCCGGGCGATTAAGCCAAGACCCTCGGTCCCCATCAAAGCCGCGAGACATGATCCACGACACTTCGATACTGGGATTACGAGACCGGCGGTGACAGCAAAGGATGAATCCTTCACTGTCTGCCCGGAGGCAGGGTAAGTGCACACCGAGCCCGCCCTCACTCCTCTGCTATGCCCTCTGCTGATCAGAGGGTCACGCAGAGGAACGCACTGTTGGTCCGGGACGGACCCCACCCATGAATAATTAGCCGCGGCAGCAACATTCCCCAAGGAATAAGAATTTCTTCTCATTTCTCGAGGAAGATTACCGCCGCGCCCAGGGTGCACCGGCCCAGTAGCTGCTCTTCCCTCCAAACGTATCGAGAGGGACCCGCAACTATAAGGCACACGTGGAGGACTTCTGACTTCGCACCCCACCGTGTAGTGGTGCCTGAGAAGTCGCTTTTACTAGCTAGTACCCGCTGCAATTATGGTGATGGTAAATCACGTCACGTTACTATAACACAAGCTCATGCCCGTAAACTAGTACTAATATGGAAGAATGATTACACTGCCATTAAATTAGGTTGCGTGAACTTGGCTACAAAGGGGTTTCTTTTTCTGTATTAGCAATGAAATCTCTACATGTAAAAATCAATTGCTGTGCGTAAAAACTTAAAAGTGGCTCGACTCGACCGATTATGATGAAACTTTTTGTGTGTATTTTAATGAGTGCCTGGATGGTTTAGATTAAAAATTGGACCCGGTAGGTGGCGCTGTTGTCAAGTTCCATAAATCACCCGTGCGAAGCCGGCCGGATCGCTGGTAATAAACCTAAGCGAATGTTGATTTACCAAATTTATTATATTATATTATTTCTTAAACAAAATAAGTGGAATAATGAAAAGCCCATATAGATCTGAAAGTGAACCAGGAGAACTTTCTGATAACAACTCTTCATCATCATCATCGTCATTCACAAGTCCACTGATGTGTTCCGCATGTGATAAAAACTCAACATAATAAAAATTGAGGTTGCTGACCCGTCCGCCGAGCGTGGCAACCATGGCAAATATTTAACCTATGAGGCAATTTATAGATTAGCCATATATTGAGCAGTGAACTTTTTTTTAATTATGTGCGAGCAGCTATGCAGGTCTAGGGAAAGAGACCAGTATCACAGTGACCTAGAAGATTTATTGTGATCGCTGCTATGGCTATAGTTCACTGCTAAGCCCTATGTCTTCAACGAATAAAAGGAGTTGCGTAGCCGTGAGCAATTTCACTTATTCTGGGCGGCGTACATAGTTTCCCAGATGAGTGTTAGGGTCCGCAATCGGTTAGGATGTGTAGAGGCATTTCTTCAGTTATGGAACAGAACCGACACATCCTTGAGTTGCTTAGACCCAGGATGGACATATGCTATTTAAGAAAACAATGTTCAGTTAGGGCTCTTGCCTTTGCAGAGAAATGAACTTTGGATATGTTGTAATTAATGAATGAATAAATAAATAAATGCAAAGGATACGAGATCAAGCGCGGTAAATGGCAATTGAAACAGAAATAGTAATTTTTTTATTCAATATAGATTATAAATAATATTTATTGAAAATCACTTTTTTAATTTACCACTGGTACGGAAAAAAACCTCTGTCCCGGGAAGTACCAGCAAGAAACCAAGCGGAACTATTTAAAAAAAATAGCAGCTTACAATCATGTATGTTACAATTAACAACACAAAACAAATTAGAAATAGCTTGGTAGCGATAACCTTTCCCAATTCCCAGGGGTTATTATCATCCATAAATTCCATAATTATAATAACCCTTTTTATACAAACGTAGTTTAATAAAGTTTTTCAACTTAGTGCAGGTTAAATATTGTATATTCTCTTGGATTTTGTAGTAAAAGCTAAAAAAAAATAGCCCCAAGAATGAATTACTGACTCAGTGGAGTCGAGTAACTGGTACTACTAGCTTGTGTCTGATCCTAGTATTTACAGAATGAATATCACTTATTTTTATAAAACTACCTATATTTTTGTACGTACATTACGTTTTCATAAGTGTATTGAAAGGCCAAAGAAATATATAAAAAATTAAGGAAATTAATGTATTTAACATTAATTTCCTTAATTTTTTATATCAGCGGCTCTTTAGATTTTAAATCATAGATTGCTCGTATGGGCCTCTTCTGTAAAACAAATATAATTTGAGTGTCAGTTCAACAACCCTTAATAGGTTTATTATCTTACCGTACCATCATCACCGACCACCCTCACCAAGTGAATCTTCATTAAAAACTTTAAGGATCTTCGCATGTGGCAGTTTGATATATGGTAAAGGTTCTTTTTTTAATTATTATAAGCCAGTGGTAGCTCGATGGGATGGTTAACACTCGCTGTAAATACAACAGAACGCGAGTAACCCGGGTTTGATCCCCGCCGGCACCAATGAAATTGTTAATTGCAATTTTAAGTGCTGATTTACCACGTGCTCGGCGGTGAAGGAAAACATCGTGAGGAAACCTGCATGTCTGAGGAATAAGAAAAAATATATTTCGAAGACATGTGAAGTTCGCCAACACGCATTGGGGCTATGCGGGCGGACACTTCCTTGCCCTAAAACCCTCTCAGAAATGTGGGGAGGCCTGTGCCCAGCAGTGGGACGTATATAGGCTGTAACTTTACTTTACTTTACTTTTATAAGCCAGTGCTTGACCACAATGAATTTAATTAAAAAGAAACGGCCTACATCTCTCTCATCTCACTGCGGGGCACGAGCCACAAAAAAGTGAGTTTTGAAGCAGCAAGAAGCCTGCCGCATTGAACCAATTCGTTTTGAAACCTCACAAGTACCTAAATTATTTTTTTTTAATTTTCCAAACACAGCGATTTTCCTTTACGGCTGAGCACAAAGTAAAACGGGATTTAAAATATCAATTAAAGGTTTCTGTGTTACCGGCTGGAATCTAATTTGATTTGATTTTGATTTTATTTTCAGTTGAGTTTGCTTAACTAAGTAATTACTATAGATCCAGGATTTTGCGTGATACTTCTCAAATGAACAAAAATTAATTTTACTAATTTTGTTATGTTTTCCTAAAAACATAAAGTGCTTATAAAAGAAAAAGAAAATTTATAAAAGTGTTTATTTCTAATTTAGTTTTTTTAATATTAATTTGTTTTTAACCAGTTTGTGACCAGGATTAAGAAAGGAATGCTTCGGTGGTTTGGTCATGTGGAATGAATGAATGAGGAAAGAGTGACAAAGAAAATTTATGTTGCAGAAGTGAATGGTAGAGTCGGAAAGGGACGTCCTAGGCGAAAATTTATCGACCAAATTGGTGATTTATTGAAAACGGGCCAAATTAGGAGTACCCTTAACCGACGAGCATGTCGGAGGTGTATGGATGTGAAGGAGGCGAGAGAGGTGTGACAGGATCGTGCCAAATGGAAGTCTGTAGTCTCTGCCTACCCCTCTGGGTGACAGGCGTGAGTGTTTATGTTGTTGTTGTTTAAACACGTTTATTTTAAACAATTTTTACGCATGCCTTAAAAGGCAAAACGTGTGGAAACAAATATTGACTCTGTAGCCATCCGTCTGTACCCATGTTTTAGAAGTAAATGATTTGATTTGATTTGTGAAACTTATATTTATTTCTGTAACATGGGTTTTTTGTCTTTTACTTCTAACTGGAAATCTTGTTGGCTGCAGCTATACCTTAATGTTACGTCATAAATTTATACGATGGTAAACTTTATTAGTGCTCCTTAATAGGAACCTTCGATTTCTAAGACACCAATCAGATGGATAAATATATGCATTTAAAAGTATTTTCCTATCCGCTTATATTTTTATAGAAGAGGGGGCAAACGAGCATACTGCTCACCTGATTGTAAGTGACTATCGAAGCCCATGAACAACCGCAACACCAGCTTCGAGCCAGAGTAAGCAATTTTCTTGAAAGTCCCTTAGTCGTATTGATCCGGAAAAGTCGCCAGTGTTAAACAATTCCACAGAAAAGTTGTATGAAGAAGAAAACTCCCAGTAAAACGCACAGTGGTGGGCCGCCAAGCAACCAGATGGTGAGGATGGTGGACGGTGGTGGTAGAATAAAAGTTTTTAAATTATAAAAAAATTTAAAACAATGTTTTACGTGGTAGAACTATAATTGTAACACGAATGGGCCGGCTCAACCGGTTACTTGTTTTTCACCCTTATAAAGTCAAATATTTTTATACAAAAATGGTTTACAAAGCATTGTTTTAAATTCGAATGTTACGCTATCGTGCAAGAAACGAGAGGAGCTCATAAGTATACTGTTTTTCTCCCAACCCAAGGATAAATAGTTGTAACTATAGGGAGTTACAATTATTTATCCTTATAAATATATGCTGGTACTAAACTACGAAACTATCACATGATTGCAGATATATGTCATTTAATATACACAGATACTAAAAATCCATACCTAAAACTATAGTAATTTGAACAAATAATCTACTCGAGCACAAAAATAAAGACATAAAGCGTAAACATTTAACAAATAATTCAATAGCATCGTTACGACAGTACGCCTCTCAAATATAATAGGAATACATCGAGCGAGCAAAGATACGCCAATTAGAGAGGGGCAGGAAGCTCGCGCGCCTGCGCACCGCCTAATTGTTTCCGTCACAGTCTTACCTCCCACTCCCACTCACCCCCACCCTCCACCTCAGACCACGGCACAACTCCCTGCAGTCAAAGCGACAGCAGGGTATACGGTATACCCTGCTGTCGCTTTGTATACCGTATACCTCAACCAAAAGTCGCCTCGCTATGGATAGACTGTTTTTAAATTGTTTCGTATTTACTTAGCTTCGGCACTGATTGAAATGGCTGCATGTAAAATTCTGTAAATATTCAAATTAAATTCAGTTTTCTACAGAGTATGGTAGATGTATATGCATGGTATTATACTGTGCATTTTACGACATGCATCACTATCATTATTATTATTGTCTATCATAGTCTGTTGATGATCATAGGCCTGAGCAACATGTATTCAGTAAGTTTCACCAGATCGGTGCTGCACCTAGTGAAGCGTCGCAAAAGTAACTGCAGGCACATGAGACTGCCTCTAATGTTACGGCCACACTACCTTACTGTCTACCGCCCGTTTACCGGATTAATAGATGAAGGTTGAAGCTGCACTTGCTTGTACTTTATAGGGTCAGTTACTATTAAGTGAATCTTTTACATTTTAACAAAGCTAAACCAAGACTTAAAAGACGTTGAATGATAAAAATGCATAGAAAGCCGTTCGTTTCCATTGAGCTCATGTCGCACACTGAACAAATTGCAGTGTGGCCATTTGACGCAAAAATTACCGCGCTAATCGCCTTTGATATGCGAAAAAGACCGCTACCGGAGGTACTGCCTACCGTCATATGCCATATTGACTGACATTTTTTTTAATAGAATAAAGGTGACAAACGAGCACACAGTCCGCCTGATGGTAAGTGGATGCTGTAGCCCATAGACATCTACATTTATCCTCGATTAAGAAACAAAATGCAGATGCGTTGTCACCCCTAAGATTAAGATAGAATGCCCAGTTTTCAGTAAAAAAGGATCTCCGGTTCTCTACACTCACCATACGAAACACAGCAGCATTACGCTGTTTTACACTGGACATGTGGCGATGTAAGAGCGTGGTCGTACCTCGGCCGAGCCGACCCATTCGTGCTACAACTATATGCAATACATACGAATATAGCTACAGCTTGGTTCTACCACCTAAAGATAGAAGAAACGCCAAAAACCTTCTCATCTAATGTTCTTTCGAATTACTTTCGTTCGACACAACATACAGGGTGACAACGCATCTGCGAGGTGTTGTCACCCCTAAAGACTAAGATAGAATGCCTAGTTTCCAGTAAAAAAGGGTCTCCGGATCTCTACACTCACCATACGAAACACAGCGGTATTAAAGTGCTATTTTCCGGTGGTATTACGTGAGAGCGTGAACCTTCACCGCTCGAGTTCACCCATTCGCGCTACAACCATAATATAGCTGCAGAGTGGCTCTACTTACATTGTAAAATTATGGCCATAAATTGTGGCTACAGCTGGGCGCTGTTTCAACAATGGCCAAAATTATTGCCATATCACGGTAGTGTGGCCGCAGCATAAGTGGGATCGCAAAACGAGGTTGCCTCTCGATTCGCATATTGATTCGTAGGACTATGTTAGTTACTGTTGTTGTTCTTTATTTATTTTTAATAGCCTACCACCCCGGTTTCGCTTTATTAGGATCTATTGATGTGGCGTTATTTATATTTGTCGTAATCATCAAAGACCCTTTATTCAATCAATATCTCGTTTTTTCAAAAAAAAATCCAATATTTTAGGATAATATAGAGCCTAGATCTCTCTTGGCATTACTCTCTCTATATCTCTCTATCTGTTCCTAAACTTTCATTACAACTTGTTCAGACGTTAATTAGAAAATTAGACCGGACAGATAGAGAGAGAAACAATTTTTTTTAAATATTCCTATTCGTTCCTATTAAATAATATATTCATTCCTAAATGGCATGCAAGTAACCTCCTCAGCTCAATAAAAGGCAGTAATTTCGTTATCACAGACGGGTACTTCAATTTTATTTACTTGTATTTAGAGATTACGCAGAGAAACCCCGAGTATAACCCTCTTCACAACTCACTGTGTGACTTTAAGCCTTCTCATACGATCTCAATGAAGGAGCATATTTCCGTATAAGTCTTCACTGAAAGATGTAAAAATATTTCTACCGACCAGAAATGGCCATAGACTTAAGAAAGTTATGGCCAGAGAAATCGTATATTATTACTATTTCTGTGGTTAAGGCTGTCTGAGAAGTATTGTCTTAAGATTCTAATTTCAATAATTCTCTGTTAATACGCAAGCTCACCATTTACTCGCATGGGTTGATAATGTACGATTTCATAGCAACAAAATTATGTTTAATCCTATACCTTTAAACGAGCAATTCTTATATATATATATATATATATATATATATATATATATATATATATATATATATATATATATATATATATATATATATATATATATATAACATCGGAATCTCGAAAACGGCTCCAACGATTTTCATAAAATTTTGTGTGCAGGGAGTTTCGGGGGCAATAAATCGATCTAGCTAGGATTTATTTTTAGAAAATGTCTTTTGTCCGTGTTTTTAGGCAATGAAAAACTGCTACAATATCGTTAGAATAAGAAGGTAAATTTTGACAGTTTGTTAATGATTACAAATAGCCTAATTGGCATATAGGGCGGTCACAAAATCGTAATACCATGGTTCGAGCCCAGACCGACCGCCGACTTTTTTTAATTTTTTTTTCAAGTTCCTTTCTTTTTTGAGAAAATCTATTTTTTCAAGCCCTTTTTTAGTATTTTTTAAAAACACGAAAATTTAAATTAAACTAATTGCACTCATGATTTTTATTCAAATAACCAGTTCAGTTTTTTCTATTATGTCGCTAAGATCAAAAAATATTATTCGTATTTCATCAGTATGTAATTTGTATCTAAATATAATTTCCAAAACACACGAATTAAAAAAACCGAGCAAAAAATACCGAGCAAAGCTCGGTCAACCGAGTACTTATATATAAATGCCCTTTGAATCGCTTGTATTCTGTGAGAACGAGGTCCTTGGTCGAGCCAATCCATTCTTGATGCAACAATGGTGTTTTTTTTTAAAATAAAATTAGGGTGACAAACATGCACACAGTCCACCTGATGGTAAGTGTTTGCTGTGGCCTATAGACATCTAACCTCGATTAAGAATCAAAATGCAGATGCGTTGTCATCCGTGAGGACTAAGATGAAATGCCTCAATTCCAGTAAAACGGGTATCTAGTTCTCTACACTCACCATACGAAACACAGCAACATCAAGCTGCTATTTTACGCTGGTATTCTGTGAGAGCGTGGTCCTTCCCCGGTCGAGCTGACCCATTCGTGCTACAACCATAATACAGCTGTAGCTTGGCTCTACCACGTATAGACATTTAACACTAAGTTATTACAGATACCCGGACAATTACTGCGAGAATTTTATGTTTATTTTGAAAGACGTATCATCGAAATCTCTGCATAAGTTCAGGAGTAGCCCGTGGAACTAATTCTTTGACTTTCTTCAATAGTTGTTGAAACTCCTTTTTCTACCTTGAAGTTTGTTTAAGTAGGTACCATTCAATTAGTACCTAATTCTATTTTAGTCGTAAAATGGTAGTGCTTACATTGCTATGTTTCATGCTATGCTATGGTACAGGCAATCCGTTTTTCCTCATCATTATCATAGGGGTATCATTTATCTGCACTTACCATCAGGTGGATGGAATGTTCATTTGCCGCTTCAGTTACCTATGTAAGAAAAAGGTGAGATAGCAAGAGGATAGGCAATCGCAACTATTTATTTTTAGTCGTTATTAGGGAGACGCTGCTGCCAATCTTCTGACTTGTTCTCTGTCGCTTCTTACGACACCCACGGGATTATATGAGGGTAGTGGATATTCTTGCACTGCCACTACACGGTAATGTTTTTTGGTTATTCCACTTGAAAAGGGGTTTTCCCCGAGCTAGAGTCCCTATTAGATATCATTATTGTAAATATGGTTTGAACAGCCTTTACTGTTTAATAAGGAACTAGGCTATGGTGTAGGATGATCGCCCGTTTTACTGTATATTTCGCACTTCATTCACGATTGCGACTTTATTCACTCCTAATATTTTCAAGCAATACATTATGCATAAATATTCCATATTTATTTTTAATAATACTACTTAATTTCATATGTTCGTTGATTACTCAGTATTTTGTTCCGGATCAAGATTAAACATAACAATATACCAGCTAATCGTGATAGCAGGGCTAATTACGATTGTTACTGATTCGCCATGCGAGCGAACATTTTTAAATAAGGGCAGGCACACACCCCGGCACGTGCGCGAGACAATCGCGCATTCCGCATTGTGTCGTCTGCAGATTGTTTCCGGGTATCGATTCACTTGAAAAAAATGTTGAAACTGTTGTGGCTTCCATCATCGTTATGAACAATTTTATTGTAGTTTTGTTCAAGCGTGAGTGAATTGCGTTATACCGATCGAAATAGGAGCATGATTCAACGAATAAATATCAAGCGTTGTTTATCATCACTCATCAATTTAACCCTTCACAAGTTCACTGCTAAACGTACGCCTTCTCAAATTAACGCCACTATGCACGGTCCTTTTTCCTGTGTCAGTTGTCGGTTCTTCGAGCTATATAGGTTTGAGGAGGCCCTTTGCCACTGCAGCCTACTAATCCGTTGGGCTATGTCGGTCACTCTGGTTCTACTGCCGATATCATCATTTCTAAGTTTATCACGCAGAAAAACCCCGAGCAGAGCATTTTCCATAGCTCGCAGAGCGACCTTGAGCGTCCTCATACGGCGAGCAGTGAAAGACCGCGTCTCAGATCCGTAAGTCCTGGCATAAAATTACTGGCAACACGCACTGGTTGTACAATCTAGTTTTCAGGTTTTGAGGTATACTGACGAGAAGATGTGTCGTAATTTCCTGAACGCTGCCCAGCCGAGTTGCGTCCGCTGATTGACCTCTCAATGAAAGTTGAACTTACCTAGTCGGACCATTTGTCCCAAGTAAGCCTACTCGTCAACAACTTCGAACTTAGTGCTCCCAATAACTACCGGCATAGGTGTGACACGGACATTAAAAATGATCTTCGTTTTCTCCATGTTCATCTAAAGACCTATCCGTTGGGAGACACTATTTTCATTGACATATGTCATTGAGCATAGTGCTTAGGTCCTCCAGCCATTATGCCATAAGAACTGTAAGAGTGATGTACTCGCCGTTGATGTTAATACCGTATCCTATCAGTAGCTTTAAAACGTCTTCCAATGCAGCGGTGAAAAGTTTCGAGGATATAACGTCACCCTGTCTTACAACTCTCCGCAGTTGGATAGGTTTCGTACTCTGGTTCTGTACTCGGATAACCCTCGTAGCCCGACTGTACAAACACTTCAGCACTTCGATATACCGATAGTAAACTTGGCACCGCTGATGGGACTGTAGCACCGCCCAAATTTCGACAGAATCAAAAGCTTTTCCATAGTCCACATACGCAAAGCAAAGTGGCAAATTTTACTCTTCGCTCTTCTGTACAATCCGCCGCAGGGTATGTATGTGGTCTATGGTACTGAAGCCTTTTCGGAAACCGGCTTGTTTGGGAGGCTGGAAGTCTGTGTTCGAGACGATTCGTAACGGAAATCGTTCTGTACATCTTCATGAGCGCGTTGTCACCTTTCTTGAAAAACAAGACCACCGCACTTCTGCTCCATGCCTTCGGAGTAGTGCCACCATAGAAGATGGAATTGAAAAGCTTCTGAACGACTTTAAGTACCGGTGTTCCAACCGCTTTCAGAAGCTCCGCTGTAATTCCATCCTCGCATTGAGCTTTGCCGTTTTTAAGGTGCTGGAGAGCTATCTAATCTCGCTCAGACTGACGTCCGGAATATCACCGGAATAGTGAAGGATAAGACTTGTTCTTGGATTGTTACTAACACTTGCGCGTGGCTCCAACGATGATGTGTACAGCTCCCCATGGAACCTCTCAATCTTACCCAAAATCTCAGGTGTCCCGGAAATGATTCTTCCACACTCAGTCTTCAGCTTTAAAAGTTGGCTCTTTCCGGCAGCCAGATCTCTGGCAAAGAATTTGGAGCCCTAGTCCCGCTCGATCGCTTCTTCAATACGAGCAGTATTAAAGTTGCGTAAGTCCTGCCGCATGTATTTGGCGATCTGTCTGTTCAGTTGCCTTTACGCTGTCAAATCTGTTGAAGACTGTAGCTTCATTTCCCGTCTGACAGTCATGAGATTAAGAGTGGAATCAGAGAGTTTTTATCTAAGGTAATGTTTCGCACCTGTCTACTTGCAGGAAGAAGAAAGTATATGCCGTCAGAGACATGAGGACAACCAATAATTTGCATAACCATTGTTGATCGGAGTAGGTATTTAGTTTCTATGCCAGATCTAAAAAATCAAATTTTGACAATATGTTGGTAAAGCAGTGTCCTTAATCTTTATACTAAGATACTTTAAGAGAATATGTTTGTAAGATAGATTACAGGACATATGTAAAAAATAATTTTACGTAGTGGAGCCATGGTGCAGTTGTAATATAGTTGCTACAAAATGGGTCGGCTCTACCAGGAGCATCGCTCTCATACCAGCGTCTTTAAGACATTTATATTTAAATTTAGCATATTAGTAATATGAAACTGCCCAAATACATAGTAGTAAGTTTTGGGAGGACAAAAAGGAAAATAATTTTTTAGAGGTCATCATAAATAACCATTTAAAATATGTAACTATTTTTTTAAATACTTCAAATATCTACAATATTAATAATTATAATCAAGAGATAGCCGTGCATAACACCTTAGTCCCCACCGTGACCATGGGTCCTGTAAAATACTCCAAACGTCGGGATTATATGTTAACATACGCGATAAAATTGGTAAAAACCAGTTTAATGTTCGCGTAAACATAAGGAACTATTAATTTAGGTAGAATGGAAAACTTATAGTGAGTATAGCGGAGGTACTTGAATTGATTTATGTGGATCGTGTGCCTTATTTGTAACTTATTTAATTTTTGTTTACGTGTAGTTTTCACACGTGGTAGAGCCATGCTCCAGCTATATAAAGTTGTAGCACGGGTGGATCGATCGGTGAAGGACAAAATACCAGTACCGGTGTAAAAAGGCAGATTAATGCTGCTCTGTTTCGTATGGTGAGTGTAGAGAACCGGAGACCCTTTTTACTGGAAACCAGGCATTCCATTTTGCTCCTTAGACCAGTATTTTGATTCTTAATCGAGAATAGACGTAGAGGTCTACGGGCCATAGCATCCGCTTACCATCGAGTTGACTGAGTGAGACTGGAAAAGTTTAATTAGCGAATAACGTGTTGAATTATTGTGAAATTCCGAGTACCTCTTACTTCTAACATTTAACTGCCCCGTTGTCTATATACTTTTAGTAGGGAGTGACGAATGAACAGCTTCTGTCGGTGCCAAGACATAATATTCTTCGATACAAATATCTCTATCAATGCCCGATTTTAGAACCTATTTGGTATGCGGAAATTATTTTATGTTTTCAGGTCTTTGAATTCGGTTATTATATTTTATTACAAGCTTAATTTCGGACCCTTCAAAGTGGATTAAAATATCAGTGTAGTAGTAAGCTCAGTGTATTAACTAAAATGTCGTCTAGATATAGTTACATTCAAAAACTTCACCCTAAATTTTCTACCCTTTAGGTTGGAATTTTTCTTTGAATTTAAATGGAATCATTCCCTATAGTCTATTTAATAAATAATCAATAAAATAATTTACAATGTGCGAAGATAGCGCGTAACATACAAAAAATACAGTCGAATCAGGAACCTATTTCTTTTATGACGTTGGCTTAAATATCACTTAGAATTCTCAACCCTTTTCACTTAAGCAAATATTAGCGATATGTCTACGAGCTATGTGCTATGATAAGCTGTTAACATTAAAATTAGATAATAAGCAGAATGCACTCTATTTGGATAAAATGTGATGAGCTTAGGTCTTTCCCGTGAATATCGGTAAGTGCTAATTCGATAAATCAAAATATTTATCTTAAAAGATAAGAATAAAAATAATAATTAATTAAGATTATAGAGTAATTAACAAAGGGTACAAATGTACGCAACACAACTTTCCAAATCAACTTTAATAATAAAAATAAGTACAAAAAGACAAGCAAATATTTATTTGTCAAAATGTTTTGTTTTTAAACAACTTATAAGTGAAAAAAAATAATGAAAAGTTTATAATCCCCCGCGTTAAATTTTACTGCCATGAACAATTATTATAACCCTATACTTCACTTGATAACAACACTATTTTGATATGATATGCACTAGCAACATTCGGCGTAATATGTAGGTACTAACAGCGCCGCGTTGGGAGGCGGGGGGAGGGAGGTGGGAATTAACAATTCACTATCCGATAATAGCCGGATTAACACGGGGCAACCCTTTGTGGGCAGATTGAAAAACTTTAACTAAACATTTGCGCGCATCATGTATTCACTCAGAGAATTCTTTATCGAGCTTTGTTTACACAACTTAATATTAGTAATACATATTACAATTAGACGTGGGTCATTACCTCATTTTCAAGAAACGTAACGAAACCAGTGACTTGATCGGCGTCACCTGTTTCGAAACTAGTGATTTTTGTAACTGGCTATTTTTATTCGGCTACTGTGATTGTTTGCATAAATATCACCACCAACTATACAGTTACACACGAAACGAAAATCACAATCCGTGTTTGTAGCTACGAGTATACAGTAACTGTTTTCTGTTAAATCAATAAATTAACTTCCCTTCATACTTTATTCAGGTTTAGGACAGACTGCATTAAATGTATTTATGATTGATTTGCGTTTACTATGACACTAATATTTTCATAAAATTATTAATGCATGCATATTTACAAGTCAATTTGATTGTATATACAATGATTATTGATATTTACAGTTTATTTACACTTTTTCAACGTTTTCACTGTCATTTGTTTTAGCACTTTTATTTACACTGTACAATTAATTTGTTTGTTTGTTTGGCTATTTACACACAGTATTTAAGTTTTATAATATTATAAACATTTAAATTTTTATACTCATTTTTTAGTTATATTTTAATTTTATGAATAAACGAGTTCATGACTCCGTCAAAAATGTTTTAAAAATTATTTTAGTTAAATTCAATGTGACTCGCTTCCCGGAATCACAAACCGTTAAATATCTACAAACAGAGATTACTCTATTTTATTGTTTATGTCTATAGTCTTACGTATGAAAATTAAACGTACAATAAAACTGTTACTTACGATGGTTTGTTTATTGTTGTATGCCACATGTGCGCTTTGCGCTCGAGCGACCGACAGTCGACTCCCGCAATAATCACGGTTAACAGTAATAAGTAACGCATTTACAAAAATCACTACTTGTAACATGACTCGAAACTAGTGATTCGGTTACATGGCGCGTAGCCAGTTACTGTATCTAGTGACTTGAAATAACGCCCACGTCTAATTACAATGCTGTAGTATATGTATCTAAATGCAGAAAAATATTTTTACGTATACCGAACTTAAATCACTCAGAGAAACTCCAAGCATACCCAGCTCTCTTCATAGCTCACTGAGCGACCTTGAGCTTCTTCATACGTCAGCAGTGAAGGACCACGTCTCTGATCTATAAGTCATCGCTAGTAACATGCACTGGTTGTACAATCTTGTTTTCAGGTTTTGAGGTCTATATTCGCAGCAGAACCGGAGTAACCGACATAGCCCAAAGGATTAGTAAGTTGAAGTGGAATAGGCCGGCCATATATCTCGTAGAGCCGTACAACCGGCAAAAAAGAAAGGTTCTCGAGTAGCAGCCTCGCACCGCAGATGTACCGTAGTTGAATTGTAGGGTGACCCTCATTAGATGGAGTGACAATCTGGTAAGACGTGCGGAAAGTCGATGGATGCAGATGGCTCAAGACCGTGCTTTGTGACATTCCTTGGTGAGGCCTATGTTCAGTTTCGTTATTTTAAATAAGTGTTGAATTACCACGTGCTCGGCGGTGAAGGAAAACACACGCAGTGGGGCAGCGCGTCGGGCACTTCCTTGTCCTAAAACCCTCTCAGCCTATATACGTCCCACAGCTGGGCACAGGAGGCCTGTGCCCAGCTGTGGGACGTATATAGGCTGTAACTTTTACTTATCATATTCTATGGCTACTTAAGAAAAGAAGCAAGAAGAACTAGTAAAACACCAGCCCTACCCAGAAATACTTTTTCTTTTGGAAACGCAAATTAATTTATCTCCTCTTTATCTCTACGTCTCTTCTATTTAAATCTAAAATGTATATTTTGGGTAACTTACAAATATATTAAATGATGAAGATTTTAATATTCTGTTGGAAAATATTCTCTATAATATTGTCTAATAATAGTATTGCTTTATTATTTAGATTTTCGTGGGAAGCCACCTCAAACGTACCAGACCAAAAATTCTAAGACCAGCGACTGGAGCGTTATTAAAGATATAAGGATAAGGACCTTTGTTTAATTATACTGAGACTTATCGTGCTACTGCTAACTTAGCTGATATGCAGCAAGCGGTAAACCTCTTATTACCGATACCGTTACAGCCTATTAAAGTCCACTGCTGAACACGGGCCTCCCCCACAGATTTCCTCATAGGTGGGATATTTGCCATAGTTGCCACGCTTGGTATACGGATTTACAACCGCAGTATTTTTAATTTTTATCGTTATTAGCCATGCTGGTGCTTATCTCCTGAGTTGTTCCCCTCTGTCGCCTCTTACGACATCTAAAGGATGATATGGGGTAGTGGATACCCCTTAATGTTGATGAATATATATATAATATATATATATATATATATATATATATATATATATATATATATATATATATATATATATATATAAACACTCACGCCTGTCACCCAGAGGGGTAGGCAGAGACTACGGACTTCCATTTGGCACGATCCTGACATACCTCTTTCGCCTCCTTTACATCCATATATCTACGCATACATGCTCGTCGGTTAAGGGTACTTCTAACGTGGCCCATTTTCAAAATATCGCCAATTTGGTCGATAAACTTTTTTCTAGGGCGTCCCTTCCCGACTCGGCCGTTCACATCTGCCATGTAAATTTGCTTTGTCACTCTTTCCTCATTCATTCTTTCTACATGACCTAAACACCGAAGCATTCCTTTCTTAATCCTGGTCACAACATCATCTTGCATACCACATTTATCTCCTATCACGCAATTTCTCACCCTGTCATTCAGATTCAACCCTAGCATATTCCTTAAAGACCGCATTTCTACAGCATTTATTCTACTTTCGTGCTTCTTCTGCCACACCCAGCTTTCACTACCATACATTAAAGTAGGGACTAACACAGCATTATGAATCACTATACGTGCCTTTTTTGACACATTTTGGTTCTTCATAATAGAGTGTAGTGCCCCAATCACTCTATTCCCTGCATTTACTCGTCGTTCTATATCTATTATATTCATTAATGTAACCATCATTTGCAACTCAGCCGCCGATGACGCAAATATGACTTGATCATCGGCGTACAAAAGGCATTTGACAGTAAACTCGCCCATTCTTAACCCACATTCTTCATCTTTCAAACTTAGAACTTTGAAACTTTGTTAATATAATATTGCATGCATTTTTAGTAAGCGGTGATACTGATTGTATCATAGCAAGGATATTTAATCTTTGAGATCGCGATAGTTCTTATTGCATATTAAAATTTAATCTACCTCGGATTACTAAAAATCTTAAGGTGGGTGTACGCTAGACAAGCCGAGCACGAACGGAGCATGAGCTGAGCACAAATTCATGTAGTGTGGACTGACTTACAAGCTTCGAATGAGCGCTTCGAGCGTTTGGTTTGTGCTCGACTGTGCTCCACCCATTGTCGTTTTTTTGACGAACACAAAGGGATTTGAATCGCGTGCATTAATTTGCATTTTGTAAACTTCTTGCACACTTGACACCATGAGTAGAGCGGCTAAGCTTGTGCTCAGCTCGTACTCAGCTCCTCTAGCGTAGACACACCTTTATGTATATGTGACATGCGTACACCAAAGGCACACCATTGCATTTTATACGTGGTAGAATGATGCGTCACCTATTTTGTGGATGTAGCACGAATAACTCGGCTTTACCGGGGAAGAACTACGCTCTGAAAGAATACCACCGTAAAATATGCTACTGTGTTTTGTATTTGTGATATAAATGGTGAGTGTAAAGAACCAGAGAGCCTTTTTACTGAAAGCGAGGCATTTCATCTTAGTCTTCGGAGGGGACAACGCAACTGCCTTTTTCTTAATCGAGGATAGATGTAGACCACTTATTTAGGCCATTAGGTGGACTGTATTCTCGTTCATCGACATTATTCTATAAAGAGTGGTAGCTGTGGCAAATAGACACCACCTATCCTTGTTCCGCATAAAAATGCAGATTCATTGTGATTCTTACACTGATATTTTGTGTGAGAGTGGTCCTCTCCCTTGTTACCACATACAAAACAATGACAGGAACCGCAAATATTTCACATAATCTAACTAAATAAATAAAATTGAAGTATATGTTTGTAATATCAAAATAACAGATTTGTACTAAATGCATATGAAAGCACACACACACACACACATATATATATATATATATATATATATATATATATATATATATATATATATATATATATATAGTACCCGGTTGACCGAGCTTTGCTCGGTATTTATCGTTCGATTTTTTTTTATTCGTTTGTTTTGGAAATTATATTTAGATACAAATTACATACTGATGAAATATAAATAATATTTTTTGATCTTAGCGACATAACAGAAAAAACGGAACTGGTTATTTGAATAAAAAATCATGAGTGCAATTATTTTAATTTAAATTTTTGTGTTTTTAAAAAATACTAAAAAAAGGGCTCGAAAAAATAGATTTTCTCAAAAAAGAAAGGAACTTGAAAAAAAAACTACAAAAATTCGGGCGGTGGGTCTGGGCTCGATCCGGGGTTTTACGATTCTGTGACCGCCCATTATACCAATTAAGCTATTTATTTTCATTAACAATCTGTCAAAATTTACCTTCTTATTCTAACGATATTGTAGCAGTTTTTCATTGCCTAAAAACACGGACAAAAAGACATTTTCTAAAAATAAATCCTAGCTAGATCGATTTATTATCCCCGAAACTCCCTGGACACTAAATTTTATGAAAATCGTTGGAGCCGTTTCCGAGATCCCGATTATATATATACATATATACAAGAATTGCTCGTTTAATAGTATGGGATATATATATATATATATATATATATATATATATATATATACAACATGTAACATAATTAACGCACTTTGAGAAAGTAGTTTGTTCAGAATCGTTTACTGAATCGATTCATATCATTTTTAATATAGGTAATTGTTTATCCCAAAAATAATTAAAACTACGTAAATTACAGTCACACTAAATCTATACAGTCAAAACAAACTGAAATGGACCGTAACTTAAGTCAATAAGACTTTTAAGAGTGCAGTTTTATTTGTATTATTACTAATTCTGTCGTTCAATAAAAACAAAGAAAAATGAACTTTATTTCAAGCACGTTAAAGTCTTTGCGTTCGTGGATATGTACTGTGACCACAACATTCTTCCGGAATTAATATAACTAATTTGATAAATAATCAGTGCATAAAAATTTTGAAATAAAAATTCAGTGCATGTATTATGATTATAACATAATATACTAATTGGGGTGTCTGAGGGTGTGCGTTAATTACGTTACATATTGTATATATATATATGGTACCTATAACAAAAAAACACAATTTTTTTAAATATTTGTCTGTGTGTCTGTTTGTTCCGGCTGATCTCCGAAAGGTCTCGACCGATTTCTACGGGACTTGCACTGGCAGATAGTTGATGTTATAAGTAGTAACTTAGGCTGCTTTTATTATAGAAAAAGAATTAGGGTACCGCGCAAAAAAAAAATTTAAACCCATGAAATCGGATGAAGTCGCGGGCAACAGCTACTTTTATGAATACAATTAGAAATCTGACCAGGTACAAACCTTTAAAACAATATTTAAAGCAAAATATCATTTTGTATTTATACAACAAATAATGTATTTACACAAATAAATAATAGAAATCTATCTTACTAGCTGTCGTCACACGTCAGTGCATCTCTTTGATATCTTGGCCGACAGACCTCCTACTATAGAAACCAGAAATAAAATATTCACGTCACATATTGCACGGACGGGGGCTTTGTGCTAACAACCACTTTTAACATCGGACCTGTCAATTTATATTTGCTTGCAATCATTAAAATAGGCGTTGGCACGTATCAACCCATGTTTTACGAAGCTAGTTCGTGCCAGCTACATGGAAACTCCCTGCCCCCCGCTTGCTTTAGTTTTACTGACGATTGAGGGGAGCGCCGTACTTGTTATATTAATTTATATTGGTCAAAAGTTTGAACAAACTATCCGAATGAATAGGTGTCAAGAGTAATGCGTCAGAGAGGGCCCGCAGGGGTGCGGACGTGTAGTGTTAACGGAGCTCATCGCGTTATAATGCTACATAATTCAATTGATTTCCCCGGCACTACCCGCACGCTTCCTCCTAACTTCGTTTGCAGCGTTTTGATATCGGATAGCCGTTTGACGCCTCCTTGTTCAATATTTTCCCCAGGCGATGAAGAACAAAAAAACAACGGGTAAGGATGACTGAGTTTTGTATTAAACATAATAAATAGTTTTACAATAATCAACAAAAATGGGCTTAGTGGTTGTAAGAGTAGGATGGGGATGAGAAGGTGACGTGGCCAACGGGCGCAGAGTAGGCAAACTTTGCGGGCGCAGCGGCATAAGTGACCGGAGCTGGGGCATATGCTACCTTGGTTACAGGGGCTGCTGCGTAGTTGACTGGAGCAGGTGCGTAAGCGAACTTGGTAACTGGGGCCTGAGCATAATCGAGCTTGGTCACTGGAGCGGCATAAGCGACCTTGGCGACAGGTGCAGCGTAGGCAACCTTTACGGGAGCTTCAGTAGGCTGACCCTCATATCGCACAACGGCGTTGAAACCATGCTCGTGGTCAGAGGTATAGTCTACAATACGGTGGACACCATCAGGCTGTACCAGAGAGTAAGAGCCTTGGAGGGAATTGCCGGAACGTTGTTCATGTTGCTGCTTGATGTCGCCGCTTTGGGTGTCGTGAACTGAGTAGCTGAATTCGTAATTGGCAGGTTCTTCTTGTTCTGCGTAGGCTAGTTTGGCGATGGGTGCTGCGGTGTAGGTAACTTTGCCAACTGGTGCCGCGGCGTATACGGTCTTGGCTACAGGTGCCGCGGCGTAGACGGTCTTGGCAACAGGTGCCGCGGCGTAGACGGTCTTGGCAACAGGTGCCGCGGCATAATTGAAAGAAGTTGGCGCATATGTGGCCTGGGTGTAGGGATACACAGGGACGGCGATGGCTGTAGCCGCTGCCACCGCGCACAAGAACACCAGAGTCTGAAAAAATGTTGAATAAATTATTTACAATACCAAATTGTCGAAAATTTAAAGAAGCACTTTGTATATCTAATATTTTCTTATCATAGTTTTTATGGTGTTTCCACATATTGTACATGACTTTTGATGTCTAGTCAGTAAAGTAAATTTATAACCTATAACAAATTGTTAGTATTTATTGTTTCGACCGTCCGATTCGACTAAAACGTTATCTTCGATTATTCGCACAGTTATCTGAATTTGCGAGATATTAAATTGCCAGTAAATTTAGCATAAATCCGATTAATTTCTTCACAATTTTTAGTAACCGCAGACCTTAAGAGAATTGTTTCTCAGCGGCAACAACCCTATTTTCCGTCCCCATCACTCAGCAGATTCAATAGAAATTAATAAAAAATGTCTAGTCATTACTACTCCTTTTTCTTGATTAATGTGACCGTGTAGTGAGGGTGTGAAAATATCCACTACCCCATATTGTCCCGTGGGTGTCGGAGGCGATAGAGGGAATTTGTAACAGGTGATGGGCAGCGGCAGTTTCCTGATAACAACACAAAATAATAAAAAAATGCAGTTGGCACACCGCCTGCCAAGCGTGGCAACTATGGCAAAATTCCCCTTACGAGGCAATCAATGAGGGGAGGCCTATACTCAGCGATGGACTTTTATAGGATATAAAGGATGGGCTGACCGCTCGCTGTAAATTTCAAAGTACGCGAGCAATCCCATGTTCGATCCCGCCGTAATAATCTTTATATATATAAATTACGTGTCACGTTGTTTGTCCGCGATGGACTCCCAAACTACTAAACCGATTTTGATCAAATTTGCACACCGTGTGCAGTTTGGTCCAACTTGAGAGATAGGATAGTTTTTTGCCCATGAGTGACCCACAATTTTTTTTGCGAATTTAATGATTTTAATAGGTCATGATAAAGGGTCGTCGAAAAGGGCAGAACACCGTCTGCCAAGTGCTCAGCGGTGAAGGAAACGTGTCCGTGATATAAGAAAAAATATTTCGAAGACATGATGTGAAGTTCGCCAACACGCATTGGGGCAGCGCGGCAGACAATTCCTCTCCCAAAAACCTTCTCAGAGATGAGAGGAGGCCTGTGCCCAGCAGTGGGACTTATATAGGTTGTAACTTTAACTTTAATTCAATGAAAAGATCGATGGATGACGAACAAAAACTTTAAAAAGATCCGAATCACTTGTTACGTATTGTTTCTCAATGATAGTTATTTCAAGCGTATCACATTTAATATGTTACCATTATATTCTCGAGGTTATACGAAAGTTAACAGTTTTAGAAAAACTACATGAAAAACATGTTATTTGCAATCAGTTTTTATCTATTTAGAGGTATATTTCAAATAAGAATAAATAAAAGTTTAACAGCAACAACAGAGGCACTCAGTTTTTTTCTCTTTTCATGCCAAGTATAATGTTGTCTAATGAAACAAGATGAGACGTATCAAGAGGGCAGGATCAAGCCCATAATTGGGCTTGCTAACTTCTATTGATAGACTAAACTATTTCTACGCCAGCGCCCAAAATAATAGTAAACGGAGAAAATATAGTGCCCTAATATTAGAACTTTCCTTAAATATACAAATTTAAGGAAAGTTTGATCATCATTACGTTTTACATTAAATCACAGAAAATCTAACAACTCTACTTTTATATACAAAATGAGATCTCTTATCCCTAATACGCTTGTCCCAATTTTACTTTCATCGCAAAAAAAAATAAGCCTACTTTGAACTCCATAATAAAGAGATAAATATTTTTACCTTTCTTTTTTTTAATGTATTATTTTTACCTACGAATATGTCTTAATTTTGTATTTGGACCCGTAAAATAAAATTCTTTTATAAAGTCGAGCAGACAAATGATTACGTATTGTACTACATTCCTTGCACACATATTCAATTATATTATTAAAATATGTAAACAGACTTCAGTCATCATGGGCGCTGTTTGAAATATATATGGGGTGTATTTCCTTTGTGAAAGTATATATAATTACCAAATAATAATAAGTTTAATTGGCTAACTAACTTCAAAGTAATCGTATTACTATTTATATTTTTATTCCATTAAAATTTTGGAGTAAGTAGGTAATGTATATGGCAAATTTCCTCATCATCATCATTATCAATATAGCCGTACTCTATTCAACTTCTGAACAAAGCCTTTCTCGCAGGAAAGCCACACCACACGGTCCTGAGCCTCCTGCTTCCATCGACTTCTTGTACATCTTACCAGATCACCACTCTTATCTTGTGAAAAGCCGTTCAGCACTTTACCGGTAGTGCTAAAGTGGGTTTGTAAAGTTAAAAATATAATACCCACAATATATTATGTACAGTTTATACTTTAAGCATTTTGTCGTTTTTAAAACTAAAGAAACGCTAACACCTAGATGCGGACCTTTTACAGGCGATACTGATGATTTCAATACAACAAAAACGGAAATCCTTTTGGTTTTGAGTGCGCTTCTGTATTCAGAGCTTTTGAATTAATAAGTGAACCACACTCACCTTAGCTGCCATGTTGTTTGATTTAGTTGTTGTGAGTTAATGCTATAGCCGTACTAGTGTACTGAGGTTTTTATACTTAACTGTCTATAGTGTTGCGCATGCATTGCCCATCGCAACACATGTGTATGGGTGCGTGGGTCAAAAACTGGATCAAGATTATATAATTTATTCATGGCCAACGGGTACCTAATAGCTTATTTGTCATATTGGTAACAATCTTTAATTAATACAAAAGTTTGAAAGTACGTGAGCTTGGCACACCATAGCACAAGTAGAGTAGTAGATACTCAGGTTAATTGAAATACTATTTTTATAGGATGAGGTAACAAACGAGCACACAGTCCACCTGATGGTAAGTGGTTGCTGTGGCCCATAGACATCTACATCTACCCTCGATTACGAATCAAAATGCAGATACGTTTTCAACCGTGAGGACTAACATGGAATGCCTCGTCTCCAGTAAAAGGGTCTCCGGTTCTCTACACTTACCATACGAAACACAGCAGCATTATGCTGTTTTACGCTGGTATTCTGTGAGAGTGTACCCCGATCGAGCCGACCTAACTATACTATTTTATATGACCTGTCAGAATGTTAGAAAAGAATAACAGTACGTAAATGAAGTCATAGGTTTTCATAATCAATGAAACATCGTTGCGTATTTTTAAATAATATAAATTAATTTAAGCTAAATATTTTTGACAAACCACAAAAAGGAACCAATACAAATTATTTAATGTACTAATATATTAGCAATGTTGTCGATTACCCAAATGGATTTACTATTTAGGAGCCGTGGTAGCTCAGGAGCTTAGCGATCGCTGTAAACCCGGGTTCAAACCCCACCGGCACCAATGAAATTGCTAATTGCAATTTTAAGTGCTGATTTAACACGTTCTCGGTTGTGAAGGAAACCATTGTGAGGAAATCCGCATGTTTAAGAAATAAAAACCAAAAAATATTTCGAAGGCAACATGCCTTTACCCAGCAGTGGGACGTATATGGGCTGTAACTTTAACCCAAATGAATTTACCATAGTCTCCTTTTACGACACCCACCTGAATGCGAGAAACAAATTATTTTAACTCTAAGAGAATTCATAAGATAACTTCAATTCCTTTTAGTTTATATTGTAAGCAACCAGAGTTCAATCCCTGCGCCAATTAAATTGTTAGGCTATTTTTACTTTGTTCTCGGAAGTGATGAAAGCCTTAAGTAAACTCGCATGTCTAAAAACATTAAAAATATTACGACGACACTATGTATCGCTGGGCTTATTTCCTGCTTCTATGGGATTTTATTATTTTTTCTTTTCTCATTCACATATGCACATGGATATGCGGTGTAAATTATTTTGCAAAGCGGCGGCTTTCACGTCATTTTTTGATAACTATCATCAACATCTAAATCAAGAAATCATATCTTTTACAACACCTAATTTAATTGTAAACAATATCAGTGCTAACAATCAGTAGCGCGGGTCACGATGCCTATTATAAAAAAAGAAACCAATGATGTTATCGACGACACAATCTCTTAAGAGCGGTAATATAAATTAAACGATACGTTTACACAGTGATGGACGGGTTTTGATACTTTTTAATTTAAATTCAACATTTTATTCTGATTTAAGTGATACAAAATGTAAATAAAATTTTTGATAAACGTAATTTTTAACTATACAATGGATATCAAATTCTAGGACAATCATGAATCAAATCACAGACGCATTTTAAGAGACAATGTGAAAGTCACCTAACGAAAAGCAGCGGTAATATACTCCTATTTTGTCTTCGATCAATATGAATACTAGATTAAGGGTCAAGAACAAAAATAAGTCACTCAAGTGGCCACGTTTGCACACACGTAAACATCTATAGTTATTTCTTATTATGAAATATAGAAAAAAGATTAATAATATTAACAACTTCACTTTATTATAAACCTTATCACTCAAACATAAAGTTTAAATATTGTTACGAGCTTGAGGTTCGAGATAAAATTACCTAAATTAACACTTTAATTTACTTTACACAAATTAAAGTTAAAACACTAATAATCAAACACACTAATTCACTTAATTCCGCTCCGAAGCTTCGCTTGTGTCGCCGAGTTCAACTCTGCCTCGATCGCATCTTGCAGCGCCTATTTATATAATTAGCAAAGAAGCGTCCCGAACATTCAGGTAAATGCGCGCCAGGCAACGAGTATTCGAGTGTAGATTTTCCAGAAACTTAGTTCTTCGGGTGGCGCTGTCGGTCGAAAGATTTATGATGTCATTTACTGCAAAGCTCCCCTCGCTCTCGTTCCTGACACTAGATGGCGCTAGTACGTTGATTTGAGCGCGGCGTAACACTGCCCCCTCCTAAGACATGCTCGTCCCGAGCATTATCGGCCCCATAATAACGCGCTAGGCGATCCACATGGACGATCTTAGGAGTCCCTCTTGCGCCTTTTTGTAACGGCTCCGCAATGTCAAGGGATGTCCTATCCCGTGGTGCACCAATATTGTACAATTTCGATGCTCCTCTACTCCGTGTCTGAGGTCCCCTCACAGCCGCAAAACTTGTACATGTACGACACCAATCCTCCACATCGTCACGATAATGGACCCAGTAAAACTGTTCTCGGACCTTCAGTAGAGTTCGTTTAACTCCCAGATGGACTCTTGAACGACCATTATGGCACAGCTGTAAAACATTCGGCACTTTAGCTTTAGGGACAACCATTTGCAAACGACAGCTGTCTCTTCGACCATCGTCCCATTTACGGCACAGGACTCCATCCTGAAGCAGCAAGCTGTCCCATTGGGCCCAATAGCTTTTCGTGGTTGAACTCATCGCTGAGACGTCCCTCCACTTAGGCTTGGTAGCACGGGCCTTCATCCATCCCAGAATCGGCTTGATGTCCGGATCTTCCTGCTGTGCATGTCGTAGGCTGTCCTTCCACCCGTTGCTGAGGTGGTCTGTCCTGAGCATCCTCACGGATATCACTTCCTTACTCTCTTGATTACTACCATGGTTGCAATCTTCAGGACAAGGTCTTCTTGACAATGCATCTGCGTTGCCGTGAGATTTCCTGCTGCAGTGTCCGATAGTAAAGTCGTATTCCTGCTGCTGCTGGGCGGTGCTGTTAGCCGCACTTCCTTTCTGAGACCGTTCACCTTCCCTTCCTAGGATGTGCTTAGGGCAGCTGGACCGAAGATGCCCCTTTCCCCACAACCATAGCACCTAGGGCTGTATCTTTTATTGTGGTCGCGAACCGTAACTGCTGTAACCTCCCTAGCGGGAGGTGAACGATGATCCTGTCGCCGCCAGGCAGTGCCGTTAGCTGCACTACCCTCTCGAGATCGATCAACTTCCCTTTCTTCAGTTCGCTTAGGGCAGCTGGATCGTAGATGGCCCTTTTCCCCACAACCATAGCACCTAGGGCTGAATCCTTTGTTGCGGTCGCGAACTGTAGCTGCTGCAACCTCCCTGACGCGATGGGAACGATGATCCTGCCGCACGGCTTCTACCTCCAGTGCATGGGCCAAGGCGTCCTTAAGCGTCTCGTGGTGCCCGAGCCTCACAGCAGCTCTGACTTCCAGGTCGCGGATGCCGTCGATGAATGTTTGCACCAGGTTCCCTCCAATGAGCGCAGGTGCAGACTGGTATGCTTTACGAACCATCTTCTCCACCTCAAGGGCCCACTGCTGCAGGTTTTCGTTGCTGCGTTGCACGCGATCTTTAAGCTGCGCGCGAAAGACGTGTTCCAGGTGAGCGTCACCATATCTTGCCTCCAAGGCCTCAAGAAGCTGCTCATAGGTCACTTTCTTACCGAGAGCTTCCAACACAGTTAAGGCTTGGTCGCACAGGCCTAGGGTGAGTGCAGTCATGGCTTGGCTTTTATTCCAGCCGTTCGCCTCCATGACGGCCTCGAACTGGATTTTGTAGGCCGACCAGGAAGAGGTCCCGTCGAACGGCGGCACTTTGAATCCACGTAGCGAAGGTGCTGCAGCTACTACGGGAGCTGTAGTTCCATCCCCAAGTTTGAGGTCGTTTAGCGTTTTCTTCACGTCAGCCATCACGTTGTCAACCCGATTGTTCACATGGTTGATTCGGGTTTCATGTTCTTCGATTCGGGTTTCAGCTTCCGACAGGCGGTTGTCGTGTTGAGCAACCCTATCCTTCACCTGCCTTATCTCTTTCCCAAAGGCAGCGTGAAGGTCCTTCATGAGGAGCATCTGCTCTTCCGACCGACGAGCCTGTTCCGCTTGCTGACGGGCCTGTTCCTCTTGTCCACTCTGCAGCTGCTGTTTCAACTGACGGACCTGTTCCTCTTGTCGGCGAGCCTGTTCCTCCTGTCGGCGAGCCTGTTCCTCCTATCGGCGAGCCTGTTCCTCTCGTCCGCGCTGCAGCTGCTCCTGTAGCATGGCCATCAGAGCACCTAAGTCAGGTGCCACAGACGTAGAAGCTGCTGACGGACCGGCTTCCGTGGCCGGCGGCTGGCCCTCAGACATCTGCGGCGTTGCACCACCAAATCTCCTCTGGTCCGTCTCCTGCTGGCGTTGACTTCGGGTACGGACACCCTCCGTTTCCTCCTTGGGTAAAATCGGCATTATTTTATCCCACTTCTGACACCAATTGTTACGAGCTTGAGGTTCGTGACAATAAAAATTGCCGATAAAATTACCTAAATTAACACTTTAATTTACTTTACACAAATTAAAGTTAAAACACTAATAATTAAACACACTAATTCACTTAATTCCGCTCCGAAGCTTCGCTTGTGTCGCCGAGTTCCACTCTGCCTCGATCGCATCTTGCAGCGCCTATTTATATAATTAGCAAAGAAGCGTCCCGAACATTCAGGTAAATGCGCGCCAGGCAACGAGTATTCGAGTGTAGATTTTCCAGAAACTTAGTTCTTCGGGTGGCGCTGTCGGTCGAAAGATTTATGATGTCATTTACTGCAAAGCTCCCCTCGCTCTCGTTCCTGACACTAGATGGCGCTAGTACGCTGATTTGAGCGCGGCGTAGCAATATCATTGCAAAATATTGCATATAAAAACTCATACTATATATATAAATATTTATATGTACTATTTAATTCTGTTATATTTTAAGATAAGCACTTAATCATATAAACTTACAGTAGAAAAATAAATTCTTTCCAAAATCTTGGTGTTACGGTGGTTATTTATAAAGCTTTTGGAAGCCCACTGCAACATTTTGACGTTTTAACATTGGCTATGATTGGACCAATATAGTGTATTATTTATGGATTGGACCATAATAATTTGAAATAAGATCACAAAAGTATTTGTGGTCTTATTTTTCGGACTGGTTTTGAAGCGCTTATCGGAAATCTTGTACTATTATTGATCGAAGTATTTTATGCTGTAATTCTGTGTGAGTGTTTATGTCCTTAATCAGTCGGGCCGACGCTACAGCGATAGTTACCAGATAGGGCCACGCTGCCTGGCTCGTGTAAAAATCTGTGATACAGGAGTTCATTGTTCTTGAAGTAAATTTTCTTTGAACGTCACAGAGGCAACTCAAGTTGTCAGTTTTTGGAAGGAAGTAACTTTCAGTATAATATATAATATTCCCTTTGCACATGTTACAATATTACAAATTTACAATTATACATTACACATAAATTTATTTCTATTCTATTTTGGGCATTTCAATGCCTGCTAACAATAATTATTATTTTAGTAATATGTATTTTATCAATAGTAAAAAAAAATACAAAAAACAAAAGCAGTCATAAGGACTGCCGACAGAAGTGAAAACTCAAGGATATATATAGTATACATAGACATAGATGAGACGATGCGTAGTAGACATGCTCGTGACGTGACGTATTGCGCGCAAGCCCCGATGTAGAGGTCAACGGAAAAGCGAACCCATAAGTTTTTCCCCTATAAAAAATTGCTCAATGCACCTAATGAAATTTTCGCTTCAATAAAAACAAAACATTACAGAAATAAAAGATTATATTTGTAGAAGTATTAATAAGTGTCTCTTCTGATGGGATGAAACTACTACACTACCAGAGAGAGACAAGGCGCGAAACAACCAGGTATATATAATGTACTCTGTGGGAACAACGATCCGGACATACTTTCCGATCCACAGATAAAACGACATTAGATCAGTAGTAGATAGATTAAGCAGTCAAAAGTTATTAAGCATAATACTACTCTGTACGTGACACATTATTTTAATTTTTTATAACAAGTATCAAATTCATTATACTATAAAATATTCATTTATTTGTAATATTCATATTTGTACAGACAGATCTAGATTTCACCTTGTAAGTTCTAAGTTAAATCTTTATTTTATTCACTCATTAAATACAACCGGTCAATTTCTTTCATTATTAATTGCAATAACAAGATATGTAGGTGTAACTGAATAAATTGTATAATTTGAATATGTAACATACTCGTAATTAAAATTAATATTATACATGCGTCTATCTGTCTGTACGTTGCTAATGTATTTATTTAATTTATCTACAGTAACAAAATCGTGTCCTAATGAAAAGGGTGTATAGAATTTATGTACAGATGGCTCCGTGGAACAGTGGCTTTGCATGAGTTACGACGCTAAGGGTCGCGGCGCGGGTTCGAATCCCGCACGGAACAAGTATTTGTATGGCCTACAAATAATTGCTCTGGCTCTTTATGTTCGTCCTTGGGCAATTTATGTATGTAAACTGCCTCGACAATACAAGAGAAAATTCTAGTTTTAAAAAATCCCTAGTATATTTGTTATTTCTACACAGATTTAAAATATTATCGTAAATAAGTAGTATTATTGCATCTACATATTTTTATAGTATAATTTTTTATGTCTTATCTTGATTGCAAATAAATGCAAGGCTTCATGGATGCAGTGTGTCAAGGGCTTACGTTATGGTAACATGAGGGCCTTTTTATATAACTGAAATTTTATTGATATAGATTGAATAGCTTCTTATTAAAATGTACTAGTGGTAAGAATTCGACCGTAATTCATTCAATTTTTAGGTTTGTTTATAGCAAAGCTGTATTTAACTTTCAACTGCACGTTAAAACAATAAATGCTTCTCTCCATGACATACACTACAGTAGGTAGTAATTATTTGTTGGCATCATTTTAAAATTCTTTGGCGACAATCTCTACTCTGTGCGACTGTTTGGTACTACAGACTATTACATGTTTGACATTGGTACTATGAAAAAGATTTTTTTTATTTAACATATTTGTAACACCAACTGCTTTCTACACTCCTTCTCCATGCAAACAGTGAAAATATAATCATATAAGTATAGTATACCACACTATTTGCACACAATATAATAAAATGAAGGTACAAAGATTTCCCTTCACGTATTAATATAATATATTACATATATCGATATTTTAGATATGGTTATGAAAAAAAAATCCAATCCACAAAAAGCTTCTTTTGAGATATTTAAGTTTGAATTCAGGGATGAAAGTTACTTCGATGTTTTTTTATAAGATAAGTGACAAACGAGCACACAATCCACCTGATGGTAAGTGTTGGTGGCCCATAGACATGTACATCTTTCCTCGAATACGAATTAAAATGCAGATACGTTGTCATCCGTTAGGATTAAAATGGAATGCCTCGTTTCTAGTAAACTGGGTCTCCGGTTCTCTACACTCACCATACGAAACACAGCAGCATTAAGTTACTATTTTACGCTGGTATTCTCTGAGAGCGTGGTCCTTCCACGGCCGAGCGTACCTATTCGTGCTACAACTATAATGTAGCTGGGATATAGGATATAGGATAACTGCAGCGTGGCTCCACCATACGTAGTTTTGCTTTTTATTTTGTGTAACTGGTATTATTTTTATAACTAAATATATATGTATGAAATTGAAGTCCCTAATGTATGTAATGGTGATCTTTTTTGCATAACAACGTCCAGTTGACATCACTTAGTAAGTAGTAAGAATGTATTGATTTACGTAATGTACCAATTTTGTAATGCCAACCAAAATTAGATCAATGACCATGTAACGATAAATATACAAAAGTGTCTCGTTAAACCAGTTTCTCATGGAGTACGGCCAAGTTTTAGACTAACATGTGTCAAAATTATTGCATTACTGCCATAAGTAATTCATATTTAACACTGTCATAAAAAAACCATGGTAGCTCAAATTATTAGCGCTCGCTGTAAATTAAACCCGGGTTCGATCCCCGCCGGCACTTTTGTTTTTTATTTGCAATATTAAGTGCTGATTTACTACTTGTTCAGCAGTGAAGGAAAACATCGTGAGGAAACCTGCATGTCTAATAAATAAGAAAAAAATTGGTTGACCCTGCAGGGTGCAGGCCATCCCTGGAACTTCCCGCTAATTTCAAATGCAAAGCGCTCTAAATTTCACCAAATTATGTTGCGAAATCTCGAAGTTATGTAAAAGAAACGTTTTTTTAAATTCTTTCTACTTCGATATCTCACGAACGAATGAACCAATTTTTATTTTCCAAACGGCATTCGACGTCATTTTTTGAGGTTAAGAGCTGATTAGTTTTGAAATCGATCAGTAAAGCCGTTTAAAAGTTATTCCAAAAAACAGTTTTTCAAAATTTTTATTTTTGAGATTTCTTAAAATCTACTCGTTCGAATCAGTTCATATTATCACCAAATCTTTTCCACATTGAGATCTTTAGAACACAGCAAACTGCATCTCAATCGATCAAGACGTTAAAAAGTTATGAAATAGCTTCCAGGGATCGCAAAACGTCGAGATCTGACGAAAACTCGATTTTCCAAAAACGTGATGAAACCAATAACTTCCCTATTTTTGAAAATTTTAAATTTTCTTAGCGGGAAGTTAAAAATATTTCGAAGACATGTGAAATTCGCCAACACGCATTGGGGAAGCGCGGTGGACATTCTCTTGCCCTAAAACCCTCTTGAAAATGAAAGGAGGTCTTTGCCCAGCGGCGGGACGTAAATAGGCTGTAACTAACTGGCGTTAAATAAATCCAAAAATTAATTCTAAAATAATATTTAAAAAACCTGGCTCGATCTTTTGTTGCCACTGCAACAAGACTGCAACACCATGTTTATTGAGGTAGAAAATCTGGCTTAATTAAAGATTTTTTTCTTAAAGAAACTTTTTATTTTTGTTTTATAATGAATGACAATACGAAAGGATGGTAGCTTTGCTTCTATTTGTTCAACGGTGGAAAGGGGAACAGAAATTATATTATTAAACCCAATTAATCACCCATGGACAATCATGCAGTTCCGGCCCTACTGTTTAATATAGGTATTATATATGTATCTGTAGAATACCAAGAGACTGGCCTCTGTACACCTGCATTCGCTAGCACTGAGCAAATTACTGGAAATCAAATAGGGTTTATCAATAATTCCTGTCTTCATTGAAAAAGACGCTGATTTATATTTTTTAAACGTGAAATTTTCGCATATTTTGATGATACAGTTATTTTAACGCTTTGACAGCCGACACAGTTTTTTAGCGCGCATTCTCTGGTACGTCGGCCATTTATTAATATATTGTAAGATTTTTAGAAAAATAATTATAAGTGCTATATGCATAATTTTTCTTTATTTCTTTTAAGTATTATCTATTTTAAAGATATAATTATAAATATATTATTATTGATTTGAAAATTATACCTTAAATAGTGTGCGAAAATGAAAAACAAAAACAAAAACTCTAACATAAATGTATTCATAATATATCAACCAACGTAATTTGTAATTGTGTGATTTTTTTTAATAGGAAATAGTTTCTTTTCGTCCACCTTTCCCAGTTACTTTCTTCAATAATTCAGCACTCTTGCCACTTCGTTTTTTCGGTGCTCGACCTAGCGAGCAATGATGCCGCAGCGCAGCAGACATAACCCTTCCTCACGCCTACACCCTGCACCGCATTTCGATAAATAATGCATGTATGTGTAGCCAAAGAAACACCCTCAGCCAAAGTTACACTCCGATGACGTACTAAATGTGTGATTTTTTTAAAACGATATGAAAGTTGATCACGTACTCGGTACGTCATCGGCGTCCTGAGGAAAGATCTTCATCACGTACCCGATACGTGATCGGCTGTTAAAGTGTCTATCTAAATGTATGAACATTATATATCAAGAAATTAGACCATTTCTTACCGTGGTAGTCCCACTCTGCAGCTACATTATAGTTGTAGCACGAATGGGTCAGCTCGACCGGGGCAGGACCACGCTCTCACAGAATACCAGCGTAAAATAGTAGCTTAATACTGCTGTGTTTTGTATGGTGAGTGTACAGAACCGAAGACTCTTTTTACTGGAATTGAGACATTCCATCTTAGTCCTCAAGGGTGACAATGCATTTGCATTTTGATTCATAATATATAATAATCTTAAAGTAGGTATAGTCCTTATAATGATAAAAAAATGTTGAATGAAATTATACATATACAACATGTAACATAATTAACGCACTTTGAGAAAGTAGTTTGTTCAGAATCGTTTATTGAATCGATTCCTATCATTTTTAATATAGGAAATTTCTCATCCCAAAAATAATTAAAACTACGTAAATTACAGTCACACTAAATCTGTACAATCAAAACAAACTGAAATGGACCGTAACTTAAGGCAATAAGACTTTAAAGAAAGCAGTTTTATTTGTATTATTACCAATTTTGTCATTCAATAGAAATAAAGAAAAATAAACTTTATTTCAAGCAAGTTAAAGTATTTGCGTTCGTGGATTTGTAGTGTGACCACAACAGTCTTCCGGAATTAATATAACTTATTTGATTAATAATCAGTGCATAAAAATGTTTAACTAAAAATTCAGTGTATGTATTATGATTATAAGATAATATACTAAGGAACTAGTCCGCTTAGAACTTGAATACAAATACATCAAGTTTGTATCCGCCTGCAAATTATGAGTCAAATATGTTTTAGAGTTCGTGTATCAATCAATATATAGAGTGTAAATAAAATTGATTTGTCTGGCTGTCATATCAAAGTAACTGCCTTTTATTGAGCTGAGGAGGTCACTTGTATACCATTAAGACCTGAGTAAATATTATAAAATTTTTGACCGTCTCCCTGGGCTCTTCATCGGTTTGGCTGAACAGATTGCTGTGAAATTTCTCTAACGACAGAGAGCAATGCCAGGAATAATCTAGGCTACATTTTATCCGAAAAACTAGAAGAATTTTTTTTCAAGAAATCGAAAAATTTGAGAATTAAATGGCTTTTAGTGATTATTTAATAATATCTTTAAATCACAGACATAACATTAATAAATTTCAACCAGACGGTGCCGGGGTGGGTCACTAGTCGTCAAAAATATTGCTTTAGTGGTGAAACGTCAGTGGCTTGTCCACAAACTCTGAAGTTCATGGGTTCCAATCCGCTATTCGGCTACTGTCGTCAACCACTCCTCACCCAAGCATTTTTAACTTTATTGGAGTGATTAGCGGGAATATAATTATTGTTAAAAGCATTAATAGTATTTTTTTTAAATGGCGCATGTCAGACGCGCGATTTGAGTTTAGGTATATTTCTTATCACAGAGTAACTGTGATGTTAGTGTTGTTAGTTATCTATCCTATTTAGCTTTTACAGCTTCATCTAATACAGGGCTATCAGGCCACGAGTTGTCTAAAAGAAGGGAAAGGCGATGATGATGGTGGTGGTGGTATATGATTTGCTTTTGTTTCAAATCATCATGTCAATTTAGTACTTCTTATTTTATTCTTAATTATATAACGAATATTTTTTTAGAATTGATGTTATTGGTCTATTGCCACTTTACTTCACAGGTCTGTTAGAACGTCAGTTACTTTAGTTCAACTGCGAATATTCTCATTTCTAAGTCTACCACGCGGAAAAACTCCGAGCAAAATCTTGTGCTTAACTTGCGTCTCAGCAACCTTAACCTACCTCATTCAACCAGCAGTGCAGGACTGTCTACACCTAAGGTTCATACCGTCGTGTTGCCGTCACAAGCAACACGCACTGACCAAGTATGATAGTAGCCAAGTACTGCCTTATAATAGGTTTGTATTATTATTATTATTTTGTATTATTATTTTATAATAGGTTTGTATTTTTTGTATTATTATTTTATATGATCGGTTTGTATTATTATTTTACGAATTTATTTAATCTGGATTAACCAGTACGCACAAGCTGTAAGAAAGTGCCCAAACATAAGAATCCGGAGCGGGCCACAAGTAGACCCATTGACAACACTCGGCGAATGCCGGTCAAGGGCTTTGCGGCCGAGAAACTTGATTATCTTCCCGCCAAAAATTAGGGTCTGCCGAACCGTTAAATTACTATAACATGATTATTGACGAAGAGAAACATTTTGAGCTCAATCTAAAGTGGTCAGAGAACATAATATACGATAGTAATATGTAGTTATATTATTAAACGTGACCGCTCGATTCTGGTGCTGCGGGCTATGTGTTTGAATTGGAACAACTACTTCTATGGCCTACATAATAATTGTTTCTGATCTTGAGGTCTTAAATTTTAATAATCTGCAAAATATTTATTTAATACGCTTTCACGATACAGAGAAATTCCTGATAACGGAGATAAACGAGCAAAGAGTCCACCTGATGGTAATGGTTGCAGTAATCCACAAAGAGACACGCGTTTTCATCCTTAGGGACTATAGCGGTGATATAGTCTATTGTTTTATTAAACATAATTAAATAGAATGGAAGAATAATAGAAGGAACTCCAGTTCTGGTCACTCATCTTTCAAAACATGGCATCATTATACGCTTGTATTCTAAAGGAATGTTGTCTCTTCGCGCCCCTGGTTGAGACCTGATGCAACGATATACAATGTCACTACCACGTATGTAAAAGTACCACACAATACATAACTGTAGGATCAATAATTAAAATAAAATAAAAGTTTCATTTGGGCAAAATATCTTAGAATAGCTGACCCTGCACCGGACAAATAATTCTCGGAACCAGTTTCCGAATTTCACACATACTCGTCTGTTAACGAAGTTAAGGTCAGACGCAGCGTAACTCGAGTGCATTATTAGTAATCATTGATTTCACTTTTAAATTAATGGATATAAAAATAAAAATATTTTGCAGATATTTAAAATACTATACACATTGGGCAACGCAGCTAAAACCCTCTCAGAAACGAATACATATAGATTATAGATATAGGCTGTCACTTAACGTGTATAGCCAGGCCAGTTCCGTAGAAAGTTCTAAAGATTCATCTTCCCAAAGCTAATTAAGTATGCAATAAGTATGAATGTCCTAACATGATGATATTCTTCATAAATAAGTTATAGTAGGTAGTTATAGTTATAGTACATATAGTAGTAGGTAGGTTATAACTACCGTATTTACCGTTCCGCACAAATGTACTGTATTTGCTGCACTTGGTCACTCGTTCTACGAATGTCAAAGTCCAATTCGGAACATAAGCTTCCGGTTAGATTGCCTCATAAGAAGGATCTTTGCCATAGTTGCTTCGCATGCGGGTTGGCACCGCAGTATTTATTTTCTGGTTATTAGAAATGCGCTGCTGCTGATCTTTTGGGTCGTTTCCCTATCGCATTTTAGGACACCACGGGACAAAATAGAGTAGTGAGGGTAGTGTGATCGTCCGGTTTATATCGTCACTTTCTTATAACTCAAAAACTACAGCTTTGTTTGAACTGATGGCTTTCCGATACGATAACTATTCATTGGTCAATCAAATAATAAAGGACCAAAGAGGCGATGCTTTATCGAAGCCATTTTGAACAGTTAACATTATAATAAATATTTCAGTCGATTTTAGTACGCGTATGGTATAGTGTAGTAAATATTTTTAATGGATTTTTCGAAGTGTTCCTAGTTATTTCCTAAGCTCCCAAACAGCTAAGCTAAGCTAAAGCTTCCAAAAATAGCAAACATATTTTTTACCTAATATATTAGAGTACACGACTTTGTGATTTTGTCTCTATCCTTCTAGTTTTGGTTTTATAGGAAGGCAAAGCTTAAGATGACCATATTACCGTCACGTACCTTAGTGGATATTCTTATGCCACCACTACCGATAAACCTACGTATGATCCGTAAATATGTATAATTAACAGAAGTCTGAAAAACTACCTATGTGACTTATGTTACTCCTCTTGCTATGTTAAGCCTACTTTAAAATGCACCATAGTCTCGTGCTATACGTTGTATTAATATCATCTCACAAGATTGACATATTAAAAGCAGAAAGACGAAATTCGTATTAGCTGCATACGAATGCGTTGTGTTAAATTATGTAATAACTTATTTTAAATTCATACTAACATTTGTTTTTCTTTTTCGGACGTGGGTTGGTGGGCTCCGGTGAGAAGGGTGTCTTCCCCCCCCCCCTCCTACCACTGCAGCTGAAGTGGAGTCGCGGGGGAAGAGGAGTGTTAGTATCTTGAGGCGCCACTCTCTTTATCCTCCGTGGACGAAACATGGTTGGCGGCAAAACCACAAACAAGATCCACTGCTAGGGTCGGGAAAACTGGTGCTGCCGAGTTCTCGTTTTTTTCTGGCCCCATGCCAGAGACCTCCATATATCGAGTTCGGGAGGTCTATTACACAAATGGAGCTCAGGCCGCGGAGGAAAGCATGCCTTCTGTTCCTGGTGCGCCTTACCTGAAAGGGAAAAGGGGGAGAAGTCTTCCCTCAAGGAAAGGCTGCCATGGGCCCGTCGGCGCTAGAAAGGGGCGCAGATATGTGCGAAAGCGTCCCCGTGACCCTGCCAATATGGACTATGGACTGCAAGAAAGCTTGCGATCTAGCCGAAATGTGAGTGATGCTAGAGTCAAAGCGTTGTCACATTGATGAGTTATCAAAATGATTGACTTTTTTTTGACTGTACATCAGTAAATCTACGGTGACCATCCTCGTAGAACTTCAGTGCGAACATGTTTTGCAGTGCTATAAATAATTACAACGTAATAAAAATTATACTCCTAACTTCGCAAACTGGAGGTTGTCATCATTTATCTGGCTTAATTTTTACTTGTAAGAACGCTTAATTTCGTACAGTTTGGATGTTTTTACGTTATATTTGGTTTTCATCGAAAACGTATTGGTAACTCTTTATATTCATTAAATATCATATTCAAATGTCGCAAGTCGACTGTAAAAACAAAGGAGGAGCGTGGTTTCCGGTTTTAAAGTATACCAGGTACCTATACCTCTAAATCTGAAAACAATATCGTACAACCAGTTCGTGTTGCCAGTGATGACAAATGGATCTGACACGTGGTCCTTTACTGCTAGCCGTATGAGGAACTTAAGGTCGCTCGGTGAGTTACGGAGAGGGTCATGCTCGGGCTTTCTCTACGTGATAGATTTAAAAATAAGTATATACGCAGTAGAACCAGAGTAACAGACATAGCCCGACGGATTAGTAAGCTGAAGCCTACCAAATAACTCGAAGAACCGACAACGGATGGGAAAGAAAGATTCTCGAGTGGCAGCCACGTACCGACAGGCGAAGTGTAGGGCGACCGCTCACTAGATGGAATAACGACCTGGTAAGACATGGAGGAAGTCGATAGATGCAGGTGGCTCAGGACCGTGCTTTGTAGCGATACTCGAGGGAGGCCTATGTTCAGCAGTGGCTCCTGAAGGTCTGTAATGAGTAGTTGAATGAATTAATGTATGGTATAGGTAGGTATAATGAGTGTAATCGCAAACACTTACTTTTTTTTCAAAAATGTTTGTTTCAGCTTTGTTTCGAACATACGAATACAACCCACGAGTAGTACCTACAAATGTAACCAGTCTCTCTGACTCACAGGCCACGCCAGCGTCATGTTTCAAATATGTCATAAACGTCTCATTTCTGAAATCGTATCATGTCAATCGACTGACTCCGAAGTAATGCAGTGTCGGGTTCGACCTTCACCTCTTAGTGCATTGTAATCTTTATGTCACCCAGGCCCAAAATACACGCCACAGATGCAGTATAAAAAGTGTCGCAGGTCGCAAAACAATATAGTTCAACCTCAACAATTCAAGTAACAACAATGGCAGCCAAGGTACTACTAAAGTTTGTGTAGATTTTAAATATTAATTTTCTTAAAAAATAGGTACAGGTATAGGTACTTTGGTCGTTTTTGTACCTACTTATATTTTCTACGATAGCCCCACCCCATCGTCTGCCAAGCGTGATGTTTACGCCAAATTATATTCCCTACTATTGGAGAAGCCCGTATTCTAAAGTCAAGTACTTAACGGCTAATGAAGAAATGTAGGCAATGCATTTTAAATATCGACTTTCACTTTAAAATTTATTTAACAATTGCTTATTATTTGAATATAAATATTATTATTATTTTTAATTTTTATGTGAGTCGTTCTTGTGTATATTTATTTATATAGGTATGTAATTGGTTTCTCGGAAACGACTTTTGCAATTTGGATGAAATTTTGTACATACATAGGTAATGTTTTACTTTCCAAGTTTAACTAGATAGGTTTCGCCCTGACAAGTTTACATTTTTTCTTCTATCGTCGAGCAAAATTGGTCGCTCGGGTACATATACTACATTTTTATGAGCTCATAGATCACGAGGCGAGCACTTACTTTAACATTTCACAATACGCAAACAAACCGAATGCCATCCCCACCAGCACTAATGTTATTTTAAAAGCCGATAAATAAGTGTTCAACGTAGACAATATGAGTGTACCTGCATGTCTGAGTTATTAAAAAAAATCAGCTAACACGTAAAAGGACAGCTCGACAGTCTTTTCGCTGCTACAAACTCTCTCAGAAATAAGTAAGATGTATATAGGATGTTACTTTCTATTTATATAAAAGTCACATTTCGTCTTGATATAATAATAAATATTAATGTCCTCCAGACCGAATTTTGATCACTGCGATTAGTTTTAACGGAGGCTAGCAATCTGCGCAGGACAGGACCACAGTTTCCGAGCGTATGCGCAAGCACAAGTGCTCTCTCTATTCCCTCACTCTCATAGATTCGATGGGCGGTAAACCGACAAGACTGGAGAGAGATCAGGATCTGGGTAGGACCAACGGCTTTACGTGCTTTTCTAGTCACTGGGGTGAAACACCTCCATATTTCTTACTCTGGGCTTCTACACATAAATGCTTGACAGAAAAACGCAATAACTTATAATTTTTTGACCTGACCCGTCATTCGAACTCGAGACCTCAATTATTTACAATTTGTGAATTTTCATTTCAGTTCTTCATTCTCGTCTCTCTGGCGGTCGCGGTCTCGGCCCTACCCGTCGTCCCACTTGCCCAGGTGGCCTACGCTGAACCCGAGGCGCCCGCACACTACGAATTCCAATATTCCGTCCACGACGAACACAGCGGCGACATCAAGCAACAACATGAAGCCCGCGCTGGTGATGCCCTTCAGGGCTCTTACTCCTTGGTACAGCCCGATGGTGTACACCGCGTTGTGGACTACACCGCCGACAAAGAGCACGGTTTCAACGCCATAGTTCGTTATGAAGGACACCCCACTGCAGCACCAGCGAAGATTGCTTACGCTTCAGCCCCCGTTGCATATGCAGCGCCAAAGTTCGCATACGCCCCCGTCGCCAAGTTTGCCTACGCCGCCCCCGTAGCCAAGGTTGCCTACTCCTCTCCTCTTACCCAAGTTACCTTCTCCTCTCCGACCATCTCCTACCACCACTAGACTGTTGAATAATGTTATATATAATTGTTGAAGTTGACCTATTTATTGGTACGGTGTAATTTACAAATTACTTATTGACATTTTATCATTGTTAGTCATTTAAAAACAATATAAAAGTCATGGCTTAAAATAACGAATCGTTATTATTTCCTTCTAACGTCAGTTTATACTAAATCTATGACCTAAATACAAAATGCATTACAGGCTGAACAATGCTGCTGAACAAATCCTCCGGTCAATTATTTTAATAATATTTCTACGGTTTTTTTAAAGAGTAGGCTGCCAAAGAGCACACAATCCACCTGATGGTAACTGTATGTTGTGGCCCATAGACATCTACACTTATCCTCAAATCAATTACCAAAATCTAGATGCTTTTTTACCCCTGAGGACTAAGATGGAATGCCTCGTTTCAAGTAAAAAGGGTCTCCGGTTCTCAACACTCATCATACGAAACACAGCAACATTAAGATGCTATTTTACTATTTTTATTCTGTGAGAGCGTGGTCCTACCCCCAGCGAGCCAACCCATTCCTGCTACAACCATAATATATCAGCATCTTGACTCTACCACGTAAAAAACACGTCTTGCTAGATTAAAAAAATTACATATAAACTATATATTGGTAACTTTTAGGATGTAGGCCTGCATTTTCTACAGCTTGAGGGTTTTTCATATTGTAGCAGAACTATATAATATTGTTAACCAAGTTAAGGTCAGTCGCAGCGTTACTCGAGCGCATTATTAGTAATCATTGATTTCACCTTTAAATAAATGTTTATAAATAATTGCCACCTCCTGGTATAATTCTACTACGGCAACAACTGCCGAATGTTGTCTAAAACTGTCAACTATAATATTGTAGTAGCGATATTGATTTTGGGAATATAACACTATGCTCTAACACAAGCAGAGGCACGCCTTATTTATATATATTTATTTATACAGAGTATAATATATCCATAATAAATTTTATAATACATTCATTATCCATTAGTGTAATCCGTTAGTGTGACTGCTGATCATGAGGTCCTAGGTTCAAGTCTCTCGTGTTGCCAAAAATCAATTACTGAGTTTTTGCATCAAGAAATTCTCAATAGCTGCCCGAAATCAAGAAGTTGGCGGTGTCTCACCCCATACCTAGGAAATCACGTAAATGCGTTAGTCCTGCACCTGATCTCTCTCCGATCGTGTCGGTTTACCGTCCCATCGGATTATGAGTGTGAGAGAATAGAGAGTGCACCTGTGCTTGCGCATACACTTGGGCGCTATAATCCTGTCCTGCGCCGATGGCTAGTAACCGATGGCTAGTCTCCGTTTGGGCAGGCTGCCGTGACCGAAATTTGGTCTGAAGGACATAAGTAGTATAAGCTGCCATTAGGTCTAACGCATACGGACTGTGAGAAAGCCTGCGATCTAGTCTAGCCGAAATGTAATCGATACCACAGTCAAAGCGTTGTGAGTTGATGAGGAATTAAATATTTGTATAGGCGACTACGTTGGCTATCCGAATACAGAACTATATCACGAACACGTATTGCACTGTTATAAATAATTACAACTCAATAACAAGAAGAAGAAGAAGTATGTTAGGGCTGAATCTGAGTGACAGGGTGAGAAACTGTGTGATAAAAGAAGAGTGTGGGTGTGGTTTACAAGATGATGCGGTGACCAGGATTAAGAAAGGAATGCTTCGGTGGTTTGGTCATGTAGAAAGAATGAATAAGGAAAGTCTGACAAAGCAAATATATGATGCAGAAGTGAATAGAAGAGCCGGAAAGGGACGTCCTATGCGAATGGTGTCGACCAAATTAAAAATGGGCCGACGAGCATGTATGCGTAGGTATACGGATGTGAAAGAGGCGAGAGAGGTATATCAGGATCGTGCTAAATTGAAGTCTGTCTCTGCCTACCCCTCTGGGTGACAGGCGTGAGTGTTTATGTTTGTGTATTATGTTATGTATGTTTAACTCAATAACCGCTATAGCTTCGCAATCTTGAGGTTGTCATCATTTATCTGGCTTAATCCGTTGCAAGGATTCTTAATTTCATACAGTTTGGATGTCTTAACGTTATTTATTGGTTTTCATCGAATAAGTATTGGTAAATCTTTACATTCATGAAATGTCATACTCAAATCTCATTTTATTTTTGTTAATTATGTCGGATGTTGCAAGTCGACTGTGAAAACTGGCCATTGACATAAAGTAAATAGCTTTTTGGGTTTTATAAAACTGAAGGTCTGTAGCTATCATAATAGGACGCTGTTCTTCTGTTCTGAGTAGAGCGATCGCGTAATTTTAGATCGCTGTCGAATTGATTTTGACGTTTAACCTATGGTTTCATCGAATTGTGTAAATGTAGAAACGGCGCAGTGGCGCTTTAAGCATATCCACTACCCCATATCGTCCTGAGGGTGGCGTAAAAGCCGACAGAAAGAGAATGAAACAGGAGACGGGCAGGAACGTCTTCCTGATGATAACTCCTAATAATAAAAAACCGTAGTTCATAACCAATAGGGATAGGTAAAAAAGTTACAGCCTATATATGTCCCACAGCTGAGCACAGGCCTCCCCTCATTTCTGAGAGGTTTTGGAGAGATATGGAGAGCCGTGGTAGCTCAGATGGTTAACGCTCGCTGTAAATATAATAGGGATAGGTATATGACGCAATCTATAGAATTGGCATACGTTCAGCTGTGGATTTTTTATAGACTGTAATGGGTTAAATGGAAGGAATACTTTTCAGTAACTTATAGGGATCTGTCCTACCAAAAATTATATCTGGATAGGTACCAGCCGAGCAATTGCGTAATTCTGATATGAATAATGTTTAGATTCATTGTCTGATGTCAAGTTTGACATTTGTTTATGTGTATTATGTAAATGTAGGTATAAGTATCGATGACAGGACACGGTCAAAGATTCCCACCAGCACTAACATACTCAATACATACAAAATAAATCAAATAACAGAGTAATAAAACGTACGTGTACGTGATAGGTGGTTCTATATGTATCTGCAGCTACATTATAGTTGTAGCACGAGTAATATCAGCTCACTACTGCTGTGTTTCGTATGGTGAGTGTAAAGCACTGGAGACCGTTTTTACTGAAAAACTGAGGCATTCTGCAACAACGCATCTGCATTTTGATTCTTAATTGAGGATAAATGTGGAAGTCTAATGTCTGTGGGTCACAGCATCCACTTACCGCCAAGTGGACTGCGTACTTGCTTGTCACTTATTCTATAAACGAAACTGAAATTGCCAATCCACCCGCAGAGCGTGATAAGTATGACAAACATCCCACTTATAAGGCAATATATATGGGAGGGCTACGTTCATCACTGGGCTTTGTTAGTGGGGCTCGATAGGCTGTAATGGATAAATGAACCTACAAGAAGGAAAGAAAAAGGAAAGAAAATTGTGATAACTGCAAAATGACCACGGTGACACGATACACCGCGATTGTGTTAATATAAAAAGAACTTTATTTTTAAAATTATTTCATTCCTAACATTTTTTTTTTCAAAAACGTTGAAACCACTTCATATGAATACTGGACTGCTGGTCATGGCAACTTTTCAGAGAGCCATTATAATAACAAGTTGTGATGCATCATCTGAGATTTTAAGGATGACCAAGTAAAGTTCTTTTTCTTTCTTTTCTTTCTTTAAGGATAACTAAGTAAAGTTCGGAGTTAGTTGAAGGTATCAACGAGTTGCAGCGGCTACTTACAATCAGTTGGACCGTCAGCTCGGCCTTGCCGCCTTAGGGCTGGATATTTTTCTCAGATTTTATAATGAAGTCAGAAAACATACAAAATAATCATTAAAGTCGGAAATCCGTGTGGCAGCGGTGTAAGAATATCCACTACCCCATATCATGCTATGCGTGTCGTATGGGGCGACACAGGGAAACCGAAACAGAGGACGGACAGCAGCATCTACCTGATAACAACTCAAAATAATTGAAAAACTGCGATTGCCAACGCGCCTGCCAAGCGTGGCAACTACGGGAAATACTACCCCTCGGAGGTAATCTATGGGGGAGGCCTTTGTTCAGGAACGGACTTTATAGACTGTACTGGATAGTGGAACGTCGGTTCGTGATTGATGAATACATCGCGTAATATATACAGGTTGTCCAAAAACTCAACGTCAAACCGAAACGGAGTGACGGGATTGACTGTAACCATAATGAGAAAAATCAAAAAAAAATCTTTCTCATGCATCAGCTCATGGTCATGTCCACTATCCATCTCTCTTACTATTTTGCCGTAAAATTAAGAACCTACCAAGAGCTTATGCGAATTAAAAAAAATTTGAACTGAGTAAAATGGGTTAGCAAAAATCGTGTTACTCCAGGTTTTTATTTTTTTACTAGTTTTTTTAGTGTGAAACTAACAAGTATTGTACCATTTTACAATCCTGAATAAACGCAAACTTTTAATGGCACTTGCCAAGGCACTTTAGTACTATTTTTTTAAAGGAGGGCCTTTCAAAGTCGGCAAATTTTGAAAATTTTAAATTCATAGCTTAACAAATAGTCTTAATTCTAGAAAACTTGGGGTAGTTGTGTCATTATTTTTGACTGTAGTTCTAGAAATAGTTACGGATAGGGTTGCGGTTCCAAGGTTTAAATGAACAAAAATAATAGAAATTAACCACAATAACCGAAAAATGGTTACAGTTTGACCATATGTCAAGGTTTTTCTTAAATGTCCATAATTTTCAAACTGCATGGGATAGATTTTTTTCTAATTTTTCTCATGATGGTTAAAATCGATCCTGTCACCCCGTTTCGGCTTGACGTTGAGTTCCAGGACCTCCTGTATACAAAAAAGGGCATACACATACAGTCAAAATGAGATACTCCTTTTTTTAAGTTTTCTAAAAATATCTACTCATGCTTTTTCTTGTGTAGGTCAGTTTCAATTGATTTTCTGATATTCTCTTTCACTGTAGGAAGCCGCGAACAAACCGAGTTTGAGCCCTACCGGTACCAATTAAATAGTAAATTTCAATTTTAAGTGCCGATTTATTGGGTTCTGCGGTGAAAGAAAACTTCGTGAGGAACCCTGCATGTCTAAGGAATGAAATAATTTGTGAACATATCATCATCATCATCATTACAGCCCTTCACAAGTCCACTGCCTCCGGCCTCCCCCAAGGTACGCAATTATGGCACATAACATAACTAATGGCACTAAAGAACATATGAAGTCCACTAATATGCACTTAAACACCGTGCTGGGCATGTGGCTCCATAACCCTCTCAGAAATGACAGAAGGACCGCTCACTAGATAGAATGACGACCTGGTAAGAACTGCAAAACGTCAATGCAGGTGGCTCAGGACCGTGCTTGTAGCGATACTCGAGGGAGGCCTATATTCAGCAGTGGCTTCTGGAGGTCTGTAATGAATAATTGAACGAATTAATGTATAGTATAAGTAGGTATAATGAGTGTAATCGCAAACACTTACCTTTGTTTTCTTTTTCAAAAATGTTTGTTTCAGCTATGTTTCGAACAAACGAATACAACCCACGAGTAGTACAACTGTAGCCAGTCTCTGTGACTCACAGGCGATGCCAGCGTCATGTTTCAAATATGTCATAAATGTCTCATTTCCGAAATCGTATCATGTCAATCGCCTGGCTCCGAAGTAATGCAGTGTTGGGTTCGACCTTCACCTTTTAGTGCACTGTGCACTGTACCCGCTTAATTGTGACCCACAGCCCGCGGCAGTCTGTATGTCACCCAGGCCCAAAATACACGCCACAGATGCAGTATATAAAGTGTCGCAGGTCGCAAAACAATATAGTTCAACCTCAACAATTCAAGTAACAACAATGGCAGCCAAGGTATTACTAAACTTTGTGTAGATTTTAAGTTTATTTAAATATTGGTTTTCTTAAAAAATAGGTACTTTGTTTTTTTTGGTATCTTCTTCTATTTTCTACGATAGCCCCATCGCCCGCCAAGCGTGATTTTTACGCCAAATCTTCCCTATATTGGAGAAGCCCACATTCTAAAGTCAAGTACATAAAGGCTAATGAAGAAATGTAGGCTATGCGTTTTAAATTTCCACTTTCACTTTAACGTTTATTTAACATGTGTTTATTATTTGAATATAGGCATTATTGATTTTTTGTTAATTTTTATGTGAGTCATTCTTGTAAATATTTATTTATATAAGTATGTAATTGGTTTCTCGGAAACGACTATTGCAATTTGGATGAAATTTTGTACTTAGGTAATGTTAGGGAATCTGCGTAGGACAGGACCACATTTTCCAAGAGTGTACGCAAGCACAAGTGCTCTCTCTATTCCCTCACTCTCACAGTCCGATGGGGCGATAAACTGCCTGTCAGTCACCGGAGAGAAGTTAGGCGCAGGAGCAACGGCTTTACGTGCTTTTTTAGTCACTGGGGTGAAACACCGCCATATTTCTTACTCTGAGTTTGACAGAAAAACGCAATCACTTATAATTTTTTGACCTGACCCGTCATTAGAACTCGAGACCTCTAGATCAACAGTCAAGTTTACGACCACTTGACCAACGAGACCAACGAGGTAATCAAAGTCTTGATATAACAATGTTACTTATTTACAGTTTGTGAATTTTCATTTCAGTTCTTCATTCTCGTCTCTCTGGCCGTCGCGGCCTCAGCCCTACCCGTCGTCCCACTTGCCCAGGTGGCCTACGCTGAACCCGAGGCGCCCGCACACTACGAGTTCCAATACTCCGTCCACGACGAACACAGCGGCGACATCAAGCAACAACATGAAGCCCGCGCTGGTGATGCCCTTCAGGGCTCTTACTCCTTGGTACAGCCCGATGGTGTACACCGCGTTGTGGACTACACCGCCGACAAAGAGCACGGTTTCAACGCCATAGTTCGTTATGAAGGACACCCCACTGCAGCACCAGCGAAGATTGCTTACGCTTCAGCCCCCGTTGCATATGCAGCGCCAAAGTTCGCATACGCCCCCGTCGCCAAGGTTGCCTACGCCGCCCCCGTAGCCAAGGTTGCCTACTCCTCTCCTCTTACCCAAGTTACCTTCTCCTCTCCGACCATCTCCTACCACCACTAGACTGTTGAATTATGTTAGATATACAATTGTTGAAGTTGACCTATTTATTGGTACGATGTAACTAATAAATTATTTATTGCAATTTTATCATTGTTAGTCATTTAAAAACGATATAAAAAGTCACTGTTTAAAATAACTAATCGATCTTATTGCCTTCTAACGTTAGTTTATATACTAAATCTATGGCCTAAATATAAAATGCATTTTAGGTCTATACGTGTTATACGTATTGCTGAACAAATCCAACGATCAATTTACTTTAAAAATATTTAGTTAGACCGGACCTCAGTTTTTTTATAGAATAGGCTGACGACAACGAGCACACAGTCCACCTGATGTTAAGTGGATGTTGTGGCCCATAGACATTTCCATTTATCCTCATTTAAGAACCAAGATTCAAGGCCGACAACGCATCTGCATTTTGATTCGCAAACGAGGATAGATGTAGATGTCTATAGGCCACAGCAACCACTTACCATCAGGTGCACTGTGTGCTCGCTTGTCACCCTTTTACAAAACCCCTGTCACCCCTGAGGACTATGATGGAATGCCTCGTTTCCAGTCAAAAAGTTCTCCGGTTCTCTACACTCATCATACGAAACACAGTAGCATTAAACTGCTATTTTACGATGGTATTCCGTGAGAGCGTGGTCCTAAACCCGTCGAGTCAAACCATTCCTGCTACAAACATAATATAGCTGTATCTTGGCTCTACCACGTAAAAACACGTCCCGCTAGATCAAAAAATTTACATAAAAACTATGTAACTTAGGATGTAGTCCTGCATTTACTACGGCTTAAGAGTTTTTCGTATCGTCGCAGAACTAGTGTTAACAAAGAAAATCCATTGTAAATTCTGTATATGAAGAGAAATAATCACAACGGTTCTGATTGTATCGCTAACCAAACGGTTTTATGTGTTAGGTGAAGCCTAGACACACAAATAACTCAAACAGACCATCGCTGCAAATCGTATACTTACATCGATAGCAAAAGTTCGTTGTGCTATATATTTTCAACTTTATATCAATGTCCAGCGGTGGGTGTAACAGGGGGCAGGGTGGGGCTTTGGACCGCACTTGAATTATTCATAGGCCGCATAGTGATTTCATCTCATTGAATCGAGCTAGCAGCAGCGCCGTGATTACGACAACGATACCTCCGACTACCCGCAGTATGTGAGCCGCGGCTTTACAATAAGCCGAACGTATTATTCTCTACTATATCTACTATTATCGAACTAAATTTTAACAAAATTCTGTAGTTGATAATAGCTAGAATAAAAAAATCAGTTTTTTAATTCAGATCAATCGTGAAGTCAATCATAGATGAAGTTTTCTTAATTAGTTAGTTAGTAGTTGTATGAAGGACATTACCACCCTAAGATAAATAATTAAATAAAAAAAAAGATAAATAATATCACATTCCAATTCTATCCTGCAATGAATATCACTGAGCCCATCGGCTTGTGAAGTCAAAGCTTCAGCAATTGGTTGTTGTCTATTTCTTATTGATAATATTCGTATTTTGTTAGGAAAGTTTTACTTTTACTTTTTTACTTTCGAATTAGCTTCTAAATTTTTAAGCCGTTAAGTTATTCTCTCTAATTATAATTTATTCTCGTCAAAACATATTAACTTTTGACGGTTTAAGCTTGGCGGTTAGTCAAAATATATTACACTCTCTCTTTAAAACTAACTACATATTTCGATTTATGTCACCTTACAAACACCGAATACCAGTCAAACCTATAGAATATTTGTTGGTGATTAAAACCCCAACCATAAATAATATAACGCCGCCAAATCCAAAGAAAATTATATTTCTTTTCCTTAAAATTATTAAAATATTTTCAAACAAGCCAGTTTCATAACCAAATACCAATAGACTAATTCCCAATTTGAAATCAACGTGTGTTTTATCAAAAAAAATAAATTTCTAATACCATCTACTGCTCTATTCTGAAATATATGAAAATGTCCATGTATTATGATATTAATATATACTTACAAACCAATGACGAGAAAAACAAGTTTTTCTATCTAAACTGACAACAAAGGCAAAGTCTGCAGAACGAAATGCTCGCACAACAGAAAACTAAATTTCTGTGGCTCACACCTATGTATTTCAAAACCATTTCAACTAGGCAATGCGTTTATTCTCTCTTCACAGGTAAAAATTGAAAGAGATTGCTTTTTATCAGTGCAGCGGCGGGAAATTGAATGTAAAGTTGATTTCCCGGCGGGCCTCGCCGCATAATTCCCCACAAATTAAGTCGATACCAATTGATTTGCTACTGATAAATATTTTGTAAAATGCTTTCCATTATACGATGTCATGTTTTATTTGACGACACCGCGCCAGATCAATAAAGAGATATATTCACCTAATTATTTTTTCATTAATTTTACGACGATTTTTAAAGAGTAATATAAAGCAATTTATTATTAGGTTCAAGTAAAAAGTAAATGTCTAAATATGAACGCACAACTAACGCGCAAGCGCTGTTGCGCATCAGCCATCGAATTTTAGTATTCTTTGGTTATAGCAACCTCGCACACGTATCCGCACAGCACGAGACCTATTTCAGTAAAATGCTGTAGACATTCAGATTACATCCGCGCGAGAATTACGTCATAACAAGACAAGAGAGTTTGGAGAGTTTTGTATAAATTTATTTATAATGTATTGTTGTATATGTTATATTTATTTATAGTGTATTAGCTTTAATTATATGAACCCACAATTTCTTTTTTCTTTGTTCTATTTCATTTTCTTCATCCTCTGATAATAAACAACAGATTTAACTTTCATAACACACGTGTGACTCTGAACAAGATGAGATTCAGACGTTCGTTCGTTCCGCGCCTACCTACTTTGAAAATATGCTGCTGTGCTCATTCATATTTGGTACGTTTTAGAGGCGTTAATGACATAGACACTCAAACTACATCGAATTGTAATGAAGCAGTAAATAATTTTTATAGTAACATCTACCTCAGTAATTATTTGAACAACTAACCGTAATGATTTCTTATATTTACGCGAACACTACACATTGATTAAAACTACTTTTACCACTCCCTTCAAGATGTAGCCAATCTTGTCTGTGACACCTCTGACATATGGTAGTACAGCAGGCACACGCTCGACTGTGGCCGGCTTCACTCGGTCGAAGCTTGTTGTCGTGCAGAATCTGCTTGACGTGCTGAAGCTCGGCGGCCACATCGGGACGTCAGTCACTTCAGTCCCCCGTGACCATGGGTGCTGAAAAGCACCCGAAACATCGGGTATTAAAAATAAAATAAATAAACGCGATAGAATCCGTAAAAGTAGTTTTAATCAACTAACCATAGATAATTAATACCTATTACTAATGTAACTAACAAAATATTGCCAAAATAACAAAAAGTTGCTGAGTCTTGATAGTGTTGCGCGCCACAGTTGATGTCGGGTACGTGGCACTAGCGCCATCTATTATCAAATAGAGGAACTAAGCTTTCTAAAAACTCCACACTCGAATTTTCTACATCTGGTCAGTCGGGACCGGTATTTGCTGGAACATTCTGGATGTTTCGGTGGAAAAGGTCTATATAAAGCCGTTAAAGGCCGCGGCCGGAGCGGTATTGGATTGGCGATATAAGCGAAGCTTCGGATCAAAATAAAGTGAACTAAAGTGATCAGTGTGATTAATTATTAGTGTCTTTTAAGTTTTAATTGGTATTCGGTTCGGTAATTAAAGTGTTAATTTTGGTAATTCAATCGGCATTTTTTATTGTCATGAACCCTAAGCTCGTAACAATAGTAAGTGGCAACTGCAGCACTAATAGCTACAACCAAAAAGAAGATTACAGATTAACAAAATAATGACAGGTCCTTTGTCAAACCGCTCAAATTGAATACATATATTGTCGACAGGAAAATGTTAGAATAGATGGTAATGACAACACAGACAGAATCCTAGGTAGAAAACGACTAGCATATTTTTTTTAGAATAAGCGTAACAAACGAACACTCAGTCCACCTGATCGTAAGTGGATTTTGTGACCCATAGACATCTATATAAATCCTGAATTAAGAATCAAGATGCAGATGCGTTGCTATCCCTGAGGACTAAGATGGAATGCCTCGTTTCCAGTAAAAAGGTTCACTACACGGTGAGTTATGAGAACCGGAGACCCTTTTTACGAAACACAGAACCATTAAGCTGCTATTTCACGCTGGTATTCTATGAGAGTGTGGTTCTTACCTGGTGGAGCCGACCAATTCGTGCTACAACCATAATATAGCTACAGCAAGGCTCTACTACGTTTAAAGCATTTTCAGAGACCGTATAATAACATATACATGATAACGATTATATAACCGTACCGTGTGGTAACTGCAATAGAGAATAAATTATGTACTCCATTACCTCCAGTACGCGTTGTAAGAGATGACTATGGGAATTTTTAGAATTATCCCATGGTCTTCGACAAATGGCAATACGACATCCCGTTTACGTCAAACACAAAATACCTAAACGGGCAAACAGACAGCAGTGTCTAAGGGAGGAACGTCTCGTCGTGCGTTCGCCAATCCGTCGGACAAGCGTGGGGCTTGTGGCAAATCCCTAAGACGGGAGAGGTCTTTGTCCAACAGTTTGCTGGCTGATGACCAGAGAAGAATATATAATGTAAAGAACATATATTATATAATGCACGTAATGTTGTTTCGTACGAGTACCAATCCTCCGGCCTGTAGCGAAGCGGTTATGAAATAAATGCAGATAATTACTTATATAACATTACACATTTTAAAAACATTTCACCTCTAAATACCTCCTTAAATTACATTCATCAATACAAAAAAGGTAAGACAGGGCAGGTCGAAATTCGACATGCTAAATGAATTTAGTTCAAAAAGGTAGAAATCAGATTCCAAATATAAAGGTCACTGGCATCGAGATCTCACATTTTATTTTAAACGACGAATTATTTACAATATCTTGTGTGCTAGGTACCATTGAAGTTTGAAGTATAATGTACTTTCATACACATTACTTCAATGTGTGTTAAACTTTTTTACAATATATATATATTTTATACAATAAATACAATATCTAACCAGACACTAAGTAAGATTTTATGGCGTTTATTTTTAACTTTTATTAACCTAATTCTCGACGTTTCGGGTGCTTTACAACACCTATGGACATGGGAACTGCAACATTTGACGTATTGATGTCGTAGTTAGTCCGACTACTTTCAGATTTTGATTATATATTTTTTTAATTGTTTAGTTAAAAAATGTAAATCGCTGGTAAAGTTCAGATACAGCGATGGAGATTCTCATCACAATACGTCAAACACCAATAATGGCTAATATATGTTGATCACTGATATCTCGAAACTAGAAGCGCAGAAACCTGTCTGCTCTGCTGTGAGTCCCGAAATCGGATCGAATCTCTGTCAAAGTCCACAATTTGTATACCAAAACGGGAATAATCCGTATTTTTTTAAGTTCGACCCGTGTCTAGAATACTGCATTCTATTCATTTTAGATTTTATTGCTTGAGTGTTACTTCGGGCACGGATAGACTAAGACACAGAGTAAATAAACTGCATTAGATGGGAAGTTAATAAATTCGCTGTATGAAGGCCAAGAACTATTTAATTAAGTACACTGAAATATATTTATTGACTTTTTAACCAACTTCAAAAACAATCTCAATTCGACTGTATAAGTATTTATATCATGTATCATATGGGATATTTCGCTAAATACAAACTATAAGTAAATTCAAAACAATAAGAGATGATAATTCGACGTAACTATTGAGATTGCGTTCAAAATCATCTTGAGCTAGTACTTGGGGTTTCACTAGTATCGAAAACTTCTCATGGCTTACTTGAATGATTTACTGACTCTTTAGAATGCTTAACAATATTTTTAAATGAAAAAAATAAATCAATACTTCTGTATCGTATTATTTACGGTGCCTATCTTTTCCGATGTTCTAAATTTATTTATCTTACTTTATGCTTCCGTTTCATATTTGACGATATAATGTATCCATGTTTTCGAATATCATAGGATTACCTGCTTGGATGCAAGAATATCTGTAACAGACGGCTATATACCAATCCTCTTACCGCCGAAAATTAATCAAGAACCCTCTGGCGGGCACCGGCTTACCGAAGGGAGCAAGGCAGGTATTTCGTACAATCGCCTTATGCAGCGTAGCGTGATTTATTGAGCGATATTTATGATAATTTCATAACACGTTTCTAGTAGGTAAACATTATTCACGAAGTAAAATAACACAATCAAATCAAATTAAATATCATTATTTCATATAAGTTCCACGTGATGACTATCTATGTCTTTTGTCTTGTTTATCAGGCCCATCCGGGCTCAGGTCCACCTCAGTCGCTGCGACTTACAGAACCTGACGATGTTCTCGTGCCCGATAAGTGCGTCCAGTTCTTGGTTCATGCGTTGACGATAGATACCGTCACGCTCTTTTAAGGAAGATTTTTCTCTTTTTTAGGACATCAACAATGGTTATATGTCTTGGGTTAGGTTTATCATACCACTAATAAAGGCGACAGCAATTGCTGTCAAAGTTTGATTTAATTTTTTAAGTCCGGTAAATCATAAAATTGAGCGATAGCTTCGCAAGTTTCTGTGAGTGCAACGTAGATGACCAGAGAAGAATATATAATGTAAAGAACATATATTATATAATGCACGTAATGTTGTTTCGTACGAGTACCAATCCTCCGGCCTGTAGCGAAGCGGTTATGAAATAAATGCAGATAATTACTTATATAACATTACACATTTTAAAAACATTTCACCTCTAAATACCTCCTTAAATTACATTCATCAATACAAAGTTACTAATTTTGATAGTTCTCATGACGTCTCGAATTTCAAGAAGAGTGTTAAGATCATTGATTACCAGATTAAGTTTGTGGGATGAGCAATTAAAAAGCAAAGCTTTGGCGAATTTGTGCTTAGGATTGCTTGTACCCCACAGTCTTCCGGACGTTAACGAACAATCATAAACCAACGCATATAGGTATCTGAATTAAGGTCTTCTTTTGTCATAAACTACTATATGCAATAGATTTACCATCCAGACGTTTCAGCTCAACAAATCCGACAAACACTCTGTAATGTAGGGTAGTAGGTTAAGACTTATTATATAGGTGGCGGGTAAATTAAGATAATACAGCGAATTCATTATGGAATAAACGATATAGATTGCGTTACGTTCTTTGTGTTCTCTCCGGCTTTCATAAACATCACATTGGCGACGAGGATAAAAACGTAGTTTTATTGTGTTTTTAATCGTTGTGAGTAAAAGTTTACAAGTTAATTCGAGGACAATGTCGATTGGAAAAGTAAACGAGTTCGATGTAAAAACCGGGGTGTGGTCGTCGTATGTCGATAGACTTGAGATGTATTTTACGGCAAATAAAATAAATAGTGATCTCAAGTTGCCCACGCTAATAGCGGTCATGGGCGATGAGGCCTACGAGTTGCTAGTGAACCTGGCTAGCCCCGTGAATCCGTCGGAATTAAAATACGACGCCGCCATTAGTCTATTGCGCAACCACTTACAGCCGGCACCATCCGCGTTAGCGGAAAGGTATCGTTTTAGACAAAGGAGGCAAGCAGCGGATGAGAATATAGCAGAGTACGTAGCAGAGTTAAAAAAATTAACACGTCACTGCAAACTGGGCGACGGTCTTAGTGAAAGTCTACGGGATCAATTTGTCTGCGGATTAAGGAGCGATGTTATTCGGCAGAGGCTGTTTGCGGAGGATGACACATTAAGTTTCACCAATGCGATAAAGATTGCCAGCTCGTTAGAGGCCGCGGAGCGGGACGCTGCGGCGGTAGATGCAACCGAGTCAGCAACATCAGGAAGAGATATGGCGGGGGTGCACTCGCTGGTGATCGGGAAAAATGGATCGCGGAGAACGTTGGGGGGAGGCGGGCGCGGAATGCGCGGAGACCGCCAGCCACAACACAATCGGCCGGGATCGTCTACAGCTGTAAGGAGGCCCGATGCAATTAGCAGTCAAAATTGCAGCGGATGCGGAGGGACAGGCCACGGTTATGAGGATTGTCGGTTCCGGGAATACGTGTGCAGCAGGTGCAAGCGCACGGGTCACCTACGACGCGTGTGTCCGGGACAGGGCGCGGCATGTATTCGCACAACCAGGCATACCGCTTGTCATCAGGCAAACGTGGCACGGCATGATGAAGACGGGGGTCAATTAGAGGAGTTTCATCACCTATGTTTAGGTGACTATAAGGCGGTGAGTTTGCCAGTGACTGTAAATAATAAAGTCATCAATATGGAGGTTGATACGGGAACGGCAGTGTCATGCATTAGCGAACAAACTTATAAGCTATATTTTAGTACCATTAAGTTAGATAACACAAGTGTTAGTTTGAAGTTCTATGACGGTTCGTCACTTAGACCTTTAGGATTAATCACACCGGAAGTTTGTTACGGTGGAGAGAAAAAAAGATTAGAATTGTTTGTTGTCAAAGGAGGAACCACGTCCTTGTTGGGCAGGCAGTGGTTATCTGAATTAAAAATAAAATTACCATTATTTACCAACTGCCATAACTTGCAGAGTAACCGAAGTAATTTAGATGATCAATTGAAAAATTTGTTTTCCAGATATAAAGAATTGTTTAATGGAGGGCTGGGACGGTACACGGGCGGCAAGGCGACGTTAAGAATCCGCGAGGGGGCAGCGCCGGTGTTTCACCGCGCGCGGCCAATACCGTATGCGCTGCGCGAGCGCGTCGACGCCGAGCTGGACGCGATGCTGCGCGACGGCGTCATCGAGCCCGTCGACTGCTCCGACTGGGCCTCGCCGCTGGTACCGGTAAACAAAGCTGACGGTTCGTTGAGAATTTGTGCTGACTATAAGGCGACGATAAACCCTGTTTTGTTAGTTGATCGATATCCCTTACCTAGAGTTGAGGATTTAATTGTTAGGTTGAGTGGGTCGAAATATTTTTCAAAAATCGATCTGTCTCAAGCCTTATAATCAGATAGAGCTAGACGATACTAAAAAGTTAACCGTAGTTAATACGCACCGCGGCTTATTTCAGTATAATAGGTTAGTGTACGGGCTAGCATCGAGTGCTGGAATATTTCAGCGTATTATGTATAATTTGTTAAAGGACATCCCCAATGTCGAAGTATTTTTAGACGACGTCATAATCGGCGGGAAAAATAAGTTCGACCACCTTCAAGCCGTAGAAGCTGTCTTTAGCAGGTTACATAAGAACGGATTGAAATTAAAAAATCATAAATGTATATTTTTTGTAAACGAAGTGCAGTTTTTAGGGTATGTACTTAGTAAAGACGGAGTAAAAACAGACCCGAAAAAGATAGAAGCAATTGCTAAGCTACCTAGGCCTAGTAACGTGACCGAGGTACGGTCTTTTTTGGGTTTAGTAAATTTCTACGCAAAATTTATTAAAAACATGAGTAGTAGGCTCGTACCATTATACCAATTACTGAAAAACGGTCAAAATTGGTTTTGGTCGAAGGAATGTGAGCGCGCGTTTGTTGAAGTCAAAAATGTATTAATCAGCGCGGAAGTATTAGCTCACTACGACCCCCAGCGGCCGGTTATAGTAACGTGCGACGCGAGCGCCAGAGGGATAGGGGCCGTGTTGTCGCAGGTCGCAGCCGAGCGACGATGGCAGTCGCGAGCGCCCCGTGGCTTATGCGTCACGCACGCTTAACGACGCCGAGAAAAACTACTCGCAGATACACCGCGAGGCATTAGCGATTATATTTGCCGTAAATAAATTCCATCAATATTTGTACGGTCGGCATTTTACTCTGCGCACCGATCACAAGCCGCTAGTGTCCATTTTTGGACCGAACACAGGTATACCAACTATGGTAGCGAGTCGGATGCAACGGTGGGCAATTATTTTGTCCGCTTATTCGTTTGATATTGAGTACATACGTACCGATGTGAATGGAGCGGACGGCCTGTCGCGTCTGCCGCTTTCGTCTAGTAAGATGACTCATGCGGCGCCCGAGCAAACGTATCTGCATTTCGTTCAGCAATCATTGTTGTTAGATAATAAAGTTAAAAATGAAACCGCTCGGGATCCAATTCTCTCGAAGGTTATTAGCTATATTCGGGATGGTTGGCCAGGGGAATGTAATATTAAGGGTTTACAACCGTTTTTTAATCGAAAGAATGAATTATATGAGGAAATAGGCTGTGTGATGTGGGGGCATAGACTAGTTGTTCCGGAGGCCTGTAAGGAAAAAGTTTTATGTATGATTCACGAACCTCATATGGGCATTGTCAAATCCAAGGCTATAGCTCGAAGCTATGTTTGGTGGGCCGGTGTGGACGAGGCGGTGGAGCGGATATGCCGGGAGTGCGAGATATGCGCGGCGCAAGCGGATGCTCCGCCAAAACAGACGCCTCGTATGTGGCAATGGCCCAATCGTCCTTGGTCAAGGATACATTTAGATTTTATGGGGCCCGTTTTTGGAAAAACGTACTTGGTAGGGGTCGATGCGATGTCAAAATGGCTAGAAATCTATCAAGTAGCGAGTACGGCAGCCACGGGGGTAATAGATAAGTTAAGGGAACTTTTCAGTCGTTGGGGACTACCCAAACAAATCGTGACGGACAACGGCCCCCCGTTCTCAAGTATAGAATTCAATAACTTCATATGCAGTCAAGGTATCGATCATATTTTCACGGCTCCGTATCACCCTGCTTCGAACGGTTTAGCTGAAAACGCGGTAAAAACCTTGAAGCGGGTTATAAAGAAAGCGGTGCAGGAAAAACAAAACGTAGACAGGGCACTACAAACTTTTTTGCTATATTATAGGAATACGGAGCATTCAACCACCGGCGAGAGTCCCGCTATGTTATTGTTAGGTAGACGACTGCGCACTAAGTTAGATATTTTAAAACCAGACAGGGAAAACAGGATTTATAAGGTGCAACGACACCAGAAAGACTTAGCCAAAGGAGGAGACAGGAAACTGAATCCTTCGGAAGATGTTTGGTATAGACAATACTTGAAAGGGGAAAAGTGGGGCAGTGGTCAAGTAGTAGACGTTAGGGGTCCTAATAGCTATACAATTAAGGGAAAAGGTGGCGAAATAATTCATAGACATATAGACCAATTAAAAAGGAGATCTTTAAGGGCATCTATGACATGTCCTTACAATGATCCTCAGTCAGGTTGCAGCACAAATTCAACCAACGAGCCGACGGTGACACCAGAGGTGGGAAAGGCTCAGCCGGGTCCGTCGGCGGATCGGGATGACCGGGGGGTGGTAAAAACCTCAGAGGCTGAAATCGGCTTAAAGGAGTCAACAAGGGAGACGACCAGTGAGAACCCGGGTTCACAGGCGTATCAGGATACCTTGCCAAACGTTGTACCGCCCACAAAGCCTCGGAGTCGCCCTATAAGGCAATGTAGACTCAAAAACCTTATTATTGATTAAGCGCTGATACAATAATGTTAAGTAATTAAGTTATATTTAAGATTAGCATAATAATAAATAAGTGTAGAGGAGTGTAATGTAGGGTAGTAGGTTAAGACTTATTATATAGGTGGCGGGTAAATTAAGATAATACAGCGAATTCATTATGGAATAAACGATATAGATTGCGTTACGTTCTTTGTGTTCTCTCCGGCTTTCATAAACATCACACACTCCTTGGATTTAAGTATTTCGTTTGGTCATCAAAATATCGCAGCCCAATAGCCGCGTACACACCTAGCGCACGGGCTCGTGCGGCAGCCTCGGCTGGTGTGGACGTGCCTCGGGCGCACGTTGCCTCGGCTGAGCGCCGCTCGACCCCGAGCCATACGTTGTCGGTAAACTGGTCGTGCTCAAAGGTGCCTCAGTGTTCGCTGTTCGTATGGTGTGGTATTTTGGCTCGCGAGGCGATACGATAGTGTTTGTTTTAGTTTTTACTGAAAAGTCACTTTAATTATATAATAGATTTGAAAAATATCACTGAATTGTAATTAAAATATACATTGATCTTTAAATTTAAACAAATATTTATTTTTAATTTACTTTTACATAATCACTTAAGGCCTCAATAATAGCGTCACAATCTTCTGGAATTATACTTGAGATACTCTGCTTCGATACTCGAAATAAATATTGCAAGCTGCTATAAAAATCTCCGGTTCCTAAAAATCTTATAGTAATTAAAACCCGCTCACTTACAGTTATTGCCTCTATATTTTGTGTCGCACTTTTTAATTTTATCAGACAACAATGAGCACAAAATTTTCAAATTCTTGTAGAAACATTCGAGTAAAATTATATACAGTCTGATCATATGTTAAATCTTTAAGTAGTTTATTTCCATATTGGTTGCGGCGCTCATAAATTTTTCTAATCGGGACGCGTCTAGGTCTTTTCTTAAAACGTGACTGTTTTCGTTTTTTTTACAATAAACAACTAAGAAAGTAGCTGCAGATGCAATTGCACAACTATCCATGTCGGATGCTCGGCCTGCCGCGGAGTTCCGAACAAAAATACTGAGGCTGCCTCGCGAGCCCGTGCGCTAGGTGTGTACGCGGCTAATCAGTAATTGTTTAGTGCCACCGAAATATCAGCTATTTTATCTGCCGACATACTATATGCTTGCTATTGCTGCACTATATGCTCCTCACTCCCCCTCAACCCGCTTTAATAGTAGAAATAACGCAGATGAACTACTTGGAATTGGTGAATTCATTTAAGTTTTGACGTGCTGGAATGATCGGTCAAGCAAGTCAAGTGAGTGGACTTTAATTGCTTTGGGTTTTACTATACATTTTTTGAGTTTTTAGAGGGGTGCTGCACCTCCCTGCCGCCCATAATTTTTGGTGACGCCAGTTGGAGTACGTCTGGGTAGGTACCACCCTGTTTCTGCAAGCAGCTGTACTCGCAATAGTGTTCCATTTTTTATAGAACAGGTGGCAGATGAGCATGCGGCTCACAAGTGATCACCTTCGCCTATGAACATCTGGAACACCAGGGGAATTGCAGGTGCCTTGACGTCTTAATCAAAAGGATTAGGCTCTTTCCTTGAAGGTTCCTAAGTCGTACCGGTCCGATAAAAACGCTGGTCATAATTCCACAGTGTAGAGGTGCGAGGCAGAAAATTCAGCGTAAATGGCACGGTAGGGGACTGCAAGCCATCGAGATGTTGTGGATAGAATTTCGAGTTCTGTCACAGTGTGCGATGGTCGAATGCTGGAATTAATCTGAAAAATTTCTCCGAACACTCCCCGTGGTATGCGGTAGAAGATACACAGATATGTAACGCCTCTTCGCAAGACGAGTGGATCAGAAAGAACTTGGTCTTCGAAGATTCGGGCCGCTCACCGTTGAATACGATCGAGTGGACTGTGTGTCTAATACTGGGGGCTAATAAGGGGCGCATACCTAGAGATGAGAACAATATTTCAGCTGCCGGCATGAAATACCGTCTCGAGCTACGAGTACTGAGCACACCAAGAGTTTTTGATACCAGTTTAGGCTCCCCTTCCAAGTAACGATCTAAAGGGAATAGTGAACCTGTATAATTACCGGCTGTGAGGCCTCTCAAAGCAATTCTCAGGGGTGACATTGCATCTGTAGCCTACTTTGTTTAAAGTTTGTTACAGGTTCCACGGGCTACAGTAGCTATCAAAAGAGTATATAATCACTACGTTTAAGATCAATTTTATTTAAAAAAGAAATTCCTAAAATCTGTGTTATGCAGATTTTTTGATTACCTATGTGTTAATTTTGGCTTTTAATTTTTAATATTAAATCTAAATACGTATATTTAAAAAGTCAGGTAATACATCCTATAGCTAAAAACAGACCACTGCTTATTCCTTACGCCGTTTTAAATAATAAATTATGCCGCGCTATCCTAATGCGTATTCGCGAACTTCTCGTCTAATCTCAAACACGCAAGTTTCCTCATGATATTTCCTTCGCAGTAAATCTCCATTCAAAAAAATCATTTTACAGGACATTCCCCAGTTTCAGTGGCACCCGCGTAGGTCGAACTCAAGCTACCTAGGCAAATCAAAACGACCGCCAAGCCCTTCAGCTTCTATAGTTCTTTTAAAATTACTATTTTTGTCAATTAAACAGATTTCCAATTTTATTCATGTATTTTCGTGATTTGGGAAAATAATTTTAAACAAAAAATAATAAGCAGTTTTATTTATTTAACATATTAAATACAAATCACTTTTTGGCAGGCTTTGGAGGTATCGGGCATTCATAAATATTGATGCTTTTATCTTTGGAAACTGATAGCAACTTGTTGCTCGGCGCGTTGAACTGGACACTCCACACCTGGAACAACAGTTTTGATGAAATATTTCTGGGATTCGGAGCCACAAGCTTTTTAACTTTGTCAACGGTTGTCAAATCGGACAAATTCCTGATTTGCCCCCCTAAAGGAAAATACACAAAAATATAAATAATACATTTTTTAACTCATTCTTAATGTTTATTATACTTTTATGTTATTATATTTACGCGTCAATAAAAAAGACTACTCAATTACATTAAGAACATAGTCATCCTAAATCCGAAGAAGTATAAAATGATTCCAAAATTGTACAATAAACATTGACAAGTAATACTACCGCTGTGATACAAGGGGAATCTTTGGCTATGTTCCGAATTACAGCCCAGTACACCGGCCAATGCAAATGAGGTCAATAATCGACGCCATTCTAGTGATTCGTTAAATCGAATATGGTGGAATATGCCGTCAACTAATGAAGTCATTTGCATTCGCCAGTATACTGGAAACATACTCTTTATCTTATTATGTCCGTCCACTATTCAGTGTTACAGAATCTTTTCACCGAGTTTTTAACTAAGTTAGATAAAAAATCAAAAGTATTATCTCTAAAATAAAAAAATACATTTTTATAAAACTATACTTGCCGTATACTATGACATATTTTCAGCACTCAAATTGATAGATATTTGATAGATATTTTAAATTAGCAGATTATAGTATAATTAGATATATTAAATTAGCAGTTTTCTATACGTGGTAGAACCATGCTGCAGTTATATTAGTAGTATAGTTGCAGCACGAATGGGTCGACTCGACCGACAATCTCACAGAATACCAGCGTGAAATAGCAGCTTAATGCTGATGTGCTTCGTATGGTGAGTGCAGAGAACCGGAGATCCTTTTTACTGGAAAAAGAGGCATTCCATCTTAGTCCTCAGACAACGCATCTGCATTTTGATTCGTAATCGAGGATAGATGTAGATATCTATGGGCCACAGCAACCACTTACCATCAGGTGGACGACTGTGTGCTCGTTTGTCACCCTAACCTATAAAAAAAGTTTACAGAGTGTAATGCGTCCCCTGCGCGCTCACACAGATGGAGTGATGACCTAGAAGCTTAGGACAGTGTTTTGTCGCATGACTGGAGGGGGGGGGGGGGGTATGTTCACAAGTGGACTTTTGAAAGATCGCACACGCGATATGCTGATATAAACATAATTTTCTTTAAGAAACGTGCAAGAAATAACATTAGAGTTTTGACTGAAACTAAAAGTGCAAATAAATAGATACATACGATATTGGAATGTTCCTGGAAACTTTTCAGTATCTTCAGATCTTCATTCAAAACATGCACGGAGCCATCGGCGGTGGCGGCCGCGATCCGATTGTCGACACTCGAGAAAGCGGCGCTTAAAACCCACGACTTGAGGTTCAGCGAACACAATAGATTAGCACTCGCCCTATTAAAAAAATCACAACAGACATTTATGAAATTAATTAAAATAACATAATAATTATTATTATCATTTGTTATTATATTTACGTGGTGATTCCATCATGTAACTATATAAGTGGTATAGTTGCAGCACGGCTATACCGGGGAAGGACTACGCTTTCACAAAATACCAGCGTGAAATAGCTGCTTAACGCTACTGTGTTTCGTATGGTGAGTGTAGAGAAGCGGTGACCCTTTTTACTAGAACGAGGCATTCCATTTTATTCCTCACTGGTGACAACGCATCTGCATTTTAATTCATAATCGAGTATAGAAGTAGATGTCTATGGCAGCAAATGCTTACCATCAGGTGCACTGTGTGCTCGTTTGTCACCCTCAACCTATAAAAAATATTACCTTTTTATAGAAGTAAGGGTGACGACAACGAACACACGGTATGGTTGATGGTAAGAGGAGAGAAGTAAATATGTATTATTGTAATTCATACTATATAGGGATAATTGGCGACGGGAGTAGTGCACGCAATTGAGGAAGGGCGGGATATGTTCTTCAAACTAGGTAAGATATATCAGTTTTAATATATTTAATTTAAAATTTTTTTTGTTTGTTTTTCATTTCATTTTTTTTCTAGAATAAATATCATTTGTGGTCTAACAAAAACCAGAAAGCTGTACGTGTTCACACATAGCTGATGTGAAGAATCGACGCTCCGAGAAGTCTGCAGTCTCTGAACACGTACAGGATCGCCCCCGTCACTACATCGGTTTTGATAGACCACAAATTCGCGTTATAGAACACCGATTCCCTCCAAGGATGATTCGCGAGGCCACTTGTGGCGACATGCACCTTTCTATTTTGTTTATGTATTTAACGTCGCACACGTCGACGCGATGTTCGTGTCGGTTGCTGTCGGGAATGCTCGCCTACGATCGGGCCGCCGTCGTGACAGCCCGGGCGTCTTCGGTTTTCCCGGCAGACTGCATTGAAATTGAAATTTGCGCCGCCCGAGTAACGGTGGCCGTTCAAAGCGCATAAATCTATTTTTGGCTTGCATATTTTAAATGTCTTTTGTACATTTAATTAATTCTATTTAGTCTTAATTTCTCTTGTTTGGTGCTGTAATATCTGTGTTGCAAACTGTCCTTTGGTAAAAAGAAAACATTATATTCTTGGAAGAGTAAAAGGCGTTTCCATCATTGCCCAGCGTAACCTTTTTTTTATATAGGATAGGGTGACAAACGAGCACACAGTCCACCTGATGGTAAGTGGTTGCTGTGGCCCATAGACATCTAAATCTATCCTCTTTTACGAATCAAAATGCAGATGCGTTGTCACCTGTGAGTACTAAGATGGAATGCCACGTTTCCAGTAAAAAGGGTCTCCGGTTCTCTACACTCACCATACGAAATACAGCAGCATTAAGCTACTATTTCACGCTGGTATTCTGTGAGAGCGTGGTCCTTCCCCGGTCGAGTCGACCCATTCGTGCTACAACTATACTACTAATATAACTGCAGCATGGCTCTACCACGTATAAAAATTTCAAAATACATTGCCATTGGTCATAGCCTTGGTCTTTAATGTGTTCATGACCAATCCCACATTGCCACTTTCTGTAACCAGGTCATTCAGCATCGCCTGCAGTCCGTCACTCGATGACGAGAGGATTATCAAATCATCGGCAAATCTCAAATGTGACAGCTTTTGCCGTTAATGGACAGTCCACATTTCTCCCAGTTTAATTGATGAAAGACTTCTTCCAAAACGGCTGTGAAGAGTTTCGGCGACAGCGGATCGCCCTGGCGTACGCCTCTTCCTATTATAATATCTTTACCTTCTTTCTCTAGTTTTATCTCAGCCTTGCTGTTATCGTAGATATTTTTTAGTATTCTGATGTATTTATTTTCAATACCTTGGTGTTTGAGTGCCTGCCAAATTTTTTCATGCTCTATTGTATCGAAAGCTTTACTGTAATCCACAAAGCACCAGTAAAAGGTTATGTTGTATTCATTGGCTTTTTCGAATAGTTGCTTGATGACATGAATGTGGTCTAAAGTTGAGTATCCACTCCTGAAACCCGCCTGCTCTCTTGGTTGATTTTCATCCAACGTGCTAGTTATTCTATAGAGTATAACGTTTGCTATATAACTTAAGATTAATTAAAAATTAGTATAACTTAAGATTTTATATATATTCGACAATAGACTTATAGGTCTATAATTATTAATGTTATTTTTATCTCCTTTTTTGTGTAGAAGTACTATTGTTGACGTTGTCCATTGGTAAGGTATTATCTCGCTTTGTAAGACTTCATTGAAAAGATGTTTGAGAATTGGTATCAGGTGGTTTCTATTTAGGATGAGGAACTCGTTACTTATGCCATCTAATCCTGGAGCTTTATCTGTTTTTTGAGTTCTCACAGCTTTTTCTATTTCTTCGTGTATCATATCCGGTACTTCACTTCCTCCTGTTAGGATTGTTGTCTGTGCAGTGGTTTTCCTTGAATACAATTCTTCAAAAAATTGAGTGGCTATTGATATGATTTCAGGGCGTCGCTTCTCGCATTTATGATTTTTATTTATTAAATTTGGTATCGTTTTTCCAATAGTAGTTTAGCTGTTTTTTTGGTGCCTCCGGTTCTTTGTATGCATTTTTCCAGTTGTTCTAATCTATATCTCTGACGGTCTTTTCTCATGTGTGTTTTTATTTTATTACTTAAATTAGCTATGTCTTTTCTTATAGTTTTTGTCTTTACAGGGTTAGATATAAGGTCTGCTCTACTTCTTATCAGTTCTTTAGTTTTGTTTGTTACCCATTTTGTCTTGTTGTTTCTACTTTCCATTTTGCCTTTTTTGGTAGTATAGAGGAGTTCTTCGAATTTATTGTATTTACTCTGTATGTCTAAGTCCTTTGTTTTTTCTATGAATTGTTCTATCTTTCCTTTTAGTGAATCGGTACTTTCTAGTGTTAAGCTGTTGGTTTGTTTTACTTTAAAGGGTCTATCTTTATTGAGTGTGTTTATTTGTAAATTAGCTCTTAGCATCCTGTGGTTGCTGTTGAAATTAATATTGTTTAAAACTCTACAGTCCTGAAAGTCTTTACTTTTGTTTGTTAGTATGTGATCTATCTCGTTTTTGTGGTGACCATTTGGAGATATCCATGTCCATCGGTTGTTCTCACGTTTTCTGTATAGAGTGTTAAGTACTTTTAAGTTGTTTCCATATGCCAGTTGGACAAGTTTCTCCACATTTCTTGTTCTTTTGCCTGAACAATACGGACCCAATATCATTTGTTCTCCGTCTCGTCTCTCTTGCCCCTATTCTTGCATTAAAATCTCCCATCACTACTAAATTGTTGTGCGAGTGTTTGATTATTGCGTCCTGTAACATAGAGTAGAACGTGTCGATTTCTGTTCTACTTGATTGTTCAGTTGGAGAGTAGACTTGCACAATCGACCACTTTTCGTTTTTCGGAGGTAGTTTTATATTAAGTATAACAATACGCTCTGAGACGCCAATGAACTCGTCAATAAATGGTTATTAATTTATTTTAATAACCATTTAATTCATTTTTTATTAAGAATCCTGTTCCATATAAGCCTGGTGTTTCTCCTTTATAATAAAATATAAAATGCCCATGGTCTTCTATACTCTCCCCTAGTCGTCGTACTTCACTCAAACCCAGTGGTTGCGCGGAAACCCATTCGTATTTATTTTATATTTGACGGTAGGTTGCCAAGTCGTTTATTCCTTTCCAAAACGATATCATTCATACCCTCCTATCGACACATCGGGGTGTTGGGGTGGGAGGGGAAAGAAGATGATTCTAGAATGTCACGTAATCATCGGAACCGAAGATATAGAACTCTTCCCGCCGCGCTCGTCGTTGAAACCACACCGCTAGTAGAAACCGCTTTAGCCTGGAAGCAATCGAGCTCCAGGAAACCCGCCTCACCTCATGTGAGATATAGTCGCGCACCGCCTCTCTCCGGAGTGTTCCAGAAGAAGTTCCAGAAGTCGCAGCTATAGTGCTCAACAGAATAGAAGAAACCCCGGTGAGTCAATATTCCTAATAATACCGCCTGCTTGATATAATTGTTTTAACCCGCTCCAATTTTGTTTTCTCCTAATCAGGCAGGATTCCTTTTCATCGATTTGGCAAAATAATAGTTTTAGTTTAGGGAAGAGCGAGTGCATTGTACCGCATGCTATAGTAGTCGCTTTTACGTAAGCGTAGAAGCAATCGCATATACAGTCTACTTTAGTTAATAGCTCGCGTAATAGGTTTAAGGTTCGACCTGGGAACTAGACTTCGGCAGCCTTAGACACGTGGCTCCACCATTTTATGGTCACTTCGGCAGGATTTGGACTGGTGTTTAGTGGTCGTCCAACCATTTTCTGGTCGAATTATTAAATTAATTATTTAGATAATGCACTCTAATTTATGGAATAGACTTAAATAGTGTTCGTTTAAATTTAAATTTTGATTACGTACTCGCAAACAGAATTATTCATTTTATAGCGCTCGTATTTGGTTAAATTTAAAGCTTATTAAATAATTGAAACAGTGTAACAGCAACCGTATGATACGCTTACCCGACAATTTTGAAAAAAAAATTGAGTTTAGCGAACAACGCGTCACCTCGACTCGCTGTAACAGGTGTTCGATTTAATTACGTAATACGGCATACCGAGTGTCCATCCTTCATTGTTTGTGCGTTGTGAGATTAATTGTGATTAATATAACTTTATTATAATAATTTAAAATGGCAGTTAGTGGAAATGAATTTAAAATTAAAACGCTTTATGCCAAGAGGGACATACTTTTTTCGCGTATGCAAAATATAAGTGATCATATAAAGAACATTAATGTAGAAGCAGTGCGAGAAACCTTTTTAAATGAAATTGAAACGGTGGATTCTTTGCGGACGTATTACGAAAGAATATTAGACCAAATTAATCATTTGGAATTACAAATCGACCCAAAACACATAGTGAACTACCAACCGCTGCTGGCATTCGAAGATATGTTGTGTCGCGTGAAAAGAACGGCGAAACTCCTACAATCTCAAAACGAAGCAAAGCCGGAAATACAGGTACGTCCACGTGACTCAATTAGGTTGCCGCCAATAGATATTCCGGTATTCAATGGTGATATTAAGACGTGGCCCTTCTTCTTCAGTAGTTTTCAAAACAATATACACAATAACCCATCGTTATCGGACGCTGAAAAATTATATTACTTAATTAGTAAACTTAGTGGCAGGGCACAGTCGATCTGCTCGGGTTTTACACCTACAGCAAACAATTACTTGTTAATATTCGAAACGCTTAAAACTAAATATGAAGATAGGAGAATGTTAGCTTCCGAATATTTGAACCAGATATTCGATCTTAAACCTATATCATCCGCGAACATCAACGGCTTAGAGCAGTTTCTAGATAAATTTGTGGCATCGGTGGCTGCACTTAAGAATTTGAAATTTAATGACCTTATGGACGTGGTGTTTCTCCATATTGCACTAAAGAAATTAGACCCCGACACCGTGCTTGCGTTTGAAATGGAGCATCGTAGCTCGGAGATGCCTTCCTTTCATTCATTAGCATCGTTCGTGCGAGATCAAATAAAGGTGATGCAGCGCTCTCCGAACGTTAAACAGGAGATTAAAAGGTGCGTCGACCGTAGACAGACTCAACCATCTAAAACAGCAGGGTCGTTAACTTACGTAACCGCTACGTCAACATCACTTCAGCATACTTGTATCGTATGTAAAGATAAACACGGTAATTTATACAATTGTGCGACTTTTCGTAAATATTCACCAAGCAAACGTTATAAATTAGTAAAGACAAACAACCTATGTTTGAACTGCTTAAGCGATAAGCATTTAGTTGCAAAATGCAATTCGAGTTCCGTATGTAGCAAGTGCGCCAGGAAACATCACACGCTATTACATTTTGAAAATAGCAACATAGCGGCGTCAAGTAAAGCGGACAAAGAATTCACCCCTACTAAGGTCAACGATTCTAGCGGTCGACCTGGTGATGTCGCTCTGTGCTCATTGGCGAATATGGGAGCACAACCTCCTTCAACCGTGTTACTGGGTACGGCACGTATTTTGGTTAGGGATTCGCGTGGAAACGAACAAAGCGTCCGTGCACTGCTGGATAGCGGAGCCCAAAATAGCTTTATAACGCGACAATGTTGTCAGCGCTTAGGCTTAGTAATAAATAGGTCACTTTCATGTCCTGTAGTTAAAGGCATCGGAGGTACTAGTAAAGCTACCCAGGGATATATAAATTTAAAATTTTATTCTCGGATAGATCGTAATGTTAACTTTGATATAAATGCACTAGTAGTAGATAGGGTCACTGAACGGTTGCCAACCGTTTCGGTTGACACCTCGGCAATGATTGAATTTAAAAATTTGACTCTAGCAGACGACACTTACGCCGTTCCTGCAAACATAGACATGCTCATTGGAGAATCGCTTTTCCCTCATCTTTTGTTAAACAATAAGGTCAGGGGCAACTCTTCGCATACCGCGCCTTACGCACTGGAAACCGTATTGGGCTATGTTATCATTGGCTCCGCCCCCATCATAGATAGTATTTCGGCAACCTCTTATTGTGGTATGGCTGTCGAACCGCTCGAGTCGTTAGTCCGCAAGTTTTGGGAGATGGAGGAGGTGAACGTCCCACCCATAGCTAGCTCAGATGACAGGTTATGCGAGGAAATTTACGTCCGCACGACCGTTCGTGATCGCGACGGTAGATATAGTGTAGCGCTACCCTTTAAAGGAGATGTTTTATCTCTCGGCGATTCGCGTCAAATGGCGGAAAAACGTTTCTACAGCTTGGAGCGTAGGATGCTCGCTTCACCCCAGTTAAAGGAAGCTTACGACGGCGTCATTAACGAATATATAAGAGAAGGTTACATATCACTTGTGGCTGCAAAATTACATAACTACGAAGACACACCGTCGTATTTCATACCACACCACGGGGTCATTAGGGAGGACAAACTTACATCTAAGTTACGTGTAGTGCTCGACGCTAGTGCTAAAACTAGCACTCACCTGTCGCTTAACGATATCCTCTACTTTGGGCAAAATTTACAGGGCAGTTTATTTAATATAATAGCCAATTTTCGTTTGTTTAGTATAGCACTATCCGCCGATATTCGCCAAATGTTTCTTTGCATAGGGGTCCGTGAATGTGACCGTAGATTCCAACGCATTTTATATCGTTTCAACCCAAAGGAACCTCTAATGGTGTTTGAATTTAACCGCGTTTGTTTTGGTTTAAAGTCGAGCCCATTTCATGCGTTACGCACGGTGAGACAGCTCGCTCACGATGAAGGTCCCTCTTATCCTAAAGCTAAGAGGGCAATTGAGAGCGGATTATATATGGATGATTTTGTGTACTCGGTCGATAGCGTGGAGGAGGCAACCCTAACCACTGCCGAGGTTATAAAGCTCATGAAATCGGGTCAATTCGATCTTGTGAAGTGGACTAGTAATTCGCGTCCGGTTTTAGATACAATCCCACTATCACACCGTCTTTCGGCGATAAAGGAATTCGACGATTCTGATACACACAAGGTGCTCGGTCTGTGTTGGTCACCAGAGTCCGACGTGTTTAGCCTTAAGGTAAATCCGCCCGTAGAGAAATGCACAAAGCGCACAATACTGTCATGCGTTGCTAGATTATGGGACGTCATGGGTTTCGTAGCTCCGGTGGTATTATACGCTAAGCTTTTGATTAAACAACTTTGGTTATTTGAATGCGACTGGGATGACTCGCCGCCTGACAGCATTGTTCGGTTGTGGCAGCGTTTTAGAGAGGAACTTCCTTTATTAAGAGAAATTAAAATACCGCGTCATATAAACGTCGATAGAAATAGCGTCATAACGGTCGTTGGGTTTGCAGACGCCAGCGAGAAGGCTTACGGGGGCGTTGTATATTTCCACGTCCATAATAATGGTAGAAATTCGATTAGCCTCATTAGTTCTAAGTCGAGAGTCTCCCTCCGTAAGGTTGTCTCTCTGGCGCGCTTAGAGCTTTGCGCAATATTAGTACTCACCAAGCTTATTAGTAGTTACGTTGTACCAGTTCTGGCGCACTGAGTCAGAAGTGGTACAAGTACGACGATCGTCGACTCACGATCCTAAAAAAAAAAAAAAAAAAAAAAAAAAAAAAAAAAAAAAAAAAAAAAAAAAAAAAGGTTTTGGCATGCTCTGATCACGAATCTGCATTTTTGCGTAGGATGCACGGTTCCGGAGATGTGCAGATCAATTAACTCTTATCTAATTGATATCCCCTGCGAGCCTCCACCGTCATTAGCGCTCCTATTGTTCGTTCAATACCGTCATTATCTATTCTTCCTCAGCGTCCTCAGCGTGGTGCTATTGTATTATACTCCTTTGTTCCTATCTACACTAATCTGACTCATTAATAAAACACATCAGATAACCCAAAATTTATTGAAGATCCCTACAGGGATGCAACTCTAGAGGCGCATGGATATTTAATGGTAGATTTAAAACAGAATACCAATGATTTTTGTCGTATCAAGACAAATGTCTTCCCATTTAATGGTTTCTGCACAGTCTACGTCCCCACAAAAGAGTTTAAATACACCAAGAATCAAACATTTCAAATCATTGCTAAATGATGCATCGTCGACTCACAACGCATAAACATTTGCTAAACGCTTTGCATACGCTTAAACCAAAATATCAAAGAGCATTACTTAAAACGTGTGATGAAGAAGAAATTAACTGTATTTGTGAGTGTATTCATAACGTTTTACAAGGAAAAATTGGAAACATGCTTCCACGAGGATTAAATATTACGTAAAGACTAATAAGGATAGCATCTACGACAACACAAACGCCCTCGTATACAATATTACAAAGACAATAGCAGAAAGTGAAAAAGTTAAAAAATACTTTTTTAACAATGACAGTCATTAGCTGATCATTAGTGAATGTGATTCTGTTTACTTAAATTACAGGAAGACAAGAGCAGAAGAAAGAGATGAGTGTGGCATACGTGTACAGAACACATCATTGAAGAACAAAACTACAACACTGAGTGGAGATGAAAACGAGAAGAATATGCAGTACTCAAGAGCTGAATATCCATTCTTCAGTTCAAAATCTAGCCGGTTGCTCAGTTTCGAAAACTGGCCTCTCGTTATGCGACAGAAACCTAAAGATCTTGCAGAAGCCGGTTTCTTTTATACTGGCCATGCAGACAGGACCAAGTGTTTCCATTGTGGTGGTGGCTTAAAAGATTGGGAAGATGATGATGATCCTTGGCAGCAGCATGTTCAGTGGTTTAGTCAGTGTGCTTATGTAAAATTTAAACTCGAACAGAGTTTTGTATTAGATTAAATAGAATATTTATAAAGAAATAAAAAATAATATATTGCATACAATTTGTTTTATTTAATTTTATAATGTTTCACATAGATACATACACACAAAATGCATTACACATAACTCATAAAATCTAACACACAACACATATTATAACCTTAACTACTATAGTCTACAGTAACATTTCTGTTTTTATCTATCTCAATAATATTATCAAACTCAGCATAAACTATACAGTTAATTGTTTGTATTAGTGAGGATTCAAATCGTACTTCTAATCTTACACTACCATGCTTTATGAGATTCCAATGAGCTGATGAGTTGGCTGATAAATCAGGAGTTAAGTCAAATGCTAATAGTCAGTAACCTCTGGCATACTGTTCACAAGAGATTCCATTTCCTTCATTAAGAAAGTGAATACCAGTTCCCGAGAATAGAGTATGATATGCTGATGTAAATATGCTATTATTAAAAGATGGTTGCAAAGCTTTTGAAGGTATTTATTGACCATCAATATATAAGATGAAAGAATTAATACCATAGTTTTCAAAGTTAAATGGATTTTTAGTAAGGGAACCATTAAATGCAGAATTGTTCACAAATCCAATTATACATCTTTTGGGTACCTGCCCTAAAAATATATTATCAAGAGTTTTTCCTTGAACACCCGATGGAATTGTTAAAACTTTTACTTCAGCTCGAGTAATAGGATATTTAGCAGTGGTAGAAGCTAAAACTTTTTGATGTGCGAGTAATACACTTGGATTAATTCGTGCTCGTCGAACAATAAGAGTTGCGTCCGTAATGCAAACTTTAAACTTTACATCGTTTGACCCAGCAATTAAATTAAAGCTCTCTCTCGATCGAACCAATTTAACACTCATTTCAACACCATTAATTAAAAATTTATCTTGGTTGAAAATGTCACCGTGAAGATGACCAATCATTTCTATTTCCTTACTTTCACTAATCAATTCCTGTCTTTTAACAAATCCTATGTTTTTACCATCCGTAGAATCCATTTTTCCTGCTGTATCATCATACCAAAGACTACAAGTAAGATGAGATTGTTTAGCAGGGAGCATAGTTTAAAAGGGTTTCCATGTATGCTCGATATGCATAGGTATTATTAGGTGGTGATACAAGTTTTTGGTTTAAATAAACATCAAGTTGACTAAAAAGTAAATGCAGCCAATTATTTACAGGTGCTACTATTGTAGTAGATATCAAGTTAGTTGAATCTTGATTTAATACTTTTGCCTTTATGTGGAGTAATGTATGAGACAAATCTATGTAGTCATCGCCTGTCCCAGGAACTTGAAACTCGATAGGTCCATCATCACCAAGAGATGAAATTGGTTTATAATGAATCCACAATCCATTTTCAATGCTAGTTTGTGTAGACGGTACTGCAAACAAATCCAATTCTGACTTAACGCACTCGCAAGAATGATTATGAAGAAAAGAAATATTTAATTTGAAAATATATCTTTGTTATTTTTTGGTTTTAGACCAAGTTTTTTCGCAGCTTTCACTTTAGCAGTTAATGGTGGAATGAACGAGGTCAATCGTTTTCTTTTAGTTTTATACCCAGATCCTGTCATGTTAAATTGATCAATTTTCTCATCAGCCTTTCGTTTTAAATTCGTACTAACTTGCTTTAGACGATCTTTTATTGAGGCTTCCATAGGACGCGCTTGAACCATATCCGATAAAAGTCCTACTCCAGCGCTTAATGCCTCCTTACCAATCACTCGAGCACCACTTGAAAGTAAAGGTAAAACTGATCTAAATAACCCCCCTAAGAAGCTCCCAATACCATGACCGCGTAGGTATGGTGCACCCTTATAAATTACTCCAACTCCTGACCCAGCTTGATGTGTATAATAATTTTCATATGGACATTTATGATGATCACGAAGAGAATTCATTATTATAATTTTCGGAAATGTAGTTTAATACACACGGTTCCAAACTGGAATGGTATTTTTTGTCCTGTGCTCGATCTTATAACTATTTCCAGCGTATCGAACTCTCTTCGCATAACAGGTAAGTAGTGAGGTTGAGAGAAAACGTGCATTTTATTTGCACCATAAATGTATTTTGTAGGATCTAATGAAATGACTCTTAGTAAAGGAGTCATAACATCACCCACAATCTGAGGATCGATAATGTCACAATATAGAAAGAGTTGAGATGGTAACCCTAAGTGTAAATTAGCAGGACACTTTCCAAAATTTCTCTCCAGGAGATTTTTATTTGGTTCATAACCTAATTGTAAACTTAATTTGGGTGATAATGTTACGGATGTTATATTTTTATCCAAAACAGAAATAGACACAAATTTTGTTATTTCATCATAGCGAAATTTCAAGTTCTCTCCGATACCATTTAACACTCTTAAAATATGCTCAACGTTATCATAGTTGGTAGCTGGAATATGTTTTTTGTAGTACACTGTGGATGGTTTATTTTCATTAGGCATTAACATAGATTTTGTAATGTATATAACATTTTCATGATCTTGAACAGTAAACATGGTACATGGATATTGAAACTCGACAACTCCAACCGACCATTCACCTTCTAATTTAATAGCTTTCGGTAATTTCGTTGAAAAATTTGTGGTCTTGTTATCAGGAAAGTATTCCATTGAACTATTGCTGAGCAAAGTTAAATAAAAACTTTCTTTATTCATATTTCTTTTAAACTAGAAGCTAAAATCCAACTGTTAAATTTATCTGGATAACCTTTCCACTTCACTAATACTTCTTTTCTGTTACCTGAGTAACGAGTGTCAATTATTTTATCTATTTTATATTGTGAGGTGGGGTTGTAAGTGATTTTCTGTAATTCTCTTTCATAAAAAGTACCAACTATTGGTTCATTTTGTAAATCTGTTATTGTATAAACAACCCATGGAGATCTATCAATTATTGAAGATATAATAAATATTTCATCACTCCAATTTGATTCATATCCTTTTTGGAAAGCATGTTTATATTTAGTTATTCGAACATAATCACCCACATTGAAATTTGGTTTAGGATTTTCTAAAGAAAGTTTGTTTGACCGTCTATCATAAAGATTAGTCCAAACTGTCATAATATTGTTGGAATTTACATCACATGGGCACATCTTAATACTAGAGTGAAAGCTGTGATTGTAAGAGTATATTAAATCTTGTAAAACATCTATATATCTATAAGTATTATTATGAGTGAAAAAACGCCACATTTTCATTTTTAGTGTTCTTTGAAATCGTTCAACAATACTGGCCTTAATGTCAGGATTGTTAGTGGTATAGTAATTAATCTTTTTGGATTTAAAGTATTTTTGTACATCTTTTGAAACAAATTCTGTACCTTTATCAGATTGTATGTGAGTAGGTGTTAAATTACTTTCAGTAAATATACTTTCAAAACATTCTTTAGTTGTTTCTGAGTTTTTCTTTTTCATTGGTCTTGCAAAAGCATATTTACTAAATACATCAATAACACAAAGTACATACTTGAAACCATCATTATATTGAGAATAAGTTCGCATATCACTTAAATCAGCTTGCCACAGTTCATTAATATTTGATAGAATGTACCTATTACGCGGGAATTTTTTTCGAATGGGTTTATGTAATGTGTATGTTTCTTGTGATTTTAACCATTCCTTTACTTGCTTTTTATTCATTTTACCCTTCATGGCTTTTGATAATTTATCAATACTACCAAAACCAGCGGGATTAGATGGATCATAATAAATCCTGTTAATTTCTTCTAGTACGGGGTCCATTTTTCCCACTCAAGCCTTTTACGTATTTTAGTTGTAGACTTTTTATCTCTACTGCTCGGTGTAGAAAACTCTTGAAATTCAATCTCAGAGGGTTTGTTCAGATCTTTTGCTTGAAGTTGGTTAATAAACTCACATCTCTTTGGATTTCCAATATAAGTAAGTGGTACTTTAATATCTTTTAATGCTTCAGCAAATCTATCCCACCCTACTGGATCACTTCTTTTTAAGGGTCTTAGTGAATCATTTATTAAATCAACAATATTACTTCCAGGAATTTTTTCATTATCAATTATGACTGTACCTTCATTATCCCAATGTATTTTACCTTTACTTGTTTCAACTAAGTTTAATAATAACTGTCCTTTTTTATTATAAGTTTTTGGTATTAAACTGAGTATTTGAGCTGGTGTGTAAAGTGGATTTTCAACATTTTCTTTACTTTTGATGGATCGATTCTCCTCCAACAAAGATTCAGCATCAACTGAAGTTTTTAGATCTCTATCTTTATTTTTAAAACCAATTTTAGACTCGTTTGAATCTTCATTAGATGTATCAGAATAAATTGGTAATCTGAGTGGTTGACGATCCTCTTCGGTAAAATGAAGGTATCTTTGCAGTGTTTGTAAATATAACATTCATTTCTTTCGGTCTTCCGTCTTACTATTCATAATATTTTGCATTTCAATATCTAATCGAGATAAACTAACTACTCGTATTAACCTTATTTTCTTGTTTTAATTTTTCAATCAATCCAGGTTCGATAAGTATCATTTTCTTTGCATTTTCCATGTTAACTGGCTAGTCCACTCACTAATCCACTCAATATTGCACCTAATATTATTGGTAAGAAAGCCCCTCCTTTTTGTATAATTATATTTTTTCTTAGTTTATGTTTACACTTACGCACTAGTTGACGGAGTATATTTTTGTGTTTATTCAATTTTTGTTTATCTTGATCTTTAAGAGGTACTTTTCCTTGTAAAACGTTATGAATACACTCACAAATACAGTTAATTTCTTCTTCATCACACGTTTTAAGTAATGCTCTTTGATATTTTGGTTTAAGCGTATGCAAAGCGTTTAGCAAATGTTTATGCGTTGTGAGTCGACGATGCATCATTTAGCAATGATTTGAAATGTTTGATTCTTGGTGTATTTAAACTCTTTTGTGTAGACTGTGCAGAAACCACTAAATGGGAAGACATTTGTCTTGATACGACAAAAATCATTGGTATTCTGTTTTAAATCTACCATTAAATATCCATGCGCCTGTAAAGTTGCATCCCTGTAGGCATCTTCAATAAATTTTGGGTTATCTGGTGACACTTGTCGTGCTAAATATCTTATTTGAGTTTTATCTCGAGGGTTTTTAAAATATATTATATAACTTGAGTTTAAGGATATGTCTCTTTGCCCTTTACCCTGATGAAATAAATTTTGTGTTAAATAAAATACACTAAGATTCCTGTGATGACTACCTTTTGTAAATATATCCACAATTCTTCCATCGGACTCTCTCATTAGATCATCAATAATAACAAGATGTGGGTTTTCACCGTCAAACATATTAACATTTGGAATTCCTTGATGGTAGTTAACATTTGGTAAATTATATAAAGGTTGCATTTCATCAAAGCACCATGTGATCTGATTAAAATCACAATTACATATTTCTGTAACTGATTTTATGAAATTTGTTACAAAATTTGACTTCCCACATCCACTTGGCCCCGCCACAATAGCAGTAAACGGATGGATAAAGTGAAACATTACACACGTCTAAAGTTCTAAGGGGTGAAATAAAAAATGAAAGTGTTGGTGTTAACAATTAATATATATTGCAAACATTATATAAAACAGAATGATCTGTATACTATTTCTAACACAATTAGTACATCATAATTTTACAATCAACTCAACCTCAAATAAACACACACACACGCAAATATAAACAACAATTAACTTAAATTATTTACAATAAAACAACGATTAAATATGTAATAAACTCTACGTCATATTATACACTATTATCATTATTTTACAATCAATACAAATTTTATTTACATGCAGACATAAAATTAAAAACTATCAACACTTAACGCAGTTTATAATGACCCCAAGCTAATGTTTCAATATTATTATCTAAAATATGCCTCTTTGTGTCATTATATGATAAACCAATTTTATTTAATTTTTGTGTAAAAATTTGTTTAATTGATTTAAATCTAAGCATACTATAATATTGCACTTTTTTATTAAATAGAGAAGACTTATAATTATCCATGGTCATCTTTTTAGTGATACATTTATTTACCCCTTTTGCCTTGGCTATAGTCTTATTCTCTAAGTTAAAAGCGTACATTTTGGATCGTAAACCCACAAATTCTTTCATGATTTTACCATTATTTTCATCTTTAAAAAAACCTAATTTCTTTTTATTTAATTTTGGATATTCAAAAATATTATTTGCATCATAAGCTGAGGTATCAAAGTATGATGAAAGGTCAGGTTTTATATCAGAGTAAAAATCATCTGTAAATATATGATATATTAAACTATCCGTATCTGTATACAATAATTTGATTTTACTAAACTTTTTAACCATATAGTTATAATGAAAATCATACATTAATGTTTTTGAAATATCTAAAATGCAAAACCCTAAATATATTAACTTTGTTTGGTTGTTATGGTTTGGTTTATATTGGTTTGTTATATATTAACTTTGTTTTTCGCAACTGAACCGCAACTAGGTTTTCCGAAAATACTGAAACACTATGAAATTGTGGTTTAGCGATTAGATCTTGAGCACCTAAAGCTTTGCCCTGGTTCTCCCAGTGTGTAACTAATTTTATGTTAACCCTTTTTTCAATATTCTCCATAGTCTTTCCGAAGACTGAATTATTCATTAATTTATAAAAATCTTTTTCGAAATCTGATTTTGCTAACGTTCTTAATTTTGTGTTTAGATCTATGTACATCTTCAACCAGCGAGACTGTTTAAATTTTAAAACTCTATGAATTTTAGTTAATTTAACCCCCATTTCTATGCACTGCTTTAAATTTCTGTAATGAATTACATATTTATCTTTATTATTTAAATTTGGGACTAGTTTATTTTCATTAATATTGCCTGCACAAATGTTTTTGGGGCATAAAGGAAAGTCCGAATGTAAATCATGAAGTTCATCTGGATATTCCAAATCAACTTCTAAAATAAAACCGAAGTTCGATGTCTCAGACACATTAAATTCTGTATTCGGATTTACCCATTCGAATCCACCAGTAGGAAGACATTGAGACATAGCCCAACCATATAAATTGTTGGCATCAAAATATGTGATATATGAATTTGGTTTCCCTGCATCATAATCCCCCATATATTTGTTATTAGCTCTAGCATAACGATTACTACATTGAGATACACCACCCCTGATACCTGATCTAATAAATGCAATTTTCTCATAATCTGTTAAAAGTTCTAATTCTATTTTTGTATACTTTAACATTGCATCCCAACTTAAACCGGGTGCTGTGTAATAATGGGCAGGGTCTAAATCATAAGTATTAATACATAACTTTCTAAAGTTTTCAAATACATCGGTTAAAAGTAAAACGTCTGTTTTTAAATACAGGTTTGAATAATCTAGCATATTACAACACCCAAAGTGTTCCCAAACATCTTTAGCATGATTGTAATCATCATTTGAAATATGGGAATCTGTGAGCGAGCTATAAAAAAATTTTTGTTCGGGGAGCGATGTTAGGCTTAAACTATCATAATTAGTCATAAGTTCATATGGATAAACGCCTTTCCGTTTTAAACGAAAGAAATCTTCATCATTAGGATAATTTCTACGTAATTCTTGAAATTGATCATTACTGAGATTTTTGGCCAATTCTTCTAATTTACATGATAAAAACTTAAATGAATCTATGAATCTTAATATAATTTCGTGGTTATTCATTTTTAATTTTATGGAAAAGGATATATATTTTTCTTTATTTTGAGGGATAACTTCGACTTCACCATCACAAAAGTTTAACGCGTGAACAATAAAATGAGCATCATAGTGACTAAGGTTGTGTAAAAATATTGGTATATAACGAGGTTTTCTGAACTTCGAGCTACATGATTCGTGAGCAACACCTATAAAACTACCGGTGTACCAATCAAAATCATAAAAATGTTCTGCTAACTCTGTTTCACAAATATGACAAATGGTTGCATTTGAAATTTGGTTTTTGTCTTCATTTCTTAGCGGAAGTGGAGGATATTTTTGAAGTCTATTTATTTCTTTGAGATTGTTAGATAAACTTTCCATAAACACTTGTTCACAGTTGGGTCCGCAATACGTTACATATTTTGATAATTTATCATCATATGAACATTTTATATAATAACCAAAACTATGTACTTCATGTTTCTGAATATTGTGTGTGAAAGGTTTGGAAGGATCGTTAGAACATGATTCTATTGGTTTTAAAAATGCTTCAAAATCAGTATAAACTACGAATGGTATCTTCAATTTTTTTTCATAACTATCAAATTTAATTTTATCATTTGAAATAGGTTGACCAAACCAATTCTTTTTTTTAAAAGTTTCATGTTTGGTAATTCTGTACAAATGTGGGCACAATCGTATTGTTCATGGTTATTTAAACTTTCCTTAGATGGAAAGTGAAGTAGACATGCTTCGCAAATGTACATGATGTGACCGTCTTTTGAAATTTGTTTACTAACTAACCGCGATAAATTTTTTATGTAACAATAATGATTTTTTGTATCCTTGGAAAAAAATAATAAATTGATATGTCTATCTTTACGACACTTTGTTAAAAATAATGGACCTACTATAGAATTACATCGTTTTTCTTTATTATATTCTAACCCAAAAACATTATTACTAATATCATTTAATTTCTCTACTTTTGCTATGTCAGAAATTTTAACTGGAAAGGAAATACCATCAAATTTAAGTTTATTTGCATGTTTAACGTACGATGATACACGATCCGCGTCTTTGTTTACGGGATATAACGCCGAGAGTAACGCCCATTTAAAACAAAAATAATCCTTGCTTTTTACATTTATAACAGCCTTTTTTAATTTTATGTCACGAGGAAGATCTATGTATGAAGTACCGCGTAGGGGGTTAAATTTATTAACATTCATGTCTATAGATTTTATGTTTTTTAGACTCCATCCACTATCTTTTTTTTTTCAAATGCACTAATTTTAGTAGTAATTGTATCATTTAAAGATGAAAAAAAATATTTAAGTCATCTCCTTGACAAATAATATAGTTAAGCGTTTGAAAATCGAACGTATCATGAATATCTTTAGTTTGTTGAACAAAATCAGCATGCAATATGAAGTTTACTTTAAAAATTATGTGTTGATGAATACACTCTTGTATTAAAAATAAAATATCATCTTTAATAGAATTTAAAAATAGTTCAGGAGTTTCAAAATTTACCAATGTCGAACTATCTACTCTACTCTTGATTTTATAAGTTAAAATCCTATTTCCAAAAGCAGATTCAATAACACTAACGTTTGAAAGAATTATGTGAATTTAAAAGATTATTTTTGTGAACATTACTTTTAAAATGATTATTTAAATACCGTTTCTTGATAAATATATGACACGTTAGACATTCCACTTGATCATCGTTACTGATACTGTTCCCTGCAGAGGTAGGCGCTTCTGCTTCCGTTGTTGGTTTTTTGATGATCTTGGGTTCTTTGCTGCTCGTTCGCTTCGTTCCTCTTCCAAGTTGTAGTGGTTGACTACTAAAATGTTTAAATTTATTAAAAACTGTACAAGACATTGTGTAAATTATGATCGAAATGAATGTTTATTTTACTTACTTAAACTGTGTTTCAACCATCGCACAGTGATTATACAACTCATCATCATACGATGAATCGAACAGTTGATCCTTCTCCATTTCATCACAAACTTTAGACAACTCCTGATTTAATTCGCTGTTGAATAGTTCCGTATTCTCTTCCATGGTTGTGGAGAAGAAAGCACTGGTGCACACTTCACTGAAGTTTGCCATCCTTATAGTAAAGAAGAAATTAGGTAGCAGAGTAAGTAACAGTTCAGTGTTGGTAGACCAACTGATACCCAAATTTCAAATAATGTCCGATATTTAAGTCTAACAAAGGATTAGAAATAGAATATAATGAGTACACGGAAGTAATTTAAGTAAACAGAATCACATTCACTAATGATCAGCTAATGACTGTCATTGTTAAAAAAGTATTTTTTAACTTTTTCACTTTCTGCTATTGTCTTTGTAATATTGTATACGAGGGCGTTTGTGTTGTCGTAGATGCTATCCTTATTAGTCTTTACGTAATATTTAATCCTCGTGGAAGCATGTTTCCAATGATCAGTAGTTGGAATCTTGGATAGCTTCTTCATATCGTACATTTCAATTTTGATGAGATGCGTCGCTTGGTCTCCGTCGTCAGAATTAGTAGAAATGTATGATACACCATCTCTAGCGGCTCGTGCTACGGTTGATGATAACAGCTTCCTCTTTTTTATTTTTGATTCAGCTTCAAAAAAATGATCAATCGATTGCGATTTTCTTTTTCCACCATCGCATGTGTTATTATTAATGACGATGTCATCACTCTCTTCTTGAGGGGAGAGTGGCGAGTAGTAATACTGTTTATAGGTATTTTCATCGAAGCTCAATGATTTCTGCAACAACACAGTTATCATGTTAATATCAATTTGTTAACACTTAATCATAAAAGTTAAAAAAGCTAAAGTTACAACCTATTAAAGTCCACTGCTGAACATAGGCCTCCTCTCATTTCTGAGAGGGTTTTAGGGCTAGGAAATGTTCGCTGCGATACCTCAATGCGTGTTGGCAAACTTCACATGCCTTCGAAATTTTCTCAGACATGCATTCCTCACGATGTTTTCCTTCACCGCTGAGCACGTGGTAAATCAGCACTTAAAATTGTAATTAACAATTTAATTGGTGCCGGCGGGGATCGAACCCGGGTCGCGTACTGTGAATTTTACATTTTGCGCTAACCATCTGAGCTACCACGGCTTAACCATATAAACACACATAATATTTAAATATAATTTGTTAACACTAAATCATACACACGTAAGAAAATAACAGAAAGAAAAGTAAGTTTGTCAATAGAATAAACACTTACATCCATGGCCTTTGATGCGTTGAAGTAACACAAACGTAGTATTGATATATCCACTGCGGTCAAACGACCATACACTAACTCCATGACCGCAGTTGCTTGGTCTTATATAGTACCAGTGAGTAATAATTCTAATCTAAAGAATTTCTGCAGTAGAATTGATAGTATCTTTATGCGTCAACAAGCTTACCTTACATTCTGTTGCTTATCTCTACATTCCTACGTCCTTCCTGTCGTGTCTTGTTCAGTGTATTGATGACTCAAATACGTTTTGTATAACACAAAGAATGTAATTTAATATTTAGAAATCACTATAATTGATCATTCCTATATTAGTCATTGAGTAGATTGGTACTGTAATAATCTACTAATAGCAGTAATATTATGGATACACTAGATGTACAACAACATCTGAAAAAGATTCACCCCACTCTAGAAAATAATGTTTATGCTGCCAATAAACTACCCATGTACACCCACGTACCAACGTATATAATATGCAATTTGGATACACATGATAAACCAGGGTCACATTGGGTAGCTTTATATATCGATACGAATGACGTCGGTCAATATTTTGATTCATTCCGACGGGCACCTGTACGATATCATCTAGAGTTTTTTAAAAGAAATTGTAAAAGATGGAACTGGAATGTTGATAGGATTCAGAATGAGTGGACTTCAGTTTGTGGCGAATATTGCTTAATGTATTTGCTATATAAGTTTCAGGGATGTTCAATGCATAGTTTTACGAGTATATTTACAGGGAACACATTGTACAACGATATTTTAGTGGATGAGATGTTTCGCTCCTATTTTATAGATAATAAGTAATAAGATTTTGTATATTATAAATAAAATTTTTAACAAAATTGGGTAATGTGTTTTATTAATGAGTCAGATTAGTGTAGATAGAAACAAAGGAGTATAATACAATAGCACCACGCTGAGGAAGAATAGATAATGACGGTATTGAACGAACAATAGGAGCGCTAATGACGGTGGAGGCTCGCAGGGGATATCAATTAGATAAGAGTTAATTGATCTGCACATCTCCGGAACCGTGCATCCTACGCAAAAATGGACCGCAGATTCGTGATCAGAGCATGCCAAAACCTTTTTTTTTTTTTTTTAGGATCGTGAGTCGACGAACGTCGTACCTGTACCACTTCTGACTCAGTGCGCCAGAACTGGTACAACGTAACTACTCTTATTACCGCAGTTATCAGCGCATGTAGGGATAGAGTTCACATAGAAAGAATATTTGCCTTTTCCGACTCCACCGTCGCCTTATGCTGTGTTCATTCTTCACCCCACCGTTGGGATACGTTTGTCGCGAACCGAGTGGCCAAGATACAAGACGAGTTAGAAACGCGGAACTTTTATCACGTGTCCGGTACGGAAAACCCCGCCGATTGTCTATCCCGGGGACTCACCCCGATGCAAATAATGGACCACCCGCTTTGGTTCCATGGACCTTCTTGGGTTCACTTGGATCCCTCGCAATGGCCAATAACCGATTTCGAACCTTCGTCAGTGTCACAACCGCCGGAAGAGAAGAGACACGCTCTAGTGGCGAACGTTTCGAGCGAGGTTTCTCCAATCATTGCCTTGGCGAACCGCTTGTCCTCTTGGTCGAAATTATTGCGTAGCGTAATTTTCGTTTCTCGATTCGCGAAGCTTTTACCGCGACGTTCGTATGTCTTAGCATCCGATTACAACTATGCCGAGTCGCTAGTATTACGTGAACTTCAACGTGCGCACTTCTCTGAAGAAATTACAAGATTACAATCGAATAGAGCTTGTAGTCGCGCCTTTCAACGCCTTAAGCCATTTTTACAGGATGGGATTGTAAGGGTAGGTTGACGCTTGTCCAACTCGCAATTGAGTTTCGACCAACGGCACCCTATAGTTTTACCGCGTAAAGACCATATCATGAACTTATTAGTCGATTACCATCATAAATTGAACTCGCCCGACTTGTTGATGTCGATTTTGCGTCAGAATTATTGGATTCTTTCTGCACGTAGTTTAATACGCAATCGGGTGCACAGATGTATAGCTTGCTTTCGGGCACGCCCCAAGCCGTCATTTCCGGAAATGGCGGAACTTAGATCTTGTAGAGTAATACAATCGGTAAAACCCTTCACGCACACCGGGTCTGATTTCGCTGGTCCGTTTAAGGTCACGCTCACTCGCGGGCGTGGTATAAGATCCACAAAGGCTTACGTCATCAAGGATCTCCTAGGTGTGCGTCGCTTGCAGTTATACAGTGGCTGCAATTGACCGCCGGTACGACATACTCCGCCGAACGTTGAGTCCCGTGATTCCGTGAGGCGTCGAGGTCACCGGCCCCTGGGTGATTCTTGCGCACTTTATGCGTTTCGTGCATCCTGTGCCTAGTCGCGTATAAAGTGCCACCTAAGCACTTACCTCAACCCTTTTCGTTGTAAAAGGGGTAGGCAGTGCCCCATGAGATTAAGCCAACATAGTTTGCATCTAACCATCCGCGTCGCGCATCGTGCCGAACGGCTGGTATTTAGACAGGGCCATTAGTAGATTACCTGACTGACTTTAGGTAGGTAAGTAGGTCACCAACATGTCCGATAAGGACAAAGGGGAACCTCCACCTAAACCGAAGCCAAGAAGGCCACCCGACCGTCCTGGCGTACTAGATCGTCCGATCGCGTACCGCGATATTTTTTATCCAGAAAGGACTAGAGTAGTGTCCTCCTACTCTCAGATCCCGACTCGGAAACCCTCCTCACCGGGCAAGGAGCCCGCACCGAGGACCGCGCTCTCGCCCATCGTACCTGAAGGTACGACTGGGCGGGAACCGTTCCCACAACCCCAGCGGGCTAAGAAAACCTTGAGGAGACATACACCTCCAGAGACAGCAGCATCCCTCCAGGAGAAGAGGCGATGCTTCGGTTCCTCCGACTCCTCGTTAAAAAACAACCTCCCGTTTGCCCGCTGACCAACAACGCGGGCGAACGTCGTTACGATGCCAAGGGTAGAGCGGATATCCTAGTCGAGCACTTCGAGGAGCAATTTATGCCGAACCCAGCAAGTGCGGAGTTCTTGGAGCTTCATGCCCAAAAGGAGAGTCGCGTACAGGAGTTCCTGTCGTCGCCCGCGCCGCCTCTTGCAGGAGAGTGGTTCATCTCCCCCGCTGAACTGCGGTGGACAGCAACCCGCCTGCAACCGAGGAAGGCGCCTGGGCACGACGGGATTACCAACGCTGCACTCCGACAGCTGCCCCATAGAGTCCTAGTAGAGCTTGGTCGACTCTACAATGGGATATTGCGGACATCCCACTTCCCGGAGGACTGGAAGAAAGGCAAAGTAATCGTCTTGCCGAAACCCGGGAAGGACAGGCGTAGTGCTGCCAGCTACAGGCCGATCACGCTGCTACCACACATAGCTAAACTGCTTGAAAGATTGTTGCTAAGACGTCTCCGCCCGTGCATTCAACTTCGGGCGGAGCAGCACGGATTCAGGAGGGGTCACTCTACAGCAACACAGCTGACCAGAGTGCTGCACCTGCTTGCCGCCGACTACAACCGAGGCCGCACTACGTTGGGCGTCTTTCTCGATATCGAGAAGGCGTTCGACAGGGTGTGGCATTCTGGACTACTTTACAAATTGGAAGAACAGACCAGTGTCCCTCCTGCTATGTTGCGGCTAGTGGCGTCTTTCCTGGCAGACAGGAAGTTCTACGTCTGCGTAGAGGGCGCCGAGTCCGCAACCAGAACCATCAGAGCCGGCGTTCCTCAGGGCAGCTGTTTGTCTCCAGTCCTGTACGCGGCTTATACCAACGATATCCCTACCCTGGCAGGAAGGCTACAAGAGTGGGAGGACGACGTGGAATTGGCGTTATATGCGGACGATAGCGCTTACTTCACCTCGTCCAGAAGAGCCCACATTGCCGCTGCCAGGATGCAACGTCTCCTGGACCTGCTGCCACCATGGCTAGATGAGTGGAGGATGGTCGTCAACGTTGGTAAGACGACCGCTCTGCTCACTCGCCGCCTCAGGAATCTACCACCTCAACTAACCCTCAATGGCCAGCAGATCGCGTACGAGAAGGCCGTGACCTACCTTGGGTGCCGGATCGACCGGGCGCTGCGCATGACGGCGCACGTCGACCTCGTTGTCCGCAGAGCACGATGTGCGCGGGCGATGCTACGTCCGGTCCTGGCATCCAAGTTACCACTTAATACTAAAGTGCGTGTATATAAAACTTACATCAGATCCATTATTACCTATGCTGCTCCGGCCTGGTACGCGCTTCTGAGCGAGCCTCTGAGGCGGCGACTGCAGGCCCAGCAAAATATGGCGTTAAGAACCATCGTCGGTGCGGGTCGCTACGTCCGGAATGACGTCATAGCGGCCAACCTCAAGATAGACACCATACAGGAATTTGTGGCCCGGTTGGCGCGCGGATTGTTCGACCGTGCAGACAACGGGCCACATATACACCTTAACAACTTTGCGCCGCTACATGCGCGCCCTCCGGACGGGCGACCCTATCCAAGAGAACTCCTCTCTATATCGATTAGAGAGTCGAGTAACAACCCTCAATGCCGCTGATAGGCCAACTCCGACTTAACTAGATAACCTCTCTCTTTTCGTAGTCTAACCGACTACGAAAAAATTTACCAATCACGGACTAATCCGCAAGAAAGATCTACAATGCCAATAGAAGGCTCCCAGGACCGGTCCATAGTGGTGGACCGCGAGGATAGCACGGGTAATGGGGGCTTACCCCGAGGCCCGAAGCCGGCATGTGCCTTAAGGCACGTGTAGAAGACAATTAAAGGCTTACGTCTGCATTTTCGTATGTCTAACTACTCGAGCGGTGCATATAGAACTCGTTGGTGATCTAAGCACAGCTGGCTTTATGGGTGCATTTAAAAGATTTCTTTCCCGCCGTGGCCCTGTAAGTAAATTGTATTCGGATAACGGTACGAACTACGTCGGTGCAAAACGTATTTTATCAGAACTACATGAGCTCTTAGCTAGCAAGTATTATAATTCGGAGTTCGCTCACATTCTAGCCGAGAACCGCATTGAGTGGTCTCTGAACGTCCCAGCCGCGAGTCATTTTGGAGGCAATTGGGAGACTAATATTAAGAGTCTAAAGAGTCACTTATACCGAGTAATAGGAGATCAAATTTTGTCCTTCGAAGAGCTAAGTACGGTGCTCGCTCAAATTGAATGCGTAATGAATAGCCGCCCACTTTGTCGTACGTTGTCTAGTGACCCCTCGGAACCGCTGGCTCTAACTCCAGCACATTTTTTGAATTTAACGCCTTTAAAGTATTTGCCCGCCGCAGATATGGATGAGAACAGACTTAGCATTTCCGCACGCCACAAATTATTAGATCGGTTAGTGCAATCGTTTTGGAAACGATGGAGGATGGAATACTTGCATACTTTGCAGTCTCGGCAAAAATGGAACACAGCAACTGAGCCTTTAGCTGTAGGAACTGTAGTTGTGCTCACCAAAGAGAATACGCCGCCTCTCCACTGGCCGTTAGGAATTGTCGAAGAGGTCTTTCCCGGTTCCGACGGAGTAATTAGGATAGCTCGCGTTAAGACCACGGTTGGGTCTTACCTGCGTCCTGTTGTCCGTTTGTGCCCCTTGCCTCTTCCATAATTTAAATTAGCTTTCTAGATTAAAATTGTAGTTGAATTTAGGTAATCTTAGCGTTAGTTAGTTATTTTGTTAGTTGATCTTAGCTCTAGTTATTTTAGTTAATTTTGAAGGAAATCCTTCAAGGGCGGGGGAGATGGTTGCGCGGAAACCCATTCGTATTTATTTTATATTTGACGGTAGGTTGCCAAGTCGTTTATTCCTTTCCAAAACGATATCATTCATACCCTCCTATCGACACATCGGGGTGGTGGGGTGGGAGGGGAAAGAAGATGATTCTAGAATGTCACGTAATTATCGGAACCGAAGATATATAAGGCACGCGCGACCGACGCACAGCCTCTTCCCGCCGCGCTCGTCGTTGAAACCACACCGCTAGTAGAAACCGCTTTAGCCTGGAAGCAATCGAGCTCCAGGAAACCCGCCTCACCTCGTGTGAGATATAGTCGCGCACCGCCTCTCTCCGGAGTGTTCCAGAAGAAGTTCCAGAAGTCGCAGCTACAGTGCTCAACCTTAGACACGTGGCTCCACCACCCAGTATTGACCACTTTACATTTTCTAGAGCTAGTATTAGTTCCGTTAGACTCTCATTGGTTCTTAAGGACAATGTATTGTATGTCGCAATGTGGAATACCTTTAGCTTTTTTAATTATTGTTTATGGTCCGATCTATGCAAAATGAACTGACTATGTCCTGATGTCTTGCAGTGGTATGCTTGGGTTTAGTTTTAATTTTATTGATTATAGGGTCCCAAGCAGGTGGTAGTACCCAGCCTCCGTCTCTATTGAAATTAGGATGTTTTTTAATTTCAATAGCCTCAAGTATCATTCTTGGTAGAAATCGGTGTTCTTTTGCGAGGATTTGTTGTCTATCAAATCTGATGTAATGGTTGCGGCCGTCTAGGATATGATCACAAACTGCAGACTTCCCGGAATGTTGATGCTCCATATAGCTGATGTGAAGCATCAACGTTCCGGGAAGTCTGCAGTTTGTGATCATATCCTAGACGGCCCCAACCATTACATCAGATTTGATAGACTACAAATCCTCCTACGACTCCTCTTCCTCCGCAACTCCACTAGTATGGGGAGAGAAAAAAAGTGAGCTCGCCCAGTCCTCTCAGTGGCCAGCTCGGGCCGGCCCTTCATCTCGGGCCAGCCAAAGATTTCCGCTTTGTTCACCGCGGGGACCATGCGACGGCTACTAAACTCCTCCCCCCCCCCCCCGTCCAAGGCGGGCACCCGTTCGGGGAAGTAGTAAGTCACGCCTACCGCATCTCACCAGCAGCTTACAAACAGGTAGAGTTTATGCTCGTTTGACACTATTACTTCTCTAAAGAAATGCACTTATAAATTATTCATATTCTTACAGAGCACACAAAAATATTCAATACTTACGCGTTATAGAGCTTCACAAAGCCATCGTTAGAAGCTGTGACGAGTAAATGTGAATTCTTTGAGAACGCGACGCTCCTCACTGTCTGCGTGTGTGCCTCCTCGGTATGTATCAACTTGCCTTGCGCTACATCGAAAATACAAATCGTGCCATCCACTGCCCCACTGCATATATACGCACCATCTCTACTCTGTAAATGTTAGTACATTGGTGACAATCTGGTAGATGACATAATCATTCATAAATTCCTTCATAATATTTGAATTCACTACTACTTTTAGCATTGTTTTATACGTGATAGAGCCACGTTGCAGCTGTTATGGTTGTAGCATGAATGGATCGGGTCGACCGGGGAAGGATCACACTCTCACAGAATACCAGCGTAAAATAGCAGCTTAAGGGGAAATATAATCTCAAATGGCTTAGCAAGATCCGTTATGCCGAAAATATTGCAGCATTAATTTTGAAATAAATATATGGTAAAGTTGAGGATTAATGTTAAGGATTATGTTAGACGAAAACACGATTTCGTAAAATTTTCTCGATAGAAAAAAATCCAAAGTTACCTCCAAAATAAACAATAAACCGCTGTTATTCATAAAATACTTTAAATAAGATCATGAAACTTTGCATACTAACTGAACTAACTATAAAGCAGTGCTTATGTTATTTACATTTTTTAAAATACCATTATTTTCACTGTAAAAATAAATTATCTAAACTATCGGCCTCTTGAAGCGTGATTCCTGCCGTCAGGTCACTTCGCTTCGGCCTTTGAAGGGAGAGGTTGTGTCGCTTACGATCAGAATATACATTACGCAACAGGACGACGTAAAATTAAAATGGGAAATAACCGTAATAAAAATATGAAGCGACAGGGTTGGCGTTAAGAAACAGGCATAAATATGATAAACCTAATGAAATAAGTGTCTAACGACCTTTCTACTTACAGTATTAGTGATTACAAACATGTCGGTACATAACATACGACGCGCGGGCAAGTGGGGACGAAATTAAAATTTGAGCTGACTTACTCTATCCTCTTAACGCTGCAGTGTTTCTTATGGTGAATGTAGAGAAACCGGAGACCCGTTTAACTGGAATCGAGGTATTCCATCTTGGTCCTCAAGGGTGTCAACGCATTTGCATTTTGATTCTTAATCGAAGTTAATTGTAAATGTCTAAGGGCCACAGCATTCACTGGTTCACAGGTGGACTGTGTGCTCGTTTGTCACCCTTATCCTATTAAAAAAAAACTGTCTTAGAACTTCTATAAAAAAAAAGATATTTTAACAATGATTATTTTACTGTAATTCAAAACATGGTTATACAGAAAGAATATTATAAATTAAATGATTATGTATTACAAATATTTCTTTAATTTTATATACCACCATAATGATACCATTCAATGAAGACTAGCCATCTATCTAGCCACGCATTACGGGATTACAATGTATGGTGTGAGCGCAGGCACACGCGAGCACTCACTATTCCCTCACTCTCATAGTCTGTTGGGACGGCAATCCAACACAACCGGAAAGAGATCAGACGCAGGACCAACGGCTTTACCTACTTTCCGAGGTACAGAGGTGAAGCACCGCTAATTTCTGTGGGCTGTTATTAAGAATATCTTACAGAAAAACTTATATACTGATCTTGACGCAACTCAGAATTCGAACCTAGGACCTCATAATCAGTCGCGCTTACAACCACTAGACTAACTAGGCAGCCGTGTCGGTTGTCGGAGCCCAGTTCGTTCTTTCGGGTCACGAAACATGCAGGTGAAGTTGGCAATTTAAAAACAAATGTTAACTCTCCCTTACCCTCATAATAACTCACAATTTCAATGGGATTATAATTTGATATTTTAAAATTTAAAGCAGGGCTTCTTTAATAATTTAAAACGAAAATCGATTACTCACCCAAGCCACACAAACGGCAAATTTTCCCCTCGTATCTAGCACTCTATCCACTGTACCCTTTTCTATGCCGTAAATAATGACTTTGCCCGTATGACTACCGGAGACAACTTGTGTACCGTTAGGGGAGAATGCTACATTCCATATATCTATTGGGCCACTTTGTATTTCGTGCACCTTGTTACCGGACATCAGATCCCATATCACTAGAGTCGAATCCAACGAAGTGGTTGCTAAGGCTGTAATAGAATATAATAGATTAATTTTTATTCAATACAAATTAAAAGTAATTCTTATTCAAAATATTCTTTTTAATATTACCACTGGTTTGGAAAAATCTTTGTCCCTCCCAACGGGACTTTTTTACAAAGCTAAATTATACAATAAAACACATGTTGTATACAATCTTATTTCAGAAACAGCTTGGAAGCGACCACCTCATTATTATCAACCAGGGTTATCAACCATGTTAAAAAAAATTAAAGTTACAGCCTATATACGTCCCACGGCTGGGCATAGGCTTCCTCTCATTTCTGAGACATAGTTATCAGATCGGGTTGGGTTGTAATAGTCCCCGTGTCTCTAAAACTACATTCTTAACCCTTGATCTCATTAAATGGTCTAGATCGAGAGCAATTATTGTATTAATATTTATACTACTAAACTCAAGACTCAATATGCAAAAGCAGCTGTTTTGACTCGCCGCTCACTTAACGGTCAGGCACTGTAGATTCTACATCACATATGGATGCCTTGTGTAGAGGCGAAACACGTGTCGTATTATCGTCGATGGTGTGTCTTTCCTAGAATAGTGTTGTTGGGAGTAGTGATGCTGGGAGTAGTGGTGCTGGGATTAGCGGTGGCGGGATTAGTGCACGCAATTGAGGGAGGGCGGGAGGTGCTCACAAACTAGGTAAAACACATTTTATTTTATTGAGCGGATATGTGCGAGGTAATTCCTAAAGCCGGCGGCAAATTCAGCGACAAAACAGCCTGAAAGCCGGCGGCATACGTCGGCTGCATGCCTGCATGTGTAGATGCGCCATTACCAACTTTAGTATAATGGATTTTCGCAAATTAACGTGATTCTATTAATTATCACTACTTACATGTTAAGAAACACCGAAATCTACCAACACCATATTCAACTTATTACGACGAGTACGAACATGCACCCACGCAAACATATGCATCTAAAATTATTTACAGCTAACATGCCTTTCGCAGCATATATGTTCAGCAGCAGAATTTTATGGGCTGTTAAAGAAAGAGAAATGCATGGTTTAGGCCTCATTTGAAATGTATATGGTGTTTGTCTACTGATCTTTCTTTGTTAATCTGAGTTTTCGTTACAATTTTGAGATATGATTAAACAATACTTATTTATTAATTTTATACTTTATACCTACTGTGTCCATCAGGGCTTGCTGCAACAGATACAACGGCCATAGAGTGCCCTTTCAGAACATGAAATATCTCCAGTTTGTTATTTTGTAGTTGCCATACTTTTACCAAGCTGTCCAGTCCCCCTGTTACTATAAAATCTTTCATGGGGCCTCTGAAACGAAAAATTAAAAATATAAATAATATTCATATATAATATGTATATAGTATATACGTCGTTATGAAGTCGGCGCAGTCAGTCAGCGCCCTGGCAAGAGGTGTGAGCGCCGAGTCTATTCCAAATTGTGGGTGCAAAAGTCCGTTTGCGCTTATGACCGAACCACGAAACGGTGCCAGGCTTGGGCGTCCCCCGTTATTTGGCGCCCATAAATGGATGATGGCACAAAGAGGCGCATAGGGCCGCTGCCTGGGGGTCGCCAACTTCTCTCTCTTGCGCGTAGATAATGCTCTCGCGCTCCCACTCACAGAGATATTAAAATTTAGTTCAGGGGATGATTGGCCCCTTGGACCGGTCTGTCTTCTTGTCAAAGGTTTTAGAATAGTTGTCGGGTGAACATATATAAAAATGGAGCATCAGAATTTACGTGAAATTAACTAATTATTTCGAGAGCTTTAAAGCGTCTGCAAAGCAATATGGCCGACGGAAAGTGTCTGGGAGTATTGACAACTTATTTTTAACTATACATTCTAAAACATTTGGCCGTTTGACCAAGCTAGCAGGATAGGCATACGATCGTAGTACATACTAACACTACTCAACCGTCCACATTTCATCCGTCAGAAAATACGTGACGTCTGGCGGCCCTGGGATCTTGGACTAATGGGACGCACCCGTGTTATATGTTTCTAAAAAGCAAATTTATTTAAAAATAGAACTCCATAAGCGAATTGCTCAATATTAAAAAAAAACAAAGTTCTATTAATTTTCCTGCAACGCTTCCCGCGCTTTTCATTTAAAACGATGGATCTTAACCATGAACATTTGCGCGATATGATATATTCTATGATGATTTTAAATTTGGTTTAACCAAACAATTAAGTTTACAACGGTTACAATTAGCATTAGGGGACCCAGCTCCATCACGCGCAAATTTTTAAGTGGTTTGCTGAATTCCAAAGGGGTAAAATGAACCTTAAAGTTGACCAAAGAACCGGGGCCCCGAAAACAGCAGTAACGGCAGAAAATTGATGGACTACTGAAATGTTGGTGCGAGAAGACCCACGAATCACATATACGGGCATCGAAAAGATTGTAGGCATTAGTTCGGGGAGCATTCATACCATCCTACATCAACATCTTGGAGTGAGGAAGCTTTGTTGTCGATGGAACCCTCGTTTGCTCTCCAAAAGCAAAAAAAGACTCATGTGAATTGGTGCTATAAAATGCGTCTACGTTTTGAAAACGGGGCATCTAAGCGTGTTTCAGAAATCGTTAGTGGTAACGAGACATGGATCTACTCAGAAGGACAGTTACCGACAAAACTACAAAGACCTCGCAACGTCGGCAAAAAAATGGTGGTTAGTTTTTCTCGCCGAGCGGACATTTGTCGACGTCAATGCTGGAAAATTGTAGGTCAGTCAACTCCGAATGGTGTACTACAGGTGTATTACCTAAAGCTTTTCAAGCTGTGCGGGAGAGAAGACCAAAGACCGGGCTTCGGGGAATCATGCTGCATCACAATAACGCCTCTTCACCTACCTCCCTTGGAACAAAAGCATTTATTGAGGAATCTGGTGTTGAAACTCTAAGTCACCCACCCTACAGCCGTGACTTAGCTCCTTGTGATTTCTTTTTGTTCTCAAGAGTCAAAGAATTTTTTTCAAGCGCCGAAGAAGCCGTGGCTGCCTACGAAGAAGCGATTTCCGACCTGTCAAATCAAGAATGACAAAAAAATTTTCAAAGTTGATTTAGGCGAATGAAACTTTGTATAAAGCATGATGGAGAATATTTTGAAAATATGTAAAATAAATATTAATATTATCCAGAATACTTTTTGTATATCTCAAAACTTATTGTGTCCTACGTAGTAAGTAATAACAGAAAAAATGCTTCTCACATAAGCTCAATAACGTAAATGTGTCCTTACACTGGGCACAGGCCTTGTCTCAATACTGAATTGAATTTCAGGACATGATAATGTGACTGCATGTTGGCAGACTTTACAAATGCTCAAATTATTTTACAATTTCTCGGAGATGGAGGTTTTTCATCATAATTTCTTTTATCGTCAAGCAACTGGTAAACCAGCAGTTTCGACAAACAGTTTCATTGGTGCTGGCAGGAGTCAAACTTGGTTTGATTAAGTCATTTGAAATTTTAATGAATGCACTTATTCCCTGAGCTACCACGGTTATAATAACTAAGCGCGTCCACTACGCGACGCTGCTCTCATAATACCAATTTCCCGCGAGGAAAATTAAAAATAAATAAAATAAATGTGTATCACTAATGCAGTTAGATATATTTTTGTACTGAAAAGACTTGGGAGATGATAGTTATTCAGCATTCGTTTTTGTGTGAACATTACTAGAACCGTTTTGTTTGGATTAATAGTTAGGTCATATTCCTTGCACCATCTCTCCACTATATAGAGAGCCACTTGGTTCGAGTCGCACACCATGCTTGCATTGCAACTTAAGTGTATTACTATTACTTAATATTTATATACATAGCTTCGCTTTACATATATAACATATATATATATATATATATATATATATATATATATATATATATATATATATATGTATATATATATATAAAAGTAAAGTAAAGTAAAGTAAAGTAAAGTTACAGCCCATATACGTCCCACTGCTGGGCCCAGGCCTCCCCTCATTTCTGAGAGGGTTTAGGGCAAGGAAGTGTCCGCCGCGCTGCCCAAATGCGTGTTGACGAACTTCACATGTCTTCGAAATATTTTTTTTTCATATTCCTTAGCCATGCAGGTTTCCTCACGATGTTTTTCTTCACCGCCGAGCACGTGGTAAATCAGCACTTAAAATTGCAATTAACAATTTCATTGGTGCCGGCGGGGATCGAACCCGGGTTACTCGCGTTCTATTATATTTACAGCGAGATCTCCCATCCCTGCTAAATACGCAGCCGAAATATACAAACTCATCTACTTGCTCGATCAACTCCCCTTCTATTCTTATTTCACAAATCGTTTTACTTTCTTCTCTTTCAAAAACCATAACCTTCGTCTTACTTACGTTCACTTTCATACCCCTTTCTTTTAATGATCCTTTCATTAATGTAACCATCATTTGCAACTCGGCCGCCGACGACGCAAGAATAACTTGATCATCAGCGTACAAAAGGCATTTGACGGTTAACTCACCCATTCTTAATCCGCATTCTTCAACTTTCAAATTTTGCAAACAACTGTCCATAAATAGGTTGAACAGCCACGGGGAAGCCACACAGCCCTGTCTGACACCTTTATGGATGTCAAACCAGTCCGAGTAGACCCCGTTAATCTTAACACAAGCACTAGAGTCCCTATAAAGAGACTCCAATGCCTGTATCAAGCCAGTGCTCAACCTAAATGAGTTCAGTGTTTGCCATAGCAAATCCCTATCCACTCTGTCATAGGCCTTTTCCAAGTCCATGAACGCACAAAAAACCTTTTGGTTTTTGGCCAGAAACTTCTCCGCGATCATGCGCATGGAAAAGACTTGATCTGTACATCCCATTCCCTTTCTAAATCCCGCTTGCACATCCCAAATTTTTCCATCAGTTTCTTTCATGACCCCTTCAATCAGTACCTTAGCATACAGTTGTCCCACAATGCTAAGAAGGCTGATGCCATGGTAGTTTTTGCAGTCCTGCTGTGACCCTCTTCTTTTATATACTGGGACTATCACGGCTTTGCACCAGTCTACGAGTACCCGCTTCAGTTCTCAGCATAAATTAAACAAGGTGTGCAACAGGCCTGCCACCACTTCCTCCCCAGCCCTTAGCATTTCGAGTGAAACTCTATCATATCCGGCAGCCTTACCTGCTTTCATGCTTTTCATTGCTTTCATTATTTCATCTATACTTATCTCGCTACCTCTTTCCTCTTCTTTCGGTGTTTCTACTTCACTTAGTATGGATTATTTGTAAACTAAAATTACCATTTAATATAGCTAAGTAGGTATTATTATCAACGAGCAAAGCAATTTTAAATATTTGTACTTTATAAGATCTGTTTAGTTTTTGTTATAAGATATAGATTTTATTTTGATGAACAAACAATATAAATCAAAATATATTATTGTCTTTAAATAGCCTGCACCAATGTAGCCATGCTGTATGAATGCAACCCGACCGCTGTACGTAGCTACCCCGTACTGGGGGCAGATTCATACAAGTTCCCATTTTTCTTAAAAAGGTTGATACACAGAAACCGTTAAACATACACATATATTTTTAATATATAGTGTACTTAACATACAGGACGCAATAGTGATATGAGGCTGCATTCTGGGCATATTCCATCCAAGAAGTTTGCTTTACTCATGAATAAAGTCCCGTCACCGAACTGTGAACAATGCAGTGTTCCCGAAGACCTAATGCATGTCTAGATGGATTGTGCCCGCAATGCTGCCTTTCAAATAGCTAAGTGTAAAAGTATTTGAAAGGAATTTGCTGACTGTAACATTATTTTATCCAGCCCTCATTCCGATGACACAAAATTATTGGTTAATCTGTATAACATGGTGTTCTCCTCAGATCAGTCAACTAGATAGACTTTTTTCTTTTTGTTCGTTTGTTAAATTGATTGTTATTTAGTTCGCAATGATGTCAAATAGAGCGACATAATCGCATTTTAATTAGGCTCTTCAAATAAAAATTTAAAAAAATAGTTAACATCACCCTATGATACATTTCACTTTCGTTTTAAGTGTAATAAAATTTTTGAAATTAAATTCTAAGGCCAAACCGTATGAGCGGTGCCAATTTCCTTCTACCATTTGTTTCAATTTACTGAATAAATATATATTCAATGGAAAGTATATGTTACAATATTACATACAAATTTGTTCATCAAATTATCTACCACAAAACTTAAACAAATATTATAAAAAGTGTATGAAGTAACTTTATTGAATAATTTTTCTTTTCTTTTATTTTAAAGATTTAAGTAAAATGAACCATTATTTTAATGAAAACTTAGTGAAAAACATTGTTAAAATGCCTGCCGTAACTTACTTTGGCTCACCAGAAATATTTGCTCGCGTCCACACACAGCTATAGATGGGATCATCGTGGGCATTTTCTTTTTTTATAACTAAAGAATACTGAAACAGTAATCAATTACTTAAATAATATTTTATTTTATTGGTAATAAATAAATAAACTTCAAAGTAGGTAAGGTTACTTACAACAGCCTCAGCAGGCATTTTAAGTTTTTAAATAGATGGTAGATTATGATTACGACTTAATAGATAAAAAATATGCTTGACTGCCCAAAAGATATGAAATATTTTTTATTACTTTCATAAACGTACGTAAGTACTTTTTATATAAATCACATATTTATTTATTTTACTATGATATAAATAAACAGTTGTTGTTTTTATTATTCGCTCGAAAGAGCAGGCAAAGGAACTAAGCCATACAGCCTTGTCTTCTTTTTTTTTTAATTTAAATATAATATAGAATTTTGAAGTGTCAAGGCCGGGACCATGTCTTATTTTTCTCCTTTCCATCTCTTCAAAATCAATAAAGGCCGAAGCCAAGTCTTATTTTGTTTAATTCTTCATATTTTCATAAACCACAAAGGCTAAAGCCAAGTCCTCTTTATAGTGTTCTTTTTATTCTTAAAAAAGGGCTTTGTCGCTGAAGCGATTATGACGCCCTGGTACAAGAAAATTCTTAAATAGGATAAATACTAACAACTATATAAACTTATTAATTTCTTAATCTCTTATTTACTAACACATAAAGTTTTTTGGCATCTTCTGATAACGGGTCATTACATTACAATTTTTTCTTTCTCCAGAGTTATAATGTGATCGATGATGTGATAAACATCATCGATAATGTTGCAAGTTGAACAGTTTGGTGAGGTAGTTTTTCGCATCAAGTATGAAAATTTATTGCATGGAATGTGCCCAGATCTGAGTCTTAATGCTATTACGGTGTCGCGTCTACACAATATTCGGTTATTTATCCAGGTTGAGCGCATTGGGTACGGCTGGATCGTACGGTACCATATACCCTTCTCTTTTGCTCTTATGTCAAAATATTACTTCCAAAGGTCATAACAATTTTTTTTAATAACGGTATATAGTTTTGAAATGAAGGGGTAATATTAATATCAGTGCCTTCCGAAATAGCTTGTTTGGCCAAAATATCAGCTTTTTCATTACCCTCTAAGCCAATGTGCGAAGGTATCCATTGTAAATGTACTACTATGGAGTCAGCCTGCAACTTAACTAAAAGCTTCAAAATCGCATATGCTACTGGTAAGGTGGTAAGCCTCGAAAAACCGAAGTACACCGAGCAAGGTGTTGAAGCGCACTCCTCGAATCTGTTAAAATAACCACATTGTTATAGTTGCATGATTGTATATAGGATAAAGCTTCATAGATCGCTACAAGTTCAACTTCCATAATAGAAATATTAGTATTAATTTTTAACTTTATTGCCATATCATTTAATATATCGTAAAATGAAGCCCCGTTTCCGAAAGTATCTTTCGATCCATCTGTAAATATCTTCAGATAATTCGGGTAATGTTCGTTTAGGTAATTAATACACATGTTTTTATGGTCAATACATGGTACTGATGTTTAGGGTTTAGAATTCCGTCTATATTTGGTCTTAAAATATCTGAAAGGTTTAAACTAGTGATCCACTGATCCAGAGAAAACATACCTAACTTAACATAACGAGCTTGAGTATATAAAAAGTGATTTGAATTTGTCATGGATTATTGTTAATAATGGTTTTTTCTTATTATTCCAATACCTGTTTTGAATGGTATCGGATAGGTTAGAGATAAGATTAATCGAAGAGTTATTTAACACGGATTTATTTTTTAACCAGAATTTGCCTGCAAGGTAGCGTCTTCTTAAATGTAATGGGCATAAGCTGAGATCGCTTTCCATTACGTGAATAGGGGTGCTTTTTATATAACCTCCTATAGTTCTCATTGACTGATTTTGAATCTTTTCTAACTTAAATAAATTAGTCTTACTACTGTTATCATACAAAAAGTTTGCATAATCTAACCGACTTCTTATAATACTAATATAGAGGTTCCGTAAATGTTTAGGGTGGACACCCCAGCCCGAACCTGATAAAACTTTAAATACATTTAAAATTTTTAATACTTTTTCAGATGTTTCCTTATGTTTATTCCACAGCAGTGATCGATCCAGCCACATTCCAAGGTATTTTACGCTATCTACTACTTCCAAAGCAACATCTTTAATTTTTAGACTAATGTTATGTTGTCGACGCCCTCTTGAAATGGTGCATATTTTACTTTTTAACGGTGAGATATCCAAATTTATAGTTAAAAATAAATCATTTAAAATATCTAATGTCAATTGCATTTGATTTTCCGCCTCTTTCAAGTTTTTAGAAGTTATAAATATGACATAATCATCAGCATGCTGGGAGATATTAAGATGTGTTTTGGAAATTATAGACTTACATATATCTATTGTAGCTATGTTAAACAATAGCGGAGAAAGTGGACCTCCTTGTGCTAGACCGCGACCTGTACTTCTAGTTATTTTATAATCTATCCCTTCAATTATTAAAAATCTTTGACTTAAATAAGTCCAGAGATAGTTGCAAAATTTTGCGCCAACATTAAGAGCCCAGTCTTTCAGAGCAAAACAGAAAAATTGCGTTCTGGTGACACATCTACACCCTCCCTGCCCCGCCACTTCATGTACCGCCACCGCAGTTATCTTTCTGGCCGTAGCGTGGAAAGTTGCTCTACTAAGATTTTCCAGTATCAATTTATCTAATATACAGGATTATTGATAATTAGCTAACAAATTTTCACATACAGATTTTCTACCTCGTATCTATTTTTGTTCCATGCTTTTATTACAAAATTCGTTACACAAAAAAAATATATTTTAAGTTTGTATAATTTTTGTTGTTTTGTTGAAAAGGTTTCTAAAAGATAATCATCTAGAACCTGTATAACATGTACTCGTATTATTGATTATTCAAATGAATCTGGCAAGTGCTAGAATGAGTCGTGCACTGAGGGTTTCGTAATAAGTCGATGACACTATCGAAAATCTGTCAAGTACGTCAAGTAGTTCTAAATACTAAAATAGATTAAAAAAAAACTCAAAATAATTTCTATATAAGTACAAACAGTCCACTATCACACATATTTATAGTTTCTCATTAAAGTATAATGTAACTTTGTATAGCATTTACCTATATGCATGAATTACTATTCTTGTACAGCAGCATCGACGGACGACTTAGCGCTTTTTTTTAATTTATTCGCAATGGCTTGAATGATGTATGGAGGGTCTTTGATTGGCATCGAGCGTTCCATGCGAGAATCAATTAGCTCAGGAAGCTAAAGAGGAAGAAAAATGACGTCCAATTTTTTTTAGATTTTGACGTTTCTGTGATCAGCATGACAATTTGCGAACATTGCGCTAAGTCTCCTATTTGACGTCCGTATATTGGACGTCGTAAGCAGTTTGACGCCACATTATATCCAAAATTGGCCATAGTGGGCGTACAATAAATTACGGGATGCTGAGGATATTACTTAATAGTTTACTTGTAGTCTACGTGTATTACTGAATAGTTTTCGTATCTAAAAATGTCATTAACTCGACATCAGCAGCTACCGGTAACAAGGAAATCTCTAGTTGAAAATCAAAAAGACGAAATTTTCCTTATGACACTTAAAAATTAAATTAAAAAAGTATTTCTATAAAAACATAATGTACTTTTTTTTAAAAAAAAGGACATTAACCACTCGTGGTAAGCTTAAATTGCTTGTGTTACGAGTGGTTCACGCCAGTAGTCGAATGGTGGATTCGAACCCACGACCTTTTTGAGTTCGCGGTCCGCTCCCTGCCATTAGGCTACTGTCGCTTGTAAACAAAACATCATGTGCAATCCAAAAATGTATAATACTTCTATATTTCCTTGAAGAACTTACATAATATGTAGGTTAGGTACCTAATTATATACCTAATATTTAACCAAGTGCTCACACATATGCATGTTGTTAACTATTTTACTATGAAACACAAAAAAACTTACCTTTGAATTCTATTTCTGTTCATTGCTTCAACGTTTGATTTCAATTTTCGTTTTCTGGTACAAGCATATTTTTTACGTTTATGGTCCATATCGAAATTAAAAGTTATAAAACAAATACAAAATGATTTATAAACCCTTAAAGAATTATATGCAAAAAATAATAAAGTAGAGAAACTTTCAATTCGTAACAATGCGCAACCAAGATTAGGGAAAGAGAGAGAAAGAGGAATGTTAGAGCGAGAGGAAGTGCAAAAATTTGGCACAGACAAGACGTCTGAACGCTACAGCCGCTCAGCGGCTAGCGGCTACTAAGGAATATTGCCCGCAATTATTGTTTATAAAGTCAATATTTTATAGGTCGATCGAAATAATTATTAATTTTGAAATAAAGTGGTTTAAATTATTATTTTTTAATATTTGTCTAATTAAACACCTGCCCTTGAGAAAAAAATAATTATAGCATAAATATTTTCAGTTATTGCTATGAAACAAATAGTTTTTTATGAGGCGAAAACAGCGTAATTTAACGAAATTGAGACCTCTTATTTAAGACAATGAAAGATATTTAGAAAAAAAGAAACAGCGCATTTTGGAGATGAAGATGTTTAGCTATTAACGCGCTGAATAGATTTCGCCTTTTTATTATCGATTACCTTATAATGGTACACGAACAAAGCTCGAAATTGCGTTGGGTGCGAGAGAGCTCTATTTACCGTTTGATTTATCTAACATAGACCACATAGATGAACCAAAAAAAAAATTTAGCCATTACTTATAATCTGGGTATTTATGTGTTATCAAAATATTTTACTCTGAAACAATAATTTGCTGTAAAAAAAGAAATCAAAGTGGCGCTAATGATTCGATGTGAGTCAACTTTAAAAGACTGTAGCCTTAAGACGATCGAGCGTCGATAAAAGATAATTTATGTCTACATTATTATATGCGTTTTCTAGGTCTAAAAAGCATGCTACTGTAAAAAGATTTTTTGTAAAACCTATTTGAATGCTTGTAACTAAATCGGTTAAATAATCGTGACAGGAACGTGATTTTCTGAATTCTTTAGTTTCCTCAGAAAGTAGTTTTTTGTTTTCAATATACCACTCTATACGGTTATTGATAATGGCATGAAATACTTTACATAAGCACGAAATAAGAGAAATAGGTCTAAGAGATGAAGTACAACTAGTGTTCCTACCCGACTTAGGTATAGGTATAATGCGAACATGTCGCCATCGGTATGGAGCAAAGCTTTGTGTAAAAAATATATTATAAAGATTGAGTAAAACGTTTTGGCCCACTATATGTAAATTAAGTAACATTGAATAAGAGATATCATCTGCGCCCGGGCACGTGTCTTTAGATTTTAAACATTTATAAAGCTCCGATCTAGATATTTCGGTTTCTAATTTAGGATTTTGAGATGTGTAACCTGGGTAGGGTTGACTTACATAGTCAGGGGTTAAGTTGCACAATAATGACTCAGCAATACTTTTTTCAATTTGTGGTTTAGCTGATCTATAACCTTTTAACCACTGCATTTTTCTCCACATTTCAGAAGCAGAAGATATTTCATTCAAGGACGTACAAAATTCCCACCATCCTTTACTTTTAGCGTTTCTAATTAGTTTTTGAGTCTTGCGAGTTTTTTCCTGCAATCTATTTAAATTAGCCGGTGTGGGATTCTGTCTAAATGTTTTAAGTGCTAGCCGTCTCTCTGCAACAGCGTGAGACAGATCAGGAGTCCAATATGGCTTAGGAATAAAATTAGCCTTGGGATTTCGGCATATTTTAATAAATGGAATACTTACTTCTGCGGCTTTGAACAACAAAGTGATAAAATCATCATAGGCTTCTTGTTACTTGAAATTTCGAAATGAGCGCACTCCTCTTCTATTACCTGACGATACTTCACCCAGTCAGCTTTTTTAAAGTTTCGTCTTTTATGAATAATAGGAGAATGATTCATAGATGATGAAATATTAATTATTAGGTGGTCGCTACCTAAACACTCGTTTGTAACATTCCAATTAAACTTAAAAGCGATATCAGATGATGTAAATGTAATGTCGGGAGCTGACTGTTGTAAGATACCGCCAACTAATTTTAATCGCGTAGGCCTGCCATCGTTTATAGAAACAAAATTATGGTCTTCTAATGAGTCCAGAATTTGCGTGCCCCTAGAATCGGTTTTATTCGACCAATTAGGGTGATGTCCATTAAAATCTCCAAGTATTAGAGTCTTTTTATCAGAAAACGAAAATATTGAATCCCAATCACTACATGAAGTTCGAGCATTAGGCGAGCAATATAGAGAAATTATATTTTCAACAATTTCACAATTAGAAATTTTAACGGATATCACCTGAATAACCGAGTTGGCACTTCGCAGTGGAAGCAACTGAGCCGAAAGAGATTTGTGTACTATTAAAGCCACTCCGCCATAAGAGTCCGCCCTATCAAGTCTAAAATACGTTATATTCTCTAAAATTGAGTGTTATATCAGGATTCAACCACGTTTCCGAGAGCGCGGCGATATGAATTTTCTCCTGAAACAAGAGTTGTTCAAATTCCGCACACTTTGATTTAATACTTTGAGCATTCGATTGCAAAATGTTAAGGCTGACTTTACCTATTATTACCGAGTAAATTTTGTAAAAAAGACAAGTTCGAGATATTTTTAAATATCCATGTGATTATCCATTCAAAAAATAAGTGCACTACATTCTCGATTGTACTTTTTAAAGGCTCATTACTCTCATTAGAGATAAAACTTTTAAGTTGGCTTAATTAATTAAAGAAAGGAATATCAAATTGTACATTACGATTCTTTTTTTTTTTTTGTTTTGTGCAGACACTGGTTGATCACATACACTACTTTCAGACTCTGTCGACATATGGCCGTCATGTATATACTCTTCTAAATTAGGTTCTTGAATTCTCTTCTTAATCTTCTTAGTTGTGTCATTTCGAACAGATTTTTCTACCCGACTGTCCAGATTTTTCTTGTTAATGGGGCTCGATGACACGGCCTGTGCGTAAGTAACTGGTGTAGAATTCTCCTGAACCGGCAAATAGAGCTAAAAAACTTATTTGTGGTTCCTGGGATAGGTTCCGGCAATTGAGGCATCTTATTTAAATTACCTAAACGGGGCATTGGCGATTGAGTTGGCTCATAAGTAGGTGTTTCGGGCGGTACATACATTGCCATAGCCTTCCTGTATGAAACATTAAATTCAGCCATTATTTCCCGTAACTTCTTCTCCTTTATATATTTTGGACACTGACGATTCAAAGCCATATGATTTTTCGTACAATTAATACACTTAAATATTGTTGTTTCGCAATTTTCATGCTTACCTCCACATTTGGGGCAGTATATACGTTTTGAAGGACACATTCTAAGGGTGTGCCCAAAGCGCCAGCATCTCGAACACTGAGTAACAGGAAATAGGTACGGCTCCACCTTAACTTGCATGCCATATATGCACAGATACGGTGGTAACGTAAACCCTATGAAACCAACTCGTACCGATTCACTTTCAGTCCAGCCAGATTCTCCATCCCCCTGCTTTCTGCGTTTGAGTCGTTTCACGTTGGCCACCTCAATTGAGCAAGAAATAGATTCTAACAGTTCTTTTTCTGATAGATCTAATTCGATGTTCTTAATTACACCATAAGAGAGTCCTACTTCAAATGGTCGCTGAAACCTCCAGCCCAATTCCACAAGATGATCACACTGTATCAATAAATCAGCATCTTTTTCTCCGTATAGTTCTACAATTATTTTGTATGAATTGATATATTTTACTCACACAATGTTTAGGTTCTGATTTTTAAATAACTTGGCAAGGGCAAACTGTTTCGGGAACTTCTCTTTAGACGTTATACATATTTCAATACTACCTCTTATTTCTTTAGATTTCTCTTTTCTGCTTTTCACTTCTTCCCAGTCTCCTTCTTGCTCACATCCTCTAGCTTTTTTTATTCGATTTGAAGGTCCGAAGGCGAAGTATTCCTACCTCTTTTGCCCAATATTTGGCTAGATTAGTAGTTTATATGCTCTTCCAAAATATCAGACATTTCCTCTAGTATTGGTCCTTCCCCCGCTGACTCAGTAGAAAGAAGATCAGCCTCATTATTGTTCAACTGAACGGCCGGCACCGCTTGGCCAAGCCGTAAACGCAGGTAAAAAATTCCTAAGCCGATAATAACCGTGTTCGCAACGATACACGTACGAACGGCTCGAGCGCCACTTAGGCGTGTGTAACTCTTTGCGGAACTGACTCACTGATTCGAATCACTAAAGTGTTTCAAAAGATTGGTTCAGTAACAATGTTTCAAATGCATCATTTGGATCTGGAACATTACTTTGCTCATTTAGTGCGACGCGTCTCGCTCGCGAGGCGACTGATCCACAAGCGAGAGAGTGGCGAGTGAGTGCGCGAAATAATAACAATCTATACAAGTCAGAAAGAGATAACAAATGAGAAGTGTGTGAGAAGTGGATTCAACTCGTACGAATTTTAGCTATAGTTATTCATGCACGTAAAAATGATCACTAAGGTGCTTACGTATCAAATACTATACGGTCGTCTTTTGCATATAATGTTTACATTAACAAGTTGTCCTTTTACGTTGATCCGGCACTAACTTGTCAAATTGTTTAGGTTCGTTTGCGCCTGTTTACGAAAACATACTGAGTTCTGTTTAGGATTTCTTTGCGTAGTGATTATTGTGACTTACTTTCTTCTTATTCATCATAAATAATACGCCAGCTTGCCATAAATTAAGGACTAGCCGCCAGTCCTATGGCTGGATAAAATTTAAAGGAGGATCGATTTTATATACAACCTTATTACGGTACACAATAAATAACAATAACTAAATATATGATAAAAATAACCTAAGCACTTATATCATTCAGCATTGTTGCCACATAACATTTCACTGAATCGGTCAGTAATAAACGCCCGCGACGCAACTTAATGTATTCGTAACATTCTGTATTTTATATCTTTTGAGTCGATGATCCAAATGAGCCAAATGAAACATATCAGTGCTTCGGAACATTTCAGTGATGGAGATGCAAATGTTCCAATCGCAAAAATGATACACTTTGCCCACCTCCAGCGCCACTTCGCCACTGTCTTTATAGTGTTGCGCGCCTAAGTTGACGTCATGTACCCATGAACCATACCCACATACGCCATGTAATTCAATCGGCAGATTTTATTGTCACGAACCTCAAGCTCGTAACAATATTATAATCTTTATAAGTTTCAATCCATATAGATTTATCAGTCCAGTTTCAAGGTTCCCGCGCTTTATTTTCTTTTCTTCACAATATGCTAATGCGTCACATTGCGAAGCCCTTGGGAGATTTTGACGACAGCTCAACCCAGCGGACAGTTGATGAAGACAGCCACTCAAGTTCATAAGGCGCCTAAGCGATCAAAATAACTTAAGGTTTATATCGACATCAAAGCACTTGTTTCGTCGTTTTCTCTGATAGCTCACACGCGCTGACAATTAATTAACAAAATCGCATCACTTACGAATCAAAATCCACTTCAAACCATTATTCAAGCGATAAAACAGGTACTAACTTAACTTTAGTACTAACTTTGTACAATCATTGTTCTTTGTTTAATCTGTTCTTCTTTGGAACGCTCTTCCTTCTGAAATTAGGAGTGCCGAAAACCGGATTTCGTTCAAGTCTAAAGTGCGAGAACTGCTCGTCAATAAAATAGCAGAATCAACTTAGCGTTCGTAGTTAGCTGTGTTTATACGCTTATATATGTATGACTTTATATATATTGTACATACTTCTTATCATACCTACCTCTTTTATCTTTGCACTACTCTAAGGTAGACTGGTAGATAATGTCTCATCTCAGGCATTAAGTCCGCCTATATACATCTAATGTGTATATGAAGTTAAATAAATAAGTAAAACAGGAGTGTCAATCCGTCTACGGCCAAGTTCCCGCCAAAACTCTGTCATCTTTGATCATAGAATAGACCATGGAGGTTAGAGAACAGGATAACGATCGCTTTTATCGATTAGTACAATAAAAATACTTATAAAAATATGTTATATTTCTTCAGTTATGCTAACTTCTATTTACCTGATAAGAAAATATACATATTTTTTTAATAAAAATAATTAACTGCAGCTTAAAAAAAACTCAATTTTGTTGCATGTTTTGGGTTAAATTTCATATTATGGAGTGTAGAAGTAAGGAGTAAAGACTGAGTATTAAAAAGTGTCCATAGAAAACCGTTAAACTACGGGCTAAAATTTTAAAGAACATGCCGATAAATATTAGTGGAATAGACGACTTTTTCCAGGTTATATTTACTAAATAAAATTATTTTAAATTTTAGAGCTACTGAGCAGTTTAGCAGCACTCCTAAACCGTCGACAAGTGTTAAGTTCATTTCATCCCAGTAGCTACTCCAGCGCTTTTGTGGAGAGTTTTTGAACTGTTATTTACTGCTTACAGATGGCCACTTTTTCAACTATTCTGCTATGGGAGTTGGTACTTCTCACTTCTACACTCCATATTTCATATAGTAAGCCACACTAACCCGCCATTGCATGTTTGGTGTGTCTTTCTTTATCTATTCTTAGCGCGGTATTGTTTTCGCAACTTGTGTAAGTGAGACAGATATAGGTATGTTTATTTAAAATGTTTAGTAATTTCAAAGCTATGTCGTCTCGGTTGTATAGTGGTTACACCTTTTTCGACGTGCGGTCATGTGGTTTGCTCCTCTAGTCTTGTTTAACTCAATGGTTTTTGCAGTAAACAAACGCCATCGTTGTGCCGAAAGTGATTTAAAGTGTTGGCAGGAATATTATATTGAAGGTCAAACGTGATTATGAAGAAGAAGCAATCCTACAATACCATTTTCTGGAGGTAGAGTCCACGTTGCGTATTTGACAGGTAATTTTTAGGTCTGCCATAACAAAAGCTAATAATGCGTATTTAATTGACATCAAATACATTGATGATTACGTCATTTTATTTATATTGAAGTCGGTTGTACAAACTTTTTAATTTTACCACTTGCTTACCCCGAGGTCTTGCAAATTGCACATTCTTAAAAGGATTATAAAATAAAACAATAAATAAGATTGAAATATAAATATTACTATATATATTTATTAATTAAAACTACTATAATGGGCAGTCATAAATATTTATACTCTTGTCTTCTGATACAGACACTATTTTATTACTTTCTGCATTGAATTTGACACCCCAAACCTGCAATAAAACAAGAATTACAAAAATTCACATAATACAAATATCACTTTATATAAAAATTTACTACGGGCCTATTAGTCTCGGTAAAACATGAATATGGCTCGAACTATTTCAATTAAACGTTTTGTGTGCGTTCGAGTGGATGGTTTAAATTCACAACTTCACACCCGGTAGGTGGCGCCGTTATCGAGATCCAGAAATCACCCATGCGAAGCCGGAGCGAATCGCTAGTTAGCAAGTAAATCATTTTATGCTCTTATATACATAACGCACAAAATTTAACATTTTGATTACCTGATCATTGTGCTCCTTAAATACGTTTTGGCACTGCATACTATCTAAGTCCCAAACTCGGACAGTACGGTCTGAACTTCCGGAAACAAATCGCTTGCCATCTGGTGAAAATGCCACAGAAAGCACCCATGATGCGTGACCTGATAACGTAGCCGCTAAGTTGGCGTGTACTCTGAAAAATAAAATTACTTTCTAATACACAAAACTTACAATTATATTAAACTATTAAAGTTTGCGATTTTTTACAGATAAAAATATTTATCAAGTAATCAGTATAAAATGTTAAGCCGTTTCTTATTTGACTTTACCACTTTAGCGCTTTAGCACTATCACAAAACAAAAATGTGTCAAATACCTCGTAGTCGCTTTGATAAGCGATGCTGATATAGTTCGTAATTCAAACAAAAATATAAAACATTGTATATGGGTTGATAATTCAATCATTTTGGTGAAACTGTAAACAAGAAGTTAGCTCCAGAAAGTATCCTACAATTTTACATTAACAATAATAATAATGTCTTCAGGGTTGAATTTCGGTCATGGTGGCCAGTCTCAACGGCGTCTAGCCATTTGCGCAAGACAAGATAGTAATGCCTCAGCGTATGCGCAAGGTGCACTCTCTATTCTCTCGTTATCATATTGTTGGGACGGTAACCCGATATGACCAGAGAGAAATTATGCGCAGGACCCACGGCTTTACGTATTTTCCGAGTACTTCTAAGTAACACCACCAACACCAACTACTTGACTCTGGGCTGCTACTGAGAATTTCTTGTCAGAAAAACCCAATAATTAATGTTTACCCAACCTGGGATTCAAACTTGGAACCTCAAGATAATCAGTCACGTTTACGACCACTAGACCAATGTGGCAGTCAACTTTAAATTGCTTTAATAATTTCAGTGGTACCGCCAGTACCGAGAATCAAACTCAGGTTAGATGGCACATTCTACAAACAATTTGAATAACTTTGCTAATTCTAAAATTACAACAACTTACACATCATACAGTTTCATCTGTCCATCATCAGATGCAGTTAGAAGTAATTGCGAATCAGGTGAGAAGCAAAGACTACGGATAGGCATTGCATGGCCCTCTAGAGTATGTACAAGCTTCCCTTGAGCAACATCAAATATATTTATTATTCCATCTAAAGCTCCACTCGCAATGTACTTTCCATCAGGACTCTGGAACAATTTTTATAAATCGTAAACATCTCGACATCCTATATTTAAGATAATCGCGTGCGTGCGTGCGTGCGTGCGTGCGTGCGTGCGTGCGTGTGTGTGTGTGTGTGTGTGTGTGTGTGTGTGTGTGTGTGTGTGTGTGTTGGTGCGTTCTATCAATTATATTTATGTTCTTTTATTTAAGAAACAAATATATATTTAATGGATATACTATTCACTTATGTGACATAGAATGTTTTCTGTGCTGTGGTCATTTAATATTTTAAGATGGTCAGTAAGTATTTTTTTGCATTCCCGATAGTCAAGTTTAATTTTTTATTTAAATCACTAATAAATACGAGTATATCTTGATTGGGCACTGGGCACATTTAGATTTTACATAAATTTGTTTAATGACGTCATAATTCCCCCGTATAGATAGTTTTTGGGATCATATGGCGAGTTTTTATGTGTTTTAAAATTGTGTGTAAAATATATAGCTGTCTAACCGGAAGAACGTCACATAAACTATACAGTTTAAACTATATAGTTTAAACTATACAGTTGAGTTCGATATGGAATCTAATAGGCTTAAAATACATAACTTTATGAAGGTATCGTTGTCCTCTTTCTACGTTAAGAAATTTAGTTTACTCCTAATACCGTAATGCAATATGCTAAAACTGATTGAGCTAGCCAGTTTTTTAAAAATCCAAATAAGCCTACGAATTCTGCCGTTGACGTATTCTATTTGATTAATCCATGAAAGATGTTGGTCAAAAATTATTCCAAGATATTTTGTGTAATGTACTCGCTCAAGTTTTTTATAATTACAATTCATGAAATCCGCATCATCACATTGATGAATTTTTAGTGAAGTTTCAATGATAATATGTTATATTACTTACTTAATGAGTCGAATGTTTATTATTTTTTCTAAATTTTAGGAATAGATGTAAGAACTCAGTTCTTCACCAGCAGTATTGATTGATTCATTAAAAAATCACCAACAGAATTGATTGATTCATTAGATGATTTTATTGTAAGGAGTTCATTACTATATGTTATTGGAGGTTTGAAGTATTGTAATTATATTATTCCTACCCGTTCTTTTCTAAATATCATATAATTTTTATTTTACTGTAATAAATTTACTACTATAATTTTATATAGATGGCGCTATAAGTATTTTCAAGCACAATAAGGTTTAATATGTAAATAATTACTTTGCTTGTTGCTTTCAAAGCAGCGTTTGTATCATTTATTAGACCAGCAAATATGTTTCTTCCTTTTATCCAATAACCGTTACAGTATCTTAAAGTCCTCTGCTGAACACAGGCCTCCCCATTGATTGCCTCATATTTGACATCATTGATTTATATAACTCAATGTTTGGCATAGTTTCCACGATCTATCACGCACGCTTTATACGATTACGGAACCGAAGAAGCGGGTTATATATTATAATATACAGCCAATATAACATGGTCCACGGCTGAATATATGCATTCAATGAAATGTATATATAAAAAGAATATCATTGTAGGCATTCAGTATACTCAATATCTCATATTTCTTGGGGCGGGGAAGAGTCCATAGTGCCGTCCTGACGCATTTGTTCTATTTAGTTTAAAATATGGAATTAGTAACAAAGTGCATATTATTTAATTTATGTTTTTATTTGCCTAGTTAATAGGTATCCAAAATTAGACAAAATTAATATTTCATATCAGAAGTTTTTTTTTAAATTTCTAGAAATTTAAAAAAAACTGATATGAAAAATTCTAGAAGTGCCTTAGAGTTTTGATGATCGGTCAGTCAGTGAGTGACAAAATTAAGAAACTTTGACTAGTTATAACTGTTAAACTACTGGTTCAAATGAAATGAAATTTGAAATATACCATGATTATACAATGCCTACTTGGTTACTGAAAATTCAGGCTTCTAGTTTTATTTACTACGAAGTTAGAGGGGGTTGAAAATGGCCTAAATTGGTTCGAGAATAGTATGGTATGGTATGGTACGGCCGTGCCGCTTTTTTGCTCGACTTGGCGGGGACACTGCCGTGCCCCCAGATAATAAAATTTGCATCTTACGGTTTTAAAACAAGGGTTCAAATTTTGTATGAAAAATATTGTATATTTAAATCCACAGCTCAAACCGCTGGATATAAATGCGTGAAATTGGAACAATAACTTCCTTTTATTAGTATGCACCCACTAAGAAAGAAGTCTTGAATAATTAAAATCCTTAGATAGTAAAATAAGTTTTTAAGAATGTTTTTATGATTTCATATTGGTATAGGGAAAAGTGATTAAATGATTATTGTAACTTTAAAATTAGTACAAATACTTTAAGAAATTGTCTATTATTTGTTATGTATCAATATCCGGAATCCGTCTTGAGTCAAGCACTTGTCTTTCCGCCTAAAGTCAGTACTTCCGGCTACCTTACCTGTATGAAGGGGGCAACCCACCACTGTTTTTGCTTTGTTATTTAAGTAGTGATGAGCACCAGGTCTCGTCATTATAGCGTTGTTTTTCGCGCCTTTCACAAGTCAGCCTTTGTAAGCACGAAAAAGTTTCAATTTTACTAAAACTAAGTGATAGATAACTACCCTACTGATAAAATATGGAGTAACAAAATGTCGACGAAGTTACATTATTAAATTCTCAAAAACGTGTGCGTGCTTCATCATCGAGTTCGTACTTTTTAACTAATATTATTACAAAATCTAGTGAAGTTACGTGCCAAAATCAAAAAATAGTCTCTTAATATTAACTTGCACCGACCTACAATAGAAGGCGGTGATAAAATAAACCAGCTCTAGCTATCAGATTTAAGTACTATGGTAAAAGATCCTATTTATCCACATGCAAATAAAATACATTTAAAGAAATTAGTAGAATTACAGCATTTTAATTGTGATGATTGATATGCTGTACGGTTTATCGATACCCAGAAGAAATATTTAAGTTAACTAAAGTTACTGATGACATACGATGGGGTATGGATAATAAACAATACCGTTGATTTCGATATACTGTTGAGTCAGTTGTATTCCCTTAACATAATATCTCCATCAGTAATTGACTGGTTTCAAAGTTATCTCTGTGGCCGTCGGCAGTGTATTCATGTTGATGAAACTCGCTCATCTTGGTGTGATATTACTGCAGGCGTGCCGCAGGGTGGCGTGTTGTCACCTTTACTCTTTTCCATTTTCATTAATTCAATTACTCATAAAATTTCTTCTCTCTACCACATGTATGCGGATGATGTCCAGATTTACACCCAGTCAACTCTTGACAATTTGCCGAATGCAATCGCTACATTAAACAATGACTTAAATATGATTCATGAGTGGAGTCAATCATATGGCCTAAATGTCAATCCTAAAAAGTCACAGGCTATCATTTTTGGTAGTCGGAGCTTTATCTCAAGAATTGACTGGTTCTCCATACAACCTGTTGTATTCGATGGGGTTGTGATCTCCTACTTTGACAATGTCAAAAATCTTGGTGTTTACCTTGATAGTTCCTTAAATTGGAAACGCCAACTGAATGAAGTAAGTAAGAAAACCTTTGTCGCTCTTAGTTCACTGCGTCGCCTTCTATCATTTCTTCCAATTCCTACAAAAATTATGCTCGCAAAGTCTCTTCTCCTTCCGATTCTCGACTATGCTGACGCAAGCTATGTAGACATAACTAAAGACCAGCTAACTAAGCTTAAGAGACTTCAAAATACTAGTATTCGGTTCATATTTGGATTGCGCAAATTTGACCACATTTCCCAATTTCGCTCACGTCTCAAGTGGTTACCTATCCAATTTCGCCGGAACATGCATATTCTTTCTATTCTGTACTGTGTTTTATTTTACCCTTCTACTCCTCCTTATCTTAAGGAGAAGTTTAGTTTTGTTGGGCTTCCAGGGGAACCTTTACGCTCTTCAAGAAAACTTATTTTAAGGGTACCAACTCACAATAAATCTTTCTTTAATAAATCTTTTACTGTACAGTCTATTAAGCTCTGGAATGCCCTACCTTTGTATATACGCGAAGCTCAGACAAGTCTTTAAGCGACTTCTTAAAGAGCATTACTTGTCTCATTCGTTCGAAAATCATTAGGATAAATTGTGATTATGTAGTTTTGTATTTATTTGTTTATGTTATTGTTATCGGTATATATTTGAGTATGTATATGTATATATATATATATATATATATATATATATATATATATATATATATATATATATATATATATATATATATATATATATGTGTGTGTGTGTATATTGTGATGATGATAATTGAGATGGGACTTGTTTCCGAACTTGATAAAAGAATTGGAGGGTAGGAACTGTGGACAAACGGCTGAGGGCCGAGTTCGCGACGAGTCGTGAGAGTAAAGAACGGTACGACGTAGCGGTAATACTTGTCAGACATTTAAAGTTTAAAGGCGTATAAGTTTACTCAAATATATTAAAATCAGTGAACCTTATATATTTTAAATAGAAGCTTATATTCGTGGAACGTTAATTTTATAAGTGCAACGGGGTAAGTGTTTAATACTATACGTTGTTTGGTAGTCTGAGTAATCCTGGAATAGTATTCTTAGATTGTACAATTATTTCAGTCTATGGAAACGCCCATCAAGTTAATTGTAACAATTACACCTTCCTGCATCTCTTATATGAAGTGTTATCAATAAAATTTATTTGTTTTAAAAGATGAGGACAGTGAAAGACAATACTATATCCTTATTTGAGATGGATCGTTGTCGACAAGCATAGCCCATTACTTAGAGCGGTAATACATGCAACGGGCGACTTCCTAAGGTTCCTGGTTCGAGCCTCGAGTAGAAATTCGTTTTTTTTTATTTGTTTTCCCTTTTTTTTCTATTTTATATTTAGATTTATTGTTTTCCCCTTTTACTTTTATAATTAATAAAATTTTATAATGATTTTATGCTCTCATGTACGTAATAAAAGAAATAATTGTTCATTTTATGTTTCGTTGCTTGTAATTTTAAATTTGCAGTTAATGTGTAGTTTTAGATAGTGCTAAGTATTAAGTGCTTACCTATTTTAGTGCGAATAGTAATGTAGATTATGCTTAAGAGTTATCTAGTTGTATGCTTTGTAGTGTTTTATTGTAGCCTTACATGTTTCTTATAAATATCATACACATTCACACATTTGTTTCTTGTCTTACCCGGAACCCGACCCCATGGCCTGAGTATCCATGACAATATATATATGTGCATATATATATGTATATATATATATATGTATATATGTAATACATACATTATATATATATATATATATATATATATATATATATATATATATATATATATAGTGTATATATATGTGTGTACGTATGTGTATGTTTGTGTATGTGCGTATGTATATGTGTATCATATTTTTTTAATGTATTAGTTATGTATATGTTATTTTATTGCATGTATTGCTATTATATTAGGTATATTTATATTGCACCACCTACCTAGTATTCACTGTTTTATTCCTTTACACCTTTGGTTGCCTGGAAGAGATCGCTATGTAGCGATAAGGCCGCCAAATTGTACATGTAATCTGCTCTCTGTTATGTTCTTTGTAAATTTGTTTGTGGTGTACAATAAAGTATATTCATTCATTCATTCATATTTATCTACCCCCGGTTTTGACGAACTTGCTGTAACAGATTCGCTAAAACGATTTGCATCTACAATGATGCGTGATGATCCTCTTTCTTATTTACGTTCCTTTACCGGATTAACTAACGCTTAATTTGCCAAAAAGAGAAATCACAAAGAGCATTACAAGCACTAGTTAATTGGGCGAGGTTTTGCAAAAACTCCCTCCGTAAAACGTAGAAATTCTGTTCAACGACGATTCCATTCAGACCTACCTTCAGAAAATTGGAGGGGCAGATAAATTGATCACTTCATCCCGATCAATGCCTCGTATACAAAAAGAAATGTTTTATGCAATACAAAAGCAATCGACGAGTAAACAAGCTGATGATATATTTTTTCATTAAAGCAATGCCTCGAAAAGAGGAAAACGTGCACCACTCCCATCCAACCAAACGAATCAAGATAAACGGGAAAAACTAAACAAAGAGGAAATAAATGGCAGTCGTATTCTTCCTTTAAAGATGACCGTCGTAAATGACCCGTCAAAAATTTCATGACGGCTGTCTGATACAAAGTGTTGTCAAAGTGTTTGGAGCAATTTAGGTGCGCCGGAACAAATACGCAGACTATTAAGCGGCTCGTACATCCCATTCATACTCAAGCCGCCTCTAATACTTCCAAATGAAATTGTGATACAGGACCAAAATTTCCTTAAATATGACTCGTCAAATTCAAAGTATGTTAAAGTCCGGAGTACTCGAACAGGCGGAGCCGAGTGCCAGTTTCCTTTCCACATTCTTTTTGGTGCCAAAACCAGACTGCAGCTACCGTCCAATATTCAATTTGAAACAACTGAACAGGTTCGTCAAAACGAAACCTTTCAGATTGTTCAGCCACTTTCGAGTACCCACCTGCAGCATCGGGATTGGATGGCAAATTTAGACCTAAGCCAAGCCTACTTTCACGTTCCGATTGCTCGGCGTCATCGAAGATACTCGAGACTAAAGTATCACATCAATTCAAACCAGTACCAACTGGTCCAGATGACCTCTTTAATGTTTGGCCTTTCCTCTGCACCGAGAATGTTTGCCTTAATAACAAACTGGGTAGCAAAGTTCCTCAGGAATCTGGGCATCAGATGTGTAGTTTATTTGGACGATTTTCTATTGGCAAGCCAGTCGATGCAACAACTACAAGAAGATATATCATTAACTATAAAGATCATGCAGTTACTAGGTTAGACAATAAATTTCAAAAAGTCTGTGCTGATACCGACACAGTGCCTCGAGTTCCTCGGCATAACATGGGACACAAAACTCAATGCGAAGTCCTTATCGGAGAAAAAGTGCTTAACGCTACGCAACGCACTTCAGCAACAGCTCTTAAAAGGCAAGTGGTCCGTCAAACAGTATCAGATCTTAATGGGGAGACTCAATTTTGCCACTTACGTAACCCGGAGAGGTCAGCTTCACTGTCGAACACTGCGATACTTCAGTCGACAGTTGTTGAAGGACCACCCTTACCGCCAAGTGAGTATTCCACTACCAGTTCAATCCGAGATGGAGTGGTGGCTACAAGCTGTAAGGCAATCTGTACCGATACACATGAATGCAGTAGTAACTCACCTTCTAACAACCGATGCTTCAGATATCGGCTGGGGCACTCAACTCGGCGATATAAGTACCGGGGGATATCTGGATGAACCGGCAACTAACCTGGTACGCAAACAGAAAAAAAAAATTTTGCAGTTCATGCAGCGATATCACATGAACGTAATCAGCTACAGAACTCACAAGTGCTTCTTCAGACCGGCAATTGAACAGTGGTGTCTTATATAAACAATGAAAGCGGAAGGAAGTCCAAAAAGCTTCTCAAGCAAACTCTATAACTCCTTGCACTTCTAGACAAATTCGATATACACCTTCAGCCCCAGTACTTTCCAGGCAGATTCAATGTCGACGTGGACGCTTTATCACGCCAAAATGCTTACCCCGAGTGGCACCTCACAATAGCGACGACATCCAAAATATTTTGTATATATGTGGCATATATGACAAGCAGATGTTCAACGCCGAGTTCTACACCCCCTTATCGAATTCCAGACCTAGTCCACACTCAAGTAGACACGAGAACAGGCATACACCCACCACTAATTCTAGACTTTCTCTTGGAAGCATGGCTGATTTTGGGTGGCAAGATATGTTAACAGAACGGACGGATAAAGAACAGAACTTGTTAATATCAAGTTGGCGAGGCTCTACGATCAACACATATAAATCAGCATAGAATAGATGGAAAAAAATGGTGTGAGTTTAATTTGGTTAATTATAACTATCCTAACCCAGAACAAGTAGCACGTTATCTAGCACATTTACATTATGATTTATGATATAGGTCTTGCTTACAGAAATTTTAGTACATAAATCTGTGATTTCAACATTCACACACAAGTTAAGTAACTTCAATTGAAAGAAAAAGATTTATCTTCAAATTTCTTTATAAAACACATGTTATAAAGCAATATCTATGGCCCGTATCAAACCAGTAAAGCAACCAATTCGGAATCCTAAGTTTCTTATGCAGTATATAAGTATTTAATGAAAACAATCTGTATGAAGTATCTAGGCATACAGCTACATTATTACTTTTGAACTTCTAGTCTGGGAGTTCATAACCCCACTTTATTGCATATTGACAATAACAGTTTAATAGACGAACAAAGTAGCTTAATTTTATGGCCAGCTTTTGGTTGCAAAATGGACAGCATTAATCATAGACAGTCTGGTTGGAGGCTTAAAGAACATCCTGATAAAAATTTGAATATTATTTTCTGGATAAGACAATTATTAAAGATGTCTAAAAATCTTTTATAAATCTTTTATTTATTACAGCTAGAGGTGACGCTAAGCCAGCATCTCGTAATCTAATTGCTGGGTCGGTAAAATTGCTTTTGATAGAGGCGGGTATCGAAGCTACTCCTGGTTCAGTAATATCAGCAGTATCTTCTTTAAATTGGTTAGAAAATGTTTCCCTAGATAAAATCCTTGCGACGGGTAATTGGAAAACTGTTGAAATGCGTGTATAAAAATTTTACTATAAAAATTGATTGATAGAGCAAATATTATATAAGTTTGATTTATTATTGTAATTAACATACTAAACTTATTGTCATGATCGCCAGTTATAATCAAATAATGCAATTGTGGTGGAATATATAATGTTTGTTGCTGTTTATCTCTTGCAATAATTCTTTTATTGTTTACCTTACACATTATAGCATTAATAACTACCATAAGTTATTAGCACCAGGTGGTAACAAACACATCACTCAAGATGGATTCTGGATATTGATACATAACAAATAATCGACAGTTTTACCATAAAATAAAACCCACCTATTATTTTTTAATCAATATGCGGAATCAAGGTAAGGGCTACCTGGTGCATCCCGAGTGCCATAATGACGAGACCTGGTGCTCATTACTACTTAAATAACAAAGCAAAAACAGTGTTGGGGTGCCCCCTCCATGCAGGTAAGGTAGCCGGAAGTACTGACTTTAGGCGGAAAGACAAGTACTTGATTCAAGAATGGATTCTGGATATTGATTAAAAAATAATAGGTAAATTTTATTTTAAGGAAAAACTCTCTATTTATCATTGTCTCCGAGTTAGTAATCCAACAAAAATATAGTGAGATCAGATACAGATAAATCTTAGTTAAATAGTGTCTTTCTAAGTCTCCATGATAGTTCAATTTACAAATAAATCATCATCACATAGAACAATAAAAGTACTGATTCCACACAAACGAAGTCGCGGGCACGGCTAATATTATAATAACCTGTTTAAATGGTTTCATGCAGGATTTTAAAGAGTTATGTTTTATCATGTTTTCTCAAGATAGGAAACTTATAAAAGATATAAAACGTAAAGTGGGTGCATGCAGCTGGTACTGATTAATACTAATTTTACGGATTTCATCACCATGAAGTTATTTTCAACACCTGAAGTTTCAAAGGTTCAAAACAACACAATCATCTTGTTAGATAAAAAAGTAAATAATCAAAAGGTGTGTAAAGCATTTTTCATCTCAATAGAAATGAAGTTTTATTAAGAGACAAAAATACTGACTATAAAATATACATAATAAAATTGTTTGTCTTAATAAATAATGTAAACTACATACTAAAGTTAAATGCATAGTTTATACTTACATATGCCACACTAAGTGTGAATTTTCCTCTTGTATCTAAAACCTGTTCTTGTTTACCACTTTCAACACTAAATATTAGTATCTTGCCAGCATTACTTCCCGATATGACATGCTTGCCATCTGGTGAGAAATCTAATGTCCATACGTCTGTGGCTCCAGCTTCCATTGTTTTTAACTTCTCTCCACTAGCAATATCCCACAGTATTAATGAAGAATCTTGGGAACTACTGGCTAGCGCTGTAAATTGAAAAGGCAGAGCATAGTAGAGCATTTAGCATTTCAGCAGTAAAATAATGCTTACAAACAGAATCAAGCATCAAGGTCAAGTAGGCGCCAAAAGCAGATTTTTCACGCTTTACAGGTGCGCAGAAAATCAATTTTTTGTTATTAATAACTACGAATTCACATTTTTTAAAATTCATTATGAAAGTTAAAGATTTTTCTTAATGAATTATGGTGGCCAAAACACGATTGACACATTTTGGCTCACTAGAAAAAGATCACAAAGTTTCCTCATAATCTACAATTTTAGGTACGTCCACTAAGTGAAAAAGCAGTTTCATTCGAATGTAATGAAATCAATTTCAATTAAATTCAGACTATGTGTTCACCAGTAAATGTTTTTTTTTTATAGAAGAGGAGGCAATGTGAGTGAATTAAGGGTATATTTTTCAATAAGAGTATATATCATTTTAAAAAGAGATATCAAATAAATATTGGCTATTAAATAACGCGCGGGCCGACCAAACAGGCCCGCCAGTCGTCCGCAGAGCGTCGCAGAGAGCACTCTTAATTAACTTTATCACGCCCACTGTCGTCATATAAACGAAACCATACTATGTATTAAAAAAATATTGAAAACCGTGGTATGTCATTGAGAGGTGGTGAAAAATTAGGCATCCAAACCGGATTAAAAGCCTTCCTTAGTCCTAGTATTCACTCATACAGTGACTACTAGCAGCAAGTAATAAACATGTAAATATAGGTACTACGTATGTTTATAAAACAAACTGATGATTAAAAATTATATATATGAGTAAAGTGACCATTTATTTTTCCTTTTACCACCTTTTTGACACCTTTAAAATTATTATAGTTTTAACACTTTTGACAGTCTTGTTGGTCTAAAGGTTGTAAACACAATTGCTGATCAATATGGTCCCGACTTCAAAAGCCGAGTCGGGCCAAGAATCTTTTTTTGGGTTTTTCGCTCACAAAATTCTCAGTAGCAGCTCGGAGCATTGATTTCAAACTTATTGAAGTTGGCGGGGTTTCACCACCGTGCCTCCGGAAGCCGTTACCAAAATTCTATTTGGAACCCTTTATTATAGTTTGAAAAAGTTGTTTGAATCTTTTAATGATCAAAAGTGAGAATGAGAACTTAGAATCATATAAAATCTGGCTGCTGGCTATTTGATTTTTTCTGAGCAAATAAATACTAATTAGAAATAACTATGCTATTTGATAATTTGTTGTAAGTTAATTAAAAATTGCCACTTCGTAACTTTAAGTTCAAAAGTGTAGGTTTTCAGAATAATCACGTAGTCACACAGTTTACACAGTCAGGACATGCTGGCAAACCTGGTACGCGCGGTGTCATAATGATGGCACGGGTGATAGGGTTTGCATGATGCTACGCCCATATTCGTCAAAGCGGGACATTTTTACGTATTTTAGGGACACAAGCCTTTAAATCGGGACATTTGGTCATGTTAGATATGAGGGAACTGGTATGTTACAGATATACTTTGATTAATTGACGTCTCCGTGGCGCACTGGCTTTGCAATGGGTGGCTGCGTTGGGGGCCGCGGGTTCGAATCCCGCATGGAACAAGTGTTTGTATGGCCTACAAATAATTGTTTTGGGGTCCAGATCTTAGTCCTCGTGCAATTTATGTTTGTAAACTGCCTCCATGATATAGGAGAAAATACTAGTGTGGGGGTAACATTATAAAAAATACTGGTAAAAACACTTTTGAGTGTGTCTATGCTGCTTAGTTTATTTTTATGTTGAAAAGTACTTCATCATTATTTTATTTGGACATCATCGTCCAAGGCCCTTGGAATAAAAATTTATAAAAAATAAATATTTGTCGGTACTTACTAGTTTACAAGAAGCGCATTGGACGACAGTGTCCAAAGAAAATAATGATGAAGTACCTTTCAATGTGAAAATAAACAAGGTACATACCTCGGTAGGTATGTAGTTTATTTTCATGCTGAAAAGTAAGTATATGTCAACTCGTAAGTAAGCATCTATAGGCATAGGTACAAGTCGTATCATGTTGTACCTGTCTATGATATAATATAGGTATCGCCACAAGAAAAGGCTCTTTTGGTGCACTCAATTATTATCTGAAAATATCTTATAAATAAATGCTATCTATCTAGCTCGATATTTATCACATGAATATATTGATACTGTTTAAAAATATCGATACAATATATATCAATATAGTTTTTCACTTGCCCATTCCTACTCGTCACTACTGCCACATGAGTAGATCAATGGAATATTGCTAGCAGCTAGCCGGACACACAATGGGGCCCCATGAGCTGATCGCCCGCCCGCATCTGCTTCACCCCCTTAAAACCTACGTGAACACTACCATTTCGTCTTAATGTGCATTTGTCTCATTGGTCTAGGGGTTATAAGTGTGACTGAGGTCCCAGGGTCGAATCCCACATTTGGTCAAAATTAGTTAATAGTTTATTCCGTTAATAATTTCTACAGCCTAGAATACCAGAAAATTAATGGTTAATCGAGCAAGTGAATGAGTTCGTATATTTGGGATGTGTATTCAGCAGGGATGGGAGATATGATAAGGATATTGAACGACGAGTGAATGCAGGAAATAAAGTATATGGGGGTCTACACTCTATTGTGAAAAGTCAGAATTTGTCAAAAAAAGGCACTTATGGCAATTCTCTATGCTGTATTAGTCCCTACTTTAACATATTATGGTAGTGAAAGTTGGGTGTGGCAGAAGAAGCATGAGAGTAGAATAAATGCAGTAGAAATGCAGTCACTAAGGAGTATGTTAAGGCAGAATCTGAGTGACAGGGTGAGAAACTGTGTGATAAAAGAAGTGTGGTTTGCAAGATGATGCAGTGACCAGGATTAAGAAAGGAATGCTTCAGTGGTTTGGTCATGTAGAAAGAATGAATGCGGAAAGAATGACAAAGCAAATATATGTTGCAGAAGTGAATGGAAGAGTTGGAAAGGGACGTCCTAGGCGGAAGTTTGTCGACCAAATTGGCAATATACTAAAACTAGGCCAAATTAAGAGTATCCTTAACTGACGAGCATGTACGCATAGGTATATGGATGTGGAAGAGGTGAGAGAGGAATGTCAGGATTGTGCTAAATGGAAGTCTGTATGTAGTCTCTGCCTACCCCTCTGGGTGACAGGCGTGAGTGTTTATGTTATGTTATATAATGGTGTTTCAAATCCCCATGTCTCAAAAAGCATGTGAAGACATTAGTCCTGCAACTGATCTCTCCAGTCATGTTGGATTGGCGACCCATAAATTTCATATTATATATACATAATAGAAATATACAAATACAACATACATAAATAGAAATATACAAATAATTTTTCTACACTTAACTTACTTTTACCATCAGGGCTAACAGCAACAGATATTACACCGAGTGAGTGTCCTTCAAGTTGGTGCTTGATTTCCAGTTTTCCATCTTCCAACTGCCATACCTTAATAATGTCGTCTAACCCTCCCGTAATTATGTAATTTTCATGAATCTCTTGAGGATTGGAATCTCTGAAATGGTTAAACAAAATAATGAAGACACATTCGTGTTTATCGCATTATTAATTATTGTATTATATTTAATTATTTTCTTCAAACTTAAAGAAAATAAATGAAAATATGGGTTATGTTGTTTTCAATGTAGCTGTCCAGTGCAGCAATACCTAAGATGGTTTGATAAGATAAATTTGTAAAATATTTAAAAATACTGTTAATACATATCAGGATTTTGTATTTTATTATATCACCTAATTTTTGGAAAATAGCCAGGAATAGACAAGATAATTTTCATATCACTATAGTGCAATGACTTTTACTACGCGTTCATTTCGAGTTTGCCGTCGTAGACTGTTACGACGTCACAGCAGACGGTACCGTAGACGAAAAAAGTCATCATGTTTATGTTTTTTAGTATTCATATTTTCAATAAAGTTAAATAATAATGTGTTTGATGAAATAAAATATTTTTTGAATTATGATGATGATGAAATAATAATGTGTTCGATAAAATAAAATTTTCATTTTTACACATATACATTTTTAAATATTCGAAAAAAATAAAATTACTCATTGTAACAGAACAAATTAACGAATATCAACAGAAACAAAAACAAAAAATCAACAGTAACAAAACCAACAGCAAAAACAGTAACAAACTAGAGAACGTACGGGAGCATAAAAAACGGACGTAAGTACACTTCGACGTTGCTATCGGTACTAAAAGGGCGACGCTTGAGGCGCGGAATGAGGGGGCGCGGCGGGAGGTAACGGCATTCTTGAAGTGAACGACTAGTACACATCTAGCACATACAGATTCTTCCCAATGCTACCCGAAAGCATAAACAGATCAGTTTAAACACACATGTTGGTTTCAACAATCAACATCATTATGTGTACTTTTATTTAAATGCAATTGCTTTTGCAAAATGCGGTCATCCTTAATTAATTACGTTCGTACTTATAATGGTTGTAAGTGTAATGTTTAAATATGTTGCAAGTTTGAAGTGGTTATTCCCACTTCTAAACATATAAAAAATTATTGCGTTTAGTACATTTTAAGTTCGCATCTTATAAAATAAACACGCACAATATTCTTTTTAACACCAGCAGAAATAATGTTAAAAACGGTCAAAATAAAAGTAAAATTAGGTTATGTACGAACTCAGTTTGTTCATTATTTTCAGAATTTTCGTCTTCCTTTCTCTTTTCACTGCCTATGCGGCTCCAAGCGCAACACCATATTGAATCTTCGTGAGCATTTTCTTTCTTTAACTGTAAATAATACTAAAACAAAAACATTAAAGCTTGAAAACAATACAAATATAACACTGATATAGATTTGGAATTTAGTTAGTACCAGGGTGGTAATAGACATTACGGTAATTAAGCACTTATTACTATTTATTTACTTGGCGTATGTAAGCGATTTGAATAAAAGTGTTAATATAATTATTAACAAATTATTTTACTTGTAAATAAAATTCAAAACGTCAAATGTAGACAAGCGACCAAAGAGTATGTATATTTTTTCTTTAACTGGCTTAACCACTTTGGTTTCTAGCCCTTCTGAGCCTATAATTTATTTCGGAATATTCGTTTTTATACATATGTTTTTTTCTCCACATCATGCTGATGCGTCACAGTGCGAAGTTTTCGGGAGATTGTCATGACAGCTCAACTCAGCAGACAGTTGTTGACGACAGCCACTCAAGTCCACAAGGCGCCCAAGCGCACATGTTTCGTCGTTTCCTTCTAATACACGCGCAAACACTTAGTTTACAAAATTTCATCACTTTTACAAATCAAAATCCACTTCAAACCACTATTCTGTTGTTGAATTTTGAATTTGAATGGCCTCAAATTATTTTGGTTGCTTGGGCTCCTTATGAACTTGAGTGACTGTCGTCAATCAACTATCCGCTGGGTTGAGTTGTCGTCAAAATTTCCCAAAAGCTTCGCTATGTGACGCATTGGCACATTGTGAAGTAAAAATTTATAAAAACGAAGATTCCGAAAGAAGTTATAGGTTCAGAAGGGCTAGAACCCCGAGCCGTTAAATCAGGTTAAAATAAACTGAAATGCTGAAAACGGCTGGAAACCATAATGTGTCATCCAGTGTCATCTAGCTTGCTACATATTTATTTATCTATGGTGTCATCGTATTTTGTAATATAGCTTCTAGATTCTATTAGTTTTTAAAAACGCTATAAGTAATTCTTTTTGCTTTGATCGTTGTTAAAGCTTTTAAAACTTCACAAGAAAATTATTTAAGAAATAAAATTATGTTAAGCCGTTAACGCTACGACAATTTTAACGTCCTCTTACTTGATAATTTACGCAAATGGCTGTGTCAAAATCAACTAATACATACAATCGACAAAATTGGGAAGACTCCGTAAGTATTGTATATGATTGAATATCATTGTTTTAAGCATATTTCGGTTATTTTAATATTTTTTTGATTTTCCTTACAGGACTTTCCAATTTTATGTCAGACATGTCTTGGTGATAACCCCTATATTCGTATGGTAAGGAAGTTTATAAGTATTTATGTAGGCAATTTTTATATGACAACATCTCAATCTAAATTTTGTTTTAGACCAAAGAAAAATATGGCAAAGAGTGTAAAATTTGTAGTCGTCCATTCACGGTCTTCCGTTGGTGCCCTGGTTCGAAAATGCGTTTCAAGAAAACTGAGATATGTCAAACATGTTCTAAATTAAAAAATGTTTGCCAAACGTGCCTTTTGGATTTGGAATATGGGTTACCTATTCAAGTTAGAGATGCTGCTCTCAAGATTCAAGATGATCTACCTCGGAATGAAGTTAACAAAGAGTATTATATCCAAAATTTAGATAGCCAAATGTCAAAGGTTGATCCAACTCAGCCCAGTAACTCTGCTTTGAATTCTAAAGGTGCTTCTGACTTGCTGTTGCGCTTGGCAAGGACTGCACCTTATTATAAAAGAAATAGACCACATGTTTGCTCATTTTGGGTGAAAGGGGAATGCAGAAGAGGGGAAGAGTGTCCATATAGGCACGAGAAACCAACAGACCCTGATGATCCATTGGCTGATCAAAATATAAAAGACAGGTATGAGTTTGAGAATTTTAATTTACTTGGTTCTTTTTGGACTTTCTTACCAGCAAGCCATTTCTGTGTATTATGTCTTCACAATTAAATTAACAAACAAAATATGAGCTTATATTATAATGTAATACTTAATATGTTTTCTAGATATTATGGTGTGAATGATCCTGTGGCTGAGAAGTTGATGCGTAGAGCAGCGGCCATGCCTGCTTTACCACCACCAGAAGACCGTACAGTTACTACACTTTACATTGGCAATTTACCCGAAAATATTACCGAGGATGAACTCAAGGGACATTTCTACCAATATGGCGAGATAAGGTATTTTAATTCTATAGTTCAAGCAGCAATACCTTATTTGTTTTGTTTGTAAATAGAACTAGGGTAGTTTAGGGCATGGTTGACAACACCGAAAACAATAGTTTTTTTTGTTTCACTAGCAATGCTCACCAGTCTGTGTAAAACACTGTGCTCATTTGTCACCCTATCCTATAAAAAAAATGGTGGAAAATGCCATACTGTAGTCTACCTGATGGTAAGTGGTTGCTGCGGCCCATTGACATCTACAAATATCCTCGATTATGAATCAAAATGCAGGATTTTTGGGGAGGAAGTGAGAGATACAAGTGTTGTGCCTTTTTTGCTTAAAATTTATTATTTTATTAAGTGTTGTTGAGTTACTATAGTAAATTTTTCTGTCTTGGTGGAGGTTTTAATATCTGTAAATTAGTAAGTGTTTGTAGTTGTGCCGTTTTTATGTAATTTTTTGTTGTAGTAATATAATGGAGGACGAACCTCCCGATCCCGGAAGGGGTCGCAATGATTCCTTTTCCTTACCCATTAACATTGATAATGTAGAACTAATTAACCGTAAACGGGCCCAAGTAAGTAACGAGTCTGCCCATCCACAAAAAATAGTTATTACTGATCCAAAACAACAGTTTCCTTCAATACAATCCTCATATACCCATCCTGATTTTATTAATAAAAAAGTTAAGTACTCTCGAGACGATGCCGCTCCTTTTCTAGTTCACGTAAGTAAAATCTCAAATGATCAGCTGTCTGGAGTAACTCTTAAACCAATTAAATTTGGTCACTTTCTGTATCATAACAATATTAAAAATATAGTCCATGATGGAGTCAAAAAAGTTGGACGAAATAGAATATCAGTGGAGTTTAAAACAGCTGCAGATGCAAACACCTTTATCGATCACCCAGCTCTCCAAATTTCTAAATATGAAGCAACCATCCCCTCATATAGTATCACTCGTATGGGACTAGTTAGACAAGTTCCCATAGAGTGGACACTAGAAGAATTAATAGCAGCTATAGAAATTCCCTCTGGCTACGGTTCTATTATTAAAGCACGGCGACTTAATAGACGATCAGTGAGTGACAGCAATAGCGTTTCATGGGTTCCAACTCAGACGGTTGTTCTAACTTTTTCTGGACAAAAACTTCCTCCCCATATTTACTGTTTTTACACTTCAATGCCAGTAGAAAAATATATTTTGCCACTAATTCAGTGTCATAAATGTTGTAGATTTGGCCATGTTACTTCCCAGTGCCGATCATCCCCTCGCTGCTTTGTGTGTGCACAGAATCATGAAGGTTTAGCTTGTTCTCGACAAACTCCTACCTGTCTATTCTGCTCAGGTCCCCACACCGCAAAAGACCCTACTTGTCCTGAACATCTAAGGCAAAAATCTATTAAACTTATTATGTCACAAGAAAATATCTCATATTTAGAAGCTTCAGCTAGATTCCCTCAGACAAAAAGATCCTTTGCTGATACAACAAGAATCCAGCCTCGTAATTGTTCTCAACAGACCCCTTATACCATAACTGACAGTCTTTCAACCCCTTCGGCTCAGCTCTCACAAACTGCATCATACAAAAAAACAATTTTTATCCCTCAACGTACCTATAGCCAATCATTAAATTCTGGATATGATATGGCAGCCCATCAGGCAATTGTTGAGAATCCTAATTCTTCCCTTCCTAATGGGTGTGCTCTACTGGGAAATGACAACAACTCCTCTAGTAATGATAATTTCTGCGAACTTATGATATCAATTCTAATTAACATGATCTCCCGTTTTAATGACACGGAACTTCCTCTCAGCTTACACCAAAAACTTACTCAGCTTTCCTCCTTAGCCCGTAGCATTCGCAGTCCCGCCAATTCTTCAATGGAATTGTCGGAGCATTAGAAATAAAAAAATGAGCTCATTTACCTCATTAATAAATTTCATCCGTTCATTCTTGCCATCCAGGAGACATGGCTTAGACCTGAGTCTCATTTTAGGGTTTCAGGCTATGCATGCCTCCGGGATGATAGGAGTGACGGTCGTGCTGGCACCTCTATTTTAATTTCAAGAACAGTTACATTTTCACAAATTCCTCTCCCTTCTCATAGTCCAGCAGTAAATGCTGTTGCTATTAAGGCCCTTGATGTCTCTATTCTCTCTGTTTACATTCCTAATCCTGATGCAAATGTTTTAACAGAACTTGCAACACTTATTTCTTCTCTGTCACCTCCTATGGTTATTTTGGGAGATTTTAATATGCATCATACTGTTTGGGGCTCCCATCTGTGTGATTCACTGGCTCCCTTATTTTTAGACCTTATTGATAATTGTAATCTCTGTATTCTAAATGACGGGTCTCCTACCCGTCGAGTATCCCCATTACAAAATGTTAGAAGTGCCGTTGACCTAACTCTCTGCTCCCCAGATATTGCTTCCCTTCTTTTGTGGCAAATATTACCTTCTAGCTATGGCAGTAACCATTTTTCTATATTCATCACTCCTCCTACTTCACCTAGAATAAATTTTACATTTTGCCCAAGACTAAAGTATAATCTATCCAAAGCTAATTGGCAATTATATTCTACAGTTTTGGAACAAGAGGTTTCAACTCTTCCCCCAATTAACAATGATAATATTGCTCCTGTATATATAGAGTTCAGAAATGCAATTATTTCTGCTGCTAATAAGTCAATCCCCTTAAAAAAACCTTTCAAAAATAGGTATCCTTCCCCTCCTTGGTGGGACCAAGATTGTTCAGCAGCTTGTAGGAGAAGAAAAGAGGCTGAATTAATATACTCCCGTTCTATGACTGCAGAGAATTATATCTCCTATAAAAAAATTGCTGCAGAAACCTTAAAATTACTGTCAGACAAAAAGCGAACTGGTTGGTTTAAATTCTGTGAGTCACTGTCACCTAGGACTCCCCCATCTTTGGTCTGGAGAAATGTTAAAAAATATCGCTGTGCAGTTTCTAGTGAAAATATAATTTCTAATGATCCTTCCCCGTGGATAGATGAATTCTCTAATAAACTTGCACTACAAACAGTCCCATTTTATGATGAATGCCTAGTTTTTAATTCTGCTTTTTTAAAAACAAATGATAAATTTGATTCCCCCTTTTCTTCTCAGGAATTGTTTACTGTACTCAATGGCCTTAAAGACTCCTCACCAGGTATTGATGGGATTCCTTATTCATTTATAATTAATAGTAGTGAGAACACTAAAACTGTCTTACTGTCCATTTTAAATCTTATTTATATTACTGGTGATCCTCCTGCTGAATGGAAAACCCAAATTATTTTGCCCATTCTCAAACCAGGTAAGTCTAGCAATGACCCTTCCAGTTACCGACCTATTGCCCTTTCTTGTACTTTGGCAAAAATCTTGGAACATTTAATAAAAAATCGCTTGGAGTGGTTTTTGGAAAGGAATAATCTCTTACCTAAAAGCCAATTCGGATTCCGAAAAGGTTTAAGTACCATGGATAGCCTAAGTACTTTGGTCACAGATATTCATATTGCTTTTTCAAAACATGAATTTCTCATAGGAGTTTTCTTGGATATTTCTTCTGCATATGATAATGTGCTACTTCCTGTGCTCAGGCAGAAAATGCTTAATCTGAGCATTCCAGTGAGGATAGTCAATTACGTCTCTAACTTTCTCTCTTCTAGATCAATATCTATAAATGTTAAAAATCTCCTGCTTCCCCCAAAAACTATATGGAAAGGACTTCCACAAGGCTCAGTTCTTAGTCCTCTCCTTTATTCTATATATACTCACGATTTAGAACTTTCAGTAAATTCTTTTTGTAATGTTCTTCAATATGCAGACGATTTAGCTCTATACATCTCCTCAAACAACTTCACAGTGGCATGTTCCCGTCTAAACTCATCCATGGATTATTTACAAGAATGGTTAACTAATCATGGCCTCTCTTTATCTGTGGCCAAGAGTAGTGTGGTGATCTTTTCCCGCCAAAGGCGAGTTCCCGATATATCCGTTGTATATGATAAGCAACCTTTTCCAGTTAGAGGCAATGTTAAATTTTTGGGAGTTATCCTTGATTCGAAATTGGCCTTTGGTCCATACATTGAATATATAACACAAAAATGCGAAAAAAACATAAATATTCTTCGGTCTTTGTCAGGTGTTTGGTGGGGGTCCCATCCTTTTTCTCAGAAATTACTGTACAATGCTTTAATACGAAGCCACCTTGACTATGGATGTTTCCTGTTGGAGCCTTGCAATAAATCATCCCTAAAAGTAATGGACAAAATTCAATCGAAATGCCTTCGCATTATTACAGGGGCAATGAAATCCTCACCAATAAATGTTCTTCAGGTTGAGTGCGTAGATCCTCCTTTAAGATTAAGAAGGCAATACCTTTCAGACAGATTCTTATTTAAGATCTGCCAGCTTTCAGATCATCCCCTAATTCCTAAATTGCACCTTCTTTCAGAGTATATCTCATCTGACCGATACTGGACTCATAAGGACTCTCCCTGCTTGTTTAAAAGTTTTGTAATTTTTCTTCAGCTTCCTTACCCAATCTTTCAATGTAAAATAAATCCACTCTTTGAAGTTCCTTACGAGGCTATTGTTTTCCAACCCGACATTCATCTAGATCTAGGTATAGAAAAGGATTCTCCAATGGCAAATTTGAAATTAAAAGAAATTATAGAAAACACCTTTAAAGATTGGCTTGTCATGTACACAGACGCTTCAAAACAGTCTGATGAAGACTATACTGGAGCTGCTGTTTGGATTCCTAAGTTCAAAATCATTCTTAACTTTAAATGCCCCTCACTATCCTCCACTTTTACCGGTGAAGCAACTGCAATCAGTGAAGCTTTGTTATATGTAGAGTCACATAATCTTAATAAAACAGTTATTTTCACAGATTCAAAAAGTTGTTTGTTAGCTATTTTGTCCAATCAATTCCATAATAAACATAAATTTCCACTAATTCTTAAAATAAAAAATACCCTATTCAGATGCCATCTTAAAGGAATCCATGTTTCAGTGGCCTGGATTCCAGGCCACAGTGGTATCCATGGTAACGAAACAGCTGATGTACTCGCTAAAAATGCAATTGCTAATGGCATTCTACAAAATTTAATTTACTCACATGACCTAATTTTGCTAGCTAAAAAGAAACTGAATGAAAATTGGAATAAATTATGGGAAGTTTCCAAAAATGTTAAAGGTAAGCACTATGCTGCCATCCAAGAGGTTATTCCTCCCAAGCCTTGGTTCTTTAAATTTAACAAAGCAAATAAACATGCAACTTCAATCATTTGTAGATTAAGAATTGGACATGCCTGTACACATGCACATCTGGCAAAAATCAGAGTAAGGGAGATAGCTCATTGTGTGAATGTGGCTTAGATGAAGGTTCCACAAACCATATTTTTTTCAACTGTCCCAAATTATCCTCCTCCCTTTATGATTACCTTCCTCCTTATATTCCTCGACCTATAGATTTTAATTCTCTTTTAACATATACCAGTACTCCTTTTGTGTATATTTTATGTGATTTTATTAATACTAATAATATGAAACTTTAAATCCTTGTCACTTTTAACATACGGGTAAGAGTCTAACACCTGTGTTTGTCATATTTGTTCTAGGTAACTCAACAAATAGATTTGTCAAAATTCTCGGAGGAAAACTGAATCCTTGTATTATCACAGACTCTTATTTTAATTAAACTCATAAGCTTTCATTTTCTACTCAATACGTCATTGGCGAATTTTATCAAACCGCCACAAAAGAAAGAAGAAGAAGAAGAAGAATCAAAATGCAGGTGCCTTGTCACCCGTGAGGACTAAGATGGAATGCCTCATTTCCTGTAAAAAGGGTCTCCAGTTCTCTACACTCTCCATATGAAACACAGCAGCATTAAGCTTCTATTTTACGCTGGTATTCTGTGAGAGCATGGTACTTCCCCGGTCGAGCTGACCGATTCATGCTATAATTATAATTTAGTTGCATGGTGGATCTACCATATAAAAATTACTCTACTAACAGCATCAATGTAGTTGAAGTGAATTAATTATGCATTATCAAGGATAACTCAAAACCTTCTGATCAGTTCTTGATCAAATTTTGTATGGAACCACATGAGAAGCATCAGCTTTCAAAAGTCAAAAGAAAATCAATGGAATCATCAAAATCGGTTCACCTAGAAAAAGGTTCTGAGGTAACACAAATAAAAAAACATATAGTGGAATTAGGTACCTCCTCATTTTTTGAAACAGTTAAAAAATAGTAGCATAATGATTCTCTCGATCTCAATTTTTTTGTGTTCAAGATGACAAAAGTATTTATACATTATTTGAATAAATTTTTGCTTTGCTTTTGTGCTAATTTTCCGTATGCACACTAGTGAAAGAAAATGTAAAGACAACTGTATTATTAAATAAATAATAATTTATTTGTGGCAAGGCATATAGAATTATTAGTTACAAAACTTATATAATAGCATTAGTGCCCCATTTTTGCAAGAAAGGTGAGTCCCATTGGTCAGAAAACAAATTCATGATAGGCAAATATGCACACTAAAATTTAGAATGAATATTTAAAAATAAAAACATAATGATTTCTTATATTTACGTGAACACTGTACATTGATTAAAACTACTTTTACGGATTTTATCGCGTTTTATTTATATTATTTTTAATACCCGACGTTTCGGGTGCCATGGGTGCTGGAAAGAACCCGAAATGTCGGGTATTAAAAATAAAATGAATAAAACGCGATAAAATCCGTAAAAGTAGTTTTAATCAAATAAAAACATATATAAAAGTTAAAGTTACAACCTGTATATGTTCCACTATATATATAATAGTATTTTGATTTGAACATTGTTAAGTGGAGTATTCATCATTTTGTTAAAGGGAATTAAATCATGGAAGACGGCTTTCGTCCACCCGATCCCTAAAAAAGGCGACCGCTCAGACCCATCCAACTACCGGCCAATCGCCATCACCTCCTTGTTCTCCAAAACAATGGAGTCCATTGTAAACTGCCAGCTCATGAGGTACCTTGAGCATCACCAGCTGATTAGTGACCGCCAATACGGTTTTCGCCGTGGTCGGTCAGCTGGTGATCTTCTGGTCTACCTCACTCACAGATGGGCGGTGGCAGTAGAGTTCAAGGGGGAGGCATTGGCCGTTAGTTTGGACATTTCGAAGGCCTTCGATCGGGTTTGGCACAAAGCGCTTCTTTCGAAGCTCCCTTCCTATGGGCTTCCCGAGAAATTGTGCGATTGGATCACCAGCTTTCTTGCAGATCGGAGCATCAAGGTCGTTGTAGACGGTGCAAGCTCCGATTGCAAGCCTATTAATGCTGGTGTTCCACAGGGCTGCGTGCTATCGCCAACGCTGTTTCTTCTGCATATCAATGATATGTTGCATACCCGTAACATTCATTGCTATGCAGATGACAGCACTGGTGATGCTCTTTACACCGGCCGAGCCAATATTTCGCGGGAAAACGTCTCCGAATGCCGGGACAAACTTGTGTCTGAAGTCGAGTCTTTGCTGAACAGAGTCTCGGATTGGGGACGACTAAATCTAGTCCAGTTTAACCCCCAGAAGACACAAGTTTGCGCGTTAACCGCTAAAAAGAACCCCTTTGTCGTATCCCCTCAGTTTCAAGGCACTCCCCTTGTTGCCTCAGCCAGTATCGGAATCCTCGGCGTCGACATACCGAGTGACGTGCAGTTTCGTGGTCACTTGGAAGGGAAGGCCAAATTGGCCTCTAAAAAGCTCGGCGTGCTCAGCAGAGCGGGACAGTATTTCATGCCGGCACACCGCCTGCAACTTTACAAGGCGCAGGTTCGGCCGCACATGGAATACTGTTCCCATCTCTGGGCTGGGGCTCCCCAGTACCAGCTCCTTCCACTTGACAGCATTCAGCGCAGAGCGGCTCGAATCGTCGACGACCGAGTGCTTTCCGATCGGCTCGATTCACTGGCGCTGCGAAGAGATGTTGCATCTCTTTGCGTATTTTATCGCATCTATCACGGGGAGTGCTCTGAGGAATTGTTCGGATTAATCCCAGCCGCCAAATTTCGTGAACGCACTACACGGCAAACGTCCCGATACCATCCACACCATCTGGATGCTTGGCGGTCCACCACTGTACGTTTCACAAGGAGTTTTCTTCCACGTACAACCTCTCTGTGGAATAGTTTACCACCGGCGATTTTTCCGGACCGATACGACCTGGGGACCTTCAAGAAAAGAGCTTACTCCTTTCTAAAGGGCCGGCAACGCACCCGCAATTCTCCTGGTGTTGCGGTTGATCATGGGCGGCGGTAGTCACTTAACATCAGGTGAGCCGCATGCTCGTTTGCCCCCTCTTCTATAAAATTAAAAAAAAAATTAGCTTAACCATATTTTCAATTATAATAATTAAAAAATGAGTGTATTACAAAAATATTATTATTATTATTACTTAACAGGCTAGCAGTTGAAACAACTGATGTAAGCCCGTATACTATTTTCAAATATGTAATTATTCTTATTTTAGATGTTTGTCTAATCTGTTCTTGAATTGGTTAATAGTTTGTGCAGATATTACTTCTGATGGTAGTTTATTCCATGCTTCAACCACTCTTTGGCTAAAAAAGTGCTTATGTGGGTTGTTATGTGACACGGTTTTGGTTAGTTTGAAGTGATGTCCCCTAAGATGTGTGTTTGTTGAGTACTGGAATAAATCTCTGTCAAAATTTTCCAGATCGTAGTGTCCATGTATAATTTTATATGCTTCGATCAAGTCTCCCCGTTCTCTGCGATCCTTCAGTGTCGTTAGTTTAAGCTTATTCAACCTTTCTTCGTATGGTATGGTTTTCAATACTCTATAGACCTTTGAAAATCTACGTTGAACTTTCTCCAGTAACTCAATATCCTTTTTGAAATAGGGGCTCCAGATTTGGAACGCATACTCCAAAATAGGTCGAATGTATGCCTTATGTATTTTTAGCATCATTTCTGGTGTAAGATGTCCGAAGGCTTTTCTAATCAGGTAAATAAAACTATTTGCTTTTTTAGTTATAACTGTTATATGATGATTCCATTTTAAATCGTTACTTATATGCACACCTAAGTCTTTTTGTACTTTAACTTCTTCCAAAGGTATATCATCGATTTTATATATTAAACGTGGGTTTCTGTTTCCTATGTGGAGGACTGTGCATTTATTTATATTTAATTTAATAAGCCACCTTTTTGACCATTCTGATATTTTAATTAGATCTGCTTGAAGGCGATCAAAGTCCACTAGTGGGTTTGCGAATATCTTCGTGTCATCAGCAAACATACTTACATTACAACTCAAGCTTTTTGGTAGATCAAAGGTAAACAGTATAAACAATACCGGTCCCAGTACAGAACCTTGTGGCACACCGCTTAGTATTTCTTTTTCATCTGACAATGTGTCGCTAATCCTTACTCTGAAGGTTCTTTGTCGTAGAAAACTCTCAATCCAAGTTAACAGTTTCCCTCGAACACCAACAAATTCCAATTTATGTAAAAGCCTGCCTATTGGTACTTTATCAAAAGCTTTTTCGTAATCCAGATATATAACATCTATTGGTTCTCGATCATTTTGACTGTTGACCCAGGATGATAAGCAAGACATCAAGCTAGAAATCGTTGATCTATGAGGACAGAAACTATGTTGCTGTTTACCAATAATTTTTTGTTCGTTAAGGAACTGCCTCATGTGCTTAACTATTATCTTTTCCATGACTTTGCACACCACACTAGTTAAGCTTATCGGTCTATAATTTGCAGGATCTAATTTGTTTCCCTTTTTGTAAACAGGAGTCACTAAAGCCGTTTTCCATAAATAAGGCAAAACTCCTTTGTCGTATGATTTTTGCATTACTGATGCTAGGTAACTAGCAATTCCGCAGTTCTTTAAAACATGTACGGGTATTTCGTCGGGGCCAGGTGAAGAGTCTATATTCATTTCTTTGATAGCAGCTTGTACTTTGGATTCTGTGAACATGATGTCCTCTATAACTTCAGTTGCTCTTAGGTTTGGGTCAAGCGCAGGAAGTTCTTCTAGTGGTTCTCTTTCAAATACATTAGAAAAATGTTCTGCAAATACTTCCGCTATGTCTTTAGAACGTGTCACAGATTGCCCATTACTGTTCCGTAAAATGTTTGGTGTACTAACTTTAGAGGTGATTTGCTGCCTGATGTACGAGTAAAATTTCTTTGGTCCTAGATCTAATAGTTGATTTTCATAAACTGCCCTTGCCGTGCGCCTTAAATTAGTCAGTTTGTTATTTAGCTTCCTGTATTCCTTATAGATTTTATCTGACCCTGTTACAGTATATCTCTTCCAAAGAATTTTTTTTTCTCTTATTAACTCAGATATGTCATTTTTTATCCATGGTTTATTTATTTTGTTAAATGTTTTTACAAGAGGAACATGTGTGTCTATGGCATTAGTTATTGCTTTATGTATTATTCTAAACTGTTCAACTGGACAAAGTACATCTTTAAACATTTTTTTTAAGCCGGAGTGAATTTCTTCTTTGATTTTGTTGTAGTCTCCTTTATTAAAGTTCTTTTTAGATTTAGATTGCTGCCTATTCTGTTGTTGTGTTTGTAACTGTATAGTCGATACTAAGCATGCATGATCGCTTTTCCCAATTGCGGCCTCATAATTAATTCCAACTATCAAAGACTCATCGTTTGTCAAGATTAGGTCTAAAGTAGATGGCTGGTGACCCTGGCGAAACCTCGTATATTGATCTACCAATTGGTATAGATTGTTGTTGTTATACCATTGCAAGAAATTGGTTTCTTTTGGCAGTAGATACACACAATTTGAAAGAGGCCGCTTGACTCCACCAAAGTTAAAGTCACCCATTATTATTACTGTGTTTGACTAGGAAGCCAGTTCTAAATTTTGTAGAAGCAAGTTGTCATGATCGATAGTTGATTCGTACCCTCTATATAATCCACATAAGAGTATTCTTTGAGAACCTACTTCAATGTCTACCCATAAACATTCCCAAGAGTCATACTTCGTATTATACTGACTATTTCGCTTTGATGTCATATATGTAATATTGTTCAATACATAAATAGCGACCCCTCCACTCCGTTTATCAATACGATCGTCTCTGTATAAGTCGTAACCCGGTATCTTTATCAGTGAGTCAGGTATATTTGGTTTTAGCCATGTTTCTGAGAGGACTATAATTGATGGTTTTAGTTGATCAACTCTTGCAATGAATAAATCCAGTTTAGATGTTATCGATTGTATGTTTGTGTATAAGATTGTTATTGTTAAGAGTGCGGAATGTATCGAAGGTCGCGTTTTTTTTGTTAAAAAGATTTACTAGTGAGGGTTGGTGAATGTGGACTAGTTTTTTATCTCCTGTTTACAGATAATTTTAGGCTGCCCTTGTATATACTTGATAGTCAAGCCTTGTTCTCCATTATTAGTACGTTTCTCTAATTCATCACGGAGGTATTTTAAGTACTCGCGTTGCATGGCAGTTTGGTCTGATTTAATAATTGACGGTTTATCCAGTTTAGTTTTGTTACGAAGTATCTCAATAGCATCATTCTTAGACTTCATTACCATTTTAATGGGACGAGGAGGAGCTTCAGCTTGAAACTTACCAAGACGAAATAGTTTCACATTATCACAGCTAACTTTTTTGCTCACACACGTTATTATTTTCCTGCACTCCTCTTTATCATGCTCCTGCCTTTGTAAAGGTTTATCCGATGTTATGTATTAAAATAGTATGTTTTACTATTTTTAATAGTTTTATTAAAAAATAGTAAAACATAAAAAATCTCTAAAAAAATCTGTTTAACACATGAAAAAATATTCAGTCATAAGTTCTTTACAATTATAAAGGGCTATTATAATTGTAAAGAATTTATGACTGACTGACTCCTGGGAATGAGGTGATGTTATAAAATGTAAAAATATTATTTTAAATTGTACTTCATTATAAATTATTATTTTAAATAAGTTCTCCACTGGGTTCCTTGATGGTTCTTCCCAGGGCAGTGATTTCATTCCGAACCAGTGGTAATAGAACAAGTTTAAACATTACTTTCGATATATGTTATCTTCTATTATGGTAAAAATTATACCATTCTTTTATTTTAACTGTAAATTTATAAATGTTTCAGATGTTTGACCCTTGTGCCAAGAGCTCAGTGTGCATTTGTGCAGTACACCACAAGGAGTGCAGCTGAACATGCTGCTGAAAAGACTTTCAACAGATTGGTCATTGGTGGGAAAAGACTCACTATCAAGTGGGGCAAGTCTCAAGGTAATATAGTTTTAGAAGTATTATTTGCTTATAAATTTAAAATAATCCTAATGACAATGGAAGGTTTTGCAGTAGTGTTATTAGTAGATGAGACACACAGTGAACATTCCAACAACCACCTAATCAATCAGATAGTCGGGTTTTTTTTATAGAATAAGGCTGACAAACAGGTACACAGTTTACCTGATGGTAAGTTGATGCTGTAGCCCATAGACATCTACATCCATCCACAATTAAGAATCAAAACGTAGATGCATTGTCACCCCTGTGGACTAAGATGGAATGCCTCTTCCAGTAAAAAAGGGTCTCCAGCCATACAAAACACAGCAGTATTAAGCTGCTATTTTACACTGCTATTCTGTAAGAGCGTGGTTCTATGCTGTGTGGCAGTGGCCTAGAATACTGTCACTCCTTTTCATCCCGTGGATGTCGTACGAGCCGACAGAGGGAAATGCCTTAAAAAAAAAGTAGAACTTAAGGCTTCCGATGGAAATGCGGCATAACCATCCCAGTTTTCGTCAGACCAAAAATGCCCAGACCTGTGATGGGCAGCAGCGTCACAGGTGCGATGTGTCTGGCACTGTGATCGCCAACCCGCTTGCCCAGCGTGGCGATTAAGGGCAAATCCTCCTATGAGTAGCATCACAAAAACACGGCCCCCAGTTCCCAGTCGCCCCATTATTCCTGGCCGAGGTGGCGGTCATGGCAATGGCGGGCAGGGGGGGGCGAAGAAGGTGGAGGGGAGAGGACAGATTGCCACCAAAAACTGGACTTGGCGACGTATAATGGACGGACTCTGCGGCAAGACGTGTAGGGTTCATCATACAGCAGGCCTGCTGCACACCTTGTTTAATTTATGCTGGGAACTGAAACGGGTACCGGGAGACTGGTGCAAAGCCGTGATAGTCCCAGTATATAAGGGAAAAGGGTCTCAGCAGGACTGTAAAAACTACCGCGGTATCAGCCTTCTTAGCATCGTGGGAAAACTGTATGCCAAGGTACTAATTGAAAGGGTCATGAAAGAAACCGATGGAAAAATTTGGGATGTGCAAGCGGGATTTAGAAAGGGAATGGGATGTACAGATCAAGTCTTCTCCATGCGCATGATCGCGGAGAAGTTTTTGGCCAAAAACCAAAAGGTTTTTTGTGCGTTCATGGACTTGGAGAAGGCCTATGACAGAGTGGATAGGAATGTGCTATGGCAAACACTGAACTCATTTGGGTTGAGCCCTGGCTTGATACAGGCATTGGAGTCTCTTTATAGAGACTCTAGTGCTTGTGTTAGGATCAACGGGGTCTACTCGGACTGGTTTGGCATCCATAAAGGTGTCAGACAGGGCTGTGTGGCTTCCCCGTGGCTGTTCAACCTATTTATGGACAGTTGTTTGCAAAATTTGAAAGTTGAAGAATGCGGATTAAGAATGGGTGAGTTAACCATCAAATGCCTTTTGTACGCCGATGATCAAGTTATTCTTGCGTCGTCGGCGGCTGAGTTGCAAATGATGGTTACATTAATGAACAGATCATTAAAAGAAAGGGGTATGAAAGTGAACGCAAGTAAGGCGAAAATTATGGTTTTTGAAAGAGATGAAAGTAAAACGATATGTGAAATAAGAATAGAAGGGGAGTTGATTGAGCAAGTGGATGAGTTTGTATATTCTGGGTGCGTATTTAGCAGGGATGGGAGATATGATAAGGATATAGAACGACGAGTGAACGCAGGAAACAGAGTAAATGGGGCCCTGCACTCTATTGTGAAGAGTCAAAATGTGTCAAAAAAGGCACGTATGGCAATTCACAATGGTGTGTTGGTCCCTACTTTAACGTATGGTAGTGAAAGTTGGGTATGGCAGAAGAAGCACGAGAGTAGAATAAATGCAGTAGAAATGCGGTCGTTAAGGAGTATGTTAGGGCTGAATCTGAATGACAGGGTGAAAAATTGTGTGATAAGAGAAGAGTGTGGTTAGCAAGATGATGTAAGACCAGGATTAAGAAAGGAATGCTTCGGTGGTTTGGTCATGTGGAAAGAATGGATGAGGAAAGAGTGACAAAGAAAATTTATGTTGCAGAAGTGAATGGCAGAGTCGGAAAGGGACGTCCTAGGCGAAAATTTATCGACCAAATTGGCGATTTATTGAAAACGGGCCAAATTAGGAGTACCCTTAACCGACGAGCATGCATGCGTAGGTGTATGGATGTGAAGGAGGCGAGAGAGGTGTGTCAGGATCGTGCCAAATGGAAGTCTGTAGTCTCTGCCTACGCCTCTGGGTGACAGGCGTGAGTGTTTATGTATGATGTTTATGTTTATGTTCAATTAAAAAGTGTATGTACATGTACTCGCATCTCTATTCTCAGTGATTGCCTGCACTTTCTGCTTTTTGTCACCACTTTACATTTTGCCGACTTTAAATGAGATTTTCCACAATCTGTCGAAAAGCCATTTGATCATGATGACATAACCTATAGTTACCTCTTACACCGACAGTACAAAATGGGTGACAGATTTTAATTTTTATTACTGTGTTTTACGAGGCTTTTCCTTAAGACAGGCCTTTTTTTTTTCAGAAATGCTTGATTTTTAGAAAAAAGCTAGGCAACACTGCCTTAGATAGGCATCCGTCCATTTTAAAAATGGTGTCTGTAGTTGAACATGTACATAGGCTGCAATAGTCACTACCTGATGGATTATTAGCTTGTTTGTCGCTCTAATAAAAATCTTTACAACAGTGTGCTGTGTCTTGTATTGAAAGTTATATATTAAGTAGAATGTTACAGAAATTAAAAAAGGCTTAAATATTGATACCAGGTCGCCAAGGCGCTAATGAGAAGAACGAAACAGCGCCAGTATTGGAGCCTGTGCCTGGGTTGCCTGGAACTTTGCCACCTCCGCCACCTGCCTTCTTACATCCATTCCCACCGCAGGTATGTGATTGTTAATTAATTTTATATAATATATTGTTATTATAATATTGTATATTAACCTAATCTTAAAAGAGAACTTAAGGTTTTTTTAATTAGTAATAATTTTAATAGAGGGTCCGCCAAATAACTTTTTTTTTTAAAAAATGCTATTAAAAAAAACTACTAAATATTTTTTCAAATTTCTTTTTTTATTTGAAAGTACAATCCTTCCGGTTAATGATGGAAAATAATTTCATTCAAATGGCTGCCTCGGCTGGCCATGCAGTAGCCTACACGATCGGTCCAATTTTTGAGTACATTATCGATTGTGTGCAGCTGTATTTCACCAATGGCTTCACGAATATTGTCCTTTAAAGCGTCAATTGTCTCTGGCTTGTCGGCGTAACACTTATCTTTGACGGCACCCCACAAATAATAGTCCAATGGTGTCTAATCGCAGCTCCGAGGTGGCCAAACGACATCAGCTCTGCGGCTGATAATGCGATTTTCAAAAACAGGGCGCAAAACATCAAGTGTGGCGTCGGCTGTGTGGCACGTTGCGCCGTCCTGTTGAAACCAAATGTTGCCAATATCCTCCTCTTCAATTTCTGTGAACAAAAATTCGTTCAACATGGCCCGATAACGATCGCCATTGACTGTAACGGCCACACCTTGCTAATTTTCGAAGAAAAATGGCCCAATTATGCCTCTGGACCAAAATCCGCACCAAACAGTGACTCGTTTTGGGTGCACCGGCTTTTCGATAAATGCGTGCGGGTTTTCTGTGCCCCAAATGCGACAATTCTGCTTGTTTACATACCCGCCAAGTTCGAAATGAGCTTCATCTGAAAAGATGATTTTTTTGGCAAAATCCGCATCTTCTGCAAGTCGATCGCAGGCCCACTTAGCGAATCGAAAACGCATTGGATGGTCAGTTGGCTTCAACTCCTGAACCAATTGGATTTTGTACGGCGTCATACCAAGGTCTTTACGCAAAATTCGTCTCAATGATGTCTCCGAAATGTCCAATTGTTGAGAACGACGGTGAACTGATGTTGATGGCGTTTCACGCACACTTTCGGCCACAGTAGCAATATTCTCGGGTGTACGCACTGTTTTTGGCTTTTCACGCGTTGGTTTATCGATGAGGATGCCAGTTTCTTTCACTTTTTTCACAAGGTAACGAACATACGGAGCTGACGGTGCTTCATTTCTTCCAAAATCCGTACGCAATTTTCGCACACATTCTGCAACATTACCATGATTTTCAAAGTATTGTCTCAATATTTCCCAGCGTTGTTCAAGCGTATACACAACCATATTCGTTCAGCGAAAGGATAAAACTAATTATCTGTCAAATTAGACATGAGCTAAGTGTTGCCATTCACGAAATAAGCACTAGTTGAAAAAAAAATGTTAGGTGGCGGACCCTTTAATAATAGTGGCATGGAAGAAGCCCAATGTTTATTTTTATCTATTTTATGTCACTTCCGCTACTAATTTTCTATTTCATCTTAATCCTAACGAGTGACGACGCATTTACATTTTGTTTCTTATTCGAGGATAAATGAAGATGTCTACCACCATCATCATCTGTGTCCGTATTTGTCACCCAAATTCTAAAAAAAAAAGAAATATAAATAAGGTGCTGTGTAGTGGCAGTTAGGAATATCCACTGCCCCATATCTTCCCGTGGGTGTCGTAAAAGGCGACAGAGGGAAACAGGCAGGAGATGGGCAGCAGCATCTTCCTGTAACAAAAATAAAACTACGATTGCCAACCCGCTCGCCAAGCGTGGTAACAATGGCAATATACTCCCCATGAGCAACGAACTAAATAAACGGCCTGCAATCCCCGACGGCCCCGCTATTCCTGGCTACATTGGCGACAAAGAATCTCCGGTGGAGGTTCGGTTGCCACCTAAACCGACTCTACCTGGCAACATACAACGCATGCACCCTGAGGACTGACGAGAAGATCCTGGGACTGAAAGAAGAGATAGACAAGTTGCGCTGTAATATTATATGATTATCCGAGGTCCGAACTATCAACTTGTTCTATCACCGGGAGGGCGATCATCTATCCCAAGGAGTTGTTGAATTTATCATCCACAAGTTTTTTGTTAACAACGTTGTAAAGATTGGGAGTGTGTCGTCGAGGGTTGCGTACCTTATACTCAGAATCACCAAACGGTATTTGCTGAAAGACAAACAGGTTTACGCACCAACCTCGGCACATCCCGATGACGAGATGGAGGAAATGTATGAGGATATTTCTAGAGCCATGCATTCCTCCAAAACCCACTATACGGTGTTAATGGGAGTCTAACGCAAAACTAGGCATAAGAAAAAACGGTGAGCTGAAGATAGGGAAATTCGGGACAGGGCAACGGAACCCAAGGGGCTAGCAGCTGACCGACTTCACGGAGAAAGAGGGACTCTTTATGATGAACTCTTTCTTTCAGAAGTGGCTCCACAGTTAGTCGACCTGGTTGAGCCCCGATGGTTCTTCAAAAGATGAGATTGACTTCATTATAACGACTAGACGACAACTGTTCAGTGATGTCTCAGTGATAGCAAAAGTGAAAACTGGCAGCGATCACCGAATGGTTAAACGTCTCGTCTAAAGAAGTCAACGCTCCGTACCCCTCTTGCTCTGATCTGAAGTCCTGAAACTGTTCAGCTCGAGTCACAAAACTGTTTTTAGTGCCTAGTAGACTGCAATGCAGTGGACGATATAAATGACAAGCTTGTGGAAACTGTCTCGTGGAAATTGGAGCTAAGTTCAGCAAGACCCGCCGCATAAGAACACAAAAACTCTCCGATCACACTCTTAATCTCATGGCTGATAGACGGGAGATGAAGCTGCAGTCTTCAACAGATTTGACAGAATACTGGCAACTGAACAGAGAGGTCTCCAAATGCGTGCGGCGGTACTTACGCAACTTCAATACAGCTCGTATTGAAGAAGCGATTGAGCGGAACCAGGGCTCCAAAGTCTTTGCCAGAGATCTGTCTACCAGAAAGAGCCAACTGTCAGAGCTGAAGACGGAGTGTGGCAGCATCGTTTCCGATACATAAGATTTTGAGCGAGATTGAGAGGTTCTATGGGCAGCTGCATACACCATCGTTGAAGCTACACGTAAGTAAGTGTGAATAACAATCCAAGAACAAGTCTTATCCGACACTATTCCGATGACCGAGCACCTTAGAAACAGCAAACACATACGTCCTGCGGCAGAGTACAATCTGCCACGTTGCCTTGTGTATGTGGACTATGGAAACCCTTTGATTCTGTCGAAATTTAGGCGGTGCTACGGTCCCTTTAGCGGTGCCAAGTTGACTGTCGGTATATAGAAGTGCTGAAGTGTTTGTACAGTAGGCCTATCGGAGTACAAAACCGGAGTACGAAACCTATCCAACTGCAAAGAGGTGTAAAACAGGGTGACGTTATATCCACGAAACTCTTCACCGCTGTATTCGAAGACGTTTTCAAGGATAGGATTTTTCGAATTCTACTGATAGGATACGGTATTAACATCAATGGCGAGTATATCACTCTTCTACGATTTGCCGACGATATAGTTCTTATGGCAGGACTGCTGGAGGAATAGGTCCTCGCTCAATGTCCTTTAATAGTGTTTGCCAATGGATAGGTCTTAAGATAAACATGGACAAAACAAATATCATGTTTAATGTCCATGTCACACCTATGCCGGTGGTTGTTGGGGGCACTAAGCTTAAAGTTCATGACGAGTACCTTTAACGTTTACCTGTGACAAATAGTCCCACTTGATAACCTGACTTCGATTGAGAGGTCAATCTAAGGATAAAACTCGGCTGGGCAGCGTTTCACACGTAAATTACGTTACATCTTCTCGTCAGGTTTACCTCAAAACCTGAAAACTAGATTGTACAACCAGTGCCTGTTGCCAGTGTTAACTTATGGATCTGAAACATGGTCCTTCACTGCTGGCTGTATCAGGACGCTCAAGATCGCTCAGCGAGCTATAGAGACGGCTATGAAATAGAAATAGAAATAGAAACTTTTTTATTCAATGTAGATTATAAAAATACTTATTGAAAGTCACTTTTTTAATTTACCACTGGTTCGCAACAAAAACCTCTGTCCTGGGAAGAACCAGCAAGAAACCCAGCGGGACTATTTTTTTTAATAATAACTTACAATCATGTTTACAATCAACAACACAAGACAAATTAGAAATAGCTTGGTAGCGATCACCCTTCCCAGGGGTTATTATCATCTATAAATTCCTTAATATTATAATAACCCTTTTTATACAAACTTAGTTTAATAACATTTTTGAACTTTGTGTATGACAAATTTTGTATATTTTCTGGGATTTTGTTGTAAAAGCGTATACATCGCCCCAAGAATGAATTACTGACTCGGTGGAGTCGAGTAACTGGTACTACCAGCTTGTGTCTGCTCCTAGTATTTACAGAATGAATATCACTTATTTTCGCAAAACTACTTTTATTTTTGTGTACGTACATTACATTTTCATAAATGTATTGAGAGGCCAGAGTTAATATATTAATATGCTTAAATTTTTGTCTCAGTGACTCTTTTGGTTTTAAATTATATATTGCTCTAATGGCCCTCTTCTGTAAAACAAATATAATTTCAGTGTCAGTCGCGTGTCCCCATAGCAAAATACCATATGACATAATGCTATGGAAATAACTAAAGTAAACTATTCTAGCTGTTTCAACACTGGTAAGAGTTCTAATCTTTTTTACAGCATATGCTGCAGAACTAAGTCTGCTAGCTAGTTTTGATATATGGGGGAGCCATTGAAGCTTTGCGTCCAGTGTGATTCCAAGAAAAATGGTGGTATCAACAAGACTCAGTTCCTCCCCATTTAAAATTACATTAGTATTGACATGTTTAACATTGGGAGTTACGAATTTCATACATTTAGTTTTAGTTCTATTCAAATGCAAATTATTAACATTAAACCAATTGACTAACTTAGCTATAGCATTATTTACTTCGTCGTAATTTAATAACTGTCGTTTTAATTTGAAAATTAATGAAGTATCATCAGCAAATAATACTATATCATGGTTATCCCCTACTATGTAAGGTAAGTCAATATATACGAGAAACAGAAAGGGGCCGAGAATTGAGCCCTGAGGCACGCCCATTTGTACAATCGACCCGGAAGAACTCATACTATTAATAACAACCTTTTGCGTTCTGTCACTTAAATACGAAATAATTAATTTAAGAGCATCATTTCTTACACCGTAGTGTTGAAGTTTCCTGATTAATGTTTCATGGTGAACACAATCGAATGCTTTGGATAGGTCACAGAACACACCCAAAGCATCCTGTGAATTCTCCCATGTATTAAATATATATTTAATCAGCTCAACACCAGCATCAGTTGTCGAGCGACCCCTTGTGAAACCAAATTGATTTTTATGAAGTAATTTATTTACATTAAAAAAAATTAACAATTGATCAAGAATGATTTTTTCAAAAATTTTACTAAGTGTTGGCAGTACAGAAATAGGTCTAAAATTAGCGGGGTCCAATGTACTACCAGATTTAAATAAAGGTATTACTTTACTATGCTTCATTAAATCAGGAAACACACCAGATTTGATACTACTATTAAAAATAATAGATAGTTTAGGTTCGATTGTATCTATTATAGACGCAATAACTTTAACAGAAATCCCCCACAGATCGGCGGTTCTCTTAATATCAATAGTCTTAAAATATTTTACAATATCTTTTGATGAAACTTTATGAAATGTAAAATTCTTTGTACACACATTTACATTTTGTTTAAGTAACGATTCGGCGACGGTAGGAGAATTCAGTGACTTAGTAGTTAAGATCGGAATATCAGTAAAATATTTCTCAAAAACCATTGCAACGTCCTGATCTGATTTAGTTAATTTATTGTTAAAACTTAACTGGTAGTTTGAATTGCGAGAGTTGACCTTACCAGTTTCACTATTAATTATACTCCATGTCATTTTAATTTTATTAGAAGCAGTCTTTATTTTGTTGCTTAAATACAATGACTTGGCTAAGGAGCACACTCTTTTAAATATTTTGGAATATTTTTTTACATATTCCCTAAATTCAACGCTAGGATTATATGACCTTTCATTGTAAAGTTCATATAACCTTTGTCTACTCTTATGGACTCCTACTGTCGCCCATTCATTAAATGCTTTACGATTATTCAAGGAGAATGTTTTAGAAGTAAAAGTATTATTAAATTCATTGCAAATGAGCTTAAATAATGTTGCATACAAAAAATTTGGATTACTTTGGTATGAAAGTAATGGAAGTTTTTTTTCTATGTTACTTCTAAACTTCTCCAAGCGATGTGCATTTACTGGAACAAACACTACTTTTTTATCTACTTGCTTTTTGTGAACATAAGGTAATGAAACAAATTGTCCACAGTGATCAGAGCTCAATTTTTGAATTATACATTTATTGAACGGCTTAACATTTGTAAAAATGTTATCTATACATGTTGCACTAGATTCAGCAATACGTGTTGGCTCCAAAAATAAATTAAAAAGACCATAAGATGTAAACAATGATCTAAATTTAATATTAGTGGAGGAAGCTTCTAGGAGATTGATATTAAAGTCTCCACATATTACAACAGATTTATTCTGTTTATTAAGCTTAGCGAAAACTTCCTCCATAATTTTTTCAAAAGTATCATATAAAGAACATGGGGGTCTGTAAACGCTCACAACAATGAGGTGCTCAAACTCAACACATACCATTTCTACAGCTATATCTATGCTCGTGCTAGCTAGCTCTATGCTCGTGGTTTCTCTGCATGATAAACTTATAAATGAGGAGTGTTCGACATAGTCCAACGGATTTAACTAGTAACTACTAGTACTACTATTAGTAAACTGAAGGAGCAATGGGCCGGTCATATAGTTCGAAAAACCGACAACTGATAGGGAGAAAAGGTCCTCGAGTGTCAGCCTCGTACCGATAGGCGTAGGTGTAGAGCGACCTCCCACTAGATGGAGTGACGACCTGGTAAGACATGCAGGAAGTCTGATGGATGCAGGTGGCTCAGGACTGTGCTTTGTGGTATTCCTTGGTGAAGGCCTATGTTCAGCAGCATACTTGTGGAGAGCTGTAATGATAAATAAGGTGCAATTTATTCCAGATGCCGCCGCCGCCGAGCCGGCCGAACGACTTCTTCAACCTGCAGCACTACACGGGGCCGGGCTGGGGCTGGGCGGCAGGCGCGCCGGCCGGCCTGCACTACCCCAGCCAGGACCCCGCGCGTCTTGGCGCGCACGCGCACGCTAGCGCGCCGCAGCCCTAGTGCCAGTGCCCACTGCACTGCTCGCACACCACGCCCACATACTGGCCACCATAGCTTTTGCCTCATAGTGTCTACGCACCGACCAAGTGATAGTGTCTTTACACCGACCGTTTTAGTGTCTACACATAAACCGCGTCATAATATCTTCACATCGACCATAGTATCTTCACATCGACCGCGTCATAATGTCTGCACAGCAACTTCTTCAGTGTCTACACATCAACGGCGTCATAGTGTCATCACATCGACTGCGTTATAATGTCTGCACAGCGACCTCTTCAGTGTCTACACATCAACGGCGTCATAGTTTCATCACATCGACTGCGTTATAATGTCTGCACACCGATCGCATCATGGAGTTTTCACACCAACCGCATCATAGTGTCTACATTCTTATGGTCCCCATAGCCCCTCCACATCACTCACATTATGCTATATTATTGTATATATTTGGGTCTGCGTCTGCCATTTATGTAAATTGTGGGCAGAAAACCTGCATCTACATTAAGTTGTAAGTTTTTAAGTGATAAATACTTTAAAGTGCGGCATTTGCCTTACAAACATATATTAAGTGCTAAAGAAACACCTAAAGATTGGTCTTTTTCTTGTAATAGTGTAATATGAACTTATTTGCAATTGTAATTGAATATTTGTAATTGTAACCTTTTTTAGCAGAAGCCATATAACCGAATTTAAATATAGCAAAAAACCGGCCAATAGCGTGTCAGGCCACGCTCAGTGTAGGGTTCCGTAGTTTCCCGTCCGTCACAATAAGTGTTCCCACTTATGAGTTTAAAGGTGGATATCCATTATGTTCGCGCTCCAGCAGCGCTCCGCGCTCCTGCAACTGCTCCCGGTAGTGGGTACTGTTGTTTCCCTCCAAGTTCAAAATGATTTTCCTAGAAAGTCCTTATAAAGTTCTACATTTCAGATTTTTTTCATATTTTCTAAACTTCTGGTTCAAAAGTTAGAGGGGGGGGGACACATTGTTTTTTACTTTTGGAGCGATTATTTCCGAAATTGTTGACATTATCAAAAAATGATTTTAGTAAACCCCTATTCATTTTTAAATACCTTTCCAACAATATATCACACGTAAGGGTTGAAATTAAAAAAAATCACTTCCCACTTTACATATAGGGGGGCTACCCTAATAAAACATTTTTTCCAATTTTTATTTTACCACTTTGTCGGCGTGATTGATACACATATTGGTACCAAATTTCAGCTTTCTAGTGCTAACGGTCACAGAGATTAAGCGAGGACGGACAGACGGACAGACAGACATGGCGAAACTATAAGGGTTCCTAGTTGACTACGGAACCCTAAAAATGATGGACCAATCCAATTCAGGAGGTAATTTTCAAGAATGGTTCAAGTACACCTTTTGAAAAGTTACCTCTTCTAGACAAAAGGCGTGGATTTGAATACTTGTAAATGGAAGCAGACTTAATTTGAACAATTTTGACAACTAGCTGTCAGCATTTGACTACTATTAAAATAAGTTTGTCTCTTGGCACATGAGTAGATAAACAGAACCCAGATAAAGCTTCATACAAACGCGCGAATCGTTGGCACTACTACAAGCACGCGCGGCATGTGTGCGTGACCACTGACCGCTTGACGTGTACGCGCGGCGAGACTGAAAAAAACTGGATACGCTGGCACAGTCAGTGGACATTCTCATTTGACAATCACGTTGTTTGTTTTGTTAGTTGCCAACGGATAGGTTTTCAAGTTTGAATATTTTAATGTAAAAACGTGGTATTATTAATAATTGTTAATTATTGTACTATATGTATGAATAATACTAGAAAAAAAATAAAAATATATAATACTTTAACTATCCCAAGGAGTACAATAGGTAAGTAAATATTTGATTATTACTTTTTCAAGTAAGTACCTTTATTTTATTGTATGATCCTTTTTTTAATTAAAAAATGTAATACATGGTGTGTTTACCTTTTATTGTTATTACAAGCTTTTACTAAACATTTCTTAGTATGTTGGTGGGTTGGTACGTAGTGGGTATATGTGTGTTAAGTTTGTTTTCTTTAATTTGTGTTCACCTATTGTGACAACTACCAAAACAGGTAACAATTTTTTACGTTCGTAAGAAGCTTTGTCTCTGTTCTGTTTATCTACTCATGTGCTTCTTGGTACAAATTTTAAACCAACCTACCGAAGTGAAGCTTAATTTTTTTTTAATATAATATATAGAAAGAATAAGGAAAAATATCATTATACATAACTCGCGTTTATTATATAAGAAAATCTGACAAAATTAAATAATTGTTTAATCAGTAAATACTTACATCTTCAACTAAATATTCCTCAATAAATTCTTTGCATAATATATCACTGTCTGTAATAATTTCTTCATAATTAGTGACATTTTTGTTGCGTTCTATGATACTTGCATAAATAATTCAGATCCTTATGTTGCACCTATTTACTTCCATAATATTCTTTCAACAACCTATCAACATCATTAATATTGACCTTTTTAACTGCTGTTCTCTCTGTTAATTTACATATCTCAGTCACTGGACATATATCTGAAGCAAATTTGTCTGGTTTAGTGTTGGAATGAGGAGACTGACTCCTCGCCTATCAACTTTTATTCTTGTAAAAATGAGCCTCTTGCAACTCATTATCTTAAAATGCAGATGTGTTTGCAGTCTTCCGGTAACTTTTTCAGTTTAATTTAAATGAATAACAGCTCTTTGAATATATCGATACACTCCTGTGGCTGTAAAGTAATATTTCTTATTCAGAAGCACCAAAAAAATCCGGGGGTAAAGAATACGCCGTCACTTAGAAAATGACCTAAATATTTTTGAGATGAAACATCTTTAGAATCACACAAAAACATACCAAGGGTAACAAGTCTGAAAAGTGAACTGTAACCTTTTTGCCTTAATTAATAATTACAAGACTGTTAGTTTTAGAGACCTAAGTGAAGTGTCATTATTTAAAACTTATACAGTCATTTTGTTCCGATTGGCCAACCAAATCCGACCAAAACAGGCGTTCTCTTTCCTTTCTAACACTAAAAGTGAATCGCTACTTTAGACGTTTCACATTAAACTGATAGCATTGTGCCCCAATACAGCACCCACCTTTGAGAATTGTTGCTAAACCATGTATCTATATTATGACCTGAAAGCCTAAGTTGAATACCCGCAGTAAGTTTAATAGCAGGCGAGACCCAATTGCAAATTATGAACCGAAAGAAAATTGATGGATTCCACTTGCTACTAAACTTAATGCAGGTTTAACTAAGGCTCGTAATATAGACTATGAGTTGAGCCGTAGTAGAGTATACTTTGTTTATAGTTAATTTTAATTTTGTTTTCTATTCGCAATCTGCATTATTTTTAAATTGTCTTTTTTTGCAGTTGGCTTCCTGATTTTTTATTTTACAAAACGTACAAAACCGTGTGGTCGTGTTTTACATAGGACATGTATAGGCTAACTAATATATATTTTTAAATGAGACTTGGGTAAAAAACTGACAACAGGCAGAAGAATATACATGAATTTGAATATTGCGTACTATTAACTTAGTAAAATGTGCGATCCCACATGTCATAAATAATTTCAAAAATGCTTACATAAATGAAACTTTATCCCTTGTAGACATAGAGCAACTCGGGCTACCGGCGGACCGCAGGGCTTATGAACTGTATATAATTAATTCAGATTGATTGATAAAATTAGGTGTATTAGATGTTTGATTATAAATCTAGGATCCTAAGTTAACGCCCATAATATGTTAATTACAAATTTATCTAACACTTCGTTGAAAAGTGAAGAAATGTGTTTTGTAATGCTAAGGTGTTCTTTATCTTTATGGTTATGTAAATCAAATAGCATTTTACTTAAATTGTTTTAGTTTTTTACCCTCTATAAGGAGACATTATTATGTGAATAAATATTCTGTGTAGATTACATAATATTGTTATTGCTATAAATATAATTTTTGTGACAATAAACTCTTTATTCTATCGGTGCATTTTGTTGCTTTCCATTCTATATTCCATTAACTTGGATTATTTACTCAAATTCAACCTTATTTAAATTATAAACCACAATATCTCCGAGGTTAGCCAACTGATTTTAGCACGTTGTTATTAGCTTGACCCATATGAATAAATGTAACAAAATGGGACTGTGTAATTCGATTTTCACTTACGGACATCTAAAAAAATCAAAAATTTTGCTGAATAAAAATTGATAACAATACAATAATTTCATTAACATCATCATACCTAGTAGTATTTTACTAGAATCAGCTTGTGATCGATGCTTGTAAATGTAATATTTTTATTTTTATATGAGAAATATTTATAAGAACATCAAAGTAATTTCGTGTAAGCAAAAATCTTATATTATTACAAATTATTTAAATATTCTTGCTAACAAACTTTCTTGGCTATGATAAATTATTCTGGAGGTTAAAGCTGAACGCACATTTGTCCACGCCGCATTTTAAGGATGGCCTCGCACATTTGTACGAACGCACCGTACCATTTCTTTTTTATTGCCAACTACAGTAAAAACAGTTTTTTCCAATTACTGGTGTGAAACGGTACAGTGACATTGATCGCTCGGATCGCAATAGAAAAAGAATGTTGTAATAGCATGCTTATCGGCAGAGGAAGAGGAAAATAAATTTCGAAAAAAAGAAGATTCTGGATTCATAATATTAATTTAAAAAGGCAGCTGTATGGAGAATATTATACTTTATTTAAATACTTATTAGATGATGATGATGAACGATTTGCATTTAACATACAAGAAATTTTAAGAACTGCTACATATACTAAAACCATGGATATCTCCTTATGGAAAACTCAAGATATAGAAGGCCAATTGAACCTTGTATGTTTGAGGTATTTTATTGATAATGAATTAAACCGGTAGAATTGGGCTTTTGAATTAAGATTAGTTATCAATTTTTTATTGTATTTAAATTATTTTGTTGCTAAGTATTACTGTAAAAGTTAAAAGTAAAGTTAAAGCCTATATACGTCCCACTGCTGGGCACAGGCCTCCCCTCATTTCTGAGAGGGTTTTAGTTTTAGATGGTTAGCGCTCGCTGTAAATATAACAGTGTTACTGTATGTATCATTAATTACGTATTAATTAAAAGTTATAAAAAGTCTTGTGTGACGACTCATTGTTGCCTACACAGTACAGTAAAATGCCTCATGCAAATGCAAACATCGTCATTACAGTCCTTTCCTTCACAAAGTCCACTGTTGAACCTAGGCCTTCTCAATCGGTTTTTGGTTAGTCGGGCTCATTTTCACTTCAACTTACAGGTCCGTTGAGCTTTGTCGCTTACTACTATGGGTATTGTAGTGACGAATTTTATCACACGGAAAATCTGAACATCACCCTCCATAGCTCACTGAGCTATCTTTAACTTCCTCGACCGGCCAGCAGTGAAAGACCGTGTCAGTTCCATAATGTTATCATTTGCAACATGCACTGGTTATACAATCGTATTTTCAAATTTACAAGAGAATACGTGGCGAGATGCATTGGAACCACCCAAATGCTGGCCAGTGGCAGAGTTGGTTCGTCGAGCTCTCTGTCTTCAGTTACAATTGGGTAACAGGTTATGTTCAGTTTAAAGTGCTATAAACAGGTCCACGAGAGCTAAGCCTCAAAAGCACAGGCCTACTCTGATTATATATATACTGTGAGACAAAGCATCGCTGGAGATATTGATATGGCATCATAATAATTACCTATAAGCCTATCAGAAATCCATCTAACATAGACCTTCCCAATATAATGCCCTATTTTGTCATAATTGTAATGCCTGACAGGCAGTTTGGCAACCGCAGGTTTTCATATTTGCAGTTATTATAAAGAAGATGCCACCAGAGTATATAATCACTACGTTTAGATGCCACTGCCGAACTCTAGTTTCAGTTTCACTCTGTCGCCTGTTACAACGCTCAATGGGAAGACATGGGGTATTGGATTCTCTTTATACAAAGCTTAATCATATACACAATTAAAAAGTTAAAATTGAGAAAGTAATGCTTTATTTGTTTAAATATGTAGAAATAATAAACAAGGAAAGAGTGACAAAGCAATTTTATGTTGCAGAAGTGAGTGGCGGAGTCGCCAGGGGTCACTTTAATGGAAGTTTATTGAAAAATTAGGCGATAGGTTTCTTGAAGATAGGTCGTATTAAGAGTACCCTTAAGGCTGAATACGACGCGAATGACCTTGCGCGTTTCGCAGCAAACCACGCGCCGCCAGTACCTACGCTTTGTTTATATAGACATGTATAATACCTATAATCAAAGCCGTACGGGTTTTGATTATATTTCACTGAACTAGCTCAGATGCAGAGTAATGAACAACACAGAGAGCATTGCTTACTTCTTAAATAAATTTTTCTTATTTATATATTAGTTCCTATAGGTTATAAATTCTGTACTTTATTCGTTATAAAATATTGTTCGAAAAGTTATTGAATTGATAACGATTTTTTTCTTATTTGGTGCATCGTACGTAAAGAACCTCATATAACTGAAAATGTTTGTTTTTGTGTGTCTTACAAGATGCCGTAATGCAAATTGCATAAATAATAAAGAAAAAAAAAAACTAAAAAGTCGGTGATTGCCCCATAGTGGGGATAGGTACTGTGTATGTAAATTCTCACAAGACTACTCCGACTGGTCAATCACTTCACATCCGAAGTATTTCGGTTTTTCTTAATTATGTACTTTTACCCCATGCTTTCGGACAATACACTGACTGACATTATTTGCGGTCTCTGTGCTTGCACTACTCTGTACATTCTTTTCCGACTGGGTCTTGATATTTTACATTTTTAGTGTTTCTCACTTGAAACTAGAAAAGTATAAATGATCAGTTTGGCTAATGTAAATGGGTAAAAATGCAACCTATTAGACAGCCTCAAACAAAAAATTACCTTACAAAAATCTAAGTATTAACCTCAAATACAACATTCGAGCAGCGTTAATGCGATAAACTCTCTTTGTTTTACCACTTAGGTAACATTTATTTCTTTGCCTACCCATATTTGCATTTATAGACACTTAAATGAGTATAAAACAATAAATTAACGATTTTCGCTACAGACACATCGACTGTCCTTACGTCACACGTCGAAGCGCCTGGTAATTTATTACGGCAAACTTTTATCTGGCAATATACGATATTATTATTAGGTGTTTTTAATTAAAACGAATTATGTTAATAAATAATATTTTGTATCGAAAATAAAGATAGCAGGTACCTTCGGAATCACAATACAAACATTTTTACGTAAAAGAATTTTTCCTAAATTAAAATTCACAGAGTTGGAAGAACAATAATTTCATATATCATTTCAAACTACCTACAAAAATGTTTTAAAGCTTAGAATTACTTCAGGTCAAAGTTCTAGTCAAGAGAAATACATTAATTTTCGCCAGTTCTCTTCATATTCGACCTTAATCAACGCCGTCTTAGGCCATGCCGGGGTCCTTGGGGACACAAGAATTTGGGGCCCTGTTGGAAAGTAAAAAAAAAGTGAGTGACAAAAACATTTTACTGCTATGATCTTATATTTGTTATTGTTAACAACGAAAAGTGAATTTAATTACTTATTTCCATTTTATTCTTATTTGTGATCTGAAACTACGTAAAGAATGTTAGTGTTAGTAACGAAAAATGAAATTAATTACTATTTTAACTTTATTCTTATTTATAATCTAAAAAAACTACATTAGAAATGCTAGCAACGAGGTGTGAATTTAATCACTTGTTTAATTCTGTTTTTATTGTAATTTAAAAACTACGACAATACGTGATTTAACTACTTGTATAATTTCGTTTTCTATTATAAAAATAGATCTTAGTCAATAAGAAAATTCAAATGTACAGACCGTGCCACGAAAGATGAGACTTGGCGAGCGTCAGTAGTGGGGAGCTTGCGCAGGCACTGTCGTGTACGAAATATTATCCATAATTTGTATATCTATTCAGGGATTTTTCGACGACATTTGAAATTAACACAACGTAACAAAATTCTGAAAAATATTCATTACGAAATAATAAATTTAAAGATAAAAATGGCTGATTATCCTAGTCACTGTCACTGTCAATAAATGATACACCAGCGGGAAGATTATCGTTTGTAACGCGGCTGCAACCAGGTACATTAACTCTAGAAAATACACTACTTGTTCCAGGAGTTAACAGATTATCGTTTTCGTCAGAGGACGATGAGGAACTACCTGAGTCCCCTGAGTCGCTGTCTGACGAATCTTCTCCTAGTCTGATAATTATCTCCGTATCCGTCAAATTGTCTATTATGTGATCACTTTCTATGTAAAAGTCTTCATTTTTTTTTGTTTTATCACGTAGAGCTTTCCATTCATTTGGTCCCATTTGGCTTGCCTTTTCTGTTACTAACTCTATCACACGTTTGAGGTTCCATTGCACATTCTTACTACTCACATAACCTTTTATTGAAGCCCAAGCCATTTCGATTGGATTTAAATCTGGGTGGTATGGAGGTGATCGCAGTACGTCATGATCATAGTATAGTTCAGATAGTATTTTGTCAATGCTGAATGTCTTATATTGTTCTTTATGTATTTTTATCAATTTGTACAATTGTAGTTTAAGCATATCTGGAGTGTAGGGAATTCCTTTTTGGGTTAGTCAAGATTGCATATCAGCTTTCTTGGTATTTGAGCTTGGTGCAGATTCATACTCCTTATTGTGATACGGGGCATTATCAACTACCACGACGGCATTTGGTGGAAGATTGGGTATTAGCTGGGTTCGAAGCCATTTCTGATAATTTTTGTAATTCATGTCGTCGTGGTAATCACCCGTTTTTGACCCCGATTTAAAAGTCAGTAAAGCGTTTGGTATGAAACCACTTTCAGATCCAGCATGTACAATAACTACGCGCTGACCTTTAGATATTGGTTTTTTGAGCCCTTTATCTGAATTATCAGACCAAGATTTGGAGGTACTATGCGTGGAATGCACGTAAGACTCGTCAGTATATACAATAGGACGGCCTTCTGGGCGATATTTTCTGACTTTTTTTAAATATTCAATTCTTTTCAGTCTGATATTGGATTTTTCTATAAGAATTTTTGGATTATTTTCGGTCCTCCTCCATCGAAAACCAAGGTCTTTCAAAATGCGGCGTAGACTTGTTTTAGAACCTCGAAAGGCAATATCACGCAACTTTGCTAAAATTTTATTAAGGGTCGGCAGTTCCTTGTTCGTAACATGGAAGTTGTGAACACATCTTTTTATCACTCCTTTGTCAACGTCATCTATGTCGGTTAAAAGTTTGGGTCTTGACCTTTTTTTTCCGGGAGTGCGGAAAATTGGTAGTAACTCGGAACTGTTTCCTTCCTTCACAATTCTTTTTACTGTAATTAATGATGTTCTAGTTGCGGCCGCTGTACGCATTTGTACCTGCTTCAAATTTTGTACACCTTCCTTTGCTTCTTTTGACATATAGGTGTACACGTCGTAAACCATCTTCCTACTTTGTCGTCTTAATGTTTTACCTCGAGGCATAATCAAGATTTCACAAAGTTTCACTCGTATAGAACAACACAACTATAAACAAAGTAGAAATTTATAAACACAAGTTGCACTTGTCTGTACTTGCGGAGTCAAGCGGTAAGTGCACGGGGCGCGGAGAGCGGGAAGCAACTAATATGAATGAGCGGCGCCGATGACGCCCGGTCCCTTCCCGCCTCAGACTTCATACCGCTAAAGAGACCGATAAATCGACTAATGCGCAACTCAAACCACGTGATGTGTCAAGTCTCATCTTTCGTGGCACGGTTTGTACTCTGCATAATTTCTTAATAACAGCTTGACTGCCCATTTCGCACCGGTGCGTAATGCGGGGGTGAGCGTGGAGGGCGCCTCTCGCACCGGTGCGGAAAACTAGGTATACAAATTACAAAGGCCAGGGCTACTACGCCGCGGGCTTTGCGCGTAGAGCGTCGTTTGTGGGTTGGTCTTGCGAGTGAATTTCCGGCGATTTTTTACGTGAAAGCGGTTTTGTATTACTTGTTATTGTTTGGCTTATATCTGCACATTATTATGGATAGTATTGCGGGTCCTTCACGTACAAGAAAAAGGAAGTTTGTCACGAATTATGCTGAAAACGACAGTGATTTGGAAAGAGAATTATTCGCCGAAAGTGACAGTGATGAAATTTATTATCCTGACTATGATGAAGAGGAGTTATCGTCGGAGGATGATTGCCAGCCGCCTACGTCATTTTCTGTAACTGATATCAGTTTACGTAGCCCTATACAAAAACTGCCACGGTCCTCACCCTCGCAATCGCCACCTCATCATCAAGATGATGATCAGACACCTGATAAACCCTCTGCTGAAGAGTCTACTTCTCACTGGACTTCTGAAGGTGATATGAGACAATTTAATTTTACAAAAACTAATCGGTTTCTTGGAGAAATCAATGGAACAGAGCCAACTGATTTTTTTGACTTTTTTCGACCAACAGTTTCTTACTATGATCTGTAACGAAACCAACGCGCAAGCAGAAAGGTTGTTTTTATCGACTGGTTCTGAATATGCTAGGATTACCCGGTGGAAAGAGCTCACTGTCCCAGAGCTAAAAAATTTTTTTTGGTTTACTGTTTCACATGGGAACTGTTTCTATGAATAGAATACAAGATTACTGGAAGAAGGACAGGCTTTTTAACTTTCCTATATTCGGACAGCAAATGGGCAGAAACAGATTCCTTCTAATTATGAGATGTATGCATTTTACCTCAGAAACAGAAAGTGAGGATCCCTTGTTCAAAGTGCGCCAAGTGATTGATTATTTCAATACTAAAATGAATGGTTGCTACTATCCTGGCAAGGAATTATCGCTAGACGAGAGCATGGTGCTATGGCGAGGACGTCTCAGCTTCAAACTGTATATAAAAAACAAACGCTATAAATATGGAATCAAGTTATACATGCTTACTGAACCCGATGGATTGATTCTAAAGTTTCGTGTATATGCTGGTGGTAAAGATGCACAGATAACTGGAAAAGGACACGCGGAGAAAGTTGTCATGCATCTTCTAGAAGAAAAACTGGGAAATGGACATGAAGTTTATATGGACAATTATTACAACAGTTATATACTGGCAAAAAAGCTGCTCGAGAAAAATACTTAGGTACTGTACCGGCACTTTACGTAAAGATTTACGAGACAATCCTAAAGAAGTGACACAAAAGGTATTGAAAAAGGGCGAATACATATCATTGTTTCGAGACGGAATTAACATAGGAAAATGGAAAGATAACGCCCCGTTACATACATAACCAATCAGTATGCTAATAATATGGTGCCAGTTACCAACAGACGGAGACAGATTATTTAGAAACCTGAAAGTATTGCTACTCGTAAATACAATACATACATGTCTTGAGTAGATAGGCAAGACCAGCTTCTAGCATTCTATCCACGCGAGAGAAAAACCCTTCGCTGGTACATAAAAATTGCCGTACATATATTTCAAATGCTATTCATCAACTCATATAAAATATATAACAAATATTCAGGCCAAAACAAACTGAATCTATATGATTATCGTATAAGAGTAATAAGTTCCTTGCTGCCACAAAAACCATCCGAACCGCTGCCAACTTCAGCAGCAGGTGGATCATCATCACAGCATCGGATTGCAAAAATCACGGACTTGACGAAAAAGGGTAGAGTACAGAGCACAGAACACCCAATATAGCGGAATAGAAATGCCTTTGTTTCAATTTATTTGCGGTACCACTGCCGCCGCTAGTCTCCCCACTCCTTGCACGTAGTTAACACACTCAACTCATATACGCTAGTGCTTGACAAAAAACTATCGATAAAATATCGACACGGAATAATGTAGGTAATAAATATGTTATAAAATAAAACAGTATAATGATATAATATGAAACGTAAATTTAATGAAATAAATTTAATGCTATGAAAAAACGTAAAGTACGAGTAAAAATTTACAGTAAAATAGAAAAAAATTAAGACATTTTCATCATTTCAAAAACAAAATATTTATTTAATTATTGTCCTGTGAAATGCGAATATTTATTTAAAAGTTGTCTTTTTGATACTTTTTGTACTGAGGTTTTCATCAAATGGTGAAGGCGAATATCTGTATGCCTTTCTGTAGTCCATACCATTAATTGCAGTAACAAGGAATACTAAAGCCTCTTTAGCTTCACACAAATTATCCCCACCATCGTTTAAATTGTTTCCGAAATTGACATAACCATGCATACGTTTCCCATCCCATTCGATGCGCTGACGAATCGCCATCTCATCCAATACCAAATTACATAATATTGGATATTGTGTGGATTGAACTTTAGATTTTATAGCATCAAGGGATTAGATTTTATAGCATCAAGGGACTCTGTGGTGAAACCAGGTTCTGCGTCAAAAGATTGATACCATTTTTTAATGGTTTGGGGATGAGGCAAGCAGATCTCAAACTTGCGCCTTACATAAAGATATGCCTTCGGCGAATAAAAATGTAGCGTCATCGCAAAACTCCGAAGGCTCGGTGAGTATTTTTCACGTGTTAATTTTTTAGATTTTAATTTCTTCTCACATCTTTTAAATAACTTTTTTGTGTTAAAGTTGGTGTTCTCAAAAAAAAAGGCTTGGTCGCTATTAATTAATCTATTTGATTGTAATTCCTTTATTATTTCTTGCAACTCTATAATTTTTTTCTATATCTCCGGTTTTTACCTTGTAAACTTTTTATTTTCGATCGTTGAGTTTTTATAACATTTTCCTTTTCGTTTATAATACATTGCATTTTTCGTTTTCTGGGAGTTTCCATTATGTCCGGATCTAACTGTATCGCTCGCTTAGCAGATTTGGATGACATAGAAGGTGACGGAGATTTTGATGGTGTTACGTTAACTTGGATATCTGAGACCTGAAATAACATGTTTAGTAACTTAATAGTTACTTTGCAAAAAGTAGCAAGGTGGAAATTCATTTTTTCTATTATTAATAAATGTTAAATACAGAAAAACCTACTCTTCGCACCTGTGCGTAAAGGCCCTAAGGATGAAATTTTCATTCCGGGGGCGCGTTACGCACCGGTGCGGAATTTTTTTATGTCGCCTTTATATACACTAAATTAATATAAGCAGTATATAAATATATATAATTAGTATTATTTAGCAGTTTCAAAACCTGGCAAAACATAAAATTTCGTAGGCTATGTGCACTCTCTTCACTCATCTTAAAGCTGCGTACAGACCGGCCAAACGAACGCCAACGAACGGGTTTCGTTGACCTTCGTTGCTGCAATCTGGACGGCTTAGCGAATGCCAATGATCGCTCGTTGGCGTGTGCCGGCGATCCGAAGCGTGGCGGTAACATCAAAGAAATCGAGCTATTTGATCGAACTCCGTTTGGACGGTCGCCGAAGGCCAACGAACGAACGCTCAGTTGAAGCAAGAGAGCGTAGCGTGTAGACGTCCAATTTGATAATTACTTGGATATTTCCCGCTATTTAGATCATGGAGAAAAACAAAGAATGGAGTAACGACGATATGTTTTTAATAATAGATTTGTATAAAGAGAAGCCGTGTCTTTGGGATCCAACAAATAATTTATTTATTTATTTAAAACTTCATATACACAAGTGGTATATAGGCGGACTTAATGCCTAAGGCATTCTCTCCCAGTCTACCTTGGGATGATGCGGAGATAGAATGAAGTAGGTGTAATAAAAAGTTAATATGCGAATACTAAAATAAAATAACAAAAAAAAAATTGTAATACATGGAAATAAAATACATAAGATATAAATGGTACATCGCAAAAATAGATAAAATTAATTATAATAAAATGAAATATAAGATAACTAAGATAATAAAAATGTATAATACATAAGTAGGTACATATTATAACGTCAGATGTATATAAACTCATAAAGATATGCAAATATACATGTTATCAAATAAATTTACAAAAATATATTAATATTCATACACATATATGTATATGAAATATATAATATACATAATAACAATAAGAATATATATATATATATATATATATATATATAAACTGTTACTATGATGATTCTGCCAATTTATTAAGTAAGTTGTTGTTTTTACCATTTTCCTATCAAAGTATGTGTGTACATAAACTGTTAAATAAATAAAATAAATTTTCCCGAACCTTCATCTTGAACGCGTACTGATTGATAGCCGTCCTGATTTCGAGAGGGAGTGCGTTCCAAAGGAGAATAAATTGAATGTGGCAAGAAGAATGAACAAGTCCAGAGATATGGGAGGGACATAGGAGAAGAAGTTTGTTCGTAGAGCGGAGGTTTCTCTCATGACTAGCACTAAGCAACTGAAAGTAAGGAGATAAGTAGGAAGGGGAAGTTGGAGACATCAGGATAGAATAAAGGGTGGTGAGTGCACGCAAATTACGGCGTTGACGACCGGTAACCATTTGAATTGAGATCGATACGTGGATACATGGTCGTACTTTCGAAGATTGAAAATGAATCGAATGCAGTTATTCAGAAGACGGTCATATTTGTTGAGAAGATCTGCTATCAGGTCGAAATAACACACATCACCGTAGTCGATTAAGGGAAAATTTAAACTCTGCACAAGCATTGTCTTAATTTCAGATGGTAGAAAATTTTTTAGGCGATAGAAAGAACGCAGGGTACCACTGACTTTCTGGCTAACGGTCGTTGTTTGGGCTTTCCAACTCAAAGTAGAATCAATTAATAAACCTAGATCCTTCACAGTGGAACACAATTGAATCGCAGTACTATTAAAAAAGATAGGAGGTAGAGCTACTGTTTTCAATCTCTGGATCATCGGACGGCTACCAATTATTATGGCCTGACACTTCGAAGGGTTGACCATTAGGCCAAACCTGTCAGACCAGTTCTTAATGTACTCAAGGTCCCTGTTAAGTATGTCCACCGGTGTAGAAATATCGTCAATACTCGCTTGTGTGTACAATTGCAAATCATCAGCATACAGATGATACGCAGACTGAAGGTTTTGAGTAATGAGATTAATAAATATAGAAAACAATAAAGGAGATAATATGCCGCCTTGAGGGACACCAGCATGTATGCCAATCCAGCTAGATGATAGCTCATCGATGCGAACCGACTGCTGGCGCCCTCGAAGATATGATGAAAACCAATCCAGTGCTTCGGGTGAGATCATAGAAAGGGAAAGGATGGAAATTAGAATGTCATAACTAATGGTATTAAAGGCGTTCGAGAAGTCAACAATTGCGCCCTCCTTTCTGTTTGCGCCCTCCTTTCTGTTTGCGCCCTCCTTTCTGCCAAGGAGGGTCGCGTTCGTATACGGCTTAGAGATCTCTAGTCAGATCGTTAAGCCAGTTCCTAAAAGGTTGGGTTTAGTGGGTAAAAGGCAGCCGGCTGCGTGGTATGCTATGAGCATTCCTAACCTCCCTCCCCCGCTTTCCGGAGGGTTGCCCATATTTGCTTCGGGCGCAAAAAAAAAGAAAAAAAGAAGTCAACAAAAACCAACACAGTGACTTTAGTGTCCTCTATGCCTGCCCTAATATCACCAGTTACTTTCAGGAGTACGGAAACGGTACTATGACCGGGCCTAAAACCAGACTGCAAGGGACTTAATAAGTTATTACGAGAGATAAACTGCGAAAGTTGCTTGTGGACACAGGCCTCAAGGACCTTGGATAAGAAGAATTGAAGAAGAAGGGAAGGATGGATATAGGTCGGAAATGATTGGGTAAAGTGGAATTTGGGATCTTTTGTAAGGAAATAACGTAAGCCTTACGCCACTGTGAGGGAAAATTACCAGAATCCAAGGAGTAGTTAATGATGTGCGAGATGACTGGGAGGATATGGTCAAGTATATAGGTAATCATCCGTCGGCTGATGTTGTCGCAACCTACAGCATTAGATTGAATGGAAAGGATTATCTTCTTGATCTCATCCACAGCTACTGGAGAAAATTGAAACAGATTAATGTCAGGACGAGGTAAACCCATTAAGTGTTCAACAGTAAGACGCTTGGTCTGATGATCAAGTGGATTGTTGGAGACAAAATGAAAATTGATATCATCCAGACCAATCGTCCTTTGAAACTCACAACGGTGTCGTTTACCGATACCTATGGTTCCAAGGAACTTCCAGATATTAGCAGGGGAAAAAGATGAGATGTTACTAAGAATAAATCGGCGTTTGGCGTTGCGTATTATCTGATTGAACCGATTCCTTGCAACTTTATAAAGCGTCCAGTTTTGATCACATCGATCTTTTCTAAATTTGCCGAAAGCGCGATCCGTACGTCTCATCGCAATTTGAACCCCAATCGTCATCCAAGGCGCAGGTGGACGCTTGAGCTTCACTTTTTTGATAGGAGCATGTACGTCATATAATCTAAGGATAGCTTCATTCAAAGTCCCAACTTTTTCGTCCACAGTGGGTGCAGAAACCACGCTGTTCCAGTTTATTTTGGATGCATCCATACAAAGCTTTTCAACATCCAAGCGACCAAAACAACGCATGTGTAGAGTTTTAGCTGGAGGCTTAGGAGGTTTAAGGATGTAAGAAAGGAAAATGAGGTCGTGAGGAGGAGAAAGCAGGTGCAAAATGTTGACCGTGGCAGAAGACAAGAGAAGGAGCAGAGGTAAGGATTAAGTCAAGCCAGGTATCCTCCACATCAATATTGTGGTGAGTGGCTTGTAAAGAAAAATAATGAATATAAATTGAAAGCGAAGAGAAGTGACTGCTGGCTATAAATTGCTAACATTCTTAATTGCGATCGTCAAAAAGAAAATGGAGTCATTGTTGACTTCATTTCGACGAGAGCGGCAAAGATGTGAGGAAACAAAAAAATCAGGTAAGTACCTATTAAAGCTTGCAATACCTATACCTCTTCTTCTTCTGACTCCCATCTGACCTCCGTAAACTAAAAGGAAACCATAACCAACCCCAGGATAGAAATAGTGGCACCAGTTACACGGTGCCTTATCCCTTGATCGATTTTTTCTTGGATGTTTATCTATACATGTATTTGATATAAAATATAGTATTGTTGAGTTAGTATCCTATAGTACAAACCTCGAATTTAGTTTTGGGATAGCTCATAGTTTGGGGCTAGCTCAATATGTGTTATTTGTTCGTATATATTTATTCATTTATTATTTTTACGATCTGCACGGGAAGAGAAGCAGCTGGCTAATTCTATGTTTTTCTTTCACTCCCAGACAAGGATGGGAGACATTTACATTGCAATCCTATATCTATGATAACTATATGTACCACCTACACAATGTGTAAACTCAAAGTACGCCAACCCGCTCGGGTGGTGACTCGGAGCCACGAAGGTTGTCAATAAATAAATAAATACGGACAAATTACTGTGTGTATACACAGTTTCATTTCTTGGAACATATGAATATTGAAATAAAGCTAAAACAAATATTTTAACATAATATTTTATTTTATTTCAGGTGCCGGTTTCGACGAAATTTACTGTTCAACATGGTTTGCGTTTGAAAAAATGAAATTTTTGCTAGACAAATTTAGTCCGCATCCGACACAAGATACATTGGTAAGTATAGATAAAAAAATGCCTTCAGTTTTATGCATAACTATTTTGCCAAGGTACTTGGCCTACGGTGGAAAAATATTCCGAAAATTCATTGCGTATTTGCTCAGTACTTAAAGCAGATCTTCGTGGAACGTTCAGTAATGGAAAATATGAAGCAAGTGGGTCTTCTTCATTTATTCTTCGCCAAGAACCCAACGTCACAGTCCCACGATCATCATGATCAAAAGTTCCCCTGTGTGTATAAATACATCTGGATAGCTTGCTTTTTCTTAAAAAGTTGTGTAAATATACACAGGTCATTATTACTGTTGTAGCTCGTTCTGGTTCAAGAAGCATTGGTTTTCGTAGAACTCTGAATACGGATGATAGAATTCCAAAGGCGTTTTCCACAACTCTGCGAGCTCTACTTAATCTGTAGTTAAATAGTCTTTTTACTGATCTGGACTCTTGATATCCTGAATAAGGTTTCATAATATGCTTTTGCATAGGGAATGCCGTTGGCCACTAAGACAAAAGGCATTTCCATCTGACGATCTGCAATTTTGTTTTTCAATCTTCACTGTTTGAAGGCATCTGCAACAAAAAACACAAATTTATGCTCACATAGGTATTTTATTCGTTTTAATGAAAATGTTGTTAATAGATTATTTTATCTTTATTTCAGAATGATTCCAATGAAACGCAGGAAAATGTTATGAGCCGTGATTCAGATCATTCTGCACCTAGTACAAATAAAATATTTAAATCACCAAATAAATTACAACGACGGAAAAGTAATACGTTTGATCAACGAGCAGAAGAAGTCTATAATAATATGCAGGAGGCTCTTAAAAGACGACGTGAGAGGGACCAAAGTACTACATTTGGAGAGCATGTTGCTAACAAACATGGATCATACAGTTCGCGAACAAAGTGTGTCGTCGAACATTTAATTAGTAATATTCTTTTTGACGCAGATATAGGCAAATATGAAAATTATCCATTTATTACACAGACTTCTAATTAATCAAATCAATCTCCAGCTCGTTCAGATTCAACAACACCGATATCGCCCTTTTCCGTTGAGCAGCAGCCATCAAGAACTCCAACACCAACGATGACATCTTTTCCCGTTCATCAGCCGCCATCAAGAACTCCAACACCAACCTTGCCATCTATTTCATCGACATCAACTTTGACGTCTCCCTATCAATATCAGATTTCAAGAACTCCAATACTGAATTTGCCAAATAATCAGTCAATTTCAAGTACTTTATTGCCACATTCCCAAGATCAAGGACCACAACTGGTTAAATACTCGAAACACAGTAGTTCTGGAAGCTGTGGTTCTCGATCTGGACCATAAAAAGTTACTGTGCTTCGCTCATTAATTGTGAAAAGATCAAAAAAAATAACGCGCCAGGCGATCCACACGGACGATCTTAGGAGTCCCTCTTGCGCTTTTCTGTATCCGGTAGGTTACATCGTTGATCTTGGTCACAATCCGGTACGGGCCGTCCCATTTAGCTTGAAGCTTAGGAGATTTCCCTTTGCTGCGGACTGGATTGTGCAACCACACAAGTGAACCTTCGTCGAACCCTTTGTTGTTCATCTTGCGGTCGTACCGGGTTTTCATCTTTTCGGACATTTGCTGGCCCGATTGTCTGACGTGCTCATAAACGTCATTCATTTTGTTCCGCAAGTCATTTGCATAATCGGTTATACTGCGTGGAGCATCAGGTGGTATCCTGGTGATCAGGTCTGCAGGCAGCCGTAATTCTCTTCCAAAGTTTGCGAAAGCTGGTGTCACTGCTGTACTTTCGTGAACAGCGCTTCGATATGACAACAAAAACGGTTGTATGTGCTTGTCCCAATCTCGTTGCCGATTGTCTACAACTTTTGCTAGATACCTCTCCAATGTAAGAAAGAAAGAAAGAAAAAACATTTATTCACGGTCTAATCACAATAGATACAAAACAAAGCAAGAAATTGGAATTAAACAGAAAATAAAACAATATTTCCCTAAATTAACAAAAAATGTAAAAATAATATAAAATGAGTCTGTGTAGCAGCATAAGACCGTGAAATGGACAGGACTCAGTAAAAATCGAGATACAGAAACACGAATTGCTCTGATCCCGACACTGGTTTTCAGTCCGGCCCGCACTCCGACGTAACTCGGACGGCTGCCTCAATGCACATGCTATAATGCGACGCGGAATATATAAAAAAATATATATTTTTATATTTTAATTCACATAAATAGTGGATATCATTAGTCTAATGAAGGTAAGTACAAAATAGAATAAACGTTTTCCTTCTAAATATATCAATTTTATTTATTAAGAATGCGGAATAAACGTTGGCTAAAGAATAAAGGCAAGAAAATGATTGTCAGAAAAAGTAAATTTATTATATAAATATTTAAATAAAATAGTTTTATATATTATGTAAAGTGAAAATTAAAAATATCTACATAATTTATGTAATGTATGTATGTTTATGTATAATGTCTGATTAAATCGTTCTACCATTCCATCAGATTGCGGGTGATAAGAAGTCGTTCTTGTTTTATGAGTACCCAAAACTCGGCAAGTTTCCTGGAATATTTGAGACTCTAAATTCCTTCCTTGATCGCTGTGAATCTCTAAAGGTACTCCAAAACGACAGAAGACTTCATGAACTAGTTTATCTGCAACTGTTGAAGCTTCTTGATTTGGAATGGCGAAGACTTTTGGCCACTTAGTGAAGTAATCCATCACAACCATGAAATACTTGTTACCGCTATCACTCTCCGGAAACGGCCCCGCCACGTCAATGGCTATTCTCTCCCATGGTGCACCAACATTGTACAACTTCAATGCACCTCTACTACGAGTCTGAGGTCCCTTTACAGCCGCACAACTTGTACATTTGCGACACCAGTCCTCGACATCGTTTCGACAGTGGACCCAGTAAAACCGTTCTCGGATCTTCAGTAGAGTTCGTTTAACTCCCAGATGGCCTCCTGAATAATCATTATGGTACAGCTGTAGAACATCCGGTACTTTAGCTTTAGGGACAACCATTTGTAAATGACAGCTGTCTCCCCGAACATTTTCCCATTTACGGCACAGAACTCCATCCTGAAGCAGCAAGCTGTCCCACTGGGCCCAATAGCTTTTAGTGGTCGAACTCATCGCTGAGACGTCGCTCCACTTGGGCTTGGGAGCACTGGCCTTCATCCATTCCAGGATCGGCTTGATGTCCGGCTCTTCCTGCTGTGCACGTTGAAAGCTGTCCTTCCACTCGTTGCAGAGGTGGTCGGCCCTGAGCATCCTCACGGATACCACTTCCTTACTCTCTTGTCTAGCACAATGTTTGCAATCTTCAGGACAAGGTCTTCTTGACAATGCATCTGCGTTGCCATGAGATTTCCCGCTGCGATATTCGATCTCAAAGTCGTATTCCTGCAGTAGTTCAATCCACCTCGCTACTTGTCCTTCTGGATTTTTAAACTGCAATAGCCATTTTAGTGCAGCATGGTCAGTTCGTAAGTGAAATTTTCGCACCAGAAGATATTTGCTAAAATGCTGCAACGACTTTACCACAGCCAGCAATTCACGTCTTGTGACACAATAGTTCCTTTCCGGTTTTGACAACGACTTGCTGAAGTACGCTATCACGACCTCTTGGTCACCATTCCGTTGAGACAACACACCGCCAAGTCCTATATCACTTGCATCTGTGTCAACTATAATTTATACGTGGTAGAGCCATGCTGCAATTATATTAGTAGTATAGTTGTAGCACGAATGGGTCGGCTCGACCGGGGAAGGACCACGCTCTCACAGAATACCAGCGTGAAATAGTAGCTTAATGCTGCTGTATTTCGTATGGTGAGTGTAGAGAACCGGAGACCCTTTTTACTGGAAATGAGGCATTCCATCTCAGTCCTCACGGGTGACAACGCATCTGCATTTTGATTTGTAAAGGAAGATAGATGTAGATGTCTATGGGCCGCAGCAACCACTTACCATCAGGTGGACTGTGTGCTCGTTTGTCACCCTATACTATATCAAAAAAAAAAAAAAAAAAAAAATTCTTTGCTTGCATCAGGGTATCCCAAAATAGGTGTTTTGCACAGACGGTCCTTGAGCTCCTGGAATGCGATATTACAACTTTCATCCCAGCAGAAATGTCACTTCTCCTCGGTTAGCTTATGCAGAGGTTTGGCTATATCTGCAAAGTTCTTCACAAATCGCCGGTAATAGGAGCACAAACCCAAAAATGCTCTAACCTGCGTCTTGTCTTTTGGAACCGGCAAATCCTTTACAGCTGCGATTTTCTCTGGATCCGTGCGGATACCTTCTTCCGACACTACATACCCCAAAAAGTTGACTTGCCGTTTGAATAGTGAACATTTCTTCGGACTCAGCTTGAGGTTGGCACTCTGAATCTTCATGAGCACGCGTTCCAGGTTTTGAAGGTGTTCCTCAAACGTACGGCCCACGATGATGATGTCATCCAAGTAGACCAGACAGGCATCGCCAATTAGCCCGGTAAGTACAAGTTCCATCAGCCTTTCAAACGTTGCTGGAGCATTGCACAACCCAAACGGCATTACTTTAAATTGCCACAGACCCTTTCCCGTCGAGAACGCAGTTTTCTCCTTGTCCTTAGGGTCAATTTCAACTTGCCAGTAGCCACTTTTTAGATCCAGCGTGCTAAACCACTTTACTCCTGTAAGCATGTCCAGCGTGTCGTCAATTCTTGGCAAGGGATAGCTGTCCTTCTTAGTAACGTCGTTCAGACGGCGGTAGTCAACACAAAACCGCATGCTGCCATCCTTCTTCTTTACCAGTACCACGGGTGAACACCATGGACCAGATGAAGGTTCAATAACACCATCCTTCACCATTCCCTCGATCATGGTTTCCACTTCCTTTTCACGTGCTACCGGCAATCTTCTTGGCCGCTGACGGATAGGCAATTCTTCGCCTGTGTTTATTTTGTGTTGAACTAAGCCAGTCTTTCCTATGTCAGCATCGTTTGATGAGAATACATCGGCATACTTGAGTAACAACTTCTTCGCTTTGACCATTTCATTCGGGGAGAGAACGCTGCGACAGTCTTCTAAAAGTGTGCTCACTCTCGTTTGTGCATCCTTGCTGGGGGTCCCAGTCGATAGATATTGGCACCGACGTAACCAATCCACTTCCTCACAATTACCAACCAGTGTGCCTTTTTCTATAATCTGTTCCTGGCCACAAAGGTTCAGCACACGTACTCCTGAGATGTTAGTGGTTCTGACCAAGGTTCGAGCCACTTTCCATGGAAGGTCATTTTCTAACCTTTCCACGAGTACACAACGGTGAGCCTGCCCAGCGTTTCGAGGAAGACTAACCGGAACAATTGTTTCCGATCTCGGCGGAAGAACAATCTTCTTAATGCTGTACACGTTCCCTGGTAACGCACCTTCCATAAAAAGTTCCTCCTGTCCACATTTCAAAACACCTTGCTTAACGTCGATCTCACAACAATTATTCCTCATAAAGTCTAGGCCCAGGATGCAGTCGTCCATTATATCAGCCACGATGACATTATGCAGGTAGATCACGTTGCCTAGCTTTAACTCCATCTCCTTCTCTCCACGGACGGGTATACGCTGACCGGTGGCTGTTACCAAATTAATGCGTTCTCGGTTGTATGCGGAGTCCCAAAGGAACTGACTTATAAGATGGGAACTAACAACCGTACGAGAGGCTCCAGTGTCTATGGTCAGTTTACACGGCATTCCGTTGACCTCGCCCTTGATGATTAGACTGTTCCCATCGTGGGTTTGTGAGATCGAGATTCTTGGGGCTCTTTTAACATCAGCCAGCACCCGCCCAGCGGTTCTGGCTTTTACTCGTTTCCCTGCTGCTGCTGGGCGGGGCCGTTGGCCGCACTATCCTCCTGAGATCGTTCACCTTCCCTTTCTAGGGTTCGCTTAGGGCAGCTGGATCGAAGGTGGCCCTTTTCCCCACAGCCATAGCACCTAGGGCTGTATCCTTTGTTGCGGTCGCGAACTGTAGCTGCTGCAACCTCCCTGACGCGATGGGAGCGAAGATCCTGCCGCACGGCTTCCACCTCCAGTGCATGGGCCAAGGCGTCTCGTGGTCCCGAGCCTCACAGCAGCTCTGACTTCCAGATCGCGGATGCCGTCAATGAATGTCTGCACCAGGTTCCCTTCAATGAGCGCCGGTACAGACCGGTATGCTTTCCGCACCAGCTTCTCCACCTCTAGAGCCCACTGCTGCAGGTTTTCGTTGATGCGCTGCGTGCGATCTTTAAGCTGCGCACGAAAGACGTGTTCCAGGTGAGCGTCGCCATATCTTGCCTCCAATGCCTCAAGGAGTTGCTCATAAGTCACTTCCTCACCGAGAGCTTCCAGAACTGTTAAGGCCTGGTCGCGCAGGCCTAGTGTAAGAGCAGTCATGGCCTGACTTTTATTCCAGACCTTCGCCTTCATAACAGCCTCGAACTGGATTTTGTAGGCTGACCATGAAGAGGTTCCGTCGAACAGTGGCACCTTGAACCCACGTAGCGAAGGTGTAGTAGCTATTGCGGGGGCTGCAATTCCATCTCCAAGTTTGAGTTCATCCAGCGTTTTCTTAACTTGGTTGATTTGGGTCTCAGCTTCCGACAGGCGGTTATCATGTTGAGCAACCTTATCCTTCACCTCCCTTATCTCTTTCCCGAAGGTAGCGTGAAGGTCCTTCATGAGAAGCATCTGCTCTTCCCTATCGCGTTTGAGCTGCTCTTCTAAGCGACGGGCCTGTTCCTCCTGTCGGCGGGCCTGTTCCTCCTGCTGCTCTTTCAAATGACTGGCCTGTTCCTCCTGTCCGCACTTCAGCTGCTCTTCGAACCGACGAGCCTGTTCCTGCAGCATCACCATCAGAGCGCTTAAATCAGGTGCTGCAGATGCAGGAGCTACTGACGGACCGCCCTCCGTTGCCGGCGGCTGGCCCTCCGACGTCTGCAGCGTTGCACCACCAAATCTTCTCTGGTCCGTCTCATGCTGACGTTGACTGCGGGTACGAACACCCTCCGTTTCCTCCTTAGGTAAAATCGGCATGATTTTATCCCACTTCTGACACCAATTGTTACGGGTTTGAGGTTCGTGACAATAAAAATTGCCGATAAAATTACCTAAATTAACACTTTAATTTTCTTTACACAAATTAAAACTTAAAACACTAATAATTAATCACACTAATTTACTTTATTTCGCTCCGAAGCTTCGCTTGTCTCGCCAAATCCAATACTCTCCGATCGCATCTTGCAGCGCCTATTTATATAAATTAGCAGCGAAATATCCAGAATATTCAAGTAAACACGCGCAAGGTACCGAGAGTTCGTGTTTCAACTTCAAGAAGTTTAGTTCTTCGGTTCGAGACTAGATGGCGCTAGTGTCGTCGACTTGAGCGCGTAACAGTAACAAGAAAGCTGAAGAAGGGCAAACCGTCAGATACTGTAGCCTCCCTCACAAACTTAGGGTGGATGTTACACGGATGTGAAAGAGGAGCAACTGCCACAGTAAACTTCACTCACTATGGCAGAGCGACCACTATCGAAGAAAACATAGAAGAAATCGTCCGAGAACACTTTCGGTTGGAATCTCTCGAGATTCAAAATCAGTCGCCAACCAATGACAGCGACAGAAGAGCACTAGAAACCCTTGAGAAGACTACAAAGAATTTGCCAAGCGGTCAGTATGAAACAGGACTCCTGTGGAAAAAAGAAGACGAAACCAATACTAATAATGTAACAATAATTGCAACCAAGCAATCCGAAGCCTAGTCAACATCGAGACGAAACTGGAACAAGACCAAGAAGCAAAAGAGCACTACGAGAAGCAGATCCTGAGTCTAATTGAGAAGGGATACGCAGAGATAGCTCCGGAAACCTCAAACAAAGGAAGAACATTCTGCTTACCCCACTTCGCTGTTGTGCACCCAGTTAAGAAGAAGCTGAGAATAGTGTTCGACGCAGCTACCAAGTATGAAGGGAAGAGCCTCAACGACGTCTTGCTCTCAGGCCCAGACCTGTTACAGTCACTATTTGGAGTACTGTTGCGCTTCAGAGAGGGACCAGTGGCCGTCATGGCTAACATACAAGATATGTTAGAGAAGACGACCGAGACAGTCTCAGGTTCCTGTGGCGCGGAAGCCGAAGAACTGGCAAGCCTGAAGAGTATAGAATGTCTTCAATCATCTTTGGGGCAGCGTCATCGCCGGCAACGGCGATATACGAAATTAATAAGAACGCAGAAGAATTTAAGAACTCATCCCGAAGCAGTGAAAGCAATCAAAAGAAATCATTACATTGACGATTATCTACAGAGCTTCGCGTCTACAACTGAAGCAAAGAAGATATCCAAAGAAGTGAAAGATATTCACGCAAGAGCAAACTTTCATCTGAAGGGTTGGGCCAGTAACAATTCAGGGGTACTATCAGAAGTAGAAGACACCATTAAAGAAAACTCTTTGCAACTGACAAAGGAAGAAAAGACTCTGGGGCTAAGATGGCTAGTAAAAGAAGATTCATTAGCTTTCAACGTCGGGCTACGCAACACGTCGAAGGATCTGCAAGATGGCAGAAGAACTCCAACAAAGAGAGAAGTCACAAGCGCCATGATGTCCACCTTCGATCCAATGGGTTTTGCAACACCGGTCCTGATACAAGAGAAGAAATTAATTCAAGATATCCGGCGAAGAAAAATAGACTGAGATGAAGCAATTCACGAACAACAAAAGGAAGCCTGTATGAAATACTTAGAAGAATTATCAACATTAGCAACGCTGAAGATTCCAAGATGCGTCTCACCCAACGGCAGAAAAGGACAGCTACATACGTTCACCGATGCAAGTGAAGAAGCCTACGCAGCAGTAGTCTACTGGAGAACAGTCGAGCCCGGAAGGAAAGTCCATGTCTCCATGATCGCCGGCAAAGCAAGGGTAACGCCGACGAAACCAGTATCAATTCCGAGGCTAGAGCTACAAGCGGCTTTACTCGGAAGTAGACTAGCCGCCACGATTGAAGAGGAGTCAGAGCTCGAAATATCAAAGAAAACTTACTGGACCGACTCCAGCACAGTACTGCAATGGATGAAGGCGGAACCACGGAAATTCAAAACTTTCGTGGCCAATCGACTTGCAGAGATTGTAGAGAAGTCCAAGCCAGAAGACTGGAGATGGGTACCAACTAAGGAGAATCCAGCAGACGACGCCATGAGGGGAACCCCAATCGAATTCGACCACAACGCCAGATGGTTCAAAGGCCCGTCATTTCTTCGTCAACCAGAAGAAGAATGGCCGTTTCACGACTTCAAACCAGAGAGTATTATGCCAGAAGAAAAACACAAACAAAAGGTGTTGGCGACAAAGGCAGCAGAAGACGTCCTTTTGAATCCAGAAAGATTCTCGAGCTGGGAGCGACTGCTGCGCACAACAGCCAGAGTGGTTGCCTTCGCACACTACTCATTAAAGAAGAGCCGTAAAGCGACCATCACTGCCACGCGCCAGAAGGAAGAGCCTTGGAAACCACGGAAGAAAACCCAGAAGAAAGAAGCACAAGCCTCAAACCCATCAGCCAACCGAAATAAAAATAAGCGGCTATATCTACCCCTAGAAGAAGAACACTTAAAGAAGGCCGAAGAGTTACTAATGAAGATAAGCCAGAACAACAGTTTCGCGTCAGACATAAGAAATTTGAAGGCAGAAAAACCTCTAGAAAACTCAAGTCGGCTTAAGAAAATCGACGTTTACGTACGGGACGACGGAATTATCAAACTAAGAAGTAGGACAATGAAATTCCACGACAGAAACGGAAGGAAAATGAATCCTATCATTTTAGACGGGAAACAAAAGATAATCCGTCTCATAATACAACACTATCACAAGAAATTCCGTCACGGAAACACTGCTACAGTAATGAACGAGATTCGTCAAAAGTTCTGGATCCTGGGCTTAAGAGCGACTCTAAAGACAGTTGCACACAGCTGTCAATGGTGCAAGACAAAGAAGAGTTCACCAGAGATACCCCCGACGGGAGACCTGCCGAGCGAGAGACTACAGCATCATCAGTTTCCGTTCTCTTGCACGGCCGTAGACAACTTTGGGCCGATGCAAGTCACCATCGGAAGAAGAATCGAGAAGTGCTGGGGGGCTTTATTTACCTGCCTCACTACTAGAGCATTACATCTAGAGCCAGTACCTTCTCTCAGCACAAGCTCAATGATCATGGCTCACCGACGAATGGCGGCCAGAAGAGGGACCCCGAAAACCATATTCAGGGATAACGGAACCAACTTTGTCGGGGCCAAAAGGGAATTAGAAGAGGCTGCACAAGAGAAAGTCATCAAGTGGAAGTTTATTCCCACGGGAGCTCCGAATATGGGAGGCGCCTGGGAGAGACTTGTACGGACAGTCGAGACGGCGCTAGCAGTAGTTCTCAACGAGAGAAGCCCGCCCGAAGAACTACTCCATACACTAATGACCGAGGTTGAACACATCGTCAATTCTAAACCTCTCACCCCGATCAGCATGGGCCCAGAAGACGAAGAGAGCCTAACACCGAACCACTTTCTGCTGGGAAGATCATGCACAGCAATGGCGCCGGGAGAATTCAGTGACACGGAGCTGATCGAAAGGGCAAACTGGAGGACCATTCAAAGGCTCGCAGACCACTTCTGGAAAAGATGAATCAAAGAACATTTACCTCTCCTGATGCCAAGGAAACTCGAGAAGAAAGAAACCAAAGACCCAAGAGAAGGAGACATTGTGCTAATAGTGGACGCCACGTTACCACGAAACTCATGGCCTCGCGAAGAAGTTGTCAAGACCTATCCCGGACCAGACGGAAGAACCAGAGTGCTGGACGTGCGGACATCAGGAGGAATACTTCGCCGCCCAACTCGACGGGTCATCGTGCTGGTACCAGCGGAATCGTCGCCTCCGGAAGATGAAGTGCTACGCACCGTGGGGGAGAATGTTAGCGACGAAAAGTGAATTTAATTACTTATTTCCATTTTATTCTTATTTGTGATCAGAAACTACGTAAAGAATGTTCGTGTTAGTAACGAAAAGTGAATTTAATTACTATTTTAAATTTATTCTTATTTATAATCTAAAAAACTAATATATATAGCAACGAGGTGTGAATTTAATCACTTGTTTAATTCTGTTTTTATTGTAATTTAAAAACTACGACAATACGTGATTTAACTACTTGTATAATTTCGTTTTCTATTATAAAAATAGATCTTAGTCAATAAGAAAATTCAAATGCACTCTGCATTTCTTAAGATTAAGCGTAATGTTGTTATCACAATAAGCATTGTGCATTCCTGCCGCCTGGCGGCGCTACGTGTATTTAACGCAGAAAAAGCTTAGCTACTAGGGAGCTATTCCGTGAGAAGACCGCTACAGTATTTTTATTTATTAAAGGTATAAAATAAGGATTTTAAAAATGTTTAATATGATAAATGTAAACTAGTTCTAATACCAGAAATATATAAAAATATTGTAAGGGATGTTTTACCACAAAAAATAAAAGACATTTGTAAGTTTCCCTTAGAAAAGGTCGCCCTGCGCTCTGATTGGTCGACGGAAAATCGTTAGTGCCGTGTGCAAAATTCAACCATTGTGATTGGTCAGAATTGCCTATAAAAAAGATGGCGTTTTTTGTGACATGTTAACATCAAGAAAATAAATAGAAGAAAACTCTGAAGAAGTGTTATTATTGCTCATCCTACTGCTCCTGCATGCTCTCCAATTGGCATCCCGCCAGCAAACCCGCTCCATTACTGACATATAGACGTGGGCGTTATTTCACGTCACTAGATACAGTAACTGGCTACGCGCCATTTAACCGAATCACTAGTTTCGAGTCATATTACAACTAGTGATTTTTGTAAATGCGTTACTTATTACTGTTAACCGTGATTATTGCGAGAGTCGACTGTCGGCCGGTCAAAGGCAAAGCGCACATGTGGCATACAACAATAAACAAAACAGCGTTTGTAACAGTATTATTGTACTTTTAATTTTCATACGTAAGACTATATACATAAACAATAAAATAGAGTAATCTCTGTTTGTAAATAATTTCAACGGTCGATTCCGGAAAGCGGGAGTCACATTGAACTTAAGTAAAATAATTTTTAAAACATTTTTGACGGAGTCATGAACTCGTTTATTCATAAAATCAAAATAAAACTAAAAATATATATAAAAAATTTAAATGTTTATAATATTATAAAACTTAAAAACTGTGTGTAAATAGCCAAACAAACAAATTAATTGTACAGTGGAAATAAAAGTGCAAAAACAAATGATAGTGAAAACGTTGAAAAAGTGTAAATAAACTGTAAATATCAATAATCATTGTATAAACAATCAAATTGACTTGTAAATATGCCTGCATTAATAATTTTATGAAAATGTTAGTGTCATAGTAAACGCAAATCAATCATAAATACATTTAATGCAGTCAGTCCTAAACCTGAATAGAGTATGAAGGGAAGTTAATTAATTGATTTAACTGTATAGCTACAAACACTTAGATTGTGATAAAATTTATTTTCGTTTCGTGTGTAACTGTATAGTTGGTGGTGATATTTATCCAAACAATCACAGTAGCCGAATAAAAGTAGCCAGTTACAAAAATCACTAATTTTGAAACAGGTGACGCCGACCAAGTCACTGGTTCCGTTACGTTTCTTGAAAATGACGTAACGACCCACGTCTACTAACATACTCACACACGAGCAACAACAGTTATAGTTAATTGGTAAAAATCAAATGTCATTAATGAGGGCCACGACTTTTCTGCCACCAGGGCGGCGCCACTTTACTATGAGCCAAAATATTTGACAGATTTCATAGCGGGAACGACAATTGTCACTGCTCAGGGTTGCCAGAAAGTCACTAACAATGCCCTCATTTACTCTATAATTTTTTTGTCTTGTTATATTTTCTTAAAATAGAAAAATGATTGTATAGCGTAAGCGAATAACCGATGCCTATCGTCACAGGGGCCCCCGTGATTATACTGGACACAGGCCCCGTGTGCCCTTATGGCAAAGACGGTACTGCCCTTAACTGATTAGCATGTATACGTAGGTAGGTATATGAACGTGAAGGAAGCGAGAGTAATCATCAATGTGCAGAATGGAAGTCCGTAATCTCTGCCTACCCCTCAGTGTGACAGGCATGAGTGTTCATGTATGTATGTAGTAGACATCATTACAAATGTAACTAAATAAAACAAAAACATCTGAAACTATATTTAATATTAATCATAAGTTTATAACATGACTTATCGTTACAAAACATTTTAGATAAAACTACTTCCCTTCGCTTACCATTTATCTGGGTAAGGACGGTCTGTTAATAATTTACATTATGCTAGGCCCAGATACATAGACAATAAATATATGTATAATTTCGCCTTCATGTAGGCAGTGTGATAGTTTTTGATAAATATTAATTTAAATGTAGCCTTTAATTATTTATTTTTTTACAAAACTGTGGAGTCCAATGACTAGTCTGAATAAATACATTTCAATTCTTAAGCTTAGTATGTTACAAACACTAAGTTTGAAGTCTTGTGCATCTAAAGGGGTCTTATATGCAGGGCAAGAGGGAACACGCATATTTTATTACTACCATAAAAATTAAGTAAATGGTCCGATCAACATACATAGTGAAGGAATTAAAACATTGACCACACACTATTTTCCATAAACCTATACTCACGCATCGAAAGGAAACTTTTTTATTTACATTTGATCAATTTTGGAATGTCCATGGAAAAAAATCCGAATTAGCAACAAAACATGACAAAATAAAAACTCATTTTTCTGCAGCATGGTATTAAGAGACCCCGCAAATGATAATATAATTCTAAACATTCTTATATGTTAAAGATTTTTCATTAACTGAATTAAACCACCGGATTTGTTTTAAAGGCATACAATTTAAAGCATCCATAGTAAGCTCGCATTTTAACATAGTTATGACTAACTAGCATTCAACTAATATAAGGTTTATAGTATGTAAAAGATAATAAAAAAGTGTCTTATTTTGGATAATATCGTCCTTGACTTGCTCTCCTTGGGTAAGCTGTCATCAAAATCTTTGTATGTCAACACAATTGTAAAGTATTTTGTGAACATATTAATACTATAATCATAGATAATGTGTAACGGCGTTTGGTTCTTTCTTTATGGCTGAAAGCCTTGTAACGAATGCCATAATAAATGAAAAAGAATTGTTCTCTGTTGAGCACGCCATTTTGAAAACCAACCAATAATTATGAACGTAGTTGCTAAACTAGGAAAAATACATTGATATGCGAACTATAATTGATAGAATCAGGCGTTACTTTGCGGAAATCCATTATAATATAGATATTGATTAATTTGCAACCACTAAAAGTGGGCGGGAGGTGCTTTTCAATCCAGGTAAGACATCATTTGTATTTAGTTAGCGGAAGGTTGCAAATTAATCAATATCTTTATTATTTGCGAACTGATAACTTATTTGAATTATTAAGCAAAACATTACAATATTTTAAGAAAATTAGACAGAAGGTATTTATTACATATTTCTATATATTAGCTGTTAATTATTAAAGTACCTTATCCAGTCTCTAAATAAAATACTAAATAGTGTCATAAATAATTTAACATGTTATAATAAAGGATACAACACAGCCATACGACATTTTGGCCGTTAGAAATAAATCTCATTTCTATTTTTATTTTAAAATTACAGATATCTTAGTAGGATCGAAGTATTTATGTGTAATTTTGAAAGATTGAAATATAAAGCGATGGCAGATAGAGTATAAACAAGATATATTAACATTATAATGTAATCACTATAAATTGCAACTAAAACATAATTTAAAAACTATTTCAAGCAACAATCATATAATTTCTATTGAATAAGATAAAAACATCGAGTTGCAGTACTTACATAATGTATGTAGAGATACAGTTGATAAATACAATAACATTATAGTTAAATATACACCAATATGATTTAAATTTAAAAGAACTCTTCAATTAAATTATTTCAATTAATATATTAGTTGCATTATGTACTTTCCCGAAGTGCATAGTAAATGCTGCTTAATCATCCATTTGCATCTGTAACAATAACATGACAGTGAGTAAAATAGAATAATTTATTTATCAAAATAGATTACAAGTTATTCTTATTGAAAATAAATTCTTTACTTTACCACTGGTTCGAAAAAAAACCTCTGTCCTGGGAAAAACCAGCAAGAAACCTAGCGGGACCTTTAAAAAAAATTTTACAAGGTCAATGGGCACCAAATATTTACTTTATTTTATAAACAGCTTGGAAGCGACCACTTCATTCCCAGAGGTTATTATCAACCATGTATTCATTTATATCATAATAACCCTTTTTATACAGTTTTTATTTAAATATTTAAACTTGATAATAGAGAGACCTTGTATATTTTCTGGAACTTTGTTGTAATAGTGTACACATTGCCCCAAGAATGAATTACTGACTGTGTAGTCGAGAAACTGGTAGCACCAGCTTGTATTTGTTCCTAGTGTTTACAGAGTGTATATCACTTTTTTACTAAAACTACCTTTGTTTTGTGAACATACATCAAATTTTCATAGATATACTGAGAGGCCGAAGTTAATACATTTACTTCTTTAAAATTTTCTCTAAGAGACTCGGTTTAAGGTTGTAAATAGCTCTTATGGCCCCCTTCTGCAAAACAAAAATAGTTTCTAAATCAGCCGCATTCCCCATAGCAAAATTCCATACGACATTATGCTATGTAAATAACTGAAATAAACTAATCTAGCTGTCTCGACACTAGTGAGATCTCTAATCTTTTTTACAGCATAAGCTGCAGAGCTTAGTCTGCTTGCTAGTTTAGATATATGGGGCCGCACTGAAGCTTAGCGTCGAGAGTGATGCCAAGAAAAACAGGACTCTGATCTTCCCCATTTAAAAACACATTGGTATTCGAATTTTTAATTTTTTTCCAAATTTAAGCAATATTTCCAGAATTAATGCTTTTGCACCAGCAATGTGCTGAGTACCAGATAGTGAGTAATAATTAATAGGTACTTTTAAGTAGTAATATTTTTCTACCTTCTTTTGTTTGTTTGATAACAAGGTTATTAAGTACCTTCAAACCTCAAAGTAAAATAAACAGAGACAGCTTTCAATTGCTACAAAAACTTCTTGACTCATACTTACGTACACTTCGTTTTTCTTTATCAGCCTACAAAAGTTCACAACTGGACGAACACATACACATACCTAAAACCATGTCGTTAGTTGCAAATGATATTCGATGCATAACGTCCACCAGACCGAATTTAGGCTACGGCGGCCTACCTCAATGGAGACTAGCCATGGGCGCGGGACAGGATTATAGTGTCCAAGTGCACGCGCAAGCACAGGTGCACTCTCTATTCCCTCACACTCATAATCCTTTGTTTTGTGATCATAAAATGATAGGACGGTAACGGGACACGACCGGAGAGAGATCAGGCGCAGTACCAACGGCTTTACATGCTTTCCGAAGCAAGGGGGTGAGACAACGCCCACTTCCTGACATCGGGCAGCTACTGAGAATTTCTTGACAGAAAACCTCAATAACTGATTTTTTTGCCACACAAAAAATCAATAAAAAAATAAATTCCATGTAAATATGTGCGAGAGCAGTTCCTACAACAAGTTGAGCATAGTTTAAGGCTGATTTTTGCGTCCGTTTATCTTTCTTTTTTGGTCTGAACCTCAACCCTATTAATATAACTTTGTTTATGTGTTAATAATAAAAAATAAGGTTGTCGAAATGAACACATACCTATATATAGTGCGTGTATCTGTTCTAATATCGGTTGGCGTTCGCGATCTGTGCATTGACCGCAGCTGCTGCCGCGTTGGAAGCGGCCGTCTGAACGTGCTGGTTGCGAAGGATCTCCGTCGTGAACTCAGCCTGCGCTTTCGCTAGAGACGCCCCGGTCGATCTGTAGATGCGATGCACCTGAAAACGTAATTATGAATACAACAGAGCTACATTTCTCAAAGTGGGTATTGTGACAATTGAGAGGTCTGTCACCAAATTTCAATGAAGGAGGGAATGTTCTTACTAACATTGCGTATCGATGCTTTATAACTAACTAAATATTATAGAGCAGTAACTAACTAAATATTATAGAGCAGTAATCATATATTAAATTTAAGAATACACTTTGGGATGGGTTTTATGTTTGTTTTTTCTTTTTAATATTAAAAGGAGTGGAGACACAAAATTAATAAACAATGAAATACAATAACAAAGAAAGTTGTAACCCAGCTCATGTAAAGTTAAAAAAGTAAAGTTACAGCCTATATACGTCCCACTGCTGGGCTCAGGCCTCCCCTCATTTCTGAGAGGGTTTAGGGCAAGGAAGTGTCCGCCGCGCTGCCCAAATGCGTGTTGGCTAACTTCACATGTCTTCGAAATATTTTTTTTCTTATTCTTCAGACATGCAGGTTTCCTCACGATGTTTTCCTTCACCGCCGAGCACGTGGTAAATCAGCACTTAAAATTGCAATTGACAATTTCATTGGTGCCGGAGGGGTTCGAACCCGGGTTACTCGCGTTCAGTTATATTTACAGCGAGCGTTAACCACTGAGCTACCATGGCTCCAGCCCATGCTCATGGCAAGTGGCCATTTCAGCCCGCATTCTATAGACCTCTTCATGTAATGTAGAATTTTCGGGCTCATTTTCCAAAAAATGGTTCAAAGAGAAACAGAAACTTTTTTATTCAATGTAGATTATAACAAATACTTAGTCACTTTTTTCATTTACCACTGGTTCGCAAAAAAAAACCTCTGTCCTGGGAAGAACCAGCAAGAAACCCAGCGGGACTATTTTTTTTCCAATAATAGCTTACAATCATGTTAATAGATTACAATCAATTAGCAACACAAGACAAATTAGAAATAGCTTGGTAGCGATCACCCTTCCCAGGGGTTATTATCATCCATAAATTCCTTAATATTATAATAACCCTTTTTATACAAACTTAGTTTAATAAAATTTTTGAACTTTGTGTATGATAAATTTTGTATATTTTCTGGGATTTTGTTGTAGAAGCGTATACATCGCCCCAAGAATGAATTACTGACTCGGTGGAGTCGAGTAACTGGTACCACTATCTTCTGTCTGTTCCTAGTATTTACAAAATGAATATCACCTATTTTCGCAAAACTACTTTTATTTTTGTGTACGTACATTACATTTTCATAAATGTATTGAGAGGCCAGAGTTAGAATATTAATTTCCTTAAATTTTTGTCTCAGTGACTCTTTTGGTTTTAAATTATATATTGCTCTAATGGCCCTCTTCTGTAAAATAAATATAATTTCAGTGTCAGTCGCGTGTCCCCATAGCAAAATACCATACGACATAATGCTATGGAAATAACTAAAGTAAACTATTCTAGCTGTTTCAACATTGGTAAGAGTTCTAATCTTTTTTACAGCATATGCTGCAGAACTAAGTCTGCTAGCTAGTTTTGATATATGGGGGAGCCATTGAAGCTTTGCGTCCAGTGTGATTCCAAGAAAAATGGTGTTATCAACAAGACTCAGTTCCTCCCCATTTAAAATTACATTAGTATTGACACGTTTAACATTAGGAGTTACAAATTTCATACATTTAGTTTTAGTTCCATTCAAATGCAAATTATTAACATTAAACCAATTAACTAACTTAGCTATAGCATTATTTACTTCGTCGTAATTTAATAACTGTCGTTTTAATTTGAAAATTAATAAAGTATCATCAGCAAATAATACTATATCATGGTTTTCCCTTACTATGTAAGGTAAGTCATTAATATATACAAGAAACAGAAAGGGGCCGAGAATTGAGCCCTGAGGTACGCCCATTTGTACAATCGACCCAGAAGAACTCATACTATTAATGACAACTTTTTGCGTTCTGTCACTTAAATATGAAATAATTAATTTAAGAGCATCGCTTCTTACACCGTAGTGTGGAAGTTTCCTGATTAATGTTTCATGGTGAACACAATCGAAGGCTTTGGATAGGTCACAGAACACACCCAAAGCATCCTGTGAATTCTCCCATGCATTAAATATATATTTAATCAGCTCAACACCAGCATCAGTTGTCGAGCGACCCCTAGTGAAACCAAATTGATTTTTATGAAGTAAATTATTTAAATTAAAAAAATTTAACATTTGATCAAGAATAATTTTTTCAAAAATTTTACTAAGTGTTGGCAGTACAGAAATAGGTCTAAAATTAGCGGGGTCCAATGTACTACCAGATTTAAATAAAGGTATTACTTTACTATGCTTAATTAAATCAGAAAACACACCAGATTCGATACCAGTATTAAAATAATAGGTAGTTGAGGTGCGATTGTATCTATTATAGACGCAATAACTTTAACAGAAATCCCCCACAGATCGGCGGTTCTCTTAATATCAATAGTTTTAAAATATTTTACAATATCTTTTGATGACACTTTATGAAATGTAAAATTCTTTGTACACACATTTAGATTTTGTTGAAGTAATGATTCGGCGACGGCAGGAGAAGAATTCAATGACTTAGTGGTTAAGATCGGAATATCAGTAAAATATTTCTCAAAAACGTTTGCAACGTCCTGATCTGATTTAGTTAATTTATTGTTAAAACTTAACTGGTAGTTTGAATTGCGAGAGTTGACCTTACGAGTTTCACTATTAGCAGCAGCATTTATAAGCAGTCTTTATTTTGTTGCTCAAATACAATGATTTGGCTAAGGAGCACACTTTTTAAATATTTTGGAATATTTTTTTACATATTCCCTAAATTCGACGCTAGAATTATATGACCTTTCATTGTAAAGTTCATATAACCTTTGTCTACTCTTATGGACTCCTACTGTCGCCCATTCATTAAATGCCTTGCGATTGTTCAAGGAGAATGTTTTAGAAGTAAAATTATTATTAAATTCATTGCAAATGAGCTTAAATAATTTTCCATACAAAAAATTTGGATTATTTTGGTATGAAAGTAATGGAAGTTTTTTTACTATGTTACTTCTAAACTTCTCCAAGCGATGCGCATTTACTGGAACAAACACTACTTTTTTATCTACTTGCTTTTTTGAACATAAGGTAATGAAACTAATTGTCCACAGTGATCAGAGCTCAATTTTTGAATTATACATTTATTGAACGGCTTAACATTTGTAAAAATGTTATCTATGCATGTTGCACTAGATTCAGCAATACGTGTTGGCTCCAAAAATAAATTAAAAAGACCATAAGATTTAAACAATGATCTAAATTTAATATTGGTGGAGGAAGCTTCTAGAAGATTGATATTAAAGTCTCCACATATTACAACAGATTTATTCTGTTTATTAAGACAATTGTTGATAATATTGTTGTATATTTTTAATAAGTAAATAAAATTAAAGTTAATATAAATATTGGCTTTTGTTACATAGTATTTGGAAAATAGGATGTCTAAAATATTTTTTTAATTATTGTATACTCTGCTTATTTATTTACTTACCTTTGCCATTAACATGACGTCAGCTACCACTGAAGTGATAAATCCGATAGTCACCATGAGAGTGATGATTCCAACGACGACGTGTAACTTGAATGCTGAAATACTGGTAATCAGGCCACTGGAATTATAAAAAATTCTATTGTAGAAGCCATACTAGTTCAAGGGTAAGCATTTGCTTTAAAATTTTATAGTACTCGAGGATACCGTATCGGTACGTTACCGTACCTGCCCTAATACGCGTTGGCTTACTTCACATGTCTTCAAAATACACTCATCAGCACGGAATCTTGGCCAAGCGCTTATGTCGCGATAGCAAAAGCTTTAAGTGTTTCTGATGAATGTTTGTTATGCAGGTATGCCATAAAATGTTTACCCTCAAGTTCAAGAGGGTAATTATGTTTAAATGCACCATGACGAATTCTTCAATTTTAGTTGAATCGGGTCATTTGAGCGACTAAGTTCACATTTTAAATTTGTATGTTATGAAAAATTTACTGTAAGGTTATTCAATTATTGTAATCTTGTGTCTTAATTCAATAACTAAAGGTGCTTTAAAACCAATATAAGTTGCACAAGCAGCGCGAAGTTGCTATTGTGTTTAACGTACCACGGTCCTCATTGCAGTATGCACTGAAACGATACCAGGAGACAGGCCGCTACACCCACAAGCCAGGCAGTAGGGGCCTAAGGTGCATATCGGCCCAGGACGATTGTTTTATTTTTCTGGAGATTTTGTGAAACAGCTACCTGAACGCGACCGCTGTTGAGATACGCCAGCAGCTCCAAATCGCAAGAGGCGTTAATGTTAGTGAGCGTACGGCGAGACGAAAGGAGGAAAGGAATTTAAAAGCTCGTAGACCAGCACGAGGTCCACAACTTCTCAGACAGCACCAAGTAGCCCGACTTCAGTTCGCAAGAGAACATGTCAATTGGACCCACGAGCAATGGGCTAGAGTGTTGTTCACAGATGAGTGTCGAATAGCTTTACGTGCTCCAGACGGTCGAGAACAAGTGTGGGAAAAAGAGGAGAGAGATTTGTACTCATTACCACCACGCAAACTGAGTTTCTATGGAGGCTCAATAATGGTATGGAAAGGTGTAAGTTCCGACGCACGTACAGAGTTGGACATCGTCGATAGTCGGCTTACAGATACTCGATACATCAAGGAAGTTCTTCAGGAGCATGTTTAGCATTATTCGAGTTCATTAGACCCGACCAATTCCTCCTCATGCACGATAATGCATGCCCACAAGTCGCACATTGTGTAGAATATCTGGAAGAGGTTGGAATACAAAAATTACAGTGGCCAGCTCGTAGCCCGGACTTAAACCCAGTTAAGCATGTGTAGGGCATGCTTAAAAGAAAGATAAAGTCCAGCTGCATACCGCCACGAGCTCTAAATGAGCTCCGAATTGCAGCGCTGGCCGCTTGGGACAGCATACCGCTAGTTGATGTCAAAAACATCATTCAAAGCGTGCCAGAGCGAATGCAGGCGGTTATCAGGGCTAGAGGAAACACCCGATTTTAAAACTGCTAGAAAATAAAGAAACAGACTTAACCTTCGGTAGGCAACACTTTTTTGCATACACAAATGTCAACAGGGGTGACGTATCACCCCATATTTTTTAAATTCAAATTAAACTGCAACGTTTGAGTAAACTAGTTATTTATTATGAGATCAATTGCTTATATAATTTGACGACTCCGTGGCGTAGTGGCTTAGCAATGAGTGGCTGCGCTGGGAGTTGCGGGTTCGAATCCCGCACGGAACAAGTATTTTGTATAGCCTACAAATAATTGTTCCGGGTCTGGACGTTTGTCCTCGTGCAATTTATGTTTGTAGACTGCCCCCGCGATACAGGAGAAAATCCTAGTGTAGGGGTAACGTTATTATAAAAGAAAAAAAAATTAGGAATATGAAAATAGTGTTTATTACAGCACCGATAATTATTAGTTTTTCTTTTTTTTTGCATTAAATGCAGATCAAGCAAATATCTTCGCGATGTTCAGAGCAAGCGGGCTGAATTTATTTTTGACCAAAAGCTTTTAATTTTTTGTCTAGTTTTTTTGGACACCGTGCACATCTTGCTTGTTTATGTAACATTGCACAGGGCTTACCTCTAGGAGGGTCCTGGGTTATATTTCGAATATCACATAAAGTGACTCCTAATTCTCGCGGCAAATTTGTACCTACTCAAACGATCCCTCATGTGCGGTTTCGCCAATTATAAACCTAATTTATTTATACAACTGCTTCGGAACATGTTGGCAGGAGTGTTCTCATATTTAGTGTCAATATAAAGCAACATAGAATTGACACCAGCCTGATCCGGCATACCATAGAATTATCGAAGCGGCCTACGTCTGGTATTGCTAGCCGAACTATACGTATACACTATTTTGTTGAAAGTATCAACTCCACATACACTATTTTGTTGAAAGTATCAACTCCACATACACTATTTTGTTGAAAGTATCAACTCCACATACACTATTTTGTTGAAAGTATCAACTCCACATACACTATTTTGTTGAAAGTATCAACTCCACATACACTATTTTGTTGAAAGTATCAACTCCACATACACTATTTTGTTGAAAGTATCAACTCCACATCAACTCCACATACATACCACATACAAACTTGCAAATAGTTTCGATACTCTTCATCCAAAATCGAAGCCATTTTCAACTCAGAAACCAAACATTTATAGCAGTATCACCAAAAATTAAACTTACGTAAGAAGCAAAAGGGGTGACGAGTCACCCCACCAATGTCAATATAACAAAAATAACAACTTACTGTGACACGTTCACTTATGTAACTGATTGCATTCACTCTAATAGGAGAACAGATCCAGCATTAGACAAAAACAACATCAACAAAATATTTAAACTTTTTTCGAGTATTGTGGTGACACGTCACCCCTGTTGCCTTCCTAAGGTTAATTTTTAATTTTGTAGTGTTTTTAAAGTGACAATGGAAAGATGTTGAAACAAAACATGTTATCTTGAAAAGAAAAATTTTGGTGAAGTAAATATTAAATTTCTACGTTCTAAAACCATTAGAGACACTTATTGAATCCATCTACCGTTAATTTACTGTAAAAAAAAAATCAGTAAATTCACGAGTGCCAAGTTTCCGTGCAGGTGAGTGCGTATATTTTATATATTTCTTAGGCATGCAGGTTTTCTCATTATGTTTTTAATGCTTGAAACTGCAATCAACAACTTTATTGGTGATGGCGCGGATCATATTCACAGCAACCTCTAAGCCTCTGAGCTACCATGGCTTCGAATGTTGATTTAGGTATATTATTTTTGTTTTAATACTGGGACAGTACAGCTGACATCAAGGATTTTAATGCAATTGTTCACAAAGTATGCAACATAACTATATTTGAAATGATCCAGTGGTAAGAATATTTAAAAACGGTAGAGCCATGCTTCAGCTATATTATAGTTACAGCACGAATGGCTTGACTCGAGTGGAGAGGACCTATGTTCATAATACCAGCGAGAAATAGCAATAAATTGCTGCTTTGTATTATATAGTGAATGATTAGAACTGGAGACCCTTTTTACTGGTAACGAGGCATTGCATCTTTGTCCTCAGGAGTGACAACGCATCTGCTTTTTATATCTTAATCAAGTATAGATGTAGATGTTTATGGACCATTGCATCTATTTACCATCAGGAGGACTGTGCATTCGTTTGTAACCCTTAAATCTATCAAAATATTGAACAAGAAAAGTAAAAGAACTTATTATGAATTATCAAATTACCAAGAACCTCCTCCGCTGAATCCAATCGACTGCACCGTTGTAATGATGATTTGGAACAGGAAAATAAAGAAGAAGACCATAAAGTTGAAGGAGGAATCGCTTCTGAATGCCTTGTATATCGGTCGGTACCAACATATAAAACTGAACGGCGTCAGCAGCAAGAAGTAAAGTATCGACAGGCCGAATATCGTGAAACTCTCGCCGGCGAACATCAGCGACATCGCGCCGATTATGTTCAATGCCAACACCAGCGAGTGAACTGAAAATAAAAATATTAAATGACTATTTGTGTATGTCGTCCGTGTTTGTTGTCGAACGGGGCATACTGATATCGTCAGCAAATCAGGTGAGTTATATTCTCTTAATGTTGGTACCGCATCCTTTACAATCCAGTAGCTTGCAAACGTCTTCCAATGCAGCGTTGAAGAGTTTCGGGGATATGCTTCGCATTGCAGAATCAAATTTGAGTAACACTGTCATTTATCGCACTTTTGTCAAAATATTATCATGTCTTTAATTTCAAATTTAAGTAAAAAAATCTCAGCCTCGTCTTTACCTTGACAAGAATATTGATACAAATGTCCCAAAATGGTCATACTGCGCCGATAAAATCCGATATACCAAGAAATGTTATGCCGGCTGTACACGCTCGTCGAGACACCACGAGACATGCCTAGAGGTGAGCATTATTTAACATAATCGGTTTCAGAAACTGCTTACGAGCTTGATAATCGTGTACCCAGTTTCGTGGACAAAATGTAACGATTATTTTACGTACGCAGTTGACACACGCCACGACCGGCGTAAGCGTTTCGTTTTGAACAGATTATTATTAAGATGAATATAGGTAGGTACGTAACACGATATACGACTCGGACAACGAGAGTAAAGAGTCCCTTCGGGATAGTTAGTGGCTTACACGCAAGATCATAAAATTATGTTGGATCATAAAAATTATGTGATGTGATTTGGATGTGATGGACAATAATACTTAGGCACTTACATATTTTGTGACTATAAAATTGTACAAAAGTACTAATATTGACGATGTCACGCGCATATTATAATTATAATACCTATAAAATGTTATATATTCGTAATCATAATCGTAACATAACACAATTAAACTAATGTTATAATACCTATAACCTGTTAATATTTTCGTAATCATAACCTAACACAAACACAAAACTAACCTACGCTATACTGTATTGTATACAGATGTATGTAGCGTTGCCAGGCGTCCGGATAAAGCCGGACACAGTCAGGCTTTTTATATTTGACCATTTTTTTACATTTTTCATGTACTTAAATACATACTATTGCAATTATTGAAACTAATATTGTAATGAATATTGAATGATTAATAATAAAGAACACTGATTCTTTTAATTTAAGATTTTATGGTAAATGATATAAGGTTAGCATTGTTTTACTTTAAAAAAATATATTATCGTGTTACGAAAGTAGAATAAATGCTGTAGAAATGCGGTCTTTAAGGAATATGCTAGGGTTGAATCTGAATGACAAGGTGAGAAATTGCGTGATAAGAGATAAATGTGGTATGCAAGATGATGTTGTGACCAGGATTAAGAAAGGAATGCTTCGGTGGTTTGGTCATGTGGAAAGAATGAATGAGGAAAGAGTGACAAAGCAAATTTATATGGCAGATGTGAACTGCCGAGTCGGGAAGGGACGCCCTAGGAAAAAGTTTATCGACCAAATTGGCGATATTTTGAAAATGGGCCACGTTAGAAGTACCCTTAACCGACGAGCATGTATGCGTAGATATATGGATGTAAAAGAGGCGAAAGAGGTATGTCAGGATCGTGCCAAATGGAAGTCCGTAGTCTCTGCCTACCCCTCTGGGTGACAGGCGTGAGTGTTTATGTATGTATGTATGTAGAAGGAGATGGTGGATAGTTTCTATTAATTTACCGTAACAGTACCATGTACGGTGAATAGAATAGTGTATAGCTTGCGGCTTGCGCCACGAAAGATGAACAGTGCGGTTCGGTATGCCATACGGGGAAGCGAAACCATAGCAACGGGTGACGCGCTAGCCCCAAGTAGTGTCTCCCTGCGTCCAGTCACACGCGTACATACTTTTGTCGTACTATCAATATCGAAAGTGATAGCGACTACCTGTTATACAATATTTAAATATATATATATATATATATATATATATATATATATATATATATATATATATATATATATATATATATAAATAAAGTAAATAATTATTCAATAAACCTGGCACTTAAGACTTAAATATTGATATCGGTATTAAGAGTATGAAATATTTTATGAGATTTGTAAAACTTAGCAGGATCTATTGAAAGATGACTGTAATTATGTAAAGAAAAGAGAGGTTCAACTAGTCCCGGAAAATACACATGTTTCTTCATAAACTTAAGTACGTATATATATTTTAAATGAAATTTAAAAAAATCCATAATATCATTAAACACTGTATTTAATAAACTTTCTAACAGTGTATTACACTTCTTTATACATTATCATCAAAAAAAGTTATTAACAATAAAATCACGTATGTCGTCTTGAGACAAAACAGAAATTACAAATACAAAATATTTTACCTCTTTAACTAAGTGTACACAAAATACAGAATATTATTTAGCAGCAATTAAAACCTAACGATTATAAATAAGTACGTTTTCGTAGAGACTTTGATGTGTAGTTATAATGTCGACCTTTGACTTTTTACATATTAAAATGTCATAATACAGTTTGCATTTTTCTGCTTGATTATACATGTTATACACGTTAAGTAATATCATCATTCGCTCTCGGTTTTCATCGCGATACCTACGAGACCCTTTGACTCGAGCGCAAAAAACCGACACGCTTCCGAAAGCGCACGAGGGCCACGAGACGCGACGCGACGCGACGAGAGCACCCTGTACACACTCGTACTCGCCCTGTAGTCTAGACATGGGTCGTAACGTCTTTTGGACGTAATCGGTTGTACGTAGTTTCGTGGATATGAGTAACTAGTTTCAAAACTGCTTATTTTTGTAATTAGTTACATATGTATACAGTATAGCGTAGGTTAGTTTTGCGTTTGTGTTATGAAATATTAACATATTATAGGTAGGTATTATAATATTAGTTTAACTGTGTTATGTTATGATTACGAATACGTAACAGGTTATAGGTATTATAACATGTGCGCGACATTGTCAATATTAGTACCTTTGTACAATTTTATACAGTCACAAAATATGTAAGTATTTAAGTATTATTGTCCATCACATCACATAATTTTTATGATCCACATAATACACAAAAATTAACTTAATACAAAAAATATTTATTATTTATTTACACCAATTATATGTCTGTTTATGTACACTAAATATTTATATACACTTTAAATGTTTATTCACAAAGAAAACTATATATGTTATAATATTTATAAAAAAAAAAACGCAAAGTTTTTAAGAACAATGTTAAATAACGCTCGCCTCTAGGCCTGTCTCGTGGTGTCTCGACGAGCGTGTACAGCCGGCATAAGAGGTATCAACATCAGTAAGACAACATAGCACAATGCGGACGTTGCAGTAACGCTCATTTAATAAACGGCCTTAGGGAAGTGCTCCGAAGATTTCGTAACTCTTCGATATATGGCGGAGTCGTCATCTCGTTTACAGTTGAAAATATCTGCGTTCAATCAGATTAGTGCTCCTTAGCAAAAGTTTTCTATACTAACATTTTCCGTACCGTCATCGATTAAAATTATATTAAACATAATAAGCGCTACCTAGTGGACGGAAATGGAACTATGCAAATCGATGGCGATATGAATTTGATGTTTATTTATTATATATTATACAGTATAAAAATTCATGCTCAGGGGGCAAATTACCTAGCATTATTATCGCTAATCTGTGTGACTCTTATCGCAGATTCTTTATTAAAAGAAATAAAATAGTTACATTGTGTGGAATGTGGTTAGATATGTAGAAAAATAACAATTTCTTAGACCTCTGCTAGACAAAGTGGGCATGTTAGAAACACTAGAGTTAATAACATAAATCAACAAAATAAATTACAAATTAAATATTTACTTATGGAACTCGACCACCATACAATTGTCAAATTGTAAGCATCATCATAATTACAGCCTGTCAGTCTACTGCTCAATATATGCCTCCTTTATTGATTGCCTTACGTTTGACACGCCACGATATTTGTCGCAGTTGCCACATTTGGTAAAGTTGTAGCACAACTTTTACAATTTATATAATGTTATTATAATATGTATGTATATTACTCACAGGAAGTAACATTTGATAATTTATATTATGTACATCCATTGTCCTATCTGTAAACTTAATTAAAATATTTAAAGTTATGTCATTTTGTTAATACCCTTCCGATAACGCGTGAGCGTTTTACCGCAATCCACTCGCTTACCTCTCAGGCTGATGTGACTTCCTGTATATTTATCGTCCCTACAGTTTCAACGAAAATTAAAATAAACTTTTTTTTCAGTTCATCAAGTTGTTAGTTATTATATATTCATCAAGCAGATAATGTCTTCTATACAGAATTTCGGTCACGGCGGCCAGTCTCAACGCTACACTAGATGCCAACGCTACGCTACGCTAGACTAGCCATCGGCGCAGGACAGAATTATCGTGCTCTGGTGTATGCGCAAGCACAGGTGCTCTCTATTCTCTCACTTTCATAGTCCGACGGAATGGCAAACTCACTCAACCGGAGAGATCAGGCACAGCACTAAAAGCTTTACATACTTTCCGAGACAAGGGGATGAAATTCTTGACTCCGAGCTGCCACTAAGAATTTTAAGAGAAAAACTCAATTGACACGCCCCGGGATTCGAAACCGGGACCTCATTAACAGCAGTCGCTTCGCTTAAATGTTTAGTGTTCGCGCTTTTGCGTAAGAACATTAGACCAGCCGTCAAAAAAATAACCTATCTATTAATATTAAATATATTGTAACTTATGACTAACTAAAATATGAAAACAAAAAACACTCACACATCCACAAATGGTATAAATGACGCACGATTCTCTGGAACTCTAGCGGGATATCCACATTTATATCCTGATAGAAGCACGGTTGCACTGGACAGAAGGCAGGCAACGGTGGCCAATTGTTCCTACGACCTGCGGAACCTGCTCGGAGTTCGGCCTCGCGTCGTGCCAACTCCTCAGCCTTACGTTCTAGTTCCTCCTGCCGCTTCTGCAAATGAAGTTCCATTGCACATGTTCCATAGCCATTTAAATCTGATAACTCAGTTATGGGTGATTCAGACGCATTGATCTTCGTTTCGTTATGGATTGGCATTGTTGGTAACTAACACATAAATTGTATCATAAAGCAAATATTAAAGGGTACTAAAATTATCTCCAGCCTCCATAAGCGATTGTAACGGACTATCATGTATGCACATTATATCAGCAATATGACTATTTTCTATTTGCAGCAACCGCGGTGAGCGAAACCCACACTTGTAATTTTGCAATTAAACTTTATGAGCAACTGTCAGTAGTGTTTAATAATAAAATAATGAGAGCAATTTGTGAAGATCACTTTTACTGTCAACTCCTGGAATACGTTCAAGGGCAAGATTTTACATACCAAACCTCTTAATTTTAAAAACGAAGTAGGTTTGGAAGCTATGTAAAACATGAAATGCTAAAAAGCCCATGTTTTTTTTTAAATAATTGAGAATTACTAATATGTGAAATAGTGTATATAGTGAGGATACATGAAGTCACAACAAGCTGAAAATCAGTAAAATTGTTCAAAATATAATGTTCCCCACCATTCCTGTTTGGAAATTTTTACTCAAGGTCAAAAAATGAGTTTTCGCGATTTTCAGCTAAACTATAATTTTTTAACAAAAATACTCCAGACAAAAGTTGTAGATCATAAAATTATCTACAAAAAACTCTATCAATACTTTTTTTCCTACGAGCCACCGTTTATGAGATATTACGATTCAAAAAGCTGTAAACGTCGTAATATGCATAAGTACGCCACACGAGGGTGCGTTTTTAACTTCGCAGAATAGGTAGGTAAGTAATAAGACGTCGATTAAAACTACTTTTACGGATTTTATCGCGTTTTATTTATATTAATTTTTATACTCGACGTTTCGGGTGCTTTCCAGCACCCATGGTCACGGGGGACTGAGGTGACTGACGTCCCGATGTCAAAGTTAACCTGGAGTACCTTCAGCTTTTTAATTATTGTCTTTGGTCCGATCTACGCAGAATGAACTAACTGTGTTTAGAAGTCTTGCAGTGGTGTGCTTGGGTTTAGTTTTAATTTTATTAATTATAGGATCCCAAGCAGGTGGTAGTACACAGCCTCCTTCTCCATTGAAATTAGGATGTTTTTTAATTTCAATAGCCTCACGTATCATCCTTGGTAGGAATCAATGTTCTTTCGCGAGGATTTGTGGTCTATTAAATCTGATGTAATGGTAGGGGCCATCTAGGATATGATCGCAAACTGCAGACTTCCCGGAACGTTGATGCTTCACGTCAGCTATGTGTTCTTTTACGCGGGCTCTAATAGATCTCTTTGTTTGCCCTATATATGAGAGACCACAATCACAATCAAGCTTGTACACTCCTGCATCTTGTAGAGGAATATGACACTTGACGGATGGTAAGAACTGACTAATCTTCTTCGGCGGCTTGTAGAATGTTCTAACAGAAGCTCGCTTCAAGATGTAGCCAATCTTGTCTATGACACCCCTGACATATGGTAGTACAGCAGGCACACGCTCGACTGTGGCCGGCTTCACTCGGTCACTCTGCCGGAGGCACGGGACCCGAAGCTTGTTGTCGCGCAGAACCTGCTTGTTGTCGTGCAGAACCTGCTTGACGTGCTAAAGCTCCGCGGCCAGGTGTTTGCTGTCACAGATCCCTCGTGCTCTCTGTAACAAAGATTTGCCCACGGTAGCTAACTGTGAAGGATGGTGGTGAGATTCACCATTTAAGTATCGGTTTGTATGGGTCTTTTTTCTATACACAGTATGACCTATGGTGTTGTTAGGATTTCGGATGACTAACACATCTAGGAAAGCTAAGGAATTATTTGCCTCTAATTCCATAGTAAATTGAATTTTAGAGTTTATGGAATTAAGATGTTCTAAAAATGCAGTTACTTTGTCTGATGGTAAAATTGTGAAAGTATCGTCTACGTACCGCTTGTAGAACCTTGGGGTGACAGGTGCAGTAAGGAGGGCTTTCTCCTCAAAATCTTCCATGAATATATCGGCGACAATGGGAGATACAGGTGAGCCCATCGCAACACCATCTACTTGCTTGTAAAACTCTTCCACAATAGATAGCCAGATGTAAGGCAATGTCTTAGTAGTACTGCATATTCTGGTGGCATGTTATTTTCATCTAGTTTCCTAGTTATAATTGAGATCCAGTCTTCAACAGGTAGGCATGTAAATAGAGACTGAACATCAAAACTACTAAAAGTAGTTTTAATCAATGTATAGTGTTCGCGTAATAAGACGTCGCTGAATTACGTGCTGATTGAGCAACTCATTATTAGTATAAATACCGGGTTTTATTGTAATTAGATCATTAGTCTGAGTTATCGTCAATCGAGAAGAAATTGTGAAATATGGAGAAAATCAAGTTCCGTGCCGTTATAAAGTCCGTTACCAAACGCGAAAAATCAGTTCAGCTTTACTGGAAGAGATGTCAAGTCATCCGTTTACGGAGTCTCTTGTCCAAGTAAAACTATGGTTTACAAGTGGCATTCCCTTTTTAAACAAGACAGAGAGTCACCTGAAAACGCCCCACGGCCAGGAAGGCCGATCGAGGTGACCACTTCGGAAATTATTCAAAGTCGAAAAATTTATATTAGAAGCCTAAAGAAAAAACAGCTCGCAGAAATAGTTGGAGTATCAGATACAACCATTTTCAAAAAATTTCATGACCATCTTGACATGACTAAAGTCAGCGCAAGATGGGTGCCTCGAATGCTCACGCCGCCTCAAAAGCAACAGCGCGTGGAGTGTTCTCGTGTATTTTTGGACCTCTGTATGGAAGACAAAGATGGAGTGTTGGCTCGAATTGTTACTGGTGACGAAACTTAAGTTCACCATTATGAACCGGAGTCCAAACAGGATTTTATGCAGAGGCACAAAAAAGGCACACTACCAAGAAATTTAAGGTGGCACAATTGGCTGGGAAAATCATGGTGCCTGTCTTTTGGGACTAGAAGGAATTCTATTGATTAATTATGAAGATAAAGGTGTCTCTATAACCGGGAATTACTACGCCTCAATCCTAGAACAATTGAAGGAAGCCATAAAGGCGAAAAGGAGGGGAAAATTGACCAAGGGAGTCCATCTTCTGCACGACAACGCGCCTGTTCACAAGTGCCATGTTGTGATGGCTGCCCTGCAGAAGATGGGCTTCAAAATTTTGCCATACCCACCCTATAGTCCCGACCTCGCCCTCAGTGATTATTATCTATTTTCAAACTAAAAAAAAATCATCGTGGGAAAAAGTTTTTAAGTGATGAAGTAGTGAAGGAAGCAGTTTTGGCGTATTTTTTAGACAGAGACGTGCAAAAGGAGCACGCGTTTGGTAAGCTTTTTGTTTTTGATGCGCAGAAAGCATTCTCGGAACCCATCTTGCACAGACTTCAGTGATGCCAAGGTGCTTGTGTAGGAAGTTTAAAATGGTCATTTCTGATAATTAATGCTGCAAGCTGTTTTTCTCTAGCCGGGCATCTTCCGGTGCACGTTTTTCAACTTTTTCGATTATTTCGATCGATAATCGGCAGTCCAGGTCGGGGTCGTCTTCAATGGAATCCCTCCCTTGTTTGAAAAGAGTGTGCCACTTATAAATCAAGGTTTTCCTAGGAGCGGAGTCCCCATAAACAGCTGACATCTCTTGAAAATGGTTTGAGGTGTCTTTCTTGTTTAGTGAGAAACTTAATGACGGCCCAATATTCAATTTTAGACATAGTGGCTAGTTTCTTCCCGATTGATTTGTCTACTTGTTGATAATTCAAAATCTAATGACCCGATTAGGCTAAAACTTGGTATATATACCATCAATCAGTCACTCAACTAGCGCCTACCTGGATGAGTAAGCTCACTCTAGCCAACCCCGCCATTCCGCGAACTTTTTGACCTCCTCTAATAGTTTCTTTAACATAAAAATTTAGCGTTCTCACAATGAGGATATGATACCAAACAATTTTGATGTAAACAAAACAATGAGTAATCACCTCTTTGTTTATCTATAAATCTAACGTTGATAACATGTCTTTTCAAGCAAACAATACATCTACAAAGTCATCGAAAACAAATTTGATAAGCATATTTATACTTTGTTTATTGCGATCAAACACTTAACCAGGGATAAAAACATAATTAAATTTGAAACTGATTCATCAATTACTTAAAGCGACGATAGGTCAAAATAATTTTTCACTCTGCTATCCCCTTTTCACATCTGCACTAGTAGGTACATTATATTTACCATATAGTGGTACGATTTTACAAAATCCGCCTTATTACATAAAAGTAGTTTGTTCCCAACAGTCTCGAGCTTAAAATAGAGTCTGTTTACTTAAAGAAATCCCGTGGGAAAAATAATAAAATGTACAGCAAATGTCGCAAAGATTGTTACGCTGCGGAGTTTAACTCCGAGACCACATTTTGTAGTAAAACGGTAAATGTCTGAAGTACCTATTCAGTTTCACAAAATCCTATTAGTATAATTTTCTACATTTTAAATGATAGAAATAAGTGAGAAATCTAACCCATTATCTTATCTTGTTTGTTACGTGGTAGAGCTACGCTGTAACTGTATGGTTATGGTTGCAGCACGAATGGGTCGGCTCGACCGGGGAAGGACCACGCTCTCACAGAATACCAGCGTAAGAGAGCAGCTCAAGCCTGCTGTTTCGTATGGTGAGTGTAGAGAACCGAACACCCTTTTTACTGGAAACGAGGCATATCATCTTAGTCCTCACGGGTGACAACGCATTTGCATTTTGATTCTTAATCGAGGATATATGTAGATGTTTATGCGCCACAGCATCCACTTACCATCAGGAGAACTGTGTGCTCGTTTTTTTTTATAGGATAGGGTGACAAACGAGCACACAGTCTACCTGATGGTAAGTGGTTGCTGTGGCCCATAGACATCTACATCTATCCTCGATTACGAATCAAAATGCAGATGCGTTGTCACCCGTGAGGACTAAGATGGAATGCCTCGTTTCCAGTAAAAAGGGTCTCCGGTTCTCTACACTCACCATACGAAATACAGTAGCATTAAGCTACTATTTCACGCTGGTATTCTGTGAGAGCGTGGTCCTTCTCCGGTCGAGCCGACCCATTCGTGCTACAACTATACTACTAATATAACTGCAGCATGGCTCTACCACGTATAATCTATAATATCGTTTGTCACCCTATTCTATAAAAAAGCATAATAATATAATCATTTGGGATAAAATAGTATTGGATAAAAAGTATTGTTGAGTTTAGAAAAAAAAGTTACTTTGGGATTATCCCGTCAACCGCTCAACGCTCATAAACCAAATAAAAATAAAACATTACACCAATCTTGCAATATCAGTGACAGCAGGTGAGGTGCGGCTGGTGATACCCTTAGGCCACCCTATAGACGCGTATGTTATATTGATATAATCGTTTAGCAAAAATAAATTAAAATGGCGTTGAGAGGTCGACGGGATAATCCCACAGTAACTACCATAAAAATTTAAAAAAGTGGTAAAATTAAAAATTTTGTACAAGATTTCAATAAAAATGAATTTAGAACATTATCATCAATTTAGTAGAAGTCAATTAAATACGCATTATTAAGGATAAGTCAAAAATTACTGGACAGATCTTGATCAAACCACATGGAACAAGAAGCACCAGCTTTCAAATAAAAAAGAATCATTAAAATCGGATCATCTAAAAAAAATTCTAAAGTAACTCATAAAAAATACAGTCGAATTGAGTACCTTCTTCTTTTTGAAGTCGGTTATAAAAACACTTTGTTGTTATTTTTGTAGGTACAACTTAAATACTTTTGAACAACAACTTGTATAAGAAAAGACAATACATTAACAGAAAGCTCGTAAATATACTTCAACAAGATCTTATTTCTCAAATTCAATTATTTCTAACAATAGGCAAGATTTAATAAGCAAAGAATAGGCACTGGTAGTTGAAAAATAAGAGCTTCTTTTACAATTGAATGACGATTTCTACTAACTTAATGAAAGTGGTTGTGTTTGTAAATTATGAAAATTGATTCTTTTTTAATTTTATTTCAATAAAAAAACTTATTTACCTGGCCTCGCACAGGTGATTTTTGGATCTCGACAACGTACCCATTTATTATCATAGGGTTGCCAGGCATCCGGATAAAGCCGGACACAGTCAGGCTTTTTGGTTGCGTGTCCGGCCAAATTAGACGGTGTCCGGCCTGTCCGGCTTTTAAATTTGACCTTTTTTACATTTTTCATGTACTTACCATACATAATATCGAAATTAATATTGAATGTTTAATAATAAAAAAGACCGATTTATTCAATTTTATTGTTATTTCATAAGAACTTAAGAAGATTTTATGGTAAAATATAAAAAGCATCGTTATAATTTAAAAAAAATGTTATGTTTATACTAAGACTAAAAATTAAGGGTGTCCGGCCTTTTTACCAAAATGTCCGACTAAGCTCACTGGTCTGTCCGGCTTTTCGGTTTTAGGACCTGGCAACCCTAATAATTAGGGTTAACAAACAACATATAAATTATAAAGCTTCCTCTTGAATCATTCTGTCTATTGATGAAAACCGCATCAAAATCCGTTGCGAAGTTTAAAAGATCTAAGCGTACAGACGGGCAGAAGCGACTTTGTTTTATACTATTTACATTACTCAATATACAATACATATTAAAATTAAAAAAAAAAAATAACAAACTATCGTACAAAACCTAATACCTCCTGTAATTAATATCCTGTAAACTGTGTTAAATATAAATTAAGTAAAAAGTTAAGATTTAAGTATTAGTTTGTGGAGATCAACAAAAAAATAAAAATGATGTGTCTTAACTAGTTTGAAGAGCACTTCCCGCCCTCAATTGCGTGCACTGTCACCAATCCCAACACCACTACACTAGGAAAAATACACGAATGTCGAAAAAACGACACGTATATCGCCTATGAACGAGGCATTATCAGGAGAACTGGTACTTACTTAGAGACACACCAATAAGAGACTATGTAATATGGCTGCCCGCTAAGACTTATTGGTGTGTCTTTCGTAGTGTTATGGTGCTGAGGGTAGTAGTAAGGAGATGCTCTCCAAAACTAGATAAGACAAATAATTCATATTTTTCACGCAGCATATCCGAGCTAGTTAATTTTAACATCTTTAGTACAATACGATTTCTGTAACCTATTCTACTAATTATCTTCTCCAATTAGATTCTTTTTTTGGTAAGGAAATCCTTATAGACTGTGGGATTATGGGAAAGATATTCTCTAACAGCTCACCCCATGGAATTCACCATCGTATCTATGGGGTCCCATTCCGTATGTTCATTCTTTGCAATTTTTTTTAAAGCCAGCTTGTTCATTTTAGGATGATTTTAGAGAAAACCTTATAAATGTTGGACATCAGACTTATTGGTCTTTGCTTTCCTAGTACGTCTTTTGGACCTTTTGGTTGTTTGTACTACATAAAAGAAATAATAAATAGCACTATATTATGCTATATAAAAAAGGATTTCATAAGTTGTGCAATGGTGTCGTAAGAATATGTCATCCCTTTTAATCCGGTAGGTGTTGTAAGAGGTGAATAAGAAATACCAGACTAACCTTAGGCTTATAATGGTTGGCAGTATAACAATTTCTCCATCCATTTATGTCAGATGTTAAATATACCTGTTCAGCTCAGGAAGAAGCATTAAAAGTTAAAAACGTCTTATACTTTTCTAGACATGGTGATTAAAGTAAATTCATCAACAAACAGTAGAAGTCCATGCCCATCAGGAATTTTCACCAGATGATGATGAAGAAGATAATTTTTTTATGAAGGACTAATAGGCACAGATTTTTGCTATGCTGCTACCATACTGCTACCATACATTACAAAGTTAATTATAATACAAATGAATTTATAGTGAAAACCAAATCTTATCAATTTAACAACTAAATGCAAAAAAGAACAAAAAATAAAAATATCTACATTGTTATACTAGTTTCTATATTATTATTTTTTTTTTCAAGAAATACATATATTTTGTAATAATAATTATACTTTTTTTGTAAGATTGAATTAAATTGTGATGATTGTGAAACTACTTATCTAAACAAAAAGAAACAGATTTTTTTTACCTTTAACTCCTTTTGTGCAGGTACAGGTGGGGAGAAGCAAAATGTGAATTAATAGCATGCATTTATCAATATGTCACTACAATTAAGTTGGGTTATGTTTTCTATCATAACATTTCATGCTTTATTTACACATGAACTAATGAAGTAAATTACTATTAAGTGGTGTTACAAGTCTAATAAAGCAAATTTTAGTGATTATAATTTTAGTAAGGTGTAAATATAGTATTGAGTTATTAACAGTTATGGGTAATCAATACTATTTTGGTTGCAATTACCAGACATGAAGATGATTATTTGGTTTATTTAAATGTGCGGAAGTTTTAAAACCTTTCTATAGTAAAAAACGAATGTGTTCAGATCTATGCTACTGTGCTCAACCAGCAGATGCAAGGTTATACATTATTTACAGGATATTCAATGTATGTATCAAGTATATAGTAAGGTATATTCCATATATTATGAATTAAAATATTTTGTAAGTTTTAAGTAAATATCAATAGTGAAGCATCAATACCTCTCATCTAATCAGCATACAATTTTGGGATCAGGATGGACTAAGCAACGCAAGTCATTTGGTTAACCTCATGCTTTGATTTAGGCAGAAAGTGAAATGGCTTATTATTTTTTTAAATAGTATTCAGGCTTTTAGACCTAAATGTTTAAACAAATATGCTAATTCACTCTTTGTATTGGCATTGTCAATATGTTGCGAAGATGGAACACCATGGGATTAGTCAGAGCAAGCCCAACATAACATATTTTTCCACCATGCGGTAGATAGGTCATTTTAGTACATTGCCTTTCCCCATGTAGCCACAAACATATTACTGAATTATGTATTGGTACTTTACTGTTAATATGTAAGAAATTTTATTAGTGATGGTATAACGTAAAAAAATAATGTACTTACTTGAAAGTCAGCAGTTGTGAAATTTGGTGGTGGAGCCTGTGACGGCTGTGGTTGTGCAGGCCTTGTGTATCCTCCTCCACCAACCGGTGGAGATACAGCCTGCATAATTGCAGGCTGTGTAGGCTGCTGTTGTCCCTAATAATAAAATAAATGTATAGGGTGGGTGTGCCAGTAGTGCATCAGAGGTACATCATTCTTTCTTGTACTTCCTATTAATCTTTGGAAATGTTTTATTAATAAAATTATGATCAACAAACAGTTATAAAGTTAATTGCTTACTATAATCAATAAACTACATTGTGTTAACATGTTAACTGTCCCCATACAGAATTTCCGATAACTCCAGATGTCTAAGTCAGATTTTGTAATATTCTGTATCAAATTGATTCAAAATGACTTATTTTGGATAGTTAGCCTATATAAATAACAAATATCCAGTTTTTCTTAACTTTTTACTTATCGAGTTGAAGTAGAGTGTACCGTGAACTTGTTAATGTCTAGATTTTTAAAAAAACATAATAGTGAGACAAATGCCATCCAAAAGCTTGTCTTCATCATCCTGAAATACACTAATAGGATCCAATAAGAACTCACGTTTTTAGAACCCATTGGCAATGTTTGGGGTATATCTATACAAGGACATTATAAAAAACCTATTGACATTGGAAACCTTTCAAAAACTGCAAGAACAAAAGAGTGTCAACGCACTGTAATAAACATAACGAACGTAAACATAATAAACTTATGGTCTACAATGTTTTTCTGAAGTTGCAGAAATAAAGCCATTTTCTTGCTTGCTTGTACTACCAACACATAGAAAAAAAAAAGAACTATATTACGTATTTTTTATTTATTGGCGCTCTATTGAAAAGTCCTGACAAATCATAATCATTCAATAACTCAGAATTTCATGAAGTTAGAGCTCAAAGAAAGAGACAGGTTGCATGTATCGTTTGCGTTACATGGATGTGACGAACCCAAACGGCATGTACACACTGGACGGCTAATGTGTTAAAACTTTTTCTTAATGAAAGGCTAAATGAATGATTGATTATTCAAGAAAAACCTATATCATCAGTAGTTTACATCGGTAAACTTGAGCAAACAACACTTAGAGATATATTCTTGTAAAGATTTTCTTTTTTAATTAAAATATACTTTATTTGTAACTAGCTGTTAAGTACAATTATGTCCACATAAAACTTAAAACAAATACCATACAAATTTAAAGTTATGATCTTTGTACAAGTAGTTGGAAGACCGAAAAACTACATTAATATCGGTATTTTTGCTGTTATATCAAAAACTGTGTGATGTGGGAAGATGTTTGAAATAAAAATTGAAGATATATTAATTTCAAGTAAAAAAGGATTAACCAAATCTTTTTACATATATAGTTTGTTTTCAAATTGGATTAAAGTAATACAGTGGACCCCCTGTAGATCTGAAAAACATTTTGCAGGGCAGTGCCGAACTATGGAATTTGTCGGATTATAAAGTACTGCCTAAGACCCCCTATAGTCCAGAATTTTACAAAAGACTACCTTGTAATCCAACAAATTACAGATCGAATGATAAGATTCTATATGTCATATTATGTACTCTGAAGTACAAATTATAATTTAGTAAATTAACAAAATAGAGAGCTTGTTTTATTATAAAATTATTGTCAATAATAATAATAATAATAATATTCACCAACTATCACACAACGCCATCTAGTCCCAATCTAAGCAGAGCTTGTGTTATGGGTACTAGACAACTGATAAACATACTTATATATTTCTAAATACATAAATATTATAGATAAATTACACCCAGACACAGAACAAATGATCGTGCGCATCACACAAACATTTGTCCTGGGTGGGAATCAAACCCATGACCTCCGGCATAGCAGTCAGGGTCACTAACCACTAGACCAACAGGCCTGTTGTCAATAATGCTATAGAACTTACAAAAAATATGCAATAACTTTACATTAGGAAATAATTGTGTACAAATAAATGTACATACATAAAATATTAAAAAATTATGAATAAATAAATTTAAGAAGCATAAAAATATGTATAATTGGTGCATGTAAGTTATAATTTGTTAAATCATGCATTAGCAAAGATTGCCAAAAAATATTCAATAATAAATCATAGACCATGTCAGATTACAGGGGGAGCCGGATTGGACAGGGGCATGATTTTACCAGAGTACACTGTAATTTTGAAAATAGATTTTGCTTTATGAAGTAATGATATATAGTTAAATACTTTGAAAACTGAGTGATTTGACTAGTATTATTTCACTGGTAACAATCTATACTTTTGTTTCCAGTAGCTATGATCATCTAAAAAAAATTGAGTGTATTTTTCTCTATAGATGATGTTAGTAATATGGATCTCTGTTAATAATAGATTTATATATTTAGAACCTATATTGCCTTACTTACACTAAAATTGTGCATCCACTCTACAAATAAATACCAAAACTTAAGAGAAAAATAAATTTTAATTAGAAAAACTGAGTTAATATAACATATTTTATGTATGTTTTTAACGTTAATTAATTTTATTAAAGAAATTTAAACTATTCCATAAGAGTTTTTAATACTTCATTGTTATTTATATTACAATATATTTCAGAAATATCTATGGGGAGGCCAATGTTCAGCAGTGGACTTTGATAGGCTGTAATGTAGACAGTGATTAGAAATACAGCCACATGTAGGAATATAAATCATTACCAATATACCTATCTATAAATACAAACATTGCCCCTAGCATGTAAAGATAAGAAAATAAACATAATTGTTGATAGCAGTAATATTACCCAGTATATGTTATACACAACTCATCTGGAAATTTTTATGAATATTTTAAAGAGTCTATAAAATAAGGTCAACACTTATTCTTGAGACTACTAATTTCTAATTATTGACTATCTTGTGGCATACCATAGCTTGATTTGCATTTTGCTGTGCTTCAAAAGGGTTATAGTCATCCAATCCACGGGTTGCATTTGTAGTGCTTCTAGCTACTTGCTGAACTGATGGATCCTAAAATAAAGAAAATACATCAAGAGTAATTCAAGATAACAAATTTTTACATCCTACGGTACTACTTACAGCAAAAGGATTGTCTATGGTTGGATCACTAAAAGGATTATCTTCAAATTTCGACATTGGTTATAATTTGACTACGCCACTTTAGTAAAATTAAGTTCGATATGCTACAACGAAAATGCTTTTCACAATATTTTGTGTTTAGAACTCAATAAATACAGTCTACCGACACAATAAATGACAGATTGCAGAGATGACGATGTGGTGACAGTGTGGATGGATTGCCAGCATAAATATTAGGTAATACTATTAAAAGTTGCCAGGTTGCCAGAGCTGCAGTTTTGATTGCTGAAGGAATGCCGTGTTCGGTTGTCAAAACTTCAGTGTTCTATTTAATAAATACGGGGATATAACCTTAGCATGAAATGGATATTTTCCATTTCGAATCAGACAAATACATTACATTACAACGCGTTGAATCATTTGATTTTTTTTTAAATAACTATATGGCCCTTGGTATTGTGATAATGTCACAATAATTCTGCCAATGTCCGGTCTTCGGTCTGACCACAGAGTACATTATATATACCTGGAATAGAGTTGCTAGTCGATTCCGTGGTACAGAGACATCTATAGTGGAGTTGTCGAACTAAACGGACGATATATCTATCTATAAATATATTCTATATATAGTACAGCCCCATCCCTGGTGTACTGATTATTTTTAATTAATTTTACAAGATCACATAATTCTGCAACTAACTAGTTTTGTGCATATAGGCACAAAACTAGTTAGTTGCAGAATTATGTAATCAAAGGTAAATCATATAAAAGAAAACTCAATTTAAAAATAATCATCTTTATTCATGTAATTTACACCCATAACCAGTAAAAAAATTAAGAATTAAGCAATCTACACAATTTCAGAAATAAATAAATAAATGTCGATCAATCAATATATTTCATCAAAGTAACAATTTTCAATTAATAAATCCAACAGTAATTATAAGTAGGCAGTAATGACAGTATACAAAGTAAATTAATCGAAATAAAATAACATAAAATTTAGTTTATTTAGTTTATCTTGGTATTTTTAATAATAAAGCAACTTATCTACTACACAAAAGTTATAAGAAAAATAAAATAAGATGCACAAATTACAAAAAAATAGTACAATTGACAAAAAGTTGACAATTTTTATAAAAAAAAAAACTTAAATGTCCAATATCTTGAAAACGGTTAGGTTTGATGTATGGTGTTTCATAGTCGTAATAGTCGGTAATGATGCAAATTACAACCCCCTAAAGGATCTAAATCGACTTAACCAATATAATTTATATTGAAATATATATACAGGTTTACCCTGTATATATATTTCAATATTTATCTACTATATTCCACTTGGCACTAACATTTGATGTTCCCTGGTCACATACGGTAGCAAGGATTTTAAAGCCAGACCCCTTCAATTTTCTTATATTTCTTTTAATCATTAAGGCTAATTCAGCTTTTTTTGTACTGCAAGCACAAAATGAATATGATATCGGCTGTTTATAGTTTTTAGAATACCTCTATTCTAAGTTCAGTCCTCACTACATCACGATTGTCAACTAAACCAGTAATTGAAATAATACTAGTTTTTACGGATTTTATCGCGTATATTTAACTATAAATACCCGACGTTTCGAGCGCTTTACAGCACCGGAACGTCAGGTATTTATAGTTAAATATACGCGATAAAATCCGTAAAAACTAGTATTATTTCAATGCGTAGTGTTCGCGTAAATATAAGAAACCATTATGTAAACCAGTAATCCTGTCATTTTTCCTGTCATAACCAATATGTGGTGTTAAGGCCATTTCATCAAAAACCAGTGTACACAATTTATCATTGGCTTTCATTTTAGATAGATGCTTGCTTCTTAAGCTGGTAAAATATGTTTTCATTTATACCAGGCTTAATATTGGCCTTAGATACCATCCTGCTTAAGGTTAAAGGTGATGGCAGAACAAATATTTTTTGCAGCATCCTGTAGGCTCTTGGCCCATGTTAAAAAAATGTAATGCCATCACCTTTTCATCAGGTGTGAATTGTCTGTCCCTTTTGTGTTTACCACATTCTCGAAATTGTAACATCGTAAAAACTATTGCCATTGAGGTAAAACTTTTAAATGCTAAATGATTTCTTAAATTTACGCAAACACTACACATTGAATAAAACTAAATTTACGGATTCTATCGCGTTTATTTAACTGATTTTACTTATTTTTAATTCCCGACGTTTCAGTTCACGACGTTACAGTCCACCCCGTGACCATGGGTGCTGTAAAGCACCCGAAACGTCGGGAATTAAAAATAAGTAAAATCAGTTAAATAAACGCGATAGAATCCGTAAATTTAGTTTTATTCAACTTTTAAATGCTTTCAAGAAAGTAGTATTTTCCAATAGATTCATTTTCTTCTTCAGTTTTTTTGTTCTTTCTTCATACTTTCTTATTTCTCATTTGCTTTATTCAAGTTTTTAAGTTTCTTTTTTAACATTGTAATTCTTGTACTAATTTGAGTCCTTTTGGGCTTAGTCACCTTCAAGCCTGAAATTAAAATGACAAAACATTATATTTATATAGACCAAGAAAATTTGTACTATAGTTTAGTAAAAATAAATTTAATTGTAGCAAGTTGATTGCATTTTGAATCATAATTTGGAACATAGTAGATAAATATTGAAATATCCAATATGATAGGGTTACAGGTTAAGTCGACTTAGATCATTTAGGGGGTTGTATTTTGCATCATTACCGACTTTTTCGACCATGAAACACCATACACGAAACTTAACCGTTTTTAAGATATTGTAAATTTTAGTAATGCAATAGTGGAGTACTTGTGCAGGCGAAACATGATGAAATCTAATGGCACAAGTGATAAAATATGTTTACTTATTAAAGTAATTATTAAAGTTAACATTTTGGTGTTTTATTTGGTACAAGAGCGAGCAAAGCAAGCTCGGGACTTGCGGCACACCAACTCAGATAGGTTTGGTTAGAAAGATTTGTGGTTATTTTTTCATAAACCACCCAGAAATAACGGGGGCTCCATCAACTAAACTTTGGTATTGCTTCGGTGAAGAGAGGTCACGCCCCCTCCCCGACTACCTATTAAGGTGATTTTTCTTATAAATTATTTTATAAAATTTTGATCTTTAACATTTAATATAAAAATACCGTGCATCTCATGGTGGGGGGACAGGTGGAGGGCGAATCTATCCCTTTCCACCTCCCTTCCCCCCGCCCCACAACCCCCTATTAAAGCAACTTGATATTAAAGCTTTACCAGAACCAGCACAAAACCCAGTGGGACTTTTTTTTAAATAAAATTAATTTACAATATATTATCCTCAATTTAATATATACAATAAAATCAATTCTAACTTACTGGATGTTTGAGCAGTAGTTGTCTCTTGCACATAACTTGATGTTGAAGCAATTTCTTGTGTATAACGTGTTTTAACAACAGCACCTGTAAAATCAATATATACAATGAATGATTATATTGTACTTCAAATATATTGACAACTTAACAATAGTACAAAGAGAAATGTGAACTGACAGCTCTAATAAAAATTCTAACCTGCTTGGGTTTATTAATTGCAAAGGTTAATTCCTCTACTACCAATCAGCAAAAAATTACAGCATAAACATATTAGCCATGTAGAATTTGAACGACTAAGAGTGAAGGACTACCAACATCTTTCAACAGACAATATCAAACAACAAATACCATAAGTAGCATAACAAAATAAAACAAATAAAAATGAAGCTAAAAGTTACACATTCCATTTTATTAAAATGGAAGTTTATTATTAGTATTCGTTGTACAATAGAACACCTGTGAAAAATATGCATACTACATATTCTTCACAGGTGTTCTATTGTATAATGTAAATTATGGATCTTACAGCAATGTCGAATTTTACAAAGACTGAGGCAAATCAAGTAACTTCTCTTATAATGATTTCTTAAATTTACGCGAACACTACACATTGAATAAAACTAAATTTACGGATTTTATCGCGTTTATTTCACTACTTTTACTTATTTTTAATTCCCGACGTTTCGGGTGCTTTACAGCCACCATGGTCACGGGGGGGACTGAGATGTTTGACGTCCCAATGTCATAGTTAGTCCGGCTACCTTCAGTTTTTGAATATTAATTTTTGGTCCGATTTACGCAAAACGAGCTTATAGTATCATGAAGTCTTGCAGTGGTATGCTTAGGTTTGGGTTTAATTTTGTTAATTATAGGATCCCAAGCAGGTGGCAGCACCCATCCATCTTCTCTATTGAAATTTGGATGTTTTTTAATTTCAATAGCCTCGGGTATCATCCTTGGTAGGAATCGGTGTTCTTTTGCGAGAATTTGTAGTTTATCAAATCGAATGTAATGGTGGGGACGATCTTGAACATGTTCGCAGACTGCAGACTTCCCAGAGCGTCGGTGCTTCACGTCAGCTATATGTTCTTTCACGCGGGTTTTTATGGATCTTTTTGTTTGACCTAAGTAAGAGAGACCACATTCACAATCTAACTTGTACACTCCTGCATCTCGTAGAGGGATATTACACTTGACGGATGGTAAAAATTGACTAATCTTCTTCGGCGGCTTGTAGTATGTTTTAATGGAAGCTCGCTTCAAGATGTAGCCGACCTTGTCTGTGACTCCTCTGACATATGGTAGTACAGCAGGTACACGCTCGACTGGTGGCCGGCTTCACTCGGTCACTGTGACGTATGCGCGGGACCCGAAGCTTGTTGTCTTGCAATACTTGCTTGACGTGCTGAAGTTCGGCGGCCAGATGTTTTCTGTCACAGATCCCTCGTGCTTTCTGAAACAAAGATTTACCCACGGTAGCTAACTGTGAAGGATGATGGTGAGATTCACCATTTAAATATCGGTTGGTATGGGTCTTTTTTCTATACACAGTGTGACCAATTGTGTTATTAGGATTTCGAATGACTAAAACATCTAAGAAAGCTAAAGAATTATTTGCCTCTAACTCCATTGTGAATTGTATTTTAGAGTGTATAGAGTTAAGGTGGTTTAAAAATGCAGTTACTTAGTCAGATGGTAAAATTGTGAAAGTGACGTCTACGTACCGCTTGTAGAATCTTGGATTTACAGGAGCAGTAAGAAGGACTTTCTCCTCGAAGTCCTCCATAAATATGTCGGCGACTATGGGAGATACAGGTGAGCCCATCGCCACACCATCTACTTGCTTGTAGAACTCCTCCTTCCACAATAGATAGCCAGATGTGAGGCAGTGTTTGAGTAATACTGCATATTCAGCAGGCATGTTATTATATTCTAGCTTTCTAGTTACAATTGATATGCAGTCTTCAATAGGTAGGCATGTGAATAGTGACTGAACATCAAAACTGACGATAGTTTCATTGTCAGCGAGATGTAGGTCTTTTATCTCACTAACAATATGGTATGAATTCTTTGTGTGTGCTCTGGTATGTCCTCTCAGTGGTGACAGTGCTTTTGCCAAGTGTTGTGCCAGCTTATAAGTTGGTGAATCGATCTGGCTCACTATAGGACGTAGTGGAGCGTTTGGTTTGTGTATCTTTGGTAACCCATACAACCTCGGTGGTTTGGTACATGATAGTATTAGCGAATTCACGTTGAGATTCAATTTTTCGGAGTATTTCTTTATTACATCGCTAGTTGCTTTAAGCGTGTTAGTTGTGGGGTCTGTTTTGACCTTTTTGTATGTACTTTCGTCCGATAAAAGTTGTAGTATTTTAAAATTATACTCTGACGTGTCCTTTATTACCGTAGCATTTCCTTTATCCGCGCGGAGAATCGCTAGTTCTGGTCTGTTCCGTAAGTTAATCAACGCTGTAAATTCGTCTTTAGGAAGGTTTGGTTTCGGCACTGAACTACAACGTAACAAGGACGAAATATCTTGACGTATAGCCTCCAAATCTTCCTTACCAATATTATTTTTAAACAGACAATCCTCAACGCTGCAGATAATTTCTTCGTACGGGATTTTTCGCGGTGTTAATGCGAAATTCATTCCCTTCGCTAATACCTGTATTGTAATAATGGACACGTCAGAGTATAATTTTAAAATACTACAACTTTTATCGGACGAAAGTACATACAAAAAGGTCAAAACAGACCCCACAACTAACACGCTTAAAGCAACTAGCGATTTAATAAAGAAATACTCCGAAAAATTAAATCTCGACGTGAATTCGCTAATACCATCATGTACCAAACCACCGAGGTTGTATGGGTTACCAAAGATACACAAACCAAACGCTCCACTACGTCCTATAGTGAGCCAGATCGATTCACCAACTTATAAGCTGGCACAACACTTGGCAAAAGTACTGTCACTACTGAGAGGACATACCAGAGCACACACAAAGGATTCATACCATTTTGTTAGTGAGATAAAAGACCTACATCTCGCTGACAATGAAACTATGGTCAGTTTTGATGTTCAGACACTATTCACATGCCTACTTATTGAAGACTGCATATCAATTGTAACTAGAAAGCTAGAATATAATAAAATGCCTGCTGAATATGCGGTATTACTCAAACACTGCCTCACATCTGGCTATCTATTGTGGAAGGAGGAGTTCTACAAGCAAGTAGATGATGTGGCGATGGGCTCACCTGTATCTCCCATAGTCGCCGACATATTCATGGAGGACTTCGAGGAGAAAGCCCTTCTTACTGCTCCTGTAAATCCAAGATTCTACAAGCGGTACGTAGACGACACTTTCACAATTTTACCATCTGACTAAGTAACTGCATTTTTAAACCACCTTAACTCTATACACTCTAAAATACAATTCACAATGGAGTTAGAGGCAAATAATTCTTTAGCTTTCTTAGATGTTTTAGTCATTCGAAATCCTAATAACACAATTGGTCACACTGTGTATAGGAAAAAGACCCATACCAACCGATATTTAAATGGTGAATCTCACCATCATCCTTCACAGTTAGCTACCGTGGGTAAATCTTTGTTTCAGAGAGCACGAGGGATCTGTGACAGAAAACATCTGGCCGCCGAACTTCAGCACGTCAAGCAAGTATTGCAAGACAATAAGCTTCGGGTCCCGCGCCTACGTCACAGTGACCGAGTGAAGCCGGCCACCAGTCGAGCGTGTACCTGCTGTACTACCATATGTCAGAGGAGTCACAGACAAGGTCGGCTACATCTTGAAGCGAGCTTCCATTAAAACATACTACAAGCCGCCGAAGAAGATTAGTCAATTTTTACCATCCGTCAAGTGTAATATCCCTCTACGAGATGCAGGAGTGTACAAGTTAGATTGTGAATGTGGTCTCTCTTACTTAGGTCAAACAAAAAGATCCATAAAAACCCGCGTGAAAGAACATATAGCTGACGTGAAGCACCGACGCTCCGGGAAGTCTGCAGTCTGCGAACATGTTCAAGATCGTCCCCACCATTACCATTCGATTTGATAAACCACAAATTCTCGCAAAAGAACACCGATTCCTACCAAGGATGATACCCGAGGCTATTGAAATTAAAAAACATCCAAATTTCAATAGAGAAGATGGATGGGTGCTGCCACCTGCTTGGGATCCTATAATTAACAAAATTAAACCCAAACCTAAGCATACCACTGCAAGACTTCATGATACTATAAGCTCGTTTTGCGTAAATCGGACCAAAAATTAATATTCAAAAACTGAAGGTAGCTGGACTAACTATGACATTGGGACGTCAAACATCTCAGCCCCCCCGTGACCATGGTTGCTGTAAAGCACCCGAAACGTCGGAAATTAAAAATAAGTAAAAGTAGTGAAATAAATGCGATAAAATCCGTAAATTTAGTTTTATTCAACTTCTCTTATGATTTTGATAATAAGACCAAATGAAATACTAACTTTTTGTTCTTAAGCAAATGAGTACTGCACAAATTTGGGCATCTAAACTTTAAATATGATATTCTAAGATTAAATGAAGTGAAAGAATGGGATATCAAATTGAAGATCATCATAACTTTAAATAGATACTAAAGGACAATATGATTAAAAAATAATTAAACATATTCTACAATATAGTATGTTGGTGTAATATATCATCGCTTTGGTGGTGAAGAGAGCCAAGCCACAACTTTGTACAAAATGAAATAAGTATACTATTCGAATCAAAACAATGTGATAGATAGCATTTATATATCGTCGCTTTGGTGGTGAAGAGAGCCAAGCCACAACTTTGTACAAAATGAAATAAGTATACTATTCGAATCAAAACAATGTGATAGATAGCATTTATATATCGTCGCTTTGGTGGTGAAGAGAGCCAAGCCACAACTTTGTACAAAATGAAATAAGTATACTATTCGAATCAAAACAATGTGATAGATAGCATTTATATATCGTCGCTTTGGTGGTGAAGAGAGCCAAGCCACAACTTTGTACAAAATGAAATAAGTATACTATTCGAATCAAAACAATGTGATTTTTACAGTGGTGAATAGAGCGAACTGCCTGTAGTTAAGGTAAAAAAAATAATCAAAAAGGTGAAAAGATGTTAACGGAAATACCATACATTTCTTTATGGCATAAAAAGGAATACAATCCGCATAGCTTAGTTAACTTCTGGAAATAGGTCAGTGGTTGTAATCAGTAGTGAAGAAAGTCAAGCCGCTTATATCACTAGTTTTTGAACGAACTCAATGTATCCCTGCATTTAAAAGCGCTATTTTGTATGGCTTGACATCTGTCGTGATCTTATTCAGATTCATATTTATTCATCTATTTATTTATTTGGTTATTTTGCATAATGTGCGTGTTTTACTGTTGTTATAAATAATATATAGTATAACACATTAACCATTTCTGGTGTACAAAATTATGGAAATTTAAAAACATTCATATTCATATTATTTATTGCATCCATAATGTTGCAGTTAAGGTGTTGAGAACATTTTAAGTTTTTACTTAAAACTTCGAGATCATTATGGGCCCTGCAGGGCGCGGCAGAGAAGGGCCGTTTTAATGAAACAATAATGATGAATACACTATATAATATAGCAACTGTAGTTATTCTAGGTAGACATTTAAAATTTGCCATTTAGGTATTCGTTTAGTGTGTAGTAACGTTTACAAATTAAAAATTCCTTTACTAGTTTATTTATAAAATTAGTAAGTTATTCTATTTTTTTTTATCGAGTTTGGGAGTTTGTTAAAACTTTTGATGGACATGACAAAGGGACCTGATGAATGTAGTTTAAGACAAGATATGGGTATAGTCAGTTTTTCGTTATGGCGTAATTGGTATCTGGTATTACTTTCTCCTCGTTTGATATAAAATTCTGGGTACTTTTTAATGAATTTGCAGATTTCCAAGATATAAATGCACGGTACGGTAAGTATTTTATGTTTGATGAAGTATGGTTTGCAGCTATCAGTATTTTGTATGTTAAATATTATTCCTATTAGTTTTTTTGTAGGGTTAAAAAATTAGAAACGTCTGTGCTATTTCCCCATATGATAACCCCGTAGCAGAGCCACGAAATAAAAATAAAAAACTGAGACTTGAAAGTAAAGAACATGTTTCTCAGTCAGGTAAAAAGGTGAGAGAAAAAGCTGTTAAGGAATTACCCTGTAGGTGTCATTACAAATGCAATGATACATTTACTTTGAATGATAGACAGAACATTTTTTTAGAGTTTTTGACTTTAAAGCCCATTTGGCTCTATCATCTTGATAGAGCCAAATGGGCTTTTATAAACCGCTCAGTCAGTAAAGAGCTACCAAAAAGAAGTTACAAGTCGAAAGGCTCTAGTTCTCTAGTTCAGTGGCAGCTGATGTTCCTGATAAGAGAAATTATACTCATGTTTACACTTTGAAATTTTTGATTAAACCCTGCATCAAATAAAATTTCTGAAGAACAAAAGAATATTGTTCGTGATCACATCAAGTCCTAACCTGTAGTAGACTCTCACTACTGCCGAAGTTCATCTAAGTGGAAATATCTGCCATCTGGCCTGACTGAAAATCGCTTGTATCAAGACTACATCAAATATTGTGAAGAGAACGGACCATTACCTGTATCATCTTATTAGTGTCTTTTTACTACTGAGTTCAATTATGGCTTCCATAGGCCATAAAAAGACCATTGTAATTATTGCGCTCAATTTAAAAACAAATCACCAGAAGAGAAACTCCAAGAACGAAGTAATTACGACTTGCATTTAATAAGAAAAACAGAAGCTAGAGAACAGAAAAGAGAAGACAAGGCAAGAGGTAAGACCGCTCCAACGTTTTGTGCTTACCTTATGGATTTAAAAAAAACTTACTTACCCTACAGTTAGAGATTAGTCAATTGTATTATAAGAGAAAATTAAAAACATAACTTTACCAATTATGACCTTGCTTAAGGCACCGCAATTAACTACATGTAGCATGAAACCAATTGTACAAAAGGAGCATCTGAGAGCCACTGAGCATCTGAGCCACATGTATTTGGAAACTCCTTTCTGAACTACCACTAGAGGTGACAGGAGTAACATTTTACTCTGATACTGCTTCAGTACAAAACAGAAACCATATCATTTCTGCTATGTTCATTAGTGCACTCTCTTCATTTCCAAATCTGAAGATTATCAACCAAATGTACATGGAGTCTGGATATTCCGAAATGGAATGTAAGTGTTCACTCTGCCATTGAATAATGGGGTAGAAAGATTGATATTTTTGTCCTAGATGGATGGTATACTGTAGCAAAAACAGCGAAGACCACTCGACCATCATATATCGTAAAGGAGATGGATTTTAGCCAATTTCTTGATTTTAAGTTGTACAGCCAAAAATTAATTACAAATAAAAATAAAGGAAAGAGTGGCATCATGGAATGGCTTCTTGTTAAATGGCTGCAATATAGACGTGAAAAGCCCATGCATATTTATTAAAAAACTAAGTTAAACCAAATTGAACTTGAACGACTATGTATTCGCCTCAGATCAACTCGAAATGATGAAGAAATACTTGCCACTGAAGTAGCTAATCTTTATAAGTTTAGCTTAAAAATAGATATAATAGAAGACTTACAATATCTCTGTAAAAAAGGTACAATTCCTACCTCTTATGAATGATGTTGAATGAATCTTATTGCTTCAAGTCAGGATGTTGATATTATAGAAGATTATTGATTTTTTTAATGAAGATTTTTAAGAAATAATTACTAATTTTATTATTTCTACTATAACAATATTTAAAATAACCCTATTATTCTTTTTTTTGTCTACCAACTACCAACCAACCCTGCTGCTAACAAGTATTTGAATAAATTAGTAGATCTATGACACTTACAGCTTTTCACCTCCCTATTTATTAGTAAATCATTTTCAAAATATCTAAATGGTGAAAAGAGCCAAGCACATAATAGCGATTAACAGAAAAACTAGTTAAAAAACAAAAACTATTAATATACCAAAAACACAAGAACCATGTTTAGCTAAACCGATGCCATTTTTATTAAAAACTAACTTGCGGTTTAGAAGGTACAGACTAATAAATATTTTTTGTTTAACCTCGCCACTTAATTATTCATTATTTCGGAACTTGTTATGTGTGGGTTGACTCTCTTCACTACCAAAGCGACGATATATTCTCATTAGTACTGGAAAAGATCTTTAGATCACTATATATTTGTTATTACAACATAAACTCATGTTTCTTTCCAGTTGTACTCTGAGCATGTTTAATATTTATAAACTGGTGTAGATTTTGATATTCTATGAGCTTTGAAAAAGCCTTAATTTATAAGCTTTTTATTATCATTTGAATCAAACTGTTAATAAGAAATAACAAACTTTCCATAAAATTGCTTTGCATGTCATACATAATATTTGGAAGTTGAAAATTAGTATTGCAGAAAATAGTTTAACAATGATTCAAAATTTATACATTCAATTATTCATGTTTGATAGTAAAATTAATTATTTGAGGAACAAACTTCCATATTAACTTTAACATTCATAATATTAAGAATAGATCATTACAATGTTAATGCAAATTTTTACTAACCTTTCATATGCAATGCTGGTATTGCAATATTACTTAACATTTTACTCCGGTCCAGTACTTGGATTCAAAAGGTGTATGACAAATTCTTCGGTACTTAAACACATACATATCATCTAAGCACAGAAAGTTTCCACCAACTGCTTGAACCCGTGTACAAAAGAGTGTTGGGTCTTTTGTAGAATTTGGAAATTTGTGAAGTATAAAGCCATCTAAACCTACAAAAAAAATTAATATTTTAGAAGCGTTTTTGAAAAGTGTAATGACAGTAGTATAAGTAGTAGTGTTATAAGTATACATAGCAAGGTATTGACTCTAAGGGTGGAAAAGTGAAGCAGAACTCTTGGGCTACCTGCGTCTGTGCTAGGTATCACATTGTTGCCCAAGGTGACACTGACTTATATATAAAATAGAAAGAAGAAATAATATATTGACTGGTAAAACCTGTAAATAATTAAATTTACTCACAGCTCTTAGTACATCCTGAAACACAGCAAATTTTATCCGCGGCCATCACTAAACTATACGAACTATGTCCGAAGGAAAGATAATCGAAGTCCCTTTCACGTGCATGGGCCACTATATTAAGCAAAGATAATCAAAGTCCAAGAATAGCCAAGTCGTAAGAAAATATAGGAAAAATATAAAAAAATCAAAACATTCAAAGCACAATCGTTACGTCAGAAAAACAAAACGCCAATGTCAAATTCAAAAACAAACAAAATGGTGGTAGAGGATGTTCACGTTTAGAAATTAAAACACCAATATGCCATCTCCCAATTAAACGAATAAACTAGGCTTAAAGCAGCTAAATCTTAATAAAATTAGTTGTTTAACTCATTTTCGGGTGAAAATATCTAAATTCACATTATTAACACGTCGATTTAGTCAATGTGATACGATCATTTAATTTGATTTAATTAACTAAAACAACGCACTTCCGAACGTAAACTTACTCCAGCGCTGTCCTTTGGAGAGTTGAGGAACTAAATATGCAATGCCAGTTTCTATAGAACAGAAAAATGTTCTAACTACAAAGGCCCTGGGTCTGACACACGTTGTCTTGTGGCTTTCCGATGGAAAAGCAAAAATTTGATTTATAAGTCAACCAAATCTAAGAAATACATTTTGACAGCTGTCAGACTTATTGCACCAAGCATGCCAACTACGCTCTTATTAGTTTGTGATGCCAACCAAATAATGGGAACGTAAAATATTCGATTCTTAAAAAATCGATATCGATTATTTACAGTTGGTAATCATTTACAGTTTGGTTTGAATAATACCGGAATAAATTAAAAACGGTTAATTTAAAACACAATATTTATCAGTTTCTTCTTATTTGTTGTTACTGCTTATTTCTAGAGGCACAGATATAAAAATTTAAGATTGAAACTAGATTCAAAATAAATTTATTCAATCCCTTTCAGTCGAACTAGTAGGGATGTTGTTGTTTATATTAATTATTACTATTTGATTTTTAATAACGCAGTCAAAATTAATGTCTCTTTCACAGTTATCCATAATCCTATGTTCTTTTTTTATCTATAAGACTTCAACGAAATTTTTTAATAGCATTGGGTGACAAACGAGCACATAGTCCATCTGATGGTAAGTGGATGCTATGGCCCATAGACATACACATTTATTCCTCAATTAAGAATCAAAATACAAATGCGGACTAAGATGGAATGCCTCGATTCCAGTAAAAAGGGTCTCCGGTTCTCTACGCTCACCATATGAAACACACCAGCATTACGTTGCTATTTTATGCTGGTATTCTTTGAGAGCGTGGTCCTGCCCTGGTTGAGTTTAGAAAGTTTTTTTTAGAAAGTTGAAACAGTCCAAAAAGGTAAAGCCGAGTCACAAAATAAGAAGACAAACACAAAATCACAAAATTACGCATAGTAAGCTCTAGAAAGCGAAACAGAAACAGAAACTTTTTTATTCAATATAGATTATGGATAATACTTATTGAAATCACTTTTTTCATTTACCCCTGGTTCGCAAAAAATACCTTTGTCCTGGGAAGAACCAGCAAGAAACCCAACCCAATTAAAAAAAAGAGCTTACAATCATGCGTGTTACAATTAACAACACAAAACAAATTAGAAATAGCTTGGTAGCGATCACCCTTCCCAGGGGTTATTATAATCCATAAATTCCTTAATATTAAAATAACCCTTTTTATACAAACCTAGTTTATTAGTTTTTGAACTTTGTGTACTTACGTCAAATTTTATATATTTTCTGGGATTTTGTTGTAAAAGCGTATACATCGCCCCAAGAATAAAGTACTGACCGTAGACTCGAGTAACTGGTACCGAAATGATGGGATATTGAAATCATGTAGTGGTTTTTTCAGCGCGGCCTTTATGAGCTTTTTTGCCTACACAAATTTACTTTGACAAAGTAATTAAAAAAATAAACTAGTTTTATTCATGATTTATGTAACTTAAGGAATGCTGAATATAAAAATTAAATTAAACAAATAACAAATTTAATAAATTAATGATTCGATTATTAGAATATTTTTACCGATAATTTAATTATTTTGCCGATTATTCGCATAACAGTGAATTTTGATAATCCAAACACTACGATAATACGATGTACATAGTGACATGTCATTGAAACGACGTCGAGTAAAAAAAGTTAATACTGGTTATTTTTTAATATTTTGCTTTGTTTGAAAAATTCAAATTTAAATTGTGATAAAATACTATACACGCTGTAATATAGTTGAAATATAGATAACTTCATAATTCTTCGGATTTATTTAAAAGGTTATTTTACATCGTGTGAGTACGCTTGTGCAAAGTTATTGCGGAATGATTAATGTGAAACGTCAAAAGGTATTTCTTAGATTTGGTTGACTATGGTTTTTGGTGAATAATGACAGGTCACCAATTTCGAGTAGAAAGGAATAGAATACATAAGTAGAAGCGAGTAGATTGAGTTAAAAGGAGTAGAATAATTTATTACGAAAATATGATTCCTTATATACAAAAATTTTATAAAATGTAAAAAATTCTTAACCAATAAAAATGCTTGCTTTAAAATAATTACAATGCTAAGTTTGCGCCTGGAAGCACGAGCGCGTATGGCCTTGCTTTTCACGCGGCCGACGGATGTATAAAACACCGTGGCTTAGTGAGAGGCATTCCATTTCTTCCGAGCACTCGAATCAAAGGGATCTGCATTCCTGCTGCGCATGTTAACATCTTCGTAAAGAAAAAATCTCAATGAAAATGCTGATAATATAATAGCCCTTTGTAGAGCTGAATTTCATATGTTTCACGAGACGTCGAGTGTAGCTACAATTTTCTTTGTAGTAGTCAAGAATTTATTCCTTTAAGTTCGCAAGGCAAGGCTGTCGTTTATATCCTGATCATGGTTTGTTCCACGTTTTGACCCACAGAAATCTAAATAATAAGGCATTAGAAGTCGTAAAAGCACGTGAACTTGTCGCCGCACATGTGACTCGTGGGCTACAAGTGCGCGAGGAGCGTTTGTTTCGTTTACCAGTGTCGTTTCGGACCAGAGACGTAAAATATTGTTTTGCAGCATATCTAACTGCGGAAATTCTTCCACAACTTGTAACTTTTCAAACAAAAGTATAAAATTCCATATAATAAAAAATAAAAATATCAATTTCTTTGCAACTTTCCGCTAAACATATAAAATGATGTGTCTTACCTGGATTGAAGCGCACCTCCCGCCCTCCCTCAATTGCATACACTAACTCCGTCACCACTAGACCAAGCACCACTACTCTCAACACCACTATTCCAGGCAAGACACACCATCGACGATAATACGACACGTGTTTCGCCTCTACACGAAGCATCCTCAGGTAATATAGACTCTACGGCGGCTGACCGCTAACGCTACGACTGTCTTCGAAAATGTAATTGTTTTCACATTTCAGTATCCATTGATTCTTAAGTTAATTCATTTCTACGAGTACGACAACTTAAAGCGGCGATTAATTTATAGTATGGGCAATAAAGAATATTGTCGCGTATGTAAATTTTCAAGAACACGGCCGTGTCATAAGTCAAGCGCGAGGCCAGTGTCCTGACACTAGTATTTTGTATCAATAATTTATTATATTTTGCTTACCTAGTCTTACTGAAATGTGAATGAAATGTGATTTTTTGTAAAATATTTATTTACACCTTCTCAATTTTTTTTCTTTCTTAATATCTTATATCGTTGATCGTTTATCAGCGATTATCTGTTTATTAGTATTTTTAAATTACTTGATAAATTTTTATTACAAGTATTATTTGTATGCAGTTTAAATATATTGTAAGGAAACCTAATTATATTGTAAGGATATTAAACTAAATTCAATTTGTACAAGCCTGGTAACTGAAAAATAACAAACAACAGAGAATCACTTACAGATACATTATACGCCTTATACATTAAGCGAAAAATACTATACAATTAATACCGAAAAGGCAACATTTAAATAAATTTTTACAATTTACAGAACAGTAAATTGGTAATATTTTAATTGAGGTGAATGTAGCCATAGTCTATTTATTTTTTATTGTTTTTGGTGTTTTTATTGTCCTTTCTCACCGCAAATAGAAGTATTGAAGAGCTTTAAGGTTTTATCTATTACAAATCTACTTATAAGAAGGTTTGTGCTTTTTTAAATAATGTGAAAATGTATGTTTTTATTAATTTAAAACGTTAATTTATCCTTAACGTTTTATTATATCCCCTTTTCTCTATAATTTTTATAAAACGTTTAAAAGCTAAAGATAAGACTAAAAGCGTCTATTACTGAGACACTTTCAATTAATTAGTTATCTCTTAGTGTGAGACTTCTGGGGGATCAACGACGCTTATTAGAAAGTTATCGATACGTGCGTTGCGCTGCACTATGTCCAAATGAGAGTGAACGCGCTATATCATTCTCTGTTTTTCGCACACGTTAATTATTGGCTCGAGTCCTAGCCCTTAACGCGATAGTTTAATCTATGTTGCGTGAATGCTAGAGATACGTATAGGCGTAATTGTGTATTTATTGTCTATTTGTGATAGCTGCAAACCGGCGACACACGTGCCGATATTGAAAGACAGTAGAAGGCCTTTCTAGTGCCTTATTATTTAGATTTCTGTGTTTTGACCGAATCGATTCTAAATTGATAGTTCCGTTCAATAAACGTTATTAAATGCTAAAATTAAAATATTCTAGCCTCGGCCAACCTTTTAACCCGCTTGAACCACCCATTCAAACATCGAGTGTTGTAGAGTTTGTTAGAGGTTTGATATATGAGTGACCCAAAAATATTTATAGTCAGCGCAACTAAATAAATAAAGCAAGCAAACTTTAATATTTATATTTTGGAATTGGTGTATATTAAAACTTAATTTATAAGAAATATGAGCAAACTTCAAAAACTACCTATTCCAACGAATTTCTTTTTTTTAAGTAAATTTTTACTTTTGGGTGGACTATGGAAAAAAGGTTAAAGTTACAGTCTATGTACGTCCCACTATTGGACACAGACCTCCTTTTATTTCTGAGAGTGTTTTAGGACACGGAATTGTTCGCCGGGCTGCCCCAATACGTGTTGGCGTACTTCACATGTTTCCAAAATATTTTTTTCTTCCTTTCAGACATGCCGGTTTTCTAGCAACGTTTTCCTTCACCGCCGAACATGAGGTAAATCATCAACTTAAAATTACAATTAACAATTTCATTTAATCTAAGGGTAAGCACCAAAACTTGCAAACTTTACAACAAAAATGAGCATGCGTCTCCCCTAAGATAAGCTTGTCGTGTAATGTAGCTATTTACATAAAAAATTTCATCTCCTATATTTCGGCCCTTAGATATCGCTTTTTATTTTTGACATTGAACCGCCCCCGGAGATAACAAATTAAATATAGGTAAGAAAAATTGATAAAATCTGTTTAGTCTTCAAGAAAAACATATAATAAATAAGCATCAATTACAGAATCTTCTCGTTTCTTCAATTTGGGTAAAATGTTTTGCATTCTGATTGCAAAGAAACCTGTAACCAGATTTTCCGTTGGAAAAGTGAATTTTCACATAAACTATGAATATTGAGTATCTGATAGTTGTAACTACATACCTGGAAATAAATTAACAATCAACTCTAGTTGACGATGATTATTTCATTCATTTTGTCAGTCATTTAACACAATAAAATTACTCATTATTGCAAAACCTTCAGCTATTACAATGAGTTTTCGGTAGTAAGCTGAGTACTTTACGAAACATGATAGTCTGGCCAACGAAAGCTGTCCAAGAAAAAAATGGCGGGAATTTGAAAAAATCGAGAGCTGTCAACCCTGGCTATACGCTGCTTAAACGGAGTTGATACAATTTATTTTTCTAGGCATATTATGCCATATTTACATCAGTTTGTCATATTAATGCTACGATCATAATAATCTTATTACGCCAGAAGTAATAAGGTTATATGACACTTTTAACTTCTGTGTGCATTAAAGTTCTCAGCTCAACCTTCCTGGCACGACATTATATCGAAAAAGTTGAAATAAAAGAGTAATTATTAAAAGCTTATGTAATGGAATGGAGACCACTGATGTGATGATACAATAAAATCAACACAAAACAGGAAAATAAAGAGGAGTTATAGTAGTTGATAATATTGAATCAAATTCATTACGTTATTCTCTGCTACTGCTACTACTCTCAACGTGTATTATGAATGGTTCAAGTGTTTTTTTCAACAAGATGATCCCTTTATTTGTACTGCTGTTCAACATGAAGTTTTTGTGTAAAATTTTCCTAGGGGTTTCACAACGTCCCATAAATCCAATTATTTTCTTAACCTCATTGTGCAGGCTTCTCGGTATTGGGCAGTGGCGAAGCCTCCATAGAAGCCGAAAAGCCCGGCTTGCCTTATCAAATTGCTCAATCAATAATATCAACTAATAAAATAACTCGAAAACTGTTTCAAACTATGTCAAATTTCCCGGTCGGGAAGATTAGTCAATTTTTACCATCCATCAATTGTAATATTCCCCTACAAGATGGAGGTGTTAAGGAAAGTATAGCTGACGTGAAGCACCGGCGCTCCGGGAAGTCTGCAGTCTTGCGAACATGTTCAAGATCGTCCCCACCATTATATTAGATTTGATAAACTGCAAATCGTCGCAAAAGCACGAGGCTATTGAAATTAAAAAACATCCAAATTTCAATAGAAAAGATGGATGGGTGCTGCCATCTGCTTGGGATCCTATAATTAACAAAATTATACGCAAACTCAAGCATACCAGTGCAAGACTTCTTGATACTATAAGCTAGTTTTGCGTAAATCGGACCCAAAATTAATATCCAAAAACTGACGGAAGCCGGACTAACTATGAGATTGGGACGTCAAACTTCTCAGTCCCCCTCGTGACCATGGGTGCTGTAAAGCACCCAAAACGCCGAGATAGTAATAAAATAAGTTGAAGTAGTAATTAAACGCGATAAAATCCGTAAATAATAGTTTTATTCAAAGATTGGTGTATTTTTATAAAAATGCTAAAAACAACAAAACATATCTTGGGCATGCCCTTTGGAGCCCTAGCTTCGCCACTGGTGTTGGTACTTGAAACTCTACTACATAAAATTCATTTATTTTGTTTCTTATAGCGAAATATTGAAATTATCCAAATTGGTAACTGTTGTTGAATGTGGCCGAGTTTCTCCAGAGTATTCCACTGTCCCTGATTTTAAGACCCTTCAATTTTAATTCTTCTTAGCGTCTTCACACTTACATCTGAAGGGAATAAATACAATAAATAATGTTACAGCATAATAATACCAATCAGAGACTTTTAAGATTTTGGTTAGTACACTCAGTCATAAAATTCAAAAATCATAGTAAATACAATACGAAGAAAGCATATTATTTAATTTAGCCGTCCATACACATGTCATTATCCTATGTATAAATACTTTAAAGTGATTGTTAAATCTATAATTTCTGAATTAACAAGAATATGTACCTGTCATTGGAGATATCTTTTCTAAATAATGTATTTAACGAGTCGAAAACTCATTTTTTTCGAGTTTTCAATTTCTTTACTGTTTCCACAATTTTAGTTTTGTCCCCTCGTTGTTAATACTTCCTGAAAAGTAGATAGGTGCACCGTAAAAATATTGCGAGTTTTTAAAAAAAGGTCTAGAAGTATCAAGATGTTTCAAAAGAAATTCAACGAATAACCTAAAAGTGAAAACTGAATCCAGTCACCGTATTCTCTCTGCAGATTTCTGGTTCAAACCATTTTTTTGCGTCTTTATATTAGTCAATCATAGTAAATATAAGCTTTCTCGTCGAACTTTTGATTGTTTTCGGCACTATTTTAAACAGAACTAACGAAAATAAGATGCACGTAAACACACAGATATTGTACGTATGTTTCTAGTTCTATTACGTAAACACAAGATGACTCAAGTACGAAACGTCAACGTGACAATTTCGACAGTCCTAAAATTTTGCAATACTAAAAGTTTAGAAATTAATTCCTGGTCAGCTTTCGTTGGCCGAACATTATTATTTATTTCAGTACCTACATGGTCATTCCATATTAGATTTTGATTTAACTATTTTTATAAGAATCCACTTTTAACAAGTAAGTAACTAGTTTTATTCGTTAATATAATAAGTGCGCACAAGTACCAACATCACACTATCTGTGCATAAAATTAATTTAGTGAAAATAAGAAAAATGGAAAATAAAACCTTTCATAGAAATTAAATTGTTTTTATAAATACTAATAATTAGTTAAATTAATATAATTGAGCACAATTTTGTACTACCAAAGTTTAAATATTGGTATCAAAATAAGTATTAAATGAAATATAATTAATTTGAAAATCGTTACAGAAGTTATTGCTAGAAATTCTTATGTGCGCTAGCATAATATTTTCATGAAGGAAAATAATATAAGATTATTTTATATCTTTGTGCGACCGAAGTTAATTATTAGTTACGCATTTGGCACAGAATAAATAATAGTACTACGTACAGAAGTTGCACTCCTTTGATATTGGGTGCGTTTGGCAGAAAAAAGCGCTAGCAAGCGCTTGTAAGCAAAATGGCGATCGTAAGCGGTAAGCGCTGTCAAATCGTAAGTAGCTATTTTCTTCTAGGACACGATGTTAGTTTTAACCGGGGAACCTAACATAATTTAAATATATGTTTGTAAACTATTCATATTAAAAACTTACCAATCATGAATTTTTAATAACATGTATATGTCTATTCATGTCATTATATTACTTAAAGCTAATATTGCACAAAACAACTTATAAACTCTGCTTCAAAACAAACAAATTAAATAAGCAAAATGGCGGATTGTGTCAGCGCTACTGAAGTAGCAATCGTGTCCTGGCCGAAAACTATTTTAGCGCTTATAAGCGCTTGCTAGCGCTTTTTTCTGCCAAACGCACCCATTGACTGCTTGCTGACGTTTAGTAGCCTACATAATTATTATCAATTAGATAAATCGCTCACGCAAGCTAAATAAAACTTTATCGCTGCGTGCGACTTGACTTTATATCTGTGCGTGACACGATTTTACATCTGCGTGCGTCGCGACTTTACATCTTTTAATTTTCCTACGTCATGGCGGACTTTCCGTTGTTACTGAGGGCTGTCAAAAAAAGAGTAAAAAAATAAAATGCGAAATGTTAATTAAGCTATTTAGGTGAAGTACCTATTCTGACTATGGTCGACTGACTACATTTTCGCACCTATGCGAGTTCTACGATACCCAACGCATGCAACTTGCTAGGAAGAAACAGGTAGATAGTGTAAACAACAAATAAACCTGAAATACGATTCCTAACAGAAATGTGATCGTATTCTACTTAGTTAAAATCATGTTACTAAACAAAGTTTTAATTTTAGTATTTTGTGTTATCATAACTTAAAATATTTAATTACCAAAAGTATAAGTATGTAAGTATATACTTGGATAATAAAGTAAATTTCTACTAAGTTTTGTAATAAAGTAATTCGGTATTGTTATTTTTTTAGGATTACGGTGACAAACGAGCACACAGTCCACCTGGTGGTAAGTGGATGCTGTGGCCCATAGACATTTACATTTAACTTCGATTAAGGATTAAAATGCAGATGCGTTATCACACTTGAGGACTAAAATGGAATGCCTCGATTCCAGTAAAACGGGTCTCTGGTTCTCTACACTCACCATACGAAACACAGCAACATTAAATAAAATTAAATTTACGGATTTTATCGCGTTTATTTCACTACTTTTACTTATTTTTAATTCCCGACGTTTCGGGTGCTTTACAGCAACCATGGTCACGGGGGGGGGGGGGGGACTGAGATGTTTGACGCCCCAATGTCATAGTTAGTCCGGCTACCTTCAGTTTTTGAATTTGAAGCTGCAGCATAGCTCTACCACGTATTGGCAGCAGAGCGTATTTACGATCCACGGACCTCTGTGAGATATGGGCCCAGCAGAGCGCTTCCGCTGCGCTACTTCTGTAGATAAATTATTACATAATTCTTTTTGCTGTAAGTACCTATCTATCAAAAAAAAAATTACCATCCATAACTGTCTACTAAAATCCTTCGGTAACTTAAATAATGATATACCCGAAACTTTTTGTTGGTCTCAAATAAGATTTATCCTATACCTTTAAACGAGCAATCCTTGTATATGCATAATCGGAATCTCGAAAACGGCTCCAACGATTTTCATAAAATTTTGTGTCCAGGGAGTTTCGGGGGCAATAAATCGATCTAGCTAGGATTTATTTTTAGAAAAAGTCTTTTTGTCCGTGTTTTCAGGCAATGAAAAACTGCTACAATATAAGTTGTGTTAATGATCGTAATAGCTCAAGTGGATATCGAGCGGTCGCGAAATCGTAATGCCTTGGTTCGCGTCCTGTCTTCGGTTCGACTTTTTTTCCCTTTTTTTCAAGTTCCCTTCTTTTGTGAGAAAATCTATTATTTCGAGCCCTTTTTTTAGTATTTTTTAAAAATACGAAAATTTCAATTAAACTAATTGCATAATTTTTTTTAATTAAATCCGAGCAAAGCTCGGTCATCCAGGTTCTATATATTATGAATATAATAATTTTTTAAGTTACATTACAAACTTTTTCAAACTATTTTGTCCTACAATTACGGTTCATAAAAGATAGCTTGATCTCTGCGACAGCTGTCAGTAAAAATCACGCCTATGAAGTCTTGAATTTCTTAGTAGTACAGACGGTACCTGTCAATGTCATACTTTATGGGCATGCACTAACTAGGTCGGCATGCCCGTAAAGTATGACATTGACAGGTACTGTCTGTACTACTAAGAAATTCAGGAATTCATAGGCGTGATTTTACTGACAGCTGTACTATAAATATACTAAACACTAAACAAAAACTATTTATAAAAAAACTATTAAGGGGAAATATAATGTCAAATGGCTTAACAAGATCCTTCGTTATGCCGAAAATATTGCAGCATTAATTTTGAAATAAATATATGGTAAAGTTGAGGATTAATGTTAGTGATTATGTTAGACGAAAACACGATTTCGTAAAATTTTCTCGATAGAAAAAAAATCCAAAGTTACCTCCAAAATAAACAATAAACCGCTGTTATTCATAAAATACTTTAAATAAGATCATGAAACTTTGCATACTAACTGAACTAACTATAAAGCAGTGCTTATGTTATTTACTTTTTTTAAAATACCATTATTTTCACTGTAAAAAGAAATTACCTAAACTATCGGCATCTTGAGCTTGAATTCTGTCGCCCCGTTAGTATCGCTTAGGCTTTTGAAGGGAGAAGTTGTGTCGCTTACGATCAGAGTATACATTACGCAACAGTACGACGTAAAATTAAAATGGGAAATAACCGTAATAAAAATAAGAAGCGGCTGGCTTGGCGTTAAGAAACAGGCATAAATATGATAAATCTAATAAAATAAGTGTCTAACGACCTTTCTACTTACAGTATTAGTGATTACAAACATATCGGTACATAGCATACGACGCGCGGGGAAGTGGGGGCGAAATTAGAATTTGAGCTGACTTACTCTACCCTCTTAACGTACAACAGCGTTAAAAAACTTTAACATTCCATCGCCTACAACGCGCTAGCCCCGACTACGTATGAAGCCCGGCTCAGTGCACCTCGCGATTGTAGGTAATTATTTCATGCAGGTATAGTGCCACCAACTTATCTGTTCAGGTGGACAAAATTGGAACTAAGGCCGCCATTTTGTAAATGACATTTTTATAAAATATAAATAATATATATAATAACACTAATTCTCACTAATTTTAATATATTAACACGAAATTTGTTTTATTTTATATTATGTGTACCTAATGAATATGTAGTCACCTATTTCCTTGGCGAATTTCTTAAATGGCAATAGTAAGCACTCCACTAGCGACTCTGTAAACTGAACAGATAAGTTGGTGGCACTATAGCATGGGTGACAGAGGCCTGCCAGTGCCATTGGTCTGTTTATTATGGCATTACCAAAAGGTTATATACATAGATCATATTTCATCACGGATATAAAATATTTATTTCAAGTACGTTTGTGATTTTATAACTCCTTTTGTTCCATTTCGCTTGTGGATATGGAGTATTAATTGTATTTATGGTTTAGCTCTTCAAATGTTTATATTGGCAAGAGGAAGGCGAAAGTAGTTTTGCAGTTGGCAGCACAGTAACAATTTCAGATGCTAGTGTATACACAGTAATCTATGGTCAGATGTCAGTTTCAGTTTACTGGACGGGTCTGTCAAAGTAGGCAGCTGTTTACGTTTTGTATCGTTATTTTGCGATCGTTTTGCACAACTTTTGTTATATCGTATTATTTTTATTCTAACCATTTTACTTCTTCTATATTGGTGAAATATAATTGTGTTTCTTATTGATTTCTTTAAACCATGTCAGATGTCAAGAGGTGAATAAATCAAGTGTTTGTGTATAACGTGTGAGTGACAGTTTTTATATTGTTTGGGATTCGTACGATAAACATATCGGTGAGTATTTCCTTTTTTTGTACGTCCTTTGAACAGTAAAAAACATTCTTTGAAGTATGAATCATTAGCTGTTTTAGTTGTTTAAATATTATAGTTTTGTAACTATTTGCCTTCATTGATGCTACGTGATTGCATGTTCATAGTTGCAATTTTGTAGATTATGTATGATAAAATGAAAGAAATTAATTATACGTGGCGCATTTGAATAATTTTAGCAATTAGGTATGGCGTTTTGCAAATTTGGCGCGGCGTATGCTCCGGGTCCTTACACACAGGCCCAGTATGCTACGCGGCGAAAGTTGTTTGCTCTTGATATCGAGGAAGTATTGCTTGAATAACGCGAGCTAGTGGTATTTTTTAAGTATATTGAATGTAGGCTTTACGATTTGATTTTTTCGATTATAAGGTTTTTCTATGAAGTATTACTTAGTAAGTGAGTTTTAAAGTTGAAAGTGAACTTGCTAAGTGAAAGTTTAGTTACTCAACCTTCAATGTGGCTGTTATCTTTACTTAGTCTTTCAAATAGTTAAAAGCAAATGTAAAAATTAAAACTGAAAGACTGTATACCCATCACAGTCTCAATGTAAAAACAATAAATTCTCATCTCTTCCTTAAATCACAACATGTAAACATTAAATATAACAATAGCTGATTCTTATTTGTTGTTTTTATATGAATGATCAATAAATTATTGCTGAAAAATGTATGGGTAGGTTTCCATACATAAATATAAATAAAATTTATCCCATAACATGCTTTGATATGCATTTAAAAGAAGTTAATATTTTTGTTTTAACCTGGTATGGGCCAAAAATGTGTCCAATAAATCATAAGTTCACAAGCAATAGGTTCATTTTTTTCTTTCGCTTAAGTATACAAAATTATTAAGGAGAAATATAATCTCAAATGGCTTAGTAAGATCCTTCGTTATGCCGAAAATATTACAGCATTAATTTTGAAATAAATATATGGTAAAGTTGAGCATTAATGTTAAGGATTATGTTAGACGAAAACACGATTTCGTAAAATTTTCTCGATAGAAAAAAATCCAAAGTTACCTCCAAAATAAAATATAAACCGCTGTTATTCATAAAATACTTTAAATAAGATCATGAAACTTTGCATAATAACTGAACTAACTATAAAGCAGTGCTTATGTTATTTACTTTTTTTAAAATACTATTATTTTCACAGTAAAAAGAAATTACCTAAACTATCGGCACGTAAGCTTGATTCTTGTCGCCCCATTAGTATCGCTCCGGCTTTTGAAGGGAGAAGTTGTGTCGCTTACGATCAGAATACACATTACGCAACTGGACGACGTAAAATTAAAATGGGAAATAACCGTTATAAAAATAAGTAGCGACTGGTTTGGCGTTAAGAAACAGGCATAAATATGATAAACCTAATGAAATAAGTATCTAATGACCTATCTACTAACAGTATTAGTGATTACAAACATGTCGGTACATAGCATACGACGCGCGGGCAAGTGGCGACGGAATTAGAATTTGAGCTGACTTACTATATCCCCTTAACTGTTGTGTTTATGCATGACCTACTTTGGAAATGCAAGACTGAAAATTGAGTAAATGCATGGTACTTATTTCATTTAACCCCAGATTAATAAACACACTACAATATTACACTATTAATAAACATTTGTCTCTCAGATGAATATATTTGTATTGATAATTTTTAAATTTTGTAGTATAAGGTATTATTAAATATATTTATAATTGTAAATGTTGTTTATGAATTATTACTAAAATAAAATATAAGTAAATAAATAAAATCAAAGTTAGGAAACAATGAAAGTAGAAAATGCCATTTAATTATTTTTTCCTTCCCGATAATAACTAATAAAAAACTGTTGTTGCCAATCTGTCTGCCAAATGTGGCAACAATGGCAAAATTCTTCCCTTATATGGCAATCTATGGCAGAGGTCTATGTTCAGCTGTGGACTTTTATAGGCTGTTATAGATGGATGTATATCACATGGCAGGTGTTATGAAAAAGAAAGCATGGCAACTATTCCATGTATTTCCCTTATGAGGTAATCTATGGGGTTGCCGATAGCCATCCAATGTTGTTTCAAATTATAACAAGTTGTTTCATGTTCATTAAAAATAACTGTGGATGTACTTTAAAAATATTCCGATGTATATTCACAGTGCCTATAAGTCTGTGCAGTCAATGTGCAGCTCTATGTAACATAAAAAATGTGTGGTCTAAAATGTTTTCTTCATTACATTGCAGATTCCAAGTAGCATATTAAACTAATGATATGGATTATCTCAATTGAAAACCCCATATAAAAAAATGGGTTCACATTTACTTGACAGCACTCTGACTATATTTTTTATTGATCAGAGATTGAAATGCCTAATATATTACATTTTTCCTTTCTTGATAGTACATCCTGGTATCCTGGTATTTCCCTAAATTACATCCTATCCTTATGATCACAGGATGTGATGGATCCAGTTACACGGTTTTATTTGCCTTTCAAATGTTATTTCATAACAGTACATACAATATACTAACACACAATAATATGATATCCACATTCCATATGCACAGCTCTTTACATCAGATAACCATATAATGTGTAGTTTGTCAAGTAAAGTATTGAGGTCATTGCAACATAATACCAACATTGTAAACACTTTCACTTTGTTAAGCTTATCACTTAACATCAAATATACCCCTGTTTAAAAATGAATGATTCCTTTTTATTGAAAACTATTTATATATCACGTCACATGTATGCAAAGATCGTCTATAAGTTTTTTCGGTATATCTTTTTTTTTCAGATTTAAGTCAGAATCTTTTAAAGCAAAGAAATAAGTAAAATTTAGATACATGATTGGATATTGAAATTTTTATTTACTTAAATTTTTTTGCATTAACTAGTAATCTGCCCTGAACTAAACCTAACTCTAAGGACCCATTCAAACACAGAAAAAATTTTATCAATTGCGGTCAAGATCTAACTACAGATAAGTTGATTTCTTACATTTGTAACATACAAATTTATTTCACATTAACGAGCAATTGAAAAGTCATTGGAGTTGAAGGCATGATGACATATCAAGCTACCCATATCAGATCCCGCCTATTCACTATTGACTATATTTTTATAGTAATATGACAAACAGTACCGCGTGGGACCAACTTTTACCGGAAGTAGTTTGATTTGTCGTTGTGCATACTCATGATATCTTAAGCAGTTGAAGTTACTTCATTTAATACGTCGACATTCAGAAAATTATTCCCGGTTATCCTGGGGCATATCCATATTGGCATTATTCAAGTTCATTGACACAAAACAGCACAACCTGATAAAGAATAAAGTTTATTTTACTTTAGTTTACTTTACCTTCCTACTCCAAAGATTTAAATAGTTAGATGCGCCTTCACCTTGAAAAACTGTTGCATTATTTTTGAATTTGTGCCTTTGCAAGACACACTAATGCAATAGTGTCATCTCTTATTATCTTACGGAAATTGTGTATACTACTTTCTCTGTCTATCATGGCATTTCCATCCCTTTATGTCTATTTATAGATGATCCCTTTGTAAACCGCTTCCTTGGTAGGGTGGTTAGATAACTAAATTGATTATTAGAAAGAAGAATAAAGTTTATTTTACTTTAGTTTACTTTTACCTTCCTACTCCAAAGATTTAAATAGTTAGATGCGCCTTCACCTTGAAAAACTGTTGATGCAATAGTGTCATCTCTTATTGTCTTACGGAAATTGTGTATACTACTTTCTCTGTCTATCACGGCATTTCCGTCGCTTTATGTCTATTTATAGATGATCCCTTTGTAAACCCCTTCCTTGGTACAGTGGTTAGATAACTAAATTGGTTATTAGAAGAGTACTGAAACAATAGTGTCATCTCTTATTATCTTACGGAAATTTTGTATACTACTTTCTCAACACACGGTTTCCGTTTGCCTGTAATCATTTCGTGGTATTTTCTGACATCGGAATAAAATAAATTCAGTATTTAAGAAAATATAGATACTTATGAGTAAAATGTTACACCTTGAGCTTTATTTGTGTCTCTAAAATTATTATTGCACATTCGAAAGGCACACTATGGCATTCTGAGAGTTTTTTTTTGGTGAAATCAGCGCGTTAGGTTCAATGTGCAACATCTGGCTGTCACTGGGCACAAATGAGCACCGATTGCAAATGAGCTTGCAAATTAGTGAGCTCACTCATTTGAGAATAAACATATTTAGCAGTGGTCACACTATGGTAAGGGCGCATCTAACTATTTAAAGCTTTGACCTACTCATATTTTCTTTGCTACCTAAATTGTATTTATTATATATATTCGTATTTTATTAGAAAACATTTTTTTTAACAAACAGTAAAAAGTAATAAAATAAAAGCTACATAATAAGTGCGCCTCCAGCTGTACCGATATTATCTTAGTTAACAAACTATACTTAAAAGGGCTATTAAAGCTACTGATATTTTTATTTTTAATTTACGTTATTTTTCAATGAGTACTCTGGCTCATTTTTTCACAATTTTAATTTTGGATTACCATTAAGTTTTGTCATTATAATAGACTTTTTATTAGTGTTTCTTTTGAGGGATGTGATGAGAAACATGCGAATTTATTTTGAAATGCCTACAGTTGCCCTGCTGATTGATGGAAGACGCACTGGCAAGTTTCACACAGTATCAGAAGATAGCAAAAAATACCATCTAAAATTACTGAACCAATATTTCACATACTGGTTCCAGCTTGGTGGTAATCGTGTTTACAAACCAGAGGGTATACTTTGGGTAAATCAATAATAATAATAGGAGGTATTTCTTAGAATTAATTCCTGAGAACGCTTCAAAGGATCAGTTGGGTGCATCTCTCAGGCATGAACTGTATCAGATATTGGGCCTTAGAGAGATATTTTTAGTGTGTTCTTTTCTTGAATGAATCTTTTACGTTCCTACAAACTGTGCAAAGATGACTCTTTTTTATCAGAAAACTTTGCGGATGCGCAGACAACAACTCACTGAAGTTGCGTCGTAATTGAATGAATGGTTTAGTAATTCATAGAAGACGAACAAACAACATGTCAGAGACATGCCCCACGCTGTCTCCGAATACCAGCTTGAAACATCTGAATAATGGTAATGAGTGTAGAATTGGAGATGCATTTTATTAGTAACGAAACAATCCATCTTAGTCTTCAGGGGAGAACGCATCTTGGTTTAGTTTAGTTTAGTTTACGACGGGCTGTTTTCAGCAACTCCACGTCTAAGCGCGTATTTTGCGTGTGGGCAGGAATAATATGGTTATTCGAGCCATGATATCTCCCCGAAGAAGCTCAGCAGTCCCTTGATGTTGCAAGCAACTTCGGGGAGCGATCCCGGCGTGCCGAGATGTTTAGCCCTGTATGAAGCGACTACTGGACATGTCAGCAACACGTGAGCCGCCGTTTATCAGTAACACCTATGGTGGACAAATGTTTGTTAAAAGAGCCATGTCCTGTGATAGCACTTGTTACTATCCTGATCTGTGGCATGTTCAGACTCATTAGAGCCTTGGTTAGATGACTTTTTATTTCAGGTAGGGCCTCCCTAGCTTGTCTACAGTCTACAAAATTTTTCCAGAGCTGAGCATGTAAGTTATTGAAGTATCTACATGCCAGTGAACGAACGTAGCCAAAGGGGATTGGTATTATTGGTTCCGGCCCTACAGTTGTGCTAGGGCCAATCCCCTTCTGGCCAGTTCATCTGCTGCATCATTGCATCTAGATCCACTGTGTCCCTTGTTCCATTGCAAAGTCACATTGTTGTGCTCACATACCTCATTCAATCGTTGATGGCACTCATATATCAGTCCCGAGTTTGTCACATTGCAACTCAGAGCTTGTAGTACCGCCATACTGTCGGTCAGTATTCCAATGGAGAAGTCTTTCACCTTCCTAGCATCTATTGCTATGGCCGCTTGGATGATACCCATGCATTCAGACTGGAAGACTGTTTTGTGGGTACCCAGCGGTGTGCATATGTGGATATTAAGGTCTTTAGAGATAGCCCCAGACCCCACACCTTCATTTGTCTTAGAGCCATCCGTGAAAACTTTGAGCTCTCTTGGACCCAATCCACCCAGATCGTCAGTTTTCTTCAATTGTATCCTGTACTTCTTATCGAATACAAATTGTTTTGGGATCCTATCATACTTTGCTTGTAAGATAGGAATATTTGAGTAAATTCTATCGATTGTATCTGTATGGGGGCTCTACTCTTACTTAAAAGATTTATGGTCTTGAGTCTAATGGCAGCTAAAGTTGCTTCTTGTTGTATATGTAGATGAAGCGGTGTTAGCTCCAGCATAGCCTCCAAAGCTGCTGTTGGTGTAGTCCTTATGCAGCCCGTGGCAGCCATACAAGCTAATCTCTGGTAACGCTGAAGCTTTTGTATAGTGGTGGCTTCATTGATTTTGGTCCACCATACTGGAGAGCCGTATGTGATCATGGGCCGAATTACAGTTTTGTACAGCCACAGTATAATTTTTGGCGTTAAACCCCATCGTTTGCCAATCATGTTTCTGCATTGCCAGAAAGTTAAACTAGCTTTGCTGATTTTGTTTTCTATGTGTTTGTTCCAGTTAAGTTTACTGTCCAGGTAAGACCTAGGTATTTTACCTCGGAGGAAAGCTTTTTTGAGCACAAAGAGTTTTGTGCTCAAAAAACTTGGAAGGTGATACCTAGTTGTTCAGCATTCGTTTTTCTGTGAACATTACTATAACCGTTTTATTTGGATTAACGGTTAGGTCATATTCCCTGCACCATCTCTCCACAATATGGAGAGCCGCTTGGGTGAGGTCGCACATATGCTTGCTGTCTTACCAGAGTCCGGTATTGTGAGATCATCTGCATAACCGACTATGTAGAAATGGTTAGCGTTTAATTTTTTTTTTGAGAACGCATCTGCATTTTGATTCTAATTGACAATGATATTTAATCGAAGATATGTGGTATATCAGATTGGGTAGCAGCACCCACTTACCATCAGGTAAACGATGTGCTCACCTTTCACCCTTACCTATTCTATAAAAAAAAAAAACAAAGAAATATTTTTTTATCTGAAACCACCATGGCCGCCACATATCAATTCATTAAAATTTAACTATAATCCGATGAGTTTTATGTCAACACATGCATGAAAATTAAACAAATTATATAAAATACATACTAGGTATTTCATTTTTATATATTAAAGTAATGACTTCTATAAATAAAATTGTTATGGGAATGATTTTTATTGAGTTGGCAACACTGTTATTAAAATTCGGTTGGTATTACCATTCCCATTGGTAATAAAAAGACAAAGGATAATTGTATTCGCCTCTTGCCATTTATTCTTTTTATTACCCTTGTATTATCTCCCACACTATTCATCTTATAAAAATAGTTTATAATTAATCTCAGTTTAAAGTCTGCTTCTTTAAGGAAGTCCCATGGAAAATATGACTCACACTGAATTGTAATGCTGCTCTCCGTCACTTAGATGCAAAAAACTATAAGTAATTTTTCCATTGTTTATCTAGATCTAGACTGTGCCAAGGAGTTTTCTGTTAGGGTACCGAAGTGCCCCGCACAATAAGAGGGGTGATAGCAGAAATCTACATAGATCATGAATTGGTATTTTTACTATCAAAACTTCTCATAGTAAAAATACCGTTACATGCTCTCTTCATGGACTCATCAGTTTATAACAATCCTCCAATGAACATGGAAGGAATATTTGGCGTAATCGTCACGCTAGATATGACAATGGCAGTAGCAGACGTCTTGCAACTCTCTCCTGCTTCCTGTTGTCGGGCTTCTTTTATACGAGATCGGAATCTTTAAAATAGTTTTTTTATTAGATATTTCCAGTACTCGCTACTTACGAAATACGAAAACTAAAAGCAAATAGCGAAAGGCTATGATAGATTCTCTTAAGCACATGATATTGTTTTAAAATAATTTTAATGGACATACATTTCTGTAATCAACTGGGTTCTGTTTCCCGATAAGTAATAATCCATATGGTTTCAGTAAAATTAATCTCGAATGCGTAATAGCTAGCTCATTTGGAAATAAATCCGCCTATCAGTTATGGGATTGTGAATTTTAGATTTGCGAATTTGAGTATGAATAATTGATGGCCAGTATGACAATGTAAGCCTGCACTTTAAATGTACAATTGTACTAGGCTGATATGAATAAGTTGGAATATTCAAATGGATTGTTAACAAGTATGTTTTTTCTTAATTCCAATCCATCATTCCATCCTTTGGGAGAGGATTACATAACGCTGGCTGGAAACTATGAAATAGCTTAAAGGTGTGAGGAGGAGTTCAGGAGGAAAAAGAGTAGGTACTGTTACCACCAATTCACTTGTTAAGCGTGACGATCTTGGCGAATACTTTTTGTTACATGGAGAAATGCCTACGCATACTCGCGTCGTAGATGCAACAGGTATCTCCTTTGCCGCAAATTGGGAGACACGGGAATACCTTTGTACAAAAATCGCAGCATCAGTGCCAGCGGGTGAGAATCTCTCGCCTCATTCTTCTCCTTAAGCAAGCAAGGTGCAACGGATAATAGGCTCGCCTACCGACACGGTCTCAATATACTAGTACTCCTAATGGGAGGGACCCGTGATAAGATTATGTATTTAAATCATAGAATAAAAGAATGAAATTTAATATTTAATTATTAATAAATTATCAATGAACAAATTGCTTATATGTAAATATCGAATATTTACATTTTATACAGTAGCAAAGTTACGTATAAAAATAAGTCAACACAAGAGAACTTTTTAGAAGAGACTCTTTTATGCAAAGGAATCGGGTCGGATGCACATCATTAATAAAAAAAAACTGTGTCGTATGTAATAATTAAAACATTCTATTGTTGCACTTAATTAGAACGGGTCGCATTCATTCTATAATGTTGTGTCACTTGGAATTACGTATGTATGTATGTGAATGGGTTTTATTTTGTTATTGACCTATATTTAACATTTGTACACTGTAGTAGTTAGTAGATAATAGAAAAATGCTCTTGATGGCTAATTTCACGTCTTTACGTAAAAGAGTATTTAGAATTTAGAACTTTCGGTTTATATAAATCGATTATAATTAATAGTTACCTCACATTTAGTAGTTATTTTGATGGAATATCCGAAAGTTTTTATTTAACCTTGCAAATTTTCGGGTTCAAACTGCTAACACTATTTTTAAAAGAATGTTTCGTTTGTTTTCGTACGGTAATTGATAATGTTGATATTTATGTCCGATACAATTTCAAATCTCATTTCTGAATAAGTAAGTTTTGATTTAAATGTGTTATGTAAAAATTTTATTTAAAGAAAATCGGACTTAGCAAATGGGTACTTGATAGTGAGGGTAAAACAAAATGTTCCACACAATCATTTCATTATTGAATAACATATTCCGAACATGATAACTAAAAATACCCTTTGTCAATAACAAATGCATCCATGCTATCTGTCAAGTAAAATGTACAGTCAGCGTCACAAGAAAATTCATTTAACGTCGGTTAGTATACTCAAGTTGTTATAAGGAAGAAGGACCCAAAGCAACACAGTTTTCACTTTACGATGTCTACGGTTTTTTGGGCTGATTAAAAGTATGGAGTGTAGAAGTAAGGAGCGTAGACTGTGTATTAAAAAGTGTCCATGAAAACCATTAAATAAGGGTGGCGCCACTATAGCTACGGGCTAAATTTTAAAGAACGTGCCGAAAAATATTAGTGGGATAGACGATTTTTTTGAGGTTATATTTATTAAATAAAATTATTTTAGATTTTAGAGCTACTGAACAGTTTAGCAGCACACTTCAAACCGTCGACAACTGCTAAGTTCATTTTATCCCAGTAGCTACTCCAGCGCTGTAGTGGAGAGTTGTTGACAGTTTTTGAACTGTTATTTACTGCTTACAGATGGCCACTTTTTCAACTATTCTACTATGGGAGTTGGTACTCCTTACTTCTACACGCCATAAGTAAAAGGAATGCTCTTGTATATTCGTGCCAGTGTTTACATACTCATAATTATTCACTTGATTCGTGACCTTTTAAACTTTTCTTATAAAATAATTAATAATTAAAATAAATATTTTTATGAGTCCTATGTATATCAAGTAGACGTAAAGTCGTAGAAACGAGACGCACGTTATCCATGCTTAAAAGATCTACGTTGAATGAATACAGCATAGATTACTGTATATATACTAGAGATAGATGTGCGACTCAAGTTTAATTTTAGTTAAAGTTCTTGTTTTGCCTAATAGATGGCGTTAAAATATTGGTGCTTTGGGCTCGCCCTTTTTTTTTTGCACTTTAATATTTTTATTTTATATACAACCACTAATTACATTGCGCAAGTGCTACAATGTAATTAATAGTTGTTTATGTTTCTCGTGGCAATTGTAAGTTCCTATACCAAAAAATAAAAAAAACAGGTTATTTTTAAAACGTTTATTGTTTAAAAATTCTTTGCTTAGTTATTGAATAACATTAGATGTGTTAAATTTAACAGTATTTGCACAATATCAATTGATTTCTTTATACAATGTCCCTACTAGTTAGTAAATATCTTATATTACAGAGAATAGAACATTTTTTTAAATTAAATATAGATTATTACATAATACTTATTGGAAATCGTGTTTTATTTACCACCGATACCAATGTCCTGGGAAGAACCAACAAGAAACCCAGCGTGACTTTTTTTAAACATATTTCACTTTACAATATCATTTTTTAAATAAATTTTAATAGTACATACAAGCATGATTGCGATCACCTCATACCCAGGAGTTATTTTATGTATTCCTTGATATTATAATAACACTTTTTGTACATTTTTCCTTTAATAAAACATTTCAAATTGTTAATTGACAAATTTTGAACATTTTCTGAAATTTTGTTGTGAAAGCGTATAATACATTGCCCCATAAAGCACTACTGACTCAGTGGATTCTAGTAACTGGTATTACAAGCTTATGTTTGTTCCTAGTGTTTAAAGTTTGAACATCTTTATTCTTATAAAAGCTATTTATAACACTTTTTGTACATTTTTCCTTTCATAAAACATTTCAAGTTGTTAATTGACAAATTTTGTACATTTTCTGCAATTTTGTTGTAAAAGCGTATAACACATTGCCCCCATAAAAGCACTACTGACTCAGTGGATTCTAGTAACTGGTATTACAAGCCTATTTTTGGTCCTAGTGTTTAAAGTTTGAACATCTTTATTCTTATGAAAGCTATTTATAACACTTTTTGTACATTTTTCCTTTAATAAAACATTTCAAGTTGTTAATTGACAATTTTTGTACATTTTCTGCAATTTTGTTGTAAAAGCGTATAATACATTGCCCTATAAAGCACTACTGACTCATTGGATTCTAGTAACTGGTATTACAAGCCTATTTTTGTTCCTAGTGTTTAAAGTTTGAACATCTTTATTCTTATGAAAGCTATTTATAACAGTTTTGTACATTTTTCCTTTAATAAAACATTTTTGTTAATTGACAAATTTTGTACTTTTTCTGAAATTTTGTTGTAAAAGCGTATAATACATTGTCCCATAACAGAACTACTGACTCAGTGGATTCTAGTAATTGGTATTACAAGTTTATGTTTGTTCCTGGTGTTTTCTTTATTCTTATGAAAGCTATTTATGTTTTTATGTACGTACATATTATATTACATTTTCATAAATATATTGCTATGCCAAAGTTAATGTGTTTATTTCTTTAAATTTTTTAAAAGGCTCCTTAAAATTTAAGATAAAAATTGACCGTGCGGCTCTCTTTTATAATCAAAATATGGCTTCAATATCAGTCACATGACCCCAATATTAATACAGGGAAACAGTGGTATCATCCACAAGACTCAACTCCTTCCCATTTAAGAGCACATTGGTAATTGAATCCTCTCCAAAGGTTTGCTCCTCTTCCATAATTTTATGAATTAGTATTTAAAATTAATTAATTTAATAAAAAAGATACATTTTGGAGCAGCATTATTAATCTTTAAAATGTGAACTTGATAATGTTATCATACTTTAGTAACATAACAAATCTTTTTAAATGTGTGTAATAACCACAATTTTAAAAAATACAAATAATTTACAAAAGTGACTTTCTTATGCCCACTTTACCATTGTTTTACATGTGTAATCATTATATTTTTTTATTACAAAACGAGCATTTTATATATTATAACATACTCATACATTATACGACTTTATAAACTATTTGCGAAATTATAATCAATCTAATAAATTGGGGAATTCTGATAGTCAAAAATAGCCAAAGTTTTATTCTACACCCACGAATTCCTGAATATGCAGTTAGTACAAGTAAAACATGAATGTCGTGGAAGATGATAAAACTTTGAAGACAAATTGTTTAGGAATTTCAATAAAAAGAAAAAAGCCTTACAAGATATATATATTTTTAAGGAAATTGTTCACTTTGTCCTCAAGACGGACATTAAAAATGTCCTTAAATAAATACTAATTAAACCAGGTATAAACTTAATTATATTTAGGCAAATGAAAGAACAAAGCTTCAAAGCAGATTGCTTGTGTTTCTTAATGTTTGATGAGATGCTAGTGTTCTAAACTACATTACAATACAACTGTCATAGGTTCCGAAGACTGAGGATGTTAAGAGTGAGAATATAACCATAAACATGTTTTGGTTTGACGATAAAGGAGATAAAGCTCATATTAAGCTATCAATTTGTTATAGATTTTTGCAAAAATGCTACGATGGCAGTAATTAAAAAATATATATAATAAAAGATTTATAACAAACATGATTGAATGTTGTCTATGATTACATATACATAACATACATAAACACCCACGCCTGTCACCCAGAGGGGTAGGCAGAGACTACAGACTTCCATTTGGCACGATCCTGACACACCTCTCTTGCCTCCTTCACATCCATACACCTACGCATACATGCTCGTCGGTTAAGGGTACTCCTAATTTGGCCCGTTTTCAATAAATCGCCAATTTGGTCGATAAATTTTCGCCTAGGACGTCCCTTTCCGACTCTGCCATTCACTTCTGCATCATAAATTTTCTTTGTCACTCTTTCCTCATTCATTCTTTCCACATGACCAAACCACCGAATCATTCCTTTCTTAATCCTGGTCACCACATCATCTTGCAAACCACACTCTTCTCTTATTACACAATTCCTTACCCTGTCATTCAGATTCAGCCCTAACATACTCCTTAACGACCGCATTTCTACTGCGTTTATTCTACTCTTCGTCTAACCTTCGTCTTACTTGCGTTCACTTTCATACCCCTTTCTTTTAATGATCCGTTTATTAATGTAACCATCATTTGCAACTCTGCCGCCGACGACGCAAGAATAACTTGATAATCGGCGTACAAAAGGCATTTGACGGTTAACTCACCCATTCTTAATCCGCATTCTTCAACTTTCAAATTTTGCAAACAACTGTCCATAAATAGGTTGAACAGCCACGGGGAAGCCACACAGCCCTGTCTGACACCCTTATGGATATCAAACCAGTCCGAGTAGACCCCGTTGATCCTAACACAAGCACTAGAGTCCCTATAAAGAGACTCCAATGCCCGTATCAAGCCAGCGCTCAACCCAAATGAGTTCAGTGTTTGCCATAGCAAATCCCTATCCACTCTGTCATAGGCCTTTTCCAAGTCCATGAACGCACAAAAAACCTTCTGGTTTTTGGCCAGAAACTTCTCCGCGATCATGCGCATGGAAAAGACTTGATCTGTACATCCCATTCCCTTTCTAAATCCCTCTATGATTAATTTACAATTAATACCAAAGTAAGCAATAATTAAGTTAATAGGACAAAAAACAGCAAGAATGCTTTTGAAATTTAAAATTAGAAATAATTCTCTTTGTTTGATCCTACACTTATCGAAAGGGGAAATTTTATTTGAAAATAATTAAGATTTATACGTATGACATAGTAGACTGCTAAATGGGAGCATTTAAAATTAACTACTACTTTTAGATATTGATGCGGGAGAAAATGAACTACTGGATGATGGATAAGTAAGCTGACAGATACCTCAGTGTAACTTGATAAAACACCTAAAATTAAGAGTAAAGTACGAAATTTAACCAACGTGTATTAGTAATAGTGTAATAGTAGGTGGTATTAGACTTTGCGCAAATAAGTTTTTACAACTAAAACATATTACTAACCCCAAGAGAGCAAAGATACTGCAGATATGACTGACTGCCTGAAGTTAGTCACTTTTGTTTGATTTTGTTTAATTCCTTTAATCAAAGATTTTATAAAAAGTGTCTAAAACATAATTCGGAACATATATGCCGTGAAACAAAGTTTTACCTATTACAATGAGATTTCAGGAAGTTAAAAAAGAGATGGAAGTGTGTGTCATCATTTTAAACAGTTTCCATAAATAAAAATTGAACAATATCTTATGTTAATACGACAAAAGATTTGTTTCAATATCTATATGATAACAACATATTAAGTTAGTTAATGTGTTAATTTAACTAAAACTCTGCTGAATACTTTCTCCTTAGTAAAAAAACCACGAAGCAGAAAACACGAATCCTACTTGCCAACAATTTAAGGTGTATTCAATAAACTGTTGTTCAATAATTTAAATTTAAATTATTCCTTGGTGAAAAGTTGTTAGCAAGATGCTAATAATATATTATAAAATCTGGAATATTTACTGGTAAAAATGTCCTCCACGCCAAAGAAAGAGGTACTAATTAAAAGAAATTTTACTGCTCACAATTTGGCAGTTAGCAAATTTGCAGAAACTAAAACTAAAATATTTGTATTTTAAAAGTTATAAAAAGATGAAAATTAATGTAGGTATGTAAATAACGTAATAATGACCTTTGTAATACAACTCCACACCAAGCAAATTCATTAAATTTGTAATGTTTCAAGAAAAACGCTTTTGTGACTTTCACAAAACTTTACGATGTATTGAAGATTATAACAAAAATAATTAAAAACATTTGACCAATGATTCCCCGGAAATGGGATATTTTAAATCATTAAATTGTTAATAAATATCAAATTTGAATTTCTAACATGACATAAACAAAAAAGTAAGGACCCTTATCATTATTTTGATGATCAAAATAATTATACATAGTTCAGACCCTCAAAGATGGCCTAAGAGCTTGTGTAATAATTATAAATAAAATATTAAAAGGCAGACATATTAAAATCAATAATGATAAAATAAAACTTCAAACATTAAAATATTTTTAAACTCTTAGAAATACAAAAAATAGAAGTGGTTATAATTAGGTTTTTTCTCTCCAAAATATCAAAATTAAGGTGTCATCAAACAGCTTATGTGATTATTTATCTACTTTACTTAAGGCCCCGATCAAAACCTTGCGAAAGTGTGTTTTTCAGAGACTATTATCTCTTTAGTTATGAGAAATAAACTACATCCAAAAGCACATTATTAAAGTGTTCGATATCCTATCATCACATTCCACGTTTTAATTAGTTTTTATGTGTTATCTATACATTTAAAACTTATTTTTAAAAATGAATAAAATTATTGATAACATGCATCTGTTGTTAAAGGCAATACTCTAATCATTTGAGGATTACACATTACATACTATTGGATAGATAATTTAAAAATCTATATTATTTCTTAAGTTCGTCTTTCTTTCTTAATTTAAATAATTCCAAAAATTTGAGCGTATTTATTACGCGATATATTGTAGCGAGATCGCGTGGATTGTATAGAACCGACCGCTCAAGGTCGTTCGCAAGGAGTAGCGCCATAAGCATGTCAATTAGTAAGTTTAGAAAGTTAAAAGTACATCATAATGTGATATAGAGATAAATATCTTTGAGTCAGATAGTATTTTTAGCTTGAATTTTTATTTTGTCATTTTCATCAATTTTAACATGTCTACACTGCAATATTTTCATGACATTCATGCACCAGCTGTGAATAATTAAACTGATTATATAATTAATTATAAAGGTTTTTAAGCTTTCTTTTTTTTATAGAATAGGCTAACAAACGAGCACACAGTCCACCTGATGGTAAGTGGTTGCTGCGGCCCATAGACATCTATCTTCCACTACAAATCAAAATGCAGATGCGTTGTCACCCGTGAGGACTGAGATGGAATGCCTCATTTCCAGTAATAAGGGTCTTCGGTTCTCTACACTCACCATACGAAATACAGCAGCATTAAGCTACTATTTCACGCTGGTATTCTGTGAGAGCGTGGTCCTTCCCCGGTCGAGCCGACCCATTCGTGCTACAACTATACTACTAATATAACTGCAGCATGGCTCTACCACGTAAAAAATTATGCTTTTTACGTGACAAAAATTCGAATTCCACACCAAGATCTATTAATAATTTAATTCTATCACATATACCACTGTAGGGGCCGTTTTGTAAAGCATTTTTTATTATTTTAATCACATTTTCAACACACTAAAAAGTTTTGGGAAGGTCTCATAAGTGATCTTCGCGTGACATCCACAGATAAAATGTAATTGTCTACTTGTGGCGGAGTTGTATCACACAATTCATTATTACATGTAAAACATGATTTGCAAACTTTAATTTTTGACTTTTTAATAACTTGCCCTTCCACATACCTTTTTGTCTCCGTGACAATTTTATTTGCAAATTCTTGCGAATCATTGCTGCTAATTTTTGAACTATAGTCTATATTAATTCTATTTTCCTTTGGGGGCAGGTGTAATTCATTTTTTGCCAGCAGGCAATCCAAATTATTTAAAACTTTATTAAAGTCTTCCTCACAATTTGCCCCCAAGGAATGTGTTGAACTCAAATTAATTTTGAACTTAAATTAAACTAAATGGGAGCATAAATAATAATTACAGTTAGATATTAATGCGGGAGAAAATGAACTACTGAATGATGGACATGTAAGCTGACAGATAACTCAGTGTAACCTGACAAAATACCTAAATTTAAGAGTAAAGCACGAATTTTAACCAACGTGTATCAGATGGTCTAATATTTTGTGCAAGTAAGTCTTTACAATTGAAAAATTAATAATTAATGTAAAATAAATATTTGTCTGTAACAACTTTGTTTTGATTTTATTTTCAAAACATTATTAATTACCCCAAGAGAGCAAAGATACTGCAGATATTACTGACTGACTGAAGTTAGTCACTTTTGTTTGATTTTATTTAATTCCTTTAATCAAAGATTTTATAAAAAGTGTCTAAAACATTATTCAGAACATATATGCTGTGAAACAAAGTTTTACCTATTACAATGAGATTTAAGGAAGTTAAAAAAGATATGGAAACAATTTTTGTCTTCGCCATTTTCATTGCTGCTTTTATTTGACATTTTTGTTTTCTAATTTTGCTTTTTAAAATCATGATTTTGTTAATTATTTTTTTTCATTTTCACATCTGTACACCTTTCTTGTAATCAATGTACCTGAAAAAAGTACGACAATCAGGTATGCATATAGAGATCAAATGAAACAATGACGGCATAGATCAAATTGTATTGGATTCTCCTTTTTTAATAAATGATTTTGAATTGCAAGTTGTGCCTTAGGATAAAATAATAATTATAGTATATATTATAGTAATCTTTAACTTATCACACGGAAAACTTACTGGTATAGTAATAGAATATAGTTACAGTAATTACTAATTATTAATGTAACGAAAAGAACCTACTCTTTTGTAAATGCCCCCGGGTGTTGTGGTTCTTCATGGGCGGTGATAGTTACTTACCATCAGGTGAGCTGCATGATCGTCCCCTCCTCTCCTTTAAAAAATAAATTAAATACCTCTTATAGGGTTATCATGTGAACTTGGCAGAATCTTGTGAAGTACATTCAGTATATGTGGTGTGGGTTCCATTTCTAATCCTTCAGCATGTAAGCCTGTAATAGTGGTGTAAGTATATGAGTAACACAAAACTTTCTTTATTGGGCTTGCTTTATTCACTGCTACATACCACATATATAATGATAATAATAATAATGTCCTCCAGACCAAATTTTACAGTGCCCAAAGTGTATGCGCAAGCACTGGTCATTATTACTATTTCCAATTTCTTAACTCTAACTTAAAAATTTAAAACTGCTGAGAATTTCTTGATAGAAATACCCAAAAACAGATTTTGGACCGAACTGGGATTCAAACCCGGGATCTCATGATCAAATTGCATTTATGACATTAGACCAACGAGGCAGTCAAGTGTTATTATAGTATTAAGGAATAAATTAATGTATTTTCATTATAATCATTAAACCTAAAAATAAAAAATGGTGCTCCTCGAAAAATGCCGATATGTGTGCATAAAGCAGTCAAATACTTAAAATTTGCAAAAAGATTAAGTTACACTCCACATGTATTTTTATTATGATATATGCTTTTTTTTCTATTAAAAATTGTTTAAAGTTATGTCATAAGTAATAATCGAAAACTATACCGATTAGGTAATCTACTACAACTGCCCTGATTTATCCTGAGGGTCGCCCGCATAAACCAAGAGAATTACAAATGAAACTGTATCAGGCTTTTTGATTGTATGAATACTTTGATTGAGACAACAATATCTACCAACTAAAAAATAAACGAAAATAGTAAGATTTCTTCATAAAATGTTTATTTCTTATAGTTCACAATAACAATACAAAGTTATAATGCAGCTAGTTTTATGTCATTTTCTATGAAGTTGTAACGAAATTTTTACCAATTCAAGTTCAATTAATAAGTTGGTATTTATTTTATTTCTTTTTTTTTATTTTATAGTATAGGGTGACAAACGAGCACACAGTCCACCTGATGGTAAGTGGTTGCTGTGGCCCTTAGACATCTACATCTGTCCTGGATTACGAATCAAGGTGCAGATGCGTTGTCACCCATGAGGACTAAGATGGAATGCCTCGTTTCCAGTAAAAAGGGTCTCCGGATCTCTACACTCACCATACAAAACACAACAGCATTAAGCTACCATTTGACGCTGGTATTCTGTGAGAACGTGGTCCCTCCCCGGTCGAGCCGACCCATTCGTGCTATAACTATACTACTAATATAACAGCAGCATGGCTCTACCACGTAAAAAATGGTAGACGGTTACTCGTTAAAAATCCGTTAACTTGTTAATTCTAATTTGATGCGACAGTTTTCCTTTCAACTTCATTATATATGCTATTATTGAGTATACTTTCCACATTTCCAAAAATAGCAGTTTTGTTGGCAGAGGAGACACATGACTCTAATGAAAAATACAACTTTAAAGCTTAATATTTCGGTAACAAACCCCTGAATCGTAAAGGTGTTCTTCCATACTCGCAATGTTTTTGAAATACCTATCCAACAATACCTTACAGGATGGAATATATGGGTAAAAATAATCATTCATTTACCTGCATAGGAGGTGTACCCAAAATAAAAATGTTTTTAAGATTTTATTTCACAGTTTTGTAGACATGATTAATGCCTATAAACTATGCAAAATTACAAATTTGTAACACTTAGTGTCTCTGAGTAAAACTGCGTTGGGATGAACATGGAGAAACTATAAGGTTTCCTTGTTGTGTGTAAATATGGAACCCTAAAAATGTAAAATATTATTAATTTACTATCTAGGGCTTTATAACCACTTACTACCAGGTGGAGTTGTAGTAGTTGTTGTCAAGTTATACACTGACATACCATTGTCTTTAATTTAAAAGTGAGTAAGCTTTTTTTTTCTTATTTTATTTAGGGATTTTTGTTAGTTAATATGTCAATCCTATTAAAATCTATATGTTGCTATTAATCTGCACATACTCATTGCAATATCCAAGGTGGGGGCATGTAGGATGCCCTGTGTAATACCTATATTGTCCACATTTATCTTATATGTCCTTCCAAATAATTTCCCTTCCCCTAGTTGCCGTTCACATTCCATCAAAAAGTGATGTAAGTTTTCTATTACTCCACAAGTTTCACATTAGATGGAATCAGTTCTTTTCATCAAATAAGAAATCTTTTTCATGGAATGTGACCTGTTCTTATTCTAGATATTAATTTAATAGAATTTTTTTTAATTTTGTATCTACAAACCAAGGTATTCGAGGTGGTTCACTCTGTATTGTTTAGTACCAAACACCTTTCGTTTTAGAGCGTTCATTGAAAAATTCTTTCAATTTGTTATGACATTAGTTTTTGAATTTTGGTAGTACTTCTGAGTAGCAAGGGTCAATATTATATTCTACACCATTTATACAAGCAGAGTTCACTAATCTATCTGCCTTGTCATTACCCAATATTTGGTCTATGTGCTGGAATCCACTGCACTCTTGCACATGTGTCGCGTACTAATATATTATTTGAGAAAGTATGCAATAGGCTTTCGAAACACCTACGATTCCAGAGGCAGATCGAGCCAAATATTGGATAGCAGTTTTCCTGTCCGAGTATATAATAATTTAGTTACAGTTATAGCTTGCAGCATACTTTAGGGCTTCGGATATTGCAATGAGTTCAAGGGTCATAATACAAATGTCATTAGTAACTTTATAAGATTTAGAAACTGCTTGATATGGGTCGAAAAAAGCTGCCCCTTGCAACTTTAGCACTCTTTGATCCGTCTGTGTAGATTTTGTGCCAATCGTGATATTTATTTTCAAGTTCTTCAATAACATTTACTTTAACGGAATTTATTCTTACCCCTATCCTATCCAATCCTATCCTTTAGTTATTGATAAGACAGTGCTTTACTATCTATGGCTTTATAACCACTGACCATCAGGTGGGGTTGTAGTAGTTGTCGCAGTCAAGCTATACACTGACATACCTATAATAAGTAAAAACATAAAGTTTGCTTGCCCACCTTTACTAATATTACAATCATGAAAGTGAGTTTCTTTAGTCTGCACTTCTAAAACAATTGCTAATTAACATGACAATGAGAAAGTTTTTAATAAACTTACCAAGGTCTTTTAGTTCGAGGATATAGAAAACGGTCCTCAAAGTGCCGATCGCAAATGCGGTAGTTATAGTAAAATTCACGATCGGTTTTATATTTTAGATGTTCCAGCTATACTTTTCAACTGCTGAAACCTTTCTAGTGAGGTATTCTGGTTTCGGAACATAGTGTAAAACATCTGGAATAATAAAATATAATCATTAATTCCGAGGCGAGAGAGGGAAACTGAAACAGGAGATGGGCAATAACCCGTCTGCCAAGCGTGGCAGCTATGGCAAATAGTGCCTATGAGGCAATCCGTGGAGATGCCTTGAACCTTCAATTTCTTAGATATTAGCTGTTAGCTGTTGTTAAAAAAGTCCTTACTTGGTCACATTTAAAAACACATTGCCATTTTTTTTCTTCTTCACATTTTTGCACACATTAAAAAAAACACTGGGTCGCAAATATTTATTTTAATACAAGAAAGCATATAAACAAACGAGGAATCAGAATAATTTGAAATTAATATTAATATCAAATTAACCTCAACTATCAGTGACCGCCATTAACCATCCATTAACTGCGTAGGTAGTGGCGTGGTGCGTCTAATTTAGTCTAGTGCTTAGGAATGTAGATGGCAGCACAAAAAAATATCATTTTGTTCTCAAAATAATGTTCTAAGTTGCACGCCCATGGAATACAGATTACAGACGAGTATGTAAACGTGTCGTATTCGTCCACGAATTATTCGACAAGGTACTCGGCGTACTTGGCGCGGCGAATTGCTCGTGCCGCTAATGTAAATTATGTGCCTTAGTAGTATAAAGTACAGCGCAGACAGACAAATAGCGTGAGTCGTTTAATCCTGCTACTCCTGCTGTTTGATTACATTCTTCATTTATTTTGTTGTTATCTTGTATTAACGTCTAACTGCTGACAGCGTTCTATGTGTATACTGTACCTACTCTGTGTCACAATATCTTTACTGCGTAATATTACTTATCTTTAAATAATTTTGAAAATAATTTCTAACAACTGTATATTTCGGACAACCAGGAAATAATTATTTAGCTACTACAATTAAGTAATCCAAAACATTTTTTTTTCCAAAAATGAACATTATTTCTTCATTATGAATACGATTGGATTAGTTTTGCAATCGCCAACCGACTCGCGAAACGATGCGATTATGCCATATTCTTTTAAGAGGCTAAGGCAGTGATAACCAACGGGCTATATAACTTTGATCGGGAGTCATGTTCTTCGCAGCTTGGATTATTTTTAAGACATGCCGGCCTCACAGTTTTCATTATCATAAAAATCTGCAATAAATGAATCTAATAAAAAATAGTGGTGGTAGTGGTAGTGTGAAACATTCAGATAACTAACGTGGTAGAAGTAAGACCTTCAGAGAAGGAGAGCAGATCATCAGGAGTAGATTAATTGTATGGTTTAGATATGTAATCACTATATAAATAAATTTGAAATAAACGCTGTAGGTATATTATATTTCATTCTCTCGCAGACAATATCCTATAGATGTATATGTTTATCTTTTTCTAGAGTTGCTTTTTGTTTCATCGAGTTTCAAATCACAACGATTCTAAAGCCATTGTTTCACTTCAAAAAGCTAAATATAAAACAAGATGTTACAATGCATTATTTTCCGTTTATGTACATTTGTATTATAATACAACATTCCTAGTTCGCGTAAGGTCATTTTTACGTTAGCATGTGCCATAATCGACTCGAAAATATGTTATGTGGGTAGAATCAAGCAAAAGTACCGTTGTTCACGCTCCACTGCATCCGTATAGCTCAACTGTAAAGATAAAACTCGCTGGCGTCATTGTGACGCGAGAATGTATCACGTGTTAAACGAGCTAACTCAGGTTAGTGCTTGTATTAAGGTGCCTTTCTAACAGTGTGAAACGCGAATTTGAAAAAAACGTTTGCGTTCTTAATGCTCTTAGGTAATGTGAAGATATATTTTATAACATCAGTTTTGTACAATTTTTCAGAACCTTGTGAAATTTATTAAGAAACAGACTTTCCTAATCTCAGTGTTTTAAATTGTATGACACAATACTGAATACTGTTAATCCGGCAAAACATGTTGGCCTAGCCAACAGCGTTGCCAGGCGTCCGGATAAAGCCGGACACAGTCTGGCTTTTTGGTTATGTGTCCGGCCAAGTTAGAAGATGTCCGGCCCGTACGGCTTTTGTTAGGCTTTTTATATTTGACCAACTTTTTACATTTTTCATGTACTTACATACATAATACTGAAATTATTGTAATTAATATTGTATGAATATTGAGTGATTAATAATAAATAAAATTGATTATTCAATTTTATTGTTACTTCGTTAGAATTTAAGGTGTTATGGTAAATGATAAAAAGCATTGTTTTGTTTAAAAAAATTGTCATGTTATACAAAAATTAAGAGTGTCCGGCCTTTTTCCCAAAATGTCCGGCTAAGCTCTCCGTCTTTTCGGTTTTAGGACATGGCAACCCTAACCGCAGCCAACGCGAGCGTAGATAAATTGGTACAAGGTGAGTGCCACAGTCTACATGTTGGCCAAGTTTGAATAAGTGAACGTAATGACATGACCGATTCACATTTAGATTTGTGCTGAAAAACTGACTGTTCCGAAGTGTATGAGTCGTGGCGAGTGGTGGCAAAGTACTCCAAACGAACCGTATACACTTTGGCGCTTACCTGCAGCTTACTCGGCCAGCTAGGCGAGCGACGATGAGCAAAGGCGAAGCTAGACAAATGATGTGTCTATACGTTGGTACTCGCTTTCGCTCGGCCAACATGTATAGCCAGCTTTATATTTCAAAACCGCTGGCAGTCGAGAATCCTTACCTACCCATTAACAGTCTACTGCGGTCCATGTACTTCTTCTATAGGGAGCGATTGCAGCCCCAGGAGTCTTACACCTTTTGCTTCTATTGTTTTTTTTCAATTGGCTTAAATTTATATTGGAAGCCGTAAAAATCACCGTAACGTAACGGCAGACGACCAGTTACAGTCGAGGTTAAATTGATGTTTGATTGATGCAAACTGTTAGACACATGGATCGCCACGTATATTTTTTAAAAGTAAGGTGACAAACTGAATTACGAGCACATTGTCTAACGGATGTTAAATGGGGACTGAAGTTCATAAACGTTTACATGTGATGATTAAGACGGAGTATCTCGTTACCAGTAAAACGGTCTCCGGTTTTCTGCACTCACCATACGAAACAACGGAAATATGCTGTCATTTTCATTTCACGTTGGTATTGTGTGAGAGCGTCGTTCTTCCCCGGTCGATCCGACCCATTTGTGCTGTAGCCCATTTTAAATTATGTAAGAGAACATAAAGAAGAAAAAGTAATGATGTTTTAAAACTAATTGGTTAGAGTATGTAATAATCTTCTTCGCGGTGATTAAAGAGTCGCCAAACAACCGAGACCGTGTAGTAGTGGCGGTGTAAGAACGGTGTAGGTGTACACTACCCCATATACGTGGTAAAGCCATGCTGCAGTTATATTAGTAGTATAGTTGTAGCACGAAAGTGTAAGCTCGACCGGGGAGGACCACGCTCTCACAGAATACCAGCGTGAAATAGTAGCTTAATGCTGCTGTGTTTCGTATGGTGAGTGTAGAGAACCGGAAACCCTTTTTACTGGAGACGAGGTATTCCATCTTAGTCCTCACGGGTGGCAACACATCTGCATTTTGATTCGTAATCGGGAATAGATGTAGATGTCTATGGGCCACAGCAACCACTTACCGTCAGATGGACTGTGTGCTCGTTTGTCACCCTATCCTATAAAAAAATCTTCCGTTACTATCGTAAAAGGCGATTAAGGCAGTTAAACCAAGATTATTTAAATTATTTTTATCAACAACTGTGTGAGCCGTGGTAGCTTAGTGGTTAACGCTCGCTGTAAATATAACAGAACGCGAGTAACCCGGGTTCGATCCCCGCCGGCACCAATGAAATTGTTAATTGCAATTTTAAGTGCTGATTTACCACGTGCTCGGCGGTGAAGGAAAACATCGTGAGGAAACCTCCATGTCTGAGGAATAAGAAAAAAATATTTTCGAAGACATGTGAAGTTCGTCAACACGCATTTCGGCAGCGCAGCGGACACTTCCTTGCCCTAAACCCTCTGAGAAATGAGGGGAGGCCTGAGCCCAGCAGTGGGACGTATATAGGCTGTAACTTTACTTTTTACTTTACTTATCAACAATTTAAAATAATAAAAAACTGCGGTTGCATCTATTTGCAAATATCCCACTATGAGGCAGTCTATGGGGGGGGGGGGGCTGTGTTTAGCAGTAGACTTTGAATAAGCTGTAACGGTACGGTAATATAAAACAATATATACGCCTTTATGGTATTATACTACATACATATACATATACATATACATAAACACTCACGCCTGTCACCCAGAGGGGTAGGCAGAACCTACAGATTTCCATTTGGCACGATCCTGACACACCTCTCTCGCCTCCTTCACATCCATACACCTACGCATACATGCTCGTCGGTTAAGGGTACTCCTAATTTGGCCCGTTTCCAATAAATCGCCAATTTGGTCGATAAATTTTCGCCTAGGACGTCCCTTTCCGACTCTGCCATTCACTTCTGCAACATAAATTTTCTTTGTCACTCTTTCCTCATTCATTCTTTCCAACTGACCAAACCACCGAAGCATTCCTTTCTTAATCCTGGTCACAACATCATCTTGCAAACCACATTCTTCTCTTATTACACAATTTCTTACCCTGTCATTCAGATTCAGCCCTAACATACTCCTTAACGACCGCATTTCTACTGCGTTTATTCTACTCTCGTGCTTCTTCTGCCACACCCAACTTTCACTACCATACGTTAAAGTAGGGACCAACACAGCATTGTGAATTGCCATACGTGCCTTTTTCGACACATTTTGACTCTTCACAATAGAGTGCAAGGCCCCATTTACTCTATTTCCCGCATTCACTCGTCGTTCTATATCCTTATCATAATATCTCCCATCCCTGCTAAATACGCAGCCCAAATATACAAACTCATCTACTTGCTCGATCAACTCCCCTTCTATTCTTATTACATAAATCGTTTTACTTTCTTCTCTTTCAAAAACCATAACCTTCGTCTTACTTGCTTTCACTTTCGTACCCCTTTCTTTTAATGATCCGTTCATTAATGTAACCATCATTTGCAACTCGGCCGCCGACGACGCAAGAATGACTTGATCATCGGCGTACAAAAGGCATTTGACGGTTAACTCACCCATTCTTAATCCGCATTCTTCAACTTTCAAATTTTGCAAACAACTGTCCATAAATAGGTTGAACAGCCACGGGGAAGCCACACAGCCCTGTCTGACACCTTTATGGATTAAAAACCAGTCCGAGTAGATCCCGTTGATCCTAACATAAGCACTAGAGTCCCTATAAAGAGACTCCAATGCCTGTATCAATTCAGCGCTCAACCCAAATGAGTTCAGTGTTTGCCATAGCAAATGCCTATCCACTCTGTCATAGGCCTTTTCCAAGTCCATGAACGCACAAAAACCTTTTGGTTTTTGGCCAGAAACTTCTCCACGATCATGCGCATGGAAAAGACTTGATCTGTACATCCCATTCCCTTTCTAAATCCCGCTTGCACATCCCAAATTTTTCCATCAGTTTCTTTCATGACCCTTTCAATCAGTACCTTAGCGTACAGTTTTTCCACAATGCTAAGAAGGCTGATGCCACGGTAGTTTTTACAGTCCTGCTGCGACCCTTTTCCTTTATATACTGGAACTATCACGGCTTTGCACCAGTCTACCGGTACCCGCTTCAGTTCCCAGCACAAATTAAACAAGGTGTGCAGCAGGCCTGCCACCACTTCCTCTCCAGCCCTTAGCATTTCGAGTGAAACTCTATCATATCCGGGCGCCTTACCCGCTTTCATGCTTTTCATTGCTTTCATTATTTCATCTATACTTATCTCGCTACCTCTTTCCTCTTCTTTCGGAGTTTCTACTTCACTTAGTACACATGTTGTCTCCTCACTCATAAACACGCTTTCAAAATATTCCTTCCATCTCTTTAAACTCAAAACTTCATCATTCAGAATATAGCCATTCTCGTCTCTTATAGCATTCATCATAGGCTGTTTTGAATGTCCCCTGGCAGTTCTTACCAGTTTCCAGAACATTTTAATATACTACATATTATGCTATATGGTGGATATTATATTTTATTTCACAGTTTCAAAAAACTTAAACACTATAAACAATAATTAGTGTCTGTACAGTAAAATTCTGCATTTTCTCAATAATTAAATAATTCTATATTTGCGTAAAATCAAATTGATTGATTTAATCAATATTAACATAATACATGCATTTTAAACCCTATATTTTACGATGGTTCAACGCGCTAACACCTTTAACCAGATAACTTCAAACTGAGCCAATGATCCGACATGTTAGGCACGAGTGGACTTCGAGTCTTCTGTAGTTGCGATAAGTTCCCCGATTGTCATAAAACTTCTTAGGAACTTCGTTCATGAATATTACTTGGCAAAGTTACTTTGGCTTTTGTTCAAGAGTTATAAGAAATAAGTACCTGGGTGACTTATATTTTATAAAACTTGATTTTCACAGGAAAATATTTGAATTGAAACTTCTTTGGCTAACGAAAACAAACTTGTTAGCAGCCAATGTACATAGGCGGCACTAAAAGTATCGGGAATGGAATATTTCCACTGTTCCTGTCATATTAAAATCTTTTTAATTGAAAACTCCTTGGTTTTAAAAATCGAATACCATTTATTTAAAAAAAGATTCTTGGTCTTGTCACAAGGTTTTGTCAAACTTGTTTAGTCGTTGAGAAAATGGAATTGACTCGAGAAAATTCAAGAGCGATGATTTATTATGACTTTCGAAGTGGTTTAACACAAAAACACAGTGTGTTGACCGGATGATTACTGCATTTGGTGATGAAGCCCCATCCAAAACCACAATTTATCGCTGGTTTGCTGCATTTCAACGTGGACGTGTCAAGCTCAGTGGTGATACCGCGACATTTAGGCAACTTTAGACATTGGCATGAGTCAAATACAAATAATCTTGCATGAACAATTAGGTGTAAAAAAGTTGTTTTCCCGGTAAATACCGCATTCGCTCTGTGAAGAGCAAAAAGCGGCTCGCGTTACTTGGTGCGTCAGAAGTCTCGAAAGATTCCACGCAGGATCCTCAAATGCTGTATACAACATCGTATCAGGTGACGAATCCTGGATATACGCGTACGAACCCGAAACAAAAAAAAAACAGTCACGAGTTTGGGTGTTCGAAAATGAGTTAAAGCCAACAAAAATTGTTCGTTCACGGAGTGTTGCAAAAAAAAATGGGGGGCCACGTTTGTCTCCAAAACCGGCCATGTTACGACTATTCCTCTTGAGGGATAAAAAACGGTTAATACAGAATGGTAATCTAGCATTTGTTTGCCACAGGTCGTTTCTAAAGAGTTTTTAGAGCAAGAAAACATAGAATTATTAGACTATCCGCCGTACAGCCCCGACCTAAGCCCTAATGATTTCTATACTTTCCCTAAAATAAAGAATAAATTGCGTGGACAGAGATTTCCATCACCTGAAGAAGCTGTGGACGCCTACAAAACGGCCATTTTGGAGACCCCAACTTCCGAATGGAATGGTTGCGTCAATGATTGGTTCCATCGTATGAAAAAATGTGTCAAATTTCGCGTGAATACTTCGAAAAGCAATAAATACATTTTTAAATAGTAATGTAGTGTCACTTCCTTGATTCCCGATATTTTCAGTGCCGCCCTCGTATCAGTAAAACAGATCTAAGTTTAGACAGTGTCACAAGAAAAACCTTTAAAAATAAATTTATATTTAGTTCTAATATGATTAGCAATATATTTTATACGCTAAGGTGACAAACGAGCACACAGTTTATCTGATGATAAGTACATGCTGGGCTGTGACCCATAGACATAATCATCTACCCTCAATTAACAATTGAAAATTTAAAATGCAAACTTGTCTCTTGCAGACTGAGTAAAATGCTTCGTTACTTAAAAAGGGTCTCCGGTTTTGTACAATCACCACACGGAACACAGCGGCATTATGTGTTTATTTATATATTAGGTAAATTTTTAGCCTATTATTTTTTTTTTAGAGTCTGTCTTATTACGTACTACCCCCTTAACTACTAAGACGTGAAGTAAGAGTGTGCGTTCCAGTTTGAATATATATCTAAACATTCCATTTACTCTTCAGGGATTCAATATTTGCAGTCTTTTTGATTTGAAGTTGCTAATAGTTGACTGTATAAGCTACAGTAGTCCATTAGCTTGTTTGCCACTATTAACAGCAATACATACAATAAAAATAAAAATTATAACCAATATAGTGCCCACACTAGAGTAATTAATATTAAATCGGTACTTAAAATTGCTATTAAAAATTTTGTTCCTGCCAGCGAGGCTCTAAGTTTGGTTGGTCGCGTATTGTGACGTTGTGACGGGCTCTTCGACCCTGAGCAATCGCGGCTTTTAATGTATTTGCTACATGCTATGTGTATGTTCGCAACCGTTTCGCGGGAAGTGGGGAAGTAGTAGCTCTATATGTTGAGTAGTGTTTTCATTGTCATGTCTAGAACAGGTAAATGAAATTGTATACTTGGGGAGTGCTTTCAGCCGGGATGGAAGATGTGATTTTGATGTGGATAGGCGTGTCGCTGCCGGAAACAAAGTCAATGGTGCCCTGAATGCATTAGTAAAAAGGCAAGGCGTGGTGAAGAGTGCACGCCTTGCAATACATAACGCAGTGTTGGTACCGACTTTGTTATATGGCAGCGAAACCTGGGTATGCCAGAAGAAGCATAAAAGCAAGTTGAATGCAGTGGAGATGCGATCTCTTCGTAAAATGTGTGGCGTTAGCATAGCCGACCGAAAGCGAAACGAAGAGATTCGCAATATGGCAGGATTGAAAGATGACCTTATCACAAAAATTGATAGGGGCGTACTCTAATGGTTTGGGCATGTTGAACGAATGAATGAAGACCGAATGGTGAAGAAAATATATAGAGCGAAAGTAAATATTAAAAGGTGTCGAGGTAGACCGAGACTAACTTTCGAAGACCATGTGAGCAAATTGCTCGAAGAGGGGAGGGTCAAGAGTACTCGTAACCTAGACGTGCATGTATGAAGAAGTTAATGAACCTGAAAGAAGCGAAAGAGGTATGTAAGGATCGTGATTGTGCGTGAAGATAAGTAAGTAAGTAAGTAAGTGTTTTCATTCCAGTGGTCAACGATAACAACGAACCTTTTCATAGAGGATGAATGTACCATTTTACGGCGGTGAACACTTACCACAATAATTCAGAAATGCACAACAGTTATTATAGCAAATGTGTAGGTACTACATCGATATGAGCCCGTTTGTCATTATTCCTCACATAAAAATGTTAATGCGGTAAGAAAAAGGTCAGTCGGTCACGAGACCCATTACGTAATAAAATGCTGAGTCATGAAGACCGGTCACTAATTACGAGCTACATATATATATATATATATATATATATATATATATATATATATATATATATATATATATATATATATATCATGAACATTGAATGGGTGAAAATACTTCGTAAAAAAGAAAGAAACATAGTTAAAAAAGCTAGCTAGCTATAAAAAAGCTCATCGTTAGTAAGTAGCTGAACATTGACCTCCCTGGAATAATTTCACAAAGCACGATCCCAAGCCATCTACAATTTTTGACTTTCTGAATACCTCATCAAATTACACCATCTAGTAGGCGGCTGACTACACGAAGAGTTGTCGAGTTCAAGAAACAAATGGCAGACAAAAATAAAATTCTGCAATACCTCATACAACACGATGGTTTAAAACAAGTAACAAAATAAGTGTTTGTAGCAATGGATAAATACATAATATGGTCCTCTTTCTTTCTTTAAACTAGATTTAAAAAATCGATATGGTTTGTTTTTTTATTCTCTTTTAATTAAGGGACTTTCGTTATTTTAACACGTCAGTCCCATTTTACCTCATAACTACATAACACAAAACAATTTATTAAATTACCCAATTATATAGCATAGCATTTGACACCGGATTAGAGAGAATTATATTCACATATTATGTTACATATTTTAATGTTGGTTTTGATGTGCTTTCGTGGCACGACCCATTTGATTCTGTTGCGCGCCTAAGTTGACGTCATGTACCCGGCACTAGGGCCATCTGGTGTCGGGTACGAGAGCGAGGGGAGCTTTCCAGAAAATGACATCAATAATCAGTAAAGAAAATTAAAGTGTTAATTTAGGTAATTCTATCGACAATTTTAATTGTCACGAACCGCAAGCTCGCAACAATTCTTTTGAGTATTTTTAAATTCTCAGTATTGCAGTAGGTTCGATTCTCGTGGTAATGTTTTGCTTTTCGAAAATATCCATTTCTGATGCAAGCGATTTCTATTTTCAGGTTAATTACGAGTGTTCCGTTACCATTATAGTCTATCGAAAGTCCACTGTTCAACATAGACCTAACCCATAGCTTGCCATATTTGCTATAGTTGCCACGCTTATCAGGTACCTGGTTTGTTTCTTTCTGTTGCCTCTTAAGACAACTCCATTATGATATGAGGTAGTGGATTTTTTTTATAGAATAAGTGTGACCAACGAGCACACAGTCCACCTGATTGCCAGTGGATGTTGTGGCCAATCGATTAAGAATAAAAATGTATATGCGTTGCCACTCCTTTTTTTGCGGATGGAAAATCATCTAATGACGCCTTTCGCTCTGGGTGGAGCGTAAGGGAGTGTCAGACTTTTACTGACTAAAAACCATCCTTTAGTGCCCTTACGTTCCGAAGCCGCGGTATCTCTTTCGAACAGCCCGCAACCCCGGCAGGCGTCGGCCCTTGCGGGCCCCTTCACGCTGCTGACAGCTCTTTGAGGCGCGCGTAGAACAAAGCGCGCCGTCGACACGGCCTGTCGTCGTTAGACGGACGGACGGCGAGCTACCCATTGCTCGCCGTCCACAGACCCGCGCCTACGGTGGCCGGGGGCCACGACGTAGCCCCCGACGCCCGGGGCGTCTCCCGCGGCGGCTGGGGAGGAAAGCTGCTGCTCTCTCCTTCTCCCGCTCCGCCACCTCCTTCGCTAGCATCACTGCTTCGCAGAAGGTGGTGACGGCATCCCATTCCGTCTCGCTCCGGACCATGGCTTCGACCAGGGCCGGACGCGAGAGGTCGCCGCCGCCTATCGCCGCTACGAGAACACGGCGGTGCTCCGCCCAAGCAGGGCACACCTTCACGGTGTGTTCCACCGTGTCCTCCGGTCCATCCTCGCAGTGGGAGCACCCGGGCGTTTCCTCCCGCCCGATTCGGTGCAGGAACCTCCCGAACACACCGTGTCCGCTGAGGACCTGCGTCAGGCGGAAGGTGAGGATGCCGTGGCGTCTCTCAAGCCACTCCTCAAAGATGGGTCTTATCGCCGCTATAGTGTCGCAACCCCAGCACGGGGTTGCGACAGTCGTTTTCTCCATGTCGCCATGAGATCGTGCCGGAAGTCTGTCCGCTGCGCGACAACTTGCCGCGGCAGCGGGGTTTCCCCCCGGCATAGTGCCTCCGCGCGCCATTCGTGCAGGCGCGCGAGGACTATCGCCTCCAGATCCCATGGCGGCAATCCGGCAAGGAGACTCGCCGCCTCGCGGGAGATCGTGCGGTAGCCGCGAACCATTTTCACGGCAACCACCCTTTGGGGCGCGTTCAGGTGGTGGACGGCAAGCCGCGCCAAACCACGCGCCCACACCGGGGCCCCGTAGAGGGCCATGAATCGCACGATCCCCGCGTAGAGCCTCCGCCAGGAGGTGTTTGGCCCCCCCAGGTTCGGCAGGAGCCGCCTGAAGGCAGCCCCGGTCCGTTCCAGTTTGGGAGCCAAACGTCGGAAGTGCTCAACGAAGTTCCATCGGCCGTTGAGGACGAGTCCTAGGTACTTCAGCGTCGACTCGACGCCGATGGATACCCCTCCTATCATCACTGAGGATCCCGGTGGTGGCCTGTTCCGAGGACCATGGAAATGCATGGCCTCGGACTTGTGCAGAGCCACCTCGGGACCCAGTTGCCGAATCCTCTCAACGACTATCGCAACCCCGCGTGTCATAGTTTCCGCCGCCGCCTCGTACGACCCCCCTTGTGCCAGTACCAGCGTGTCGTCAGCGTAACAAACTACGCTGACGCCGGTAGGGAGGTCGGCGCGCAGCACTCAGTCGTAACCGATGTTCCACAGAGGTGGCCCCAGAACCGAAACCTGTGGGACACCGCGCGACATCTCTCGCCGGTTCCACTCACCGTTGCGACCGGGGTAGATGACGGCCCTGTTCGTCAGATAGTCCCCGACTATACGACGGAGATAGGTCGGCACCCGGTGATACCGGAGTGCCTCCCTAATGCAGCTCCAGGGCATGGAGTTGAAGGCGTTGGCTCTCACGCGCATGATGACGTCCACCGTAGAGCGCCTCTTGCGGAAACCAAACTGGTGTTCCGCAAGATCCGGCGACGTCCCCGCAAGGTGCTCGGCGAGGCGGTTTGCAATGACTCTTTCAAAGAGCTTGCCCACCTCGTCGAGCAGCACCACGGGCCGGTATGCGGACGGAGAGTCCGCAGTGCGCCCCGGCTTCCGAATGAGGACCAACTTCCCCGTCTTCCAACGAAGCGGGAATTGGCCTCTCTCCAAGCATGCGCTTAGGAGCCCCTCCAGTCGGGGCCCGAGAGCCTCCGAGGCCAGGACCCAGGCTTTGCCAGGCAAGCCATCGGGTCCTGGGGCGGTATTCCTGGCCTTGAGCCTACGTACCGCCACTTTCAGGTCTACCCCCGTCCCTTCCGGGATGTCGTCGTCATCGTCCTGGTGGTCCGCTTCCGGCACCGCAGGTGGCGGAGCCATAGGCGGGGGCGGATGTTCCCCTCGCGCAGGGAACAGAGCGCTCACCACGTCCTCCACGAGCTGGGGCCTGAGACTCTGCGTCAGCGGGGGGGCCCAGGTGCGGAGTTTATCCCGCACCATCTTGTAGGGGCGCCCCCACGGATCTCTGTCGAGAGTCTCCAGCATCTCCTCACGGGCCCGATCCCGGGCCCGCAGGACAGCCTCCCGGAGGGCGGTCTTCGCCGCTTTGTATCCCTCGTACAGCTCCGCCTCAATGGCTGCCGTATTCGGTGGACGAATGCGGAGCCTGCGATGCCTGGCGTACAGGTGCCGCGCGGCGACACACGCCTCGCGCAGAGACGTCAGCTCACGCGACCACCAATACACCTGACGCCGGGCGATTCCTGGCCGGACGCGGGGCATTGCTACGTCACATATCTTGGACATGGCCTCCTGGAACCACCCTGCCTCATCATTGAATGCGTTGCCACCCCTGAGGATTAAGATGGAATGCCTCGTTTTCAGTAAAAAGAGTCTCCGGTTCTCTACATTCACCATACGAAACACAGCAGCATTGTGTTACTATTTTACGCTGTAAGAGCGCGGTTCTTCCCCGGTCAAGCCGACTCATTCGAGCTGCAACGATAATATAGGTAGCTGCAGCATAGCTCTTCCACGTGTCACTCACACTGCTACTTCATGGTATGTATGACGCAACACGATAATTACATCAGTGATTATGATCATTGATCATGTAATTAAGTGGTTTTCTATTTAAAACTAAAGGAAATAAAGCATATTATTCATAAAAAATATGTAGTTGCCTGACTAACCTCTCTTGATGAACACTGTCGAATGCCTTGGAAATATTACAAAAATACGTAAAGCATCTTGTAAATTCCCCCAGGCATCAAAAAATATTTAATAAGCTCAACGTCAGAGCTCTTATAAATATATAATAAATATAGCAATTTTTGGGGTAATTTATTTGTATTAAAAGAAACTTTAACATTTGATACTGATTGTTGGTCGTACAGAAATATGTCTAAAATAAACGGGTTCCAAGATCGAGAAGTACATAAAGTATACAATATAACAAATTAAAAAAATAACGTACCAGGGGGTCAAGAAGGTGGGTCATAGCGAGGGCTGGAAATTAATCCACGTACAGTAGTGTGTAGTTTGCGCTATGTAAATGATATTTCCCTTCTAGTTCTTTGAAAAACTCATAAATGTGCAGACTACAGGATTTCAATGCGGCGCAGCGGAATAGAAGACGGAACGGAATAGGATTTTATTTTCAAAAGGGGTTTCGCCTACGAAACTATTTTATGATATTTATTTCTTTAAAACGGAACCCGTGTAACGTTTTTATAAGCTTTTTTATATTGCAGACGAGAAAATATGCGAGGAGAACCTGAAATCAGGTTAACGATTTCTTTATCTGCTAGTCGCTTAGCTATGCTGAATGAGGCAAATTTTCACATTACATTTTCGTTCAATGAACTTCAGTGGTTGCCTAAGATTATAACAATATTTGTATTAACATATAAACGAACGCTTCTTGTCCGACGTTTCTGATGCGACGAGATAAGAAGTTGTTAATATAAATTCGATGATAACGACGAAGCTCTCTCATCTCATTAAGTGTTTAAAATTCAGCCTTCTTGTGGCGAAATTTAAAACAAGCTACGCCCCCAATTCGATTGTTTGTGATTACTTTCTATTTTTTTCTTTGTAACCTTACCATCACAGCAATATTTATGTTATATGGGTAAAAATGGATAACTATTATTATAATTACATGAGACTAATATGTACAGAATGTACTCACTTGGGGTAGATAACATAATGGCGATAAGCCATTACATATTCTCATGTTGCCTTCTAATGTTACCTTCGCGTCGAGACTGTGCTGTGGGTATGTGACCTTTCTTGTAGGCTTTACGATCAATTAGTAAAATTAACCTATTTCTCAAGAACAAGCATGCCGTAAAAATATGACGTCATCTAATCGGCGAACTACATCTGTGTTAGAATGAGACGGAAACGTACAGAACGTACAAACGGGTACTTCTTTCTTTGAAATGAATTATATAGCCATAAGACTTACGCAAAGCACTTACGCTTGTCACCCAGAAGATTAGGCAGAGACTACGGACTTCCATTTGGCACGTTCCTGACACACCTCTGACACCTTCTTCACGTCCATATTTATACATGGTAGAGCCATGCTGCTGTTATGTTAGTAGTATAGTTGTAGTACGAATGGGTCGGCTCAACCGGGGAAGGACCACGCTCTCACGGAATACCAGCGTAAAATAGTAGCCTAATGCTGCTGTGTTTTGTATGGTGGGTGTAGAGAACCGGAGACCTTTTTACTGGAAACGAGGCATTCCATCTTAGTCCTCACGGGTGACAACGCATCTGAATTTTGATTCGTAGTCGAGGATGGATGTCTATTGGCCACAGCAACCACTTAACATCAACTATGCGTACGTGGCTCGTCGGTTAAGAGTACTCTTAATTTGACCCATCTTCTATATATCTACTACTTTCTATATACATAGTACTTACTCTATTTCTACTAACATTTTTCAAAGAGTGGATTTCCTAACTAAAAGTAAATGATAATGGAAAAATTACCAATAGAGAACACCTTTTAAAAATAGCTACGGATTTTTATAAAAACTTATACAAAAGTCATAACGTGAACAATAACATAACGGATGGAATTAATTAATAATAGTTGTATTGAGGACATAAATGATCGTATTCCGCCACTACTAGTACTACCGTGCGAGATAAGTCATGCCATAAAAAATCTTAAAAGTGCAAAAGTTCAGGAGAAGATAGTATTTCAAATGATGTTCTGAAAGCGATAAAAGAACCCATCATACCGATATTAACAAATATTTTCAACGAAATACTCGACCTCAGTCAAATACCAGAACATTGGGCAAACTCTACTATCATATTATTGTACAATAAAGGTGATCAATTAAATATCAATAACTATAGACCTATATCCCTATTGCAAACAATTTATAAAGTTTTCACAAGTATATTACTTAACAGACTCAAACCCAAATTAGACTACATGCAACCGAGAGAACAAGCTGGTTTTCATCCCAAATTCTCTGCAATGGATCACATCTTTGTTTTGGCTCAGATAATGAAAAGATATGAAGAATATAATAAAACTCTTTACATCGCATTTATTGATTATTCAAAAGCTTTTGACTCTATTTACCTTGATTCACTTTGGTTGGCGTTGAAATCTCATGGAAGACATAACCAATATATAAGAATACTGAAATTTATAGTCGAAGTACAGCAACAATAAGAATGGAGAGACCAGGACAGCCATTTAAAATCGAGAGAGGGGTGAGACAGGGGGACCCGATCTCACCTAATCTATTTACTTGTTTATTAGAGTACATTTTCTCAAAACTTGAATGGGGCAAACGAGGCATTAATATTAACGGAGAAATTTTATAATATATAATAGAAAATTTTTAATACATAATAGAAATTATTTAATATATAATAGAAATTTTCTCATAAAATTTCTTCTCTCTACCACATGTATGCGGATGATGTCCAGATTTACACCCAGTCAACCGAATCACAATTCAGTTTGCCGAATGCAATCGTTACATTAGTAACTACACATAACGACCACATAAGACCAGCTAACTAAGCTTGAGAGACTTCAAAATACTAGTATTCGGTTCATATTTGGATTGCGCAAATTTGACCATATTTCCCAGTTTCGCTCACGTCTCAAGTGGTTACCTATCCAATTTCGCCGGAACATGCATATTCTTTCTATTCTGTACTGTGTCTTATTTCACCCTTCTACTCCTCCTTATCCAAAGGAGAAGTTTCTTGTATATGTCGTGGAAGTAGCTAGTATTATGTATTTTTACTCCCAAAAATAAAAAAGTGAAAAAAGACACTGGATTCATCCATTACATTGTTTCCGTTTTAAATCTCTATTCTTATATGATGCTACTTCATCAAAATACAATATGATAAAAATGTTTTACAAAAGGCCGGTAAAAACAGTAAACTTGTATGGAAGTTCATTAAAAATAATACCTTCAGTTCAAAAAATCTTGGACCCCCACTTGATCTACTGTCATTAGACAAAAGCCCAAACGAAGCAACTAATAAAGTAAATAATTATTTTATTAACGTTGGCAAAAAAATAGCAGAGACATTTTTAAAATTAAGCAACACTCGTAATCCAATTTTTATTCCCACACCCTTTTCTAAGTTAAATTCTTTTGTATTGTTAAATACCGATATTGATGAGATTTTAAGTATAATATCTGGCTTAAAAGAAGATTGTGCAGTTGGATGGGACAATATACCTAATCGCATACTCAAAAGATTTAAACATTTACTGGCCGCCCCGTTAACACATATCTTTCAATTATGCCTAGAAAATGGTATTTTCCCGAAAGTGCTTAAAAAAGCAGTGGTTTCTCATATTTACAAAGCTGGTGATAAAAACTTAGTAACTGTAGGCCGATTTCAGTCTTATCTGGCTTATCTAAAATTTTAGAAAAGATCATAAATACCAGATTAATAAAATACCTGGAAACTAACAACTTGCTGTCAGACAGACAATTTGGTTTTAGGCCTAAGAGATCATGCAATGATGCCTTGCACCAATTGACAGATTACGTCACAAGTAATCTAGACAACGGTATGCACTCAATTGGGATCTTTTTAGACCTTGCCAAAGCATTTGATACTATTTCTTGCCCTATCCCTATACTATTGCAAAAGCTTGAAACACTTGGCATAAGGGGAACTCAACTACAATTTTTTTCTGATTACCTCAATGATTGCTTTCAATGTGTAAAAATCGGTGAGTATACAAGTACTGAATTACAAAGCAGCTCTTATGGAATCCCACGGGGCAGTATCCTGGGGCCTACATTGTTCCTAATTTATATAAATGATTTATGCAATCTTCAACTTCAAAATGGTGTCATTATGTCGTATGCAGATGACACAGCCCTGTTATTCTCAGCTAAATCACGAGATGAGGTTTATAAATACGCTCAGCAAGGCTTTAACATAGTATCTAATTGGCTTCTTAATAATCTCCTACGTTTAAACGCTGATAAAACACAATATATGTTATTTTTAATGAGAAATAATAACATACCTACTCACCTAAATATTTACGCTCATAATTGTAACTCGTATAATGACACTGCATGTGCATGTTCCGCATTAACAAAAACAGACAATATAAAATATCTAGGTATCACGCTTGACACAAATTAAAATTTCCGCAAGCACATCGATTTACTTTGTGCTAGAGTTCGTAAATTAATATATATTTTTAAATATCTTCGTAACATCGCTGACTTCAAATTGATAAGACAGGTCTATTTAGCTTTGTGTCAATCCATACTCACTTATGGCATTACTTCCTGGGGTGGAGCTTCTAAAACAATATTGCTCCCATTAGAACGTGCTCAGAGAGCAGTTTTAAAGGTAGCCACTTTCCGTCCATTCATGTTTCCTACACATCAACTTTACTTGGCATGTAATGTACTAACTGTCCGTCAGTTGTTTATCCTGAACATCATATTAAAACAGCATACCGAACTTCCATTTAACTTAAAATCCATAGACAGGAGAAGAATGGACTTAGTTTGTGTAAACCCTCAAACCAAACACGCATTTGTGAACAAATTTTACATATTTTTAGGACCCTTTCTATATAACAAGCTCAACAAGTCACTAAAGGTATATAGTCTAAGTTATAATAACTGTAATATAAGTGTAAGGGATTATCTAAATAAATTAAATTACGGTAAGACACAGAGAAGTTGTTAGAAATTCTAAAATATTGTAGGTAACAATTAATTGTTATTTTGTTATTTAGTTATTTTATTTATTATATAATATAGTTTAATTATTTAAATATCTAGTGTCCTACATTATTAAACCCATTGTGTAAGTGATGTCTGAAACACAGGCACTCAACCTAGTTCAAGCAGGTAGCTAATATTATAAATTTGACTTTTTTATCTTTCTTTAGTATATTCTACATTATTAAGCTACACATAGTTTTAATTTTATCATAGTATGTTATTTTTGTTAGACTTATTGTTACTTTATTTCATTGTAATCATATTTATTCCTGTATGTAAACATGTGTAATTGGAAATGAAATAAATATTTATTATTATTATATATTATTATTATTATTACTTCAAAATTCCAAATAGCTTCTCGTTGTTGAATTTCAACAATTAATTTCTCTGTATCCAAGTCCATGGCTGCGCAACTCAAACTCGAAACGCGTACAAACACATCGGCGGCTCGCCGCAAACCAAACCGCCAGTGCGTATAAACAAAATGGCGGCCAGCCGCGATGCGGGCTGCTGCTCTTCGTTCGACCGCCGCGGTTGAAATTTTGTGGCGGTTAAGTGCGTACGATCACACGCGGTTGCTTATTAAACTGAAAGAAGCTAACCGCGCGGCTAGCCGCCTTCGCGATTAACAACTAGTGCGTAGGAGCGCTAATTTTTTAAATATCGAATAGACTTCGATAAATATGTAAACGCAAGTTTACATCTTACATACTAGGACGTAGTACTTACTAACTAGATTTACGTCGTATTTGTATCTAAGTAATTAGGTTTTAAAGGCGGATGTTAATAATTGTGTAATTTTTAGACGGCAGTGAACGTCTGACCTTGCGCTGGTAAGGCATAATAATGCTTAAGTCTAAATCAGAAACCGCTAATATCGGCTGTCAACGATCAATGCTTTTTTTATAACTTTTAAAATTATTACCTACTTTGTTAAATAATTCGACCTCACTTAGTATGCCGGTAGCTTTTTCTTTTTATTATGTTGCGTAATGTAATAACGGATCATTGATATTTATTTTATAATTCTTCATAGTTAATTACACAAATATAATACAAATAAAATAATATAATACAAATGTTGAGATCTTGCAGAAGGTAATAAGTACTTGTAGCAAAAAATGGTCTCGCTCTTCTAAAACAATGGTGTTTTGGAAAATAAACACAAAAATAAACTTATACTTACATATAAGTTAGACAAATGGAATCCTATCCTATACCTTTAAACGAGCAATTCTTGTATATATATATATATATATATATATATATATATATATATATATATATATATATATATATATATATATATATATACTTAATCGGAATCTGAAACGGCTCCAACGATTTTCATAAAATTTTGTGTGCCGGGAGTTTCGGGGGCAATAAATCGATCTAGCTAGGATTTATTTTTAGAAAATGTCTTTTTGTCCGTGTTATTAGGCAATGAAAAACTACTACAATATCGTTAGAATAAGAAGGTAAATTTTGACGGTTTATTAATGATTACAAATAGCTTAATCGGTATAATGGGCGGTCACAAAATCTTAATACCGTGGTTCGAGCCCAGAGCGACCGATTTTTTTTAATTTTCTTTTTCAAGATCTTTTCTTTTTTGAGAAAATTTTTTTTTCGAGCCCTTTTTTTAGTATTTTTAAAAACACGAAAATTTAAATTAAACTAATTGCACTCATGATTTTTTATTCAAATAACCAGTTCAGTTTTTTCTATTTTTTTTTTTTTTTTTTTTTTTTATAGAAGAGGGGGCAAACGAGCATGCGGCTCACCTGATGTTAAGTGACTACCGCCGCCCATGATCAACCGCAACACCAGGAGAATTGCGGGTGCGTTGCCGGCCCTTTAGAAAGGAGTAAGCTCTTTTCTTGAAGGTCCCCAGGTCGTATCGGTCCGGAAAAATCGCCGATGATAAACTATTCCACAGAGAGGTTGTACGTGGAAGAAAACTCCTTGTGAAACGTACAGTGGTGGACCGCCAAGCATCCAGATGGTGTGGATGGTATTGGGACGTTTGCCGTGTCGTGCGTTCACGAAATTTGGCGGCTGGGATTAATCCGAACAATTCCTCAGAGCACTCCCCGTGATAGATGCGATAAAATACGCAAAGAGATGCAACATCTCTTCGCAACGCCAGTGAATCGAGCCGATCGGAAAGCACTCGGTCGTCGACGATTCGAGCCGCTCTGCGCTGGATGCGGTCAAGTGGAAGGAGCTGGTACTGGGGAGCCCCAGCCCAGAGATGGGAACAGTATTCCATGTGTGGCCGAACCTGCGCCTTGTAAAGTTGCAGGCGGTGTGCCGGCATGAAATACTGTCCCGCTCTGCTGAGCACGCCAAGCTTTTTAGAGGCCAATTTGGCCTTCCCTTCCAAGTGACCACGAAACTGCACGTCACTCGATATGTCGACGCCGAGGATTCCGATACTGGCTGAGGCAACAAGGGGAGTGCCTTGAAACTGAGGGGATACGACAAAGAGGTTCTTTTTAGCGGTTAACGCGCAAACTTGTGTCTTCTGGGGGTTAAACTGGACTAGATTTAGTCGTCCCCAATCCGAGACTCTGTTCAGCAAAGACTCGACTTCAGACACAAGTTTGTCCCGGCACTCGGAGACGTTTTCCCGAGAAATATTGGCTCGGCCGGTGTAAAGAGCATCACCAGTGCTGTCATCTGCATAGCAATGAATGTTACGGGTATGCAACATATCATTGATATGCAGAAGAAACAGCGTTGGCGATAGCACGCAGCCCTGTGGAACACCAGCATTAATAGGCTTGCAATCGGAGCTTGCACCGTCTACAACGACCTTGATGCTCCGATCTGCAAGAAAGCTGGTGATCCAATTGCACAATTTCTCGGGAAGCCCATAGGAAGGGAGCTTCGAAAGAAGCGTTTTGTGCCAAACCCGATCGAAGGCCTTCGCAAACTAACGGCCAATGCCTCCCCCTTGAACTCTACTGCCTCCGCCCATCTGTGAGTGAGGTAGACCAGAAGATCACCAGCTGACCGACCACGGCGAAAACCGTATTGGCGGTCACTAATCAGCTGGTGATCCTCAAGGTACCTCATAAGCTGGCAGTTTACAATGGACTCCATTGTTTTGGAGAACAAGGAGGTGATGGCGATTGGCCGGTAGTTGGACGGGTCTGAGCGGTCGCCTTTTTTAGGGATCGGGTGGACGAAAGCCGTCTTCCATGATTTTGGGACTACGCCTAGGGAGTAGGAGTACCGGAAAAGACGCGTTAAAACCGGTGCCAACTCTGGAGCACACGTCCTCAGCACAATTGGGGGGATTCCGTCAGGCCCACTCGACTTGTGGATGTCCAGGGAGAGGAGTGCTTTGCGAACCGAGCGCTGTGTGAACTGCACTTCCGGCATAGAGCACTCACACCACGGGATGGTCGGCGGCGTACTCCCCCCGTCATCGAGAGTCGAGTTAGACGCAAAGAAGGAGCCTAGAAGATCGGCTTTCTCCTTTGCAGTATGGGCCAGTGAGTCGTCCTCCCTGTGCAGAGATGGAAGAGATGGCTGACAGAAATTCCCCTGGACAGCCTTGGCGAGAGACCAGAATGCACGGGTTCCAGAAGGAAGGCGAACTAGTTTCTCGCCAATTCTGCCTATGTGCTCTGACTTTGCCTTGGCAATGACTCTTTTGAAGGACCTAGAGGCGGAATTATACTTCTTTTTTAGAGCGCTGGTGTTTACATCCCGGGACGCTGATGCATCAACCCAGGCTTGGTAGCACTCCTGCTTATAGCATGATGCTATTTTACAGGAGCGACCAAACCATGGCTGAGATTTGCCTCCAATGGGCACCACAGAGGAAGGAATAAAAAGTTCCATACCCTGAAGTACCACATCAGTAACAGAATCCGCAACAACGTTGGGATCATCCGGCGAGAAGCAAACCCGCCCCCAAGGGTAGGATGCAAAGAAAGACCGCATCCCATCCCAATCGGCTGACCTATAGTGCCAAACACGGCGGCAGCCTGCAGAATGCAACCGCGATTTCAGCGTGAGTGGCACAACACTCCGGATCAGACAATGGTCCGAGGAGCCTAAAGGGGCGTCGACGGAAATCTGATATCCGTCCGGGTGAGAGGTCAGCAGAAGGTCCAACAGGGAAGGTGCATGATCCTCCACATCTGGAATCCGCGTAGGCGAAGTAACCAGTTGTGTCAGACCATATGCCAAGGCAAAATCATGAACAGATCTCCCCGCATGATCGGTTAAACGTGAACCGAGCCATTCGGCGTGATGGGCGTTAAAGTCGCCGAGGATCACGATCTCTGCGGAGGGGATCTGCTGTAGCAACGAATCTGCAGCCATTTGGACGTGGTCGAAGAGTCGGTCTGTTTCGGCATTACCGCTGTGGGACCTATAGAGGCACCCGTAGACGCGCGGATGGTCGTCGCTGTCTACGCGTAGCCAAAGGATGGACAGGTCCGAACCTACAAGTCTGCCGAGGCGTCGGAACAGATGTCCTCTCTGACGTAAACGCAAACTCCAGCCCGAGGCACAAAGGAGTGTTCCAGTTTGTACCCCGGGTAGGAGAGATACGAAACATCAGCCGGAGAGGACACCTGCGTCTCGGTCAGAAAGAGCAGAGCCGGCCTCGCCGTCTCGAGATGGTAGTGGACGGCGTTTAGGTTGGAGTGAAGTCCCCTGATATTGCAGAAATTCACGGACAGCGTGGCAGGGGTCGCCTTGGTCTTGTTGCTCCGTTTGCCCCGAGCAGTTGTAGTCTTGAGCGGAATTTCGCCCCCCCCAGAATACGCGGGGCAGCCTGAGCACCCACGCTCAGAAGTGGAGAAACATGGTCGTGGATGCTCAGCGAGGGATTCTCCAGGGGTGCTGGTACCCTCCTGGGGTAGTCTATCTTAATTTAATTCCGCTACCATGTTGATGGGGGGGGGGGGATTTGGGCCTCCGGCCACCTGCACTCACCAGACGAAACGCGGAAGCAGAACTTCCACTTCACGCCGGTATTCTGTGAGGTCGTGGTACCACCCCGGTTTGAGCCGGCCCATACGTGCAACAGCAAAGCTGCCGCATGGCTCTACCACTGTTTAAATTTGTGTTTCTATTATGTCGCTAAGATCAAAAAATATTATTCGTATTTCATCAGTATGTAATTTGTATCTAAATATAATTTCCAAAACTCACGAATTAAAAAAAAACCGAGCGAAAAATACCGAGCAAAGCTCGGTCAACCGGGTACTAATAAATAATCTATGGTTCTATTCAAATGCAATGTAAATTCCTATTCGTGGCGCGTGTGACTGTACGTGTGTAGGTGCATGTGTGCGTGCGAGATTGCGTAAGTATGGGCGAGCGTGCGTGTTTGCGAGGCATGACTTGTAGTCGTGGAATAACTGCATTACTAAACCTAAAATTTAAAACTATAAGGTTATAATGGAGTGAAGTTTTTTAACGCGATCGTTTATCTGCCAGCCAGGGGTGGTAATTAGGGGAAATGTTCGGCCTTAGGTTATGGACCATGTCCAGCAATTTACTTTCACGGATCGATAAAGAAGAAATATTAAGAACAAAATAATGCTACTTTTAATAATATTTCACAAAGTTGCACAAGACGCAAGCGTTTTGTTGTGAAAATTTTGTTTAAAGGAATACCGATTGTCAACAGGCATTACAAATTAAAACTTTAACAAATAGCCCATTAATTTCGTATGCGATGAAATAACTTATCTTATTTCGGGGCAGATGACCGCAAGGCTCCTCGGAGCATTACAACTTGAAATCCAACTGAAACTATTTTCATTGAAACTTTTCGACTGAATGCGGACAATGGAGTTGAACAAACTGCCCATCATGTTCTTTGGGGAGCGTTCTTTGGCCGTATGAACTCGATATTAAAACTTTGTGATGGCTTATTACATTTGTGTGATACATACTCGTATTTGTATAGAACAGCATATCTACTTTACTTAATATATTCAAAATGCAGCGCGGGCTTATTACGTGATTTTTTTTTTCAAATATTAAACCCGTCGGTTATACGGTGAATATTATAAGTGAAACAGGTGTTATATGAAACTAATTTTTACGGATTCTTTTGCATTTAATTCAAAATTTTCATTCCCGACGTTTCAGGTGCTTAACAGCACCCAATGCCACGGGGAGCCTCAGGTGTTTGACGTCCCGATGTCATAGTTAACCCGGCAACCTTCAGTTATTGATTATTAATTTTTGGTCAGATCTACGCAGAATAAGCTTACAGTATCATGAAGTCTTGCAGTGGTATGCTTGGGTTTTGTTTAATTTTATTAATTATAGGATCCCAAGTAGACAGTGGTACCCATCCATATTCTCTATCGAAATTAGGATGTTTTTTTAATTTCAATAGCCTCGCGATTCATCCTGTAGGAATATCCGGTAGGAATCGGTGTTCTTTTTCGAGGATTTGTGGTCTATCAAATCTAATGTAACGGCGGGGTCGATCTTGAACATGTCCATAGACTGCAGACTTCCTAGAACGTCGGTGCTTCACGTTGCTGTAAAGCACTCAAAACGCAAGGAATTAAAATTAGTTGAATTAAACACGATAAAATCCCTGAACATTTTTTTTTTCATTTATTTTGGCAACATTTTGTTTCATTTAATGTGTAGTGTTCGCGTAAATATAAGAAATCGTAATGAAACAGGTGTGTTAATCTAGATCACAAATAAAGATTAAGTTTCACTGAGTGATAAGAATAGCAAGTATACATTATGTGAATAAATAAGGCTGTTAATTGCTAGTTGCCAAGCGTGGCAACTATGGCAAATATCCTCCCTATGAGGCAATCTGTGGTATAGGCATATGTTCAGCAGTGGACTTTTATAGGCTGTGACGGTAACAGTAACGATATAAATTCTCCATACATGCGTGTACTTTGAAATTCAAAAATTTATAATATAGGTTTTAAAACAACATTTTAAAGTGAGTAACTTTACGAAGGGAAAAACTGTCTTGAAACTCAAATTTAGCGATGTGTTTGCAATTTTTATCGAGTTTTCTTGGCAGGTATGTTAAATTACGTTATGTATTCATAAAGCAATAAGGTGGTTGCTAAAGGTCTTGAAAATGCCTTTTTTTAATTTGTGAGCTACGGCTTAGAAAGCAAATTACTTTTAAAAATCCCCTTTTAGAACGGACAGTACCCTAAGAAATTTTTAAACTCATCTCGTGTTTGTTCAGTACTTGCTTAAGTGGCAGTTACCTTTTATGCTGACAAGGTAGCTTTTAAAGTACGGTCGTTGGACATTACGGCAGCTCGTACAATTCATTCGTCCATTTCATTCCTAAGTTAGTAGGTAGGTGGTCATGACGATGTGTTTACCGTCAAGATGTCATATTCGCACTTTATTGTCTCGTGGACCGTAGTAACTCCAGCCGTTTTACGTTTCCCTTCGTCGATTTACTGGTTTTTTGATGACACAACTTCGTTGCAAATTGCCCCGTAAAAGTTATTTGTGCGCGCCGCCATTTTTGTAGACGTTTTCGGACGGACGTCGGACCTATTTTCGCGCTTTATATGTTACTGTTTATTAGGTATTGCTTTTTTTGTTTGGGACAGGAAATTAGCGATAGGAGATAAAGTAGGTTTTCAATATATCCATAAACATTTAATATTTGTAAGGGTTTGGAAAAGTTGAGAAATTCGTGTACGCCACATAGTTCCTATTTCAGCAGGCTGTAACTGGAGCTCAATCGGGAATACTACACTCTCACGGTAATAGCGTAAAATAGCAACTTAGTTCTCCTGATTGGTGTAGGTTGATAACCGGATGCCCTTGACTTGACTGGTAACGATGAATTCCATATTAGTCCTCAGAAGTAATTACGCATCTGTAATTTGATTTTTAATCTATGATATTGTAAACGTCTATGAACCACAATATCCAGCGGATGCTGTGCTGAAGACGGGGCAAGTAGCAAACCATAAGAGAGGTGTAGGCTGCAGCTGGCTAATGATTATGATTTTTGCTGTGAGTATAAGCAGAAGGCACTTTTTGTTATTAATGTTGCAAACTATTATGCGCGTCACCTCTGAGAGCTGGAATGCTTTACTTCCTGTTTTTGTACTGGCTCTCCATGCTCTTCAAACACAACACAAACATTACACATGTAATGTCATGGATTGAGGTACCGCTAATAAGTAATAGTAAAGCCACGCTGCAGATATATTATAGTTGTAGCACGAATGGGTCGGTTCCACCGGGGAAGGACCACGTTCTCACAGAATACCGGCGTAAATAGCAGCTTAATACTGCTGTGTTTCGTTTGGTAAGTGTAGAGATCCGAAGACTTTTGTTACTGGAAACGAGGCATTCCATCTTAGTCCTCGGGGGCAGGCCTCTATCACTCTTGCTACCTACGTGAAATAATTACCTAAAATCGCGACGCGCCCGGGCGAAATAACGCGGTCAGGGCTAGCGCGTTAGAGGCGATTGAATGTTAAAGTTTTTTAACGCTATTTACTCGTACGTATATAACTTTTTGTAAATATTGTTGAAATAGTTTTTGTTTAGTGTTTAGTATATTTAATTATAGGATAAAATAGTTCAAAGTTTTAATGTAATTTAAGAACTATATATTATGTATATTACCCATTATTTAATAAATTTTAATATGGCAAAACGTCGTTCCTACTATAATTGTTGCGTGGATAGACGCTAAATAACCAACAAAATATTTTGGATATATCATTCTTTATTACCGAAGGATTTTAGTAGGAAGTTATGAAACTTGAGTTTATTTAATTTTTATTGTTAGATAGGTACTTATAGCAAAAAAGAATTAAGTATCTACGAAATTTATTACAAAATTTAGTAGAAATTTACTTCACACCTATGCTTGTCTTTTGTGATTTAAGTTATAATAACACAAAATACTAAAATTAAACTTTGTATAAGTACTAACAAGATTTTTAACTAAGTAGAATAGAGATACATTTCTGTTAGGAATCGTATTTCAGATTGATTTGTTGTTTACACTATCTACCTTTTTCTTCCGAACCAAGCGTTGCGAATTCCGATTCCCGACGAATGACCTTGCAATTTGCATGCGTTAGGCATCGCAGAACTCACATAGAGGAAAGTATGGTCTTTCGATTATAATCAGAATAGGTACTTCACCTAAGTAACATAATTAACATTTCGCAATGTATTTTTTTTACTTTCTATTGACATCCCTTAATAACCACAGAAAGTCCGCCGTGACTTAGGAAACGGAAAAGATGCAAAGTAATATGGACACTAATGCGCAGCGATAAAGTTTTATTTAGCTTGCGTGCGCGATTTATATGATTAATAATAAGTATGTAGGCTATTAAAAATCGGCAAGCAGTCGACATCAAAGGAGTGCAATTTCCGTACGTAGTACTATTATTTATTCTGTGTCGGGGGTGACAACGCAATGCGTTTTGATTCTTATTCGAGGATAAATGTAGATGTCTATGGGCCACAGCGTCCACTTACCAATGTGTGCTCGTTTGTCACCCTTATTCTATAAAAAGAGAGTTCCTTAAGACGGTTCCCCTAGCGAGAGACCTTGAGCGTTCGGTCCCATACAATCCACGCGCTCTCGCTACAATATATCACGGAAAAATACGCCCGAATATTTGGAATTATTTCAATTAAAAGAGATAAGCGAACTTAAGAAATTAAATAAAACGTGTAGAATATAGATTTTTAAATTATCTATCCATTAGTGTAATTCTCAAATGATTAGAGCATTTCCTTTAGCAACAAATGCATGTAATCAATAATTTTAGTCATTTTTTAAAAGTAGATTTTAAATGTATTCATAACACATAAAAACAAATTAGAACGTGGAATGTGATGATAGAATATCGAACATTCATAATGTGCTTTTAGATGTAGCTTATTTCTCATAACTAATGAGATAATAGTCTCTGAAAAACGCAATTTTGCCAGGTTTTGGTCAGGGTACCGCCTTAATGTTTTGGTACTACGACATATCGTTTTTAGGGTTCCGTAGTCAACTAGGAACCCTTATAGTTTCGCCATGTCTGTCTGTCCGTCTGTCCGTCCTCGCTTAATCTCTGTGACCGTTAGCACTAGAAAGCTGAAATTTGGTACAAATATGCGTATCAATCACGCCGACAAAGTGGTAAAATAAAAATTGAAAAAAAAAATGTTTTATTAGGGTAGCCCCCCATGTAAAGTGGGAAGTGATTTTTTTTTAATTTCAACCCTAACGTGTGATATATTGTATGAAAGGTATTTAAAAATGAATAGGGGTTTACTAATATCATTTTTTGATAATGTCAATAATTTCGGAAATAATCGCTCCAAAAGTAAAAAACAATGTGTCCCCCCCCCTCTAACTTTTGAACCATAGGTTTAGAAAATATGAAAAAAATCTGAAAAGTAGAACTTTATAAGGACTTTCTAGGAAAATCATTTTGAACTTGGATGGAAACAACAGTACCCACTACCGGGAGCAGTTGCCGGAGCGCGGACTGCTGTTGGAGCGCGAACATAATGGATACCCACCTTTAAACTCATAAGTGGGAACACTTATTGTGACGGACGGGAAACTACGGAACCCTACACTGAGCGTGGCCCGACACGCTCTTGGCCGCTTTTTTTGACAATATATTCGCAATTGCAGCGGCAGAACGGTACAGGGCTAGGTATCGGTATACAATTTCGGTAACGAAATTTGACTTTTACTGTGGTAACAATATGTTTATGCAGACTATTCTGAATAACCGTGTAGTGGTGATGTAAGAACCTCCACCTCCCGTAGGTGACGTAAGAGGATGAGCAGCGGCATCAAAATAATAATATATATCAACTAAAAATAGTAAAGAACTGCGTTTGCCAACCTTCTTCCAAGCATGGCAAGTATGTTATGTATGTCTATTAACAATAAAATACCCTCTATGAGGCAAGCCTATGTGCTGATCTTAGTGAACTTTTGTGGGCTGTAATGTACACAATTATAAAATTTTAATTCACTGCTAATTGCTGGTTATCTAGCTACTTATGTATATTGGTAACAATAGACAAGCCCAATGATTAAAACAGTAATTTAAAAATCGCGACCATGTACAAAGTTTACTTAAATTCAAATATCACTTCCACTGCTAAGGAGAACGAGCTAACGACACTCCATATGTTAAAATCCATCCAGGTGTTTAGGCTGCAGAGGGTGCCAAAGAAAAAACCTGTAAACGTACACACATACATTCAAAAACATTAAGTATCCTCATCCTATAGTAGTGGGGTAAAAATGACTCTGATTTGTGTTTTTAATCGACTTTAATCGACCTATAAAGTCTATCCTTTTGATAAAATATAATACTTCCACTAATAACAATATATTTACGTCGTACTGTTTATTTAACGCATTCCCACAACGCTGCCTCCCGCTCCGCGCGTCCCGAATGTCCGACGCGTTCATCCGTTTTCCGTACCGAAGTTGAAAAACGGTTAAATAGGTACAGAAAATATTTGTTTAAAAAACATGCGCTGAAATTAATATGCGGTGCTAAACCGTTCAAATTGTACCGAAAACAGTCCCTAAATGTAATTGGCCTACGCTTAAAACTGAGCTTGTGTCTGACCGGTTTATCTTATTTTTATTACTTAATTTAACATTAACCGTAACATAATATATTGACTACCTCGATTTCGACCTTAGTTGTCTGTTCCTCAAATCACTATTTTTGTTCATGGTCACAAGACGGTACCTCCATTGAACGCATCCGTGTTCATATTCCGTGAAGTAGTTTCAAAATTTAGTTGCGTTACTCAAATTATACATTCATCACGTAGATACACTCTGCAGCATCTGCGTCAGTCTATTTGTACGTTGAATAACACGAAGCATAATTAAGTCCAGACAGAATTATAACATATATTTGTACGTCGGGCACGGTTTCGATTTTGTTTTTATGTGGTCATAAGAAATTTAAAAAATATATGAATTGAAATATCGTGATTTATGGTTGTATGAATATTCATCACCCTTTTTCCAATTGATGACAAAGAAAATTATGGCTTCCGTAAAATCTTTTACGCCAGAGGTAAAGTAGTTTCTGAAGCAGACAACAGGCAGCAGCGTCAATAGCCAAGTCCATCGTGAAGATTAAGACAAATCCTCGCTGAGTTCCCCGAGCACCGTTGACTCCACCCACTCCTTCCGGGTCAGAGGTACCCTGCAGTACCTTCTTATACCTACTCTCTACTAGCCCCTTTGTCCCGTTCCGGTCCTTTTCCTTGTTTGTGAGGGCATTTTCTTGAAACGTTGAATAAAAAACTGCGATTGCCAACCCGTGTGAAGCTGTGGATAATACTTTACACGTTTGCTAAATTTTAGATTAGCCGTCGATTTTATTGTAAAAAGCCGAAAGTTTGATAATTTGCAGAAAGCAAACTGTTACGTAGACCAATTACCAACTTCCCAATTGCATACCGGATCTGTTTCAACTTTCTAAGGCTTATTTAAGCAAAAAAATATTTTCACGAGGTCAACGTGTATTGTGCCGCTCCAATGCTTGGCAGGTGTAATAATTAACCCAGGAGAATTTGTCCGTGGAAAAACACTGTGTATGAATTTTATTTCCTGCAATAAAACAGTTCTTAAGTATGCATGCTCAGACGAGATCAAATATCAACATTCTCGACTTCCCATTTAGTAACTAATAATTTTATGTTCGTTTTTTTTATGTAAAATAACTACAGAATCGGTTTTAATGAAAGCTTAATTTAGCGGTTTGACATACCTATCTGTTATAATCTCAGATATTCTTTTAAAAATAGTGGAATCAGACTCTGAGTAACTTCGAATGTGATTTTTTTTTGAATTGGAGTTCGGAAAATTTGAAAATTGGACTAACTACAAAAAATCCACATGTAGAAGAAGAAGAGAAGTAATTTTTTTAAATATTTCATTCGATACTTCTCCTTATCTGTTGCAATTGATTTATTAAAAAAATGGATTTATTAAAAATAACATTATTTATCTACAAAAGTTCAAAAGAGATGATGAGTTGCACCGTAGCTGTATGATTCGTTACTCAAAATCTCCCCCAGCGGACGGTGCAATGGAAATTGCATTCTTACTTAAGAAGATAGTATTAGCGAGTTGAAAAACTTGTTGAGAAATTTCCAGAAACACTTAGCACTCGGTCTATTATGAAGTTGACGCTAAGTATTGCCGCTCTGTCGGGCTTGTCGACTGATTATGAGAAAATTTTCTGCGCTTCGGTACTCATAGTGCTATTGTACTTTTTCATCATCATCATCATCACGGTCCTGAGCCATCTGCATCCATCGACTTCCTGCATATCTTACCAGGTCGTCACTCCATCTAGTGGGGGGTCGCCCTACACTACGCCTACCGGTACGAGGCTGCCACTCGAGAACATTTCTTCCCCATCGGTTATCGGTTCTTCGAGCTATATGGCCGGCCCATTGCCACTTCAGCTTACTAATCCGTTGGGCTATGTCGGTCACTCTGGTTTTACTGCGGATATCCTCATTTTTGAGTCTATCACGCAGAGAAACTCCGAGTATAGCCCTCTCCATAGCTCGCTGAGCGACCTTGAGCGTCCTCATACGGCCAGCAGTGAAGGACCATGTTTCAGATACATAGGGCATCACTGGCAACAGGCACTGGTTGCACACTTTAGTTTTCAGAGATTGAGGTATACCGGACGAGAAGATGTGTCGTAATTTCCCGAACGCTGCCCAGCCGAGTTGAATCCATCGATTGACCTCTCGGTCGAAGTTGAACTTACCTAGTCGAACTATTCGTCCCAGGTAAACGTACTCGTTAACAATTTCGAGCATAGTGCTCCCAACAACTACCGGCATAGGTGTGACATGGACATTAAACATGATCTTTGTTTTGTCCATGTTTATCTTAAGACCTATCTGTAGGGAGACACCATTGAGGTCATTGAGCATAGTGCTAAGGTCCTCCAGCGATTCTGCCATAAGGACTATATCGTCGGCAAATCGAAGGTGAGTGATTTACTCGCTATTGATGTTAATACCGTATCCTTTCCAGTCCAGTAGTTTGAAAACGGCTTCCAACGCAGCGGTGAAGAGTTTCGGGGATATAACGTCACCCTTTCTTACACCTCTCTGCAGTTGGATAGGTTTCGAACTCTGGTTCTGTACTCGGATAGCCATCGTAGCCCTACTGAACAAACACTTCAGCACTTCGATATACCGATAGTCAACTTGGCACCGCTGAAGGGACTGTAGCACCGCCCAAATTTCGACGGAATCGAAGGCTTTCTCATAGTCCACATACGCCAGGCAAAGTGGCAGATTGTACTCTTCAGTCTTCTGTACAATCTGCCGCAGGGTATGTATGTGGTCTATGGTACTGAAGCCTTTTCGGAAACCGGCTTGTTCGGGAGGCTGGAAGTCGTCGAGTCTGCGTGCGAGACGATTCGACGCGGCTCAGAAGGGAAATAGGTCTGTAGTTCTTAAAGAGAGCTTTGTCGCCTTTCTTAAAGAACAAGACCACCGCACTTCTGCTCCACACCTCCGGAGTAGTGCCACCATGGAGGACGGAATTTAAGAGCTTCTGAAGGACTTCAAGTACCGGTGTTCCACCCGCTTTCAGGAGCTCCGCTGTAATTCCATCCTCGCCTGGGGCCCTGCCGTTTTTAAGGTGCTGGAGAGCCATTCTAATCTCGCTCAGACTGACGTCCGGGATATCATCGGAGTAGTGTCGGATAAGACTTGCTCTTGGATCGTTACACTTGCGTGTGGCTCCAACAATGATGTGTACAGCTGCCCATAGAACCTCTCAATCTCACTCAAAATCTCAGTTGTCCCGAAAACGATGCTTCCACAGTCAGTCTTCAGCTTTGATAGTTGGCTCTTTCTGGCAGACAGATCTCTGACAAAGACTTTGGAGCCCTGGTTCCGCTCGATCGCTTCTTTAATACGAGCAGTATTAAAGTTGCGTAAGTCTCGCCGCATGCATTTGGAGATCTATCTTTATATTGTATTTTTAGGGACCTTTAACTACGTGGTGATTGCTGTAGAATTATATTCAAATATAAACAAGGGCCTTGCTTTGCCCGACAGTAAAATTGACACAGCAGAGAGAGTTAGTGTTCGTCCGTTATAGTATAACGTCCTAGAGTCATAGACAGTTAATAATTATCATAACAAGTGCTGCTTGGCTATTAAAATATAAGTAGTATTTTAAGAACCGAAACGGTAAGAGAAAAGGACCACCTATTTAAATTTCATGTTTTTTTGTTTTGAAATGATAAGATGAATAAAGTTATTTTAAAATTTTCCACAATAATGGCGATAGCACGGATTGAGCTCCGAATTTATTGAAGCTTATTTTTGTTCTACGTCGTGTTTGAACTACTAAGGTTTTGAGATGCTTTTAGTGTAGTAGTTCAAATTTTAAAGCGAAATTTCAAGAATAAATTTATTCCTCAATATTCGCTCGTTTTATGAATGCAATAAAGCAATTAGGTGAAGCCGAGGGACACGCGATTTGAAGACAAAGTTTTACTATCGCATAAATCAACATGAGCTCTCTGCGAAGTGGATTAAGCTTGCGCCGTGCTGTGGTTTGTATGAAAATATTTTTAATTTTTTCCGTTTATTTAATATAGTGTTGGAGAAAGTTTTCTGCTTTAGAAATTCTCTTTTATTTATTTTTCGAATTTGCTTTTGGGCTTAAAGCCTTTTTTTTTTGAAAAACAATTAATATATTAAATTATTAATTAATATAGTTCATCATTGTCCTCTTCACATCAACTGTAGTGCAGCTTTCACCTATTACATATATTATGACAATCTGCAGCCACAATAGCAGGCGGATAGATGCAGTTCAGCCTTAGTCGAAGTATTAGGTATAGAAACAAGCAGAAACTTTTTGATTCAATTTATGTTATAAATAATACTTATTGAAAGTCACTCTTTTATTTAATACGACTGGCTCCGAAAAAATCCTCTGTTCTGGGAAGGACCTTATACATGTTTTTTTTTCTTGTTTATAGCAGTTACGATCATGTTGAGGTTGCAATAACATAGGTCAAATTTGCGTATACAGATCGGTTTAGGTTAAACAGACATATTGTTTAGTTGTATGTTGTAATAGCCTTGAAAACATTCAGTTCGATACTGCAGTTTGGCGAGTAAAATTGGATATATTCGTGACCTCCTTTCTGTTCATTATGAGCGCGTTTCTGGTGTTATTAGTGCTGCCATAACTGTTGTATTGAAACCAGGACGCGAAGTAAATAGTTCTTATTTATAAAACTATAAATGTATGTATACTATCCTATACATGGTAGAGCCACGCTACAGCTTTATTATGGTTGTAGCACGAATAGGTCTATAGGTAGGTAGGTGATGACTTACGGATCTGAGACGTGATCCTTCGCTGCTGACCGTATGAGGTCGCTCAGCGAGCTATGGAGAGGGCTATGCTCGGAGTTTCTATGCGTGATAGACTCAGAAATGAGGATATCCAGCAGTAAAACCAGAGTAATCGACATAGCCCAACAGATTCGTAAGCTGAAGTGGCAATGGGCCGGCCATATAGCTCGAAGAACCGATAACCGATGGGGAAAGTACCGTAGTGTAGGATGCAGGTGGCTCAGGACCGTGCGTTCTGGCATTACTTGGGGGAGGCCTATGTACAGCAGTGGACTTGTGAAGGGCTGTAATGATGATGATGATGAGCTCGACCGGGGAAGGACTACGCTCTCACAAAATACCAGCGTAAAATCGCAGCTTAATACTGGTATGTTGCGTATGGAGAGTTGAGAGATCCGGAGACCCTTTTTTGAATGGAAACGCGGCCTTCTATCTCAGTCCTCAGGGGTGACAACGCATCTGCGTTTCTAATTCTTAGTCGAGGATAATTGTAGATGTCTATGAGCCACAGCAATCACTTACCATCAGGTGAACTGTGTGCACGTTTGGCACCCTAATTCTATAAAAAAATGTCCACTAGGTGAATTTGAATACTTTATTTATATTTTCTTCAAATTTATTTTGCTGTGTGTACTAAAACAAAGTTGCAGGCGTGTAATAAATATAGGCGACAGAGGCAAATCAACCAGGAGGGGCAGCGGCGTCTTCGTTTGACAAAAATTTATTAGTATGTATTTTAAAATTTTATTTTTTAAGTTATATTTCGATCAATTATACGATCGAGAAGTTATACGATTCTTTAGTTTATTACCTTCGATCAATAATATTTAGTAACATTTGACGTTTTATTAAAAAAAATATAAAAAATATATATTATGTACAATAGACGAGCGCTCAGTCCACCTAATGGTAAATTAATGCGGTGACCCGTAGACATCAACATTTATTGCCGATTCAAGTAAAAGAGTCTTCGGTTTTCTACAATCCAACCATAATAACTAAAAGTGGAACAGCTTAATAGCTTAGCTTTAAGCTCCTATTCTGCACTGGTATTCCGTGATGGCGTGATCTTTCCTCGGTCGGGCCGTCCGATCGGTGCTACAATTAAATAGCAGCAGCGTAATTCTATTACGTATAAAATATTTACGAACTTTTTAATTTTGAAAAACTTAAAAGTTTCTTTTGTTTTACATAAATTTAATGCATATGGACAAACATCCATACCAAAAATCACCCTTAGTCGTCGTTATATTTTAGATGTTTTATCAGGATTTTTGGTTGAGTTTGCTATATTTTATGGGAATGTGAAATTTTTTATTTATGACTGAGTCGGCAGTGATGGAATTGTTTCATTATGCGTATGTTTTCGAATAACTATCCAGAAAAGGTTTTTGTACTCCTTCTACACCTTTTCAACTTAGGTGTTCGTCAGAGTAGGTCGTCCTTTTACCTGTTTCTGTTTCCAAACTGTAGTTCTTCTACTGGGTTGGCTGGGTTTCAGTCTGAAGGGTATAGAGTCATTGTAATTACTGCAGCAGCTACTTACCATAAGTTGAACTGTTAGCAAGACCCTTTTTACTGGAAACGAGGCATTCCGTCTTAGTTCTCAGGGGTGACAATGCATCTGCTTTTTGATAAATGTAGATTTCTATGAGCCACAGCATTCACTTAGCATCAGGTAAACTGTGTGATCGTTTGTCACCCTTATTTCTATAAAAAAGTTTGTTAATCACTCCAGTTAAAAAAAAAACATGATTGATGGTTAATCTACACGTCGCGTAGTAAATTGTTGATTCTCTCCTTAATTTTAGTTCGTGGGCGGTTGTATTTCGGGTAAACGCGAAACTTTCCCTGTTTTCGTTTAAATGAGGATAATTATGCCCTATTTAGATTTTCCAGCATGACAGGCATCAATTTAAAGTGGCTGTCGTTAGTTATATGAAAGCATATTAAGTTTAGCTTCCTTCTGATGCCATTGGGCGTGATTGATGAACGGCGATTGATGATAAAGTTATTATATAACGGTGCAAGCTCCGATTGCAAGCCTATTAATGCTGGTGTTCCACAGGGCTGCGTGCTATCGCCAACGCTGTTTCTTCTGCATATCAATGATATGTTGCATACCCGTAACATTCATTGCTATGCAGATGACAGCACTGGTGATGCTCTTTACACCGGCCGAGCCAATATTTCTCGGGAAAACGTCTCCGAGTGCCGGGACAAACTTGTGTCTGAAGTCGAGTCTTTGCTGAACAGAGTCTCGGATTGGGGACGACTAAATCTAGTCCAGTTTAACCCCCAGAAGACACAAGTTTGCGCGTTAACCGCTAAAAAGAACCTCTTTGTCGTATCCCCTCAGTTTCAAGGCACTCCCCTTGTTGCCTCAGCCAGTATCGGAATCCTCGGCGTCGACATATCGAGTGACGTGCAGTTTCGTGGTCACTTGGAAGGGAAGGCCAAATTGGCCTCTAAAAAGCTTGGCGTGCTCAGCAGAGCGGGACAGTATTTCATGCCGGCACACCGCCTGCAACTTTACAAGGCGCAGGTTCGGCCACACATGGAATACTGTTCCCATCTCTGGGCTGGGGCTCCCCAGTACCAGCTCCTTCCACTTGACCGCATCCAGCGCAGAGCGGCTCGAATCGTCGACGACCGAGTGCTTTCCGATCGGCTCGATTCACTGGCGTTGCGAAGAGATGTTGCATCTCTTTGCGTATTTTATCGCATCTATCACGGGGAGTGCTCTGAGGAATTGTTCGGATTAATCCCAGCCGCCAAATTTCGTGAACGCACGACACGGCAAACGTCCCAATACCATCCACACCATCTGGATGCTTGGCGGTCCACCACTGTACGTTTCACAAGGAGTTTTCTTCCACGTACAACCTCTCTGTGGAATAGTTTATCATCGGCGATTTTTCCGGACCGATACGACCTGGGGACCTTCAAGAAAAGAGCTTACTCCTTTCTAAAGGGCCGGCAACGCACCCGCAATTCTCCTGGTGTTGCGGTTGATCATGGGCGGCGGTAGTCACTTAACATCAGGTGAGCCGCATGCTCGTTTGCCCCCTCTTCTATTAAAAAAAAAAAAAAAAAAATTTGTGTAATTATGTTTTGGTGTTTGATATATATAAAACAAACATATTGTTTCAAGTTACTTGCTTAAAAGTCAGTTTTGTGAACATATCTTTTAGTAGGACTTTATAAGAAGTTTTGTCATTTAAAGTTCCAAATGCGTTTTATAGGAAACAATCGAAATAATTGTAAAGTAGGCAAAAAAGAAAGCTTTCCAATAATTTTTAAATTTTAGCATCTCTATCGTTGTATCAGTATTTATTAAGTGGGTTCTGCAAAATCTACAACTTGACCTGGCTTTATTGAACCACTAACTATAGGCTTTTTTAAGAACTAATCAACAGCATGAAAATGGCATAGTAAGAGAAAGAGCCGGGGTCAAAACAATACTTAGAGATTTGGTTCCAATGCCAAACCCATTGTTTCATTGTGATTAATATAAATAGAAACTTTTTTATTCAATGTAAATTATAAATAATTCCTATTGAAAGTGATTTTTTTAAATTTACGACTGGTTCGGAAAAAACCCCATCCTAGGAAGAACTAGCAAGAAACCCAGTGGAACTTTAAAAACAACAGCTTACAATCATTTATTTTTATATCTATTACAAATTAGAAATAGCTTGGCAGCGATCACCTTTCCCAGGAGTTATTATCATCCATAAATTCCTCAATATTATAATAACCTTTTTTATACGAAGTAAGTTTAAATAAAGTTTTTGAACTTTAAATGCAGGTCAAATTTTGTACATTTTCTAGGATTTTATTGTAAAAGCATATACATCGCCCCAAGAATTAGTAACTCATTCGGTTGAGTCGAGTAACTGGTACTACTAGCTTATGTCTGTTCCTAGTATTTACAGAATGAATATCACTTATTTTTGTAAGACTTATTTTTTCATATTTTTTTATAAATGTATTGAGAGGCCAAGGTTAATACTAAATAGGATAAATGTAGATGCTTATCGGCCACAGCATCCACTTACCATCAGGTGAACTGTGTGCTTGTTCGTTTCGCTTAATGAAATATTAAGTGCACTGTGAGAGTGAGAGATAAAGTTCTGTGGAATGGTCGTGGCAGAATTTGATGTTTAATTACTGCAGTACTCAGAGTTATTTTCTCAAAAAATTTACTTCTTGATTTTTTGTCTGTTAATAACGGCTTGTTTGCAGTTTTCCATCCTTTAAACTTAACCATACAAATACAGAATCCGTGGAATGAAAACTAGTGTTCAGTAAGTCATTACTCAAAAAGCTAGAGAATGTTTTCCATAAAAATCGAAATCCGGTGGCAAATTGATGTTTGGAGGACGTTGTGTACTTTTACTGTCCAAGGTTCGGTCCGTGCAATATATTGCGTTTAACTAGGACGTAACTCGAGCTGGCCGGCTGCAAATAGTGAATGGACACGCAGGCCAGTTGCCTATTAAATCAAACGTAATTACTTCGTTAAAAACTCTACGATTTAATAAGTATACATAATTATTGTTATTCATAAAATAATTGGATTATATAAAAAATATACTTACATCGATTTAAATTGTCATCGGATTTAGTTTATTTTTGTATTAGATAACTACCACAGTTATATTGTATACTCTATTGGTAAGTAAAAATCTGCCGAAGTACATAGTTCATTACTTTCGGAAATAGCTTGTTACAATTTTTAAAGCCTGCGTGAAACAAAAGAGTACACAATCTACCTGATAGTAAGAGAACACAGTGGCCTGAAGACACCTCACTCTACCCTCGAAGAAGATTTAATACGCAAATGTAGGTATTTAATCCCTGTACCAGTAAAAACAAGTTTAAAAGATCTCCGGTTCTATATCAATTTATTAATTTATAATGCGAGCAAGCGTTCCGCAAACGAAGCATTCCGTAGACGTAAACCTTGCAAAAGAATTGGCAATCGCAGTATCAAAAGCATCGTATTTGGCATTATTCACTATCCTTAAAACTGTAGGAATGTTTTCGTCTAGTTATAAAATTATTTTACCAACATCACATTGAAGGTTATGTGATCTTCATATTTACCTTATTTGACCCACGATGTAAGAACAGATGTGATGTATGCTTTATTTTAATTCATCGATTGAAAATACTGACCGGCTTAAACCAAATATATGTATGTTATGAAATGTATGCGAATTCTACCAGACTCAAAACTGGTTTTCGAGAGTCACTTGCCGGCCTTCTTCCGACAAAATCGCGTTCTGAATCAATCGATTTTTTTTTGAACTCATTTAAATTCCGAACTCCCGAAACCGTAGCTAACGCTATATCTAATTGCGGTTTAAATTGAAATTATCAGAACGAAACTTATCAGCTGTATACGCTGCTAGATGGCGCTCGTAATCACATGTGTCACCTTTCTTTGATTAGTTTGTCTTATTTGTTAGGAAATAAAATACTTAAAGAGAGAGTTTTTAAATTACGAATATGTACTCTAGATTATGAAACATCTATGATAATAATCGGTGTACAAAAGTACGGAGTACGGAGAACGTGGATTACGTGAAGTAATTAGAAAAGGAGCTGAAGATGCAACTTTGTATAAGTTATAATATCCAGTAATGGTCGCGTCTAAGTTACAATATCCAGTATCTAATGGTCGCCTTTGTTCGAACTTCGAACAAACTTTGATTGAATAGGTTTTACTAATACATGAATAGCTGTTCAGAAAATAGGATTTGAACGTAACGAACATGGGTTTCGTTTTCGATCATAAGACTTAATATGTTTTTCTTTTGTTTTGTTTTTCTTTCAAGTTAAACTCAAAGACATTATATCTAGACAAAAATATCTTAACGTTGTACGGCACGGTAGCACAGTGGCTAAGCGTTTAGCTGCGGTACTGCTGGTTGCGGGCTCAAATTCCGCATTGAATAATAATAATTATAATACGTATTTGTGTGGTAGTTCCGGGTCTGACTGGTTTTTCTTGTGCAATTTGTGTATGAAAAATTCCAAGATGTAGAAGAAATAATTTAGTAAGGAGGTTTTTAAGAAGTTTCTTATAAAAAATTTAAACAGTTGTGTTTTAAGATATATTCCAAAAATGCTTGTTTTCTGTTTTGTTAATATTTATTTAGCTGTACACTAAATAGCTACTACATCTTATAATTAATTTATTGCTTTTTTATTTTACTTTCATTACGCGTGGTTTTTACTTTCACTTTTTTATGTTCTAAAACATAGGAAAAAAGCTAGGTCAGATAGTGAAAGTAATATAGTATTCTATACTTAGATAGTGTTAGACCAAGTATATGTAATAAAATATTTTAAATAAAATAATACGGTTTGTGAGGAAGTACTGACGAGTTTTAGATCCGTTTTATACAAATTGTTTATTAAGTATATGTTTTTATAGAAGTAGGATGACAAACAAGCCTACTGTTCATTTGATTTTAAGCGGGTGTTATGATCCATAGACACACCAACATTAATCATTAATTTCAATTCAAAATGTAAATACCTGAGGGCTAAGATGGAATACCTTGTTCTCCAGGTCTCATGATTAACCATACGAAAAACTACCATTATGTTGGTATTATGTAAGCACTTCCGCCGTTCTTCCGCGGTCAAGTTGATCCATTCATGGTGCACACATCATGAAGCTACAGCATTCTGCTTCTAACTAAAGAATCTAAAATCCAACTAAAGAAATAGATAATAAGAAAGGTGTTACTCACTGTTTTTATTCAATGCACGCGCTTAGAGTTCCGCTCGCTAATTAAGTTAATTTTAACTTAATTTTCCTGAATGGAAAAAGCCTGCTAGCAATGGAAGTTATAGTGATATATGACCTTCCGTTTAAAAAAATATATCGTTATATTTTACGCGGTAGAGTCATGCTGCAATTATATTACTAGTATAGTTGTAGCACGAATGGGTCGGCTCAGCCGGGGAAGGACCAAGCTCTCATAGAATAGTAACATAAAAAGGCAGCTTAGCGGTGCTGTTTTATTTAGTGAGTGTAGAGAACCGGAGACCCTTTTTACTGGAAATGAGGCATTCCATCTTATTCCTTACGGATGACAACGCATCAGCATTTGGATTCGTAATCGAGAAAGTAGATGTTTATGCGTTACAGCAACCACTTAGCCGCAGGTGGACTATGTGCTCATTTGTCACCTTTATCCAAAAAAAAAAACAAGAATAAATAGATGAAGTTTGTTTTACTTTGCACTCAAAGAACATTTTAGTCTAATAATAATAAAAATAATCCTTACAAAAAAAACGCTTGACTTAATAGTCAAGGAGTCTGTAACTTATTACGAAGGAAAGCTCCCGCATATTATAGCTTGTATCCAATACATTGAGCTGGGCATCGGTCGATGTTTACAACTTAATTAGTTTATTTTTTACTCGAAGTCATTATAGGTTTTATTAGTTAGTACTTTTATATCGCAACTATATTCGTGTGAAATGTCAACGTGCTTACTTATGATTTTAAAATACTAAATATCTAAAAAAAAATAACGGGAAGCTTGTAAAGTTTTGTGACACGTAATAGCGAATTAAAATTATATGACTTTGTACAAATTACATGTAAATAATACGTATACATAGGGTTAGTTTGCATCAACACTTACCATCATAAGTGGTGATGCAGTCCAAGGTGGCAAGGTGCACTGACTTAGCCGAACAAAACCTTTTGACTCTTGCCTTGAAGACAACGACATTGTAATTTTGCATGTAAAGACAGATGCTGGCAAATCATTCCACTCCTTTATGCCAAGTTATGTTCTCCTTTTACACGTCCCTATTTGTGTGCTAAAATATAAGACAAGCGCTTATCCCCTGAAGCTTCTATATTTATTAAAACATCTTTTGAATTTACTTATTTGACTAAATAAAAAGACGACTACATTAAATTTTCACAGATTATGTGTACTTAACATCGATCTCAATTTCGACTGGCATTTCCCCAATTGGTTTGAATACATCTGGCTGTTATTCGACGATAAAAAGTTTTGCTTGTAGATACCGAATACTTTTTAGGCTATGTAGGCATATATCAGACCGTCGAACTAGTTTTTACTTTGCGCCTTTTTTTAACACCGTAACTTTGTTTTTTGGTACGGTTGTTTTGCAATAGTAGGCTTCCTACTATGTTTATGCCCGTTTTTTTGGTTTCAATGATTTACTCAAAATTTACCTCTACCAGCGAACGCACATATGTTTTATTTGCATTCACTGACCTCTACAAAACTTTTTTATTGTTAAAGACGTTAACAAATCCTACTGCTAGAAGTGTAGAGGGTGGTAGCTGCCCAGATGGAATCGTTGACAGAAAGGAAGTTCGGAATTTTAAGATGTTAGAGTTACTTCGCAACCATCCGCCAAATGTTTTAGTTTTTCTTTAATAAAATGGATTTCCGCAAAGTAACGGCTGATTCGATTAATTATAGTCCGTAATTTGGTTATAAATATTTATAGATACATAAGCTTAACTATGTCGTCGTTTGTTGTTCAATCGTGATTTAAAGGATTGAAAGGACAAATTTAAATTTAACAAAGGTAGATTGTGTCATGGATTTAGACATAGTACCTACAGCTTTTTTGTTTCAATGTTGGGCAAAGAACTTCGGATAATCGAGTGGTATAACATAAAGAATCTTCTAGATACTATAAGCTCGTTCTGCGTAGATCGCACCAAAAATTTATATTTAAAACTTGAAGGTAGCCTTTGTTAGACACCTGGACGTCAAGCACCTGTATATATATATATATATATATATATATATATATATATATATATATATATATATATATATATATATACCTCATAATATCAAATTTTTTACGACTTTAATGCCATAGTGTAAGCGGTACTCAAAAAATTTAAAGTAAAAAAAATAACGAAAGTTAGATACCTAAAAATAATTTAAAGTTAAATACCGAAGGTACCCACACGCACGGAATTAAACTGTGCATGTAGGTAATACTACCTTCGGTAAAATTGTTTAAAAAAAGAGTTAAAAAATAAATACGTGGCGTCACCCATGATCGAAAAATCAAATCAAATTCGATCAAAATTTTCAGAAAAACACTGAAATAGGGCAATATACTTAGATCGTAGAAAACTATGACTGGAATTTACATATTCTTTATTCTTTTTTTATTCTAAAAAATAAACCGATTTATTTGCCAAACTGCACTACTGAAATTGCATTGAAATTGGCTCGTGTAGTTACTTGATATAAGCGTTCGTTTACTGTTATTATTTCCACCGAAACACGTACGAGTTATCAGGTGGGATGGCCTCGCAAACTGGAGCGCAGCGAAGAGCCGGTAATAAAATGAACATTATAGCGATCCCGCGGTTTGCCTTCTCTCGGTCCCGGTGAATACGTTCGCCTTGTTTTGTTATACTTGCGACTTAACAGAGAATTTTCGGATCAAACAACTCCCTAAGTTGTCAGGTCAACATTACGATAAAGTTTCCCTAGACAGATTTGTAGCACTGTTTTTTGTTTTTGCAAAAGCGCCTTCAAAGCGTGCGAACGCCTGCTTATTGTTTACGCTCCAAGTTAGACATATGATTTGTGACTTGGATTATAATTTCATATAAATCTCTTTAAGAGTAAAAGTTGGGCTGTTTTCTGTGATTAAAAAAATAATAACAGCTTTACGTTCGTAATTTATGTTTGTGCTTTTCGGTTTGTCCGTACGTACGGATTTCCTTTAGGCGCTGTGTAAATAAGCTCCCGGCGTTTTGTTTGCTATTTTAGCGGTTGTAAATCGTAAGGGGAAAAACAGTAGCTGCCGACCGGTAGGGCGAGGTCACCGTTTCTTACATATTTATAAGCTCCTGCAAAAAATATATATTCTAATACAAGATAGAGAAATGTTTACTTGAACGTTAGCTATTTATAATTGAGTCGCTTGGAAGGGAATCGAAAATTAATTCGCCTAGTTACCTTAAAAAGTATGTTGAGACAATTTTGTATTCAATATTAGTATGAGCATACTTAAGTCTAAATGTCCTTAAAGTCTTAAACTAAATAATTTTTTGACTAGTATTTACTATTTATTGAAGTATCTCTGTTCTACTATATTACAATATAATGCAATGCAGCATATTATTCTAGTCGAGTACTAAAATAGCATCTCGGCCTCGATGTATTTATTTGGTTTAATTAAATATTTTATTTATTTTTAGTACAAACAATTTATTTATTTATTTTTATATTGGTTAATAACATTTACATTTATGAGATATAGACCTGACATAATTCTAAGGAGGTTTGTGTGTCTAGTGATGGGTTCACTTATTTTATACTTTAATAATAATTTTTACTTTAATTATATATTTAATACTTTAACTTATTTTATAATGCTAAGTTTTATAAAGAATTTATTTTTAGAAATAGTTAAACTTGTGCTATGAGTAAACATATTTAAGAAAATTATAAGGTGTTTTCTATTTAATCCTTCGATAACTCTAATTTCATTTTGCTGAGTCAGTCCTGACCTTATGCGTTCATAGCAAACGCGCTACCCCTCTCTATCGATCCATCTTATCTAACTTCCGGAAAGTTGTGTAGTTGGTCCTTCAGTTAGTGATTGGGTTAAATTGAATCAATCTGTGTAAATTACCAGATTCGATACATCGATTATCTTGGTTGTATAAGTAATTAAGTATATCATTTATCACATTACACGCAAAATTTTATATTATACATATGGTTTTACGTCTTATACATATGACTAGAACGATATCCGATCGATCTTTACGTGGTAGAGCCATGCTGCATTTATATTAGCAGTATAGTTGTAGCACGAGTGGGTCGGCTCGACCGGGCAAGGACTATGCTCTCACAGAATACCAGCGTAAAATAGTAGCTTAATGCTGCTGTGTTTCGTATGGTGAGTGTAGAAAACCGGTGACGCTTTCTACTGGAAACCAGGCATTCCATCTTAGTCCTCACGGGTGACAACGCATCTGCATTTTGATTTGTAATCGAGGATAGATGTAGATGTTTATGGGCCACAGCATCCACTAACCATCAGGTGGACTGTGTGCTCGTTTGCCTCCCTATCCTATATAAAAAACACATAATTACAGCCTTTGTACGTTCCATTGCTGGGTACAGGCTTACTCTCCTTTCTGAGAGGGTAATAGAGCGAGATGTCCGTTGCGCTGGTACAGCTACGTGTTGGCAGACTCGGCATGTAACAGAAATACTTTATTTCTTAAGTATAGAGGTGTCTTCACGATATTTATTTAATCTATTGAACCTTGCAAAACAGTACAGGTTCACAATAAAAAAGTATACGTATTCGTATACGTATATACAGACATATATACTATAATATAAGATACATACTTATTTAACGAAGATATTGACTGAATGACTGAGCTTAGCAATTATAGGCCGTTTTTAGAAAATAGCCCAAACATTAGTTTTAAATATTTGTGTGTGGACTGTTATCTTAACGTTTCAGGCTTGCGGCTTGGACTGCAAGCGATTAAAATATAGACTGGAACAGTAAAGAAGAATGGAGAGAACAAGACTGCGATGAACGACGCTGTATGTTATGAGTGCTAGGCAGTAACTAGAGCTTAGAATAATCATAATAGTAGTTCTTCTCTCTCTCTCTCTAATCTTGTGTCTAAATTCTCTCTGTGAAAGTATCTCTAAGTGTCTGCCGTGAAGAATAGGAAACTATCACAGCTGACAGCCAAATGAAGATACGAGATCAAACTTGCGAAAACGAAAGATAAAACGGACATAGTTGTGACGAGACCATCCAACTTATCTAGGACTAACTTAAAATCAGGATAACATATATCAGTATAATCAATAGTGTAAATATAGGATAATCTTGAATGTAAGAAAGTTTCTAAGACGGTTAAAAGTAATGAGAGGTCCGCTGATATTCTGAATTTGGGTGGACAAAGATAAGGTTTAAGATTAAAGAAGCACGAGAGAAGAATGAACGCAGTAGAAATACGGTCGGTAAGGAGTATGTTAGGGCTGAATCTGAATGACAGGGTAAGAAATTTTGTAATAAGAGAAGAGTGTGGTTTGCAAGATTATGTTGTGACCAGGATTAAGAAAGGAATGCTTCGGTGGTTTGGTCATGTGGAAATAACGAATGAGGAAAGAGTGACAAAGAAAATTTATGTTGCAGAAATGAATGGCAGAGTCGGAAAGGGACGTCCTAGGTGAAAATTTATCGACCAAATTGGCGATTTATTGAAAACGGGCCAAATTAGGAGTACCCTTAACCGACGAGCATGTATTCGTAGGTGTATGGATGTGAAGGAGGCGAGACAGGTGTGTCAGGATCGTGCCAAATGGAAGTCTGTAGTCTCTGCCTACCCCTCTGGGTGACAGGCGTGAGTGATTATGTTATGTAAAGATAAGGTTGTGTCTAGAAAACTTTTTTACTACTATAGAAATTGTGAATTAAAATTTTTAAGTTTAAGTCTCTTTGAACGGACGAACTACGAAAATAAAAAATAAAAAGAAGATGAAATACTGTCGTAATAAATAACGTGGGTCGAAAATTGTGAATATAATTCAAAATGTACAAAGTTTGGGCAGGTTAAATAGATTGGAGTTACAATTTTCAATAACGTTACAACCGACTTTTTATGACTGGCAGTAGATATTATTATGTATCTAGTTAATCTCCAACAAAAGTTATTCTCACTCTACGAAGGTAGATCGGATATCGTACTTTTCTTTCGTCGTCTTCTTATGTTTTCAATAAACTAAATAAATGTTCATATAACTATGAACCGTATCGTCTTGGATATCGTTTTTCGTTTCGTATTTTCCTTTTCTTTATTTCTTTCATTTGACTGTTATATATGTATAATATTGCCAGTTTTGTAATATTAGAAACTTTATATACTGTGTTTTTTTTTCTTTTACTCATTGCCGGCATATTTTACCTCTTTGTCCTGTTACTGAGCTTAAGCATTTTTTTATTATTCTATTGTTTAATTTACGTCGGAAATAGTTTGATTCATCGTCATCATCATATCTTATTACGAGTTTACTGCTGAACATAGGTCTCGCTATAGATTGACACAAAGCATGATCATGAGCCACTTGCATTCATCAGCTACCTGTATGTTTCATCAGGTCGTCTCTTCATTGTCAGTACAAGGCAGCCAGTCGAGAACCCCTTTTTTCTGTCGTTGGTCGTTTTTTTAGCTACATTTTCAGCCTGTTACCACATAGTCTATAGATTCGTTGGATAAATAACTTTTGTTCCTCTGCGGGTATCCTCAAAATTTAACTATTACTTTTATTTATAAACTCAATAAAAAATAAAATAAAAAGTGTAATAGTTGTTTAAAGTTTTTTTTATTAGTGAGTTCTAAAGTGGGAGAGGAATCAACTTTTTTATTTGTACGAGTAAACATGAGCAAACCCCAAACTCGACACTTTAAAGATTTAAAGTGCAAGTGAAATCAACGACGACGATCGAGTTGAATCGCAAGTTTCGTCACGTACGTATTTGTCACGAGGCTAGTGTTGCCGTGGCTTCATTTTTATCTCTGTGACCTAACCTTGGTCAACAACATAACTTTTTATTTATTAATTTAAATTGTGTTGCAATATTAAGTTGTATTTATTTAAGAGGCGTTTTTATTTTATTAGAAATAATTTCGAATTATTAAGCTCAGTTAGCGCCAGTGATGCGGTACGATAATCGCAATACATTTATTCTTTCTTCATATTTTTTCAGTTCTATTTCATAGTTTTAGTATAGCAAAAAAACAATAAAGTAATTTTTAATTATATTTTTTTTTCTAAAATAGAGCTTTATTCCGATTGAATACACATTTTAGTTAAGCGGACAGAATGAAATTACGGCATCGAAACCCAAATTAAATCTTCGTAAATCTTCGCAGTCACCGCTTATCCGATTTATAGACTAAATTATTAAATTTGCTGTAACAAACCTCAATTTGCCTACTATTGTTTATTACCTTAAAGCTCTCACTGTCAACTCTCTGTATTAAGATAATACGCTGAGGTGTAGGTATTTGATGAAAATTTCACAATCAACAGTATGTCAAATAGTGAATAAAGTTTTTTGTTACTTAAATATTATAAATTGTTATGTAAGTTGCCGAAGTGTACACTTTTGGATTTTGCAAATATTTTGATTTTCATAAGTTAGTAATAATCTATTTCTTCTATTACATCAGCCTGTGAAAGTCCACTGCTGGAGTAGAACCCTACTTCTCCTGTCTAAGGCGGTACCTTTATAGTCATGTTAGGTAACGAATTGATAATCAAATTGTAATTGCTATGAGAAAAATAAGGTGAAGTAGTGTACAACCAAATTATTGTGTGTATTAAAATAAACATTAATTTTTGTACAGCTTTCAAATTCTATTTACGGCTAAAAAGAAGGGAAAATATTCTTGTTTAACTCTGAGTCCTAAAGTAATTTTACACATTTTAATTATTTTTTCCATGAAACACATTTCCAAAGCGTAATGTTTTTCAAGCGTGGCTTTGTTGACTTTTCTTTTCATTTCCGCTTTTGATTAGATCCGTTAATTTTAGTATTGTTATATAATAACTAATTTTGATTGGTACTGGGTTGTTATAAAAAGTGTGTGTGTTTTTTAAACTCACCCGTTTGTATTTGTAAAGCAAGTGGGATTTAAAGTTGTTGAGTCTCTTGGGCGACGAAGTAGAAGCCCCGAAAAATTCTTTAATTTAAGGCACGATATTTAAATATTGATTCTATTATTTTCACTTTCTCTGTTTGACTTATAAGATTGAAGTTCCACGCTATCCTTTTGTATTTGTAACAGTGTGTGAGTCAATTTTTTTTATATAGAATAAAGGTGACCAACGAGTATACAGTCCACCTTATAGTAAGTGCATGATGTAGCCCATAAAATTTTACATTTATCCTCGATTAAGAATCAAAATGCAGACGACTAAGGTTTAATACCTCGTTTCCAGTAAAAAGGTTCTCCGGTTCTCAGTATACAGAACACATTATCATTAAGCTGCTATTTTATTCAAAATTCATTCATTTTTACCAAAGAACCTAAACTTCATGGCAGTCACCAAAATCTTGTCCGTTATAATAATAATAATAATAATAATAATATTCCACAACTATCACACAACGCCATCTAGTCCCAAGCTAAGCAGAGCTTGTGTTATGGGTACTAGAGACAACTGATAAACATACTTATATATTTCTAAATACATAAATATTATTGTTACGAGCTTAGGGTTCGTGACAGTAAAAATTGCCGATAAAATTACCTAAATTAACACTTTAATTTACTTTATACAAATTAAAGTAAAAAAACACTAATAATTAAACACACTAATTCACTTAATTTCACTCCGAAGCTTCGCTTGTGTCGCCGAGTTAAACTCTGTCTCGATCGCATCTTGCGCCATCTATTTATTCAAATCAGCAAAACATCCGGAATGTTCAAGTAAACACGCGTAAGGTACCGAGAGCTCGAGTATAGATTTTCTAGAAACTTAGTTCCTCGGGTGGCGCTGTTGGCCGAGAGATCGGCGATGTCATTCTCTGCAAAGCTCCCCCCGCTCTCGCTCCTGATACTAGATGGCGCTGATTTGAGCGCGGCGTAACACTGCCCCCTCCTAAGACATGCTCGTCCCGAGCATCATCGGCCCCACAATAACGCGCCAAGCGATCCGCATGGACGATCTTAGGAGTCCCTCCTGCGCCTTGCCGTAACGGCTCCGCAATGTCAAGGGATGTCCTATCCCGTGGTGCACCAACATTGTACAATTTCGATGCTCCTCTACTCCGTGTCTGAGGTCCCCTCGCAGCCGCACAACTTGTACATGTACGACACCAATCCTCCACATCGTCACGATAATGGACCCAGTAGAACTGTTCTCGGACCTTCAGTAGAGTTCGTTTAACTCCCAGATGGACTCTTGAACGACCATTATGGCACAGCTGTAAAACATTCGGCACTTTAGCTTTAGGGACAACCAATTGCAAACGACAGCTGTCTCCTCGACCATTGTCCCATTTACGGCACAGGACTCCGTCCTGAAGCAGCAAGCTGTCCCATTGGGCCCAATAGCTTTTCGTGGTTGAACTCATCGCTGAGACGTCCCTCCACTTAGGCTTGGTAGCACGGGCCTTCATCCATCCCAGAATCGGCTTGATGTCTGGATCTTCCTGCTGTGCACGTCGTAGGCTGTCCTTCCACCCGTTACTGAGGTGGTCTGTCCTGAGCATCCTCACGGATACCACTTCCTTACCTTGCCTACTACAATGGTTACCATCTTCAGGACAAGGTCTTCTTGACAATGCATCTGCGTTGCCAGGAGATTTCTCGCTGCGATGTTCGATCTCAAAGTCGTATTCCTGCTGCTGCTGGGCGGTGCTGTTAGCCGCACTTCCTTTCTGAGACCGTTCACCTTCCCTTCCTAGGGTGTGCTTAGGGCAGCTGGACCGAAGATGGCCCCTTTCCCCACAGCCATAGCACCTAGGGCTGTATCCTTTATTGTGGTCGCGAACCGTAACTGCTGCAACCTCCCTAGCGTGAGGTGAACGATGATCCTGTCGCCGCCAGGCAGTGCCGTTAGCTGCACTACCCTCCTGATATCGTTCACCTTCCCTTTCTAGGGTTCGCTTAGGGCTGCTGGATCGAAGATGGCCCTTTTCCCCACAGCCATAGCACCTTGGGCTGTATCCTTTGTTGCGGTCGCGAACTGTAGCTGCTGCAACCTCCCTGACGCGATGGGAACGATGATCCTGCCGCACGGCTTCTACCTCCGGTGCATGGGCCAAGGCGTCCTTAAGCGTCTCGTGGTGCCCGAGCCTCACAGCAGCTCTGACTTCCAGGTCGCGGATGCCGTCGATGAATGTTTGCACCAGGTTCCCTCCAATGAGCGCAGGTACAGACTGGTATGCTTTACGAACCATCTTCTCCACCTCAAGGGCCCACTGCTGCAGGTTTTCGTTGCTGCGTTGCACGCGATCTTTAAGCTGCGCGCGAAAGACGTGTTCCAGGTGAGCGTCACCATATCTCGCCTCCAAGGCCTCAAGAAGCTGCTCATATGTCACTTCCTCACCGAGAGCTTCCAGAACTGTTAAGGCCTGGTCGCGCAGGCCTAGTGTGAGAGCAGTCATGGCCTGACTTTTATTCCAGCCGTTCGCTTTCATAACAGCCTCGAACTGGATTTTGTATGCTGACCAGGAAGAAGTCCCGTCGAACGGTGGCACCTTGAACCCACGTAGCGAAGGTGTTGTAACTACTACGGGAGCTGTTGTTCCATCACCCAGTTTGAGGTCGTCCAGTGTTTTCTTCACATCAGCCACCACATAATCAACCCGATTGTTCACTTGGTCGATTTGGGTTTTAGCTTCCTTGATTTGGGTTTCAGCTTCTGACAGGCGGTTGTCATGTTGAGCAACCCTATCCTTCACCTCCTTTATCTCTTTCCCAAAGGTAGCATGAAGGTCCTTAATGAGGAGCATCTGCTCTTCCGACCGACGAGCCTGTTCCGCCTGCTGACGGGCCTGTTCCTCCTGTCCGCTCTGCAGCTGCTCTTTCAACTGGCGTGCCTGTTCCGCATGCTGGCGAGCCTGTTCCTCCTGTCGGCGAGCCTGCTCCTGCAGCATCACCATCAGAGCACCTAAGTCAGGTACCACAGACGTAGAAGTTGCTGACGGACCGGCTTCCGTAGCCGGCGGCTGGCCCTCAGACATCTGCGGCGTTGCACCACCAAATCTCCTCTGGTCCGTCTCCTGCTGGCGTTGACTTCGGGTACGGACACCCTCCGTTTCCTCCTTAGGTAAAATTGGCATTATTTAATCCCACTTCTGACACCAATTGTTACGAGCTTAGGGTTCGTGACAGTAAAAATTGCCGATAAAATTACCTAAATTAACACTTTAATTTACTTTATACAAATTAAAGTAAAAAAACACTAATAATTAAACACACTAATTCACTTAATTTCACTCCGAAGCTTCGCTTGTGTCGCCGAGTTAAACTCTGTCTCGATCGCATCTTGCGCCATCTATTTATTCAAATCAGCAAAACATCAGGAATGTTCAAGTAAACACGCGTAAGGTACCGAGAGCTCGAGTATAGATTTTCTAGAAACTTAGTTCCTCGGGTGGCGCTGTTGGCCGAGAGATCGGCGATGTCATTCTCTGCAAAGCTCCCCCCGCTCTCGCTCCTGATACTAGATGGCGCTGATTTGAGCGCGGCGTAACATTATAAATAAATTACACCCAGACACAGAACAAATGATCGTGCTCATCACACAAACATTTGTTCCGGATGGGAATCGAACCCACGACCTCCGGCATAGCAGTCAGGGTCACTAACCACTAGACCAACAGGCCAGTCAGTTATGAATTACCACCAACAAAATATATAACGATTTTTATAGTTTATTCACTTTATAAGATACAAAGCTATGAGTTTAATACTATCTCGTTTTTTGCAATTTTCTATTAGTTTTGAAGCGTTTCACTTTTTTAATATTTTTATCTATCCAGAAATACTAACAGAAGAAAGCAAAATTGGCTGTAGATTCAATTAAACAGTAATACAGAGTTAATGTTTTCTTTGTAGTAGGTAGTGCCAGAAGTAAACCATGCGTCGGTTTTATATTTTTTTATTTTTATATAACGAAAATGTTGTGTATTAAATTCTTAAATCCATATTTACAAAGAAACATTTCAGGTTACCCTAAATGCTTACTACGAATCTCAAATTGTGAATGGTTTTGTTATGAAATTCACTCCGTCGTTGCGAAAATAAAAAAGCTGTACGTGTTGTCTCCGCAGAATACGTTTGTCTTTTAATGCCGGCAGTCGTCATTATCACGTTTTACAACGTATGCTTTTATTGCCCATTCTATGAGTTCGCGTAACATAAGGAATATGGCGCTGTAAAAGTCCGAAAACCGAGTAAAATTAACCCATACGCGTTGTTTTCCTCGCTTTTCATGAATAACATACGATTTCATGATAACGACACTTAACTTCTTCACTTTGCAATGTCTATGTATGTATTGTGGTTATAATCTCATGTTTTATGAGCTGTTACAAATTAATTTCAATTTCTCATTCTTTGCGCGTAATGAGATTTTATAATGAGCGACTTAGTGCCATGAGAAATCATGGCACTAAGCCGCTCATTATAAAATCCATCTCTTAACAATTTTAAAACTAAAAACTGCTTGAAAGACGAATTATAAGAAATTTAAAAAGTAAGTGACGCACCTCACCCACTGAGAAAGGTCCGCCTCGCCAAGCACTCTCGGAGTGGCCACCTCGGGCCGGCCCTTCACCTCGGGTCACCTAACTAACTAACCTAAATAACATAAACTGGTGATGTAAAGTATATTTACATACAGCGCTCGGGTTGCAAAGCACTCCTCTCCCTGGACATCCACAAGTCGAGTGGGCCTGACGGACTCCCCCCAATTGTGCTGAGGACGTGTGCTCCAGAGTTGGCACCGGTTTTAACGCGTCTTTTCCGGTACTCCTACTCCCTAGGCGTAGTCCCAAAATCATGGAAGACGGCTTACGTCCACCCGATCCCTAAAAAAGGCGACCGCTCAGACCCGTCCAACTACCGGTCTATCGCCATCACCTCCTTGTTCTCCAAAACAATGGAGTCCATTGTAAACTGCCAGCTCATGAGGTACCTTGAAGAGCACCAGCTGATTAGTGACCGTCAATACGGTTTTTGCCGTAGTCGGTCAGCTGGTGATCTTCTGGTCTACCTAACTCACAGATGGGCGGAGGCAGTAGAGTTCAAGGGGGAGGCATTGGCCGTTAGTTTGGACATTGCGAAGGCCTTCGATCGGGTTTGGCACAAAGCGCTTCTTTCGAAGCTCCCTTCCTATGGGCTTCCCGAGAAATTGTGCGATTGGATCACCAGCTTTCTTGCAGATCGGAGCATCAAGGTCGTTGTAGACGGTGCAAGCTCCGATTTTTTTTTTAATAATAATATTCCACAACTACCACACAACGTCATCTAGTCCCAAGCTAAGCAGAGCTTGTGTTATGGGTACTAGACAACTGATGAAACATAATTATATATTTCTAAATACATAAATATTATAGATAAATTACATCCAAACACAGAACAAATGATCGTGCTCATCACACAAAACATTTGTCCTGGGTGGGAATCGTCCGATTGCAATCCTATTAATGCTGGTGTTCCACAGGGCTGCGTGCTATCGCCAACGCTGTTTCTTCTGCTTATCAATGATATGTTGCATACCCGTAACATTCATTGCTATGCAGATGACAGCACTGGTGATGCTCTTTACACCGGCCGAGCCAATATTTCTTGGGAAAACGTCTCCGAGTGCCGGGACAAACTTGTGTCTGAAGTCGAGTCTTTGCTGTACAGAGTCTCGGATTAGGGACGACTAAATCTAGTCCAGTTTAACCCCCAGAAGACACAAGTTTGCGCGTTAACCGCTAAAAAGAACCCCTTTGTCGTATCCCCTCAGTTTCAAGGCACTCCCCTTGTTGCCTCAGACAGTATCGGAATCCTCGGCGTCGACATATCGAGTGACGTGCAGTTTCGTGGTCACTTGGAAGGGAAGGCCAAATTGGCCTCTAAAAAGCTTGGCGTGCTCAGCAGAGCGGGACAGTATTTCATGCCGGCACACCGCCTGCAACTTTACAGGGCGCAGGTTAGGCCGCACATGGAATACTGTTCCCATCTCTGGGCTGGGGCTCCCCAGTACCAGCTCCTTCCACTTGACCGCATCCAGCGCAGAGCGGCTCGAATCGTCGACGACCGAGTGCTTTCCGATCGGCTCGATTCACTGGCGCTGCGAAGAGATGTTGCATCTCTTTGCGTATTTTATCGCATCTATCATGGGGATTGCTCTGAGGAATTGTTCGGATTAATCCCAGCCGCCAAATTTCGTGAACGCACTACACGGCAAACCATCCACACCATCTGGATGCTTGGCGGTCCACCACTGTACGTTTCACAAGGAGTTTTCTACCACGTACAACCTCTCTGTGGAATAGTTTACCACCGGCGATTTTTCCGGACCGATACGACCTGGGGACCTTCAAGAAAAGAGCTTACTCCTTTCTAAAGGGCCGGCAACGCACCCGCAATTCTCCTGGTGTTGCGGTTGATCATGGGCGGCGGTAGTCACTTAACATCAGGTGAGCCGCATGCTCGTTTGCCCCTTCTTCTAAAAAAAAAATGTTTTTTAATCTCACACTGGTAACATAACGGATATGCGCTCACCAACCCACTTGCGCCTGAGCTTAGACATTTTTACAGCACAGGTCATCCATCAGGCATGGGAAATCCTCTACATGCAACAATGAATTCATAAAACAGCCAATGAAAAGAAAATCTTTTGAGGAAGTGGAGGTTGCCTAGACAAGACACAATAAATATAACTTTTAAGAAACATCCTATTACATCCTATAATATTAAATTTAAAAATGAAATCAAATTAAGTGTAAATGTAATGCATAATGCAGATTTTTTGCCATTCCATATAGTCTTTTATATTATATAATTATATCATTGGTTGTTCAGGAGCTTAGCACTCGCTGTAAATTTTACTGTACGCGAGCAACCCAAATTCGACCTCTGCCTGCACAAATGAAATTGTTAATTGTAATTTTAAATGATGATTTACTACGTGCTCGACGGTGCAAGAAAACATTGTGAGGAAACCTGCGTGTCTGAGAATATTTCGCAGGCGTGTCAAATCCGCTAACACGCATTGGGGCAACGTGACGGACACTTCCTTCTTACCCTAAAACCATCTGAGAACTGAGAGTCCTGTGACCAGCAGTGGCACGTTATATAAGACTATAACGTTAGTTTACTTTACTTTTGTATCAATAAGTAAGAAACGCCAAGATCAAGATACTTTTGCAGTTCGCTCGAGTAATTCTTATTCAGCGATCGTTAACACTTAACGACATATCTAATATTCCGATCCAACTAACGATGCAGTAAAACGGGGAAAGTGTCTTTCATTTGTATGCGCAGGACAGAGCGACAGCGTCATAAACTAAAGACACCCGCTGCATCTTAAGTGTCACTTTGGGAGCTGGGAATTGTAATATAAGATACGTTGCGGGATCGCGGCGGGTTACACTGAGCACCGGGCTACGTAACGACAGGAATGAGGATGCGCTTTAAGTGTTAATGGCTATTTACATTTGTAAGCAAAGCATAGAGTTTATTATCTATCACGTATAGATAATACTGCGAATTCACTTACATCATTTCTACTTAGATTTAATTGACAGTAGGTTAAGGGTACCAGCCGCCAACTTGAAAGTCGTTGGTTGGAATCCGCTGGTCATCTACTGTCCTGAACCACACCTAACACGAACATTTCAAGTGAACTTGGAGTGGTTAATGGTAATATTAGTATTCATAATTAGTAATTCTATTAGAATTACTTGTATTTAAAAAAATCTGTAACTGGAAATCACATTTTGTTTGGAATTCTTGTTGAAGAAAATTTAACCTTTAAACTGACAGTATCTAGTATTAGTAGGCCTGCAGGTCAAGTCAAAAATGTGAACAAACGTAAGGATTGACAAAAGTGTAAAAAAGAACGAAGAGCACCAAATCATGATCACTTAAAAAGAAGTTTATGTAGAAAATGACACTGTTTGAGCGTGAAGAGAACGGGGTGTTTATGACAAACACACGTATTTTTATTACTGGAGATACGAGTGACGGTCACCTGGTGCTTAGGGTAGAGTCCGAGTGTAGACCATTTGACATAGCGGCGTGTTTTATGCGCATTACAATTATGCTCTTGTATTGATTACAGTGTATTCTATGACAGAAGCTTGAAGTGTATGCTGAACCCACCGCAACACACCGTAGAACGCTCCCTACTCAAGCCTTAAGCTAAGAGATAACATCAGCTATAGTAAGAATCACAATCGGTAGAAGTATAAAAGAAATTACAACATGTAGTTTTATCATCACAATTGAACTTAGGTGTCCACGAATAAAATACGATCCTAATCTACTTGCTTTCATTAAGCACAGAATCGATGGAGTCATGCCTCATCAAGCCATCACCCACTGAGAGAGGTACACAGCTCTTCTGGATTTACTGCCATTTTATCATTGAAGTAATATATTGTATGTGCGCTACTCTGTGTTCGCGCGGTTGGTTTTTTTATCATAGAATAAACATAGGTAGAATGTTTCGTGGGTAATAGTAGATTATATTGTAAAATAGGTAAATTATATCGAGAACAATATTTAAATTTTGTCATTTATTTTGTATATTATATTTGAATATTTAATATAATATTACATAATATTCACAATTATATTTTAATGATATTTTTATCTGAAGCTTTTAAAAGGTATCTATGTCAAATATAAAAAAAAACATACTAAATGTGTGTTTAACAAAACTTATTAACATAACATTTAAATTACATTTAAATTTGGGGGATAAGTCGCTCGCGTCCGTAGACTTCGACCACCAAACCTTAGGCCCACCCTACACGTGTCGCCCGGGTGGTGCTAAACGAGCGACAAAGCCGAAAAAATAGACTTGGCTTCCCGCCGTGTGGTAGCGGCGTAAAACCTACCACCACCTCTTGTTCGCACCATCAGTCAGGAGATAAAAGAAATGGCCCCGAGTTCCCGGTGCCCCTTTAATGGGGCAGGGGTGCGAAGAATCTCCGGGAGAAAAACCGGCGACGAGGTTCGCCACCCGTCACGTTCTGTCTCCGGGAGGGAGGGGCGAAAAGTGGATTGCGGAAGCCCGTCTGGCTACGCTGAATGTATGTAGAGCAATGAATGATATGATGGATGGAGTATGCGAAATGATGAATGACAGAGGAATAGATGTGTTATGTGTAAATGAGAAGAAACGAAAGGGAAAGGATGCCACTGCACATGGCACGTATACCGCGTATTGGTCTGGTGTAGACGAGACCGAACGGGCATGCCAGGGAGTCGGTTTCATCCTTTCAGAAAGAATGGGTCAATGTGTGAAAGAGTATGAATGTGTAAGCCCGAGGCTGCTATGGATACGAATGAAAGTGGGCTTAAAGAAGCTGTTATTGCTAGGGGTGTACGTCCCAGACATGTCTAAACCCACTTACATCCGCGAGCAGTTTTGGGACATGGTAAGGATGGTGTTGACAAAATGTAAGGAAAATGAAAATATTATTATGTTAGGAGACTTTAATGGAAGGGTTGGGGTGAAGAGGTCTGGTTATGAAAGGATATTGGGAACGTTTGGTGATGAAAGTATAAATGAGAATGGTGAAGACCTCCTCACCGTATGTGTGGAAAAGAATCTCTTTGTGACGAATACTTCTTTGTCATAAGAAAATTCACATGTATACATGGGAAAGAGGTGATGATAGAAGCATGATTGATTTCGTAATTGTGGATGAAAGAATGAGGAGCGTAGTCGTAGACACAAGGGTTTACCGGGGGTCCAACGTAGGCACGGATCATTACTTGGTCTTATGTCGAATAAATGGTCTTTTCAAGCGTTGGCGGCATCGGACATCTGTGTCTACCACTGCGTTACAGCGTATAAGAATAGAGAAGTTACAAGATGAAGATGTGAAAGAGAAGTATAAATGCAGACTGAGAGAAAATATTAGGTGTTTGAATGAGTTGTGTATGATTGATTTAGACTTGAATACTGTGTGGGATAATATTAAGAAAGGTTTGGTGGATGCAGCCACCGAAGTATGTGGTGTAAGTAAGAGAACAAATGTAAGGAAAAGGAATACATTGTGGTGGGATGATGAGGTACGGGTGGAAGTTGAATCAAAGAAGAAGGCATGGTTAGATTTACTAGCAACTAAAGCTGGTAATTCTGGTGGTATGAATGATGAGATTGTAAGAAAAAAAGGCAGAATTTAGACGTCTAAATAAGAGAGTAAAAGAAGTAGTTGAAAGGAAAAAGAAAGAAAGAACGGATAAGAATGATAGAAGGATATCTGATAATTTCCGGGCTAATATAAAAATGTTCTGGAAACTCGTAAGAACTGCCAGGGGAAATACAAAACAGCCTATAATTAATGCTGTAAGAGACGAGAATGGATGTACTCTAAATGATGAAGTTTGGAATTTAAACAGATGGAAGGAATACTTTGAAAGCGTGTTTATGAGTGAAGAGTCGTCTGAATTAAATGAACAAGAAATTCCGAAAGAAGTGGAAAATGGTATGGAGATAAGTGTAGATGAAATAATGAAAGCAATGAAAAGCATGAAAGCAGGTAAGGCAGCTGGATATGATAGAGTATCACTCGAGATGCTAAGGGCTGGAGAGGGAGTGGTGGCAGGCCTGCTGTACACCTTGTTTAATTTGTGTTGGGAATAAAACGGGTACCGGATGACTGGTGTAAAGCAGTTATAGTACCAATATATAAAGGAAAAGGGTCACAGCAGAACTGCAAAAAGTACTGTGGTGTCAGCTTGCTTAGTATTGTGGGTAAACAGCGTGATAAGGTGTTAATTGAAAGATTTATGAAAGAAACTGATGAAAAAATTTGGGATGTGCAAGCGGGTTTTCGAAAGGGAATGGGGTGTACAGATCAAGTCTTTTCCATGCGCGTGATTGCGGAGAAGTTTTTGGCTAAAAACCAGAAAGTTTTTTGTGCGTTCATGGACTTGGGAAAGGCTTATGACAGAGTGGACAGAAGAATGTGCTATGGCAAACACTGAACTCATATGGGTTGAGCGCTGGTTTGATACAGGCATTGAGGTCTCTTTATAGGGATTCTAGTGCTTGTGTCGGGATCAATGGGTCTACTCGGACTGGTTTGTCATCCGAAAGGGTGTCAGACAGGGCTGTGTGGCTTCCCCTTGGCTGTTTAACCTATTTATGGACAGGTGTTTGCAAACTTTGAAAGATGAAGAATGTGGGTTAAGAATGGGCGAGTTAACCGTCAAATGCCTTTTGTATGCCGATGATCAAGTCATATTTGCGTCATCGGTGGCTGAGTTGCAAATGATGGTTACATCAATGAACTGGACATTAAAAGAAAGGGGAATGAAAGTGAACGCGAGTAAGACGAAAGTGATGGTTTTTGAAAGAGAGGAAAGCAAAACGGTATGTGAAATAAGAATTGAAGGAGAGTTAATTGAGCAAGTGGATGAGTTTGTGTATATGGGATGTGTATCTAGCAGGGATGGTAGATATTATAAGGATATAGAACGACGAGTAAATACAGGGCATAGTGTGAATGGGGCACTACATTCTATTGTGAAGAACCAGAATGTATCAAAAAAGGCACGTATGGTAATTCATAATGCTGTGTTAGTCCCTACTTTAATGTATGGTAGTGAAAGCTGGGTGTGGCAGAAGAAGCACGAAAGTAGAATAAATGCAGTAGAAATGCGGTCTTTAATGAGTGTGCTAGGGTTGAATCTGAATGACAGGGTGAGAAATTGCGTGATAAGAGATAAATGTGGTATGCAAGATGATGTTGTGACTAGGATTAAGAAAGGAATGCTTCGGTGGTTTGGTCACGTAGAAAGAATGAATGAGGAAAGAGTGACAAAGCAAATTTATATGACAGATGTGAACGGCAGAGTCGGGAAGGGACGCCCTAGAAAAAAGTTTATCGACCAAATTGGCGATATTTTGAAAATGGGCACGTTAAAAGTACCCTTAACCGACGAGCATGTATGCGTAGATATATGGATGTAAAGGAGGCGAAAGAGGTATGTCAGGATCGTGTCTAATGGAAGTCCGTAGTCTCTGCCTACCCCTCTGGGTGACAGGCGTGAGTGTTTATGTATTTATGTATGTATTTAAATTACAAATATATTTATTTAAATTAAAATAAGAGTCGTTCATAAATGCTGGGCACGCGAGATTTAAAAATGGACGAATTTATTCCACTTTGACTTTGATATGAAAACCTAAAAATAAAATAAAAGAATAATAAGCAGATTTAAACATGAAAAATTTAGCCTAAATATAATAACTTACTGTGTTTTTACAAAAAAAATGTATATAATATTATATTCGTCTTATACTTAAGTACCCACAGAAATGTCGCATCTGAACATATTAATTTGATAATCTATATTTCATGACACGAGATGGCGTCTTAGGAGTAATTTGTTTTATTATTAATCTATAATACTTTTTTATTGGTTAAGTATCTTATTAACCGATAAAAAGTAATTCCTTGGTTTTTACTGAAATTTCTTGAATTACACGACGGCATATTTTTATCAAGAGATTTTTTTTAAATCAACACAACACGTGACAACTCTACAAGCGCCTAGCGAGTGACTGATTAAAGTGCGGTGTATGCACCGCAGTTGAGTGGAACATAGTAGCTGAATGCAGTGTCGCCTCTAGTACGTAGTACGTAATAGCTCAATGCATTTTATTTTTAATTTCTTATAATTCGTCTTTCGAACAGTTTTCATTTTTTAAATTGTTGAAAGAAGTTCTCATGGCACTCAGCCGCTTATTGTAAAATGTTTTAAAATCTCATTACGCACAAAGGATGAAAAACTAAAATTAATTTGTAAGAGCTCGTAGGTCTACAAACTACACCTTTATATTTTCATTTTGGTACAATAACATAAAACATGAGATTATAACCACAATACATAAATAGACATTGCAAAGTGAAGAAGTTAAGTGTCGTTATCATGAAATCGTATGTTATTCATGAAAAGCGAGGAGAACAACGCGTATGGGTTTATTTTACTTGTATAGCGCGATATTCCTTATTTTACGTGAACTCATAGAATAGACAATAAAAGTATACCGTACAAACGTAGTCTGCGGAGACCACACGCGGAGCTTTTTTATATTCGAAACGACGGAGTGAATTTCATAACAATGTTATAAAACATCTCATAACAGTATTTAAAACCGACGCATGGTTTACTTCCGGTTTTTTACTACAAAGCACGCATTTAAGCGACAGTAGCCTAATGGCAGGGCGCGGACCGCGAACTCAAAAAGGTCGTGGGTTCGAATCCGCCATTCGACTACTGGCATGAACCACTCGTAACACAAGCAGTTTAAGCTTACCACGAGTGGTTAAGTTATATTAGTAATGTTTATAGCATTGTTAATATTTTTATAAAAAAAAGTAAAAAAAAATTGTTTGCATTAATTCTTTAAGATTTTTCCGGACCGATACGACTTAGGGACCTTCAAGAATAGCCTACTCCTTTTTTAAAACGCCAGCAACGCATCTGCAATTCCCCTGGTGTTGCAGTGATCATGGGCGGCGGTAATCACTTACCATCAGGTGAGCCGTATGCTTGTTTTCCCCCTCTCCTATAAAAAAAAAACTACTGTTGAATTGAATCTACTACTAATTTTGCTTTCTTCTGTTAGAATTTATGGATTTGAAGATAGAAATATAAAATCCAGAAATAACAGAAAATTGCAATAAACGAGATAGATATTAAACTCGTAGCTTTGCATCTTATAACGTGAATGAACTATACAAATCGTTACATATCTTTTTCGTGGTACTTCATAAGGGGCAAGATTTTGTTGACTGCAATGAAAGTTTAGTTTCTTTGGTACAATTGATTGAATGTTGAATGGAATACCAGCGTTAAACAGGAGCTTAATGCTGATCTGTTTTGTATCTGCTGAGTGTGGAGAACGGAGAACCTTTTTACTGGAAACGAGGCATTCCATATTAGTCCTCGGGGTGACAATGCATCTGCATTTTGATTCTTAATCGAGGATATGTATAAAAGTTTATGGATTACAGCTTCCACTTACTATCAGGTGGACTGTATGCTCGTTGTCGTATAACTTTTATTCTATATAACTAAAACAATTGACTCACACACAGTTACAAAATATAAAAGGATGGCGTAGAACTTCAATTTTGTAAGTCAATCAGAGAAAGTGAAAATAATGGAGTCAATAAATAAATGTCGTGCCTTGTTTAAGGAAATGTTCAGAGCTTCTACTACTTCGTCGCTCAAGAGACTCAACACCTTTAAATCCCACTTGCTTTAAAATTTTAAACGGGTTAGTTTAAAAAAAATAAACATACTTTTTATAAAAACCCAGTACCAATAAAAATTTATAATTATATAAAAGTACTAAAATGAACCTGATCTTATCAAAAGCGGAAATGAAAAGAAAAGCCAACAAAGCCACGCTTGGAAAATATTATGCTATGGAAATGCGTTTCATGGAAAAAATAATTAAAACGTGTAAAATTTATTTAGGACTGAGAGTGAAACAATGTTTTCCTATCTTTTAGGCCGTAAATAGAATCTGAAAGCTGTACAAAAATTAATGTTTATTTTCGAAAATCCTAAGGTGCATAGTTCGACCTCTCACATAACAGTTAAGGGGAAATATAATCTCAAATGGCTTAGCAAGATCCTTCGTTATGCCGAAAATATTACAGCATTAATTTTGAAATAAATATATGGTAAAGTTGAGCATTAATGTTAAGGATTATGTTAGACGAAAACACGATTTCGTAAAATTTTCTCGATAGAAAAAAAATCCAAAGTAAAATACTTTAAATAAGATCATGAAACTTTGCATACTAACTGAACTAACTATAAAGCAGTGCTTATATTATTTACTTTTTTTAAAATACTATTATTTTCACTATAAAAAGAAATTACCTAAACTATCGGCACGTAAGCTTGATTCCTGTCGCCCCATTAGTATCGCTCCGGCTTTTGAAGGGAGAAGTTGTGTCGCTTACGATCAGAATACACATTACGCAACTGGACGACGTAAAATTAAAATGGGAAATAACCGTTATAAAAATAAGTAGCGACTGGATTGGCGTTAAGAAACAGGCATAAATATGATAAACCTAATGAAATAAGTATCTAACGACCTATCTACTAACAGTATTAGTGATTAGTGATTACAAACATGTCGGTACATAGCATACGACGCGCGGGCAAGTGGCGACGAAATTAGAACTTGAGCTGACTTACTATATCCCCTTAATAACTACATAGCTACATATTCAGATATAGCATAATATATATATATATATATATATCTAAAATCACTAATTATCAGAATGGAAATTAGAATTAATCGAAATTAATATTGATATTTCCCGAACGGGAATTATTAATGTCAATGAATAAGTTCGGGAAATTACGCCACATCTTCTCAGGTATGCCTCAAAATCTGAGAACGAGATTGTACAACCAGTGTGTGTTGACAGTGATGACTTTGGATCTGAGACGTGGTAATTCATTGCTGGCCGTATGTGGAAGCTCAAGGTCGCTCAGCGAGTTATGGAGAGGGCTATGTTCAGAGTTTCTCTGCGTGATAAACTTAGAAATGAGGATATCCATAGTAGAACCAGAGTGACCGACATAGCCCAACGGATTAGTAAGCTGAAATGGCAATGGACTTTGGATATGAGACGTAGTAATTCATTACTGGCCGGATGAGGAAGTTCAAGGTCGCTCAGCGAGTTATGGAGAGGGCTATGCTCAGAGTTTCTCTGCGTGATAAACTTAGAAATGAGGATATCCACAGTAGAACCAGAATGACCGACATAGCCCAACGGATTAGTAAGCTGAAGTGGCAATGGGGCGGCCATATAGCTCGAAGAACCGACAACCGTTGGGGAGAAAAGGTTCTCGAGTGGCAGCCTCGTACTGGTAGGTGAAGTGTAGGGCAAACCCCCACTAGATGGGGTAACGACCTGGTAAGACTTGCAGGAAGTCGATGGATGCAGGAGGCTCCAGATCGTGATTTGTGGCATTCCTTGGGGGAGGCCTATTTTCAGCAGTGGTTTTGTGAAGGGCTGTAATGAATGATATATTAAAATATTGATATTGTACTTGGAACTTTTTAAACAATAAGTGAGTTCAAATTACATTGCTGTATTGATACTGTATTGTTACTGTTCTGGTACTTGCATAAGGCTGAGTCGATGACAATTTTGGTACTGCGATGCAATGTTATGTTTTCAAACAATATGTATTCTAATTTATAACAATCGCCTTTTATGTAATATGTGCTGTGTTGTTTCTTCGAATAAAGTTAATTTTAAATTATTTTGGTTTTGTTTTAATTATGTTTTCCTTGCAACATATCTTTGATACGCCATGTATTTGCGAAATATTCATCGCTGCATTTCATTCTGCAGGTTTTGTCGGAGGTGGCTTTGAGGAATTACCAAAAAATTTTGTTGCGCTCGTTAGAAAGCGGTATAATATAAGCATTTTGTGTTTGTACCAAACATAAAATACTGAAATTGGTAACGAGTAGCAGCGTCGAAGTTGCGAGACATCTGGTACTGCATTCTCCGATCCATATAATAAATGTTGTGATTACTGTGCTAGGATTATTATTTTCAAGCAGTGAACTGCTAAAGGGCTAAATGTAAGGATTCATTTGAAAATTTATTGCTTTTATAATGATTTCTTATATAAATATATACTCATGGAATAAAATCCTTAATAGAAGTTTTATTCCTAGACTTATATGTTAAATACTACTGAACTAAAAAAGCACTCAAAGTTAAATGCGTTTAGCATTTTTTGCCTTTTTTTAATTCACTGTTTCACCATAAATAAGTACGCTGCCGAGCAAAATAAGTTGGACACGTGCGATCCAAATACGCCTGTTTAACAAACGACGTGAATGTTTCACGCCTCTCGCGTGCCCATTTCGCGCCTAATTAGTCGCCGATTAATTGGCGCCATCTCTCTGCGTCGAGCGTTTTTAATAAAGTGTCGCGAAATGACAATAATGGAGGCGTAACGCGTTACGGCTTCGGTTGGCAGAGCACGCCGCGCCGCTCTGAAATCGTCGCGCTCGATAATTAACTGGGTAATTGGTCTACATACTCGTTATCTGATTTCGGATGGGCTTGTCGAAAGGCATTGTTTTCGGAGACGCTGTATATTATGTATGTCCGGGGATAACTTTGAAATTATCCCCGGACATACATAATATACAAACATATGAGAAGACTTATGTGAAATTGACTTACTAATTAATTATACTACGGCTAACGAGAAGCTATACCAAATGTTAACAAAACCAATGAAAGCTTATTGGGAATAGCAGGGGTGCGTAACTTTTTTGATAGTTAGATTATAAATTTAAGTACACAAAATAGTTTTTAAAAATGTCTAGCAAACCAAAAAAATAGACTTTTTATAAATTTTGTTATAATTTGAATTATTGTATAATGTAGATTTAAATTAAATAAATGCTTTCTGCGCCATTTCGTTTCTGTATGGGTATTTACCATTGGGCCAAGTTTTTTAACATATTTGTAGGTATTAACAACCATATTTTTTCATTCACAGTAAAACTAGTCACCTAAAATTAAAAATTAAATTAAAATTATATACACATACTTACATGCATCTTTAATAAATTAAGAAAAGTTTTATTATTACAGTTGCTGTTTTTTAAATAACTTTGAGATAACTTTAAAGTACACTCCGAACCAAGAAGTAGTAGTAGTAGTAGTTGTATATACTTTATTGTACACCACACATATACAACGAATAAATACATTACAGAGAAAACTTAATATATACGTATGTACAATAAGGCGGTCTTATCGCTAAAGAGCGATCTCTTCCAGACAACCTTTGGGCTAAGGAGAAACTGGAATTAAGAACAGTAGGAGGTGGTGCGTTTTATGTTACACTTACATTCTAATATCTAAATAAATTAAACTATATTTTGTTAAAATATCACAACCATACATAAAAAATAATAATAAAATAAACATACATAATATTAATAAATAGGTATATATATACAAATATATACACATACATACATATATATACATAGATAATAAATAAATAAATACAAAGAGGAAAAGAAAAACACAGAATAACTATCTGTTGCTAGAATTGGTTATAAATAACCACAAAGTGTAATGGTTCTTGACGTCACTTTTGAAACTTTCCAAAGTTTGCGCACGTCGAATTTGGAGTGGGAGTTCATTCCATAACCTTATGGCTTGGCTCGTAAAAGAATATTTCATAAATTTTGTTCGAAATGAACATGGTTCTAGAATTAGTTCACCGGCTGACCGAAGAACTCTATCAGGTCGATCATGACCAAGAAATTTAAAGTTTTCCTTCAAGTAGCTTGGATTCAAAGGATTGAACAACACACAGTACAAAAGAGATACAGTTTGCAGATTCCGGCGAAAGCGAATAGGTAACCACTTGAGCTGTAAACGATATTCGGATACATGATCATATTTGCGCAAACCAAATATGAACCTAATTGCAATATTTTGAATTCGCTCAAGTTTGTTCAGTTGGTCTTCAGTTAAATCGAGATAACTTGCGTCCGCATAATCGAGAATAGAGAGAAGTAAGGATTGTGCTAACATAATCTTAGTGGGAATGGGGAGAAAAGAACGTAAACGACGAAGTAAACCCATAGTAGCAAACACCTTTTTACTCACTTGTTTTAACTGCTGCGACCACGACAAGGTAGAATCTAGATATATCCCCAGATTTTTTACAGATTTACTGTAGGGTATGACAACGTCATTTAATGTCACCGAGGGTAGGTTGTTTCAGTCAACTCTGGAGACCATCCCTCCACCACCAATAACTATAGCCTGGGACTTGAACGGATTAATTTTTAGACCATAACGCTGACTCCACTGATTTATCGCCGCTAAGTCATTGTGATGGTGGCAACAGCAGAAGGCAGATTTAACAGAGTTGACTGAGTGTAGATTTGGAGATCGTCTGCATACATGTGATAGAGAAAAGTAATATTTTGAGAGATAGAATTAATGAATATAGCAAAAAGTAAAGGAGACAGCACACCACCTTGAGGCACGCCAGCCCGTAACTCGCACCAAGATGAGAACTCATCCTCGATGCGAATTCGCTGTCGTCGGCCGTAAAGATAACTATGAAACCAGTCAATCACCGGAGCAGATATGTTAATAGAACGTAACACACTCAATGAGATGTCAAAATCAACAGTGTTAAACGCATTGCTAAAATCAAGCAATACCAACACAGTGCGCTGTTTGTTATCCATACCTCGTCGAATGTCATCGGTAACTTTAACCAACGCTGTTGTCGTACTATGACCCGATCGGAAACCAGATTGGAGAGGATCCAGGATACAATTTCTATTTAGGTAGAGATTTAACTGAAAGAAAACTAGTTTCTCCAGGAGTTTGGATAAAAACGGGAGAATTGAGATAGGACGAAAGTCGGAAAAATGCAAAGCATGGGCTTTTTTTGGGAGAGGCGTTACAAGTGCACTTTTCCAAACATCAGGAAATTTTGAAGAGGAGATGGATTTATTCAAGATATGGGTGAGGATAGGAAAAACAAATTCTAGGATAGGTAAGATCATGTTACGACTAACATTGTCATCACCCACGGCATTGGACGAGATGGACAAAATGTTCTTTTTAACATCACTATCAGTGAAAGGAGGGAAATTAAACGGTGGAAAATCAGGAGTTGATATTGAAGAAAGAATACTCAGAGTCCGGTCTTTATCTGAGCTGTCTAATGTGCTAGAACAGGTGAAATATTTGTTAAGGAATTCAACATCAACATTACGATGAGGAGAATTAGAAGTTTAAGTTTTAAGAGAATGAGAAGTTTTAGTTAAAACTACTAAACAACATTCATATATATCCTATTCCTATACATACCTTTGGACGTTTCTTTTTCGGAGAAGTAAAATCTGTTGATTATATAAATCAACAGATTTTTTGACGTACTTGGTTGTGGCTCCATCATTAACCACTCTTATTAAAAACGATTATCAACAAAACAAAATAACAATAATTAAATAAATAACAATTACTACAATGGCCCCTCGAATGTTGGCGAACCTGACGTTGACGTCTGTCTTGACCATGTTTTTGCCGATAAAACGAGACATTACGACAAACACACAAGGTAGAAAGAGATAGATAGATAATATATTGTCAATTCCACAGTCGTTTTAAGGTAAATGACTTTTCGTATCGCTGTTCGTTGGTCGAACTATACTTTACTATTAACTATACTTTCATATTTATACACGAGATGTGATATCTCTTGTTGTTCATAAATTAAACAAAATGGAAATATACAAAATAATTTATTGAAATTCAAGTTATTTTTCCTCTTGTGAACAGTGTAACACTAACAGGAAACCTGCCAACTTAGTTACAAACTGTTAAAGGGCTTAACCTAGCTTTGTATTCATTTTCTAATTATGTGCTAAATAAATTTATTGATAAAATATTGTACTTTATTTTTATCTTTGTAGTGGTCGGCTCGTTAGAGGAAAAGCCATTCTCTGAGAAAATTTTATTCTTAATAAGTGGACAAGAACCAGAGACCTCTTTACTAGTAATGAGGCTCTTCATTTTAGTACCCAGGGAGGTGACAACTCTAGGATGTATGTGCCTATGGGCAACAATGTGTACTAATCTGGTAAACTGTTTAATAGTTTGCCGCCCATACTTATATAGAAAAACTAGCTTTAGCCAGTTCGATGATACTGTGATAATTTTTAATATGTAACATCATTCTTCTGGCTTTCCTGCAATATATAGGAGTGATTTCGTGAAAGGGACGGAAGTATGTAACAGGAAGTCTGGGAAGCGCGCGCTATTTGATTTGTTGAATAAACCAATTTATATGTGTAATCTATATTAATAAATGTATATACTCTTGATAACAAATGTCTGAAAAACTGCAGATAAGTGAGTAATAATGATTAATATTTCAGTATTTGGCTCTTTAATTATGATTAAAAAAAATAGCTTATTTCAGGATGTAATGTTAATGTTGCTTATCACCACGGTGAAATATCAGATACATCATATTCGACTATTGTAAGGTTCGCTCGATTATTTTTAGGATATACGTGGTAGAGCCATGCTGCAGTTATATTAGATGTATAGTTGTAGCACAAATGGGTCGGCTCGACAGGGGAAGGACCACGCTCTCACAGAATACCAGCGTAAAATAGTAGCTTAATGCTGCTGTGTTTCGTATGGTGAGTGTAGAGAACCTGTGACTCTTTTTACTGGAAACGAGGCATTCTATCTTAGTCCTCACGGGTGACAAGGCATCTGCATTTTGATTTGTAATCAAAGATAGATGTATACGTCTATGGGCAACAGCAACCACTTACCATCAGGTGGACTGTGTGCTCGTTTGTCACCCTATCCCAAAAAAAAATTGACTTTTATTATTTGGATTGACACATGTACGTACTTGTTTCACTAATATTTATTTAAAAATTTTATTTTTATTTAATTTCTATGGAAATGTTACGAAATTTTTACTAACCAAAGTGCATTTCATAAGTTGGTACTTACTTTTGTTGGTTGCTACTACTATCGTGTACATACTTTCCAAAATAGCTAAATACAGCGGCTTAGTTGTTAGATGAGGGGGGGCAGACACTTGGGGGGGGGGGGAGAAAATTACCATTTTAAATGTAAACATTTCGCAAACGGACCCATGAATCGAAAAGACGTTGTTTCATATCCCAAGTGTTTCTGAAAGACCTACCCAACGACACCCCACACGATAGACGTGTAAAATAACATCCTCCATTTACCTGTACGGGAGGTACGAGTGAGGGTTTGTGTGTTCGTGTTCTACCCTCACCTTTCTTTATTACTTTTTGTTTTCTACCCACTATTTGTGACAAATAGGAACTGAATATAAGGCCAATTAAGTGCTATTACCGTTACCATCACAGCCTATCAAAAGTCCATAGTTGAAGATATAGTTGCCACCATAGAACACTATACTGTATTATAGTATTCTATGGTGAGGCGGGTTGACAAGCGCAGTTTTTATTATTTTATGTTGTGCCAGGAAGATGCTGCTACATAACATATCTTCTATTTCATTTCTCCCTGTCGACTCGTCTGACAACCACGTGATGATATGGAGTAGTGTATTTTTTACGCCGCCAACACACGGCAGTTAAGCACGCGAAATAAAAATATTTTTATGATAGAATTTATTTTTAATGAGACTAATGAAATAATATGTTATTAATAATCAGCATAATCCCGTGGTAGCTTAGTGGATAAGCGCTCGCTTTTAAAATTTACACGAGAAATCTAGAGTTCGAATTTGCTAATTGAAATTTTAAGTTAAATAACTTGGAAGTCTGAGCAAAACTGGTTACTATATCTTTTTTGATTCGTATAAAGTGTAATCATCTTTGGAAATAAGATAGAACGAAAATAATTTAGTATCAACATATAAATAATTAATGTTTGATGCCTTTGACCGGATTCAGCTTGGAACTTAATTATGTCAAGTGGAGCCATTGGGTATGTTCATTCAATTACCACCTGTGGTCTTACGACTAGTTGGTTTACTCGGCCGTAAGGCCGCAGGGGCCGTCGCTTATTTAATCCAATATAATCCGACTGAACTTGTTAGTAATATAATATAATGTCTTATAAAATTGTGGTGTAAGGACATGTCTATGAATGATGTACCTAATATTATTTTATTTCCTGACAACTAATATTATCTTATGGATCTTATGGAAACATGTTAATTCAAAGATTTATGTATTTTTATCACGTGATCGGCGGTGAAGGAAAACATCGTGACAAAACCTACTTGTCTGAGATATTAAAAAAAAGTATTTCGAAAGCATGTGAAATCAGCTAATACGCATTGAGGCAGCGCAGCGGACATTTCCTTAGAAAATAGGCCATTTACACGTATATGGGCTGGTGCCTGAAAAGTGCCACCTAGCAGCGTGCGACTCAATGGAAAGGCGTGCTAAGATGGTTATCAGTTTATTAGTGGGCGTTAAGTAGGCAGACTTTCGGTCGGTGTTCAACTGGATACATCCTGGAGAGTGTGCGCAAGAATTAACGCTACAGACTATCAAAGGTCTAATGTTCAGAAGTAGATTTCCACATATATTGCCTCATAGACGTGGATATTTACGGTAGTCACCACGCTTGGCAGGTGGGCTGGTAACCACGGTTTCTTATCTGTAGTTATTAGATACTGTTGCCCGTCTCCTGCTTTGTTTCTCACAAAGCAGGAGACGGACAACGGTATCTGTCTGTATCATCTGACAAAAACTTTATCTCGTCATAATGTTTTGAACATACGAAAAGTAGGTACCTACCGATTTAAGACGGTTCCCCTAGCGAGAGACCTTGAGCGTTCGGTCCCATACAATCCACGCGCTCTCGCTACAATATATCACGGAAAAATACGCCCGAATATTTGGAATTATTTCAATTAAAAGAGATAAGCGAACTTAAGAAATTAAATAAAACGTGTAGAATATAGATTTTTAAATTATCTATCCATTAGTGTAATTCTCAAATGATTAGAGCATTTCCTTTAGCAACAAATGCATGTAATCAATAATTTTTTAAAAGTAGATTTTAAATGTATTCATAACACATAAAAACAAATTAGAACGTGGAATGTGATGATAGGATATCGAACATTCATAATGTGCTTTTAGATGTAGCTTATTTCTCATAACTAATGAGATAATAGTCTCTGAAAAACGCACTTTTGCCAGGTTTTGGTCAGGGTACCGCCTTAACAGTAGCTATAACAGAAATTAAAATTAAAGTGAAACGTACTTTACATAACATATTATATTATGCAAAACATTTGTATATGTATTACCAAAATAATTTATTTGTGAATGTTTCATATGGTATTTCGCTTAAAAACTGCTCCGCTCATATTACACCATTTTGACTTAATTAATGGCGGGCAGAATCTCATGTCGAATGCAGGTGTATTACGACATACGAACCGCCTGTTAACGTTCGAGTGCACAATGGTATTTGACTTTTTTAATTAATAGTGCGTAATATCACGTGGGGGTAATGTAACGGAAGAAAAGCTTCGCTTTGAAAATAAAAACAAATTAAACGCTGCCGGCGGGAACACTAAGGGAATATTTAATGTAAGTTGCCTTCTCTCGTGGAAAATTATATTAATTCCTCATGTGCCTTTGATGAGGTTTATTAAAACTGTTCCGGTATAAGCGACAGTCGCTGGCTTCCGCGTCGCGTTCAGTAATTACGTGATATTAGTTGAGATTTAATGTTCACTTTGTAAATTTATAACATATTAAATCACGAACAATCCAAATAATGTGGGTGGGTGATCGCTACATAGTTATTTCTAATTTGTTTTGTGTTGTTAATTTTAACGTAATACATGATTGTAGGCTATTATTTGAAAAAAAAAATAGTCCCCCTGGGTTTCTTGCTGGTTCTTCCTGGGACAGAGGTGTTTTTTTGCGAACCATTGGTAAATGAAAAACGTGTCTCTCAATTAGTATTGTTCACAATCGATATTGAATAAAAAAGTTTCTGTTTCAATGTACATAATTATCAGCTATGTTACGTCATCATCATTACAGCCACATGCCCACTGCTGAACATAGGTCTTCCCCAAGGAATTTTACAAAGCACGGTCCTGAGCCAAGTGCATCCATCGTCTTTCTGCACATTTTACCAAGTCGTCACTTCATCTAGCAGGGGGTCGCCCTACACTTCGCTTACCGGTACGAGGCTGTCATTCGAGAAGATGCTTTCTTCCCTACCGGTTGTCGGTTCTTCGAGCTATATGGCCGTCACATTTCCACTTCAGCTTACTAATAAGGTAATAAGGCTATGTCGGTTACTCTGATTCTATCTGCGGATATCCTTTTTTACTTAGTTTTTACTTCGTTTCTTGACTTCGTCTTAGACAAGTTTAGCTTAATATGTTCCAAATGGATTAAGGTATCATCTCCTTCTGGTTTTGCACCTATCCTCTTAGCATTCTGGTTTTTAAATATTTCGTAATTGTTAGTCAATTACACTTAGTGTCATAGAAAAAAATTATGCATGTTGTGATTACATATAAAAATAAATGCAATTATCATAAGTGTTTAAAGTATAAATACTTAAAACACTCACACTTCTCAGATTATATATACCTGCTTATAAATAATCTGAGGTAAAATTATTGTCATTTCTGTTGGTGATCCTAATAAAATAAATAAATAATATTTTATACACCCATAATATATATTTAAACATTTTACAGTATTCACACTTTACATAGAAGCAGGAGAAGCCAGCTTATGTAAAATATTTTGCGGAAATCCACTGAGCTTAAGCACGCCTTATCCATGGAACATTCGACTGAGTTTTAGGAGTGCCTTTTAATTTGTTAAATTGAAAAGAAACATCGCATTGTTTGGATAAAATTGAGCTTATTTAGGGAACGTATTCGGTCGTAACTGAGGATCCTGGGGATCCTTTCAAATAAGCGAACGGAATAAATGGTACTCGCTGCGAAATGGATGGGATGCGGGAGTTTTGATCGGTTTCGTTACCGAACTCCAGTTTCATTTCTAGTACCTATTTGTGTACGTGTATTGAGTGGTGTTTATAAAGACTGCGGAAAAACAATATGAAATAATAATAGTTTTATTAGCTTATTGATTGTTTTAATTAGCTCTTATTTCCTTTATGTGGACGTCAATATTTACATGATTTATTGAAAGGAACAATAATGAATAATATAATTATCTTCGAGCATTGTAAAACATATCGAAAACGAAAAGGCTGTGCTTGGTGATAAGTTTCAGACAGTGGTTTGTGTTGAGCCTCAGTGCATAGATTGATCGTAAAAACTTATTTATGTGTGTGTGGGGACTTATGTGTCTTCTAGAAATATAAGAAAATCTCGTATCGTGTAAAAGTATAATATTCATTTTGGTGAGTGGTTGAAATTCAATTTATACATAAATAATTAGTGAGTACTGTATTCCCGTGTTCCTAAATTTATCACTAAGTTATATCGATATATTAAATAGGTGAGTCCCTCCTTAATTTAATTACCTTATGATGTTTAATACTGATGTTTTGGCTAAAATGATTTATTACCGGTTCTCAATAGGATTTTAAAAATTATATTTTTTACTTAACTTCTCTAATGTAATAATGATTTATACTGCATCTGTTAATAAAATTGCTTCTGATCTACTTCCCGTTGCCTTTCAATCCTATTATTTTAGAGATGGTTAATTCGCCATAATGTTGGAAATCATGGAATTTTTTAATGTCTGTCAAATTTTAAGACGCTTGCTATCAAATAAAATACATTTTAACATTATTTAACGGCAGGAACATACTTTGTTATCATAAAACATTTACTGCTGTTAAACAATCACTAAAATGATGTTATTACGATGCACGTGCAAGTTTTATCCGATCATTGATCGTTGATGTAGCGGTGACAAAGGCGTACATCGGGGACGGCCGGACGTGGATTATCGCTGCAAAAGAGCTAAAGTGGTACGGAAAGGCGCCACTGTGTTGCGAATTACATTTAACGCTAACGTGGTATCTGTAGATACGCCATTATTACATGCCAGCAGTAGGACTGGCTGTTTTGATACGTTGGCAGTAATGTGTTATTTGTATTGATACTGATAACAAGGTAATAAAGATGTAGTGATGCAATTATTCCTAACTTGTTATAACTTAAAGTGGCATTTTGCTACATAATTATTATGGTATTATTTATAATCTATATTGAATAAATAAGCTACTTTCTCTGTTTCCGTTAACCTATAATATAAGTAACGGAAAATTTTATTACTAAGAGTGTGGTACAAATCAAGCGCTGGTCACGCACAAGTAAAGACCGGGGCTTTAAGTTCGGTTACGCGTTAATCGATAAAAGGGTTGCATTAGTTTTCATGATTGTTTGCTTTAATAATTAACATCTCTGAGTTAGGGCTCCCCAGTGCCAGCTCCTTCCATTTGATCGTATACAGCGCAGTCGTTCGAATATTTTATACGTGGTAGAGCCATGCTGCAGTTATATTGGTACTATAGTTGTAGCACGAATGGGTCGGCTCGACCGGAGAAAGACTACGCTCTCACAGAATATCAGAGTAAAATAATAGCTTAATGCTGCTGTGTTTCGTATGGTGAGTGTAGATAACAGGAGACCCTTTTTACTGGAAACGAGGCATTCCATCTTAGTCCTCACGGGTGATAACACATCTGCATTTTGATTTGTAATCAAGAATAGATGTAGATGTGTATGGGCCGCAGCAACCACTTACTATCAGGTGGACTGGGTGCTCGTTTGTCACCATATCCTATTAAAAGAAAATTGTCGGCGACCGAGCTCTTTCCGATAGGCTTGACTCACTGGCTTGTTGGGATGTTGCATCTCTTTGCGTGTTTAATCGCATTCACCACGGGTAGTGCTCTGAGGAATCGTTCGGACTAATTCCAGCCGCACGTCCACACCACAGCCCACAGCCGCAAAACTCGCGATACCATCCATACCATCTGGATGACTGGCGGTCGACCACTGTGCGATTTAAAAGAAGTTTTCATCCTCGCACAACTTCCTTGTGAAATCGACTACCATCAAAGATTTTTCCGGACCGATACGACTTAGGAACATTCAAGTTAAGAGCCTACTTCTATTTAAAAGACCGGCATCTGCAAACTGCAATTTTCCTTGTGTTAATCACTTACCATCAGGTGGGTCGTATGCTCGTATCTCTTCAATATGAAAAAAAGTTAATTTCGCCTACTTAAAGGTTTAAAAGTTAAAAAAATTTACTTTCCTTATAAAATACAATCAATTTAAAAAAATTATAGAATTCACCGAAGGTGTTGCTTTCAATTAAATGGTAGATGTACTTATGTGTCTCAGTAACCGCTTTACATAATATGGGCTGTGATCATTAAGAACGCACTTATCTTATTTTCAATTATAATTTTTGTTAAATAATACTGTAACTTAATTAAACTAGCGTAGTTAATTTTAAAATAGCGTAGTGAGCCTAGATTGACTGCTATAATTTTTTATTACGATTTTTATTATGATTTAAAGCATTATTGCATATCAATAATAATTTTGTTATAACCACATAGAACACAAAAATGCAAACGTTTTTAAATAGATAATTCTCATAATGACATTATACTTATCTAATTGGATGAATCCGGTAAAAACCTAAATTGATGGTGGCAGTACATTAAACAAACGACATACGTTGTTGTGATCCGGCTTTGCGTTAATGAATATTGGATTTTAAAAGTCGTTACACAATATCGTTAGGCTCCCTTTGTGCTCGTTTCAATATTTAGAGCTTTAGCGCCAATATCCGTAATAAACTCCAATGCAATCTCTTATATTGCGTCGTTGTAGCTGCGTGAACAGTTTGTTTGTTTTGGTTAAAAATTTGTTGATTTTACTTTTATTTTACCATTAGTTGAGTATATTATATTTATCTACTCTGTACCAGATTGTGGTAATAAGTTAAGTGTTTTTAGGGTTCCGTAGTCAACTAAGAACCCTTATAGTTTCGCCATGTCTGTCTGTCCGTCTGTCCGTCCTCGCTTAATCTCTGTGACCGTTAGCACTAGAAAGCTGAAATTTGGTACCAATATGTGTATCAATCACGCCGACAAAGTGGTAAAATAAAAATCGGAAAAAATATTTTATTAGGGTAGCTCCCCTATATGTAAAGTGGGAAGTGATTTTTTTTTAATTTCAACCCTAACGTGTGATATATTGTTGGAAAGGTATTTAAAAATGAATAGGGGTTTACTACAATTCTTTTTTGATAATATCAATAATTTCGGAAATAATCGCTCCAAAATTAAAAAGCAATGTGTCCCCCCCTCTAACTTTTGAAACATAAGTTTAGAAAATATGAAAAAAATCTGAAAAGTAGAACTTTATAAGGACTTTCTAGGAAAATCATTTTGAACTTGGATGGAAACAACAATACCCACTACCGGGAGCAGTTGCAGGAGCGCGGACATCATGGATACCTTTAAACTCAAGTGGGAACACTTATTGTGACGGACGGGAAACTACGGAATCCTACACTGATCGTGGCTCGACACGCTCTTGGTCCGTTTTTTATAGAAGTATTAAGGGTAGCAAACGAGCGTACATTCTACCTTATGGTAAATGGATAGTGCGGTCCGTAGACATCCACATCTATAATTATGTAAAAATCAAAATGCAGATGTGTTCTCACTCCAGAGGTCTAATAAGGTGATATTCCTTGTTATACCGTTAAATGAGATCTCCGATACTCGACATTAAGCACATTAAACACAGCAAATTATCCCGCTATTACTTGCTCGCATCCTGCGTACCGTGTAGTGGCGGTTGAGAATATCCACTACCCCGTATCGTCCCGTGGGTGTCGCAAGAGGCGACAGAGGGAACTTGGAACAGGTGACGGACAGCAGCATCTCCCTGATAATAACCCAAAATAATAAAAAAAACTGCGGTTGACAACCCGTTCGCCAAGCGTGGCAACTATGATAAAATCGGGGGGCTATGAGGCAATTTATGGGGAAGGCCTATGTTCAGCAGTGGACTTTGATTATCTGTGAAGATGATGATGATGATCTTGCGTAGGTCACTGTATAGTGGCGGAGTAAGGATATCCATTGCTTCATATCGTCTTGTAGGTTTCGTAAGTTGTGATAATGGGAAACAAACCAAGAGATGGACAGAAGCGTCTTCCTAATGACAACTGGAAAATTAAAAAAAAAACTACAGTTGTCAACCCGCCTGCTAAGCGTGGCGACTTTGGCTAGTACCACCTTATGAGGCAGTCTATGGGGAGACCTTCGATTGACAGTAATGAATGAAAAAATCCTGTGTTGGCATGGTCCACCCTGGGTCGAATCGACCCATGCGTGCTGTTTCCGTAATACGATGTAGTGTGGATCTTAAAAATTCGGTCGTAAATTGCTTCAGGGTGTCGCAATATTGCTTAACCCTGGTAAGCGTAAAAACAGCAACACTTATTCAGGCAAATAAAGACATCTTTTTTTTTATAGGATAGGGTGACAAACGAGCACACAGTCCACCTGATAGTAAGTGGTTGCTGTGGCCCATAGACATCTACATCTATCCTCGATTACGAATCAAAATGCAGCTGCGTTGTCACCCGTGAGGACTAAGATGGAATGCCTCGTTTCCAGTAAAAAGGGTCTCCGGTTCTCTACACTCACCATACGAAATACAGCAGCATTAAGCTACTACTATTTCACGCCGGTATTCTGTGAGAGCGTGGTCTCTCCCCGGTCGAGCCGACCCATTCGTGCTACATCTATACTACTAATATAATTGCAGCATGGCTCTACCACGTATACCACGTATCCTCAACGATTTCCTGAAATAATTCATGACGCGATGTTCGTATTGTGGCTTGTGGTAGGTACTGTAAAATAGCTGCATCTCAAATTCAAAAAACCACAAAACAAAATTAGGATCGCAGATTTCGTAGCATCGGAATACTATATGTGCGAGTCCAATCGCAGAATTGGGCAGATTATAATCAGCTTGTGCGCCACCATTTCCCGACGATTAATTGTACTGTCTAATTTATATAATATATATTTGACATGTAAGAGATATATATATATATATATATATATATATATATATATATATATATATATATATATATATATATATTATAAACTTTATATAAAATATATATTATACAAATAAGGCTAATATTACTTGATGCTTTCGTATTTTTGTTGTATTACCAAAAGTCAAAGTTATAAATTATTTGCCAAATTATGTTAATGGCGACGTTTCATGAAATGCTCAGGCAAGTTACGATCTGCCCAATTCTAATGATTTGGCTGCGAGTTATATATTATAATAAGTAATTTTAACATAATAATAATGTCCTCCAGACCGAATTTCGGCCACGGCGGCCTGCCTCATCGGAGGCTAGCCATCAGCGCAGGACAGGATTATAGTGCCCAAGTGTATGCGCAAGCACAGGTGCACTCTCTATTGCCTCACTCTCACAATCCGATGGGACGGTAAACCGACACGACCGGAGAGAGATCAGGCGCAGGACCAACGGTTTTACGTGCTTTCCGAGGCACGGGGGTGAGACACCCCTAACTTTCTGACTCCGGGCAGTTACTGAGAATTTCTTGACGGAAAACTCAATAATTGATTTTTGGCCCGACCCGGGATTCGAACCCAGGACCTCATTAATATTTTATTAATCGTTTGTAATAGTGAACACCATCATTTCCACAAGGTACTTAATAAAATGTGTTATAAAAAAAGTTTTTATTATGAAAATTAAATCTTACGTAAGATACGGAAAAAGAACCTTACGATTGTTCAATCTTGTGTGCACTGAAGAAAATATTATTTCCAAGTTCTAATTTAAAAAGAATAACAATCATCAATATTAACGCGGTATGTCCTTTACCCTCCCTATAGAAAAATCCATAAAATTATTCAACTCAAAGCAATCGAACTACAATTTTCTTGCTTTTGAAATTGTTGGTACTACGCCGTTACCCTAGAGACGGGCTATTTTCCAATTATAAATGTAATTTATTAAATCGTTGTGAATAACTAACTCATTTATAATTAAAAGACACGAAAGCTTCAATGCAATTGAGTGTTCGGATTTGATAGTCCCCGGTGTGGGAGCGAATGAATATTAAATAATTTTACGCCTTTAGGGAATCCCGCAATTAATGTGCGCTATAATTGCAGCTTGCCTGGTTTTATGACGCGATAAAATTGTCAAATTGCCACCAATAACGTTGTATGTGTGTGTATGTATGTGAGGACATGTTGCGTGTGTAAGTGAGTATGGACCATAGATATAGTATACATTAGATTGGCGACGGAGTGATTATGGTGAGACGAAAAACTAAATGTACCGGTGTGAGACGAATAGTTTTGCGCTATGCATTTACTTGAATTATCGATACAAAGCTCTCTGTCCGTGTCATAAAATGTATATCCTTATGTTTGAGAGTCTAAAATAATACAAAATAAACAAAAAGTTTGTGATTTTATTTTTCACCAAAAACAACTAATTTATTGTAAAAATGTCGTAAACCCTCCTAAGAAGTATTTTGCAGTTTTGCGTCATATTACAATCTAATATTTTTTTAACGTGGTAGAGCCATGCTGCAGTTATATTAGTTGTATAGTTGTAGCACGAATGGGTCGGCTCGGCCGGGGAAGGACCACGCTCTCACAAAATACCAGCGTGAAATGGCTTGATGCTACTGTGTTTCGTATGGTGAGTGTAGAGAAACGGAGACCCTTTTTACTGGAAATGAGACATTCCATCTTAGTCCTCACGCGTGACAACGCATCTGCATTTTGATTCGTAATCGAAGATAGATGTAGATGTCTATAGGCCACAGCAACCACTTACCATCAGGTGGACTGTGTGCTGTTTGTCACCCTATCCTATAAAAAATAATCAAATAGGTTTCGATTATTGATTTAATAGTTAAGTGTTTATGATTTGATAGTGCAGGCGAATCATACATGTTATGTATGTCAAGTATGTCAAAATAATTTTTGCAGGACACAAGGCATTCGCTTACTAGTTTTCGAAACATATTTTCGTTTACATTTTTTCCTTTCATATATTTTTGAAAAACTCGTTCACAATGAATACCTATCTCATAAACCACTCGAGGGGTAAACGAGGCCACCTACATTCTTCATGTTTATAAGTGAACCTTCCATAACTTCACCATAAAGTACATTTACACAGGATTCGCAATTAATTTTATTTGCAATTTTTCCCCCTTTAACCACATATGTACTGAACAATGGACTTAACTACAGATTTCATGCCTTCAGGAATCCATGACTTGGATGATACGAAATTCCAATCATCATTATCGATTTGGCCTTTACCAATAGCCACATCGCCGTTTGGCGTCGTCATTGCACTAAGGGCAATTGTAGTATTTAATGTATCTATAGTACACGATCGTTGTAGGTCGAGCATACTAATATTCTCCAAAGGCAAACAATTAGCTTTATCGCTGATTGGCACTTCCACGTGACAGATTAATCGTTTGTATGCTGCTATGAATTGTCTGGCTGTAGGATTGTTAAATCCTCCTCTAGAACGTACTGCACTAAAGAAAGTTTCTATATGATCTCGAGAGAGTTTTATAAGTCGAAAGAAACTTTAATTTTCTGACTCTATTAAGTCGACATAAAGCCACTTTAAAGCTATTGTATTCGCCAAAAAACCAATAAAACCAAGTATTCTTCGACTCTCATCAGAGTTTGGTTGTAGTATTTTAAATTTTTAATATACTCACAGACTTTGTCACATTCAGCTACAATATTTTCAATATTCTGTGCATTTAAGGCCTTCTTAAATCCGTAGCCGAGTAAACTTTTGGAGTTGAAAATGTCAAATATGCTGTTTATATGCTTTATAAAACCTGCTGTCGCTTGGCAATTTTCAAACATAGGTAACTTTAATACGTCCTTGAAGAACTCTAAGCTGGTTGCAACAGAGTTACTTAACAGTTGCGCTGCTAACCGTTCATTCATTTTGTGATTTACAAAATTTACATGTTTTTTAGTTAGCTTATTAGCCAAATGCAAACTGACATTATGTTGAAGTTGGCAGTGATTTTCCGGAAATTCGTATATAATAATATCATTATGATGATAATAAAACTCTTATATTACATAATATTTTTGTCCTCTATAGTAAAAGTACGGTCTAAATGGAGCGGTGCTCAAATTATCTCCTAGTATTTGTGCCATATTTATATTGGATGCTATGCCATCAAAAGTGACAGAAGCAACTTTTACAAAATTTGATAATGTAGTAATAGTAGTAGTAATTACGACCGTCAAACTCAATGTGCGTATCCGCGAGATAGACATTTCGTCGAACGTAAGGGCGATGACCAAATATTTTTTTCCTTTGCATATAGCCTTTATGGTTATTACGGCTTCCTTAGTGATGCCAGGTTTACTGCCTACGCTTTGGTACCATATTCGTAGTGTTCGAGGATGTGGTAGGCACAGGTCAAATTTATTTCTCATGTAATTTTAAGCTCTAGGGCTATAAAGGGCGTAAAAGGGCGTAAAGTGTGTAAAAGTGTAAATGTCTTTAGTTGCGTATCATACTCTTGTTTAATTTTTTTATTTTATTTTTTCTTAATCTCCTTTTCGATGAGATGCTGCAACAAATCGTTTGAACTTGACACCATTACAGCACTAATGTTATTTTCAAGTGAGGGAAGCCTTTTCGAGTATTTTTATCACTTTAGACAACTTTTCCACCTTTTCATTAGCCCGTTTTTTTGTGTTCTTATAATTTTAAGTTTTTTTTTGTTTCGTATCTAGGCGTCTCCGAAGAATATCAATAGTTTTCTTCGATTTTTTTTTCTCGGGGAATTGTCTTTAACTGAAACGTTTGCAGTAGAGCTAGTGGGTACGGGGGTTATATCTCGATACATATGACGATACAACCTACAAACAAATATAATTAGTGTATGTATTATGTACTTATCTATTACCAAAATGAATAAAATGAGGTTTTAACCACCCTATTTCTGCCGCTAAGCAGCAGTGCTTACACCGGCGTATTCCGGCCTGTTGAGTAAAGAGGGCCGGCCTGTATAGTAAGCTGTAAGGCATTTTATCTTAGTCTTCAGGGGTCAAAACACATTTGCAGCTTTCGTTGTTTGAAGCTGACTGTTGGTGACCATGTACTGCAGTAGCCATTTCCATCAAGTGATCCTGTAATTTCCTTTGTTACTCTCGTTTAAAAAAAATATACATCACAAAGATGACGACAACAATTTGTACAGATTTGAAAATGCGCAAACGAAATTAACATATGTACAGTAAAATATATAATTAAGAAACTACGCATCGGCCTAAATAATGTGGGTATTGAACCAGAACGCAGCTTTACTCTTTGTTCACTTCTATGAGAAAAAGATTTTTGTTCAAACTGCTTGCTACATGTAGTTGGATATTTTTTTGGGAACCGAGTCTTCTCTATTTATCATTGTTAACCATTTTTGTTTAACCTCAATATTTTTGGAGATCTGAAACATTATAAAAGATTAATTCATTTCACTTAAGTATTTACTATAATGCCAAAAATAAAATATTGAAAATTAAAAAAAAAATACAAAGTTAAAAGTGGCTGCATCCAAAGATATGCCTTTGCCTGTTATAAACATATTATCGATTAGATGACATCGATAGTATCAATCTCTACAAAAATTAGACCAGAAATAGCGGGAATTCACGTATTTGTTAAATTTTTGTATTATATTTCTTACGCAGTTAGAACATTATCGTAATAAAATGCGCTATTTTCCCTATACATTTGTGTATAAAACATTTGTACCAGTTCTAAAATATCGCATTTAGAGTGCTAAACATTTTAATTGTACTTACGTGTGAAATGTATAATTTTGTGGATTTTCTTTTCTCGATGAACTGCATTCAGGTACTGCACAAGTCACCATATTTAATCACACCCTTTAAAAACTTATTAATACTTCGAAATCATAGATACCACGAAAATAACGGGATTTGTTTTTTGACGTGACAACGTCTTATAAATTGGTTTGCCGGGTGACACTTCAAGAAACTGCGTTACGCTCCGCTCACGTTATGCGCTCACAATGAGAGCGAGTGAGAGGCACGCGTCCCTTCCACTCGGGCATGGTTAGCCCGCCTAAGAGCGAGAGAGACAGACATAAAAAGTGTTATTTCATCCTTCTTCCTACTATACGAATGAATATTCACATTAAAATTATTTTACCACTCAAAGTCGTTGTCACGTAAAACTTTCGCCCTTATACCGACTTTACACGCAACCAATTTTTTTAACGATTAAGAGGATTGTGAAGCTATAAATTTTCATATAAAAGGCGACGTTTCTCTTCCCGTAAACATAGTCTAAAAATTCATAATTTTTGAAAATTATTAGCATCGAAACATCTATATTTTTGACTTAAAAACTTTCTCAAGCGTTTTATTAAAATAAACTGAATTACTAAAAAAGAAAAACGTACAGATTTAAATTCAAGTATACTGAATCTAATGAGATAAAATTGTCTCATTTCGTAAAGGTTTAGGGTGAAAACGTTATCGCCATCCAACATTTGCCATGCCACAACATGCAACATGCCACTTCCAACATTTGCAACGACGAAAATATCTACTCGCGCCGCGTATCGGCACTTCACAATCCTCTTAACGTCACGTCAGCCTGATATAGGTCTATAGCGTGTACGTGTATGGTCTAGCAATTCTATCTCGTTCTAACGTAAGATATGTTATGCTCTTTCTCTTTTACATTGCCAATCTAACGTAAGTGTAATATACTAAATCTATGGTATGGACACAAACGGGCCATTCTGTTGTGTCATTGTGTTCCCGCTTTATCTTCATGATTTACTTCCCACTATGGATGCAGTTTTAGTACGTATGTCGCTTTAGATTCTAATCTTAATTGACTCATTGCTGTATTTGATGATGGATGCTTGGCGGTCCACCACTGTGCGTTTTACTAGTTTTCTTTCTCGTACGACCTATCTATGGAATCTTTTACCACCGGGGATTTTTCCGGACCTATACGATATAGTCCCTTAGTTCAAGAAAGCAGCTTATTCTTTTCTAAAAGGCCGACAAGGCACCTGCAATTTCCCTGGTATTGTAGATGTTCATAGGTAGATGTCGACACTTACCATCAGGTTAGCCACGTGCTCGTAAGCCCCCTTTTCTATTAAAAAATATTTTAAAGATGTTTAATAGTCAGCCTAATGTCTGACCTTGTGATGTTTGGAGTCCTGATGTTTCACAGGGCGAACAGGACGACACTTTAGCGTCAACAGCGATATAACTAAATATACTGTCTGTGTATGCTCCCTGCTGCCCACAGGTCTTTGTTGTTTTGTGGAAGAGTTCATACGACTTATATATTTTTATCTCTCAGAAATGCAGGTATTTGCACGATGCTTTCTTTAGTCTCCGAGCACGTAGTAAATTAGCACTTAAAATTTTATTGGTACTGGGGGGAATCGAACTCGGGTTACTTTCATAGTATGAAATAAACGGCGAACAGTTAAACCTTACTAAGATTATATTACGTTTTTATTCATTCATTAATTACAGTCAATCAAAGTCCGCTGCTGAACATAGGCCTCCCAATAGACGACTCTTGTCAGGCAAAATGGCGATGGCAATTTATTTTCTAGATGTTTTTAGGAAGACGCTGCTGCCCATTTCCTTGTTTGATCCCCTCCGAGCCTCTTACGACTCCCACGGGACGATATGAGCTAGTAGATATTCTTACACCTCCACTATACGTTCAGTAATAAATAATAATACGTTAGACATGTTAATAATATGTAATACAAATTAAACAAAGATTAATGACAACAATTATTATTGTTCCAGGTACGTGACGCCCCTTTTCCGTAGTACAAAACAGGACTTCTAGCTTATTCAATTTTAATTAAATAAGGCAGGTTTGGAGTACTTCTCTAAATGAATTGTATGTTTACACATACTAGACGAGAAGGAGGCGTGGGAGACGCAGCACGATTTAAAACAGCCATTGTCTTGCGGGTCAATGTATGACAACAACAGGCAATAAATACAACGTTGTCTATTTCAACGATGCTCTATTCTATTGAAATGTTATGAAACACGTAGGTTCTCAATTGACATTCATAGTGAGACTCGCTCGCCTTGTGACCTTTGGATCTTGCTGAATGTTCGCCTCACATTTAAAAGACGATTAGACGGATAACATTTTCTATGTTGAGTAATTACATTTGTATCGGTACTTTATATTTGGATAGGGCAAATAAGAGTAACCTTAACCGATAGGCATGTACGAGTATGTGTAGGTATGTGGATGTTTAAGAGGTGAGTGAGGTGTCAAGATTGTGCCAAAGGGAAGTCCGTAGTCCCTGCTCAGTGCTCACCCTTCTTGGTGACAGACATGAGAGTCTGCTTTATATGCTATTACAGATACCCAGCGTATGCTACTACGTTAAAAAAGAAATACATTTTGTTTATTTGTTGGAAAGAAAGAAAATTTTGTTTGTTTATTAACTTTTTATATATTGCTAAATGCATTGTTTTGGTGGTCTAAAACCATCTTCGCATTATTGCCTTTCGAATGAAATCGGTTTGAGGCACATCGGTTGGATGGTTTCATGGGTCTATAACGGTCATAGGTAGAAACATTTTTTGTGTTTTATATAGATAAATAGATAGTATTACTGTCGGAAAATGTTAAACTTGAGTAACTTTTAGAACGGTAAATATTTAAGGCACTTTAGACCCTATCCAAAGAAAATATGTCGTTATGTGAATAAGGTATATTATACTGTATAGTGGCGACGTAAATGGTATACATACCTAGGGAAAAAGCTGGGAAAATAATTGGCCCCCGAAATGCTTATTCCGACTGTTGGCAGTATAATTCTCGCAGATTTTCTACTCCAATTGCAATTTAAATTACAAACTCTTATTTACATTGTCCGTTGCAATTCAAATCCACCTGCTAACAGTTTATCTACAGCTAATTATTACATATGTATAAATCGTATCTATATATTAAATGGCTTAACTATAAAAATACTTCGTCGGTGTTTCACTGTTAACAGACTGTGACAAGATTAATTAAAATTTTATTATATTTTTTCAATAGCTAACCCATTGTCAGTAACAAGAAATAATACCAGTAGATTAAAATACAACGTACGCTACGGGTATGTTCGTAACAACAGAGTCAATGCAAAGGCTTGCGGAAGCATGTGTCTGACAGTGTCAACGGCGGACCTTGGCTTCTTTGATTGCAAGCAAGCGAACGTTTACTTGTAATTCGCGTTTCGGAACCGTGCTTGTGACTTAATTCCTTTTAAGACTTGTAACAACTCGCTGGGTAATAAGGTATTATCCCAAGGGGCGTAAACAAAATATTCATCGTCTCAAATTCATTTAGACATCGAACACAGTTAAGTTTTAGTCAATATAGTGTCGAAATATATTGAAATTGATTGATGATACGCATTTTTTTATATTTCTCTTTTAAACACAACTTATAACTTGCTTTGTTATATGTCCTTGATTACGTATGCTTTGTACACAGTAAATTTTTAATTTTTCATGTGTTGTGTCAATATTTAGGTAGCACCCTCTTACTTATTTCGAATTAGCGAATCGATTCAGTAAGTCTTTGAACTTCAGGCTATGAGGCATTCAATATAAGTCCTCAAAGGTTCATCTTTCGCCTTGTTTGAAGATGGCTACATGTGTAAATGGACTGCAGTAGCCATGTATCATCGGTTGGACTACAAGTTTGTTTGACACTTCATTATTATAAAATAAAAAAAAACATAAATTTCACACGACAAAGCAAGTTTCAAGATTTTTTTTGTAGAAAAGTAATATGACAAACGAGCACACAGTCCACCTAAAAGTTAAGTAGATGTTTGCCGATAGACATTTACATCCATCCTCGATTAAGATTCAAAATGCAGATGCGTGGTCACCCCTGAGGTTACGTAGTAACGGTAAAGTAGTATTTAATCTATGCCTGAGAATGAATGTGACTAAGATGGAATGCCTCCATTCCTGTAACAAGGGTTTCCGGTTCTCTACACTTACCATATAAAACACAGCAGCATTTAGCTGCTGTTTTACGTTGTTATTCTGTAATAGTGTGGTCCTTCCCCGATCGAGCCGACCTATAATATGGCTACAGCGTGGCTCTACCACGTAAACACACGTCTACTTCGAACTGCAAGCTTACTCTTCTTGAATCCAATAACAATTTTGATCCAATCTCAATTTCAATCCAATGCTGACAAATTAGCGTACTCTTGAAAACAATTTGACAACATTGGATTGAAATCGGAGTTGCGCACGGATTGGCCAAAAATTTTGTTGAACCACATGAAGTTAGCTGCGTTACTCTTAGCAACAGGCATGTTTTATTTATCGTTAAACCGGTAAAGTCATAATAAACCCTTTGTAACTTTCATAAACGAGCGCTTAAGTATTAAAAATACTTAATAAATGGTGTAATTCGTCAAACATAACATGTTTTCATACATTTCTTATAAAAAAAACGCTATATTTGCGAGTTTTAATTAATTATAAGGCTGTATAGGAGCGTGTCTTTGCCTCTTTTTTTTTTGTTGTCAGAAAAAAATTGTTATCACGACGATCATGAAACAATGTAAACAAATATCAACTTTCGAAGAACTCTTTTTAAGTTTAAAGGTGAAGTGCTTTTTAAGTATGTGTAGAGTGAATTAATAGTAGACCTTTCAATTTGGGTATAACTATAAACAGTTTGAAATAGTTCATTACCGCATTAACACAATTAAGCATCATATGAAACAGACGAAATGGGCACTGTTAGCTAATTAGGAGGAACAAAATAAATAATAATGGTCAAGGATAGGCTAAAGTAAGTATAACAATGTTTTTTAAAATTTTTATAGGTAGATATGTTTTTTTAATTTGGGTACAGAAAAAAGCAATTTCTGGCCTGTTGAACAACATTAAACTAGGGATTGATAGCAGTCACAGATGGTCAAGTGTTGCTTTTGAAGACTCAACTTACAATTAACCTTTCTCACTACTTAGTTATTACAAATAACAATGTAGATTCGTTAACTTCTCAACATTTTTGTGTGGCATCTAATAATAATAACTATTTTTTTACTCACTTTTAAAGACAAACATTTTAATATTATTTTATTTTTCTAGGAATATCTAATGGATAGGCTAGGGCCACGGCACCAAATGGGCCAACAGCTGGTTAATTTCATGGAGAAAAGAGACTCTTTATCATCTAAACATCCTTTTAAATGGTTTGTGGTGGATTAAAACTTCTAATTCAAATATTCCACCTTTATTTTGTCATTGATTTGTAATTAACAACTATTAAACATTACTCTACAGAGATGGGATGTTATCAAATATTTCTTTTCATTTTAGAATCACAACTTAATTCCATACCACATTCCCCAAGCAACAACACTCTACCAACAAGAAATGATCAATATATGGAGCATCCGAAAATAAAGTTATAATCAAATGCAATGTACAAAATGGGCAGGACAATTGAGGGGTTTAATATTATTGTTTTAAATTTTCCAAACAGAGTACAACAACAATAATCCTGTAATTTAAAATAAGACTTTCATTTAATTTTATAAATGTTTTAATGTTATTTTAAATTTATTTGTTTTCTTTTAATTACTTTTGTAAAAGAAACTGATTTTTGGTTCACTGAAGATATAATTTTAAGATTTTAATTTCATAGTGTTATCATTTGATATATAATCAATATGTTTTTGATTACATATGTTAAGCTATATTATCAAATTTCAAATATGATAATAGATTTAATGTAGATTTAGTACCTAGGTAAGAATATATACTAATAGTAATAGGTTGATAAAAATATGTTTGCATTATATTAAATAAATGATCAAATTTGTATCAGAATTTTATTAACAAATCCTTTTTAAAAAGCAATGAGTGAATGCTGGAAATAAAGTAAATGGGGCTATAAACTCTATCGTAAAAAGTCAGAATGTGTCAAAAAAGGCACATATTATGGCTGAGAGTCCCTTTTTTAACATATGGTAGTGGAAGTTGGGTGTGGCAGAAGAAGCACGAAAGTAGAATAAACGCAGTAGAAATGCAGTCATTAAGGAGTATGGTAGGTATGAATGTGAGTGAAAGGGTGAGAAATTGCGTGATAAGAGTGTGGTTTGCAAGATGATGTGACCAGTATTAAGAAAGGAATGCTTCGGCGGTATGGTCATATACAAAAAATTAATGAGGTACAAGTGACAAAGCAAATTTATGTTTCAGAAGTGAGTGGCAGAGTTGGAAAGGGATGTTCTAGGCGAAAGAATACCGACAAAATTGGCGATATATTGAAAATGGGCCAAATTAAGGGTACTAGTATAATGATGTGGAGGAGGCAAAAAGGGTGTGTCAGGATTGTGCCAAATGGAAGTCTGTAGTCTTCCACCCCTCGAGTGACAGGCATGAGTGTTTATGTTGTGTTAAGTTATGTGTTATTAAAATTACGTTAGCTATATAATTTTATTTTTAATTCTTATAAAATTATACATTTATTATATTTATATTTCCTTTACGTGTGAAACCCGCCATTAAACCTCTCAGACATGATAAGAGACCTCTGCCCAGCAGTGGGATGCTTTAGATCATACTTGAGATATCTAAACAATCCTCTTTAAACCTTTGCGCCGCCTAACTATTGAACATATTTCTTCTACAAAACAACCACTTTAAAACGAATTAAAAATAAAGGCTGTAACAATATGATGTAAAATATATTCTCTACGGAGGGTCATATTTAGGTTTTTATTCATGCACTATTTTCTCACTAAAGTCCTTAATAATACAATTATTAGCTCCATAATCATCATCACTCATAGAAAAAAACTTAAGTGCTTAAAACGCATAATTTGAAGCTCATTTCGTCATTTTTTAATTGCAATGCACTATTACGGCGTAGAATAATAGACACAAGAGTTAAACATGTCATTATTTTATCGAAAATAATAAGATAACTGCCGGAAAAAAAAGATTAATATGAACACAATTCCTAAAACGTTACTGTTTTGCTATTGCCTTAATTCCAATTCCAACACAATATCAAACACAATACGCTGCTGTCAACTAACTGTCAAAAGTGCGTCGGGAGTACCGATTTCGCTCGGACAATTTCAATTCCAATCCTAATTAGTTCACGCAATCACCACGCAATACTAAACTAATTTATCGCTAGAGTCGCTTTCAAGAGTACCAAACGTCATAATTCCAATCCCGATCGATCGGAATTGTTTTCAAGAGTAAGCCTACAGGTATTTAAAACATACACAATAAAATGTATAAACACCCGTAGTGCACGCGAATGTTTATTGCGAGTGGTTTTTTTATAGATTTAAGCTTGAACAATGTTTCTGATCAAACATGGACGTAAAGGGTTTATCCCAGCGTGTATCCCTCCTACACAACGGCTAAATCCTTTTTTTCAACAGCTGCATCACTTCAATACGTATCGATTGAGAGTTTTTTTTTATACCTGCCATACATTTTACGGCTATATATTTTTGTTTTCAATCATCTGAATATCCTCGGGGTTGCAAAAGTTTTTTTAATTCTCCGGTTGAGTTTGTGTATTTTTAACATGTGCAGCCTCGTGTTTATATTTTTATTTACACGGCCGCGTACAGGATCGGTAAACAATTGTCCTGAAAATATAAAATGAATTGCTTGCAATGGTTGTCTTTGACGGAACTATACTTACTTTACTTTGTATATGTATTTGATTTTTTTAATAGTACTATAAAATACTACAATACTTCTTGTTTACGACGATCACTCATATTTAAATGTTATAGTTTGTCAACTTTGCCTTTAAGGTATTTTCGAATTGTACTTATAATAGAGTCAGCTAGAATTTGAATATATCTATAATCTTTTAAGGTATCATCATCATCATTACAGCGTTTCACAAGTCCACTGCTGAACATCGGCTTCCCCCAAGGAATGCACGGACTTGAGTCACCAGAAACTTTCGTTCCTCCATTGTATTAAGGGTCTCATCTATTAAGGGTCCGCCTTACACTTCGTTTACCGGTATGAGGTTGCCACTCGAGAACCTTTATTCCCCATCGGTTATCATTGTTATAGTATTATAGAATATAATATATGAATGATAAATCAAACAAAACTAACATAAATATGAATTGAGAGTGTGCTATAAAATGGAAACTGGACACAGTAGTCTTATATGGTGCATGATGTTATAAAGTTGTGTTGTTTATTGTTCTTGGTTCCCTGTTCGAGATTATTTCCTTTAATATTTGTACTGGCGTTCTTAAGGGGATAGAGTAAGTCAGCTCAAATTCTAATTTCGTCCCCACTTCCCCGCGCGTCGTATGCTATGTGCCGACATGTTTGTAATCACTAATACTGTAAGTAGAAAGGTCGTTAGACACTTATTTCATTAGGTTTATCATATTTATGCCTGTTTCTTAACGCCAAGCCAGTCGCTTCTTACTTTTAAGACGGTTATCTCCCATTTTAATTTTACGTCGTCCTGTTGCGTAATGTATATTCTGATCGTAAGCGACACAATCTCCCCGTTCAAAGGCCGAAGCGAAGTGACCGTGCGGCAGGAATCACGCTTCAAAAGGCCGATAGTTTAGGTAATTTCTTTTTACAGTGAAAATAATGGTATTTTATAAAAAGTAAATAACATAGGCACTGCTTTATAGTTAGTTCAGTTAGTATGCAAAGTTTCATGATCTTATTTAAAGTATTTTATGAATAACAGCGGTTTATTGTTTATTTTGGAGGTAACTTTAGATTTTTTTTCTATCGAGAAAATTTTACGTAATCGTGTTTTCGTCTAACATAATCCTTAACATTAATCCTCAACTTTACCATATATTTATTTCAAAATTGATGCTGTTATATTTTCGGCATAACGAAGGATCTTGCTAAGCCATTTGAGATTATATTTCCCCTTAAAGAAGAAGCAATATTATTTACTTCATATTGTTGATCGAAGACTTTATATGTACGACATTGCAATTGTTTTTATAAGAATGGAATTTTTCTTTGCTTTATTTTATTTGCGAGATAATATAAATAATTCTTAAACTGAAATATACTTATATTTGAATTATGATATTCTGATATCACTAAAAATAGTATAGGTACCTCTAGCAATAATTTACCTTCTCAAGCACTTGTACTTATTTCTGTTTATAGTATTTATTTGTTAACGGGTACGCTACATGAAGATTTGCACATATTCTAATGACTCTCTATTCTACCTTTTAAATGACGCCGAGCAGTGCTGCTAGTATGCTATGTTCCGGTCTGAAGGGTACACAGAATTTGTAATACAGGCTTAGGTAGTGTTAGTTCTCAGAGGTGAAAACGCACCTGTAGCATTCTTAGCTTGCAGTTGGTTGCAAGTGTCCATGTCCAGTAGTCATGTACCATTAGGTGGATTGAAAGTTCATTTAACACTTCAATTTTATAAAAGAAATCTTCACAAAGCGAGCGTACTAAACGCGCTACTAAACACGTACTTAACGCGCTATACCCGATCTATACTTTAGCACTGGTTGCTACCTATCCTAGTTTTTAAGATTCATGTTTTGATAGATGGCATTATTTTAACGCCAAAGTCTCGTCTGTGAGCAGGTTTCATCGTGTGCTGCGTTGACATTTGAAAAAAGCTATAGCTACTTTTTATTCTTTAAAAAAAAACGTTACTAACTATAGAAGGATTTTGTCCTGTATCGTAGAGGGATTTTAACTACTTGCTTAAATTGCCCATGGAATAGCACAGAATGGAACAAATATTTAAAGGCCATATTTTTACTTGGTGATTCGAAACGGTGCGGCGCGACAGCCCTACAGTGCGCTGTCGACATGTCAAAATTTAATTGAAATTTGAAACCCTATGTAAGTCTACTATTGAAAATAAGCCGCGACTAGTGGTCAGTAATTTCAATGCTTAATTTGCTGGTATAAAGATGCCACTTCAAAACTTATCTTTATATTGACTTCAATTAATCGTATTTGGATTTTACGTTTGACTTTAGTACTCGTAATATTTCAGTTTCGGATTTTTACGACATGTTTTTATGCATAAAAATTATCGTGCTAAGTTTTAATGTAGGTATTTAAAAACGTAATTTTACTTGAACTTATTTTATTTTTATTGCAATTCCGTTATGGCTTATGCAATCGCTAGTTACTACTAATTGTCGTAACAAATTGGCACCGCTATTTTAACGAGCACTTAACTTAATAATAATGTACGAATTAGTCTCGGTACTGAGATATATAATATCTTATATACCTCTTGTATAGTATTATAATATCTTATCAATATAACTACAATGACCGAGATTTATTCGTTTGTTATATGTGCTAGTAATTATATTTATGAACTGGCTATTTTAACCTCTAATTGGCTTAAAACATGAGGGGCACCGCTTGGCTGCAGATATAGGTATGAGGGTGGATATAGCTTAGATGGACTCCTAGAGGGATATAAAGGTATAGGGACCATTCTTATTCTTCATGTATATTAACGATCTCCCTAATATCCCTCGCCATAATACAATCTTGTTTGCCGAGGACACAACCCTTATTGTGAAATGTGAAAATGCAAGTACATATGAGAACTAGAGATAAATAAGGCAATTAAAAATATAATAGACTGGTTTTATTGTAATAATTTACAAATTAATATGAAAAAACTAAAATGATCCAATTTTGGACATATAAATATATATAATAAATATAATGCTACGATCATTGAACAAGTAGCAAGTACTAAATTTCTGGTTATAAAGTTGGATCAGAATTGCGACTTGAAAATACATGTCGATTACGTTTATGACAAACTCGACAGATTTCTCTATACAATAAAAAGGTAACGTTTCACGGTAACAACTGAGGCTGCTTTTTGTGCATATCACGGATATGTCACTATTTTACTAAAATTTATCCTGATCCTTGTTGATGGTATTTTTAGGACCGAAAAGTTATATTGTATTTTAACTCCTAAAAATATTTTCTTTTTTAGGAGTTAAAATTTCAACCAGTATTTAAACATAAGATAACGGTTCTGTTAAACTTAAGCGCGTTAAGTTACGATTGATTTAAAATAATAGTCATAACAGTTATGTCCCACAAGTTTTTTCAATCGTAGCGAAATGTACTAACAATATTTTTGTAGTTTACGCACATACAGAACAGACTTAAAAGTAATAGAAGAAATTTTACAAAATACCTACTTAAACATATCTTTGACGTTGGTTACAGGATCAGTTTACCATTCGTTCAGTGCATTCGTCTGGTCAGACTGACGCTAAACTAATCACCTAATTGTCGGACTGATGGATAATGTATCAAATTGACGGATTTATAAATTTATGGATTGATGGCAGACTGACAGTGTGAATGCGTTCACCAGTCTCCAATTAGTCTCGCCGAAATATCCCAACTATTCACATTTGCAATGTAAAATATTTAAAGTAGACATGTTTTATTTGTTCTTGTGAATTTCGATTATAAGTATTTAAAAAATAAACACAAAAATCCATTTTAACTAAACACTTAAGATAAAATGTACAAAAAGGGTTATATCATATAATATTATATCTATAATATATATGATACATGAATGAAAATAACCCCTGGGAGGCAAGCGCTTACAAGCGCTGAAATAGTTTTCTGCCAGGACACGATTGCTACTTCAGTAGCGCTAACACAATCCGCCATTTTGCTTATTTAATGTGTTTGTTTTGAAGTTGAGTTTATAAGTTGTTTTGTGCAATATTAGTTTTAAGTAATACAATGACAAGAATAAACATATACATGTTATTAAAAATTCGTGATTGGTAAGTTTTTAATATGAATACTTTACAAACATATATTTAAATTAGGTTAGGTTCCCCTGTTAAAACTAACATCGTGTCCTGGAGGAAAATAGCTACTTACGATTTGACAGCGCTTACCGCTTACGATCGCCATTTTGCTTACAAGCGCTTGCTAGCGCGTTTTTCTGCCAAACGCACCCAATCTATATATATTCAGTTAGCGTGTGTTCCGCAGTCGAATTTTGGTGTGCTGCAATGAATGAAGGAAATAATTAAGCGTAACCGTGTTACCTTTATTAAATTCACATGTGAATAGAATTCTTTTTTTAGTAACCAATGTTTACACTTATAAATAATTCTATAATTATATAACTAGCCCAGGCTAGTTATATGTAACAGAATTATTTATAGGTATATATAACAAGCCGAGCCGTAAGTCGTTGAGATGTTTTCGATAGAACTGATGTAAACTGATTTGAACTTTCCATTTTTGATTGACCGTGTAATGCCTCGCATCACTATCTGTCTCGCGTCAGTCTGTTGATCAAGGTCACGAACTGAACGAAGTTGATAAAAAAAGGTAATTACAAGTTTTGAATGAAACTGTGCTGTAGCAGGAAATCAGATGAAATCGCTAAATGGGTGTGACTCAGCGTTAACCTTAATCACAACACTGATTGTGAAGTCCGGCCCACACCTGGAGTCAACTCTGTGTGGCTGTAGCTGTGTTTGCGTTCTTTAGATCATATCCGATAATTTCAAACATAGAACTAAAAAGCTAGGTAGATATTATGTATTTTAAATATAAAGTTCGGTGGTGTGAACACAACAGAAAGGTTTGAACCAGCTTTGAACTCTGCTTTACGTCTGCATCAAAAGAGAATAATTTGAATTACCGTTACTCTCAACATGCTAAAGGCAAAAGCATCGCATATGTACACGGAAAACGCATGAAAAACGCAGTTGACGTTCCAACGCCTTTGAATTCCTTTCGATCCAGCGTTAATCGAGATACTGTTTTGGGTCTGAGGAGCATTAGGCTCAACTCACCGTGCAATGTGCAAAGTAAAAAAGTAAAGTTACAGCCTATATACGTCCCACTGCTGGACTCAGGCCTCCCCTCATTTCTGAGAGGGTTTAGGGCAAGGAAGTGTCCGCCGCGCTGCCCAAATGCGTGTTGACGAACTTCACATGTCTTCGAAATATTTTTTTTTCTTATGTGCAATGTGGAACTCAGTCGTAATTACACGTGGGAGCGAAGTGTGCAGTGTGCAGTGTGCCGACATGCCGGCTAATTATATAAGCCGTGTTACCATAGGTTTCGCTGTTGCAAAGAAACACTTGGTCCGTTCCATGCGTTAATTCAAATAAATTTATAGTGCGCCCTAAAATTAAATATTATATTTTTAGAATTAACACTTTGCCTACTATACTTTTATATATTTAACAGAGGTAAATACTTAAGATCCAGTTTCTTACGTATTATTCACATTATATGCAGTGTATGAAGAACTTGTTGCTTAAAATGAAGCCTATATAAAATGAATCTAGTGTGTGTATCTAAGTGACACTATTATCTAAGACATACGTATGAAGTATGAACACCGAGTAGTTTCTATTAGGCGTGGTTAAAGTTCACGTGCCAGCGGGTGTGCGTCGCACAAGTATTGGCCTCCCTAGCAGTGTGCCTTCGGGCGTCTCATATTGCGTCTCCGAATAGTGTGGCGGGCGTCTTCGGTGCGCCAGCTTGTTTACCGACGCTGCACTTGCGCGCTTCGTTCATTGCCACTAACGGCCCGGTTATTGCAATCGTATACATAGCAATAGATGGCTGCTTGGAAGAAATGGGCTTTGTTGAGACTATCTCATTTCAATTGATTTTAGGATCAGTTCTTGTTTCTTTTCCGTTTTTCTGTTTATTTGAGGTTTTCCTTTATTTATTTGATATCTCGATATATTTCGTGATATTTTAAATAAAATTTAAAATTATAAATATAAAACTACAATTTTAATATATTATACATATAACTAATATACAACTAATTAGTAAGGTTGAGAAACGAGATTGTTACCTACCTACGTAAGATAAATCTGTAGCTTATGAACACTTTTTAATACTCGATGAATAATCAGAATGCATATGCTTTGAACGCTTGAGAAATAATACTAATTCATTCGATATTATTTAACTACATTATTTGTGAGCACAATCATAAGGCTGGATTCTATATTTCCACAGTTGAATTCGCTGTATCATCGTGCAAACCACTGTGTTTTGAGCAAGCGGTTGAATTGATTAAGTAAGGTTTGTCCGTGAAAGAATTTTCTACTTTAATATTAAATAAAAAAATATTGTAATGTTCGTTGGAATTGTTTTCATTGCATAATAAAATACAGACATGCGGTTTTATGTTTAATAAAAAATAGACTTCAAATATTTTCCGCGGAGGCGAATGCATTCATTTAGACGAAACACCATGTTTCTGAATACTTTTGGCAAGTTTCTTGCGAAATTCTTGACATTTCGTTGCGAATGTTTCTTTTCACCTGCAATAAATTCCGCGGTTTGTTAACATAAACTTTTGATTTAAGAAATCTTCATAAAAATAAGTCCGCATGTATTAGTTCTGGTCAACTGGGCGGCCAGGGGACGTCACCAAATCGACTGAGAAAATACGTCTCACAATGTTCATTGGTATGCGGGAAGTGTGTAGTGTTGCCACTCACTGTGCTCGTCTTATGTCTTATGTCTTATAGGATAGGGTGACAAACGAGCACACAGTCCACCTGATGGCAAGTGGCCGCTGTGGCCCATAGACATCTACATCTATCCTCGACTACGCATCAAAATGCAGATGCGTTGTCACCCGTGAGGACTAAGATGGAATGCCTCGTTTCCAGTAAAAAGGGTCTCCGGTTCTCTACACTCACCATACGAAATACAGCAGCATTAAGCTACTATTTCACGCTGGTATTCTGTGAGAGCGTGGTCCTTCCCCGGTCGAGCCGACCCATTCGTGCTACAACTATACTACTAATATAACTGCAGCATGGCTCTACCACGTACCACGTACCACGCTCCAACTGCGGTTCTTAAAAATTCTTCAGCGTAGATGAATAAGTTTGGGAATTTACTGTTATTGTTTAGCTACTCTCGTTCTCGTAAAAATAAGGCCCGATTATTCCCTTTGCACTTATTCTACACCAAACAGTACCTTTTTTCGAGTGCAATAGGTTTTCATGCAGTTCCTCTGGTTCCTCAAAAGTAAATCTTTCGAGCATGGTTCTGGCGTACCCTATTCCATGGTCACCGGTTTAATTTTATGAGTAATCTGAATTTTATATGGATGAAACTCCAAATCTATTTTGATAATTTTGTGTACGGTTGTTTTTTTTTTAGGTTTAAAAATACAGAACTCTATCTAAGCGACAGACGAGGATTTGCAATCACATCACCACGAACTGCTTCAAACGTTTCATCATTTCTTACTGTTCGCGTTGCACCTGGCCAATGTTTTATTACAGGTCCTTGTTCACGAAAACTTCGCACCTAACTGCCAATAATTTGCGTACTCGGACAATCCCGTATTCGCCGAATATTGAACTGTCTTGCAGACGCCCGAAGCACCACCGCAATGGGAGAATCGTTATTTTTAAAAAAATGTCTCTATACATTGAAATAATACTAGTTTTTACGGAATTTATCGCGTATATTTAACTTTTTTACCCGACGTTTCGAGAGCTTTACAGCACCCATGGTCACGGGAAGGACTGAGATGTTCAACGTCCAGCTGTCATAGTTAACCGCGGTTACCATAGATTAAAATTTAACTTTTGTTCCGATCTATACAGTATGAACTTACAGTATCATGGAGTCTTGCAGTTGTATGCTTGGGTTTTTTTTTTATAGAATAGGGTGACAAACGAGCACACAGTCCACCTGATGGTAAGTTACACATATAACTGATAAAACATATAGCTGATGTGAAGAATCGACGCTCCGGGAAGTCTGCAGTCTGTGAACATGTACAGGATCGCCCCCGTCACTACATCAGATTTGATAGACCACAAATCCTCGCTAAAGAACACCGATTCCTTCCAAGGATGATTCGCGAGGCTATTGAAATCAAAAAACATCCTTATTTCAATAGAGAAGATGGCTGGGTGCTACCATCTGCTTGGGATCCTATAATAAATAAAATTAAATCCCAACCCAAGCATACAACTGCAAGACTCCATGATACCATAAGTTCATACTGTGTAGATCGGAACAAAAGTTAAATTTTAATCTATGGTAACCGCGGTTAACTATGACAGCTGGACGTTGAACATCTCAGTCCTTCCCGTGACCATGGGTGCTGTAAAGCTCTCGAAACATCGGGTAAAAAAGTTAAATATACGCGATAAATTCCGTAAAAACTAGTATTTATTTCAATGTGTAGTGTTCGCGTAAATATAAGAAATGTCTCTATAGCATACGCGCGGTGCTCCGCCGACCAAAGATCCATGGCTACTGAAATCCGCACAACGGTTGCATAGAATCTACACACTTTCCCGCGCTTCCGATACTGCGCGCGTTCTTAATTCAAATTTAAAGTTGAAAATTCTTTTTTTTGCGCCCGAAGCAATTGGAAAAGGGCTACCCTTTATGTAGGGAGGCGGAAAATGCATTACGCATACTACGACAGCCGGTCTATCGTGGTTATGAGGGACTCACTGCCTACCGGGGGAACCTAAGTGATACCCTCTAAAGACCGCCTTTGGGGGACTGGCAACCAGCTGTTTAAAGCTTCTTATGCCGTATCGGAAGCGACCCTCTTTTGGGAAAAGGGGGCGCAGGCGGCTACGAGTCGCTGAGGGAGTGCCTACAAAGGCAAATTAATTATGAATAATTTAATTAGAGTTGGCCTGAGCCGCCAGGAGGCAATTCAGGTCGTTTGACAGTTTGTTAGGCGGGTCCGAGTGAGAGTTTCTCGGCCTGCGGACTCGATAGCGAGAGGGGGGTGGGGCTGCATAAGTAGCTGCATCACGAATAAGATGATTGGAGTGCGACGCTGAGGCTTTGAAGAAGTTCTCAGAGAGTTTTCTAAGAAATTGTTGAATTGTAGGGAGCTCTAGGTCCCGATGAAGGTCGGCATTACGGACGTACCAAGGTGCGTTCGCAGCTCGACGACAGAAAAGGTTTTGAACTATTTGGAGTTCATTAATAATTTTAGGGTCAGCGTGGGCAAAAATGGGGCCCGCGTAGGACATGACTGGTCGTATACAGACCTCATAAAGGGTACGCTTGTTTCTGAGGGACATTTTACTGTGTCGGCCCAACATACTGTTGAGCCTACTCAGGTAAAAACGTGCGTGACGGGTTACTCTTTTGACGTGGGGCCTGAAAGTGAGCCTTGTGTCTAGAGTGACACCTAAATATTTGGCAGACGTATGCCAGGGGACAGGGGTCCCTAGTATACGTATTGATAGAGTGTTTTTGAGACGGCGTCGTTTATAATCGAAGTGAACGGCGGAGCTCTTCTCCGGGTTCACATCGATGCGCCATTTTTTGAACCAAGCTCCTAGGTCGTCAACTGACTTTTGAACCTTGTTCCGTATGAAAGGTAGTGAGATACCTTTACAGTAGAGAGCAGTGTCGTCTGCGAAGAGGGAGAGCTGAACACCTTTCGACGGGATGGGAATGTCGTTGGTGAACAAGATGTACAGCAGAGGAGCAAGTACTGAGCCCTGAGGGACCCCAGCTTTGATAGGGCGTTGTGAAGATAGCGTGCCTTCGTGTCTAAAACGAAAGGTACGATGCTTATATAAGAGGCCACGAGGCGTACTAGACGATCGGGGAGACCTATTTTGTATAACTTGTAGATAAGGCCTGTATGCCAGACTCTATCAAAGGCTTTAGCTATGTCGAAAAATACCGCGATGGTCTTATGACGACGAGGATAAAACCCGCTGAGTATATATTCCACAATACGGTGAACTTGTTGGGGACATGAGTGTTTCGCTCGGAAACCAAATTGATGGGGAATGATAAGAGGGTCACCGTCTGTGGGAAACAGATGGCGCCTCATGCGATTTTGGATGACTCTTTCGAAGAGCTTGCCCATGGCCTTGAGGAGGCTAATGGGGCGATGACTGGAAGTGAGATTTGAAAATTCTTTCGCGGACATTCTTTATATAGTTCTACGTTGGAGTATCGAGACTATCCACTCATGTCTATTTCTGCTTGTAACTGCTGCTTGAAATTACTTCTCTAGTGAATCAGCGCCGTTTACATCGCTTTGATTTCCTACATCGAAGAGGTAACATCAGTTAAATAACTGTTTTAGCATATGAAGTTACCATTATAAAACTCGATTGTATCTACAATGTTTAATTATTCGTTTCGTGATTCATATTCAAGAAAGTTAGGGATTTACACGATGCAACATATTTTTAGAAACACGATTCCTTGAAATAATTTCGTTAATTCTAATTATTCATGTGAGGTTACCATATTTTCAATAATAGTATAACTATATTGAAAATATGGTAAAATATATTGCATAGGTTTACCTATGCAATATATTTTAAAAAGATTTGGCAAAAAAAAATGCTTGCGTTAAAAGATTTGGCAAAAAAAATGCTTGCGTTACCTAAGTTTGTCCTTTCCTATTCATTTATTTTCTTTTGGTTCCCTAAGGTTTAGTAAAATAATAAAGTGCTGTTTGCGTGAAAACCTCAACCCCTCAACGAAATCTCGCGAACCTGCGGGGCGCGTGGGCTAAATCGCAATTTGAGCTCACATATTATTTCCTCTTATTAAATCGTAATTGCATATTTAAGAACAAGAATACATTTTTTTGAAGCATGTATAACATGTAATCTAGAATACTTCCTTTTTCAAATTTTAGTCTCGAAATAAATGACGTAAGTCAACCGTTCGTCGACGAGCATTTACCTATCCGTAGAGAACCTCCCAATAACGAAGCAAAAAGAATTTTCTCATTCAAATTTATCGTAGCGTTTTTTCAGCTCCTGTTTGTTTACTTGGCTCGTTTAACTCCGTTTAATCTCACGTGATAGTAACTGGATCAAGAAAACCGTTCCAGTCTAAATATTTTCTCTGGCCGAAAAAACAAGCGCCATTTTATTTTTACTACATCTGAAAGTGTCTGAAGACGGATGGAATCCAATTCTGGAACTAATTAAGAATTGATTTACCGATACCAAAGGAGCGCTTTTAAGCGCTTTGTTTGATGCGTTATCGCGTATCAGTTTTGTTTATACCTTTTATAGTGAGGAAATTATTAATGGCGATAGCGTCGTTTCTTTGAATTACTTTCTTTAAGACCTGACCTAGTTAATCATGAATCAACTTTAAGTAGATAGTAGGAAGGTGTTTTTTGTTGTTGTGTCTCGCCGGCAACTCAAAGTTAGGATTTTGCATTTAGAAAAAGCCAAAATTAGGGACTTTTTAGGTGCTAATTAGATACCAAGTTTAAAAATTATAGTCACCCAAATCTAAGAAATACATTTTGACAACTGTCAGACTTATTGCACCAAGCATGCCGACGAAAAAATGGGAACGTACAATATTCGACTCTTAAAAAAAATCGATATCGATTATTTAGAGTTGGTAATCATTTAGTTTGGTTTGAATAATACCAGAATAAATTAAAAACGGATAGTTTAAAACAAGATTTATAAGTTTCTTCGCATTTGTTGTTACTGCTTATTTCTAGAGGCACAGTTATAAAAATTTAATATTGAAACTAGATTAAAAATAACTTTATTCAATCATTTTCAGTATAACTAGTATATATGTCGTTGTTTATATTAATTATTATTTGATTTTCAATAATGCAGACAAAATTAATGTCTCTTTCAAAGTCATCCATAATCAGTTTTTTGTTTTTTTTTCTACCACTTTTGCCCAATCAATCTTTGTGACATGGGCACATGCTTCGACGAATATTTTTTATAGCATTGGGTGACAAACGAGCACACAGTCCACTTGATGGTAAGTGGATGCTATGGCCCACAGACATACATATTTATCCTCAATTAAGAATCAAGATGCAAATGCATTGTCACCTCAGAGGCTTAAGACGGTTCCCCTAGCGAGAGACCTTGAGCGTTCGGTCCCATACAATCCACGCGCTCTCGCTACAATATATCACGGAAAAATACGCCCGAATATTTGGAATTATTTCAATCAAAAGAGATAAGCGAACTTAAGAAATTAAATAAAACGTGTAGAATATAGGTTTTTAAATTATCTATCCATTAGTGTAATTCTCAAATGATTAGAGCATTTCCTTTAGCAACAGATGCATGTAATCAATAATTTTAGTCATTTTTAAAAGTAGATTTTAAATGTATTCATAACACATAAAAACAAATTAGAACGTGGAATGTGTTGATAGGATATCGAACATTAATAGTGTGCTTTTAGATGTAGCTTATTTCTCATAACTAATGAGATAATAGTCTCTGAAAAACGCACTTTTGCCAGGTTTTGGTCAGGGTACCCCCCTTAAGATGGAATGCCTCGATTCCAGTAAAAAGGGTCTCCGGTTCTCTACACTCACCATACGAAACACAGAAGCATTACGCTACTATTTTAAGCTGGTATTCAGTGAGAGCGTGGTCCTGCTCGGTTGAGCCGACCCATTCGTGCTACAACTATAAGATGTAGCGTGGCTCTACCACGTACAAAAAGTTGTTATAAAAGAAACAGTCCAAAAAGTTAAAACCGAGTAACAAAATAAGAAGACAAACAAAAAATCACAAAATCACGCACAGTAAGCTCTTGAAATAGAAACAGAAACTTTTGTATTCAATATAGATTATATAATATAATACTTATTGAAAGTCACTTTTTTCATTTACCACTGGTTTCATTTACCACACGCAAAAAAATCCTCTGTCCTGGGAAGAACCCGCAATAAACCCAACGGGACTAGTTTAAAAAAAATAGAGCTTACAATCATGCGTGTTACAATTAACAACACAAAACAAATTAGAAATAGCTTGATAGCGATCACCCTTCCCAGGAGTTTTTATCACCCATAAATTCCTTAATATTAAAATAACCCTTTTTATACAAACTTACTTTAAACTATGTGTACTTACGTCAAATTTCGTATATTTTCTGGTATTTTGTTGTAAAAGCGTATACATCGCCCCAAGAACGAATTACTGGCTCTCTGGAGTCGAGTAACTGGTACCGAAATGGCGGGATATTGAAATTACAAATTATATGTGGTGGTTATTTTAGTACGGCCTTAAACACAATATTATTATTGTTTATTGAGCTTTGTATTTATTATCTTCGTTATCTTAAAAACATCAATGTAGAACTTCTGAAATCTTTTCGCAAAAACTGAAAAAAAATGATTATTACGTACCAATGCTTATATATATATATATATATATATATATATATATATATATATATATATATATATATATATATATATATATATATATATATATATATACCAATGCTTTCAAATTACAAAAATCAAATGTTGATAAATCCTTTATTTTTATCTTGAAACTTAACGTGCAGATCTTCTGAAATATCTATCGCTTCGTAAGACTTTATATTAATAGTTAGTATGTTATAAGGTTTGAAAGCTCGCGTGGTTGGGTTGCGTGCTCCAAGTCGGAAGCAATTTGCTTCAACACCATTATGTTACTTTTACTCGATAGTTTATGGATAATGAATTGGGTGTGGCTGATAGCTATATATAGCGGAAAAGATTAAGTAGCACTAAAGCTGCATATAAGCTGCATTTAAGTTCTTGATCATAGTAAAATCTGTCTTGTACAAATTATTTGTTCAGATCTGTGTTCATCTTATAAGAGGTTTGGACTTCAAATTGACTTAACTAATTTCAATCAAACAATTGCTGTTAATAATTTTTGCCTATGGAACTGAGACGTGGTCCTTCACTGCTGGCCGTATGAATCTCAAAATGCTCAAAGTCGCTCAGCGAGCTATGGAGAGGGCTATGCTCGGGGTTTCTCTGCGTGAAAAACTTAGAAATGGGGATATCTGCAGTAGAACCAAAGTGACCGACATAGCCCAACGGATTAGTCAGCTGAAGTGGCAATGGGCCGGGCATATAGCTCGAAGAACCGACAACCGTTGAAGAAAAAAGTTCTCGAGTGGCAGCCTCGTACTGGTAGCCGAAGTGTAGGGCGACCCCCCACTAGAGGGAGTGACGACCTGGTAAGACATGCAGGAAGTCGATGGATGCAGGTGGCTCAGGACCGTGCTTTGTGGCATACCTTGAGGGAGGCCTATGTTCAGCTGTGGATTCGTGAAGGGCTGTCATTACAGCCCTTGATGATGCTGATGATGAAGCTGCATAGGAGAATTCATCACCTTATTTGTGGTAGTCGAGAGAGGCTAATATGGAAAAAGATAGAAAACTCTAACAGAAAGTAGCGCTAATGGTCCGAGAGGTCTGGGACTGCGATCTCCAATCCACCTGTAGAAGAAGGTGATTATGTCAAAACCTTATATAGGTACTATATGAAAGACCGATGTTCATTTGTGTTCTCTTACGCCTTAATAAGTTAAAAAAATTTAATTATCAGGATTTGATAACTCTTTGCTAGTATTCAGGTTTCAGTTAATAATGGTTAAGTTATTGCTCGTTTCTGTATTATAGACATCGAGTATGAAAACAATTACCAACGGCTTAATGCGCTCGTTAAATCTACTACGTGACGTTGGCGATTTAATTACTTTGCGGAAGGAAATTAAATGTTCATTGATTGTTATTACGCTCTTGGGTGGCGCTTTCCGCCGTTTGCGAGTAAATTGTTGCTGAGGTAGCGTTGTTCGCTGTTTTATATTGAGGTTAATTCAGGCATTCGATGTAATTTATATGTTGTTTACTGCTTTATGCAAATTTTGAAAAAGCATTTTGTGTTAAACTCAATTCTACGGGCAATATACTATCCATGTTGACGGTACTTCGGCGGGCCGGATTAAATATTTTCGCGGGCCGGATTAAATATTTTCGCGGGCCGGAGTTGGCCCGGGGGCCGTACTTTGCCCATCACTGAGCTAGACGGATCGGCAAGTTTCCTAACTCAGTATAAGCACCCAACGGCGTCAGGTTCATTTCTATGAGAAATATTAAGTTTTGAAACGTTGCCAGGGTTTCAATTACGGGTTGGAAACTGAAACGTAAAACTAGAATAAGTTTCGAGTCTTGCATTTGAAAGCACACCTAATGTGGTTGGGATTCTTTCGAAATTTTCTTATTCTTTGCGATTAAAAGTGTTTGCTATTCTATCTTTATGAGGGTATTGTAAGAGATTTTGATGCATCCGATAGATAACGGAATAATCATCTTAATAATTACCATACTTACTTAAAACTGCGACAGCCAATTCGTCTTCTAACATAATAGTTATTTCAGCAAATTCTCCTATTCTCTATTGTGTAACTTTATATTTAAGAGGCTTTATATGAAATCATAAAAGCATCCAAATCGAAGCAGAACAGAATCCAACACAAATAGTCTTTTGAATGTTATCTAAACTACAGATTCATGCGAACCCACCTGTATCCGTTTACTTCCGAAGTGTTTGACAAGATTAATAAAAATTATACATACTCATAGCATTATTAAATCATTCTGTACTCCTAGGATTAAACGGGGATAAACGGAGGGCTCATTTTGTTAAATATACTGGCCGATGTAGTTTGATGTTCAACCTTTGAAAATGTGTTTGAGAGAAACTGAAAAATTTTCTTTAATTAAAATATTTTTAATTTTTTTTATTGTAAAGTGTGCCTGTAGGCAGATTTTACACATTAACTAAATATAAACACTTGAATTTAAATGCAATCCAATTTATTTACACATTTTCTTATAGTGAAATAATGCGAATTTCAAGTTTTAAAAATAACACCAATGGAATGGCGCCCATTTAGCGCTAAGCATTTTTGTAATCTTAACCTCATGTTGTCAAAGACTTGCTTGCTGAAATCTGTACTTATGTTAGTGATTTAGCGACAGAAATTTTCCTGTAGGGCCCTACCTACCTACCATGTACATGGGGTTAGGCCCAGCGATCTAGGGAGTAAGTTAATGTCACCGAAGCGGCTTATTTGTTTTCCCGGGAAAACGCTTCTTATTTTCTCTCTTGAGACTTATAGGCATGAGCCGTGGCTGTGGTTCCTGCTGAAAATGTTCTGTTATTAAAGCCAGCATACTTACATAGCTGCAGTATAAAAAAGTTGTCCAGCATCTCGCAGTATCTTTCAGCAGCGACGGTTTCTCGATCGCAAAAAAAAGAGGCGATAATGCCGTGACTGTAGATGGCACACCAAACTGTTGTCTTCGGACTGTGCAGAGGCTTTTGATAAACTTCTTTGGGGTGTATGCTTCAATATCGAATATCCCGCTTATAGACATATCCTCCAACGTGATAATGCGCCTCGTCACTAAAGAGAATGTTACCTAAACGCGCAGGAGAAGAAAATGGTTCTAAAACTAACCTAGCTTAGTTTTCTCTTCTTGTGTTATCATCTGCTTTCAGTTGTTCAACGATTTGCAGTTTATATGGATGGAACTTCGCGTCCGCAATATTTTATGAACAGACGTTTTTTTCATGCCCATAGGTAGATGCTGCAACCTTACGAACAGATTTGCGTGAATCACGCAAAAAAATTTTTTCGCACGTGACACGTTTTCAGGAGTTATTACAGACGTTGAAGGACCAGGCCTACGCTCATTTCGAATTGATCCTGTCTCTGTGAACTTCCGTACCTATGCCCATATAAATTGGTTCGATGTGTCATCCTTTATTTTGAGAATAACAAACTGCGAACAAAACCGACGTGACGCCTTGCTAAGTTCCCCGAATTATTATAATTGCGAAATACGCCTCAACTGCAAGAGCGCGATGCGCTCCCGTCCACTGACTCACGGCACAGAATAAGTAATAGTACTACGTACAGAAGTTGCAGTCCTTTGATGCTGACTGCTTGCCGACGTTAAATAGCCTACATTAATAATAAGTAAAAAATAAAGCCTTATTATTAATTAGATAAATCGCGCTCGCAGGCTAAATAAAACTTTATCGCTGCTTGAGAGGGTCAACTGTGTCGTTACTAAAGGATGTCAATAAATAGTAACAAAATACATTGCGAAATGTTAAGCTACTTAGGTGAAACACCTATTCTGACTATGATCGACTTACCATATTTTCGCACCTATGTGAGTTCTGCGATGCTTAACGCATGCAACATGCAAGGCCATCCGTCGGGAATCGCCACAACAAATACTTGAAATACGATTCCTAACAGAAATGTAATCGTATTCTACTTAGTTAAAAACTTTTGTTAGTAAACAAAGTTTGAATTTCAGTTTTTTGTGTATAGGTAGGTACGTAAGAAGTAGATACTTAGATAGTGAAGTAAATTTCAACTAAATTTTGTTATAAAGTTCGTAGGTATTAGATAAATTATTACTTAATTCTTTTTTGCTATAAGTATCTATCTAACAATAAAAATTAAATAAATTCACGTTTCGTAACTACCTACTAAAATCCTTCCATAACTTAAACAATGATATATCTATAAACATTTTGTTGGTCATTTAGAGTCTATACCATGCAACAATTATAGTAGTGTTGCGTGCCTAAGTTGACGTCATGTAGTGTCAGGGACAAGAGCGGGGTGAGCTTTCCAGAAAATCACATCACTAATCTTTCAACCGACAGCGCCATCTGATGTCGAAACGAAGAACTAAGCTTCTAGAAGCCGACACTCGAACTTTCGACGCCTTGTCGATTGGTGCGCGAATGTTCTGGATGTTTCGGTGCTAATGTGTATTTATAGGCGCTGCAAGGTGCGATCGGGGCAGTATTGATTGAATTTGGCGAGACAAGCGAAGCTTCGGAGCGAAATAAAGTGAATCAGTGTGATTAATTATTAGTGTTTTAAGTTTAATTAGTGTAAAGTGAATTAAAGTGTTAATTTTGGTAATTCTATCGGCAATTTTTATTGTCACGAACCCTAAGCTCGTAACAGTAGGAAAGACGTTTTGCCATTAAAATCCATCAAATAGATGGGTAATATAATATATATATATATATATATATATATATATATATATATATATATATATATAATTTTGAAAATTACATTAAAACTTTTTAACTATTTTATCTTACAATTAAATATACTAAACACTAAACAAAACTATTTTGATAAGTATTTACAAAAAAAGTTATTTAAGTAAACGGCGATAAAAAACTTTAAAATTCAATCGCCTACAGCGCGCTAGCCCCGACTGCGTATTTCACCCTGGGTGCGTCGCGATTGTAGGTAATTATTTCACGCAGGTAGCAAGAGTAACAAAGGCCTGCTAATGGCTACTAAATAACACGCGACCATCCCGTGAACGATACCTTATTCCTCCCCAATCCGCAACTACTGCCCTCGGAAAGCCGATTCAAAGTGTTAAATCTGCCGGCGGACGCCCTGCGTTGCGACTGGGGAAGGATCAAGTTCACAAAATACCAGTGTAACCTAGCAATTTAATGCTGCTGTGTTTGGTGGTGTGGTGATTAACGAGAACTCCATTCTAGTCCTTAGGGGTGACTATTAATTTTGAAATCGACTAACAAATAGATAATGTATATATAAGTTCCACCGAAAAAATACATTTATGTAAATCTTCTTTACGAATTTGGCTATTTTAATACATATGTTTTTGCCGGGGTTAAAAAATAAATACCTACGAAAGTACTGAACTTTACGGTAACAGAACCACTTGGTTTTATTTAAGCGTCATAATTTATTGCGATAATATTTTATTTAAAACACGTTAAAGTTAAACTAACATTGTACAAAGTTTTCGTGTCAATAGTCCTTTGCCGGTTTGCCGGCCGTGGGATATTCCGCAGGGAATTGAGTCGGCGTCGGTCAGGTTAGGATAGAGTTGGAATTTCGCCAGTTAGTAAAAATAATGCCATTCGTACAATTGTGCACGGGGAGAGGCTAATAGTAGGTTAGTTAGTGTTATTTTTATTTTATATGTTTCAGTAACACTTTATTACCTGTACTTCGAGTACGTTCTCTCTTAATTATTTGATTTTTCGTATGTAGAACCTGCAAATGTTGAACCGCTCTTACATTATTCCATCGTTTACGGGACATAAATACTGCCTTTTGTATGCCTTAACACAACGGAGGTAAAAACCGGAAGTTAGCGTGTATACCATTAATATCACTTCTCACTTCTGGAGTATTTTGCTTCGTATTTCCTTATTCATTCTTTCTACATTTCCAAACATCCGAAGCATATGTTTCTTAATGTTTTCTTTTTTATATATAGTAGATTTTTTAAAATTGACAACCCTAATTCGAAATCACAAGCTTGTTTGCGGCGGTTTCGGACATTACGTTAGAGTTGAAAAAATGTTGTTAGAAATAATAATAATAATAACCAACCAGGTGAGATAATTATATAGATACCCCAAACAATTAGTTAAATTTAATGAATGCAATTTATACCTCTGCGGTTGCGCTGCGTTGTATTTGTATGTTTAACCAATAGTAATAATAATCGTTCATTTCTCTGACTCAATATATGGTTTCATATGCTTATTTACTTTGCATGTGTAATATTTATTACTCCAATGGTTTATTACGTACTCCAATGGTTTGGACACGTTGAACGAATGAGTGAAGACCGAATGGTGAAGAAAATATATAGAGCGAAAGTAAATATTAAAAGGTGTCGAGGTAGACCGAGACTAACTTTCGAAGACCATGTGAGCAAATTGCTCGAAGAGGGGAGGGTCAAGAGTACTCGGATACCTAGACGTGCATGTATGAAGAAGTTAATGAACCTGAAAGAAGCGAAAGAGGTATGTAAGGATCGTGACACTTGGCGATCTGTTCTCTCTGGCTACCCCGTTAGGGATTGTGCGTGACGATAAGTAAGTAAGTAAGTAAGTAAGTAATATTTATGGCGGAGGAAAAATTGGCGCGTATTTTTTGTTATTTTTGCATAGTTAATTAAGTAACTAATTATAATTAAGTACTAAGTATAGAAACATGCGAGCAGGAGACGAAAGGAAGAAACGTTCTCGAGTGGTAGCTTCGTCCCTGTAAGCGAAGAAGGTAGCCTTTCACTAGATCGAGTGACGATCTGGTAAGAAAGTCAATAGATGCAAGTGTTTTAGGTCTGTGCTTCGTAGCATTCCTTAGAAGAGGCTTACAATCAGCAGTGAACATGTGAAGAGCTGTAGTTATGATGATAATGATAAAGTATGTATATAAATAAGTTGCCGTATAGTGGCGGCGTCGGAGAATCCTTCAGAATTCATTTGTGAAGCGTCGTAATAATATAGGATACATGCGCATTACTCATGATATCCAATAGATAGCGGTATAACCCTATGACTGAGGTATAATACCCAGGGCCGGTCTGGGTATGATTACACCCGTGAGCTCTTCTGCATTAACTACTTAACGTTGGGTTTACTGTAGTTCTTTGCCATTTAATTTTCGACCACGGTGACGCTGACATTTTCTAAAATATACTCGATCAGAGAATTAATTAGTGCTTGATTACAATTTTGTCCTGGGTGGTGATGATGTACTAGATGGTAAATCGCTATCTTTGTGCAACTAAAGTCTTTTCTTTCTTTCCTTGAAGTCATCCCTATTGTAATCGTTCGGATAGGCAGACACTGGCAAATTATTCATCTGTAATTTGTAAAAGCCTAGAGTCAGTAACCTCGTGGAGGCAGTTTTTAGTCAGACCCGGAACAATTACCTGTAGCTATACAGATACTTGTTATGTGCGGGACTCGAACCCGCGGCTCTTAGCGGCGTAACTCATTTCTAAGTCATTGCGCCACAGTGTTGTAAAATGTTTACTGTCGCTAAAGGTTTCTCCGACCGATATGCCTTAAGAGACTTCTGAAAAAGCCTACTTAAGGCCTAAGCTTAACAACTCCGATAATCAAAAAGTCGTGGGTTTGAATCTGCTATTTAACTACAGTCGTAAACCACTCTAAATACAAGCATATTTTTGGAGTGGTTAACGGCAAAAATAGTGAATATTTAAATATACCCCGAAAATATTTCATACTCATTTAAATGCACATAGCATAATGTAATACTATAGCACGGAACAATTTGTGACAATACGAGTATAAGCACATGATGATGTCTTAACTATGTAATAACGCTTAACCAATTGCAGTTGTCAACGTCTGTGTTCCAACTCGCTGAGCATATGTGTCGAGTACGTCGTCAGACCTTGGAACGCTTAATCTTACATCGGCATCGTTAATTGAAGCTCCGTTTAGGAGAGTCGAGAGAAGCGAACGAGCGAGAATATGTATGAAATTAACGAGTTATGACAACATTTACAAATTACTAAAAGTCTTATAAGAGATATTAGCAATCTCTGACATAAGAGAAACTAAAATTTGCGATCCGCAAATGTCCCGTTGCTGAACGTAGGTCTCTTAATTCTAAAAGGGGCTAACTTCTCCGCGGTGTTTCTAGTTTGATAGTGTTTTTGGTGGTGTGAGTGGTTTTAAGGAATATTAGCATTTCTAATACTTATAAAAAAACATTACAATTAACAATTTCAATACCACGGCAATGGCGATTGATTTGATCGAGCACAATTTAATACGCGCGTCCGATTTCTAAGCTGCAGCTGAGCAGTTTTCTACGAAAATTAATTTAATTCATATACTGTATAATATTGTAATTCATACGGTTTTGAAACTTGTCGAGTTATAGTATTCAAAGTCAATCTCAAGTTTAAACTCGCACAACGTCAAAATGTAAGTGTGATTAAGATTCAAATTTTGACAATGTGGAGTTCGAGTGGAAACTAGAGATTGTCTGAACACCTCTCTATTTCTTTGTCACCATCTGATTACCATCATTGGCTTACCTTCATTACAGCTCAGACATGACAGTAGAAATTATATAACACAAAAATGCTGTTTCATCCAGTTACCTAACCTAACCTAACCAAAATATCTAAGGCCATGTTAAAGAAAAACTTATGTTAGTTACTTCGGGGAGGTCAGCATGAGCGAGAGTTTCTTTGTACGTGTTCTTCGAGTGATATTTTCGGCATTAAAATGAAGGTGTTGTAAGAGGACATTATAAAAAAACCGAAAGGTCTTATGTCAATCCGCCGGCCAAGCAACATTAATGTTTATGGCAAATCTCCTCTACTATAAGAAAGGCCAGCATCAAAGAGTGAACTGCAACAAAACAAGAAATAACCTGAACGGTTTGTAACATCGAATTCGTTAATGTTTTAAACATTTCGCCGAAGTTGAAAACGATCAGACTTTTAATCTGTTTTAGTGAGTAATATTTAGGAACCATTACTCAATCAATGTCATCATTGCCCATAAGACATTGTTATAGTTTCCACAGAATAGTGCTGCAGAGCTGGCAAAAGTTTAGTGGTGTGTTAACTTTAAATGAATTACATTAATCTTGTAGGTGTGTATATGCGAGATTATTTTCACATCTGAATTTATTTAACATGCGAGTTGTGGCTTATCTGGCCGGCGTGCCGACCGCGGCATCTATCTACCGCCGTCAACGTGTGCTGACCCGGGATCACTGCAAGCTCGTAGTGGAATAAATTTCCCACCCGCTGACCCCGGCGTCCATAAAGATTTTATCGGTACGCTAATAAATTGAATCATAAATGTTTTTGCCATGTAATGAATGGCTGTATTATGTTTAAAATCTACCCCGCTGTTTGCTTTCGAAGGTAATTATCGAGGTTGTTTTAAAACAGTTTTATGGCGGCTTTAATTTATTAAGGTAATTTATGAATGTGATCTGTTTATTTTAAATGCATTGTTGTTTCCTAGGAAGTGGTGAGAGAAGAATTTTACGTGGTAAAGCCACACTGCAATTGTATTATAGCGGACACGTGAAAGGGTTGGTTCGAACGGGGAAGGGACGGAGAACAAACTCGAATTGTGGGTAATATAAATAACATGACATAAAAATTGATGTGATAATAATCCATTATTTTTATCAATCTATAAGGAAAGCTTAAGCTTTCCCCAGAGATTGCCTAAAGTACAAAAGTAAGTAAGAACCTAAGTTCAGCAGTGGATTTTTATAGGCTGTAATAGATGCCAAACAAAAATTTTTGTATAATATGAAGTAGGTAATGTGTTTTTAATTTACAGACCTACCTTGGAATTTAGTTTTATTTTCTTGTATTATTTGAGTCAAATTAGACAAGAAAATAAGAGTGAAGATACATAAAGTTACAACAAGCTGATAATCAGTAAAATTGTTCAAAATATAATTATACATAAAATTTTGAAGTTCCCCACCATTCCTGTGTATGGAAATTTTTTTACTCACGGTCTAAGACAAAAATGAGTTTTTCACTATTTCCAGTAAAACGATAAGTTTTATAATAAAAATGCTCCAGATTCTTTTCACTATGACATTTCCATATATTATCCCATATCTTTATGACCCATGACAACATCACAAAACAATTATTCACTTAAAGTACAAAGAAAATGCATTATAAAAACAATTAAAACATTTAAAACAAAGTTGTAGATCATAAAATTATTTACAAATGTTTCAATACTTTTTTCCTACGAGCCACCGTTTCTGAGATATTACGATTCAAAAAGTTGTAAACGTCATAATATCCAGAAGTACGCTACGTATATACTCTCTAGAGTTTTAATGTATGTAAAAATATACACTTAAGATATAAAATATGAATAAGTTATAACTATAAGAATATCAGGTAAAATGAAACCCAGTCCTTTCATGTATACACCAGTGTATTATAGTAACCTCGAGACAACATCTATGTCCCCTGTTCAATTGTGTGAGTGGCTATACCGCTTTAATTTTTTCAAATCTGCTAATGTCCATTATTTTGCAATAGTTACAAATTAAACAAGATCATAACTGACTCGTGGAATAGGCCTACTGGAGAAACCACGTTAAAAAAACGCGCTAAGTACGCTACCTCATAGGTAGCGTGGAAACGTGTGCATATTATGACGTTTACAACTTTTACAACTTTTTGAATCGTAATATCTCAGATACGGTGGCTCGTAGGAAAAAAGTATGGATACATTTTTGTAGATAATTTTATGATCTATAACGTTTGTCTGGAGTATTCATGATAAAACTTACCGTTTTGCTGAAAATCGCGAAAAACTCATTTTTTTCACCGTTGACCTTGAGTAAAAAATTTTTCGTACACAGGAATGGCGAGAAACTTCAAAATTTCATTTATATTTATATTTTGAACAATTTTGCCGAATATCAGCTTGTTGTAACTTTCTGTATCCCTGAATGTCTAGATTGACCGGACTAATAATTGATTGAAACAGAAACTGAAACTTTTTTGTTCAATGTAGATTATAAACAATACTTATAAGTCAATTTTTTCATTTACCACTGGTTCGCAAAAAAACCTCTGTGGCCGTGGTAGGAAAAGGGGAGATCTCCCGCCGGGCAAGGTGATCTGCCCGGGGAGCGGCCAACACTCCATGTGATAGTTCGGAGATGTTCTATATATGCTGTTTATGATTCGGAATGTTGATAGTGTGATTTAAGCTTTGGTGTGTTTCGCTTGCGGCGCGACCACAGCGCCGCCACATCACCCCCCTGCTCAGACCGGGGGCCGATAGTGCAGTCCGATTGTCGGTGTGTCCTTTTAATGCCGGTGGGGAATGCATGCTGTGTGCGTAAGGGCAAGTGACACCGGTGCGAATAATATGCCGATGTGTAACGCATGCCGTACTACGCACTGGCAAGTGATGCCGGTGAGAACGATGTGCCGGAGCAAGTGCCAGAAGTCTGCCTTATAAATCTGCGGTGAGTCGAGATGAAGACAAGTTGGACTGGCTTGCAGGAACTGAAGACTGCAGAAGACGATTCTCAGTAGTGAATGGTAGGGGTTCTTGAGGATAATGACGAAGGCTTTTGAAATTGTAGTTTCCGAAGGTGTTTGGTTGCGTGTTCAGATCACGTCGGTTAGTCACCACTGTGGCCGTGGTAGGAAAAGGGGAGATCTCCCGCCGGGCAAGGTGTTCTGCCCGGGGAGCGGCCAACACTCCATGTGATAGTTCGGAGATGTTCTATATATGCTGTTTATGATTCGGAATGTTGATAGCGTGATTTAAGCTTTGGTGTGTTTCGCTTGCGGCGCGACGACAGCGCCGCCACACCTCTGTCCTGGGAAGAATCAGCAAGAAAATGTTTACAATTAATAATACAAAACAAATTAGAAATAGCTTGGTAACGATCACCCTTCCCAGGGGTTATTATCATCCATAAATTCCTTAATATTATAATAACCCTTTTTATACAATCTTAGTTTAATAAAATTTTTGAACTTTGTCGATTATTTTAGTTATCGAATATCTACATCGTTACGGTATTTTAACGAACAGGTGTAGGTCAGCTACGCCTGATAAAAGTATTTCATTTCCAACCTCATTATAACAAACAAAATGGATTATAGGCTTTACCGATTGTTCCAAGTAAGTTTTCATATCCGGAATTCATGTTTAAATATTCTCTGTATGAACCATAACTGATATCATGATTTCTATATAATATGTGTGTGTGTGTGTGTGTGTGTGTGTGCACGAGTGCAAGTTCGTGTACTTAGAAACACGCTGGCAGTAGTTTTAATTATGTCACGATGCAAATACATGTTGTAATTATAAATATTCAAATTGCGCCGTCAGCGAGTGAAAATTCACGTAGCAGCGTTTAAGTTAACAAAATTGCAACGCGAAGTGACGACGGCTCATGCTTTAAACACCGTGTGCAAGGAATTAGGCTCAGTTAAAGTTAGGGTTGTCACTGGTTTATATTTTCCTATATTGAAGCAGTTAAGTGCTTAAAAATTCAATTTGTAAGACAGTAGTTCATGATTTTACTCTAATACGTCATTTAATTAATAGGAATCAAATATTTTTGGGAGATGTTTCAATGGAAAAATGGAGAGGCTATGTATTTATTCTTAGTTGCAAAGATCAAGGCAATAAAAAATATTTAGTTTCAGTAGAAGGGACTATTTTTTATATCTTCTTATTTACTACTTTAACCCATACATTGCTTTACACTTGTGTCATGAATGCCTTTGAATAGACCCGAAAACGAAAAGGAATTCAAAAATACGTACCTACATATGTTAGACTAAAAGTTAGGTTACTGTATACTAAGCATTAGAAACCATTAAGGGAACAATTTAACTAGTGACATCTGCCTCGAGTTCGAAATGTTAATGTTCGTACAAAACCAGTACCGTTGGGATCAATGTGGTAATATATAATTACTGTTTGTTGTTAATAAGCACTTCCAGTGAATCAGAACGTTCATGTTTCCAGTGTTGTGTACGGTGTCCGTTGTTGTGTTGTCTAATGATTTTGTCAACCATACCTGCATCGTTGTTACTTGTTACGTACGAACGAGCTAAGTGCACGCAGCACGTGACGTCGTAACGCTCACGTGTACCAACTGGGGCGTGAGACGTGACAGCTGAGTGACGTCGCAAGGTCACCTGCGTGTAGACAGTGAAAAAGAAATATTATGATTATTGTATTACCATATTACTATAGCAATAAATAGTTTATAATAGAGGATCGAACTTCATGACTGTGTACATAGATAACATCCGAGCTCGAGAACCATATTGTAATTTAAGACGCTGATTTATTATAAGTTATAACATATGTACTGATGGTGAACCTTTAACAAGCATTAGGAATAATATTACATATTTGCCATGAAAAACTGTTACGAACTTTACATAATATATTCGTTTTTATTAAACATCATTTATATAATATATTTCATCGATTTTTTCATTTCGTTTTCAAGTATATTTTTTTTTCATTTATATTCTTTAACTACCTATTTATACACAAGTAAAACATTGAATAATGCATTGGAAATAACTTTATAATAGTCATTTCCCGTAAGCGGTTAGCAAACAATAGACAGTTTTTTGTTTTAACAACTTTGCAAACAATGTACCTACCTAAAGGGAAAAACTCGTAAATTGTTATCTGCTCATGCGGCGGTTTTATTAAACGGAACTCCCCCAAATTCATCGAAATCACATAACAATAACTGGTATCCACCAATAAAATAAAACGAGGATAATTGTTAATAACAACAAACAACTGGCTATTTTCTTGGAACAATAACAGTTATAGCGGTTAACGGGCGCCATTCGAGCCCCTAGACCTAGATAAACTGCGCTGTTTTTTTTTTGTGCGATCCCTTCTATACTCTTGTTATTAGTTTTGGACAACACAAATAACACACACTTTTTTTTGGGCAAACTCAATAGAACTTATCTTCCTCATACAATGGCATTAACAATCCTAAACCAATAAAGTTATATTATAGCAGCCGAGTACCCAGTGGAATATACGTTATATACCTTTGACTTTCCCTTTAGTCTAGTGATAGTTAACACGGCGATTCATCATACCCGGGTTTGAATTCCGGATCGGGTTAAAATCAGTGATTGCGTTTAAGACTCACAGTCCGTAAGTTAGCAGTGTTTTCCCCGTGCTTCGGAAACCACGAAAGGTCATTGTTCCTGCTTCTGATGTCTCTTCGGTCGTATCGGATTGTCGTCCCATCGGGAAATAGGAATGTGGAATAGATTGTGTAACCGTGCTTAATCACGCTCTCGTATGGCACGAGTGTGTGTATATAATCCTGTCTTGCGTAGATAGTATAGTAATGAAGATTTATTTGCTTTGAAAAAGGTTACATTATTAAGGTGGTTATTACAAAGTGTAGTTCAGCTTTTTCAGCCATCTATGGATAGCATGCAAATACATTTTTTTATAATTAAGTTTACTGTATTAAAATATCGAATTCTATTAAAATATTCATCATAAAATAGTCATCGTTTACAAATTACCAATACTAATACCAATACATACAAATTTAAAAATAATTAAAATTGAAAATGCAATTAAAAATATATAACTACTGTTGTGTCACATCATGTCAAATTTAGGTAGTCATTCATATTATAAAAACAATGATCATTAAGCCACCTGTAAAAGGCGCCTTTAAATCTATGAAGGGGTAAGTCTTTGATATTTTGGGGTATTTTATTAAATATGAGCATACACATCCAGTAGCAGTTTTTTTTAAACCGAGCACTGGGTTGGGTATAATTTCAGCAGCAGGTCTATTGCCATTTCTGGTATTTTGCGTATAAATCTCTTTTGCTTGTCTGAAATAATACATGTTTTGTTTTACAAACTTTGCAATTTCAAAAATATTCAGGGAGTGGTAGTATTTTTAGAGATACAAATAGCGGCCTGCAAGGCTCATCAGGTGCAGTGCCACATATTGCTCTAATACATTTTTTTTGGTAATGAATGCCTTTTTGCGTCTGTGCTATTGCCCCATATAATAAGCCCGTATCGCAGTACGGATTCCACATATACAAAGTACGCAGTAAGTGCTGTATTTTTTGTGGCTACTTTGCTTAGTTTATAAAGTGCGTACGAAAATCTATTTACTTTTTACATACATGTTCAACTTGACATTTCCAATTTAGTTTTTGATCAATAGGAATTTTGTCATATTTGTACTTTTTAGTGTTTGTCCTTCAAAATTAATGTTCATTGTCTGGTATAATATGTCATTGAAATTTATAAAATAAGTTTTGTCAAGATTTGCAAGTAGGTTGTTATTTTTAAGCCATTCTATTATTGTTTTTACTGTACTGTTAATATCGTTAATGTGATCTTTAAGTGATAGTTTACCATCTGTTTTCACTATAACAGATATGTCGTCAGGAAATAAAATGCATTTGTGTTTAGCTAAATTCGGAAGATTATTAATATATACTAAGAACAACAGTGGTCCCAAAACGCTACCCTGTGGAACTCCATATTTGTTTTCTTTAAAATCTGATTTGTGATTTAGGACCACATGATTGCAGTATGGTTTGCTTATTTCAACATATTGACGTCTATTTTGCAAGTAACTTTTAATCCAACTTAAAGCAGTGCCTCTAATGCCACATTTTTCCAATTTTACCTGTAATGAATTATGTGAAACAAAATCGAAAGCCTTCGACATGTCAAAGAAGAGAGCAGTTGTATAATTATTAGCATTAAAGCATGTTAGAGTCTCATTTACCATATCGAAAACAGCATGTGTAGTAGATTTTTCCCTCTGGAACACCCATACTGAGTGGGATTCAGGACATGATACTTGTCAAAGAACGATGTGAGTTTAGTATGCATAATTTTTTCATATAAAATGTAAAGTAAAGTTACAGCCTATATACGTCCCTCATTTCTGAGAGGGGGTTAGGGCAAGGAAGTGTCCGCCGCGCTGCCCAAATGCGTGTTGACGAACTTCACATGTCTTCGAATTTTTTTTTCTTATTCCTCAGACATGCAGGTTTCCTCACGATGTTTTCCTTCACCGCCGAGCACGTGGTAAATCAGCACTTAAAATTGCAATTAACAATTTCATTGGTGCCGGCGGGGATCGAACCCTGGTTACTCGCGTTCTGTTATAATTTACTGAGAGCGTTAACAACTGAGCTACCCCGGCTCTATTTTAATTCTAATTTTTTCATATACTTTTTACAAAATTGACACGAGCGCAATAGGACGGTAACTGTTTAAAATTGATTTTTTGTCTTTTTTGAACAAAGGCTTAATCAAAGAAAATTTAAGTTTATCAGGGAAGATACCAGACATTATTGATAAGTTTATTAAAAATGCCAAAACCCTACCTATTTCTTTGTTGCAGGCCATAATTACTTTGGTACAAATGCATATCATATAGTCTTCATTAAGACTGGTTCCTTGCCTGTTACTGATTCTTTATTGATTTCCTTGTTTTTTTTGTGCAATCATGTTTAGCCAAACAGTTCACTCCCGACGCGGATGTGGCCACTTCAAAGAAAATTCGACGTATTTGCCGCGTATACCTAATTAACGACCGCGAACAGTCGCCAACATAACGCCATCACTGAATTTTTGAGTTATGGAAACTTTTTTATATTTTTTTGGCATCAGTAGGTAACAATTACTTTGAAAGATATGAAGCTTTTTTTGAACTTCGGTTTTTGAGTTTTTTGCTCGGATTTTTTCCATAATAGAAGTAAGTATAGCTTGAGAAATTTCCGTCAAATTCGGTACAGTCATTTCGAAGATTACCTAGAATAAGGTCTGTTTATTACAGCAGACAGACGTTTAGTAAAAAAACATGTTAACTTTGACATACAGACACTTTAATTTTATTTATTTGTTAGATTATTTAGGCATCCTCAAATGTCCTTTTAATATACTCCTCTATGGCTTGAAAACGCTACCATTATATTTCTCTGCTTCATGTATTGACTGTGATTGAATCCCAAAAGTTATCAAGTCTGCCCTTTATAAGTGTAATTGTAAATATGATGATAACTATTAAACCTAAATAAATAAAAACTATTGCTGAAAAACGAACAACAGTACAAGTATAAAATGTACAAGGTAATAAACGATCGGTGTTAGAGGTAGGCAAGTTAATTATCGTAGCCGATACGGAATGGAGAAACCATAGGGCTGTTTCATACGACTGTTCCCTCGAGATTCGGATTTTACGCTTCAGCGTCGATTCTGCACGGTTATCGGTCGGTGCAGGCTGTAATCACTGTTTAATCAGAAAATTGTAGGGTTGCCACACAGTTAAGTCTATCTACGGATATTTCCTTCGGTAGATTGTTTGAGCGTTTGTTCTGTTTAAGACACTAGTCCTTTTTAAAAATGCACCCGCAGTCGTTTGTCCCTTTAAAATATTATTCATACTTTTGAAATAGGGCGGGCTGTTTTGCAGACGAGTTCTACTGGGCAGGTGGTGCAAGCCCTACCTGAAAATAAAGTCACGTACCAACAGGTGAACTATTGGCTCGTTTATCTCTTTAACCCTTCGATCCCCATAAAAATACCATACAATCGCATGGGCCCGGCAAATCCCGAGCGGTCGCATGCGACCGCAACCATTTACAGCACATAAAACCATTAAAACTTATATTTAGAGACTACTTTTCTGTGAAGAAGTTTGGCATTATAAAATTTATACAAAATTCTCTATCTGTGTTTAAACTGTCTGTGGTCTAAACAAAAGTCACGTGTTACTTCATTACAAAAAGATTTTATTGTATTTTGATAACAAAAAAAAAAACATACTAAGCGAATGTCGGCAGCGTGAAAATCACAATTATTTCAATATATATTAATCGAAATTATTTACGTAAAAAGATAAATTATATTAACATAAAAACTTTCATTATAATTTTGTAATAAAACACTATACTAAAACACTAATAAAACACTAGAAAAATCCAAAAATCAACACGAAATGAACGTAGATTACAAATAAATATCCATAAGATATCTTGACTTTTTATTGCACTAGAGGATAGAAAATTTCATATTGATTGTATAATCTCAAACTTCTTCGTAGAAAAGTAATATCTAAATATAAGTTTTAATGGTTTATAGTGCTGTGGGTGTGCGCGGTCGAATTCGATCGCTTGAATTTTGACGAAATAGCGCCGCGGTTGAATTCGACCGCTTAAGTATTTAGAGGTTATTTGTTATTAAAATGTATTATACTTTTGTAAAAGTAAAAGTTAAGTTATAATGAGGTTATATTATACCTATAATAAAAAGGTTTTTTGTTTTGTGTTTTATTTGTAATGTTTAATTAAGACATACATTGAAAATTTTGGTCTCTCTGTTCGTGTTAATCTTCGGAATGCCTGAACCGATTATAGTGAAACTTCACGAACAGAAAGATAGCAATGCCAGGTGCCAGCTATATTTTATCCAAAAAACTTGAAGATTTGTTTGAGAAAACGAAAGAAGTATAAAATAAATGATCCTTGATTATTATTATCTTTAATCTAACGGCATTAATAGAATCTACCCAGGCAAAGCCAGAGCGGTCGCTAGTCATTAATGTTGAATTTATTATTGTTTTGTATGATGTTTATATAATTCTTTTAGAGGATAAGCAAATAAAACAAATTTAATTTGCATGACGCCAGACTGCAAACCACGTCGAGTTAACCGCGCGCGTTGTAATGGCGTCTTTCGAAATAAACCTAGAAGAATTTTGTTTTATAAGACAATTTATTATGTACTAATATATAGTCAAACGTATCCATTTCTTATCTTATGTCCAAAAAAAAAAACTTGAGTTTGCGCTCGCAATTTTATTGATTTAATTAATTCCATTTTTCACTTGTGAATTTGTCATTTAAACTAAGAACCTTCCAGTAAAAGAAGTATTCTTCATTTTTTTTTGCGCCCGAAGCAAATATGGGCAACCCTCCGGAAAGCGGGGGAGGGAGGCGGTGAATGCTCATAGCATACCACGCAGCCGGCTGCGTGGTTATGTGGAGACTTTTACCCACTAAACACCGCCTTTTAGGACTTGGCTTAACGATCTGACTAGAGATCTCTAAGCCGTATACGAACGCGACCCTCCTTGGCAGAAAGGAGGGCGCAAGCGGCGAAAAGCCGCTTAGAAGAGTGCCTTACTAAGGCAGATTAAGGGATGTGTTATGTAGGCTCGGCCTGAGCCGCCAGGAGGCAGTTCAGGTCAGCCGAAAGCTTGTTGGGGGGCGGGGGGTCCGAGAGAGAGTTTCTCGGTCTGCGCGCACTATAGCGAGTGTGGATAGGGGCTGCATAGGCAGCTGTCTCACGAATGAGATGATTTGGGTGGGACTCTGAGGCTTTGAAAAATCTCTCAGAGAGTGATTTAAGGAACTGCTGGATTGTTGGGAGCTCTAAGTCTCGATGTAGGTCGGCATTACGGACATAATAGGACGAGTTAGTGGCCCTACGACAGAATAGATTTTGAACTATTTGAAGTTCATTTATAGCTTTGGGCTTAGCATGTGCGAAAATGGGGGCCGCGTAGGTCATGGCAGGTCATATGCAGACCTTATATAGGGTTCGCTTTTGCGGAGGGACATTTTACTGTGTTTGCCCAACATGCTGTTGAGTCTACCCATGTAAAAACGTGCGGTGCGAGTAACCTTCTTGATATGGGGCTCGAAAGTGAGCCCTGCATCAAGGGTGACGCCTAGGTATTTGGCTTTAGTTTGCCATGGGGCAGGGATTCCTAACATCCTGATTGGCGGAGTGGTGGTGAGACGACGTCGTTTATATTCGAAGCAAACGGCGGAGCTTTTCTCCGGGTTTACGTCGATACGCCATTTTTGGAACCAAGCTCCTAAGTCGCTTACTGACTTTTGGATCTTGTTCCGAATCTGTGGTAGTGAGTTGCCTTTAGAGTAAAAGGCTGTGTCATCTGCAAAGAGGGCTAGTTTAACACCATTCGACGGGATAGGGATGTCGTTGGTGAATAGTATGTATAGGAGGGGAGCAAGCACAGAGCCTTGAGGGACACCGGCTTTTATTTGACGAGTAGTGGATAGCGTGCCTTCGTGTCTAAAGCGAAAGGTACGATCCTTCAGATAGGAGGCTACAAGGCGAACGAGACGGTCCGGGAGGCCTAAGTCGTACAGTTTGTAGATAAGGCCTTCGTGCCAGACTCTGTCGAATGCCTTGGCAATGTCAAAGAAGACCGCGATGGTTATTTGACGGCGAGGGTAAAAACCGCTGAGGATGTATTCCACTATGCGGTGAACTTGTTGGGGGCACGAGTGTTTGGCTCGAAACCCGAATTGTTGTGGGATGACGTATTCTTCATCCATGTTATATAGTTATATATAGCGCAGTCGCACCCATACCCGCACCCGCGCCGCGCCCCGCGCCCGTGTTTTCAGTCTGGCCAAGCACTAAGCGACACGGCGGGCGGGCAGTCCTAGTTATTCGAAGAACGTGGTATTAAACCCGTTTCACACGTTTGTCCAACGTTTGTCCTCTGACAGCGCTTCAATTCAACAGCACAAATCTCTAGTTTCACCAATATTTGCCTCGCAGCCCGCATCCCACATTAATTGTTGAACTTTATCAACTATCAGCCAGCAGCCGACTTCGGACCCTTGAATACTTTACTTCTATTTCTAGTTCGCTCTTTACAACACGGTTTACTTCCGCGTACACGACCTCTCTGTGGAATAGTTTACCACCGGCGATTTTTCCGGACCGATACGACCTGGGGACCTTCAAGAAAAGAGCTTACTCCTTTCCAAAGGGCCGGTAACGCACCTGCAATTCCCCTGGTGTTGCGGTTGATCATGGGCGGCGGTAGTCACTTAACATCAGGTGAACCGCATGCTCGTTTGCCCCCTCTTCTATATATAAAAAAACAACACTGATATATGATGAATGTTGCCGATATTCAGCTACTAGGTCAGTAATGTTATATGATGAAATTTCTCATAAAATTTTACATAAAATAAAACCAATTTTACCGATTTCATCGCGTTTAATTCGACTTATTTTTACTTGTTTTAATTACCGTCCTTTCGGATGATTTACAAAGTCGAACTTCGTGGGATGTTTCTGTTATCCTACAAATGTGGCTTACAGTTATATTTAAATTACGAGTATTTTACTGTATCGAGCTGCTTAATGTAACATGTACTCTCCCACATATTGCCTTAATTTTTTATGTTATGCAAGTAGAATACAACGCAATAAAAACGTTGAAAAAAAGCTCTTACTTACTCTACTTATAGTTAAAATATTGCATTGAAACTTCTAAAAATGTTCGAGATAATCCGCAAACATACACCTACTTGTCAAGGGTTCAAGGGTAGGGATAAGTATAAAAGATACATTACATTGTTGTATTTATTTTAAAGTAAAATGGACTATTGTTGACGCTACTTGCAACTTCTAACCCTTTCAGAAATCAGGAATGATCTGTGCCGCCCAGTCGTGAAATGACTTTAAGTGAAGTGAAGTGTTGGCCGTAGGCTTGGCAAAATGCAGAGATGCGTTGTCACCCCTGAGGACAAAGATTGAATGCCTCACTTCTAGAAAAAAAGGTCTCCGGTTCTATACACTAACCATACAAAGCACAGCAGCATCAAGCTGCTATTTTACGCTGGTATTCTGTGAGAGCGTGGTCGTTCCCCGGCTGAGATTACCCATTCGTGCTAGAACCCGTATACCGATACCCGGAGAACCGAATACAGCTGCAGTGTGGCTCTACCACTTATGATGTTTCACTAGACTCATTACTCCTGACAGCTAATTTGTCGATTGCAGTTCTTGGTATTTTTAATTTGCTAAATTAAGTCTTGCTGTTCAAGATCATATTTATTGCTTCCATTCTATCTCATTGTCAAAGAACGGTTGCCTGTATGTTAAGATGTTAAGTGCAGTCAGGCCGGTTGGGTGACCGGCGGAACGATGTGCTGCCGGACGAGTTAAGTCCACTTTCACTAGTAGCGCGCGTCCGTTACGCAAACATGGATCGCTCGTGAATGATTAATATGACGAAACTGTTCTTTAAGGCTGGTTGTGTCATGTTCAACATTAATTGCAATACTCGGGTTTTCATACCGTTTTGTTTTTCGATTTATTTAAAAAAAAAGTAGACTTATTGTCCAGAGGGGCCAGAGCTACCTCAGCTTTCTACTATTGAAATGAAAGATTTATCTAGAGTGGATCACAACTTATTGTAACTGTGAGTGGTTTTGTTACTTAAGCCGTTAGTAGAGAGCGTTTGGCTTATATATTGCTGACTTACCGAGGCGTCGGTGCTTTACGTCAGCTATATTTTTTAAATGTTCTTTCAGTCCTGAGTAAAATTTTCACATCATAGTTAACTAAAACCTTTGTATTCAAAGTTCAATCACTCAAAGTCATTATAGTCGCAAAATTAATCCCCTGGAAGATACTTTCCGCCGATAAATCGTTTCGACTTTATTTTAAGCTCCACTCTAGCCACAGCCACCTACTAGCGCACAGTAAAATGGTCATACCTGCTTCAAAGTCGCCGTTACAAATAAGAGTCCCATTTGTCAAAGTCTCGTCTTGACACTCGGAAAATGCTAAGGCGTTTATTGTCCTCGCGTAGGGTGCCCATTGTACTTCAATCAATCAGTAAGTTGTATTTTACTTTCAATGCACATTAATATATAAAATACGGATTCTGATGCTGAATCAGTCAGTCTGTCCGTAATTATTTGCTGGCAAAGTTCGTTGGCGATAATTTCTACACGTGGTGATTATATACTTTTTGGTCTCTACTCTGTAAGACTGTTGACTACAATTTTTCAATTAATTTAATATATTTATAACAAATTATATATATATATATATATATATATATATATATATATATATATATATATATATATATATGATCCGCATGAAGTTGTTGCTGTGTCTGTTGCTGATGTGGTATTTCAGAGTATGGAATTATTTATTTCATCATCTGTGATACCTATCGGAGGCATAACTCGGCCATGGCTTGGACACTCCTGTAAAGTTAGTTGCATTATACCATAAGCAGGTGTGCTACCGGGCCTTGGCGGACGCATCAACGCCTCAGGATGCAAATACCAGCGCTCTTTAAAAGAAGTATAATTTCGCTTCCAGTCCCTTCAAAAGTGTCATTGCCAAGGCAAAGTCAAAGCACATCGGCAGACTTGGCGAGAAACTGGTTCGTCTTCCTTCGGGAACACGTACATTCTGGTCTCTCGCCAGGGCTGTCCAAGGGAACTTCTCTCAGCCTTCTTTGCCATCTCTGCACAGGGTGGACGACTCTCTGGCCCATGCCACAAAAGAGAAAACCGATCTGCTAGGCTGTCTTTGTATCTCTCGACTCTCGATGACGGGAATAATAAATGGCTGACCAGCCCAAGGTGTGAGTCCTCCAGTGCTCCATGCAGGATGTGTTGTTTACACAGCGCCTGGTGCGCAAAGTACTTTTCTTCCTAGACGTAAACAAGTCGAGTGGGCATGATGGAGTATCACCTATTTTGTTGGATATTTGTGTTCCGGTTTTAACGTGTCTTTTTCGGTACTTCTACTCCCTTGGCATAGTCCCGAACTCATGGAAGACAGCTTTGGTGCACTCGATCCTTAAAAAAGGCGACCGCTCGGATCTGACCAACTACAACACGCCTATCGCTATCACCTCCTTGTTCTCCAAAATATTGGAAACAATTATTATCTGCCATCTCATGAGGTGCCTTGAGGGTCACCAGCTAACTAGTGACCGCCAGTATGGTTTTCGTCCGGGTCGCTTAGCTGGTGATCTTCTGGGTTACCTAACTGCTGGCGTGCTCAGCAGAGCGGGACAGTATTTCATGCCAGCACACCGCCTGCAACTTTACAAAGCGCAGGTTCGGCCTCACGAGGAATACTGTTCTCATCTCTGGACTGGGGCTTCCCAGTGCCTATTTGAGTTCAAAAACACCGACTTCTGAAGCTAGTAAGTAGAAATTGTTATATTCTTTTTTGTTCCTTGAAGTCGACTTTAACTTTTTTAGGTATTATTACTCGTACTTATTGGGCGTACTCCAATGGTTTGGACACGTTGAACAAATGAGTGAAGACCGAATGGTGAAGAAAATATATAGAGCGAAAGTAAATATTAAAAGGTGTCGAGGTAGACCGAGACTAACTTTCGAAGACCATGTGAGCAAATTGCTCGAAGAGGGGAGGGTCAAGAGTACTCGGATACCTAGACGTGCATGTATGAAGAAGTTAATGAACCTGAAAGAAGCGAAAGAGGTATGTAAGGATCGTGACACTTGGCGATCTGTTCTCTCTGGCTACCCCGTTAGGGATTGTGCGTGACGATAAGTAAGTAAGTAAGTAAGGTATTATTAAGTAAGTTAGTATTAGTAAGTAGTTAAGTAGTAAGTTAAAATTTTACCAATAAGTTAAATTGTGTATTGGTGTAACGAAAAATATATTATCGTCAATGTGAAATCCATTCCGCTGCTCTCTCTAGGTAGCAAACTAGTTGTGCCGTTCATATTCGCAACGACGTGCAGTTTGGAAATAAATGCATATTATGTTGAAATTCGACGTCCTCTCTAGAGTCCGATACGAAAGTCATAACTAGGATCGCCATCTGTGAAAGCACTAACCTATTGGTACTAACTATTTGGTGAACGATAAAACGCCGATTAACCCAATTGTGGCATTGAATAAAACTGTTTAGAAATTTTATCGCGTTAAATTAACTTATTTTTAATTCCCGACGTTTCCACGATCTGCAATTTTTTATATTAATATTTGTTAATACTCGATTAGCTTTGTTCGATACTTATTATATATATATATATATATATATATATATATATATATATATATATATATATATAATCGGAATCTCGGAAACGGCTCCCACGATTTTCATAAAATTTCGTGTGCAGGGAGTTTCGGGGGCAACAAATTGATCTAATCTAGCTAGGATTTATTTTTAGAAAATGTCTTTTTATCCGTGTTTTTAGGCAATGAAAAACTACTACAATATCGTTAGAATAAGAAGGTAAATTTTGACATTTTATTAATGATTACAATTAGCTTAATTGGTATATTGGGCGGTCACAAAATCGTAATACCATGGTTCGAGCCTAGACCGAACCACCGAATTTTTTTATTTTTTTTTCAAGTTTCCTTTTTTTTTGAGAAAATCTATTTTTTCGAGCCCTTTTTTTAGTATTTTTTAAAAACACGAAAATTTAAATTAAACTAATTGCACTCATGATTTTTTATTCAAATAACCAGTTCAGTTTTTTCTATTATGTCGCTAAGATCAAAAAATATTATTCGTATTTCATCAGTATATGTAATTTGTATCTAAATATAATTTCCAAAACACATGAATTAAAATTAAAAAAAAAACCGAGCGAAACCCGGTAGTACCCGGTAGTACCAGGTTGACTGAGCTTTACTCGGTCAACCGGGTACTACACATATAAACAAACAATGGCATTCACAACTTGTCAATTCAAATTCATTTCTTATTAGATGTAAAATTTTACTTGTGTCATAAATTTTATCAACAAAGTAAGATAACATTTTTAACACATTTTTAATTTTTTTACTTTTTACTTTTTATATTTAGTAAAATAAAATGTATTACTTTTATTAAAGTAATAGGGTTAGATACAGGGTTTCATGGGGTAAACTAAAACCCGCACACCTCGTCGCTTGCCTTATTGATAGACATAATTGACATTCTTAAGTACATAGCATTTACTATTTTTTATATTGAAAAAATAGCACAGCACACAACCGACAGTTTGCCTATAAAGTGTTGGAGCTATGTTGCAGAGACGATGTTATAATTTATTTTATATATATTGATTATTAGTAGTAATATCCTACTTTTATGTGTCGTAAAGGTGCAATAAAACTGATAAAAATTTCAGTAAAATCGCTATGCGTTATAACAGACACGAAAAAACTTTTATGACCTGTCAGAGTTACAAGGCTGACCTCGTGAAATGACATTTTCACCATAGTAGCTATTTAGACCTTTTTAATTGCACAAATTACTTGCGACTTAGGTATTTATTTATCTAGGAATACACGTGGGTTGAAAACAATCTGTTACATATTGTTCTCACTGAACAGCCTTTACACAGTTCCACAGTATTTAAGCAGTTCAAGAAGGGTATAAGGATAGAGTGTAACTATAGGCTGTAACCAATGTAACGTATTTCCTCTTACTACCTATTAACGTCGTAACGTATTTCCTCTTAGTCTTCTTTGTTTGAAGTTTGGTATACACTATACGCAGCAGCTACTTCAGATGGCCTGCTGGTTTGTTTGATATTCTAATATTGAAGAAAAAGGGCACCTGTTAAAAAAAATATATATAAGTCATAGTAGGAACATCAACCTTGGCCCCAATACACTCACCATCACTTTCCATACTTAAATTTCCAACTTAGTTCAATCTCCAGTGAAATTGTTAATCATAATTTAAAGTAACGTTACCATTACCGTAACAGCCAACAGCCCATTGCTAAACGTAGGACTCCTCCGTAGATTGCCTCATAGGGTGGGTATTTGCCACGTTTGGCGAGCGGGTTGACAACCGCAGTTTTATAATTTTAGTCGTTATTAAGAAGACGCTGCTGCCAATTTTCTGATGTTTTTATCTACCGCCGCTTACGGTACCTTTGGGATGATATGGGGTAGTAGATATTCTCACACCGCCACTACACTACAAGGTACAATTTAAAGTAACAATAATATCAATACTGCTGACTTTAACCAGACATATTAAATATGTATGTTTATATGTATTTATGTATGTATATGTGTATATGTTTTAAGGATTATTGTTATATATGGATTATGTAGTGTTTTTTTGTATTCATATGCATTAGTGTCATTTACAAGCTCTATTTTAATGAGTGAGAATATCTATATAAATTTATTAAGTACTACTACTAATTTCTCACAACGTAGTGTTCTAGAAAAACTAAGCTATTCAAATTATTGTTCCATAAACGTACTATAATTTTAAGGTCGAACAATTTTGATCAATGTGCAACGGAGTTCGGTAAGACGCGCATCACTGGGACGTAATGGCATTATGCCGCCGCACTCTACCGTAGACGTAGATAGCAATTATACTGCGGTTGGCTATTGTGGGCCGCTCGCAGCCCGCCCCGCATATTTCTGTCGAAAGATATTCGTCGGGCTCTTTTTTTAAAGTAAAGATTACTGTGTTTTGACGTTTTTCAGTTAAGAGGTTAAGTGTCTTTAAATTAGTGCTATGAATTCTTCGAATGGATGATTGAACGAATGAGATTTCTTGATAAACAAAATTTCTATGTTTTTTGATAAAGAAAGTAAACATCAAGGAAATTATACACGAGATTAGTTCAATGTGTAGCGTATGAGATGCTAACTGGCATTGCGATCACAAATCAATCGTTTACCGAGATCATTGATTACCTCTTATTTCAGAGCCATATATATATATGTATTAACCGCCACTTGCTACAACAAAACAAAAAACAAACAATTTTCTCAGTAACACTCATCGTAATGGTACGTCTTACGTCTTTACATAACATAACATAAATACTCACGCCTGTCAACCAGAGAGGTAGGTAGAGACTACAGACTTCTATTTAGCACGATCCTGACACACTTCTCTCGCCTCTTCCACTTCGATATACCTCCTTAAACGACGAACATGTATGCGTATATCCATATACGCATACATGCTCGTCGTTTAAGGGTACTCCTAATTTGGCCCGTTTTTATTATATCACCAATTTGGTCGATAAACTTTCGCCTAGGACGTCTCTTTCCGACTCTGCCGTATAATTCTCCAACATAAATTTTCTTTGTCACTATTTTCTCATTCATTCATTCCACACGACAAAATCACCGAAGCAATCTTTTCTTAATTTTGGTCTCAATATCATCTTGCAAACCACACTTTTCTCTTATCACACTATTTCTCACCCTGTCATTCAGATTCAGCCCTAACATACTTCTTAACAACCGCTTTTCTACTGCGTACATTTTACTCTCGTGCTTCTTACGTACGTACGTTACATTACGTACCTTAAAGTAGGGACCAACACAGCATTGTGGATTGCCATAGGTACGTGCCTTTTTTGACGCATTCTGACTCTTCACAATAGATGGTGGGGCCCCATTTACTCTATTTCCTGCGTTCACTCGTCGTTCCATATCCTTATCATATCTCCCATCCCTGCTAAATACTCACGTTTTACTTTGTTCTCTTTCAAAAACCATAACTTTCGTCTTACTTGCGTTCACTTTCATACCCCTTTCTTTTAATGATCTGACATTAAGACATAACAATAATTACGTCTTTACCTCCGTTCTATATAATACATAGACTATTTTCTCTTATATTTAATCGCTCATGCTGTACATCAATATATTATCAATTTAACATTCTATTTCTTGTATCATCTCATATTCCAGTTAATATATTAATATAATATGACGTGAGGTCTTAAAATCGTCTCTGTTTATCCAATACATTAAATGTGAGATACTGTTACAATAGCGAGCAGATAAGATAATGCAAGAGGGAATCCCGAATAACTTTTGTCATAAACTTAATATTATTGGTATTGGCTCTACGGTCTTTGAATAAGTATTCGCATCGTATAACTTCAACGTTTCTCAGCAACGTTACGTGTGTCAAAGAGCGATTTCAGATTAAATGGACGCAGAGGGACCCCAGGGACAATTTGATCGCAAAAGGCGTCGAATGCCTGCCAATTACGAGCCTCTGATAGAGCAGAGCTGTCAGTAGAGACGGCCATTATACTAAAACTAAATGGATAGGTAACCCGCAACTACAGCATGCTCCTATCAATAAAATCCTATCAATAAAATAATATTACGATTACGGGATGGAAAATCAAAAATTTTCCATCCCGTAATCGTAATATTAACGCATTCAAAAGTAATGTGGTAGTTACTTTGCTTTTCAAAAGTAAAGCAAAGTAACTGCCGCCACATATGCGACTGTATATATATACAGCCGACGGAGGGAGACAGGCAGGAGATGGGCACAACATTGACAACAACAATAATATAAAAAAAGCGTGGCAACTATGGCAAATATCCCCCCATGAGCAACGACGGTGCCTCAGGACCGTGCTTTGTGGCCTATGTTCAGCAGTGAACTTGTGAAGGGCTGTATTGATGATGATGATGATGATTACATTACATGTGACTATATTACATTATAATTATATTAACCGTGCAGTGGCTGTGTTAGGTACCCACTGACGATAAGTCCATTTAGTAGACTTCCAAACGGATGCACTCCTAACAAAAATTTATCCAGATGCTTATCTACTTCGCTATATAACGCCGTATTGTCGTAAGAGGCGATAAAAGGAAACTGAAGCAGAAAATGATAGCAGCATCGTCCTGATAACAATTCAAAATTATAAAATTCGCGGTTGCCAACTCTGCCAAGCGTGGCAACTAGGGCGAAATCCCTCTATAGAACAATGTATATTATTTTTATTATTTTATCTCATTATTCAGGTAAATACACCCATTTAGTTAGTACACTTAAAACTTAAAAACTAGGGGTTAGTAAATTCACAAAATACATAAATTATTATTTATTATTAAACATATTGGGTCTGGAACCCATATTCACTGCGTTCCAGTACCTCATCACAGGGCAATCTTGCCTTCCATATATGGAAGCTAGGAGGCTGTTGGTGCAGTCTCGCACGCGACGCATCAAGGAGGCTATTCTTTTGCGTAATATTACTGCAAAACTATCCTCCCGTGCCTCAGAAAACATACGCGATGCGCTGCAAAAGCGTGGCAGCCCCAACAACATCCTGAATCCATTGTTGTACTGAACACGTAGCGCATTGAGAATTCGGCGAGTACACTTCGTCCACAACCTGTGGGTGTAGAATATCTGACAGTAAGCTTCGAATAACGTTATCTTAATTTTCGTACACCTAGCAAACCTGCGGGCAAGCATATTACACCTCACTGCCAACGCTCTTCGTTTCCGTTCAACATCTAAATTGTCAGAAAGATCCTCGGCGACCCAGTGTCCCAGATATCTGAATTTGGTGACTCTACTCAGTGAAACTCTTCCAAGTTTAACATGAGGAACAGACTTAGGTTTACTATTTCCAGCCTTAAACACTGGTAGTTCGCTGTTATTAGAGTTATATTTGAGACCATGAGCCGCCGCATACCTTTCACAGAGCTAGCGTTTCGAGGGCTCTGATCGAAGAACTCAGCAAAACCATGTCATCGGCATAGCTTATATTATTAACAAAATGACCGTCAATTGAGCAGCCGACTCCGGTATCACTGAGCTCCACGATCAGACCGTTCATGTACAGGTTGAAAAGTTGAGGGGAGCTAAGGCCGCCCTGCCTCACTCCGCACTCCAACCTGTACTCCGACGAATATGAGCCAGCCCACTTCACACAGTTAGCTTGGTTGTCATACCAATACTTGAAGATTATAGATGATGATAGGGGATAGATGTATAGGTGGAGGTCTATGCTCATGAGTGGACTTTTAGACTGTAATGGATGGTTGAATGAATATCGAATATGTAATACATTTACATATATAGGTATTCTTATATAATATTCTATTTATTAGTAGTAAATTATATCTCTATTCTGTTTTGCAAGTCGAGATTTTTTGGTAGATTTCAAAAACTGAGCCTCTGCTGTTCATATTTTAAAATACAAATATTTTTTATTTTTGTACGTGAATCTTATAAATATTAAATTGTAATGTAAAAGCATTTTATTGAAAACATGTGAAAGCATTTTATTGAAAACATGTGAAAAATATTTGCGTAAAAAGAATTTTAAGATCTGATCTGATTTGAAATAAAATGTAGTTTTTTTAAGAAAGTAAAAAAACCGACCCAAGTGAAAGTAAATTGTCTGGACGTTTTTTATAAAGAACTTGATATGTTTTCACTTTCGTGCGTGGAATATCAAATAAGTTGTTCATTATTCATAAAAAGTATATTCACAGCATGAGTCGTTTTTTGCAATGTTTGTTAGCCTCGAGCTTTTCTGGGATCAGAAAAGTTTTTGTTCTGTGAGTTTCTTAAAATGAAGTCACGAACATGATAAAACCGTGTGAATCCTGGGATCTAATTTTAACTACGAACTGACAACACTCAGTCACATTGTTTTTGTGTTGGTAACACTGTTAACGGTTGGTTCATTTTGCAGCACGCTTGACCTTTTTAATGACTATAATTGCCTAGAACTGGTTTCATTATTTTGAAAGTTTTACTTGCGTTTTTATTTAAAATAAAATTTATTCAAAACAAAATTGTAAAAAATATAAAACTTCACTCCCATTGTCCATTCATTACAGCCTATAAAAGTCCACTGCTGAACATAGGACTCCCCCATAGATTGCCTCATAGGGGGGATCTTTTTATAGCTGCCAAGCTTGGCAGGCGGGTCGGCAACTGCATTTTTATTTAGAGTTGTTTTCAGGAAGATACTGCTGTGCATCACCTGTTTCAATTTCCCTCCTCACATATTGGTAATTTATAAATATTTTGTTGTGGTATTCAATATGTCCTCTCCCTTCTTTATTTATGTGTCTATAGTAGGTAGGTGGTAGGCCTCCCTACGCTTTAATAATATGGGATTCGAATATTACGTCGTAGAACATGAATTGGTCAGACTCGGGCAGAGCACCAGTCTGAAATAACTAAAAGTGTTTAATATTGTAAGTGACGATAACCGGACGCTTATTCAAATGTTACCACTTTCTTTCCACGTAGGTACCTAAAAGCCGAGCCGTAGAAAATGTGCATTTCATATTCTATTGCGTATAATATAACATTGATTTAAAAGTCACCAAAAATCTGGAAAACTTAAATCAAACTAGTTATACGTATTTTCTTGCTTTTAATTTATTACATAATAATATTTATGGTCAACCACGGTGACAAAAATCACGTATCATCTGCTCATGCAACTAAAAATCTGATAATTTCTACAGAAACTTTTGGTTTTAGAATTACTCTTTTGTGAGTCCTGTCATGGACCTACACTATTGTTTTTTCTTCTTTTAATTTTAATATCACCAAACAATGGCAAAAGTTTTGTAAAAGCCTCTATAATATACTATATAAATGTAAAAAAAACAATATTGAATACAAACATAAAACTACAGAGAAATCCTTCTTATTTACAGATATAATTAAAGATTTCACTAAAGTATCTGGATGTTTCTTTCCTCCCAGTAATGAATGTCACTTAGCACATTACTCGAAGTAATGATGATGGAAGATTTTTTCAAAGACTTTGATTGTATTTCATTCTGTTTTATCCTGGGAAGAACCAGCTAGAAACTCAGTTGACTGTTGCTTGCTATTCTTGGTATTACGATTTATTAGCTGTGCACACCAAAAAAGAAATAGCTAATTATACTACCGGAGGTAAAGTCTATTTTAAATGTTAATCTAATGGCTCGTAAATAGTTCGTAAATGGCGTGTTAATTTCATTGCCGAATGATGTCGTTAACTACCCACACTAGTGCTGAATGATAATATATTCCTTGCAATTGCGACCCGCGAGACTTCTTCTATGGGAAAATCACTTGAATGGTCCGGCTCGCACTCGGCCGCCATTCGCTTACTTTTCGTGTGTTCACTATATTGAATTGCTAATGCCGTTATATTTAGTAGTCATACGTTTTCCAATAGCTATTGCTCGTGGTCTTACCCAGTTGACTGCCTTTCTAAAATTATTTTAAGGGCCCTATTGTTGTGTTACTTAAAGTAATATAGTGTAATTTACGTGGTAGGAGCAAGTTGCAGGTGTATTTGTTACTTTTTGCCACGAATGAATCTCCTCAAATGGGAAAAAACTTTTTTCTCAAAGACCAGGGTTAATTAACAGCATAATTCTGCTGTGTTTCGTATGGTGAGCGTAGCGAAACGAAGGCCATCTTAGCTGTTAATGAAGCCTTTACTCTTATTCCTCACAAGTAAATCGTGATTCTTTTTATAATCGAATAACTTTCGATCGATTCTTAAGATGACGGTATCTCTAGGACTTTCCAACATTAATGAGATTTTTATCATTGGTTATCTCATCAAAGACTATTATTTTATACATTTTTCGTTTTTTTTTTCAATAAAATTTCCACGTTTTAACAGCCTGGATCTCTTCTGGTATTACTCTCTACGCCTTCGTGAAGTTTTAACACAATTGGTTCACACATTTCGAAGATTAGTCCGGACAGAGGGACTATTTTTTTTAAATTTATTAAGAACTCACTAAACTTAATGTATTCTTTCAATATTACGGACAAACACTTTAATTTTATTGATATAAATGAATAAATAATACAAAACAGTGAAGCGAAAGCCAAAGGAAAACCTTGAAGGTCATTAATTTATTTATATCACTAAAAGTATAAGTTTAAAGGTATAAGTTTTACCGTTATTCACTGCTGAACACAGGCCTCCTCCATAGATTGCCTGTTAGGGGGATGTTTGTCCATAGTCGCCACGCTTGGCGTGCGGGTTGGCAGTTTCGTCGTTATCGCAAGACACTGCTGTCCATCTCCTGACTTGTTTAATTCTGACGCCTCTTACGACACCCACGGGAAAATATGGGATAGTGAATATTCTTACACCGTCACTACAAGGTCAAAGACTTCCCACTAAAACATAAATGTGAAAAGGTTTAAGAACGTATATTATGTTAAAAGTTCGCTACAGATGATGTTCGGCCGAAGCCAAATTAAGCTCCATTCTCATTTTCTTGGTGGGATCATTGATTTAGCCTAACGTTGTCTAAATTGATTAACCTTGATGTTTATAGCTAACGGTAAATATGGTTCGAGGTCTTTTTTTGCTTTATTAGCAGTGACGGTGTAAATGATTCCATCATCCCTCTTTATTCAATATGGCGAAAAATGAAAAGCATCATTCTCCCTATACTTAATCCACTATAAAATGATAGTGATCCACGACATTTATTGCCTTATGAAGGAGAATTACATAAAAAAAAACTGATTTAGGCACCTGTGGCCAAGGCCACATAGGCCGTATGTACTGTAAAGCAGCCGAAACGTCGGGAATTAAAAATAACTTTATTTTTAGGAGCAAACGAGCATACTGCTCGACTGGTGGTAAGTAATTACCGCCGCCCACGAAAAACTGCAAAACCGAGAGAATTACAGATGCGTTGCAGGCCTTTTAAAAAGAGTAGGCTCTTTTCTTGAAGGTCCCTAAGTCGTATCAGTCCGGAAAAATCTCTGTTGGTAGTCGAATCCACAAAAAAGTTGTGCGAGGAAGAAAACTTCTCTTAAATCGCACAGTGGTAGACCGCATGTCATTCAGATGGTATGGAAAGTATCGCGAGTTTTGTCGCGATGTGCGATGGTAAAATTTAATTACCATTTCGAATTATATCGCGAATTAGTCCGAACAATTCCTCAGAGCACTCCTCGTGGTAAATGCGATAAAATACGCAAAGAGATGCATCATCTCTTCGCAGTGCCGGAGAATCAAGCCGGTTGGAAAGAGCTCAGTCGCCGACGATTTGAATGGCTCTGCACCGGATGCGATCAAATGGGAGGAGCTGGCACTGTGGAGCCTCAACCCAGAGATGGGAACAGTAAGCCATGTGTGGCTGAACCAGTGCCTTGTAAAGTTGCAGGCGGTGTGCCGGTGAAATATTGTTCCGCTCTGCTGCGCACGCCAAGCTTTTTAGAGGCGAACTTGGCCTTCTCTTCCAAGTGACCACAAAACTGCGCGTCAATCTATACGTAGACGCCGAGGATTCCGATACTGGCAACAAGGGGAGTGCCTTGAAACTGAGGAGATACGACGAGGTGTTTTTTAGCCGTAAACGCGCAAACTTGTGTCTTTTGGGGATTGAAGTGAACTAGAATTAGTAGCCCCCAGTCCCGAGACTTCGTTCAGCAAAGTATCGACTTCAGACACAAGTTTGTCCCGGTACTCGGCTATGTTTTCCCGAGAAATATTGGTACGACCGGGGTGTAAAGCATCATTAGTGCTGTCGTCTGCACAGCAATAAATGTTACCGGTTTGCAACATATCGTTGATATGCAGAAGAAACAGCGTTGGTGATATCATGCGGCCTTGTGGAACACCAGCGTTAATGGGCATGTAATCGGAACATGCACCGTCTAACGACTTTGATGCTCTGATTTGCAGGAAAACTGGTGATCGAATTTCACAATTTCTCGGGAAGCCCGTAGTAAGGAAGCTTTGCAAGGAGCGCTTTGTGCCAAACCCGATCGAAGGCCTTCGCTATGTCCAAATTAACGGCCAACGTCCACTGGAGTCTAAGGGGAGATCCTTCGACTCCAGTGCCTAATTAAACAGTCAGTAAAATTAGTTTTATTTAATGTCAAGTATTCGTGTTAATATTAAAATCATTATTTTACGAAGGGGAAGTAATATTAGTAGTAAACTGTGCCTGTGTAGGTATGTCTACACGTGTATGAAAATAATAATATACAGGTCCAAGAACATAACAACTATTAAGGCGTTGAGAATATGATTATATCACACGTTTACATTATGAATAGAATAATAAGACAATTATTCTATTCATAATCTAAACGTAAAATTAAACCCAAATAGCTTAAACTGCAGATTGCGTGCTCCAGAAGAGCAGACTTCTTACAAAATAGCTTTCTGCCAATTATCCAAGTTGATTTATGAAAATTTACAATACTGTATCGCGATACTAGATTAGTGTTGAGTAATTTGCTCGCATGCGAAACGTTTGTTAGTAAAGCGTTAATAGCTATTTTATCGCCGATTGTAAATTATGTATCGATATGCGTTATTTTAATACTTAATTTTACGAGGCAGTGAATTCTATCGCCATCCACTACTTAAGTCAGAAGTATTTCATAATTTTATCAGTCACGTGCTGTAACCGTTAAAAATCCTTTAAATAATAAAACAAGTTACAAACTAGCATTAAATACGTTGTTAATACAATATTGTGTAGAATTATTTGATGTGTTAATTACTTTTAAAAATAATGGAAGATGGTCATAATCTAAAAATTTAGCTATGGCTTGCAACACGAATGGGTCGGCTCGACCAGAAACGGAACACGCTCGCACAGAATCCCAGCGTTAAGCAGCACCATAATGCTACTGCTTTGTATGGTTAGTGAAGAAAACCTGAGACCCTTTTCATTTGGAATTATACATGCAGTATTAGCCCTCATGAGTGACAAGGCATCTGCATTTTGATCGAACATAGATGTAGATGCCTATGTGGGTGTTTAGATGTAGGGCTATAGTTATATCTACTTGCCATCAGCTGAATTGTGTGCAAGTTTGAAATCCTTATTTATGTGAAAAATATCCTTTTATAACATATCAATAACGTGTTTCGGTTTGTAGGCTAAAAGGCCCATTAAATGTGCGATTTTCCTTGTCCTCGGGGTGTTTACACGTCTCATTTATTGCCTTTTTTGTTTACCATTACCCATAACTTGAGGGCCATACATTTATCAAGTGTTAGGTAATAGTTTTTCCGATATGTAATGGGGTCTTATATCCCATTGGGTAAAGCGAAATGTCGTAAATCGAATTAGAAATTTACAAATGCGGCTGACACAGGATTGTGTTTGCAACAGTAGCCTCTGGAGAGCCCCACGTATAAGTAAATTTACAAAAGGTTCCGCCTGTTTATTTATTAACTCAAAAGCCTTCATGTTACAGTTAAAAATTAACTTACAAATTTTAAACGTGCAATATACTGTTTTATACATATTGGGTTAATATGATTTAAAGATAATTTAAAAATTGAACTAAATATAAGTTAAGAAAAGCATTAGTTTAGATTAAAGCGAAACAACTAGTGAATTAGCTATGTGTGATGATTATAAGAAAAGAAGATTTGGTATTGTATCTAACAAGAGTTGCGAAGCATCATATACGAGGAATCAAAATCTACCACATATGTTCATAGTTATTTTCTCTTATAATTAATTGTCTCTGAAAAACGAACAAGCTAAATTGACAATTGTCGTAAAGGTTTTAAAATTAATTAGATAATATCCACCTTCAATAAAACAAATTTTATGGATTGTTTCGTTTTTAATTTTGAATTATTTTTATTCTCGACGTTGGCCCTGGATACCACCGCAGAGCTAATAAATTTTGATTCACATGATTCTTAGAAGAATTCACTATCACATTGTTGAAGCAGTCATAATAAGCGACAGAAGGAAATTGAACAGAACATTAGCATCAAGACTTTCCAGGTCAAAGTAATAAAAAGCGCGGTTGCCAACCCGCTTAAGCGTGGCAATTATGCTAAAAAATAAGCCATGAAGCAGTCCATGGAGAGATATTCAATAAACGTCCGATTCTATGATTTGTTATAAAGAGACTGTTTTACTATTCTTAATAAAATATTGTTAGATATAATATCCAAGTATATACACCAGCATAATGCTGGTGTATATACCTCTTTCTCACCTCCCTCGCAAAATTACGTGACAACGGCAGTTGGATCCCATTACGTTAGTACTGCGGTGCAGGTTGCCACTGCGGTCTGGCGACGCGCCCGAGCACTGTACCCAATATTGTAGTTGTAGCGGGAGATACGACGCGTCGCCCTCCGTGGACGTTACCGAATGAGTCTGGCATGGAGCATCACTACCTACCTAATCTCTAAGCTATTTACTGATACCAATTGCATTGGATATTAACGTATATACCACTATGCCGTTTGGTTGTTACGTACACGTTTCAATCCATGAATATTATATCTTTAAAACTTTATCGTAACATTTATTAAATTATAGGGTAAAGCAGTCAACTTCAACTATTTTCGGTTTATGTCATTGGGGCGTATAATTAAATGTTGATTTATTATTAAATGTGTGTTTTTTACTCATTTATTGTACGTTATTTTTTATTTTCGACGTTTCGAGTGCTTCGCAACACCCATCATCTCTATCGATTCGCGAGAGTTCGATCTTTACTGTTGACAAGTCAAGGTCATATGACTCGCTCTCATTAAATTGGATAACTATTTATATACCACACCAATACGTGTTAAAAAGCCAATTAATTTAAAGAGGTTTTTTTTTTTTTTTTTTTTAATAGGATAGGGTGACAAACGAGCACACAGTCCACCTGATGGTAAGTGGTTGCTGTGGCCCACAGACATCTACATTTATCCTCGATTACGAATCAAAATGCAGATGCGTTGTCACCCGTGAGGACTAAGATGGAATGCCTCGTTTCCAGTAAAAAGGGTCTCCGGTTCTCTACACTCACCATACGAAATACAGCAGCATTAAGCTACTATTTCACGCTGGTATTCTGTGAGAGCGAGGTAACACCTATATATAAACCTAAATAATAATAATAATAATATAATGATGCTTTTATTCCGTTTTGTAATACATATTATTATAAAAAAAGTCCAATAATAATTTTCTACTGACGACGTCCTTTAGTCTTTGTTTCAAAATCGTGATATGTATCCCAAATATCAAGAGAACGACTTGACTTTTAAGTTCAAACAATAAAGCATACACTAAGTAAACAATAAGTGAAAGTGACTATTAAATAATAATTAGAAAAAAATAAATAAATAAAATACAGATGAAATTTGCAATGAGTGAAAAAAATTTTGTATTGTTATTATAAAAAAATAGTTCGAAGACATGTGAAGTCCGCATTGGGTAGCGCGGTGGACACTTGAAATTAAATGAGAGGCTTGTGCCCAGGAGTGGGACGTATGTAGGCTCTAATTTTTATTTTATATTATAAATAAAAGAACTGTTTAAGTTGTGTCCTTTTGGCTTTCCAGTAATCCAAAATAAATAAATATTACCATTTTCCGGAATAAAACATAAGATCAATTACATTAGGAATTTAAAAGGGATTCGAGTGTGATTAAATAGTATAATTTATTTTAAACACCCTCCTACTTCTACTTCAATTAAGCTCTGTTCCAACTTAGTTACCCTTGAGGCTTTCCGAAGCCTTGGAAAGGGAACAACAATGCCGAATTGTCGTATATTTTAATTATATTAATATAAGCTTAGCGTGTGAAAGGCTACAACTATTATTAAATTTTGGTTAGATAAAGTTCTAGGCATGTTTATTTCGGTCTACAAAGACTAGTAATTGAAGCACTCACTAATGCCTGTTTTTGCTCTAGATGTTTTATTTTACTAATATCCAAATTTTTATACCACGTAGCAGGTATCTCAAATGTAGTTTTGATTTTTAAGTTTTATTTTGTGTTGATGACCACAGTAACAAATTAAAGAAAACCCAGAACGCGCAAACACAGGTATTCAATAATACAAATATAGACACCACTGTAAGACTTTATGTTACAATAATGCCCAAAGGATAGATCTCATTGCTAAAAATGGGGTGGGAGTATAATGGTAGAGCATATCTGGTAGTGCGTTTTACCGGCTGATTATAAAGTACAAGAAGCTATCACGACTATTTAGGTTGCATAGATTGACATAAACATTAAAATAAATATTACTGCCAGTGTAAAAAATTCTGTGTGTTTACTGGTCAGCGAATTAGAATTTTTAATAAACGAATTCCAAGACAGAATTGCACATTTATTTAATATCTCAAGGGACATATTTAGGTCAAAAAGGTTAAGTTAAGATTAAAACAAAAACTGTAAAATAAGTTAAACTAAACGCCATAAAATCTTTAAATTAGTGTTCTTCGATGTCTAATATTCGTGTATAAGAAATCATTATAAAAACTGAAAGTTTAAGTACTAACCTTAAATACGATTAATATTTGGTAGAAAATTAGCGTACATTTATGTTGAATTTAACAATAGTGTAATACGACCTGCATAAGAAGTCCCAGCAGCACTGACTTATTTACGAAAATTGGTTGCGCAGCTCTGCTAAAGTGTGTGTTGCCGAATTTCATCTGCCAAAAAAAAATTTTATTTCTCGGTCATTTAGAATTTCTCATAATGGCCTTCCCTGCCGAGAAAGTGGTAAATCGGCACTCAAAATTGCAATTAACAGTTTCAGTAGTGCTGGTGGAGATCGAACTTGGCTTGCGTATTATTAAATTATGACTACAGGGAGCGCTTCGCCTCTGAAATACCATTTCTCATAAATTAGTCATCAAATGTTTTCGTTTTTATAAAATTTCAAATACCTTTTTACATAAAGCAATCCATAAGCGCTTTATTCATTTATACGGTAAATCATAATAAAAAATTAAAGTAAGTGAAATTAAATAAAATTTTACATTTTGCGAAATGGCACAGAAAACTGTTTACTTATCATAAACCAAACGTTATTGTGCAGATTAAAAATGTATTCCTTTATTCTGTCGTGTGGCAAACATTTTAAATAAATATTATAAAACCAGGGATAAACTGAAACGTTTGAATATATATATGTACACTAGCTTGCCAGGCAGACGCATGTCCTATTAAAAATCCTTAAATTCGCAAAAAAAATTTTTGTGTCACTCACGGGAAAAAAAACTATCATATCTCTCAAGTTGGACCAAACTGCACGCGGTGTGCAAATTTGATTAAAATCAGTTAAGTAATTTAGGAGTCTATCGCGGACAAACAACGTGTCACGTAATTTACATATTAAGATAGGCAAGGATCCGACTAGGAGTCCCCGCCTGCTTCGATATAATATATGCTCCGTTTATTTTTCGATTAAACTCTTCAACTCCGTTGTAACGAACTTCGGCCTATTTGAAGCCGACACTTGAATACGGGACGCGTTAGGATTGGGCTGTTTGCACTTACAGTCGCTGTTCGATTGGTTTTAAAGCTTATTAAAATTTCGGTTACAACAATGAATGAATGAATGTTACAGCATGTCAAAATTTCACTGCTGAACGAGGACTTAGTTCATAGATTGCTTCATATACAAATATTACCATGTATTTTGATATTTACCATAGCTGCCACAGTTGGCAAGGGGGTTGGTAGCCGCTGGCTTTTATTTTTAGTTGTCATCAAAAAGACACTCCTGGATAATTTTTTCTTTGCGATTAATTATCAGTATCTAATTAATAATTGGCAACTGCAGTTTTTATTAATATGATTTGTTATTAAGAAGATGCTGCTGCCCATCTCCTGTTTCATTTCGCTCTGTCATCTCACACCGTGTGTGCCCCACGCGATGATATGAAGTAGTAGATACCCTTACACCGCCACACAGTGACACTTCGTTTTTATTAAAGTTTGTGCTATCAATATAAAGATCACCTAAAGCTTGATAAATATTAGTTTTCATAGGGTTTATTATTATATATTATTTTTATAGGAGAAGGGGCAAACGAGCATACGGCTCACCTGATGGTAAGTGATTACCGCCGCCCATGAACAATGGCAACACCTGCCGGGCTAGCATGAGCAGGGGATAAAAATTTTATCCACCGATTATATCCACTGACAAGGGATAGAATTGTCTTATCCCTATGCCAAAGCTTTATCCATCCTGCGAGCATGGGCTTATGGTGGATATAATATCGACAGTAGATAAACTTATCCCCGCGCATAGATAATGTACCATAGTATAAAGCTATAAACTATACTAGCTATAAACTAGTTTAAAGATATATAGATTTACATTAACATATATTTTCTTTTACCTTTTGTTTATTATATTGCTAAACTGTTAATAGTTTTTGTTAAACAATATGTCATTTATAGTAATTGTTATATTTATTTTAAGCGTATTTCTGCCTTGTTTTTATTTTTTCTATTATTCTATTCTTTCTTTATTTTCTTTTGTGTAATATTTAAATAAAGTGTACATTGCTTGTATCAAATCGCAGGTATTACTTCGCTTGTGATAGCATTTATTAAAAAATATGTGTCTAAAATTAAGCCAATCGTGAAAATGGACAATACAGACCCTTTGGAGGTGGTGTAACCTCTTGAGGAAATTAAAAAAAAAATTATCCCCGCAATTACTGCCATTACAAGAAAATTACAAAATACATCAAAATTGATGTCTACTCTGTCACAAAGATTTAATTTTAATTGAAAATGATGAAGCAAGATGATGATAATGATTTCAAACATTACAAGGAATAAATAATTTTATGATTATGAGTATTGTGTTATTTGTATTCCTAATATCATAATATTATGTATATTAGTATTTAAAATATTTAGCAAGCTTTGCTAAAGAATTAACATATTTCTTAATTTAAACCTTTGAATTGTGACTTTACTAAATTTGATAACTTTATTTTATAACGTTATAATACTTACCTAAAATGTAGTATAGACCGATTCTATTATCATTAAATATGACTTGACCATGAAGTCGCCTTGGGTATTGTTGACACAACCTATGTAATTAAATCATGGCATTGAGCTATTGAGACTCAATAACTCAATGTTTAAGGGGTGACTGCAATCTGAAAGGTTGTAGAATCTTTAGCCTGGACGACTATAGTCTCATGGGACCACCTGTAATACTATTGTGGCACACATGCGTTACAGTTATTTTTTGGGGAAAGGGGAATATTAGATTAATATAATATTACTATTCTTTATTTGGAAAAAAAAACTTGATTATTAGGTTTTAGGTTTTTAAAAACTATAACTTGTTTGCTATTACCAGTTGAACAATTAAAATTAGAATTGTAGACCGCGGATGGTAGGTGAAATATATCAACATGGGTGCAGTCAATAGCCCTAAGAATATCTGGCAGACCATGCTCTGCTAGGTATCCTCTAGCTACATTTTGCCTTGCTTGTTATATGCCCTGAAATGACATTCACTTCAGTATTAGTCAAAAATAAAATGAAAGAAGTAGATGCACTGAAACTTGTATTTACCTACACAACAGGCTAATTAAAGTATATTGCTCCCCACATTCTAATGATGGCCCCAATAACTAAGGTCAAGTATTTGCTGATTATTTGTTGTTTGAACAACAGCCATGCCATGGTCTTGACTCGTACCTCTCTAGTAGATAACTACCATCTGCCAAGAGACTGAAAGATGTAAACTACCTACCTAGAAAAAATAATAAGATAAGTTACACAAGCCACATGTATTGATTGCAAATATACGATGTTTTTGGACAAGGTGGTTGTAATAGATGCTTACTTCAATATGCACTGGTAGTCTATCCACAGAATTAATAGGCTTTAAAGCCTCATAGAGTTCTTTACACAAATACAAAACAATCTTTGAGCATCCGAAACCGGCGTAGAAATTCGTTGTCGGAGAATTCCAATAGATTAAGTATTCTGATCACGTACCGATCGCTGATGTAATTTTCTTTCTTGTTTTTCAATTTCTGACACTAAAATGTAGTTGCAATAGGCTCGAGACATCTTTTTTGTATTAAAATGGTTTGAAGATAAACTTAAACCCACGTCCGCGAAAGAGGATAAAATTGTCCCTTTCAAATGTCAAAAAGGGATAATTTTTTCTCTTTCCCTCGGCCCCATGCTACGGGGAGATATATGTCTACTCATGTCAAATGGGGATATACTATAGAGATAAGATAATTTTATCTCTTGTCAGTGGATATAATCGGGGGATATAATTTTTTTCTCTTGCCCATGCTTGCAGGGTGGATAAAACTAAGCAAGGGATAAAAATTTTATCCCTTCCCCGGGGATATATTCTCTCCGGCTCATGCTAGCCCCGCAGGGGAATTGCAGATGCGTTGCCGGCCTTTTAAGAAGGAGTAGGCTCTTTTTTTGAAGGTCCCTAAGTCGTATCAGTCCGGAAAAATCTCTGGTGGTAGTCGATTGCACAAGGAAGTTGTGCGAGGAAGAAAAGTTCTTTTAAATCGCACAGTGGTGGAGCGCCAATCATCCAGATGGTATGGATGCGTACCGAGCGTTGGGTAAACAGCATATCCTGCATGGAACACTCACACCGCGGAATGGTCGGTGATGTGTTCCCCCCGTTATCAAGAGTCGAGTTGGGCGCAAAGAAAGAGTCCAGCAGATCGGCATTGTCCTTTGCGACTGAGACCGTGAGTCGCCCTCGCTGCGCAGAGATGGGAGATATGGCTGGCAGAAGTTCACTTGGACACCCTTAGCGCGAGAGACCATAATGCACGTGTTCCCGAAGGAAGACGAACTAGTTTCTCGCCAATTCTGCTGATGTGCTCTGACTTTGCCTTGACAATGGCACTTTTGAAGGACCTGGAGGCGGAATTATACTTCTTTTAAGAGCGCTGGTATTTGCATCCCGATACGTCGATGCGTGAGCCCAGTCCTGATGGCACTCCTTCTTATGGCGTTAACAACCAAACCATGGCTGAGTTCTGCCTTCGATAGGCACCACCGGTGACGGAACGAAAAGTTCCATTCCCTGTAGTAATATATGTATGTGTTACATATATGTATGTGTAATACATGTATGTAGTCGTATCACATCAAAGGTCGAAGGATTCATCAGTAGTTTAAGAATCATTTTGGTGACGATTAGCAGGTAATAGTTGTTAAACGTTTGCCACTGCATTTAACTACGTGGCCGGAGAATATGTCAACTGTGTATTATTTTTAAAGTGTTATAAAATGATTAGTAACATCTCATAATATTGAGTCCACTGCTGAACAAATCTATCCGCGATGGATCATAAAGATTTAGCAGGTCGTTACTCTATTGGGGTATCGCTTTGCATTAGGCTAGCCTACGGCGAGCCTCTAAGAAGTTTTGACGTCTGTAATCGATTCTGAATAATAAAACTGGTCAATTATTTAATTTTGACATAATGGGTGCGTTTGGCAGAAAAAAGCGCTAGCAAGCGCTTACTAGCGCTAAAATAGTTTTCGGCCAGGACACGATTGCTACTTCAGTAGCGCTAACACAATCCGCCATTTTGCTTATTTAATTTGTTTGTTTTGAAGTAGAGTTTATTAGTTGTTTTTTGCAATATTAGTTTTAAGTAATATAATGACATGAATAGACATATACATGTTATTAAAAATTCATGATTGGTAAGTTTTTAATATGAATACTTTACAAACATATATTTAAATTATGTTAGGTTCCCCGGTTGAAACTAACATCGTGTCCTAGAAGAAAATAGCTACTTGCGATTTGACAGCGCTTACCGCCATCGATCGCCATTTTGCTTACAAGCGCTTGCTAGCGCTTTTTTCTGCCAAACGCACCCAATATGTATATATTATTATTACAATTTAAACGCAGTATTGTTAATTACATTTTTATAAGTAGACAGCATTGGAAAAGTTACAGTGATTGGCTCTGCAGAGAAGCGCGACAAATTGTATCTTTAATTGATTTCGAATAATAAGTTTTTAATCAATTCTGCATAACAAAACTGGTCACTTATATAAATTTTATCCTATTTATAAGGTACTACTGCCAAATGGAAAATAAAAAATTAAATTTAAATTTTTTAAATTTGAATATCCTCAAAAAAATGTATCTAATAACAGATGCGTTGCTCCTGACCCCTGAGAGCTAAGATGGAATGCCTCGTTACCAGTTAAAAGGAACTCGAGTTACGGTTCTCGTCATTCACAAAAGTACGAAACACACTGTACTACTGTTTCATATTAAGTAATTCATAAACAGTATCATTATATGCAATCGCGGAAGATCGTTGTGGTTCGTTCTTGCTGTAACCGCAGCCCAATGCGCTGTAGCAAGGTTCTAGCACGTAACAAAAGAAATATTTTCTTCATACAGGAATTGATTCTTATACGACGAATATATTTTGTCTCGGTAGTCTAAGTGATTTGTCGCAGGTTGCAACAGTCATTTTGCCGAAATATCCCATTTAATTCAATAAGGATGTACAAATATAACGAACTTTTATTGACATAGAATGAAAACTATTATTGATTATTATCATAAGATGCACAGTACAATCGTATAACGACTATTTTAGCGATATTGATATGTTTACTGCCTCACATTTCTACTTCAAAAATGTTTTAAGAATAAGTTCAAGATTATTTTATACTATTTAATAGTGTTTTTGTGATAGTAATTCTTTTATATATTAACTCCTTACTTATTGCACTAATATTTGTTATACGGTGTTGAATGTACTACATACTATTCAGTATACTGTTTTTGATAATACTTTTGATGAATACCTTTCTTAATTTGTTGTATATCTTACATCTTAATAAATAAAATAAAATACAGTATATATATTAAGTCGATGTAAGTTTAAGAGTAAGTTTTCATTAACGAGTGTTTAACTGAAAACAGTTTTAACACGTATCAATTTATTACAACGAATCGTAAAACAGAGAATGAGGGAATCGTTTCTTGAATATACAAACACTCAGACATTAAAGGTCTAATGACCGAATACAAAAAGAAGATTAGAGAGGCAAATCATAACACAGGCGTGATGTGTGTTGGAAAAAAGTTTGCTTCGGTTAAGATTTAAACGGCAGTGCTATGGCGGACACCAAAATTATTACTCTTATATTTTCTTAAGAGTGAAGATTTACATGTGGCAACAATAAATATTGTAGTTTATGTATTTAGTACTAAGCTTTGTTTTATGTTGATGTTGTATTGTGTTTTTATTACTTTTCTAATAGTAAATTAAAGCGACTAAAAGTAATAAAAACACAATCTAATCTATATATTTTGTTTCTAATCTATGTATTTTGTTTTTTGTTACAGGTACGTATAACCAGTATAGATGGAATTTGTTGAACAATATAGGTTTTACTACAAGAAATCGACAAGCGGTGTCAACGAGTTCAATTTCATTGCGGGTTATTCCGGACTTGGAGAGAGATTTGAAAGGTGCATGAGGGCACTATTCGTAAGTGCGCCATCAATGTTCCATCAGAGCTACAATAAAATAGAAATCGGCTAGCTCTGGTGAAAAAGTAGCTAGTACCGCCTTGACCTTGAACGACTTCTGAAGAGCGAGAGCTAGCAATCTAGCTCGCTGGACTTGAAGTTTTCCTCTATAGCATTGATCACTGAGGTTTTATTAAACGCGATTGATTACGAGCGTCTGTCGGGTCAAGATACTTAGAGGTTGTCGATAATTCTGTTCTTACAATTACATTACATTATTATTGTATATAAGTTTTTAAAACATTGATTGAGAAAGTGTTATTTATGACGCTTAAATGAAAAGTAAAGATTTTGTTGAATCATTTCTGTACATAAACAATAGAATACTAGCCAATCATCAGTTTTCGTAAAATTTTACTTCAATGTTAATTAAATTGACATTGCTCAAAATGCATCGACATTTTATAGCTCCTGAGTTTCTTAATCCATTAAATAATATAACTGATCGTAATTATTTCACTATTTTTAATTTATTTAAACGGTTTTCAAATGTTTTAATAGACTTAACGATGGAAAGGAATGTAACACTATACTTCGTTACGTCGAATATCGTAAAAATCGCCTAAAAGGCTGAAAGGGTTATATATCTGAGGTAATTTGCGCTACTCAGCCAACGATTTGACGCGAGACCGTTATTTGATAAAGTCGAGCGAACTCGTTCGATTCATCAATTCGAATGGACGCAATGATGAGATCGCACCGTGTATTGCGATATGGCTCTACCTGCTGTGCGATCGTGTAAATTTGGTGAGTTGTAGTTTGTCGGTGAGGATCACTCCGCATCTACGGTATGTTTTTCGTTATGGTTAAATTTCTAGTTTATAATAAGACATTAATGTAAGAAGGGTGAAGTGAAAGTAATGTAAAGTAATTTAATTTCTTTTTTATTTATTTATTCATACAAAGATAGGTACTTTATTATTACAACTCTCTCTTAAAAATTTTCTAATATACTGGCTTGCGAGGCAGACGTTGTTCTGCCCTTTTCGACGACCCTTTGTCAGGTCCTATTAAAAATCCTTAAATTCACAAAGAAATTGTGAGTCACTCATGGGAAAAAAAACTATCCTATCTCTCAAGTTGGACTAAACTGCACACGGTGTGCAAATTTGATTAAAATCGGTTTAGTAGTTTAGGAATCCATCGCGGACAAACAACGTGACACGTAGTTTATATATAGTGTTGCGCGCCTAAGTTGACGTCATGTAGTGTCAGGGACGAGAGCGGGGAGAGCTTTCCAAAACATGACATCACTAATCTTTCAACCGACAGCGCCATCTGGTGTTGAAACGAAGAACTAAGCTTCTAGAAGCCGAAATTCGAACTTTCGGCGCCTTGTCGATTGGTGGGCCTATTTAGTTGATTTTTCTGGATGTTTCGGTGCTAATGTGTATTTATAGGCGCTGCAAGGTGCGATCGGGGAAGTATTGAATTTGGCGAGACAAGCGAAGGTTCGGAGCGAAATAAAGTGAATCAGTGTGATTAATTATTAGTGTTTTAAATTTTAATTAGTGTAAAGTGAATTAAAGTGTTAATTTTGGTAATTCAATCGGCAGTTTTTATTGTCACGAACCTCAAGCTCGTAACAATATTAAGATTATTATGCACCAGCACCTAAAATACAAATAAGAATAATTACAAAAACGAAAAGAAAATAAAGAATAATAATAGTCAAAGCTAAATAAATAAAATTATTATATATATTATTAAATAAAATTAAAATATATAAATATTAAATAAAATTACATATTATTCAAAAATAATTAAAAATAAAGTAATCAAACGTCAAAAACAAAAATATCTAATCGCTTTAAAATATCTAAGCGCTTTCCATAGTAGTTATTCGCACTAGGCTCTGCTCGTTTTTCTTCCTTGTTTTGATACTGAAACATTTGCTCAATACAACTAAATTAAATGTCAAACCCTAATCACAATGCCATCCAGCGTTACATAGTATGGCACCACTATATGCAACTTTAATTTATTTCGGATTAAAAAGAAACGACGGAAGTTAGAAATGTCTTGTTTAAAATTATGTAAATGTCGCTAGACGAGTCTTTATCATATAGCAGGTGCAAAGAAACTGATGCAATATAGTAATCATGTAAATCAGGGCGTCAGACTCGAATTTCATAATTGCGCATCCACGCACAATTGAAAATTTTATAAATAAATATATAATATACTAGCTGGTTAGCAGATCGTGATTCTGCCTTTTCCGACGACCATTTATCCTATATGAAATCCTTAAATTTTGCAAAAATATTTTGATGGTCACTTATCGGGATAAAAATATCATATCTCGCATATTGGAGGTAGCAACACCTACACATTTACAGAATTTCATTTAGATCGGTTGTATAATTAATATAAATTAAACTTAAATTCTCTCAGCGCCAGTGTATCATTTGATACATAAATGATACACCGGCGCTGAGAGTGTTAATATATTCTTTTTGATATACTGGATGCTATCTTAAATTATGTTCCACACATTTCATTTTCCTTACTCGCTTCTTGCGACACCCACGAGAAGATGTGAGGGTAGCTGATTATATTACACCGCCAATGCACGGCACTGTATACCATACAGTGCCGTGCATTGGCGGTGGCACTGTATGGTACTAGTAAGTAATACATTTATTAAAGAAAAGATTTTGGCCTATATTATAAAACGGCGACAGTCTTTATTTTACAATCGTTTTTTAAACTGCCTTGTCCGTTTAGAATTATATTTTTGAGTTCTATTGAAATTTTCTTTCTGTGATCATTTAGCTTTACTCGTTCCGCTTTTGTTACATTGTACGCGTAGCCCTTAAATGAACAACGTACTGTCTAAGAATTTTTGTGCCGCGAGTGTCCATTGTACTGTCGATCTAGAACTCTTTTGTGTTTCGGAAATTTTGCACGCGACATAAACTTATACTGCCAAAGAAAAGAGTTACTTTTCTTTCTAACCGTGCTTGTTTTTACTGCCAGATATTAACGCGAACATGATGTATAACATCTTTATACAGATGTTTTTTAATAAAAATAAATATTTGTCGTTAGTTTTTCTGTGTAATAAATATCAAATTATTTTTGAAATAATGTCATTACCATCACCACTTACACAATTTCAAAATGATTTTAATGGGTTCGACTCATACTATTTTCGAGTGTTTTGTAATGTAGCGTTTTATTACTTCCATTAAAGGTCGAACTCTCTTACAAAATGTATGCTGAAAGCTATTATCCTGTTCACCGCCGTCGGTATGATTCAGGTGACGTCGCCGCAGGGAGTTAATTCAATTTACACAAGCACGTCCGACCCCGGGGCTTATTGCCTGCCTGCCCTTAAATGTTTTAACTCTATGATTTAGACGAGGTGTATCTTTTTTGTTTCGATATAGTTCAGGCTAAAACCTAGTATTTAAGTAAACACTGAAACGGTACATTTGTTTTAAATAGATTTTGGCTAGTTATACGAAAATCAGTCAGACGGAGCCCAAGCTAGTAGTCTAAATTCATAGTCACTTCAATGTAACCAGTGTAACGTGCGACTAAGTCGGAGATAGTCTAGTATGCCGCTTAGGGACATTCACAAACCACCAATTCTAACAGCAAACAAAAAGTTTGCGTTTAAACAAATGCTGACTCCTGCTGGAACTTGAACCCAAGCTGTAAGGTGCAAGCCGCCCATTCGTCACTACTTATGTGGTTAATGACATGATTTTATTGGTAATAACGCTCAGAAAATCCCAAAGTAAAGTAGAGTAGAGTTGCAGCCTTTATACTGGCCGCCTCGCATTGCCTCTAATGGTTGTTGGTGAACTTTATTTGTCGCAGACTTTATTTTTAATTTCTTAGACATGTACTTTTTCTCACGATGTTTATCTTCACCGCCGTAAATATTTATTTAATAAACACTTTTGTTAAAAATATGAAATGAATAAGATCAGTTCCGTGTGAATAATAAAATAGTGGTTGGCTCCAGCTCAGTTAGCGGTCAGCCATCGCAGAGTCTGTTTCTCCTGATGATGTCTCGCTTAGAGGCGAAATACCTGTCATATCATCAGTGATGGGAGAATTTCTGTAATCCAGGTATACAAAGCATTTCAGTTTTCACAAGAATCTCATTCAATAAATTTTTAACATCTGTAATAAAATTAATTTCAACAAAGTAAACCATTTTCTATTGTATACTTTTATGGCTTTGTAGTTACTGTTGAACCACAATGAAGTATATGGACAAAACAAAACCAAGCTCTAAGTTGCGCTAGAGAAGTTTCCGGGCGACGCCTACAGGCTGAACACCTAGCCCAGTGAGAAACTTCTGTACTTTCGTTGGAACTTAGGCTTAAAACACAACAGCGATATATATCCTTTTAAGTTCGAGTCAATTAGATTTCTTTCATCTTTTGATTGCCACGTTCTTTTTACGAATAATTTACTTGCGTGCTCGTCGCAAATAGAACAACTTCAAGTTAATCAAGGACGACATTGTTATACATATTGTTGCAAAATATAAAGCAACACTTTACAATACATTATTAATGTATTGTAAAGTGTTGCTTTATATTTTTATTTTCCCTACTATCCTAGGATACGTCTTAATGTGTTTATAATTGCGGTGCACGTTGGGATGTTTGTGTTCGCCTTAATTTGCTTTTAATGTGTAACTATATAATGAGTGTTGCTGAAAATGTTTGCCATATAACAACCAACCAGCAGGTAAACCGCGTTGGGCGGATTTAAATTGTCGACTAGTGTTACTAATGGAATGGATTCAGTAACATACACGTGCCGCGAGAAAATAAGGCAGTTGCTACGAATAATATGTGAGAGATGGCTAAACAAATTTAAATCTAAGAACAAAAAATAGTATACTAATAGAATCGGGTGTTACTTTACGGAAATCAATATATATTAAAAATAGTTACTGAGTAATGTAACTGAGTAAGACATATCTTTATAATTCTCACGCGGGTCTTAGTTTATTAATTTTATTATTATGAGAAATAGTGTGTTACTACAATGAATGCTTAAAAAAATTTACTAAATATACTTTACAATGCTTGTTTTTTATGTTTTCATTTTGCTACATGCTTTTCTAGACAAATAAATGCGTTACAAAGAAAAATTGAGGTGATAATCACTTAATCGCAGGCAATTTCAAGAACTTGTGCGTTTACAAAAGTCGTCGTCCGTTCATAAAAAAAAATACTATGGTTCATAAAAGATAGCTTGATCTCTGCGACAGCTGGCAGTAAAATCGTAATGCCGATGCCGACCTAATTAGTGCATGCCCATAAAGTATGACATTGGCAGGTTCTGTCTGTACTACTAAGAAATTGAGCACTTCATAGGCGTGATTTTTACTGACAGCTGTCGCAGAGATCCAGCTATTTTTTATGAACTATAATTATCTTAGTAATTATTGAAGATATACGCACATCGTCATCTCTTTGGACTTTTAATGATACGCCGCCATTTCGTGACTTTACCGATCTGCGAAAACCCGCGCACATTTCTATGATATATAATTATGTCGCGCCGTGTAGTGGCGCTATAAGAATATCAACTACCCCACATCGTCCCTTGGGTGTCGCAAGAGGCGACAGAGGGTTATTGAAACAGGTGGGAGGGGGGGGGGCAGCTACATCTTTGATAACATCTCAAAATAATTAAAAACAGCGGTCGACATCCGCTCACCAGGCGTGACAACTGTGCCAAATCCTACCTCTAAGGTAAGCTAGGGGGGGGGGGTTGCTATGGTCTGCAGTGGTATTTTAATATAATGTAACTGAACTATGTAGTCATTTATTAATATCATGTAATACTTTTTTAATTAACTATCAGTTGTTTTTCATCATGTGAGCCACCTGCATCTATTGACTCCGTACATTGTTCTTATATTGTTCGGGTCAACCGTACATTAATCTTGCCAGTACGACCCTGACACTCGAGAAACCTTCTTCCACATCGGTACTAAGTATGTAGAAGTTTGTTGAAATAATACTAGTTTTAACGGAATTTATCGCGTATATTTAACTTTTTTACCCGACGTTTCGAGAGCTTTACAGCACCCATGGTCACGGGAAGGACTGAGATGTTCAACGTCCAGCTGTCATAGTTAACCGCGGTTACCATAGATTAAAATTTTAACTTTTGTTCCGATCTACACAGTATGAGCTTATGGTATCATGGAGTCTTGCAGTTGTATGCTTGGGTTGGGATTTAATTTTATTTATTATAGGATCCCAAGCAGATGGTAGCACCCAGCCATCTTCTCTATTGAAATTAGGATGTTTTTTGATTTCAATAGCCTCGCGAATCATCCTTGGAAGGAATCGGTGTTCTTTAGCGAGGATTTGTGGTCTATCAAATCTGATGTAGTGACGGGGGCGATCTTGTACATGTTCACAGACTGCAGACTTCCCGGAGCGTCGATTCTTCACATCAGCTATATGTTCTTTGACGCGGGTTTTAATTGATCTTTTAGTTTGTCCTATGTAGGAGAGACCACATTCACAATCAAGCTTGTACACTCCTGCATCTTGCAGAGGGACGTTACACTTGACTGATGGTAAAAACTGACCAATCTTCTTCGGCGGCTTGAAGTATGTTTTGATGGAAGCGCGCTTCAAGATGTAGCCAATCTTGTCAGTGACTCCTCTAACATATGGCAGTACAGCAGGTACACGCTCGACTGTGGCCGGCTTCACTCGTTCTCTGTGACGTAGGCGTGGGACCCGAAGCTTGTTGTCATGCAAAACTTGCTTGACATGTTGGAGCTCGGCAGCCAGGTGTTTACTGTCACAGATCCCTCGTGCTCTCTGAAACAAAGATTTACCCACGGTAGCTAACTGTGAAGGATGGTGGTGAGAATCACCGTTGATTCTCATCACCATTGATTCTCCGTTGATTCTCATCACCATCCTTCACAGTTAGCTACCGTGGGTAAATCTTTGTTTCAGAGAGCACGAGGGATCTGTGACAGTAAACACCTGGCTGCCGAGCTCCAACATGTCAAGCAAGTTTTGCATGACAACAAGCTTCGGGTCCCACGCCTACGTCACAGAGAACGAGTGAAGCCGGCCACAGTCGAGCGTGTACCTGCTGTACTGCCATATGTTAGAGGAGTCACTGACAAGATTGGCTACATCTTGAAGCGCGCTTCCATCAAAACATACTTCAAGCCGCCGAAGAAGATTGGTCAGTTTTTACCATCAGTCAAGTGTAACGTCCCTCTGCAAGATGCAGGAGTGTACAAGCTTGATTGTGAATGTGGTCTCTCCTACATAGGACAAACTAAAAGATCAATTAAAACCCGCGTCAAAGAACATATAGCTGATGTGAAGAATCGACGCTCCGGGAAGTCTGCAGTCTGTGAACATGTACAAGATCGCCCCCGTCACTACATCAGATTTGATAGACCACAAATCCTCGCTAAAGAACACCGATTCCTTCCAAGGATGATTCGCGAGGCTATTGAAATCAAAAAACATCCTAATTTCAATAGAGAAGATGGCTGGGTGCTACCATCTGCTTGGGATCCTATAATAAATAAAATTAAATCCCAACCCAAGCATACAACTGCAAGACTCCATGATACCATAAGCTCATACTGTGTAGATCGGAACAAAAGTTAAAATTTTAATCTATGGTAACCGCGGTTAACTATGACAGCTGGACGTTGAACATCTCAGTCCTTCCCGTGACCATGGGTGCTGTAAAGCTCTCGAAACGTCGGGTAAAAAAGTTAAATATACGCGATAAATTCCGTTAAAACTAGTATTATTTCAACAAACTTCTACATACTTAGTACCGATGTGGAAGAAGGTTTCTCGAGTGTCAGGGTCGTACTGGCAAGATTAATGTACGGTTGACCCGAACAATATAAGAACAATGTACGGAGTCAATAGATGCAGGTGGCTCACATGATGAAAAACAACTGATAGTTAATTAAAAAAGTATTACATGATATTAATAAATGACTACATAGTTCAGTTACATTATATTAAAATACCACTGCAGACCATAGCAACCCCCCCCCCCCTAGCTTACCTTAGAGGTAGGATTTGGCACAGTTGTCACGCCTGGTGAGCGGATGTCGACCGCTGTTTTTAATTATTTTGAGATGTTATCAAAGATGTAGCTGCCCCCCCCCCCCCCCCTCCCACCTGTTTCAATAACCCTCTGTCGCCTCTTGCGACACCCAAGGGACGATGTGGGGTAGTTGATATTCTTATAGCGCCACTACACGGCGCGACATAATTATATATCATAGAAATGTGCGCGGGTTTTCGCAGATCGGTAAAGTCACGAAATGGCGGCGTATCATTAAAAGTCCAAAGAGATGACGATGTGCGTATATCTTCAATAATTACTAAGATAATTATAGTTCATAAAAAATAGCTGGATCTCTGCGACAGCTGTCAGTAAAAATCACGCCTATGAAGTGCTCAATTTCTTAGTAGTACAGACAGAACCTGCCAATGTCATACTTTATGGGCATGCACTAATTAGGTCGGCATCGGCATTACGATTTTACTGCCAGCTGTCGCAGAGATCAAGCTATCTTTTATGAACCATAGTATTTTTTTTTATGAACGGACGACGACTTTTGTAAACGCACAAGTTCTTGAAATTGCCTGCGATTAAGTGATTATCACCTCAATTTTTCTTTGTAACGCATTTATTTGTCTAGAAAAGCATGTAGCAAAATGAAAACATAAAAAACAAGCATTGTAAAGTATATTTAGTAAATTTTTTTAAGCATTCATTGTAGTAACACACTATTTCTCATAATAATAAAATTAATAAACTAAGACCCGCGTGAGAATTATAAAGATATGTCTTACTCAGTTACATTACTCAGTAACTATTTTTAATATATATTGATTTCCGTAAAGTAACACCCGATTCTATTAGTATACTATTTTTTGTTCTTAGATTTAAATTTGTTTAGCCATCTCTCACATATTATTCGTAGCAACTGCCTTATTTTCTCGCGGCACGTGTATGTTACTGAATCCATTCCATTAGTAACACTAGTCGACAATTTAAATCCGCCCAACGCGGTTTACCTGCTGGTTGGTTGTTATATGGCAAACATTTTCAGCAACACTCATTATATAGTTACACATTAAAAGCAAATTAAGGCGAACACAAACATCCCAACGTGCACCGCAATTATAAACACATTAAGACGTATCCTAGGATAGTAGGGAAAATAAAAATATAAAGCAACACTTTACAATACATTAATAATGTATTGTAAAGTGTTGCTTTATATTTTGCAACAATATGTATAACAATGTCGTCCTTGATTAACTTGAAGTTGTTCTATTTGCGACGAGCACGCAAGTAAATTATTCGTAAAAAGAACGTGGCAATCAAAAGATGAAAGAAATCTAATTGACTCGAACTTAAAAGGATATATATCGCTGTTGTGTTTTAAGCCTAAGTTCCAACGAAAGTACAGAAGTTTCTCACTGGGCTAGGTGTTCAGCCTGTAGGCGTCGCCCGGAAACTTCTCTAGCGCAACTTAGAGCTTGGTTTTGTTTTGTCCATATACTTCATTGTGGTTCAACAGTAACTACAAAGCCATAAAAGTATACAATAGAAAATGGTTTACTTTGTTGAAATTAATTTTATTACAGATGTTAAAAATTTATTGAATGAGATTCTTGTGAAAACTGAAATGCTTTGTATACCTGGATTACAGAAATTCTCCCATCACTGATGATATGACAGGTATTTCGCCTCTAAGCGAGACATCATCAGGAGAAACAGACTCTGCGATGGCTGACCGCTAACTGAGCTGGAGCCAACCACTATTTTATTATATATTTTAAATAATAGGATTCCTCTTTTTGGCTGGTAGCCTGCCTATTAGGTGTAACGAGCTTGGTGAACAATTGGGGTAATTCATCTGAGACCTCAGGTGCAAAATTTGGAGTTGATTGCTAGTACCTATGGGTCGCAGTAGTAGCTCAACATCACGTGGATTATAAGGTCGTTTGTCACTTTAATAGTATTAAAAAATATTCGCAGATTTTTACGAATCAAACGTTCTAGAAATATATAGCATTAACGTTGATGACCGGATTTTTTGTAACATACCGAAGTGTAATATTCTACTTCGGATTCAATTATAGAAATAAAATTAGTCGATTATCTATATAACATAGAAGCAAAAGCTTTTTTATTGGAAATATGCTAGTGTCTAAGACTATATAGTATATTTAAGAGATGTGATAAAATGATCTAAAATCGTTGTAAGAATTAACACAATTTATAATTTGATTGTTATAAATCTAGGTAATTATAAATTATTTTACTGGTAAAAGAACCGCAAGCAATTACACTCGCAAACGTATTGCGCTAGCCAGATTCAAATCTTCGATTAGCGATCAAATGCACCATCCATTAAGAAAATGAGCTATACAAGAAGCACTCGGCTTCATTAGTTTTGGTTTCCAGCATCTGTGCTCGTATTTATAAGTTGATTGCGGTAACCATTCGCCTTTCCGGGCTGCGTATCGTTTTATTTATGGAGTTACGCATTGGGGGGTATCGAGATTCAAGTACCATTCACTTTTACTGGGGTTAAGTGTCCGTATTTAACGTTAATGCAGTATGTACATGCCAACGTTGAAAGTGTTTCCATTGCTTTTTTGATATATGTGCTTATTAAGGTTCAATAAGGCATAATTATGTTAAGTTCAAAAATCATGTAACAATTACATGATTTTAAAAGGTTTTCTGTAGTTAGTTTTATAATAAACTACAATTTTATTTACTCGAGTCCTTGGTTATTATCATATTGAAATTAAAAAGCTTTTTCTTAACACGCTTTTATAACCTTCGCGTGTATCTATCAATATATGTAACGGAATCCTTTATTGTTATTTTCACCAACTTCTAGATGACTGATTGACTTGAAAATTTGCCGAAGACAATACAATAATTTAATAACTTTATCCTCGTATCCTGATCATCATCGCCGCTCATGACCATTGCGTGTTGTTTAAGTTTTTTTTAAACTCTTGTGTTACTAAATCTCTTGTGTTATATTAAATACTAGCGTAAAGGGGCAACTTAGTGCTGCTGTGTTTCGTATGGCGAATTTAGAGAACAGAAGACCCTTTTTACTAAAAACCAGGCATTCCATTTCAGTCGCCAGGGGTAATAACGCATCTATATTTTGACTTTTTATTTAGGATAGATGTGTATGTATCCACATACATTCAGATAGTCTGTGCTGGTAGACTGTACGCTCGTTTGTCATCCTTATTCTATAAAAATTAAAGGTATTCTAATGGCAACCGAGTCCCGGCATTAAAGTGTATAATATTATAGGTATATTATATTATATTATATAGGTTTATTATATTTGTTGACGACGCTCACGTTGCTTCTCGAACACCTGAAATATAAATAAGTAATATTAATCAATAAAAAATAAAACGCTCACCAAATTTTTTTTTTGTATATTTTTCTCCCAGACGACACCAGCGGCCTACATCATCAACAATATTATAGGTAAATTTATTAGAGACACATGTGACTCCGAAATACAGAGTGCTGTCAAATGTGAATTTGTGAAGAGCTGTTATGCTGATGGTAGTACTTCTAGTAGTAGCATAACACTGAATGACTCCAGTTTTTTACATCATATAAAATTATTTCAAATTATTTCGTGGATTTGTAATGTGACCACAACATTCTTCCGGAATTAGTATAACTAATTTGATAAATAATCAGTGCATAAAAATGTTTAACTAAAAATTCAGTATATGTATAATGATTATAACATAATATACTAATTGGGGTGTCTGAGGGTGTGCGTTTATTACGTTATATAAGTATTGTATATGAGCAGCAAGGACAAAATTTCACATAAATATCGATCAGTCTGTTGTTATTATTACAGAGATATTTGTCTTAAATTAATCCACTTCGTTGGAAAGCCAATCCACCCTTCCTTGCGACACAACTTACATTATACCGACAGTGGGCTTCGAATTAGATACCTTCAGATAATATGGACCCTTTGAACTTTCGGGGTAATACATTCGGTTTATTGGGACGTGAATATATCGTCCCGTATCACAATAACTTCAGGTAGCTGACACCTTGTTAAGGGTCCTTTTGCTCGACGTCATTGTTGAGCCGGGTCTGAAGCATATTTCGTTTCAAACGCTCCTTAAACCGACTGTTACGTAAAATACATCTAATTGAACAGCCTTAGGTACCTTAAATTCCTCAAAACCCTGGCAGCTTTGAACGATAACTTCTCTTGCTTTCTAACGAAATTAATACCCTATTATATAGATATTCTACATAATGAAAAGTTTTAAAGTCTGTTTACATTTATTTCAACAGTATTTCTACGTTTAACAAACTTAAGACGTGAAATGTAATCACACATAACGTGGCAGGGCAATGGTTTGACTTGACCCGGGAAGCACAGAATCATCATCATCATTATATCCCTTCACAAGTTCACTGCTGAACGTAGGCCTCCCCCAAGTAATGCCACAAATCACGGTCCTGAGCCACCTGCATCCATCGACTTCCTGCATGTCTTACCAGGTCATCACGTCAGGGAAGCACAGAATGTCAGTGTGAAATATGTATATACATGTTTTTAGATTATATTATACGAGAGGGGTCTCTCCTTTTCATTGGTATTCAACATTCCATCTTAGTCCTCTGGAGTGACATCGCATCTGTATTTTGATTTTAATTGAGAACAGGCGTAGGTGCCTATGCTCACGTCGTTCACTTATCATCAGGTAGACAGTGCTCGCTTGTCATCCATTTGGCCAATTAGTTGCATTGTCGGGAAACCACAATAAATTCAGTCTTTTGGTGTAATCTCTCGAAAACTTTGCGAAAGTAAAAATCTTTTTTCTTCTTAAATAAGAGTGATAAACGAGCATACTGTCCACCTGATGGTAAATGAATGCTGTGGTCCATAGACATCTATATTTATCCTTGATTAAGAATCAAAATCCAGATGCATTGTCACCCTGCAGGACTATCCCTAAGGAGTAAGATGAGATGTCTCGTTTCCAGTAAAAAGGGTCTCCGGTGCCCTACACTCACCATACTAAACACAGCAGCAATAAGCTGCTATTTTACGCTGGTATTCAGTGAAAGCGTGTTCCTACCCCGGCCGAGCCGAACCATTTGACCCAAAGAAACCATTATTCGATATGTTTCATTTCTTTGTACGGAATTTAAAATAATATTATATTGTTTGCTATTATTTTGATTATATTTGATTTACAAAATAATCGTCAAAACATAATTATAGTATATATTACGAAAGTAAACTTTTTGAAATATTAGTCATTTAAATAGCATTTATTAACTCGACGTGTGTTTTGACGGCTTAAGAGGACCCAGCAGCCTATTATATTGCATTGGACGTCTTAAGAGTTGGCATAGGTATGTATATACGAGGGCGGCACTGAAAATTTCGGGAATCAAGGAAGTGACACAACATTACTATTTAAAAATGTATTTATTGCTTTTCGAAGTATTCTCCGCGAAATTTGACACAAATTTCCAACCAATCATTGAAGCAACCATTCCATTCGGAAGTTGGGGTCTCTAAAATGGCCGTTTTGTAGGCGTCCACAGCTTCTTCAGGTGATGAAAATCTCTGTCCACGCAATTTATTCTTTATTTTAGGCAAAGTATAGAAATCATTAGGGCTTAGGTCGGGGCTGTACGGCGGATGGTCTAGAGAACATAGACACACAGAAAACATAGGTTTTCTTGCTCTAAAAACTCTTTTGTTCTGTGTGCGGTGTGAGAACTCGCATTGTCGTAATGGGGATAATACGGCGGTTGCAGTTCTCTTTACAGAGTTCAGAAACGACCTGTGGCAAACAAATGCTAGCATATCATTCTGCATTAACCGTTCTTTGTCCCTCAAGAGGAATAGTCGTAACATGGCCGGTTTTGGAGACAAACGTGGTCACCATTTTTTTTGCAACACTCAGTGAACGAACAATTTTTGTTGGCTTTAACTCATTTTCGAACACCCAAACTCGTGACTGGTTTTTTGTTTCGGGTTCGTACGCGTATATCCAGGATTTGTCACCTGATACGATTTTGTATACAGCATTTGAGGATCCTGCGTGGAATCTTTCGAGATTTCTGACGCACTAAGTAACGCGAGCCGCTTTTTGCTCTTCACAGAGCGAATGCGGTATCCATCGGGAAAACAACTTTTTTACACCTAATTGTTCATGCAAGATTATTTGTATTTATAATAATAATAATAATAATATTAAACAACTATCACACAACGCCATCTAGTCCCAAGCTAAGCAGAGCTTGTGTTATGGGTACTAGACAACTGATAAACATGCTTATATATTTCTAAATACATATAAATATATTAGATAAATTACACCCAGACACAGAACAAATGATCGTGCTCATCACACAAACATTTGTCCTGGGTGGGAATCGAACCCACGACCTCCGACATAGCAGTCAGGGTCAATAACCACTAGACCAACAGGCCTGTCGCTATTAACGTAATTATCGTAGTATCGCTATTAACGTAACGTATTTGACTCATGCCAATGACTAAAGTTGCCTGAATTTCGCGGTATGTCACATGTCGATCTTCCTCAATCAGCTTACGCACAGGATCAACGTATTCTTGGGTGACTGCAGTTTTTGGACGACCTTGACGGGGATCATCACTGAGCTTGACACGTCCACGTTGAAATTCAGCAAACCAGCGATAAATTGTTGTTTTGGATGGGGCTTCATCACCCAATGCAGAAATCATCCGGTCAATACACTGTTTTTGTGTTAAACCATTTCGAAAGTCATAATAAATCATCGCTCTTGAATTTTCTCGAGTCAATTCCATTTTCTCAACGACTAAACAAGTTTGACAAAACCTTGTGAAAAGACCGAGAATCTTTTTTTAAATAAATAAATGGTATTCGATTTTTAAAACCAAGGACTTTTCAATTAAAAAGATTTTAATATGACAGGAACAGTGGAAATATTCGATTCCCGATACTTTTAGTGCAGCCTAGGTACCAGAAAGATCTTGTAGATTCCGATAGATAGTGTGATACAGCCATCTTGTTCACGCCAAAAACCCTGACGTCTGATACTGCGATCGTCGTTTTGACTGATAATCGTGATAATTAAGACTTGTTCTTCCTACTAGGAATTAGGCCGAATATGTGAAAAGCAAGAAAAGGAGTGGAATAACTATTTAAAAAGTTTTTACGTAAGTAAGTATTAGTTATAAGGATTTGAATTGGCAATTAATCTATGTGATTAATTGCCAAATATTTAATAAATATAGTGGCTATAATGGAAACACAATATTGATTCTTGGCGTTTAAACCTACCGCGTAAGGGATAACTATTCCGTGACAACTTTCGAAATTGCGAAATTGTATCGCGTCGATTTCTGCATGTTAGCTCGTTTGACACGTTTCGTAATGCTCGCTGCAACCATTCTAGTGACGTTCACATTGTCCAATAAATATATAGAGCAACTCAGTTTCGCTTTTATCCACCTATAACCCAACAATACCACTTAATATAAAGAAAATGGATATAGATTAGACGTGGTAATGCAGTAGTTATATTATGGTAAAAACACGAATGGGTCGACTCGGGCGGGGTAGGACCACGCTCTCATTGAACACTGGCCTAAAATAGCAGATCGATGCTGTGAGTTTTGAGCAATGAGTTCAGAGCTCCGGAGACCCTTTTGACTGAAAACGAAGTATTTCCATCTTAGTAATCATTGGTTGCAACGCATCTGCTTTGATAGTTAATCTAGGATAGATGTAGATGTTTATGGGCCTCAGCATAGACTTACTGTTAGGTGGACTGTGTACTCGTTTATCACTTTTATTCTATAAAAAATGAGATAATAATAATAATAATAATATTGTCTTGAAACTCACTTGTCATACGTGTAACAGTAGTTTCAAACCGAACAAGTGTTATTTATATTTTTCTTCTAGTAATTTCTTACCTGCCTATTGATTACCTTTCAGTATGACGTAATTCATTTTAAGCTTCTCCTGTCCTATTCAACGGTGGTCGATTTAAGAACGGAAGCTCAAAGCAATAACAATTACGATTATATTCTTTTATTTTTACTAAAATTGTGCTTTACTTGTGGCGCTAAAATGTGGCTTGACTGACGCAACCGTGCAAAAAGTTATGTGAAATCGATTTATTACATCGATATTCGCAAAATAAGTAAAACGAGCTATTATATAATTTATTCATTTTTATGTACTTTTTAGTATTCTAGCATTTAGTTTAGTTTGTTTGTAGTGAAAGAAATAAATGTTATTATAGTGCTAATAATTGATGTTATCATCGTGTACAACAGGAACAGATTTCGATGTAGCAATCATCAGCAAGCATCAATGATGATGACATTGTGTGCGTAACAAGCCAACCTTTGTCTCAACTAGCGATATCCGATGAGCTAAAAATATTAGCCCTCATTGATAAATTTGACCTTTTTTGGAAAATTTGCACGTTAGACAGGCGGGTGAACACGGAAATGTTTCCACTATCAGTCGGTCTTCTAATAATTATACTATAGAGATATCGGTGCGGTACTTATGCGACAGTTTAAGCACAGAGTTAGGAGGCTCATGTGACATAAGCACCGCACCGATTATATTGTGATATAATAGTTTTAACCCGTCTGTAGAGTTTGCCCATGCTTTTTTAAATGTAAGTTCCAAGTTTGACGAACGAACACAAAGTCCAAATGATAATCACAGATGTTCTTAAACTTATAGATACGTCGTACTCGCTCTAGAATGGCAATACGAAAGTCAGGTAATTGCCCGACTCGCATTCAGTCGGGCAAGCTCTTGCGTCGCGGCTATACTTCGCTACAGCGCGTAAATCCTCGAGTTATTTGTCTCATTTCATTCGTACAGTTTTTTTTTAAATTAAAAAATTAGATGTGATTTCGTTTGACTGTTGTTTAACATAGGTTTTTTTCATCATTTGTCTCTTTTTGTTAGCGCAACGTGTCATAATAAATACCTGTACGTAGATATAGTACTACCTGCGCCACTTTAAAATGCAATAATGTTAGTGTGTAACCTGTCTGTCCTTTTTATACGTCTTTGATGATAATGAGCCCACACACACCTGCATATTTTCGATTAAAGATCAAAATTCAAGTGGTCTGTCGCTACTGAGGGGTTAGATGGAATGCATTGCTACCAGTAAAAAGTCTCGTCACTCACCGTACGAAACAACAGTATAATATTGCTTCCCGTATAGCTTACCCATTGGGAGCTCCAGCACCGCAGATGTATTTTCGCGTGGTTCTACCACCCTTAAAATGATTTTTGTTGTATTAAAATATCGTATATTTTGTGTGACATTACATTAATAACACAGGAGAATTCCTTAACCGCTTTCTTATTCGAAAATATCGTATATTTTGTGTGACATTACATTAATAACACAGGAGAATTCCTTAACCGCTTTCTTATTCGAAAATATCGTATATTTTGTGTGACATTACATTAATAACACAGGAGAATTCCTTAACCGCTTTCTTATTCGAAAATATCGTATATTTTGTGTGACATTACATTAATAACACAGGAGAATTCCTTAACCGCTTTCTTATTCGAAAATATCGTATATTTTGTGTGACATTACATTAATAACACAGGAGAATTCCTTAACCGCTTTCTTATTCGAAATATCGTATAATTTGTGTGACATTACATTAATAACACAGGAGAATTCCTTAACCGCTTTCTTATTCGAAAATATCGTATATTTTGTGTGACATTACATTAATAACACAGGAGAATTCCTTAACCGCTTTCTTATTCGAAAATATCGTATATTTTGTGTGACATTACATTAATAACACAGGAGAATTCCTTAACCGCTTTCTTATTCGAAAATATCGTATATTTTGTGTGACATTACATTAATAACACAGGAGAATTCCTTAACCGCTTTCTTATTCGAAAATATCGTATATTTTGTGTGACATTACATTAATAACACAGGAGAATTCCTTAACCGCTTTCTTATTCGAACTTATGTCGGGAATATTTTTCTAATTTTTGTTTTTAATTTTACACCCATTTGCCTTTTTGATCAAAGGCATCATTTACGCCTGTGCGCTATGATTTGGCCGAAAATTGTTCAGTTTGTTTTATATAATGCTGAACGTTAAATGCTTTTGTTTTAATTCATTTCAAATGGGCTATTTCATTTCTTTTGTTTATAACCAGATTAAGTAATGGATACGTTTTTTCGATGGATATCTCTCGTCACGGGTGAATTACTGGTTAAATTCAATTCGGCTTGAAGCCTCCAAAATCCATTTGCTTTTTAAATTATGCAGAGGGCTTATTGGGTGAGCCAAATACGTTTTGCAATTAGCGATTTTTAATCAAAAACATTTTTATATCGGTTTGTAAAGCCGCCATTGATTATTACGCGATGCGTACCGGCTTAAACTTTTGAAAAGAATATTGTAATTTATTACTTTATAAATCACTTTGAATGACTCTAAAAGCTGCGTGGGTGGAAAATATGATTGAGATTTGAATAGAAAATTTTATTTAAATACATAACGTACATACATAGACACGCCTGTCACCATGTGTATGCAGAGAGTAAGGACTTTAATGTGGCGGGATCGTCGCCTGCGTACGTAGGCTTTGATTTCTACTTCGTCCCCTGGGTGGTGCTAAAAGGGCGACAAAGCCAACAAAGCCCAAAGCACAGACTCGGCTGTGTAGAGTGTAGTGGTAGCGGCGTAAAATGTACCCACCCTGTTTCGCACCATGAGGCAAAAGAAAAAAAAACTTATATAAATAAATATACTAATTATCCGTGTAGTGGCTTAGTAAGTATAACCACTACTCCATGTTATACCGTGGGTGTCGTCAGAGGCGACAGGGGAAAACGAAACCAGGAGATGGGCAGCAGCTTCTTCCTGAAAATAGCTCGAAATTGTCAAAAAAAAAAACTGTGGCTACCTAGCATAGCAACTATCTACCTCCCGTTAGTCAGTCTATGGGGACCCTGTGTTCAGCAGTGGACGTTTATAGGATGTAATGGAATATATTGCACAAATATAAAAAGAAATACATATAGTATAGCAACAGTTAGATTCATTACTTTAGGTTAATTGTTAGTTTAACGATATACTTTGTTTATTAAACAAATCCAAAAGTTAAGTATATGTTACATTATCCCGATTAAGGACAGCCCAATACATTATCTATCTACATTTTACTTTTGTTGATGCTTCGGATATTATGTAAAAAGTTGATAAATTAATAATAGTTACTTAGAAATTGAAAATTTCTATTGAAATAAACGAAGAGGAGAAATAGACGTTATGTAAGTTCATAATTTTTTGACCATCTAATTCGATAACATGACCAATAAAAGGCGAACTTAGCATATTATTAAATTTACGCGCATGATGATAGGATACGACTGTCGAACCGAAAATTAGTTTCGAATTGTGTACTAACTTTAACTTCTTACTATGTGAACAATATGCAAAAACTAAAAAATCTACATTGACCGAATTTTATGGTATTTTCCTAAATAAATTTAAAAATAATCTTAAAGTAGTTTATAGTGTTGTTGTCGTTTAGAGACTGAAGTAAAAAAAAAAAGAGAAAAAAAAAACAGGAAAATCCAATGTTATTCTTATTTTTCTTTTTATAGAATAGGGTGACAAACGAGCACATAGTCCACCTGATGGTAAGTGGATGCTGTGGCCCACAGACATCTTTATTTATCCTCGATTAAGAATCAAAATGCAAATGCGTTGTCACCCGTAAAGATTAAATTGAAATGCTTCATTTCCAGTAAAAGGGTCTCCGGTTCTCTACACTTACTATGATCGAGTTCCTAACCAGTACACAAGCAAAAATGCGTTGTCACCCGTAAAGATTAAATTGAAATGCTTCATTTCCAGTAAAAGGGTCTCCGGTTCTCTACACTTACTATGATCGAGTTCCTAACCAGTACACAAGCAAAAATGCGTTGTCACCCGTAAAGATTAAATTGAAATGCTTCATTTCCAGTAAAAGGGTCTCCGGTTCTCTACACTTACTATGATCGAGTTCCTAACCAGTACACAAGCAAAAATGCGTTGTCACCCGTAAAGATTAAATTGAAATGCTTCATTTCCAGTAAAAGGGTCTCCGGTTCTCTACACTTACTATGATCGAGTTCCTAACCAGTACACAAGCAAAAATGCGTTGTCACCCGTAAAGATTAAATTGAAATGCTTCATTTCCAGTAAAAGGGTCTCCGGTTCTCTACACTTACTATGATCGAGTTCCTAACCAGTACACAAACAAAAATGCGTTGTCACCCGTAAAGATTAAATTGAAATGCTTCATTTCCAGTAAAAGGGTCTCCGGTTCTCTACACTTACTATGATCGAGTTCCTAACCAGTACACAAGCAAAAATGCGTTGTCACCCGTAAAGATTAAATTGAAATGCTTCATTTCCAGTAAAAGGGTCTCCGGTTCTCTACACTTACTATGATCGAGTTCCTAACCAGTACACAAGCAAAAATGCGTTGTCACCCGTAAAGATTAAATTGAAATGCTTCATTTCCAGTAAAAGGGTCTCCGGTTCTCTACACTTACTATGATCGAGTTCCTAACCAGTACACAAGCAAAAATGCGTTGTCACCCGTAAAGATTAAATTGAAATGCTTCATTTCCAGTAAAAGGGTCTCCGGTTCTCTACACTTACTATGATCGAGTTCCTAACCAGTACACAAGCAAAAATGCGTTGTCACCCGTAAAGATTAAATTGAAATGCTTCATTTCCAGTAAAAGGGTCTCCGGTTCTCTACACTTACTATGATCGAGTTCCTAACCAGTACACAAGCAAAAATGCGTTGTCACCCGTAAAGATTAAATTGAAATGCTTCATTTCCAGTAAAAGGGTCTCCGGTTCTCTACACTTACTATGATCGAGTTCCTAACCAGTACACAAGCAAAAATGCGTTGTCACCCGTAAAGATTAAATTGAAATGCTTCATTTCCAGTAAAAGGGTCTCCGGTTCTCTACACTTACTATGATCGAGTTCCTAACCAGTACACAAGCAAAAATGCGTTGTCACCCGTAAAGATTGTAGTGTTATGCTTATACATACTTACATATCATTTTACACTATTTTAAACTTATTTTTCCATTCTGTTTTTGATGTTCTGCATTCGCCTCAAGACTTGATATTTTGCATCACCTTTATTTCCATAGGATCCTGTAATATTTTTAATTCATAAGAACACAATAACAAATCCTTTTTTACTTCGTATTTTTCATGCTATCAGCACTTTTTAAATCGGTGTCAATGGAGTCTACCTTTTTCGGTCTTTTATTTAGTTCTCCGTAACTCTGCAATTTCGGGTTTCGTGCGCGCTGTTGCGCTACTTTTTTTTCCTATATAAATAATATCTCATTTTTCACTTAAATCTTGCCGTTTCTCTATTACGAGCCTAAAACCAAAATTTGACATGTTTTGACATCGTTGTTTATCAGGTTGTCATGGCAATTTTTATTCAAATATCGTTACCGGCCTGATGTTTTTACTTCAAAATACTCCTTTCTTCTTGGCCATTTACAAGAATTTGCTTTTAATTTAAATAATTTCAAATTTAATGAGAATAATATTACGTTCTTATGTGAGATCCGTCAAAAAGCAAAAATAAGCCGAACTCAATCGGCGAATGGGGAGTCTGACTTGAGCTTTGATACTTGAAGCATCTCCTAAAGGCCTTTTCTGCACTGCCTCGGGATCCTGCAAGCCTCTGCCCGCTCCTTAAGTCGTCGCCTAGCCACGCCTACGCCTCCGCCTACTAGTGCGCTGTGTTTACTTACTTCAAACGCTGCGTGCCTTCTCCTGACGTTGCGTGGACCTACTTCAGACGCTGCGTGTTTATTCCGGACGCTGTGTGGGTCTACTCCGGAAGTTGTGTTTGCCTACTCCAAGCGCCGCGTGTACCTACTTTAAACGCTGCGTGCCTACTCCAGACGTTTCGTGGACCTACTCCCGACGCTGCGTACCGGCTCAAGACGCTGTGTGGGTCTACTCCAAGCGCTGCGTGTACCTTCTCCAGACGCTGCGTGTGTTTTCTCCAGATTCTACGTGTTCCTAGAGCAGGAGCTGTGCACCTATCATAGGCATAGCCTGTGCATACTTCGTTGCAGTATCTTTTGTTATTTTTTTTTTTTTTTTTAATAATATTGTAAATCACCATCTTCATTACAACCCATCATCACCTTCATACCTTTTTTTTTTATAAAAGATACTGTAAAACTTCAAATTTTTAAATAATTTATTTTATTTTGGTTGTTTTCGTTCTAGTTAAGTTAGGTTCTTAGTTTTTTTATTGTCGCTTCACGACATTTGGCGCCCGACGTAAAAGTTCTTCTTTTCTTCACCTTAGCTACGCCTTATCCATTTCCTTTTGATTGAATTGCTTTCTCTTTCGTTCTTAACTCTTTATTTACTCATCCTTATCATATCTTCCAAATTCTAAAACAAAACTTCATCTAGTTTTTCAACTTATTTGGATTTTATTTAGACCTACATATAACACTTCACCTACATTCATCACTTTAATATTTTTATTCTAGATAACTTAAAGAGGTACAATCTTCCAAATTCTAAAACAAAACTTCATCTAGTTTTTCAACTTATCTGGATTATATTTAGGCCTACATATAACACTTCACCTACATTCATCACTTTAATATGTTTATTCTCGATAACTTAAAGAGGTACAATCTTCCAAATTCTAAAACAAAACTTCATCTAGTTTTTCAACTTATTTGGATTTTATTTAGACCTACATATAACACTTCACTTACATTCATCACTTTAATATTTTTATTCTAGATAACTTAAAGAGGTACAATCTTCCAAATTCTAAAACAAAACTTCATCTAGTTTTTCAACTTATTTGGATTTTATTTAGACCTACATATAACACTTCACTTACATTCATCACTTTAATATTTTTATTCTAGATAACTTAAAGAGGTACAATCTTCCAAATTCTAAAACAAAACTTCTTCTAGTTTTTCAACTTATCTGGATTATATTTAGGCCTACATATAACACTTCACCTACATTCATCACTTTAATATGTTTATTCTAGATAACTTAAAGAGGTACAATCTTCCAAATTCTAAAACAAAACTTCTTCTAGTTTTTCAACTTATCTGGATTATATTTAGGCCTACATATAACACTTCACCTACATTCATCACTTTAATATGTTTATTCTCGATAACTTAAAGAGGTACAATCTTCCAAATTCTAAAACAAAACTTCATCTAGTTTTTCAACTTATTTGGATTTTATTTAGACCTACATATAACACTTCACTTACATTCATCACTTTAATATTTTTATTCTAGATAACTTAAAGAGGTACAATCTTCCAAATTCTAAAACAAAACTTCATCTAGTTTTTCAACTTATCTGGATTATATTTAGACCTACATATAACACTTCACTTACAATCATCACTTTAATATTTTTATTCTAGATAACTTAAAGAGGTACAATTTTTTAATTAAATTTTTATTTCTTAAACTTAACTTTACACTTAATTATAACAATGAAAAGGGTTATTAAGTATGAATTCCTTAACAAGGCCGAACTCGAATACGAAGTGAAGATTAGATGTGAGGAACCAGCTAATACTGTTTTGCATGACACTACATTTGTATATGTTTGTATATTTGTATATAAGTTTGTATATATGTATAAATATCAATTTCAGACACATCTCGTTAGTGATGTTGCTGACCTCTGGCTTTGAGCCCTACCGCTCTGGCCGTTCTTAATCTTTACTTAAGTGATAGCGACTAAAGCTTGCTTAAGATTAATTTCTTTAACTTTATCTTCACTCAGGAGCGGATGACAACTCCTTAAATAAGCCTGAACGTCCTTTCAAAATTTTTTTTTCCACGCAGGAGCGGATGACAACTCCTTAAATAAGCCTGAATGTCCTTTCGAAAACACACTTTTAGAGTGGTAGTCATTGAATGTGAACTCCACCCTTACCTGAATGCAGATGATGAATGTAAGAGATAGTATATCTGGTTTTGCCTGGTGATGTCTGTTTCTGCAAAGCTGTGTTTTCATGGTTTCTTTTAGAATGTACATATCAAAATTTTTGCTGAGTCAAAAATTTTCCAGGGTCGGGGGGAAAATGTAGTGTTATGCTTATACATACTTACATATCATTTTACACTATTTTAAACTTATTTTTCCATTCTGTTTTTGATGTTCTGCATTCGCCTCAAGACTTGATATTTTGCATCACCTTTATTTCCATAGGATCCTGTAATATTTTTAATTCATAAGAACACAATAACAAATCCTTTTTTACTTCGTATTTTTCATGCTATCAGCACTTTTTAAATCGGTGTCAATGGAGTCTACCTTTTTCGGTCTTTTATTTAGTTCTCCGTAACTCTGCAATTTCGGGTTTCGTGCGCGCTGTTGCGCTACTTTTTTTTCCTATATAAATAATATCTCATTTTTCACTTAAATCTTGCCGTTTCTCTATTACGAGCCTAAAACCAAAATTTGACATGTTTTGACATCGTTGTTTATCAGGTTGTCATGGCAATTTTTATTCAAATATCGTTACCGGCCTGATGTTTTTACTTCAAAATACTCCTTTCTTCTTGGCCATTTACAAGAATTTGCTTTTAATTTAAATAATTTCAAATTTAATGAGAATAATATTACGTTCTTATGTGAGATCCGTCAAAAAGCAAAAATAAGCCGAACTCAATCGGCGAATGGGGAGTCTGACTTGAGCTTTGATACTTGAAGCATCTCCTAAAGGCCTTTTCTGCACTGCCTCGGGATCCTGCAAGCCTCTGCCCGCTCCTTAAGTCGTCGCCTAGCCACGCCTACGCCTCCGCCTACTAGTGCGCTGTGTTTACTTACTTCAAACGCTGCGTGCCTTCTCCTGACGTTGCGTGGACCTACTTCAGACGCTGCGTGTTTATTCCGGACGCTGTGTGGGTCTACTCCGGAAGTTGTGTTTGCCTACTCCAAGCGCCGCGTGTACCTACTTTAAACGCTGCGTGCCTACTCCAGACGTTTCGTGGACCTACTCCCGACGCTGCGTACCGGCTCAAGACGCTGTGTGGGTCTACTCCAAGCGCTGCGTGTACCTTCTCCAGACGCTGCGTGTGTTTTCTCCAGATTCTACGTGTTCCTAGAGCAGGAGCTGTGCACCTATCATAGGCATAGCCTGTGCATACTTCGTTGCAGTATCTTTTGTTATTTTTTTTTTTTTTTAATAATATTGTAAATCACCATCTTCATTACAACCCATCATCACCTTCATACCTTTTTTTTTTATAAAAGATACTGTAAAACTTCAAATTTTTAAATAATTTATTTTATTTTGGTTGTTTTCGTTCTAGTTAAGTTAGGTTCTTAGTTTTTTTATTGTCGCTTCACGACAAGATTAAATTGAAATGCTTCATTTCCAGTAAAAGGGTCTCCGGTTCTCTACACTTACTATGATCGAGTTCCTAACCAGTACACAAGCAAAAATGCGTTGTCACCCGTAAAGATTAAATTGAAATGCTTCATTTCCAGTAAAAGGGTCTCCGGTTCTCTACACTTACTATGATCGAGTTCCTAACCAGTACACAAGCAAAAATGCGTTGTCACCCGTAAAGATTAAATTGAAATGCTTCATTTCCAGTAAAAGGGTCTCCGGTTCTCTACACTTACTATGATCGAGTTCCTAACCAGTACACAAGCAAAAATGCGTTGTCACCCGTAAAGATTAAATTGAAATGCTTCATTTCCAGTAAAAGGGTCTCCGGTTCTCTACACTTACTATGATCGAGTTCCTAACCAGTACACAAGCAAAAATGCGTTGTCACCCGTAAAGATTAAATTGAAATACTTCATTTCCAGTAAAAGGGTCTCCGGTTCTCTACACTTACTATGATCGAGTTCCTAACCAGTACACAAGCAAAAATGCGTTGTCACCCGTAAAGATTAAATTGAAATGCTTCATTTCCAGTAAAAGGGTCTCCGGTTCTCTACACTTACTATGATCGAGTTCCTAACCAGTACACAAGCAAAAATGCGTTGTCACCCGTAAAGATTAAATTGAAATGCTTCATTTCCAGTAAAAGGGTCTCCGGTTCTCTACACTTACTATGATCGAGTTCCTAACCAGTACACAAGCAAAAATGCGTTGTCACCCGTAAAGATTAAATTGAAATGCTTCATTTCCAGTAAAAGGGTCTCCGGTTCTCTACACTTACTATGATCGAGTTCCTAACCAGTACACAAGCAAAAATGCGTTGTCACCCGTAAAGATTAAATTGAAATGCTTCATTTCCAGTAAAAGGGTCTCCGGTTCTCTACACTTACTATGATCGAGTTCCTAACCAGTACACAAGCAAAAATGCGTTGTCACCCGTAAAGATTAAATTGAAATGCTTCATTTCCAGTAAAAGGGTCTCCGGTTCTCTACACTTACTATGATCGAGTTCCTAACCAGTACACAAGCAAAAATGCGTTGTCACCCGTAAAGATTAAATTGAAATGCTTCATTTCCAGTAAAAGGGTCTCCGGTTCTCTACACTTACTATGATCGAGTTCCTAACCAGTACACAAGCAAAAATGCGTTGTCACCCGTAAAGATTAAATTGAAATGCTTCATTTCCAGTAAAAGGGTCTCCGGTTCTCTACACTTACTATGATCGAGTTCCTAACCAGTACACAAGCAAAAATGCGTTGTCACCCGTAAAGATTAAATTGAAATGCTTCATTTCCAGTAAAAGGGTCTCCGGTTCTCTACACTTACTATGATCGAGTTCCTAACCAGTACACAAGCAAAAATGCGTTGTCACCCGTAAAGATTAAATTGAAATGCTTCATTTCCAGTAAAAGGGTCTCCGGTTCTCTACACTTACTATGATCGAGTTCCTAACCAGTACACAAGCAAAAATGCGTTGTCACCCGTAAAGATTAAATTGAAATGCTTCATTTCCAGTAAAAGGGTCTCCGGTTCTCTACACTTACTATGATCGAGTTCCTAACCAGTACACAAGCAAAAATGCGTTGTCACCCGTAAAGATTAAATTGAAATGCTTCATTTCCAGTAAAAGGGTCTCCGGTTCTCTACACTTACTATGATCGAGTTCCTAACCAGTACACAAGCAAAAATGCGTTGTCACCCGTAAAGATTAAATTGAAATGCTTCATTTCCAGTAAAAGGGTCTCCGGTTCTCTACACTTACTATGATCGAGTTCCTAACCAGTACACAAGCAAAAATGCGTTGTCACCCGTAAAGATTAAATTGAAATGCTTCATTTCCAGTAAAAGGGTCTCCGGTTCTCTACACTTACTATGATCGAGTTCCTAACCAGTACACAAGCAAAAATGCGTTGTCACCCGTAAAGATTAAATTGAAATGCTTCATTTCCAGTAAAAGGGTCTCCGGTTCTCTACACTTACTATGATCGAGTTCCTAACCAGTACACAAGCAAAAATGCGTTGTCACCCGTAAAGATTAAATTGAAATGCTTCATTTCCAGTAAAAGGGTCTCCGGTTCTCTACACTTACTATGATCGAGTTCCTAACCAGTACACAAGCAAAAATGCGTTGTCACCCGTAAAGATTAAATTGAAATGCTTCATTTCCAGTAAAAGGGTCTCCGGTTCTCTACACTTACTATGATCGAGTTCCTAACCAGTACACAAGCAAAAATGCGTTGTCACCCGTAAAGATTAAATTGAAATGCTTCATTTCCAGTAAAAGGGTCTCCGGTTCTCTACACTTACTATGATCGAGTTCCTAACCAGTACACAAGCAAAAATGCGTTGTCACCCGTAAAGATTAAATTGAAATGCTTCATTTCCAGTAAAAGGGTCTCCGGTTCTCTACACTTACTATGATCGAGTTCCTAACCAGTACACAAGCAAAAATGCGTTGTCACCCGTAAAGATTAAATTGAAATGCTTCATTTCCAGTAAAAGGGTCTCCGGTTCTCTACACTTACTATGATCGAGTTCCTAACCAGTACACAAGCAAAAATGCGTTGTCACCCGTAAAGATTAAATTGAAATGCTTCATTTCCAGTAAAAGGGTCTCCGGTTCTCTACACTTACTATACGAAACACAGCAGCTTTTAGCTGCTTTTTTACGTTGGTATTCCGAGAGAGCGTCGTACTACCCCGGTCGAGCCGACCCATTCGTGCTATAACGGCAATATAGTGCAGCATGGCTTCATCACGTAAAACGTTGCGCGCATTGTACAGTTTAATATTATGATGTCACACTTTTGTTAGTGGCATATTTCACAACAAAAAATTAGAACACTGTCTCTATTTTAAACAACATAACATGTCAGGCAGTCTAACTCGGAACTAACTAAACTACTAATTTTCACTGTACGTTCCGAAGCTACAGTCTCACTAGCGACTACAGAAACTTAGTTATGATTACGCTACCGAAAATTCAACAAACAAGTACATATGTGAACAAGCGGAACATATGACATTCTGGTGTAGGTATTCGTTCTGTGATATAATTTGGCGGGAAAGTTTGACTCTGTTCGCAATTGCAGTGACATCAACATAAAGAAAGTATTGCGTATGTCCATCATTGCTTTCGTTATTACGTAAACTATTCTGTTACGGCCTTTGGTTTTTTAAGCGACTTTACTTTTCGCCATCATCATTAATGATCATACTTTAAAGTTTATTTCTGAACATAAGCCTCCTAAAGGATGCCACAAAGCACGGTTCGGAGCCATCTGCATATATCGATTTCCCGCATGTATCACCAGATCGTTATCGGTACGACGACCATTCGAAAACCTTGCTTGGCGTTATCTTTAAAATTGAAGCCAGGGTAGACAGTTTCCAATAAGTATAAACACTCAATAATAAATGGACTTGTATAGTTATGTCGTCGTGTGCTGACGGTGTAAGAGAATCCACCACCTCTTTTCATTTTGTGGGTGGTGAGAGACGTTATTAAGCGAATGCCATATAAATGTTATGACTTTCGATAGTTGGCTGTACAACCACTGTCTGCGGACTGCCATAGAGGTGCGAGCATCGTACTATAACGACAGTCCAACTAACAATCGTGTAATTTTGGCAAATGGGAGAGGCCCATTTTAACTAAAAATGTTAAGGTATAGTCGCAGCTTACAAACGTCACATGTCGGGATCAGGCCTCTCCTAATTATTATGGGGCTTTTGTGGTAGTAAGGAGTCCGCCGCCGCGCCGTCGGTCTTCTTCAAAATATTGTTTCAGGCATATACAATTTTCCTCACAATGTCTTTTCCACCTATTTATATGTATGTGTTATATATATATATATATATATATATATATATATATATATATATATATATATATATATATATATATATATATATATATATATATAATATATTATAAAAATATTTATGCGTACGCATTTTACTTTTAATTATACTGGCTTTCTCATCCTTCAATTCTGAACAAACTAGTGGGCGCAAGAAACAGTAGGAGATCTAGTCCCTAGTTGTAAAAGTGGTCTACTGCTCTATGAGATTCAACTCAAAACAAATTAAACTTTAAACACGTACTATTAAATGTGGAAAATAATACTAGGAAAAAATCTGCTACGTAACTTTATATTTGATAGCTATAAAAAGAAAAATTAAAATTAAAATGTTTGTATCAACTAAATAATGCTTTTTATTGGTGTAAAAAAATAAATCAATGATTTTTTGCCATATCCAGAAGCTTACATGAATAAAAAACTATTCTGGGAGCATTTTAGTTTATTATCAATCAGAAGATCGAAATTTATTATGGCAAACAATTAAATCAATAAGCCACGTACAATATTTCACGTGTTTGATAGTTACTGAAGTTTTAATTTTATTGAAAAAACTTTATTTAGTGCTCTACCATAACTCCGTCAAAATTAGCACGCGAGCAATACCCGGGAAACTTTACGCTTATATGTACTGAATCAGGCGCTTTTGGTTACGTTTAACAATGTAAAAGTCCCTGATATTTTGACTTAAAAGCACATTCGGATTTTGGTTAGACTTCCCTGCCTAATAACAGCAAACCATATTTTCTTTCCTAAGCGAGTCCGAAAGTAACATTTATTTGTAGTGAGTGAATTTAATTTAAATATTTTTGGTTTAGATTATATTTTATTTGCTCAATGTTAATCATTTGTTAGTTACATTATTCGACATAAAATTTAACCATTTTTTTTGCAGTACCACCAGACTACGATAACCTTTTTATCACATATCATCACTAAAAGTCCATTACATACTTCTTTTTTAACGAAAAATTAAAAACAATATTTTCAAGGATATTAAGGAGATTAGATAAAATGATGTTTTAGAAATTATTACTTTGAAAAACCATTCATTATATTTTTATGCAAAACCAAAATTGCCCAGGTATAAGACCAAAGTACAAACGAAATATTCATTTTAAAATAAAATTGCTTAATCTTAATATATATAAATTACGTGTCAAGTTGTTTGTCCGCGATGGACTCCTAAATTACTTAACCGACTTTATTCAAATTTGCACACCGTGTGCAGTTTGGTCCAACAATCAGAGATAGGCTAGTTTTTTTCCCGTGAGTGACTCACATATTATTTTGGCGAATTTAAGGATTTGGATGAGCGTGGTCCTTCCCCGGTCGAGCCGCCCCATTCTCTACAACCACAATGCACGCAGCATGGCTCTGTCACATGTATAGATTTACTCCCCTTGTTGTCCAATATCATGTTAATACAACTGCCAGTTTCTTTGGATACAAATAAATACGCCTAAATCGCGCGTGACTGTAACAAGATAATAGGGAGGAAAGAGATAAAATCTATTTTGGAACCAATCCCTAAATAATCCATCTATATAATAAAAAAAGTGCAAATTTTTTCGACTGGGAATTTGTAATTTGCCAACTTTAATGAGCACCAATTTTTTTAAAAGCTGAGAGTTCTCAAGTTAAATAACTCAGAGGAGTTCAAAGTTTCCTAAAATACCGAACGAATAACCGAATACATTTGTATTATGCCTATTCCATTTCTTCGAAAGGTCTGAACTTTGTAGTCAAATACTTTGAATCCGTTACTCTGCAATAATTAGATAGGATATATTATTCGAGCACCATAACGAGATCGACATTTGTGTTACATTCGCTCTAAAGCGACCGCCAATCGCCATTTAAGAACGGGGACACATTGTGTTTTACATAAGCGGCTCGTGTCCCGCTTTCCAAAAACGTGTCAGTAGCGAACGAGTTTCCAGAGCCAAGTGTCTTGTGTAACGTCACTCCTTGCCAACTGACGTATCGAGAATGGAGGTGATGCTGCACTATGAGACTGGAATACGAGAAATGAAACGTTCGTTTTGTTTTTATACGTGGTAGAGCCATACTGCAGTTATATTAGTAGTATAGTTGTAGCACGAATGGGTCGGCTAGGCCGGGGAAGGACCACGCTCTCACAGAATACCAGCGTGAAATAGCAGCTTAAGGCTGCTGTGTTTCGTATGGTGAGTGTAGAGAACCGGAGACCCTTTTACTGGAAACTAGGCATTCCATCTTAGTCCTCACGGGTGACAACGCATCTGCATTTTGATTTGTAATCGAGGATAGATGTGGATGTCTATGGGCCGCAGCAACCACTTACCATCAGGTGGACTGTGTGCTCGTTTGTCACCCTATCCTATAAAAAAACACACACACTTGTGCTTTGTTGAGTTATTATTAGTTACTTTGCGGTTTGACTACTTTTCCCTACCCTTTCAAAACGTCTTAAAAAAGAATCTACACTCTTTCTCACCGACTTCAGAAGCTATGGGGAAATTATTATATTCTTTTTAGATCCTTGAAGTCGGAAGCTAAGTTTTGTTAGTCAGTTATTCGATCCGCCTATTGTTAACATAAGTTTAAGGGTAACAGCATAAAGAATATATAAACATAATAAATAAATAAAAATCCAAAAAACATTTCTCTTCTTACCCTGGATCTCAGCTTAGAACGTTATGATATTTTCAAGCAAATTAAAAAAATGGAGGAGGTTCTAAATTCGACTGTATTTTTATGTGTTACCTCAAAAAATTTTTTGGTGAACCGAATTTGATGATTTTTTTTTTCATTTGAAAGCTGATGCTTTTCATGTGGTTTCATATAAATTTGCCATTAGGATTTATCTTCCAAGTGACCACAAAACTGCACTTCACTCGCTTTGTCGATACAGAGGATTCCAATACTGAATGGTTTTTTTATCGATAAAGGCGCAAACGTGTGTTTTCTGGGGAGACTGAACTGGACTAGATTTAGTCATCCCCAATCCGAGACTTCTAAGTTGATAACTGGTAGCATGATTTTTCTCTCCGTGTTGGTTGGTACCACCCTCTTACCTAATTTTATCGCGCAACCGCAGTGCGTACACTGTGGCCTAAAGGATAGAAAGAGAGACTGTGTAATTACGAGCTGTGGGGCATTTCATTTAGTCCTCACCTTCTCAATTTGAAGTTATATGCAGATGTCGATGGGTTACAGTAGGTACTTACTATCTAAGTTCATGCGCCACAGCATCCACATACCATCAGGTGGATCGTCTGCGTGCTCGTTTGTACCCCTTTTTCTGTAAAAAAAATATATTAAAATGTAAATAGCAAAAATAAAATAAATGTAAGTACATAATATTTATTATTGTAATTGAATAATAGATAAAAACGAAATGTTTAGCACGCACACACCGGTATTTATCACACTCACGTCATAAATATGATACCTATGTTAGCGTTGGTGTATTTGTGACTCAATTAGCGTCACACACACACGTCATAGACATCGTCATAGATCATAGACCGAGCGTACACTCATTACAAATACTACGCACACACACTCACCAATTACCTAATGGTATTGTTTTATTCTAACACTTCATTATAAACTTTAACCATTTTATTTGTATAACTTGTGTCACCACGGTCTCAATAGGTGGTATTTGTCTTTCTTTACTACTAAGTATATCACCAAAAATATTGTAAGCAAGTTAAGAAATCAGTGGTATTTTATTTTATTTTATTGAATACGGTACACAAACAGAGAGTAGTTATATAAAGGTCTAAAATTAAAAGTATATTTGTGTTGATCTAAACTACAATCCAAAAGTGTACACAGCATAATAATATAACTGCAGTATAATCTTAGTCTTAGCAAAAATAAAACAGATAACAAATGCATTAAATGTTAAGAGAAATACGTAAATTTCTTTTAAATCTAACCAGGCTACTATCGAATATATCTAGATGTACGTTACTATGCTTAATCTCGTCGTAATCGCGGCACATTTTAACAACAGGGTTGAAAAAGTAAGTGTTAAAATATTTGTGACTTGATACGTTACTATGCTTAATCTCGTCGTAATCGCGGCACATTTTAACAACAGGGTTGAAAAAGGAAGTGTTATTCTTGCGGTATTATCAAGTCGCAAATATTTTAATAAATATTTCTGACTTGATTTTTTAAATAGAAAATATTGCACTAGAAACGATTTCTTTGTACGTATATACGTATATGACTAAATAAGTTAAGATCTGTCTGGTTTGGTACAAATTCTATTTATAATGCCTGACTAACCTTTCAAGTCAAGCATTCTGACCAAAGTTGTCAAATGACAATAATTTCTTAAGTTTTGACTTGATTCTATATTTGTCTTTTAGTTACGTAGATATCTTACACGTGTAAAACAAACTTGTTGCGAAGGTCTTAATGCTGAAAAATAAAAGTGAATAACTGTAAATAAAATTATACTAAAACTGTAGAAAACAGGCAATTATTGTATGTTTCATTATTTATCATTATTGTAGTGTACATTAAGGCTCATCATAGGAATCCTTTGTCTGAAATGTGTAACTTTTGTTTTATTCAGGTTTATTTTTAGATTGTTTTCGATTAACCAGTTTACTACTACTCGTAATTTAATGAAGTTATTAATGTCACTTTTGTAGGTCTCTACACATTTACATGGTATTGTCACGGCGCTATCATCCGCAAACAGTGTTACTGGTTGCTGAATGCATTTAGGTAAGTCATTATTGTACATAATATAAATATAAAAGGACCCAGCATCCTTTCCTGTGGTATACCAAATTTAACTTCACGCTCAGACGATCGAAATATCACTTCCTTCTTATTTGTTATACTAATTTTATTAATTTTAATTATTTGTATTCTATTTTTTAAGTACGATTCAATTAGATTTAGAACATTAGCTATGTTTGTTGACCATTGTTAAAAACGTGTATACGTACATACTACACATATTTTAGTGGGTGACACACTTACCTGTTATATCTGTAATGAACAGAAAGTTATATAAAATACTAAGGAAGAGCTTAATTTTAACTGACAAAAATCCGGTGTGGATTTTTCTATATTGGCTGGTTTATAGACATGTAAACAAAAGCACGCATACGTAAATATGTATGAAAGTCGATTGCGCAAATGCTACGTTTCACGGCGAAGGTGAAAAGGTGGAAGAAATATGCGATTGGAATGCAGTTTTGTCTTGCAAGGAATGGAAAATCAGGAATTTGCATTTAGAAAAAACAAAAGTTAGGGTATTTTAGGTGCTAATTAGGTGCCAAGTTAAAAAATTTGGTGCTCTAAAATTTTTATCACAACGAACTGTTAAAATTTGTGTTGCTGACAAAACGTATTACTAGCAAAACAGTGACGATAATAGTTACCGATTCGCCTAGGCGTGGCAATATTGCAAATATCCCCCTTATGACGCAATCTATGGAAAGGCTCGTTTTGAGCTGCGAATTTTTGTAGGTTGTAATAAATTAATGAAGAGAAAAATACACGCCTACTTTTTTTTTCAAAAACTAAGTTTTACCGGAGTCAATTAAAATGAATAACTGCTATTTTTAATATTTAACCCTAAAGTACTTTGATTAAAACTGCTTTTACGTATTTTACTTTTGTTTTTAATCAGTAGTCAGTAGATCAATTAGAACCCGCGTAAAAGAACATATAGCTGATGTGAAGCATCAACGTTCCGGGAAGTCTGCAATTTGCGATCATATCCTAGATGGCCCCAACCATTACATCAGATTTGATAGACCACAAATCCTCGCGAAAGAACACCGATTCCTACCAAGGATGATACGTGAGGCTATTGAAATTAAAAAAAAAACATCCTAATTTCAATAGAGAAGGAGGCTGGGTACTACCACCTGCTTGGGATCCTATAATCAATAAAATTAAAACTAAACCCAAGCATACCACTGCAAGACTTCAAAACACAGTTAGTTCATTCTGCGTAGATTGGACCAAAGACAATAACTAAAAGAGCTGAAGGTACTCCGGGTTTAACAATGACATCGGGACGTCAGTCATCTCAGTCCCCCGTAACTATGGGTGCTGGAAAGCGCCCGAAACGTCGAGAATTAAAAATAAAAGTAATTAAAATATAAGTGTATAGTAATTAAAAAATAAACGCGATAAAATCCGTAAAGGTAGTTTTAATCAATGTGTAGTGTTTGCGTAAATATAAGAAATCGTTACCTAAAGTACTTTATTATTTGCCCATTTTAATACAGAGTATTAATTTTAAAAATATTAGACACCCTTCAATTTTACAATAGTTATTTTACGAGTATAAACTAATGTCTGCACAGCCTTATTTTGTATAGGCGCATTTTAAGAAGAACCTGTGTCCACCTGTGTACTAAAGAGGCTGTTGCTGTATTTAATGAGTCTAATAAAGCTTCGTTAAAAAGACTCGAGACAGTTACAAGACACCTCCTACGAAACTAAAAACTAAGAACCTCCTCTACAGTGGGAGAAGCCTATGTCTAGTAATTGACCTTTATGGGCTCATAAAGAAGACGTCGACAATATATACTAATAGAGTCTAATAAAGCTTCGTTAAAAAAGACTCGAGACAGTTACAAGACACCTCCTACGAAACTAAAAACTAAGAACCTCCTCTACAGTGGGAGAAGCCTATGTCTAGTAATTGACCTTTATGGGCTCATAAAGAAGACGTCGACAATATATACTAATAGAGTCTAATAAAGCTTCGTTAAAAAAGACTCGAGACAGTTACAAGACACCTCCTACGAAACTAAAAACTAAGAACCTCCTCTACAGTGGGAGAAGCCTATGTCTAGTTATTGACCTTTATGGGCTCATAAAGAAGACGTCGACAATATATACTAATAGAGTCTAATAAAGCTTCGTTAAAAAAGACTCGAGACAGTTACAAGACAACTCCTACGAAACTAAGAACTAAGAACCTCCTTACAGTGGGAGAAGCCCATGTCCAGTAATTGACTTTTATGGGCTCATAAAGAAGACGTCGACAATATATACTAATAGAGTCTAATAAAGCTTCGTTAAAAAAGACTCGAGACAGTTACAAGACACCTCCTACGAAACTAAGAACTAAGAACCTCCTCTACAGTGGGAGAAGCCCATGTCTAGTAATTGACCTTTATGGGCTCATAAAGAAGACGTCGACAATATATACTAATAGAGTCTAATAAAGCTTCGTTAAAAAAGACTCGAGACAGTTACAAGACAACTCCTACGAAACTAAGAACTAAGAACCTCCTTACAGTGGGAGAAGCCCATGTCCAGTAATTGACTTTTATGGGCTCATAAAGAAGACGTCGACAATATATACTAATAGAGTCTAATAAAGCTTCGTTAAAAAAGACTCGAGACAGTTACAAGACAACTCCTACGAAACTAAGAACTAAGAACCTCCTTACAGTGGGAGAAGCCCATGTCCAGTAATTGACTTTTATGGGCTCATAAAGAAGACGTCGACAATATATACTAATAGAGTCTAATAAAGCTTCGTTAAAAAAGACTCGAGACAGTTACAAGACACATCCTACGAAACTAAGAACTAAGAACCTCCTCTACAGTGGGAGAAGCCCATGTCCAATAATTGACTTTTATGGGCTCATAAAGAAAACGGCGACAATATATACTAACAGAATCTAATAAAGCTTCGTTAAAAAAGACTCGAGACAGTTACAAGACACCTCCTACGAAACTAAGAACTAAGAACCTCCTCTACAGTGGGAGAAGCCCATGTCCAGTAATTGACTTTTATGGGCTCATAAAGAAGACGTCGACAATATATACTAATAGAGTCTAATAAAGCTTCGTTAAAAAAGACTCGAGACAGTTACAAGACACCTCCTACGAAACTAAAAACTAAGAACCTCCTCTACAGTGGGAGAAGCCTATGTCTAGTTATTGACCTTTATGGGCTCATAAAGAAGACGTCGACAATATATACTAATAGAGTCTAATAAAGCTTCGTTAAAAAAGACTCGAGACAGTTACAAGACAACTCCTACGAAACTAAGAACTAAGAACCTCCTTACAGTGGGAGAAGCCCATGTCCAGTAATTGACTTTTATGGGCTCATAAAGAAGACGTCGCGACAATATGTACTAAAATTACAGTCTTGACCCCAATCTTGCAGTGTTGTTTACCACCCTGAGCACTAGCAGCGTTGTAATTAGATTGATACGCTTAATATTTTAAATTATTCTGTGGTATTAAGGTATGCATAGACTATGAGTGTAATAGACGAACTAGCCTTAAAGTAAATGCATAAATTATCTGATATAGTTAATTGAAAATTAAGAAAAAAGTTTGTCAAAATGGGTTCGGAATGGAATCAGTATTTTTTCATCACATTAAAAAAATGTGATTAGTCTGGATAAGGTGGCTTGATACCATTTCTTATTCAAAATTTCTTTCAATGCGTGTTTGCGGAATTCACATGAACAAGAACTATGGTTTTAAATTTCGCAGATATGAAAGTTTCCTTATATCATACTGTCGTATGTAAATCTGATTCCTATCCCATTAACTAGGTTAAGATCGGGTTTTAAACGATCAGCGTGCGGAGTGCGGAGAGTAGCTTGATTAGATGCAGAAAAATAGTGATAGGTTCCGAATACTACGTTTAATTGCGGTCATAGATCACCACTTGAAAAATAAATCAAACATTTTAAAAAAAACGTCAAATTCGTTTCGATATGCAGCTCGTTGATTATAGATTAGTCACGCACGCAAACACACTAGTATTAATTATGAATTATTCGTCTTTAACGAATTTATTTGTTTGTGGTAATCTCGCCAGTAGTGAATCATGATTCATGAATCAAAACTAATGCGCAATGGATTACGCTCCAGCGGCTAAGGCAAATAAAATGATAGGTCGCGGATGTATGTATGTGTGATTTACATCGGTGCTTATTGATTTTAAAACGATGATTTTCTTTGACCGCTGGTGGATCATACTCTCACAGAAAATTGCCGCATTACACTGCAGTGTTTCGTATGTTGGGTAACGATTTTTACTGGAAACGAGGCATGCCACCTTAGTCCTTAGGGGTGACAACACGTCTAAATTTTCATCCTTAATCGATTATAGATATAGATATTTAATTCTAGACCGGAGTATCCACTTACTATCACGTGAACTTCTAATTTCATAAAATGTAAAACCGAGTAAATTGTTTCTCTGTGGTATGTTCTACTAGCGCCTAAAAATCAAGAATACAACGTTATGTCGCATGAAATTGTATCTAAGAATTATATTGAACATATAAATGATATAAAAATCACGTTATAAGAAAGATAAATGATTGTTGAACTTATTCTTTTTTTTAATAGATTATCAATCCGCATGGAGGGGTAAACAGTAAACACGATAACATCGAAAATATCAATTGTTCAACTCAATCTATTTTTTAATCTCTTCATCTATTATGTAGGAAGCCATGGAATGTTAATGGCTGTTTAATTTTGTTTTGTTAAGTTATAATTAATTTTTTTCGGCTGATGAATTCCCAAAATTTCGGTGTCTTGAGCAGCAGTAATAAATTATAATTAAAATACGGAATGACCGACTCACTGCGGACACACGGCGGCCGAGCCCGGGGGCGGCTCCGGGATCGGCCGCCGTCGTGAGTGGGTTACTGTATCGTGTGTTTACAGCGGCTCGTGATGAAAAATATCGATCGCTGTAGAAATACAAAATATTCCAAAAACCAAATTTGATACATACTTCACCAAGGTAAGATATTATTATTTTTATAATAACAGATTTTCATTACAGTAAATTGTTTCGGTATAAGTTCGTAGGATTTATATATAAATATACGTCTTGGACTTTATGTAGTGACCTGAAAGTGTAGCTTGGTGAATAAATACTAAATTAAAATACTGGTTATGACTAGATGAAATTTTTTTTGGAAATGAAACAAAGTTGACGAGAAAAAAAATTACGAGTCAGGTAAAAAAAGACTGGTTTTTACGATAGTGCCTGAGTACAAAAATCTAAAAATTAAAGTAATATTAAAGTTGATTACTGATTGTTTTAAGATAATTCTGTTAAAATTTTTTTCAATTAACAATAATGTAACTTTTTTGCATTTCAATAATAAGATTTCAATAGTAAGGTGATTGATATTAATGATTTCTTATATTTACGCGAACACTACACATTGAAATAATACTAGTTTTTACGGAATTTATCGCGTATATTTAACTTTTTAAATACCCGACGTTTCGAACGCTTTACAGCACTCATGGTCACGGGCGGGACTGAGATGTTCAACGTCCATATGTCATAGTTAACCGCGGTTACCATAGATTAAAATTTAACTTTTGTTCCGATCTATGCAGTATGAACTTATGGTATCTTGAAGTCTTGCAGTTGTATGCTTGGGTTGGGATTTAATTTTATTTATTATAGGATCCCAAGCAGATGGTAGCTCCCAGCCATCTTCTCTATTGAAATTAGGATGTTTTTTGATTTCAATAGCCTCGCGAATCATCCTTGGAAGGAATCGGTGTTCTTTAGCGAGGATCTGCGGTCTATCAAATCTGATGTAGTGACGGGGGCGATCCTGTACGTGTTCACAGACTGCAGACTTCCCGGAGCGTCGATTCTTCACATCAGCTATATGTTCTTTAACGCGGGTTTTTATTGATCTTTTAGTTTGTCCTATGTAGGAGAGACCACATTCACAATCAAGCTTGTACACTCCTGCATCTTGCAGAGGGACATTACACTTGACCGATGGTAAAAACTGACCAATCTTCTTCAGCGGCTTGAAGTATGTTTTGACGGAAGCGCGCTTCAAGATGTAGCCAATCTTGTCAGTGACTCCTCTAACATATGGCAGTACAGCAGGTACACGCTCGACTGTGGCCGGCTTCACTCGTTCACTGTGACGTAGGCGCTGGAATCGAAGCTTGTTGTCATGCAAAACTTGCTTGACATGGTGGAGCTCTGCAGCCAGGTGTTTACTGTCACAGATCCCTCGTGCTCTCTGAAACAAAGATTTACCCACGGTAGCTAGCTGTGAAGGATGGTGGTGAGAATCACCATTTAAATATCTATCTGTATGGGTCTTTTTTCTATACACAGTATGGCTCAAGGTGTTGCTACAAAGGTAATGTAGTAAATTAAATATGAGCGCTTAAGGCCTGCACATTTGAATTTGCCAAAAGTTTTAGTAACTGCAGTGATGTAATAAATCATGAATAATATGTCATATTTGCATACAAGTTATATATATGATTAGTGATGCAACGGAAGTGTCATATCGGAAGCAGAAACGGAAACAGATGTTTAAAATATTTTTTTACAGAAACGGAAACAGAAACGGATGCGGAAACGGAAATAATACTTATTTGAAGAAAATACAAATAAAACTTAATTAACATTCAAAAGTTATATTTATGAAAAGTAGTTCAGTCACTTTTACACCTAACAATCTGTTCCAGTGTTCTTCATATATAAGTCCTTTTCCGAAAAATAATAATTATTGTTATAGCAATTATTGCTCAGTGGCGATGCTGCGTACCACCTATACACCAAAGCTAAATATGCACTGGAATTTGGGCAAACCCTTTAAAGAGCCACATTTAGGTTTAGCGAGTAGGTAATTTAGTAAAGCCCTAGCACGAGAGTACGACGTAAATAAACTTTGAATCCAAAATACTCATTAAAGTTTCTTAAAAATAATTATTTCTTACCGTGACCATGTGTAAAAATAACATAAATAAATGAAATAAAATCCGTAATAGTAGTTTTAATCAATAAAAATAATTAATTTATACTTCAAGTAAAAAATAAATAATATAAACTTCACGCAAACATAACTGCTACCTAATTAATTTGCAAATCTAAGTTGTAACAAAGGCATTTATTAAAAACTATTTTAACTGGAGAAAACACGTTTTAAATAAAATTTGGTTTTAACAATAACATAGGAATACATTTTATAAATAAATAGGTACCTACGCAATTCCTTGACTGACCATTCGTTTTTTAGTTTGCGATGAAAGTTTTACAGTTTCAACTAACTTGTCAAACTCAGTAAACTCTTCGGCGTTTAAGGTGGCTCTTTAAAGCGGTAGTTGTGCAGCCTATTCCCGAGTATATTTTGTCGCATAATTTACATCTGGCTGCTTAATCATCAATCTCAAAATAATAGTTCCAAACAGGACTTTTTTTTGGTTGCGATTAAATTACACACACGACTTAAATTTCTAATTAACTAAAAATACAATAAATCTGTTTATGTGGATGCGTCGCTGATTTCCGTTCAACGTTAGCCACAAGTAAATGGCCAATCGATTAAAATTAATGATTTAAAAAGGGATTAAATTTTTTTCATATTTTAATCCTTTTATAAATCATTAATTTTAATCAATTTGTTTTTTTTTAATCAAAATTGAATTTTTTTGTTTTCCTTTATTATTTCTAAGTACTTCTAATCTTGTCTTATATATACTTCCCTGGCTATCCTCGTGACCATGGGTGCTGTATCGTGACCGAATAGGGTTTAAGAAGTTACTCCTAGGTAAATATACTCGTCGTCGCCTACTTGTAGATTATGACAGATCTTCTTGTCAGGCATATCTCAATACTTCGAATAAAGATTGTACAATCGGTGCGTGTTACCAGTGATGATTTGTGGACCTGAGACGTGGTCCTTCACTGCTGGTCATATGGGGTAACTCAAGGTCGCTCAGCGAGCAATAAAGAGGGTTTTGTTCAAGGTTTTTCTGCGCGATAGACTTAAAAATCAGAACTTCCGCTATAGAATTAGAGTAATCGACATAGCCTAACGGATCAGTAAGCTGAAGTGGCAAAAGGCCTGCCGTATAGCTTTAAGAACCGACAACCGATGGGAAAGCAAGGTTCTCGTGTAGTAGCCTCGTTCCGGTAGGCAAAGTGTGGGGCAGCCCCCCACTAAATGGAATGACGACCAGGTGAGACATGCAGGAAATTGATGAATGCAGGTTGCTCAGTACCATGCTTTGTAGTATTCCTTGGGAGAGGCCAATGATCATCAGTGGACTTGTTGTTATTATAATGCTGCTGTCAGATTACGAAAACCTGTATTTTCAGTGATGATTTCATAACACACTACTTAACAATCGAAAAAACTTTCGTCTTTTTACACCCTGACCTAAGAGTGTATAAAAGCATATCCGTCTCCTTTCTGTATGTTTGTCATGCAAAATTGAGCTTATTTGTAAGTCTTGTGTTCAGTCCTGGTAAGCTGTCAATCAATAACGTTCTTAATCAACCTTTATTTACACTCAGTTTTATAAATCAAAAAAACAAACGGCAAATATATATATATATATATATATATATATATATATATATATGTATATATATATATTTACTTACAGAAAAGTAATTAAATGTCCTATATTACAAGTTGAAGAAGTTTCCGAGCATAAAATATTCGATACCTTGTACTTTGTAAAATTGAGATTAATAATGAATGGTTCATCATCATTACAGCTCTTCACAAGTCCACTGCTGAACATAGGCCTCCCCCAAGCAACGCCACAAAGCACGGTCCTGAGCTCCCTGCATCCATCGACTTCCTGCATGTCTTACCAGGTCGTCACTCCATCTAGTGGGGGGTCGCCCTACACTACGCCTACCGGTACGAGGCTGCCACTGGAGAACCTTTCTTCCCCATCGGTTATCGGTTCTTCGAGCTATATGGCCGGCCCATTGCCACTTCAGCTTACTAATCCGTTGGGCTATGTCGGTCACTCTGGTTTTACTGCGGATATCCTCATTTCTGAGTCTATCACGCAGAGAAACTCCGAGCATAGACCTCTCCATAGCTCGCTGAGCGACCTTGAGCGTCCTCATACGGCCAGCAGTGAAGGACCACTGAATGGTTCTAGTGTTATTTAATTAGAACTGAGAGTCGTTTCTCGTCTTTAATCGCTTGGCAAAATACAAAACGCTTTCGTTGGAGTTTATGTGATTTATTTGACCTTGCTTAATCTTACAATGTAAGGGCAGTGTAATGGTATTTTTGCCATTTATTTCCAAACGTTTTCCGACAAGATTGATAACACGGTAGAGTAATGTGTTTACTAGAAATAATAAAAATGTAGATGCGAGGCGGTTATCATTCATAGATTTCCATCAGCGCGGAAAGGCTCGTGCCAAAGTATCGTGTACCAAATTGCCTCGGAGGGAACGCTGGCGAAAAAAAAAACGGAGAAATAAGGCGACATCCACCCGAGTCGAGGGTCATTACGTTAATGCGAGACTAAACTTGATTGATGGCAGGCGGCGTGCTGTGAAAATTGTCCGGCCCCAAGCAGGAATGGAACGGGGATGAAAACCTGAAACAGGCGATGAGTTATTCCGTTTTTATCGCGAACCTTTGATAAGATGATGTACTCAAATTTAGAGCTACTATATATGTACTTACACGATTTTCATTACGTGTACTATGACATGGGTAGCGTGAACAGAAATAAACATAGGTTTTTTTCTAAAATGTAGCGATAAAAATGGAGCGGTAAAACAACTTACAGTCCATCTGATGGTAAGTGCCTTCTGTAGCCCATGTAGTCCATGGACGTCTGCAGCTGACTTAAAACAAAAAAGGCTACATATATATAAATAAAGCAAATCTCTAAAAACTTTTTAATAAATTAAAAAGGAATATTTAATGTATTTAATTGTTTTAGACAACCTGGTAACCTACGTAAAAACATATCTAGAAAGTTGTTAAAAATCTACTAGAGCTTGTCTAAACTGAAATGACGCGCCCCACTACTTAATTAGTTGATTTCGATGTGTGAGTGTAAATATTAATAACGACGCTTCATCTGTGTTTGAGCGTCGACTGCTCCGCGAACTCTGATCTGTATGCCTACGTGACGGTCGACTAGTCGCGTGATAAATCCGACAACGCTCTCCTTAGGGAGCAGCGTTGGGGCATTGTATGAAACAAAACGTCCGCTCTCTGCCACCTTCAGGCAATTATGACAAGTTGGACAAAAAATCCGAAACCGACGCGTGCTCCTACGCTTGAGTCTCATCGACAACCGAATGACCAATTACAATGGCATTTGTATATGTATTGCGTCCATATTTTAAATTTGCTTGTGTGCGTTAATGCGATAGTGGGGCGCGTCATTTCAGCTTAGACGATCTATACCGTATTTTCTCTCGAACTTTCAGCCCCTTTCATATGTCCATCCGACCCTTATGAATAGCCGTCGCAGGTTCCGGCGTGTCGGGCTCCACATGGCCTCTCTTAATCGCGTGTAAGGGCCGTAAATCGACACCGTATTGTTTTTCTTTACGATCTCCTTGTCTAGCGCAAACGAAGTCGCCTGTTCTCCTACGGTTTCTTTTGCCAGTATTAGCTGTCAGTATAACAATTTGTAGATTTGTTTGCAGAAGTCAAAATTAATTGAGTCAAAATTTTATGATTACAATTTACCATCTAAGGCTTCATCACCATTGTTTCCTCCCTAGTGGATTGTATTCAAACATTAGCTTATAATAATTTAAAAAAATCCGATGTCTATACGTCTATAAAACTCACAGACTACCAGAGTAAAACAGCAGCTTAAAGCTACTGTGTTTTGTATAGTGAGTGTAGAGAACCGGTGATCCCTTCTACTGGAATCGAGGCATTCCATCTTAGTCCTTAGGGTGACAACGCATCTGTATATTGATTCTTAATCGAGGGTAAATGTGGATGAATATAGGCAACAGCATCCATTTACCATCAGGTGGAGTGTGTGCTCGTTTGTCACCCTAATTATTTAAAAAAATTAACTTGTATAAACCGAAACGTCGGGGATTAAAAAGTTAAAATTAAACGCGATATAATTTGCAAAATTCGTTTCATTTAATTAGAATTCTATACATAGAATATAAGAAATTATTCTGTGAATTTATCAAAATTGGGATTGATGCTTCGATATGGTAATCGGACATTATGGAATTCAAATTGATGACTCAGTGCAACCTGTATAAGTTCTATTTCACAGTGTCTAAACCGGGATTTATCCTAATTAACCGGTGACGGGAATGTAGCGATAATGGACCAAACGTGTCTTGCCAAAGGTTTCGGACGTTATTAAGTTACATATACATATACATAAAACGTAGGTGGAAACTTGATGACTGTAATTTTGTGATTTATATTAAACTAGCTAGTACAACAGACGTTTTTCTGGCTAGATGGTGCGACGAGTTTCACTTTGATTTGGCTTCGGAATTTTCAGTGTAAATAATATTATAACATTTATAAATGACAAATCATTTATAAATGACTGTACCTATCATAGCGCCAGCTAACACACACACACACACACACACACACACACACACACACACACACACACACACACACACACGCACGCACGCACGCACGCACGCACGCACGCACGCACGCAGGTGATGCTGGTTTGACCGACTCTTGTGACCACTTAGACCAACTTAGGTGACCACTTAGGTCACCTAAGTTGGTGTGAAATGTCAATCTTAAGGGGATATAGTAAGTCAGCTCAAATTCTAATTTCGTCCCCACTTGCCCGCGAGTCGTATGCTATGTACCGACATGCTTGTAATCACTAATACTGTAAGTAGAAAGGTCGTTAGACACTTATTACATTAGGTTTATCATATTTATGCCTGTTTCTTAACGCCAAGCCAGTCGCTTCTTATTTTTATTACGGTTATTTCCCATTTTAATTTTACGTCGTCGTGTTGCGTAATGTATATTCTGATCGTAAGCGACACAACCTCCCCCTTCAAAGGCCGAAGCAAAGTGACCGGACGGTAGGAATCACGCTTCAAGAGGCCGATAGTTTAGGCAATTTCTTTTTACGGTGAAAATAATGGTATTTAAAAAAAGTAAATAACATAAGCACTGCTTTATAGTTAGTTCAGTTAGTATGCAAAGTTTCATGATCTTATTTAAAGTATTATATGAATAACAGCAGTTTATTGTTTATTTTGGAGGTAACTTTGGATTTTTTTTCTATCGAGAAAATTTTACGAAATCGTGTTTTCGTCTAACATAATCCTTAACATTAATCCTCAACTTTACCATATATTTATTTCAAAATTAATGCTGCAATATTTTTGGCATAACGAAGTATCTTGCTAAGCCATTTGAGATTATATTTTCCCTTAAGTTAGACAAAAAGTACGACTTTGTCTACCAGTACAGATTTTTCATCTAGCGATGCATATTTAGAAAGGTAATTTGTTTAATTTTACTATCACACACGAAGTTATTCTTTGTAAGGACACTTTTAAATATAATAACATTACTTATGCATGGGTACGGAACTAATGTAATTAATCCGTTGGAGTCGGATTATTCGAGCGAATGAGTAGAAACGATTTTTCATTTAACAGCTACGACACGATAAAAAGTGTTGTTGAGATAATTTTGTTTGTATTTGTTTAACAAACACAACACGACGTAGATAAAAAAATAGAATATGAGCATTGAGTTATAATGTACTACGTACTAGAGAAGCTATTCCAAACAAAAATTGTGCACTACTCGTATGTCTTCGCGCATGCGCGGTAATAGTAGAGTCGCGCATGCGCAGTTGGTATAAACGCGCATTGCGCTTGCGCGGTCAGTTTTTGTTATTATAGATTATACGTAAGTAGAATGGTCAGTATGTAATAATTGTTTATTTATATTGTATTGTTAATTATATCGAGTACAATTTTTTAAATTGTTTTTTATTTTGTATATGTGCTAATTTAATATAATATTACATAATATTATGTCAGAATTACATTTTAATGATATTTTTATCTGAATATTTTAAAAGGTATCTATGTCAAATATAAAAAAAACGTACTAAATGTATGTTTAACAAAACTTATTAACATAAAATTTAAATTACAAATATATTTATTTAAATTAGAATCATAAATGTTGTAAATAATCGTTCATAAATGCTGGGCACGCGAGAGTTAAAAATGGACGAATTTATTCCACTTTGACTTTGATGTGGAAACTTAAAAATAAAATAAAATAATAATAAGCGGATTTAAACATGGAAATTTTTGCCAAATCATAATAACTTATATATGTTTCTATAAAAAAAATGTGTATAATAATATATTCGTCCTATACTTAAGTACCGACGGAAATGTCGCATCTGAACATATTAATTTCATAATCTATATTCAGTGACACGAGATGGCGTCTTAGGAATAATTTGTTTTATTATTAATTTATAATACTTTTTTATTGAATAAGTATCTTATTAACCGATGAAAAGTAATTCCTTGGTTTTTACTGACATTTCTTGAATTATTTGTGCAATATCTAAGTACACAAGACGGCATATTTTTATCAAGAGATTTTTTTTTAAATCAACACAACACGTGACAACTCTACATGCGCCTAGCGAGTGACTGATTAAAGTGCAGTGCATGAACCGCAGTTGAGTGGAACAGAGTAGCTGAATGCGGTGTCTCCTCTAGTACGTAGTACATAATAGCTCAATGAATATGAGTGACAAACAAGCGCACAGTCCACCAGATGGTAAGTGGCATCCACTGTGGCCCATATACAGTCAGAGCGGTGACCTTTCTCTGTCGAGCCGACTCATTCGTGCTATAGATCGTCTAAGCTGAAATGACGCGCCCCACTATCGCATTAACGCACACAAGCAAATTTAAAATATGGACGCAATACATATACAAATGCCATTGTAATTGGTCATTCGGTTGTCGGTGAGACTCAAGCGTAGGAGCACGCATCGGTTTCGGATTTTTTGTCCAACTTGTCATAATTGCCTGAAGGTGGCAGAGAGTGGACGTTTTGTTTCATACAATGCCCCAACGCTGCTCCCTAAGGAGAGCGTTGTCGGATTTATCACGCGACTAGTCGACCGTCACGTAGGCATACAGATCATAGTTCGCGGAGCAGTCGACGCTCAAACACAGATGAAGCGTCGTTATAAATATTTACACTCACACATCGAAATCAACTAATTAAGTAGTGGGGCGCGTCATTTCAGTTTAGACAAGCTCTACAACCATACAGATATAGCTGCAGCATGGCTCTACCAAAGGCAAATCGGTACACTGTTAAAGCTCAAAATGTAATTCTTTTAATCTCTCTCTCCGTAATTCTTCCCCTTCTCCGTAATTTTTTAAAATATTATTATGTGTCAAAGGTTTTAAAATATTATTATGTGTCACGCGCGGACTTCCGTGGGTTACTATCCGTTTCCGTTCGGGCCCACTGAAAACCAGCGCTGTTGCTCCGGCGACGCGCCACAACATACTCGTACGATATGAGAAACAATTTTTCTTTGCCTTTCTATTATTATTTTTTTAATAATAATCTATAAGTATACATACTTTTAAATTAATTTATCCATCAAATTGTTGTTTTGTTTCCTTTTTCTTTTGTTTTTGTTTTTTATAATGTTTATAAATGATGTGTCCATAAATGTTAAAATTTAAGTGCCTACTGATGTTTGTGGCGTGCTTCAATAAATCTTTCTTTCTTTCTTTCTAATTCTGTAATTAGGTATATTTGATTTAAACGTTGTGGATCAAGCGCTTGTTTTAATGTTTAACGATCGTAGTTGGTTTTTGTAACCTCGTTTTAAGTCCTTCTTTTTTTTATAAATGAATTATCGTTAATGATCGCTTGTAGGTTTTATGTTCCCAAAATTGTTGATTGCTATTGTCAAATAGATGTCTAATTAACATGGTTATATAAAATTATCAATGCAGTCATTACTTAGATTCTAAACAAACTTATTAAAGCCACCTTAACCAATATTTAGTACTAGTCTTGGGGAACTATACCGAAATTTTAAAATATAAAATTTCTTCACATAACGCGTCAAGTTCGCTGCGTGGGTGACATGAAATAAGCATCCGAGACATACTGGCGACATAGGAGGAAAACATTTGCCGGTGTGAGATGTGAGTTAAATTTTTCGAGTTTTCCTGTTGTGGGGGTTGGACATTATTTAGTTGTAGTAATGCTGAGATAATAATAGTCTCAGTTCCGGCAACGGTTTATCCTAAGCCCGAGGAGAAACTTGTGGCTTGAGGACTATTCGGCTTACAATTCAGCGGCCGTCACTGTAATTAATTTTCTGGCTAAGAGTCCAACTGTGTAAGGACTATGCTCGTACTCGTACCCATATCTGCAGTATTTCACTCCTATGTTATGGTCTGAAGGGTGTAGAGAGCCGGTGGAATTACAGGCTGTGAGGCCTTCCGTCTTATTCCTGCTTTCTTTGTTTGAAGTCGGTGCAGGTGTCTATGGATTGCATTAGCTTCTTACCATCAAGTGGACTGTTAGTTCGTTTTGTTACTCCAGTACAAAACTTAAAAATTATCTAAGTTTTGTACTCTTTAATATAATAGAGTATGTTTGTCTTGCACGCCAATCGTCCAAATCTACTTCAAGCTTGTTACTCATTTGCTACACTTTAGGCTCGAGAGAGAGCGTTTGGCGTGGCGTGTAACGTCTAGATGTTTACCTGTGAATGGGGTGCTTTGATTTTACAATAAATATTTAAGTACCTGGTTGACCGAGCTTTGCTCGGTATTTTTCGCTCGATTTTTTTTAATTCGTGTGTTTTGGAAATTATATTTATATACAAATTACGTACTGATGAAATATAAATAATATTTTTTGATCTTAGCGACATAACAGAAAAAACGGAACTGGTTATTTGAATAAAAAATCATGAGTGCAATTATTTTAATTTTCGTGTTTTTAAAAAAATACTAAAAAAAGGGCTCGAAAAAATAGATTTTCTCAAAAAAGAAAGGAACATGAAAAAAAAATTAAAAAAAGTCGGTCGGTCGGTCTGAGCTCGAACCGGGGTTTTAAGATTCTGTGACCGACCATTATACCAATTAAGCTATTTATAATCACTATCAATCCGTCAAAATTTACCTTCTTATTCTAACGATATTGCAGCAGTTTTTCATTGCCTAAAAACACGGACAAAACGACATTTTCTAAAACTAAATCCTAGCTAGATCAATTTATTATCCCCGAAACTCCATGGACACTAAATTTTATGAAAATCTTTGGAGCCGTTTCCGAGATCCCGATTATATATATATATATATAGTTTACAAGTATTAGTAGTTTAGTAGTAGTTAGAGGTTTCAACTATGCAAACTGAAATTTTATTAACGTATGGAATTTCACAGCAAAAATATAATTTAGCGAAGACTTTAGTGCAGCCATTAAGGGACTTTTAGGGTAACAAGTATTGTTTTTAAATGTTAGTTGGAACCCAATTCTGTCAGTAAATCACGTTTTGTAATAAGATGGACAGAATCTATAATGAAATAGGTTAAATTTTACTATGTAATCGGTTGTACAATTAAATATGCAAAAATAACTTTTGTTTGTTTGCTCCCCTAATATGAATTTCAATACGATTTATCCGACTACTATAATAAAAATGTACCATGTAGTTTCAGGTGTAAGGATATCCACTACCCTTGAACGAATTAACCACTGGACCCGACATATAAGCGGACTTACCTATACCAGTCTTGTCAGTAACCAGGAAATTCTAGCCTTGGTCGTTTATTTTTGCGTCAGTCTTAAGCACTTACTTGTCAACAAAAAATCTCCCAAAATGACTAAATGTTCAGTTAAATGCTGTAAAAACTATAGCGGCGGAAGCAGCACCATTTCTTTTTACTTATAAGTACACTATTTTATTACATTTATTGTTATTTATCACAAAATTTAATCAAATGTAAAATAAAATTTTGTATTATCCAACTATGTTAAATATAGTCGATATTTCTATGTGTTGTGTTGACATTGACAACCATCACAAAATGGCTCGATTATAACATTCAGAAGGAATGACTAAAACTGTGGAGTGAGTCAATTTGACATCGACTATTGCTTGAGCATGTCGAAAAATATATCGATATTTGACGATATGACCGAATGAATGATGATGTTATTTGTACAATACAATAACACTTTAACACTCTAACAATTAAAACTTTCTTCTGCCGAAAGTAACAGAAACATTGCTGCAACTTTCGTTGTACGAAGACATTCCATAAATTTAATCCATAAATTTGCACAAATTTGAATTTGGTCTAGTGGTTAATTCGTTCAAGCCACTACCCTATAGCGATCGTCCCATGATTTTCGTAAGAGACGACAGCGAGAAGCGAACTAGGAGATAGGCTGCAGCTTCTTTCTAATAACAACCACAAAACTGCGCTTGTTAACCTACCTGCCAAGCATGGCAAGTTTGGCAAATATCCTCCTTGCGATACAATCTACGGGGGGTCCTTTGTTCAGCAGTGGATTTTGATAGGCTGTAATAAATAAATAAATTGTAATGAAACCTAGGCGAGTTGTGCGCATGTCCACGTAGTTCTATGAAAAAAAGGTATTGTAGAAAACTTAAGGGCACAGCTAGTAAATTACACATTCGGATGTATACGAGTATATTATGTCGTTATAATGTTTCGTTTTCGACGTAGATAGCGACTCGTATTTTATTACTTTGCGAATGCGAGCGACCGTCCTTGCTCCGGACTCCGGCCTACAGCTCCAGTTAACTCGCAACTAATTACAGTGATTAATTATCGCATGCGGCTCGTGTTTGTCTCTTTATTATGTAATATATTTATTATCTTATTATTTAATTCTCGTGACCGAGCGAAACTGTTTTAATGACTCTTTGTTAATACACGTTATTAGGGATTGTTCATTTGTACTTTTTCTTGAGACATTACGAGTGTAATGGCGTAAGAGATCATCATTAAATGTTTTCTTAATTTCCACGAAGGATAATATTGTATAAGCTGATTTTATCATCCTACCTCATAATGAATATTAATTTGTACATTTAATTAATGATGATAATCCTCTTAGCAGAAATTATCGCGGTGGAAAAAATAGTATGGTAGGAGTACCTACGTAACTACAACATGGATGTAATACACAGATATAGGTATATAAAATCGGAAGCAGAAGTTTATTGGGTGGTGTCTTTTGACTCAAGAGGCGGTCTCTATATATATAGATATAAAGGTAAGTAGGTACCAACTACTTACCTTTATATCTCCCAAAAAGCACCAGTACTCTTATATTTCGGTTTAAAGCGTAGCGAGGGTCAGCTGTGAGGTATTCCATCTTAGTCTCGGAGAAACACGCATGTAGCCTTTATTTATTTGAAGTCAATTTCGTTTATGGATTACGGTAACCAGATGATTAACTAGACTGCCGGTTTTATATTATAAAAAATGTTAGCACGGAGGTAGTGATTCAAGCTAAGAATGAATGATGTTTGACAATGCTTGACCTTTGTGATTAACGAGAAGATTAACAGTTTAGCTCTTTTATATTTTAGTATAGTATGTATGAGATCATTGCGTAAATAACATGTAACAGTAATAGAATAAACAAACTCTCTCATAGAATACCAGCGTGAAATAGCAGCTCAATACTGTTTCGTATGGTAAGTGTAGAGAATTCATTCCATCTTAGTCCTCAGGTTTGAAAACGTATCTGCATTTTGATCCTTAATAGAGAATGGATGTAGGTGTTTATGGGCCACAGCACCTACTTATCATAAGGTAGACCGTGTGCTCGCTTGTCACTGTTATTCCATAAAAAATCCCTATCCTTAATGTATATTTCGTTAAGACTGAATTATATTTAAATACGCTGTTTATCGGTTTATAGCGGCGCTCTCGTCACGCCACAAGCGAAAACACACCGAAGCCTAAATCACGCTATCAACACTCCGAATCATAAACAGTATATATAGAACATCTCCGAACTATCACACGGAGTGTGACGGGGCAGAACACGTTGCCCGGCGGGAGATCGCCCCTTTCCCTACCACGGCCACAGAATGTGTGAGTCGCCACAGGTTTTTATAGTGGTCTTAAACCAATAATAGTAATTTAATAAAAACGTATTGAATACATTTAGCCAGCACTTTCAAATACATCTTTAATCTAATCATTTCATATGTTTCCGTGAATTTACATAACAAAGCCTGTGGATTTTGTCATGATTTTTATTTTATAACTTATTGTGTAATCCCAACGTTTTGAGTAGTTTAATATTTAAAAGCTGTAACAAGCTATAACAACAAGATATCAAACATTTCACTGCTGCATGGGTGCTGCAAAACACACAGGACGTCGGGATTTCCGTGATGGGTAAAATAAATTTCATTATTCATTTATTGGTAAACTTACTAATTTCACCATTTATTTGAAATTTATTTCTCATCTTTTAGTTTTTGTGCACATTATCGCGGTGAGTTTTGTTTTTTGCACAGCTACGATGTCCGACTGAATTTACTCGTATGTAATGTAAATATGGTAGTATTAGTACACAACTTGTTTGTGAAGATTCAGTTCTTATCTGTGCGCATTTCGAACTTTATAAATTATTAAGTGCGATCATGTAACACTGCTCTGCTCTGCTCTAAATTATGTAGATTGGTGAATGTTATTGTTCAAAGGACTTTGGCCGGTTGTTTTTCGTAAGTAATTTGCAGTTATTAGAGCATCATGGAACATAAGGTGACCTATTTATAGTAACGATTAATACTAACATCGATATGTAATATATCTGAAGGTAATGCAACTAATGCGCTAGTTATTACATACCAGCTGCCCGCCCCGGCTTTGCTCAATTATCTATCTAAAATATTAGGAAGGTATAATTTTGAAACTTTATGGTATCACTTTTTTTCTAAGGTTTTGAAATAAATTGATTCTTCGCATTTCGTCGTCGACTTTGTACGAGTTTTTTTTTAAAATATAAAATGGTTACTGTGAGTTATTCTTAAAACCACGCCGCGGAAGTTATCAAGAGACTTGACTTTTTGCGACTAACATGACGATATCAGGTTATTTCATTACTTTTAGCTATAAGTATTTCCATAACATATAGCCTATGTCCATCTGGAATAATGTTCTTTAATATAATATCAGTATAGTATAGATGTCGGGAGGAGGTCAGTTTTCTGCTGTAATACCTAAGAAGAAATTTAACACTCTGTCAAATACTTAACCACTAGACAGCTTAAAATTAAGTAGCGTTTAAGTATTTGGGCATTAGCTTTATCGCCTACATATACAAGTGTTACTGCGCGGTAATTCAAGAAGCGCGATTTTAGACACTATTATCCGTAGAATTTAATACAGTAGCGCTCTCCGACCCGAGTGAAGTCCAGGCTTTTTGTTTCGGGGTTTTTTAACCTATTAATTTAAGTTATTCCCTGACTTGTTTCCTTTCTCTTACGACACGCATTTGATGATACGAATTAGTACTAATTCTAAAATCGCCACTGTACTATCATAGTCCTACTAATTTATCAGAATTTTCGAGATTTTTATGAAAGTCATAAATCGCGCTGTTTGGTGTTTTTTTTTACATGAAAGCTAGTGTTTGATTAGTATTACATCTGAATGTATTTAATAATGCAACCGGAGATAGTAAAGCGCACAGACTTAGCTTAACAAAAGCATCATCATCGTCATCACAATCACAGCCTATAAAAGTTCACTGCTGAACATAGGCTTCCCCCATAGAGTGCCTCATGTTATTGCCATAGTTGACACGCTTGGCGAGCGGGTTGTCAACCGTATTTTTTTATTATTTGAGTTGTAATCCGGGAGAAGAATGAATGAATATACTTTTATTGTACACCACAAACAATAATACAGATAAAAAAAAACACAAATCAGATAATAATATTGTGTAAGTACAATTTGGTGGCCTTACATTACATAGCGATCTCTTCCAGGCAACCAAAGGTGTAAGGATTAGAACAGTGAGAACTAGGTAGGTGGTGCAATATAAATATACATAATATAATATTACTACACGCGATTTATAGACAATACATGCAATAAAATAACATACAAATAATTAATACATGAAAATATAAATTGCTAAAATATAATAAAATTAAAGTAAAACATATATATAAATATATAAACAAACTTACACGTTTACCCAAATATATATATATATATATATATATATATATATATATATATATATATATATATATATATATATATATATATATATATATATATTAGAGTTGGGCCGATTAGCCGTAGCCTAATCGGTGAAGCCGATTAATCGGCCTATTTGTAATCACCGATTAGTCGGCGATTAATCGGCTAAAAATAGATTCTCTCCAATGCGTAAATTCACGACAGATTTATATGAAGGTAAATCAAATAAATAATAAAATAAGTAGGTTCATACATAACTGTTATTGAAAAAGAGTCTCACATGTTTTAATATTAATTATTCTGAACATAGGAAATGGAGACGCCAGTAACTTAAGGTATCTTCGATAAAGATTTAGTGGACTGTAATTTTGGTGCATACGGCAAAGGGGAAAATAAATAGGTGGGATAGCACGCACTGACCTGATGAGGGCTGCCGCGCCTTCCTCCTGGAGTGTCTGCTATACAGCTAGCTCGCCACGTGGTTCGGCGCACACGCACTCTCGGAACAGTCTCGTGAAGTCCCACACTCTCCACCTTTGCCCTTACGGGGGCGTCTCACACTTTTATGAGTTACAAAGACACAATGTCTGATGCGGTGAATATTAAACATAAACAGGAGAACTCAATGTTCGTCCTGCGCGGTTTGCGGTTAATGTACATAAGACGCGACGGGTGGCCGTGCGTTGCGGATGGCGTAATATCACTTAGTATAATGACGCGCGCCGAGATCCTCTTTTTCACCTCGGCGGCAGCGCGTGCGGTAGGAAAGAGAAGGAAGGAAGGAAACAAAAAATATGCACTAGTCATGTTGATAAAGTAGATATAACTTAGGACGAACTCAATGCGATATGTAATGTAATGTTGATAAAGTAGATTGTTAACTGGCGTTACCATTTCCTCCCGCCCTTAAAGGGTCACCTTTAAAAGACAACCGTAATATAAAAAGTAAAAGGAAAACAAATAAATAAGCGGTATATAAAGTGAGAGGATGCGCTCAATGCGCATGTCTCATCTACTAACCTTACTTGGTAAGCGAGAAAATGTATACATAAATATAATATTGCGGTTTAATACTTTTTTAACATATATAAATATAAACTTAATTCCTAATTTAGATAAATAATTATAATCAAAATAATCGTGATTTATTGTCTTGGGAGAGGGCAAATACGAGCAACAGGACGGAGATATGTTCCCTTAGTAGTTCTCACGGTCACTACTCGAACTACGCCATCCTTCGAAGGATGAACAGACTCGACAATCGCCAATGGCCAAGCAAGGGGCGGTTCATTATCATTTATCACAATTACAACCATGCCTGGTACGATAGCCGTAGACGGGGTGTTCCACTTCTGACGAACTTGTAATCCGTGAAGGTATTCCGTCCTCCACCGGTCCCAAAACGACTTAACTAATTTATCCAGTAAAGAATGCCTGTGTAACAGACTGGTAGAGTCAGATTTGACTTTGGGTGCGGGTAATGACAATAAAGGTGCGGTATTCAAAAAATGACTCGGAGTAAGAGCTGAAGGCTCTGCAGGATCAGAACTCAATACTGTCAAGGGCCGCGAGTTTAGCAAGCACTCAATTTGCGCAAGAACAGTATTAAGCTCTTCGTATGAAAGTAACTGATGTCCGATAACTCGGAACAGATGCGTTTTTACGACTTTGATCATACTCTCCCAGGCGCCTCCAAAACGAGGAGAGTTGGGACAAATGAACTTCCATGTTATACGATTCTCAGCACACTCTTGCTCAAGCTTTGGGCGGTATTCAACGTTTAGAAATTTATAGAGATCGCGAAGATACGAAGCGGCACCTTTAAAATTCGTTCCATTATCCGAATATAAAAACTGAATCGGCCCTCGTCTAGAGAGGAAACGTTTAAGCGCAGCGAGGAAACTAGAACTACTAAGATCTGTAGCGATTTCTATATGTACAGCTCGAGTCGTGAGGCATGTGAAAACACATAAGTACGCCTTCTCGCTGCGTACACCACGACGACGTACAGGAGTGTATGCGATAGGACCGGCATAATCGCAGCCCGTGTGTGTAAATGCCTTAATAGCTTGTCTTACACGACTATGGGGAAGATCAGCCATCAAAGGGTAAGTTGGACGGGGTCTAAGCCGGAAACATATATTACATTTGTAGACTCTGCTTCTCACAGTGCGGCGTGCGGAAAGTATCCAAAATTTTTGACGGAGCAATGACAATAACAATTCAGGCCCAGCGTGTAAATTTTTAATATGATAATAGTCAATGATCATGTTCACTACATGATCACTGCGCGGGAGTATAATTGGATGTTTTTGCGTGTAATCTAATGCGGAGTTCGAAAGACGACCACCAATGCGGATTAAACCATTCTCAATAAAAGGCCTTAAACGATTGAAAGCGGGCGAGCAAGGTTTGTTACCTTCAATATTTAAATATTCCACTGCAAAATGCTGTTTTTGCAGGGCGCGGAGGATTATAACCTCAGAGAAACTGAGATCATCAGCAGTCACTACAGTAGTGCTGCGGCGGGGCAATAATTTAGCAAACTTACACACGTACGCAATTATACGTAGAAGTTTACTCCAAGAAGAGATGCGGAGTGCGAGCTCATAAATCGCAGAATTACAGACGGATGTGCACACAGTGTGCGACAAAATCTTCTTCTCAGGCATATTTGCAATAACCTTATTGTCTAAAGTACGAAGAGGCCATTGAGATGCATCTAACGAAGTCCACTGAGGCCCATGGAGCCACAGGGGGTTTGAAACTAATTTATTTGGCGTAACGCCGCGTGAAAGTATGTCAGCGGGATTCTCAGTACCTGCGACATGATAAAAGTTATCAGCGCGAATATTGTCGGTAATCTGAACAACGCGGTTTGCAACAAAGGTCTGCCACTTGTGTGGCGAACTCTTTATCCAGTACAGAGCTACTTTTGAATCTACAAAGGCATAGACTGATATTGCAAGGTCAAGAGAATAATTGTCGAGTACTCTGCGAAGCAATTTTGAGAGTAAAACCGCTCCACAAAGCTCAAGGCGTGCAATAGATAGTGGTTTCGTCGGTGCGACTTTAGTCTTTGCACAAATCAACTGGACGGTGTTACCATTGACACTCTTTACATGTATGTAGACTACGGCACCGTATGCGCGCTCGCTGGCGTCGGAAAACCCCAGGAGTGACGCAGTACAGTTTTTGGATACACCAACATGTCGCGGGATACGTAAATCATTAAGAGCTGGTAATTCAGCACAGAATTGCCTCCACATCTTAATAATTGGCGGTGGTGGTATGTCGTCCCAATCTAAATTAAGTTGCCAAAGCTGCTTTATTAACAATTTGGCGTACGCTACTGTGGGAGCAACGAAACCCATTATGTCCCACAGGCGAGCGACAGTAGATAAGATGGCGCGCTTAGTGCACGTCACATCAGCGGGAACAGATATCTTAAAATAAAAGGCGTCACTATCGGTAGACCAATGCAAGCCTAGTATTTTATGTGGCATTGATTTATCGAACTCTACTTCTCCTGTAATTTTATGGGAAGTAGGGAGGTCATCTAAAACAGATCGACGGTTACTATGCCATTTTATCAGGTCCCATTGGGCACCCTTGAATAAGTCTATCAGCTGCCGAGAGGTCTCACTGGCCTCGGATTCACTGGGCATAGAGAACGCGATGTCGTCCATATATAGCGAAGTAAATGCGATACGACTCGCAAGTGGATACTTTGCGCCGTCGTCATCAATGAGCTGTCTTACCGTGCGCAATGCATGGTATGGACTCGAAGTTAAACCGAAGCACACGCGATTGAAGTGGTATAACACAAGTGGGTCTTGTGGACGGAAGCGGTATAGGAAGCATTGGTAACGACGATCAGAATCGCGAACAACTATTTGCATAAATTGTTGGCGACAGTCGGCTGTCATAGCGATTGGATGTAAGCGGAAAGTTAAAATTATATTGAACAAGTCGCCTTGCAAATTTGGTCCTGAATGCAGAATATCATTTAATGATCGCCCAGTGCTAGTCTTACTGCTAGCATCCAGGACGATGCGCAGACGCGTTGACTTCTTATCTTCGCGTAAGACTCCATGATGCGGTATGACATATATTGGAGCGGGTTCATGAGAGTCATACGGCGGTGCGGGGGATATATAATTTTTAGCTAAGTATTCCTTTATGACGTCATCATATGCTAACCTTAATGTAGGCGAGGCTTGAAGTTTCCTCTCCAAGCACATGAATCGTCGTCGAGAGGTTTCATAAGAATCTCCGAGAGAGTAAACGTCATCTTTAAATGGCAGGCCAACAATATATCTACCAGTAAAAGGATCGCGGGATGTCGTAGATTTATAAAACTCTTCACATTCAATGTCTGACACTGAATGGGCGGTGCGGAGGGTGGCTGTTCAAGCTCCCAAAATCGTTGCACTAATTTGTCAACGATAGGAGACTCTAGAACTGAGCAGCACGTTAAAGAATGATTTACCTGAAGTGTCGGCACTGAGCCCATAATAACGTAACCAAATACCGTACTCAAAGCTGAGGGCCCGGACAAGTCGTTAGACGAATAAATTACGTCTGGACATAGTAAGTGCGGGAAAAGGGATGCGCCTATCAAAACATCAATTTTATTAGGCATGCTATAACATTCATCAGCGAGTCTTATGCCATGGAAGTGTGATAAGACAGATGTGTCTACCACAGCAGTGGGCAAAAGGTCGGTGATTTGATCAACAACTAGCGTTGAAATATTGAAGTTAATATTCGAGTCGAATCGTGAGAAAATTTTAATATCAATCGATTTCGATTTTACAATTTTTTCAACTCCACCGAATCCCTTTACTACAGTACATTCGGTATCGTGTTGTTGAACGCCTAAACGATGACAGCACTCTTTAGTCATAAAATGGCTTTGAGCCGCGGAGTCTAATATACGAATAATTTGTTTCTCTCCCTTAGCATCGTAAGCAAATACTTGAGCGGTTGATAATAAAACAGTTCTCTGCGAACGACTTGCGCACGCGGGAGGCGGTGAACGTTGAGAAACATTCTTGAACGAAGTACACAGCGCGACGTCTGAACGCGCACCTGCGGTGAGGGGTGGCGAGTGTGCGGGCGCGGGGGTTGTAGACTTCAGTGTAACTGGCTGAAGCGGTGGAGAACGCGCCAGCGCAGGGGAAGCATTATCGCTTCTGCGGTGGAAGTGCAACAATGTGTGATGTTTAAATTTACAAACTCGACAACTATAATTTGAAGAGCAACTAGACACTCGATGACTTAAACTGAGACAATTCACACATGCATTGTTACTCTTTACGCATTTAAATCGTTCCTGCGGCGTCATTTTATTAAAGTCTGCACACTTAAATAGGTGTTGATGCACAATATTATCGCACAGACACTTTGAGCAACTAGTCGTCGTGCTTACGTACGCCTGATACTTCGGCGACGAAGTATTATTACAGCGACGATTATTACCGTTACCTCGTCGATTGTTTGGTGCGCTATTAGAATTTGTACTAGAATCGGTGCGTTGCAAAACTTTGGAGCGGGTCTTAATAAAATTTACTAAATCATCAAAGGTAGGTACCATCGAGTTATGACTATATTCGAAAGAGCGAATGGTATCCGGGTCCAGCTTCTTAAGCGCGATATGAAGAACAATTAAGTCCGCGAGATTATCTAACTTTAGGTTTTGTAAAGCGCGCACTGCACTTATAAAGTTATCAGTAAATAAATCAAAATTATTTGCGGTGGCCGATTGCAATGGCTTAAATTCGAACATCTGATTAATATATGTAGATACTAGCATACGCCGGTCTTCATATTTGTCAACGAGTGCTTGCAATAAAATTTTATAATTTTCAGCGCAAGGAGTTATACCTGAGCATACAGATAGGGCTTTGCCCGTTAGTTTACCTAGCAAATAGTATAACTTTTCAGCGTCGGTAAGCGATGTGTTGTCATGGACGGTTGATTTAAAGCTAGCATAAAATAAAGGCCATGAGCGAATGTCACCCGAAAATGGCATAAGTTCGATAGGCGGAAGTGTGAATCTGGCTTTAGATGGTGTACTAGTACTTTGTGAATTAGATTGCGAATATTGTAAATAAAGCCTATTTATTCTACCGCAAAGAGACTCAAACGCAATGAGGCTGTTATAATCAGGTTTAGCAACAGGGTTTATTTTTAATAAATGTGAATTATAATTATCTAAGACCTGTTTAAACTCAATACGTAAAGCATTAATATTAGAACTTCCATCAAGAAAACGCTCCATCGTGGAAGTGTTCGTGTAGATGTCCGAGGACATATCATATATTTTTTGCACTATTTCAAATAAAGCATCTCGTTTAGCTAACAATAAAACCAACTCAGCATCAGGTGTGCCCTCATTATCCGAGGAATCGCTATTATTCGATGCTATTTGTTTTTTAGGCGGCATTACAACTTAAGTTATGCGGCAAAAATAATATAATTATAAGCGGGTAGTCTGTAAGCGACCTCGCTACGCGGTTGAATTATTAAATATTAGTTTTGTTAACGATGAACTTTAATTGTTAACTTTTATAATAATTATGAAGTTATTTATAACGAATATAATGCTTAAATATATGTGCAAATAATAAATGTAATTTAACAGTATAATCTATAGATGTAGTTAAAAGTTGATGACGTGATGTGAATATACAACAAATAATTTATATAGATAATTATATGCTTATTCATTCTATGAATATAGTTTTAAAATTACTATGAATGTCACCTATTAGGACCTATTCTAGTGTTCTAATAAGGGCGGGGTTAATCCGAAGTCGGATTAAAATATAAATAATTAATTATATAAACGCTTATTACGATAACGATCTAATAAGGGCGGAAAGTCAAGGTCAATCCAGCGAGAATTGACCATTAAAAATGGAGACGCCAGTAACTTAAGGTATCTTCGATAAAGATTTAGGGGACTGTAATTTTGGTGCATACGGCAAAGGGGAAAATAAATAGGTGGGATAGCACGCACTGACCTGATGAGGGCTGCCGCGCCTTCCTCCTGGAGTGTCTGCTATAGAGCTAGCTCGCCACGTGGTTCGGCGCACACGCACTCTCGGAACAGTCTCGTGAAGTCCCACACTCTCCACCTTTGCCCTTACGGGGGCGTCTCACACTTTTATGAGTTACAAAGACACAATGTCTGATGCGGTGAATATTAAACATAAACAGGATAACTCAATGTTCGTCCTGCGCGGTTTGCGGTTAATGTACATAAGACGCGACGGGTGGCCGTGCGTTGCGGATGGCGTAATATCACTTAGTATAATGACGCGCGCCGAGATCCTCTTTTTCACCTCGGCGGCAGCGCGTGCGGTAGGAAAGGGAAGGAAGGAAGGAAACAAAAAATATGCACTAGTCATGTTGATAAAGTAGATATAACTTAGGACGAACTCAATGCGATATGTAATGTAATGTTGATAAAGTAGATTGTTAACTGGCGTTACCAGGAACTTTGGTAAAAAAAAGAGAAATTGAGGTAGCTATTTAAAACTAAACAAAAACCTGAGTACTTACTATTTTAATTCTACTTTTTAACTTTTTCTAATCGCAATGCAGAATAGTAACACAACAAAATTAAATATTAATAATGTTATTCTTAATAAACTTAATTACTTAAAAAAACGAATTATAAGTATCTCCCTTTTCATAACAAAAATAAAACACTTAATTCTTGAATAAAGATTGTTAATGAGAAATGGCCGATTAATCGGCTGACTAATCGGCCATTTCTTAACCGATTAATCGGTTAATTGGCCAAAGTACTAATCGGCCCAACTCTAATATATATATAATATATATAGTACCTGGTTGACCGAGCTTTGCTCGGTATTTTTCGCTCGATTTGTTTTTAATTCGTGTGTTTTGGAAATTATATTTAGATACAAATTACATACTGATGAAATATAAATAATATTTTTTTTGATCTTAGCGACATAACAGAAAAAACGGAACTGGTTATTTGAATAAAAAAATCATGAGTGCAATTATTTTAATTTAAATTTTCGTGTTTTTAAAAAATACTAAAAAAAGGGCTCGAAAAAATAGATTTTCTGAATGAAATATAAATAAAAAAATAAATATAATATATAAATAAATAAATGAAAAAAAAGTTAAAAAAGGCGGTCGGTCGGTCTGGGCTCGAACCTGGGTTTTTACGATTCTGTGACCGACCATTATACCAATTAAACTATTTATAATCACTAACAATCTGTCAAAATTTACCTTCTTATTCTAAAGATATTGTAGCAGTTTTTCATGGCCTTAAAACACAGACAAAAAGACATTTTCTAAAAATAAATCCTAGCTAGATCGATTTATTATCCCCGAAACTCCCTGGACACTAAATTTTATGAAAATCGTTGGAGCCGTTTCCGAAATCCCGATTATATATATATATATATATATATATATATATATATATATATATATATATATATATATATATATATATATATAAATACATAACAAAATTCCTCAAACAATAATATCAAGCAGATTAATACAATAGATACGTAATCACTTAATTTATTCTAACGGTGTTCAAATGACTGAGACAAGTAATGCTCTTTTAGTAGTCGCTTATAACAATAGTTTGTGTTTTACGTATACGCAACGGTAGGACATTCCAGAGCTTGATAGACTGGACAGTAAAAGATTTATTAAAAAAGGAAGGTGAGACGCTGCTGTCCTTCACTGTTTCAATTTCCCTCTGTCACAGCGGTGACACCCATGGGACGATATGGGGTGGTGGATGGAAAGGCAGATGCTGACAAATTATTCTACACCTTTGCTGTGCTTGTATGCTTCATTATATATACAATATTTTGTGGCTGAACGTGGTCCGATTAGGTCGCTCCTCTTTGGACACTGCCTACTCTATCACGCATTACAGGCGTGACGTTATGTCGAATAAAACTGTTTAATGTTGATTAATAATTTTAGTAGCGTTCTTTTAAATATTATCAAGTGTGTTTGATATAATTTGTTGTATGTTATAAATGAATGGAAAGGGATAAAACAATATTACGGGTTTAGCCGTTTTCATTTCCGTCGCAGTTTTCGAGAACTTAACGCGCTTATTGTGGATATTGTTACACCGCCACCACTGCGCGGTACTTACAACGCCGTAAATACTGCTAATAATATGTCTGAATATTGACACGAAGCTAAAGCGATAAAGTATATTTCTTATAAATATGTAACTTGTAAGGGTTTTCAACGAAGAGTTTAAGTGACTATAAAGCTTCTTACACGTATATATGTACTGAGACTTACGTTTACTCTCGATGTCACTACGGACATTGAACCCGAGGACGCTGATCCCTCGACTGATTTGTAGGTAAGTAATTCGCTTTTAAAGTGAAAGGACTATAAATCGAAAGTGCTCTGAAATTTTTAAAAGTAAATGTATTTATTTGTTTATCGGTTTGTTTTTATAATATTTGTTTTGTTTATATAATATTCGGATAAGATATATCTATAAGGGTTAGTAATTAATTCTAATTATCTATTAATTTTGATATATATATACCTACACCAAAATTAATATACATATATATATATATATATATATAAATATATATATATATATATATATATATATATATATATATATATATATATATATATATAATTAATTTTAATAAATTAATCTATTAATTTTGAAATGTGTTTGTAGCTAGTTTATGATGTAATAATTCGACGAGTCTGTTTTTTATAAGATTGGAGTGACCAACGAACTTATGAGCCGGCCATATTGCTCGAATAACAGATAACCGATGGGGAATATAAAATATGGGAATGGGGAAAATAGTTCCATTAAAGTCTTCACCTCCAATTTTACTACCTTTAGGGGTGGACTTTCTGCTCCAAATTTATAACAGATCACCCCTGATGAATAAGCCATTTTATAAAAAAAATATTATGCCATCAAAAACATAACTTTTAAAAAAAACCAAGTCTCGCAACTCAGTTCTTCTACCGTAAAAGTTGTGAGATCCATGTAATACCAAGTCGGTTAATTTATTGAGTCCCTACTTAAGGGTTCTTTTGTTTTAAGTTATTACGTAATTAGCTAACCTAACAACATTTTATAGTGACCATATCAATGTTAAAAATCTTTTTATGTTTCAAATCTTGGCCATCGCATGAAAACCCAATGTATCTCACAAGTAATCCATATTATATTAAATTAGATTGCTTAGTGCGATTGCCAAGTCAATCTATATATTTAAAACATAAAAGATTTTTAACATTGATATGGTCACCATAAAATGTTGTTAGGTTACCTGATTACGTAATAACTTAAAACAGAAGGACCCTTAAGTAGGGATGAATAAATTAACCGACTTGGTATTACATGGATCTCACAACTTTTACGGTAGAAGAACTGAGTTGCGAGACTTGGTTTCTTTTACAAGTTATGTTTTTGATGGCATCTCATTTCTTTTTGTAGATAAGATAGTCCTACTTTTTTCCTTTCCGGTACCTTCTACTTCTTGAATACCAACAACGTACCTATTTACTAATAATAATATCCTCCAGGCCGAATTTCGGCCACGGCGGCCTGTCTTAACGGAGATTAGCCATCGGCGCAGGACAGGATTATAGTGCCCAAGTGTATGCGCAAGCACAGATGCAGTCTCTATTCCCTCACTCTCATAATCCGATGGGACGATAAACCGACACGACCGGAGATAGATCAGGCGCAGGACCAACGGCTTTACGTGCTTTCCGAGGCACGGGGGTGAGAGACCGCCAACTTCCTGACTCCAGGCAACTACGGAGAATTTCATGAAGGAAAAACTCAATAATTAAATTTTCGGCCCGACCCGGGATTCGAACCCAGGACTTCATGATCAGCAGTCGCACTACTACAACCACTAGACCAACGAGGCAATCCCTATCTACACCTATTATACATAAGTACCCGGTTGACCGAGCTTTGCTCGGTATTTTTCGCTCGGTTTTTTTTAATTCGTGTGTTTTGGAAATTATATTTGGATACAAATTACATACTGATGAAATATGAATAATATTTTTTGATCTTAGCGACATAATAGAAAAAAACTGAACTGGTTATTTGAATAAAAAATCATGTTTGCAATTAGTTTAATTTAAATTTTCGTGTTTTTAAAAAATACTAAAAAAGGGCTCGAAAAAATAGATTTTCTCAAAAAAGAAAGGAACTTGAAAAAAAATTAAAAAAAGTTGGTCGGTCGGTCTGGGCTCGAACCGGGGTTTTACGATTCTGTGACCGACCATTATACCCATTAAGCTATATATATATAATCATTAACAATCCGTCAAAATTTACCTTCTTATTCTAACGATATTGTAGCAGTTTTTCATTGCCTAAAAACACGGACAAAAAGACATTTTCTAAAAATAAATCCTAGCTAGATCGATTTATTATCCCCGAAACTCCCTGGACACTAAATTTTATGAAAATCGTTGGAGCCGTTTCCGAGATCCCGATTATATATTTATATATATATACAAGAATTGCTCGTTTAATAGTATAGGAGTACCCGGTTGACCGAGCTTTGCTCGGTATTTTTCGCTCGATTTTTTTAATTCGTGTGTTTTGGAAATTATATTTAGATACAAATTACATACTGATGAATTATAAATAATATTTTTTGATCTTAGCGACATAACAGAAAAAACTGAACTGGTTATTTGAATAAAAAATCATGAGTGCAATTATTTTTATTTAAATTTTCGTGTTTTTAAAAAATACTAAAAAAAGGGCTCGAAAAAAATATATTTTCTCAAAAAAGAAAGAAACTTGAAAAAAAAAAAATAAAAAAGTCGGTCGGTCGGTCTGGGCTCGAACCGGGGTTTTACGATTTTGTGACCGCCCATTATACCAATAAGCTAATTATAATCATTACCAAAATGTCAAAATTTACCTTCTTATTCTAACTATATTGTAGCAGTTTTTAATTGCCTAAAAACACGGACAAAAAGACATTTTCTAAAAATAAATCTTAGCTAGATCGATTTATTATCCCCGAAACTCCCTGGACACTAAATTTTATGAAAATCGTTGGAGCCGTTTCCGAGATCCCGATTATATATATATATACATATATACAAGAATTGCTCGTTTAATAGTATAGGATACAAGTACACTGATTCGTTCACTGCAAATATAACTTTGTAATTCTATATATTTATATGGGATTACAAAGTTATTTATGCAGTTGCTGTATCTAGAAAACTGGACCAAAATTCAAAAATATTTTAGTTTTTCCTTGATTTATGCACTAAACACTAATTATATTCTAAATTTTATGTTTGCTAGAAGTGCCTTAGAGTTTTGATGATCGGTCAGTCAGTGAGTGACAAAATTAAGTAACTTTAACTAGTTATAATTCTTAAACTACTGATTCGAATTGAATGAAATTTGAAATATACCATTTTTATACTATTTCTACTAGGTTACTGAAAATTCAGGATTCTAGTTTTATCCACTACGAAGTTATAGGGGGTCGAAAATGGCTTGAATTGCTTCGAGAAAAGTATAGTGCGGCCGTGCCGCTTTTTTGCTCGACTTGGCGAGGGCACGGCAGTGCAAGAAAATCTTTTCACAGTTGAAGAGGATATAATGTAATATACATACAAAAACAGTGTATGCGGTTCATAGGCGGTAGAAGTGAAACCTTCAGAAAAAGAGACCCAGATAAAAGGAAATACTGTAGGTATAATAATATCTCATTCTCTCGCAGGTCAAATCTAATAGATGTATGTTTGTCTCTTTTTACTGTCGCTTTTTACTTACCAGTATACACGATTCCAAAGTTTTCACTTCAAAAAGAAGAAAAGGAAAAACATACCTACCGGAGTAGGCGTTTTAATATATAAGTACTACTCCCCAATTAACATGACAATTATTATTGGCAGTTTTTAATGCGGACTTACCAAATATTTGGCGATGAAGATGCGTGGGAAAGCCTTTACTTTCTAGTAATAATAGTGAAGCCAACACGCTACGATAGTCTTATTCTGCTCTTCATCCTGCTTCAAATAAATTAGGCACTCTGAGGTGAAAAGTTTTGTTAAGCAGTGGGCTACTGTTGCAACAATGACGACGACCCAAGGGGTGAATTAGAGCCCTATTAACGTTACTCTTTTGTATGTCTGCCTGTTTGTCCATCTGTATGTCATAGATTTCTATTAGACTGAATGAGTTAGAAACCTTGAAATAGGATGTTTGGTTTAGAATGTTGACCCAAAAATCGAATATTGTAACAGAACTTTAATTGAACTCTTTTTCAGAGGTTTGGGGTTCCCTCCAAAAAATAATTTCATATCCTAGCATGTGGGAATTCATTATATAGGTCTCATTGAGTAAAATACTTAATGTATTTATTATTGTTGTTTATTATCAAAAATAAATAAAAGCCGTGGGATTTATTTCAAAAACTAAACTATGTAGTTAGGAATTTGAAATTCCTGTATGTTTTGTACAATACTATACTGTTTCTTAACAATAAATATTGGAAACATCGATTCATAATTTAGTTTGTATGTGTGATAAAACAAACTTAACATTTTTTAGAAATAAAAGTTAATTGTTCATAACGAATCACGAGGCCTCCCTCGCACATTGTCCGCTTTACTTTGTAATAGACTGAGTGAATCCCTTATCTGTCTCACTTTGTTAGCGTCGAAAAACTCGACTAAAGAAAAGTGCTCGGGCAAATATTTGTGGTAATATAAATACGCATAATCTCATATATACGTAATGCTTTGAGTTTCAAACAACAACCTTTAGAGTCCGGGAGAGGTCCTATGTCCAGTCCACGAGATTTTGATGAAGATTTTGAATTATAAAGACTTTAAAAATGTGTTTCTAAAACTCTATGCACATTGCCTACATAGAATTTGTAATGTCCTCCAGACTGAATTTCAGCCTCAATTGGGGCTAGCCATCTAGGCAGGACATGATTATAGTGCCAGAGTGTATACGCGAGCATACGTGCACTCTCTATTCCCTTACCTTGATAGTCCGAAGGGACGGTAAACCAATACGATTGGAGAGGGATTAGGCGCAATACCAACGGCTTTACATGCTTTCCGTGGTACAAGGGTGAAACGACGCCAACTTCCTGTATCCGGGCTGCTACTAAGAATTTCTTGACAGAAAATCTCAATAACATATGATTTTTTGGTCCGGCGATTTGAATTCGGGTCGTCATGATCAGCAGTCGTGTTTACGACCACTGGACCAACGAAGCTATCACATAGAGTTTTATAAAGCGCAACGAAAAACATATTTTTAAGATCACTTCAGTTCTAATTACCGCTGCTTGAGTTCAGTAGCTCATAGGTTTAGTAGCGATGTCTTCAAAGAGCTTTACGGAAATAAGAAAATCGCTTAGCGGTCGCAACGCCTTCTATATGTCAGCTATCCAGGAACCATAGGATCAATTGGCAGGAAGCTATATAAATTAACTCTTTCGACTCACTTCGTTTTATATAGAGGAACTATTTTAGAACGTTTGATTTTAAGTATAGATCATGAAGTAAAAATTTTATTTTAATGTACACTTATAAGATATGATAGGAGCTATGCTAAAATGCAAGGACGGAATAAAACATACCATAGATAGGTGTTTATGGGTCTTAGCAACTTCTTACTGTCAGTAGGACTGTGTACTCGTTTGTCTTAATCGTGGTACTTAATAAGAATAAAAGTATGTAAGTAAAATATCTCCACGATGCGGGAGAAATTCCTAACAGGAGATCAATCGTTTTTCCAGAAAGAAAATAATTTACAAAATTAAGGTTTGACTTTCATTAAAGAAGGAATATATATTTATATCATTTTTTTAGTTTTATAAACAGCCTAAATAAAAGAATGTCGATAGGGACGGATGACGCGACAGGTTACTACTACATCGCTGACAGCTGAGACATTGAGTATATAAAGTATCTGGCGGCCTACCATTTTCCCTAATAATGCGCCTATTTGGCACAGGAGGGTCGGGTGAAACCGTCCGCCCTCCGCTCGTTACGTTTTAGTACAAATGGTTCGGCTTTTTAGTACGAATGGTTCGGCTTGATCGGAAAAGGACCATGCTCATGCTGCAGTGTTTCGAATGGTGAGTGCAGAGTACAAGACACTCTTTCTACTGGAAACGCGGCGTTCTTTATGAAGACGGCACAATACGCTCACTCTAGACGGGCTTTCGTTCAGTCAAATGGGGCCCGAATGAAATAATGTTGGATGAAAAAAAGATCCTCGAAGAAGCTATAAAAAGGGAAACCGAAAGTTTTGGACGCTTTCTCTTTTCTATTTTAATATATTTTGCTTTCAGTTGGTTCTTGTTTCATTATTTATGTAACATTTCCCTCTGACCGCGGCTCTCCACTGCGGGTGGTCTTAATTAATCCGACGTAGTCCGCACCTTCCTAGTGTTACAACAATTATTCCGCCAAACTCATTAGGGATTTTATGTCGGGGAGAAAAACATTCAGAGCGTGAGTTTCGCGTTTGTGGTTTCCCTCTCCGTCCATTTTCCGTTGTTTGGCCCCTGCTGTCGATAAATAAATGTTTTCATTTAACATATTATCCTGCACCTAAGTAATAAGAGTAGATGACAGGAGAATATACTAGTTCTTTTTGCAAATGTGATCTTCAAAAATGTAAGTGCGGGCATGGTACAAGATTAGTGACTGAAAATCTATTTAAATTGCCGATGCTTTATAAGTGATGATAGGAAACACTTTTTCTAGTAGTTGGTGGTAGGAAACCCTTCAACCGTTTTACATAACCTAGGGCCAGAGTTTGAGCTAATCATTTATATAAATAATGTGTAGAAAAATGTTAAATATTCACCTATCTGTTTTAGTATTTTTGCCGCGTTCATTCCATTGGCATCTGGCAAATCAGCGATAGATGACCGACACATTGAATTGTTGTGGTTTCTGAGAGATAACCGTACCACCAGCACCTTTACTACATTTACACAGTCACACAGTCCTGCGACGAACACAGCACAGTGAAAGGTGCCCTTGGAAAGTGCAGAGTGAAAGATGTTCTTGGTAATGCGCCCCGATGGATATTGGGCCTCGCGGATGTCCTCTTTGGCCGGACTTCATCTCAAGAGGACCTCCCCTATCCCCCGGTAGAGACGTCTGGTACTGTGGCTCTCGATCTGCTAGCTAAGCGTGACGATTAAGAAGTCCGGTAGAGGCTACAAAGGAGTGATGTTATGATTTTCCGAAGAATCTGCTCTTGAATGTAAAAAAAAGAGGGAACTATCATTTCTTTAAAATACGTTGACGTTTTCTTCACTAGCACGGGACACAATCAGAAAGCACTCAGTCGATAGAAAGAAGCATTACGTGCGGAGACGATATATCATGCGCTCTTACGTGTCAAGCGTCCGAAAAAACTTATCTAACTCGACTATAAAACACGAAATACGAAAAATGTGAGCGCGCCGCTTCGGCATCGTTAGTGGTACAGTTCGGTTGTTATTTCTCTAGGCCCGTTCATCATGTTTAATCGGGACGGTCTTTTTGTTCAGACTTGTGGGTATAGTATAGTATTGTGTTTGGAAATAAGGGATAAAACTAATAACTAACGATGTAAATGTCCAATTAATTTCTGTTACAATTACCGTGCTTTCATAAGCATGGTAAATAACGAAGTAATAGCTATTTACTTAAATGTCTCCGAAACGATTCCGAAAACAAAATAGAGTTTTTTTTTGCTGCTTTGAACTTCGTTAGGCATATCTAGCGGTGGTATATAGCAGTGTGCCTACGCTTGATATAAATTGGTTTTTGGGTGTTACCATCTCAGACGTACTCCTTGGTACTAATGGAACATCACAACCTATTAAAAGTTCTGGTGTTAGTAGTTCCATGTTCTATAAATTTTATTTTTTCTACATAAAGTTTATTGTATACCTAGTAAGAATGTGCTCGATTAGGTTAATAATCATTTTTGTTTACGCACAGAATACTTTTCTGTTAAATGATTGTACATATAAAAAAACCTTTCAAACATATACACTGATTTATTATGTTTTAAAAAGCCACCGATTCCCATGAATATGATGAAAGTAAAGTTGTTATATGTATTATATATAATTCTTCTGTAAGTGTGCTTTTCACTTCTAAAGGGTTTTATCGATTTTGATATTTTTTTAAAATTACCAAACTGTTACGTGACGCTGCTGTCAAGAACCAGAAGTCGCCCATGCAAAGTCGGGGCGGATCTCTCAAAAAGACGAGAATGCCACTGAAAGTTCTTAGAAAATCAAAAACTGAACAAACTATCAGGTAGTGGTTTTATTATAATTTTTCAAAATAGCGTCCATTTACATCAATACATCGCTGCATCAGATGGAACTACTGAGAAAAGCCCTTTGCCCGCTCGTCCTTACTCCTTAGGGATCTCTTCGGCGGCATTTTGAAAAATGCCTGGCTAATTAGGGAACATCATCTAATTATTACCCAAGTATTATACATAAAAATCAGCTATTACACTATATCGTAAGTACTGTAATATAGACTATCGCTCCTATAGCAACCCTAAATGGTTGTCTAACAAGGGGTTGGAACTATCAAAAATGTCTGGCTAATGAGGAAACATCATTTACTTATTACCTATATATATTAAGTATTATACAATACTTAATATATATATATATATATATATATATATATATATATATATATATATATATATATATATATATATATATACACTTATATATAATACTTAATATATATTACCTATATATAATAAGTATTATATATGGAAATCAGCTTTTATACTATAACGTATGTAAAATTATAATTTCATGAACATTAAGGGTGTCTGGCAAGGGATTGCCACGATGCTAAGTGTCTGGCAATGAATAACGTGTTTTTAATAATATTCTGAAGGCAATACCGAAAAATCGCACTTTATCATTTGATGAATTTAGATCGGTATTTTAGACACCTTTAGTACCTACCGTTTACCTGCCAAAATCACTGTAACCCAAACTTCATAATCCCAACTTCCAACTTCAATTGAGATTGTCATTGACTCGTAATTTATTAACTTCCCAGTGGGAAGCTATTGTAATGGGTCCAATTTTTACCTTCCCAGTGGGAAGTTATTGTAAAGCCGGCTATACATGTTGGCCGAGCGAAGGCGAGCGCCAACGCATAGACACCCCATTAGTCTAGCCTCGCCATCACTCGTCGACGCTCGCCTAGCTGGCCGAGTGCAGGCGAGCGCCAACGTATATACGGTTCGTTTGGCGTGCCTTGCCGCCACTCGGGATCGCTCGCTACGGCTCGTTCACTTCGAAACGGTGTCGGAAGTACTCTGTGTTTAAATAATTTCGACAGTGTCACTCTGTACTAACGAGGACACCTTTAAGTTTTTGGAAATATACAAAAATGAACCCGTTATTTGGAACCCCAAAGACTTGACTACGTAGTACACTGATACAATAATTATATGCACTCATTAAATATATTGCAGATGCGGCAATAATTTCTACCTAATCACGGCCAACATGTAGATAGCTCCATAAAAACTCGTGAACATTGGCCTTGGAATTGGTCTCTTTCGAACTTGACCAACGTGTAGACTGTAGCACTCGCCTTGTATCAATTTGCCTACGCTCGCGTTGGCTGAGGCTTGTCCAACGTGTATTGCCGGCGTAATGGGTCCGATTTTGCAATTTGAAAATTTTAACATATCTCCATGTTTCGAGGTCTTTAGAGTCGAATAGTATGGTTTTTAAGAGGACGTCCGTGTGTGCACATGTAGGTATGTATGTTCGGATTCAATTTTCGCTTCGTGTATCTCGAGAACAAAGAGTGATATTCACATGGTACCAGTTTCATTTAATGCATAATTATAACTTAGACTTCATAAAATTTCGAGTAAATCGTTTTTTGTGCCGAATGAAAAATTGTATAAAATACTAAAACATATAATATTTTTTTATTCTTTCCAATGGGAAGTTAGTCCTGTGGACCTCTCGGGTCGCACCTAGACCGATTTTTTCTTAATGAGCTTTCGTGATTTTCGTAATTTTTAATTGGATCGGTCGACGACTGTACGTCTTGAGAAGTGCGGAAAGAAGAAAAAATTGCCAGACAAAAGACTTGAGAACAATGGAGCTCTCGCTCAGGATGGACTCAATAACAAGTTTTTGTCTGCCGCCAAAACGACCACTTAGATATCAGCCTACCCAAATCAGTAAGTTGTCGGTTCAAATACCGGCTAAACTAGATTTATTTGTGCTAAAGAAAGTTAAATTGTCCGATATATTTTTGGTGAAATTTACACTATCAAAATTCTTTTGTTAATAATGATTTCTTAAATTTACGCGAACACTACACATTGAATAAAACTATTATTTACGGATTTTATCGCGTTTAATTACATTAATTTATTTTTATTATTATCCCGACGTTTCGGGCGCTTTACAGCGCCCATGGTCACGGGGGGGACTGAGATGTTTGACGTCCCAATGTCATAGTTAGTCCGGTTACCTTCAGTTTTTTAATATTAATTTTTGGTCCGATTTACGCAAAACGAGCTTATAGTATCATGAAGTCTTGCAGTGGTATGCTTGGGTTTGGGTTTAATTTTGTTAATTATAGGATCCCAAGCAGATGGTAGCACCCAATCATCTTCTCTATTGAAATTTGGATGTTTTTTAATTTCAATAGCCTCGAGTATCATCCTTGGTAGGAATCGGTGTTCTTTTGCGAGAATTTGTGGTTTATCAAATCTAATGTAATGGGGTGGGGACGATCTTGAACATGTTCGCAGACTGCAGACTTCCCGGAGCGTCGGTGCTTCACATCAGCTATATGTTCCTTCACGCGGGTTTTTATAGATCTCTTTGTTTGACCTATGTAAGAGAGACCACATTCACAATCTAGCTTGTACACACCTGCATCTTGTAGAGGAATATTACATTTGATGGATGGTAAAAATTGACTAATCTTCTTCAGCGGCTTGTAGTATGTCCTAATGGACGCTCGCTTCAAGATGTAGCCAATCTTGTCCGTGACTCCTCTAACATATGGTAGTAGAGCAGGTGCGCGCTCGACTGTGGCCGGCTTCACTCGTTCAGTGTGACGTAGGCGCGGGACCCGAAGCTTGTTGTCTTGCAATACTTGCTTGACATGCTGAAGCTCCGCAGCCAGATGTTTTCTGTCACAGATCCCTCGTGCTCTCTGAAACAAAGATTTACCCACGGTAGCTAACTGTGAAGGATGATGGTGAGATTCACCATTTAGATATCGGTTGGTATGGGTCTTTTTCCTATACACAGTGTGACCAATAGTGTTATCAGGATTTCGGATGACTAAAACATCTAGGAAAGCTAAAGAATTATTTGCCTCTAACTCCATTGTGAATTGTATTTTAGAGTTTATGGAGTTAAGGTGGTCTAAAAATGCAGTTACTTTATCAGGTGGTAAAATTGTGAAAGTGTCGTCTACGTACCGCTTGTAGAACCTTGGATTTACAGGAGCAGTAAGAAGGGCTTTCTCCTCAAAGTCCTTCATGAATATGTCGGCGACTATGGGAGACACAGGTGAGCCCATCGCCACACCATCTACTTGCTTGTAGAACTCCCCCTTCCACAATAGATAGCCAGATGTGAGGCAATGTTCAAGTAGTATTGCATATTCTTGAGGCATGTTATTTTCTTCTAGCTTCCTAGTTACAATTGAGATGCAGTCCACAATAGGTAGGCATGTAAATAGTGACTGAACATCAAAACTGACCATAGTTTCATTGTTAGCGAGATGTAGGTCTTTTATCTCACTCACAAAATGGTATCAATCCTTTGTGTGTGCTCTGGTATGTCCTCTCAGTGGTGATAGTATTTTTGCTAAGTATTGTGCCAGCTTATAAGTTGGTGAATCGATCTGGCTCACTATGGGACGTAGTGGAGCGTTTGGTTTGTGTATCTTCGGTAACCCATACAACCTCGGTGGTTTGGCACATGATGGTATTAGCGAATTCACGTCGAGATTTAATTTTTCGGAGTATTTCTTTATTAAATCGCTAGTTGTTTTAAGCGTGTTAGTTGTAGGGTCTGTTTTGACGTTTTTATATGTACTTTCGTCCGATAAAAGTTGTTGTATTTTAAAATTATATTCCGACGCGTTCATTACCACCGTAGCATTTCCTTTATCCGCGCGGAGAATCGTGAGTTCTGGTCTGTTCCGTAAGTTATTTAGCGCTATAAATTCGTCTTTGGGAAGGTTTGGTTTCGGCACTGAACTACGACGTAACAAGGACGAAATATCTTGACGTATGGCCTCCAAATCTTCCTTACCGATATTATTCTTAAACAGACAATCCTCAACACTGCAGATAATTTCTTCGTACGGGATTTTTCGCGGAGTTAATGCGAAGTTCATTCCCTTCGCTAATACTTTCATTGTCGGTTCGTCCAGTGTATGTTTTGACAAATTATAGACATCGAATGTCCTTCTTTGTTCATATTTTGACACACGTAGGAATGAGATTATGGTCTCTGCATCTCTTCAAGAAATTTAAAGATGTTATATATCTTGCGCGCTTGGTTTTAAGATCTCCTAATCGGCGAATTTTAAACGCTCCGGGAAGTCTGCAGTCTGCGAACATGTTCAAGATCGTCCCTACCATTACATTAGATTTGATAAACCACAAATTCTCGCAAAAGAACACCGATTCCTACCAAGGATGATACGCGAGGCTATTGAAATTAAAAAACATCCAAATTTCAATAGAGAAGATGGTTGGGTGCTACCATCTGCTTGGGATCCTATAATTAACAAAATTAAACCCAAACCCAAGCATACCACTGCAAGACTTCATGATACTATAAGCTCGTTTTGCGTAAATCGGACCAAAAATTAATATTAAAAAACTGAAGGTAGCCGGACTAACTATGACATTGGGACGTCAAACATCTCAGTCCCCCCCGTGACCATGGGCGCTGTAAAGCACCCGAAACGTCGGGATAATAATAAAAATAAATTAATGTAATTAAACGCGGTAAAATCCGTAAATAATAGTTTTCTTTTGTTAATTCTTAGCAAACATAGATTAATAACAAGTCATAATATCGTGTCTTAAAATAAGATATACAAAATATAGTAGGTACTTAATATTTTTAATGTTGAAGCATTTTAATATATCATCATAATTTTTCGTTAGTTCGCAGTAGTCTACTGCTGGACATGGGACAACCGTAGGAAGAATTTTCCGTAATCGCCATGCTTGGTACCCGGATCGACGATCGTAGTAGCAGACGTCTCGCGCTTTTGACGCTTCTCTTTAGTATTTACTATTTATTTTATATTTGTCGTAAACGAGATGTTAACCATCTGTTGAACCGTTGTAGCTAGGATGGTTAGCGCACGCTGTAAATGTTACAATAGTCGTGCGACCCGAGTTCAATCTCCGCCGGCACCAATGAGATTGTTGATTGTAATTTTAATTGCTGATATACCACGTGCTCGGCGGTAAAAACCATCGTAAGAAAACCTGCATGTCTATGAAATAAAAAAAAACGCATTGGGGCAGCGCGGTGGACATTTCCTTGCTCTATAACCCTCTCAGAAATGAGACCTGTGTCCAGCTGTGGGACGTATATAGGCTGTAACAGTAACTTGAACGATATCTACGGGACGGGCTAGTCATTTTTACGTTGCAACTCTAAGACAAAACTTTAACATAAATACTTTAACATATATAAAATTATAACAGAATATTCTTTATTATATGTAATTTAGATGTCCCCAATCTGTACGTATTGTATTTTGTAAGCGGGCATTATATGCGACGCACTTCGTTCAAAACCTGGAGGGTCTCCTACTAAATTAAGCTGAGATGAAAAGAGATTGGAGGAATTAGCCCGGATGTCGTATTTTAATGAATCCTTTGCCAAAGTGAAGCTTCTCGGAAGCGTTCCGTAAGTAAAACGGTGGCACGGGGCCAAAAGAACATTCCGCTAATGCACACGTAAACTGTAAAGAGAGACTGTATTAAGGACAAAGACCCCTCTGTCGTTGGGTTTATTACAACATTAGGCGGGATTAATTAGCGTCCGGTTTTGAAGCCTTAAGAGTTCTAGATTTTGTTCTCATTCATTCTAAGTAGAATAAGCGAAGTAGTAGTATTATATTATGTTTTTAAGATTTAACGAAGACGTAGCTCAGTGGCGAGAGACCTTTTTACCGAGTTGGGCTTTAGGTTTGCATTTCACCTCACGTTGCTTATTGCTTAAGTGTGTGCTTTTTTATTTACATTTTAGAATTTGCTTTTTAGCAAGTTTATCGATACAGTTTTTCCCAACACCTAAGAGACGACTGTTTTATGATTTGGCTTGTAGGTGCACGTGGCACCCACGTACCGCAACAGGCAGTAGGAGTATTTGTTGTTATCTGTAATCCTCATGCTTAGTAGTCGAATCGACACTAGCGTTTCCAGGTGTCTCGAAGTTTTTATTCTTCTGACCGTTGCCGTTCTAATTATTATTGCCGTAGGGTTCAACTTATTTCAGATAACCTATATGGGGAAGAAAGTTTCTCGAGTGGGCAGTCTTGGAAGTACTCGTAAGCGTAGGGCGACCCCGCACTAGAATGATAATAAAAATAAATGTAAAAAAAGATGCAGGAAGTCGATGAATGCATTTGGCTCAGGATCGTGCTTTGTGACATTGTTGCTCGCACTGCGTTCAGCAGTGGACTTGTGACGGGTTGTATCGCTGGTTCGCTGGTGATTATGATGCCATCATGGCGGCGTAAAGGAATCCATCACTCCATTTCGTTTCTTCAGCGTCATAAGAGGCTATTATAAGAAGTGCCAGAAAAATTTGTGATATTAGGGCACCGAAATCTCATAATTAGGTAAGGCACATCCTCTCTTCAACGGGAGAGGTCTATATCCTACGGTGTTTTTGATGTGCCGATGATAATTATTACTATTATATATTTATTACTATTATACAATATGCAAAATAATCATAATGAAATTACCAAAAAATTAAAGCGTGTTTTTATTATTGTATAAGAATTTTATTGTTATTTAAAATGCATATTTTTTATCAATCATCAAAATCCACTACACCCGACGGCTGCTCGCACCGCAAGTATGTTTTCCCATTTTATGTTATTTTCTGTTTGCATCCAAGATACGTAACGTAACGTTTATTTAAAAAAAATGAAATGGCATAAAATAAAACGCAGTGCAATACTTATACAAAAACAGAAATGTTACATTTCGCTTTAAAAAAAAAAGTTAATCGACTCCGATTGTTGGTTTTTGTAATGTACGGTTGAAATATATATGCGACTACTGTGAAATTATACTTTAACGGTAAATTAAAACATCAGCAGAATCGACTTAACTTGGTGATATAGGTTTACATAAAAATACGAAATTACCTACATACGAGTACCAACTGTTGGTCATACACTGACCTATGCTTACGTACGTTTTTCGGAGGGCTATGTAAATATATACCTAGGTATAAAAAAGTTTGCCACGCTGCTTCATAGTAGAATTGTGTAATTTACATATCCTTGTTAATTTGTGTTCAATCCACATAGTATGAACTTATAGTATTTTGAAGTCTTGCTATATGCTTGGGTTGAGATTTAATTTTATTTATTATGGGATTTCAAGCAGATGGTAGCACCCAGCCATTTCATCTATTGAAATTAGGATGTTTTTTGGTTTCAATAGCCTCGCGAATCATCCTTGGAAGGAATCGGTGTTCTTTAGCGAGGATTTGTGGTCTATCAAATCTTATGTAGGCGATCCTCTACGTTTTCACAGACTACAGACTTCCCGGGGCGTCGATTCTTCACATGAGCTATATGTTTTTTAACGCGGGTTTTAGTAGATTTTTTAGTTTGTCCTATGTAGGAGAGACCACATTCACAATCAAGCTTGTTGTACACTCCTGCATCTTGCAGAGGGGCATTAAACTTGAGTGATGCTAAAAACTGACCAATCTTCTTCGGCGGCTTGAAGCATGTTTTAATGGAAGAGCGCTTCAAAATGTAGCTAATTTTGTCAGCTCGACTGTAGCCGGCTTCACTCGTTCACTGTGACGTAGGCGCGGGACCCGATATTTGTTGTTATGCAAAAGTTGCTTGACGTGTTGGAGCTCGGCGGCCAGGTGTTTACTGTCACAGATCCCTCGTGCTCTCTGAAATAAAGATTTACCCACGGGAGCTAACTGTGAAGGATGATATGGTTCTTTTTTCTATACACAGTGTGGCCCAAGGTGTTACATCGAGCGTGTATCAATCGAATAAAAATAAAACTAACTCCTACGGTGATCGAACTTGGGTTGCTGCATACCAGTTTAGGGAAAGTGCGCCTAAATCCTGAAATTCCACGACTCTTATTTATCGCAATAAATAGATATTACGTTAATTAATAGAATCGGCTTTAACTTTGCGGAAATCCATTATGTAGGTACATTATAAATCTTAGCGCATTATTTTTTAACATCTATAACAATAAAATGTTACGTTTTTTTAATCAAATTGAACTTATGAATGACAATTACAACTTGATGTACCTATATAATGTAATACAATTTGTGGTAGGTAAACAGAGTCATGACAGTTTATCGACACAGAAGCACACCCGACTCGCTCTCACGAGCGAGCGGATAAATGAAGATTGACGTCATGAGAGTGAAGTTGTAAATAAGCTCATTCCTATCTTATCTTGCGCGCATATTATATCGGCTTTTTGGTATCTTACATTTTCAATCGCTGTTATGCGAACACAGGGCTTTCCCCTCTCATTAGCCATTTATGCATACCACAGCCCGATAATGCATTACAATGTATCGCGTTCCATTAACGTCAAAAACTGTCCATCCATTACATCCATTATAGTCTATAAAAGTAGACTGTTGAAAATAGACCTCTCACCCTATGATTGCCTTATAGTGAGGATTTTGACATAGTTGCCTTTCTAATTGAGTTGATTGATTTTGAGTTAATATCTGGAAGACGCTGCTGCCCGTCTACTGTTTAGTTTCACTCTGTCTCCTCTTACGACACCCACTGAATAATATGGAGTAGTGGATATGCTTACAACGTCACTACAGTTCAAAAACTATTGCTATTCGTATCTATATAGTTAATAATGTAAATAATTAAAGCGCTGCCCGTTACCGCACGACCCACGTCTTGAATAAGTACATGAGCGTCGGGAAAGGAAAGGACTTGACATAAACTGGCTTGATAAAATCATTATTATTCGAATAGTTAAAGTAGTTTTGAGAAAGCTATAAATGAGATGTTACACAATGTGGTGTATGGGCTAGATCTTTGTACATAACATAACACAATAACACACTCTCACGCCTATAACACGGAGGAGTAGGCAGAAACTACTGATTTCCATTTTGCACAATTCTGACACCTCTCTCAATTCTGTCACATCCATGCAGCTACGTATGTTAAGGGTCGTCGGATAAGGGTACTCAGTGTTAGGGTAATTTGTTCTTTGTACACTACATTTAAAAACAATCAATCACACATTGAACTGTTTGTAGTTTTTCACTATTTAAAATACAGCTATGATTGCTAATTCAAAACAAGACACCATACTTAGAATTGCATGCACAATACATAATAAAACATTATAGCTGTAATATGTCATTTGACCAACGATGTTGACCTAATATTATGAGTCAATAGTGAGATACACTTGTGATGCGAGTACTAGTTCACTTCATTCATTTCGTTCTATGGTTCACCGTCTTCGTGTTTAAATAAATTGGTAAGACTCCATTTTAAAATTGACTAAAATAATTGATTAATAAACCAATTATTTTAAAGCACTGAAGTATTTATTTATACAAATTTTGTGTTAATTAATGGAATCAGGCGTTACTTTTCGGAAATCCATTATAATAAAGATATTCTATCATTCATATTATATAAATATATTACATCACCTGAAGATGCCTCGTGTAGAGGCGAAACACGTGTCGTATTATAATCGATGGTGTGTCTTTCCTAGAATAGTGGTGTTGGGAGTAGTGGTATTGGGGAGTAGTGGTGTTAGGTCTTTGGGATTAGTGCACGCAATTGTGGGAGGGCGGGAGGTGCTCTTCGAACTAGGTAAACACATCGTTTTATTTTTATTGAGCGGATGGTTGCAAAGTAACTATTAATTTCTTCTTTACAAATTTTATGTATTTTCCCGAATTTAATGTATTTGTGTTAGTTTTTTGAGGTAGTGTGCAAAGACCTAACCTAATTTAAAACATCCCATTTGTTATTAGCGTTGTCATTGGTCGCAGCGCTACACATCATAATTCTTTACAACATGCTGTTTACTCACGGAGTAATTTGTGTACACCCGGAAGTTTCACTGTTGTATCTTTTTGTTACAGAAACATTCCGCAATCATTTTTTCAAATTAAAAGAAATAAACTTTTACTTCTTCAAATCTTTGCGTATTTTTATCTTTGTATTAAAAAAATATTCAATTGATGGTAATAAACGATTATTAATACGTTTAAAGTAAGTAAAGAACGACAAGTTATTCAGAAAAACTTAAGCAGACATTGGAGAATATTGGTTATGTATAAAACATACAAAAACAAAACACCTATAAAATATTTTTAACTTTTACGTTTATTTCCATGGATAGTTTTTTCTCTTTGAAATAAAATATGTCTTTTCCGGCGAGCGAACATACGAATAAAGTGTATTACATTTATAAGAAAATAGTAAAAAGCAGGACGAGAGAAACGGCTTATATTGGAACCGTAATTGAACACACCCGCTCCCGTCCACATAAATTTAATATAGTATTATAGATGTAAAAGTAGTATAGAGTATAGTATAGATGATAGGGTTGGTTAATAAAACGCTGGGGGATATTTGCAATAGTTGTAACTTAACTCCGATCGAAGAATCGAAGGTCGAAGGAAGAGCAAATTTGTTCTGTACTGTTTAAAATCCTAATAACTTCCTTATCGCCATGATCAAAACCATTCACGAATTCAACATTAAGTCGTACTTTGTTGAAAAAGGACATTAAGTTAGATCCGAATATTTAATTTTCACAGATTATGTATTTCTCACGAAGAACAAATTTCAATTTTATAAACCAAGTTCGAAAAACGGAAGTTCGAAATACGACGTGTTTTTTATGTGTGTTTAATTATTTCTGGAAAGCGGCTGAATCGATATAAGTACTTCTTTTTTATTTTGTTACTTTTATTTTTTAAAACATTCCTCCACACTAGGATTTTTCACCTGTATCGTGAGAGAAGCTTAAAGACAAATTTCATCAAGACAAACATGCAGACCGGGAGCAATTATTTGTTTTGTGTTGATTAATTGTGTAACAAACATGATTGTAAGCTGTATTTAAAAAAAAGTCCTGCTGGTTCTTCCCAGGGCAGAGGTTTTTTTCAATACTAGTGGTAATTAAACAAAAGTGACTTTCAATAAGTATTATTTTTAACCTTTATTGAATAAAAATGATTCTGTTTCTGTAGGACATACAAATACTTGTTCCGTGCGGAATTCGAACCCGCGGCCCTTAGCGCTGCAACGCTTTGACTCAATAATGACTTGAATAGGTTATTTTATCATATAGTTTGAAAAAAAATTTCACCTGTTGGGTGGATAAATAGGGTACGAAGCTTTTAATGTAAAAAATAAATTATAGTTGTTACCGTGAACTTGCGATATTCTTTAGTCCCCGCATGAGGGGAAAGTTGAAGTTTCATTAAAAAAGTAAAACAACTAATTCAAATTCTAAAAAGAATAAAATAACTTCCACATAATAGCTTCCGAAGTCGCGGCTACAATTCTTCTATATAAGTTGTTTTGGTACGGACTTCAGAAGCTGTGATGGGGAAATTATATAAATAAAAATTAACAATTTATTACTTCATCATAATATTCTTTAAGATGCAACATAATCAAATTTCTTTTTATCTCTTTCCAGGTAAGTTGTCTCCGTACAAGCGGCTGTTAATTAGAACAAACGTAATAACGACCTAAGTATTGCATTTTCTTCATAGTTATTTTTTACAGAGTAAATTTTAATGTTTATTTTTTATGTTGATGTAAAACTGTTTGTAATATCTGCTAGTATTATCGCAGTTGAGAGCACTAAGCACTACGCTGCGCTTGGGGACTGACAATCACATTTCAAAGCATATCGCTTTCATTAATGGGATCGTTTTGTTACTTTGTGATGTAATTATTCCACGTATTTCGGATAAAAGATAAAAGAAGAACAGCCTATTTAAATCCCACAGTAGGACACAGGCCTCTTATTTCTGAGAAGTTTTTTGCAATTGCACATTGTCCTAATACGTGTTCGGAGAATTCACACGTCTGTGAAATATTTGTTCTTAATTTCCGATATTTGTAGGTTATTTCACGGTATTTTACTTATGCCGGGCGTACAATTGTGTAAAAACTGAATGACAGGCGTGCAGTGGGCTTGGGACGGCTTCGTGCTTGAGAAACGTATACTGTAAAATTTTTGTTCTGTGTGGCGCTCGTTTAAAAAAAAAGAAAGACAAAAGAGCTTTTGCACACAGTGCTACGCCGCGCCGCTCGACCGTCAATCGTTTTCTAACTACTATTTAAGGGGAAATATAATCTCAAATGGCTTAGCAAGATCCTTCGTTATGCCGAAAATATTGCAGCATTAATTTTGAAATAAATATATGGCAAAGTTGAGGATTAATGTTAAGGATTATGTTAGACGAAAACACGATTTCGTAAAATTTTCTCGATAGCAAAAATCCAATGTTACCTCCAAAATAAACAATAAACCGCTGTTACTCATAAAATACTTTAAATAAGATCATGACACTTTACATACTAACTGAACTAACTTTAAAGCAGTGCTTATGTTATTAACTTTTTTTAAAATACCATTATTTTCACTGTAAAAAGAAATTACCTAAACTATCGGCCTCTTAAAGCGTGATTCCCCCGCCGCACGGTCACGGACGATCAGAATATACATTACGCAACAGGACGACGTAAAATTAAAATGGGAAATAACCGTAATAAAAATAAGAAGCGACTGGCTTGGCGTTAAGAAACAGGCATAAATATGATAAACCTAATGAAATAAGTGTCTAACGACCTTTCTACTTACAGTATTAGTGGTTATAAACATGTCGGTACATAGCATACGACGTGCGGGCAAGTGGGGACGAAATTAGAATTTGAGCTGACTTACTATATCCCCTTAAGTGCCAGCTGTATTTGAGCGTTGTATTTAACCTTGCAGCGACGCTTTCAACGTTAATTCTGAGTGTCATTCTCTCAGCTTACGTTCGACTAAACTGAATTACTACCGAACGTGCCGCTACACCGCACGCTCCGCAGAACGCTCTCAACTCACGGCTTAGGCTACAGTTACCGTTACAGCCTATCAAAAGTCCACTACTAAACATATGCCTCCCACTAAACAAATTGGGGTTGGCAACCCCAATTTTTTGTTGTCATAAGGAAAAACGTGTTAACATCCTCTTGTTTGTTTGCCTCTTACGTTACTCACGGAACGATATGGGCTATTGAATGTTTTACACAGCGACTTCACGTAGATCGTGTAGTCGAAGATGGTTATTTACATTTAACCTTCTTTGTTGTTTTGTGTTTTACATTGTAGCCGTGTCCATCATGTTGTGATTTCCTCATATACCGCCCTTTTATCATTTCAATCTCTTGTGTTCTTTAAAATACTTGAAAGTATGAATCGTAGTTGTTGCTTTACGGCAGTAACCTCGTTGAATTTTATTCGTCACGGTTTAACCTAAAGTTAACACTCGACCTCCACCTTAGTTCCGTAGGTGTTCCGTGACGTGACCTACAAGCCTGATCACGTTCTAAATATGTTTGATGTTATCTGAGAATGTCAATTCCGTTATGACTTATTCTTTTTCTAGAAATCCATTGGATGGAACGTTCACTCAATTGATGTGGTTAAAGTCTTCAATTTGATCGTTTGTCCCGATATCTCTTTAATTTTTATAATAATAATTTTGTATAGTCCATATTGCCCTTTAAGTGTTTTTAGTTTTTTACTTATTTTATGGTTTGTTAATCAATTTTGATGTGTTACATTTTCATTTTCGAAACTTTTTAAATAACACTGGCGATCTGCCCCGGCTTCGCATGGGTGATATCTGGATTCTACAACAGCGCTACCTACCGGATTAAAATAAGCCTATAACCGCGGAAGTAGAAGCAATATGTTGATAAAGTTTTACCGCAATCTGTTGAACGGTATGGCGGCACATAATATACAAACAAAAAAATATTAATTTTTATATATTAGATTGTACATTGCTTTTGTACTCGTGTTACAGTAACATAAGTTTCAGGACATATTTATATTTCAACACACACATTTGGGCGTAAAGTTGAAAATTTCAAGATACGCATAGAATATAATGGTACAAATTCAACAAATGTATGCCAAAAAATATATGCCACGTCACCCGCCGAGCGTCGGCATTTCTACATTAAACGTATAGTAACTCAAAAAGTATGGACATAAGAAAAAAAAGTTTGAAACAAAAGTTGTAGAGAATAAACTGATCATTAAAAATGGATTAATGCATTTTATTGGTTTATCTAATATTTCAAGAGTTATAGTTATTGTAAACGGTAAGTTTTACAAAAACGTTTACTGAAAACAAAAGATGCGAAATTTTACTTTCTATAACTTTTGCCTTGAAATGCACAGTTTCCGAGATATCGGCTGAAAACGTTTTTTCAAGATGGCGCTTAAAACGCCACCTGGATCTGTCAGCATTTTGTGATTTTATGCTCAGTAAGTGATCCTAAACCTTATATAAAAAATTGGATCGGAAATTTAGTGCAAAGTTGACCAAGAAAAACGTTTATTTTTACTGTACTACAGTAGAGTCAGAGTGGCTGACATAACCCAACGGATTAGTAAGCTGAAGTGGCAATGGGCCGATCATATAGCTCGAAGAACCGACGACCGATGGAGAAGAAAGGTTCTCGAGTGGCAACCTCGTACTGGTAAGCGTTGTAGGGTGACCCTCACTATATGGAATACGACCTGGTACTACACGCAGGAAGTCGATGGATGCAGGCGGCTCAAGACCGTTTTTTGTGGCGTTCCTTGGGGGAAGCCTATGTTTAGCGATGGTCTTCTGAAGGGTTGTAATGATGATGATACACATATATTACATTCAGTTATACAGGTGTTGTAATGATATGTTTCTTTACCGCCAGAAAATTGTTAAAATCGCACTTTACAATTACTGAAAACACACCGGTGAAAATCTAAATGGAAATGGTTATTGTAAAGTGTAGTTCAGCTTTTTCAGCCATCTATGAATGGCATGCAAATACATTTTTTATAATTAAGTTTTACTATATTACAATATCAAATTCAAATAAAATATTTACCGGCATGTCGTCGTTTACAAATTAATATACTAGTACCAATACATACAAATTTAAATATAATGAAGATTAAAATGCAATTAAAAATATAGAACTACTGTTGTGTCACATCATATCAAATTCAGGTAGTCAATAACATTATAAAAACAATGTTCATTTAGCCACCTGTAAAGGGCGCCTTTAAATTTATCAAGGGGTAAGTGTTTTATATTTTCTGGTATTTTATTAAAGATGTATGGTCACCCCTGAGGGCAAAGATGGAATACCTCATTTCCAATAGACTCCACACTTACCATACGAAAAACAGCAGCATTAAGCTGCTATTTTAAGCTGGTATTCGGTGAAAGCGTGGTCCTTCTCCGGTTGAGTCCGAATGGGTCGGCATTCGTGCTACAACCATAATATAGCTGAAGCGTGGCTTTACCACGTGTAATAATTAAACAATAAATGAAACGTATCGTATTCTAATTAACGTTACGTCATACGTAATATGTACATATACTATCTATGTATATATATTATATACTAACGTCAATTTATCCTTTCCGATCCTCTGTTTAAATATTAACGTGCAAGTCAATCGTTCTTTGCCTCTCCCGTGTAAATATGTTTAGCTGTTATTGGAACGAGATCAATGCATGCGATTCTCCGAATTCCGCGTAGCGGATTTGGCTGCTAACCAAAGAAAAAGATTTTTTGGGATTTTTCTTCGATGTATTGCTACATAAGCGTATTAAAAAAAACTCGACTGCGTAAAAATGTTGGTTGGTTCAAGCTACTGGGTGCACCGCGTACAAAAGAACAATACATTTAAGTTGCAACATATTTCAACTTATTCAGTTTGCAATATATTTCAGTTTCTAATCTCAATCAATACTAGTATTTTTGCGTGTTTAAATCCACCATTCCGCTACTGTCGTGAACCACTTCACACCTAACACAATCATTTCAAGGCAACCAGGAGTGGTTAAGGGCATCGATCACTAATAAAAATTATTAGTGATCGATGGTTAAAGGGAATAAATATTAGCATTATTAATAGCATTGGTAGTTTTTTTATTTGTAAAGAAAATTTTAATTTTAATTTATCAAGATCATAGTTTGTTTTTACTAATAAACACCAATACTCTTATTCTTCTTCGTCACACTTGGTAAGCGGAGTGATTGTACATACTCGTACATTGATTTTCACATTTGACCCTGCATCCCTTCGCCGTTCTAATTAATGCCTGGCGAAAACGTGATAGTTTTACCGACGTCAATTGGAGGCAACTAATTGCATATCCCATAGTCGTCTCTAACGACATTTCACCATGGGTTCCAAGTGCGTGGGTGGAATTCTTCTACGCCGCCACGACTCGAAACTGAATCGAGTATCCAATGTTTAGATCTTACTAGTGATCCGCCCCAGCTTCGCATAGGTGGTTCCAGGACCAAAACAGAGTCACCCGGTCTGGTCCAATTGTGAATGTGAACCATCCAGGGTAAAACTCAATCACACACAAAGTCAATCACACACAGAGTCCAGCTATTTAAGAGGAGCTCAGTGACAAACACGCGTACGAATAATTATATATAAGGAGGTTTTATTTGTCAAATAAGGTAGATTTACTCCAATATTATTTAAACAGCAACGGATGGCAGGTCCCTAAAACGTTACTTGCGTGCGTTTGCAAGATACGACTAAATTTTAACTGCGAAAAAACTCTAGAGTACTTCATACTAAGTGCTAGGCGCAGGCATAGATTATATACATATACAATATGTAACAAATACCTTGTGGTTCCTGTTAAATACGTTATCAGAATCAGTATTCAAACGTATAGAAATAACTGCTTCAGAAATCTCGAACTCGTTTTTTTTGCCCGACCTGGGATCCGAACCCAGACCTCCAGATCCTAGACGTCTTAAGTGAAGCATTAGGGATATCGATCTGATATCGATTACTCGAATGGAATGATGGACTTGTTTATATTTTGTATTTTTTATTATTATTTTGTAGATATGTTTGCAATTATTTATTATCTCGTTAGTTAACACAAAAATAAATTTCAATGTGATCCCCACCACACTTAGACTCCGAGTAATTTTGACACCTAGGTATAATTGAGACACACTGATGCTATTTCTATGTCTCTAATATTATATTTTGTCGTTGAGTTGATCCTCCCTAAGTGTAACAGTATATTCATTTAGTTAGCTTCTACTATTATGATCTTCATATTATCTTATTGATGGTTTATTTTAATTTACTCAAACTATCATGTTGACATGTCACAAAACTTGTTCAAATTATATTTTAAAATATTGAAAATAGATATTAAAATGTTAAATTTAATCGAGAATCGATTATATTGCGCTCGTTTTATAGTTGAACTTTTGAACTGTCCAGTCAAGTTTCGAAATGAGAAATCCTTAATTGGTAGATAGCGCTTAGAAACGAGGATTTCACTGGTGTATTCTATATGGTAATCGATTTATTGGCATAAAAGAAATTATCTTTATGCGAATAATATATTTTATTTCCAAATCAATATATCATTCAAAGTAAATAATAAAATTTTAATGAAACCTTTTTCATTATTTTTTTTTGAAACCGAGTAAATATAAAATCGATTGTATTGATACAATCGATATTCCAATAAGAAATTAGAAAAATAAAAAAATTAAAATAAGAAATTTTATTGTTTTTTCCAATTCTAAATTGTAAAGAGAGCTGGTTTTTTTATTTTACTATAGAAAAATATAACAAATTTCTTAAAGTATAAACCAATTAGTTAACTTCAGGTGTAAAAATCCCATTCTACTTTTATTTTAATTTTCTTGATAACTAGTCGATAACTTTTACTTTGTGAATCGTTAATCGCCATTTGCTCCATCGATTTAACGTTGTTCCTTCTCTAGACACGTCAAACTGCAAACTATCATCCCCATCATGCTACAATGCAAAGAATGTAATTAACAGGATATAAACGAAGCTTTAAATAGCAAAGTGCCTGACAACAGCAAGCACTGTAGCTGTACTGTACTGGTAACTGATTGGCAACTATCGCCGGTGTTGCAACGCGCCGGGGTCAAGAACAATGGACCGACCTCGTTGCCGTGCGGTAGTGCCGCTGACGGCGCTGAAGGTTTTTCTTTGTCTGTGAACGGCTTTTAACGAGCAATCGATGTTTTCTTCGTGGTTTATCTACTGCTATAATGACGGGAAGAAGCCACTTCTTGTGCGCGTTGAAAAGACCGTAAAAAAGACTCAACTGTTGAGGGAAATTAAATTGAAAATTTTCACTTTGTGTTATTTATTACTTAAATTGCGTTATTGGTTTATTCACGTTTTTAACGTATTTTATTATTTCATCATATTCATCATCATGAGAGCCCATCCATAAGTCTAATGCTAGCTATAGGCCTTCTGCAAGTAATGCCACAAAGCACAGTCCTAAGCGGCTTAGGACTGTGCTCTCATCGACTTCCTGCATCTCTTAACAGGTCGTCATTCCATCAAGTGGGAAGCCGCCCTACACGTCGCTTACCGATACGAGGTCCTGTCTTCCTTCTTTCTTCTTTTATCTTTTTATTTTACTACTAGCATTTTTCCGCGGTGTTGCTCCCGTGGACTTCGCTTTGGCAATATTGTTTATGATCATTTAACAAACCTGTTTTTTTAAAAATATTAAACGACAACACCATGAATAATGAATTAGTAACAAAATTCTTCTTCTACACTGGGCATTTGCCGTAGTAACATCGGGCCATTATCGCTTTTTTTTAACTAAATCTATTTTGTTTCTTGGAAAACTATAGTTTCAGCGAATGCAACACGAAAACCTCACATTCTATTTGTCATGTCGAACTGAAAAACAACAAAAATCCGCTCGATTTGTTTGAATATTGCATCGCGTGTGAAAGCTTTTTTTTTACATTGAAACAGCTAAAGTTTAACTGCAGAGCATAGGCATTTTTTCATTGAGGGGGTTTAAGAAGTTAAATATGTGAAATTAATTACCTAAAATTTGCGTAAGAATGAAATGTACCTAGTTTAGGGCCAGTTTACGCAAAAAATTGTATGTTAGACAAGATTTTGCCGCTCGAGAATTGATACTTCTTGAAATATTTTATGGTCTGAAAAATATGCGCATACGTTAAATATACCACAGAATTCTCTATTTGACAGATTTTGAAGAAAACTTCTTGATTTTTTTAAGCGATATCCATATAACATTTTTCAATATTTGAAAGGCATTCAGACAATAATTTGTATTAGATTTTTAATCGGCTACTTTTATATTTAAATCCTTAAGAGGGTAGACGGTCAGCGCGGGAATTGAAAAATAGTTATTTGAAGAAACTATTGCCGTCCCTCAGCTCTGGTCTCCAGCCGAAGAGTGCGATAGGGACAACTGCAGCTCAAAACGATTTCACCTACAAAAACCATGACCGATCGTCGTTTCGTATTCCCCTGTTTTCTCCTCGAAAACTAAGCCAATTAAATTACTTTTGGTATCAAAATTTAAAGGAAGAATAGGTATATGCTTCTCATTGCTTTTATCTTAAGAACTTTTCAAATTTCTTTGGTAGTCGTCTGATTACGGTGGTAAAGACGGGGCATTTTTTTAGGTATTTGGAAAGTCATATTTATTTTTGTAATATTTTTTTTGAAACAAAAAAGTAAATGACAGGGCAATGACAGGCTTTCAATAGATTGACTATGTATATAATTCAATATGATTGACTAGATTTTTATAAACAAAAACGATTACTCTAGAGGCATTATCCAGGAAGAAAATAGTGGAACACATTTGTATGGAAACCCGACCCTCTTAGTTTCCTGATAATAAACAAAAACGTTTCATATAAAGTAACTTTTTGTCTACCGAATGTCGCACGCTTACTTCGTGTTGGAAAAATATGCATACAGTGGTGAAGGGTGCGCCAAAAGTTTTTTAAAGTAGGAAAATTTCGCCTCAAAGTGAGCGTCTACCATACGACCATACGAAACACAGCAGAATTAAGCTGCTCTTTTACGCTGGTATTCGGTGGGAGCCCGGTTCTTCTCCGGTCGAGCCGACCCATTCGTGTAACGTACCATAATATAGCTGCAACGTGGCTCTACTAAGTATGAAACATATTTAATTTACGTTAATAATATTTTTCTCATGTTCTCGTTTCTACTACATTTTAGGTTTAGTCAACTTTTAATTTATTTTAACTCGAATTCCACGTTGAAGGCGTTTACGTAATCGCAACCGTCAGTGTTCGTAACCCATTTGAACTGAAGTTTACCATATATGCTACTTTAATTGGCGATCAATAATTACATATAAGTAAGTAGATTAATGGGCCTATGTTCTATGTAGGGCGTCGTTAAAATGTTACATAAGTGTATTGCATTTTTCTATGTAAAGTCCAAATACTCACACACTATTCAATTTTAACATGCCGTCAAGTCTCGTGCTGTCTCTATCTCTTTTAGTCAAAGTGACAGTGACACTAAGAGACTTAACGCGACATCTTGAAATTGAGTAGCCGTTGGGTATTTAGCTATTAGTCTGATTATATTCGTTAACGCCTCGTCTGTGTTTACTATGTAGTCGCGTCTTGACGTGGCCAATTCACGAGTGTTCAAAGCTCATAAAACAAAAAAGTTTCTTGAGCATACCATAGTTGGCAGCACTATCTCTAGTCATTGTGTTTTTTCGTGCCACAACGACTAGTAGTGTTCCGCCATTTTGTGTTAACTAAAAATAGTTAAAAATTTTGTTATACACAATGGCAAAGAAAAGAATATTGTTGGAAAAGCTCATTAATCTTTTGGGAGATTCGGACGAAGGTAATATACTTTACATTTCTTATTTTTCCAGATTGTTTTTTTTTTACCGTTTTCACTAAAAGCGTCTTCAAAAGTTTTATGATTATCGGAAAATAAATAAATCTCGATGAAACTTGCGGTACCACGAGCGGGTACACGAGTTATTTAATTGTTGTCATATTTACCAGTGTTTGGCGATAGAACGAGCGTCTATACATAAACATGGTACCAACAATGTCGACAATTTATGAGATCACATAATATAACCCCTGTTTTGTGTTTTGCGATAGAACGAGCGTCTATACATAAACACAGTAAAAACTAATTTTCTTGCGGTGCCACGAGCGGGTACACGAGAATATTCCTAAAATATAAGGGGCCTTTTTTCAGAAAAACATTAAAATTTGTACTTAATTTTGGTTAAGGAAAAGATGTTTTTATTATAGCCTGTCATAAGTCCTTTTCTCACAACATCACAACTTTTCAGTTGACAAACCACGGAAAAGACGGGTGATCGACAGTGACTCTGATACTGATAACGAAAGTCAAACGAAGAGAAAAAGAATAATTGTACCAAGTGATAGTGAGGAAGAAAATAATGAAAGCATGTCCTCAAATGTTCTGCAACTCTTGGGGGAAGAACCAAAACATGAAAATATCTTGGAAATCCACATAGATGTCGCAAACATTTGGAATAACATTGTCACTAATGGATTAGATAAAGAAAGTAAAGACAAAATTAATAAAAAGATACCTACCCTTAAAAATTGTGATGTAACTGCACCAAATCTAAACTCTGAAATCTTGGCAACATTATCAGCAAGTGCAAAAACTAGAGACGAGAGACTTAGGGAAAAACAGAACCAAATTGGTTACATTATAGCAAATTTGAACTGTGTCTTAAAATCATTGCTTGTCAAAAATGATTCTAACAAAGAAGAAATAGAAAAAATTAGTGATAGCCTCCGTCTCCTTTGTGACCTTCAATTCATGGAGTCAGAAACCCGAAGGGCTGTGATATTACCAGGGCTCAATAAAAGTATTAAAAACAGCTTGGAAAAATGTAAAGCATCAGATGGTTTGCTCTTTGGTAAAAATCTTTCTGAAACTATAAAAGAAAGTAAAAGTATTGAACGCTCTTCAAGAGATTTGAAGAAAGCTCCAGAAAAGCCTAATGCCCCTATTAACAATCCTTTAAACTCCTGGGGCCCGTCCACAGCATCGAAGAGGAAACCACATCAGGGCGGGCAATACCAGCATTACCATCCTCGCCATTCTTCTCAGAGAGCTCATCGCTCTGCAATGACACAAGCTCAAAACCGGCCAATGCGAGGCAAACCAAGGCAGTGGAACAGGAAAAAAGATTAGAGGTATGCAGTGCAGCAAAGTTACCATTGTTTTTTAATAATTGGCTACATATTTGCTAAAGCAATACCATTTTACGGTGGGTTAAAGACGGTTATAAAATACCTCTATTACACCATGTAAATCAATCTAACCCCCCCTTAAATAACTCCTTTAATAGGTCAGAAATTACTATTATTAAAAAATGTATAAAACATTTGATGAATATAGGTGCTGTAAAAATATGCACTCCTATTAAAGAACAATATCTTTCAAAAATCTTTGTAGTTTCTAAACCAGATGGATCTTATCGTTTTATTTTAAATCTGAAATCTTTTAATAAACATGTTGAAACTCACCATTTTAAATTAGAGGACATAAGAACTGCCTTAAAATTAATTTCACACAATTCTTATATGGCAAATATTGATCTGAAAGATGCATATTTTTGTTTACCAATACACAGCACTTCTCGTAAGTTCTTGAGGTTTTATTTTAACAACAAATTATATGAATTTCAAGTGCTTCCTTTTGGACTGTCATCAGCTCCTTATGTTTTTACAAAATTAATAAAACCCATTGTTACATACCTAAGAAAACAAGGTTTTTCATCGGTTAATTATTTAGATGATTTTTTATGTATTGAAAATTCATTTGAGAAGTGTGAACAAAATGTCAAAGTCACCTGTAAATTACTGGAATCTTTAGGTTTTATTATTAACTATAATAAAAGTAAACTCATACCAGAGAAAAATTGCAAATTCCTTGGCTTTATACTAGATTCAGAAAACTATGTGTTGGGTATACCAGAAAACAAAAGAAATGATCTTTATAGAAAACTGAATACATTTTGTAAAGTTAAGACATGTACTATACGTTGTTTTGCTTCTTTGATAGGTAGCTTAATTGCAGTGTGTCCTGCCATTCCTTATGGCATGTTGTACACAAAAAGACTAGAACGTTTTAAATTTTTGGCCCTTCAGGCAAATAAGGGAAATTATGATAGCAAATTGGTTTTAGGAAGTGACATCATAGAAGATTTTACTTGGTGGAAAAATCATATACACATATCCACAAATCCCATTAGAGAGGCTAAGTATAAAAAGGAAATATTTACCGATGCCTCCTTAACAGGATGGGGGGTGGTCTGCAATAATGAAAAGCTTCATGGTTATTGGAATAACAAGGATAAAAAGCATCATATAAACTATTTAGAGCTTAAAGCTATATATTTTGCCTTACAGTGTTTGTGTAAAGATCTAAGAAATTGTCAAATTTTGATACGCTGTGATAACACCACAGCAATTTCTTATATAAATCGAATGGGTGGGATACAATACCCACATTTAAATAACTTAGCTAGAAAAATTTGGCAGTTTTGTGAAGATAAAAATATATTCATTTTTGCGTCATATATCACTTCCACAGAAAATTATCTTGCAGATAGAGAATCTAGGAAAATAAATGAAAGCACCGAATGGGAACTTCATGCCCATGCATATAAAGAAATTATTGCTAGACTAGGTTCTCCATGTATAGATCTTTTTGCATCAAGAATAAATGCAAAATGTAAATTGTTTGTGTCATGGCATATGGAACCAAACTGTTGGGCTGTTGATGCATTTACCATTTCATGGAAAAATCTATATTTTTATGCATTTCCACCTTTTTCTCTCATATTAAAATGCTTAAGAAAAATAGAAGATGACAGTGCAACAGGAATTATAGTGGTTCCAAACTGGCCATCGCAACCTTGGTTTCCATTATTTAAATCCATGGTTAAATCAGAAATGATCTTTTTTCATCCTCACAAATATTTATTATTATCTCCTTTCAGGAGCTGTCATCCGCTTCACCAGAGCCTTACATTAGTTGCAGCCATTGTATCAAAAACATGTATTTAAAGAAGGGCTATTCTGAAAAGAGTATTGCTATTATAATAAGTTCCTTATCTAAAAACACTTTAAAACAATATGATTCCTCTCTAAGACAGTGGTGGAATTTTTGCCAAAATAACATTAAAGATCCTTATCAAAAGGATATACCAAGTATTTTATCGTTTCTTACTGAAAAATTTGAAAGTGGAAGTGCTTATGGTACCATTAATTCTGTTAGATCCGCATTATCACTGTTATTTAATTGTGATTTGGGTAATCATAAAGACATAAAGAGGTTTTTTGATGGTTTATACAAAATAAGACCAAACAAACCAAAATATGAAGAAACGTGGGATCCAGCCCAAGTCTTAGAATATTTAGCCAATTTTTATCCCAATATTAATTTATCTTTAGAAGTATTAACAAAGAAGTTGGTCATGTTATTAATGTTAGTTACTGCTCAGAGACTGCAAACTATGGTTTTAATTAAAATAGGAAATATCAAAATTGAATCATCCGGTGTAAAAATTAGAATCCCAGATTTGATTAAAACGTCAAGAAAAAATAAATTTCAACCATTACTCCATATACCTTTTTTCACAGATAATGTATGTATATGTCCAGCACAAACTTTAATAGATTATTTACAAAGAACGATTGAACTTCGTCAGTCTGTTCAAAACTTGTTTATAAATTTTAAAAAACCTCACAATTCAGCATCAACACATACTTTAGCTAGATGGATCAAGGATATTTTGTCAAAATCTGGCATAGATACCTCATTATTTACCGCTCATAGTACTAGACATGCCTCAACATCTTTAGCAAATCGCAGTGGTATTAATATTGACCATATCAGAAAAACTGCCGGTTGGACTAATAGATCTAGCACGTTTGCAAAATTTTATAATAAGCCTATAATTGATCAAAATAATTTTAGTAATTGTATACTAGCTAGTATAAGTAAGTAAAATGTTACTTTAAACCTTAGTTTTATCAACACTGATTTTTTGTTTTGTCTGTTATATTTCATTAAATAATTAAACAAATTACCGCAATCTCATTCTTTAAACATCTACATAGTAAACACAGACGAGGCGTTAACGAATATAATTAAGTGATCAACGTAACTTACCTGTAAGTGAACTTCGATCATAATTATATGAAGTTAACGCCTCGTCTGTGTACAACCCTCCCCTATATAATGTGAATATATAACCCCACCCATTAATTGCTATGTTTAATTATTTTGTTTTTATTCTTTGAACTCAATGACTAGAGATAGTGCTGCCAACTATGGTATGCTCAAGAAACTTTTTTGTTTTATGAGCTTTGAACACTCGTGAATTGGCCACGTCAAGACGCGACTACATAGTAAACACAGACGAGGCGTTAACTTCATATAATTATGATCGAAGTTCACTTACAGGTAAGTTACTTTGATCACTTAATTATAATAGCCAACGTCCAGCAAGAAGCATAAAATGTTTCTTAATGGATAAAACTTTCTTCGTTTTTTGCTGTAATCATTTTCAGGACAACTGTCGCTACTCACGACGTGGGTGTGTGACAGCATTTTTCCATTTCTGCTTGGCTTATGTGTATGAGGTGTTACCTTCAGATTTCACATATGTGAATTGTATACGTAGCCTAACCTTAAAGCAACAGCAACTTGGTGAATAGTTAACAGCTGAGCATAGGCCTACTACTACCCTTTAGAAAAGAGCTTACTCCTTTCTAAAGGGCCGGCAACGCACCCGCAATTCTCCTGATGTTGCGGTTGATCATGGGCGGCGGTAGTCACTTAACATCAGGTGAACCGCAATATCGTTTGCCCTTCTTCTACAAAAAAAAAACTTCACACTGTGTGGGAATAGTCATAATTGGAACAATTGGCGGGTGACGACAATATTATTTATTAATAAGGAAAACTGTGTTATCAGATTTATTTTATTTTATAGTAGTTTAATTTTTTAATAGTAGCAGGTTGAAAAACGAACACACATTCCACCTGATGGTAAGTGGATGCTGTGGCCCATGAACATCTACATGCATCCTCGATTAGGAACCAAAATGCGGATGCGTTGTCATCCCTGAGAACTAAGATCGAAAGCCTCGTTTCCAGTAAAGAGGGTCTCAGGTTCTCATACTCATCATCCAAAACACAGCAGCATTGTGAGATAAACGAGCACACAGTCCACTTGATGGTAAGTGGATGTTATGGCCCATAGACATCCACATTTATCCTCGATTAGGAATCAAAATGCAAATGCGTTGTCGCTCCTGAGGACTAAGATGGAATGCTACGGTTCCAGTAAAAAGGGTCTCCAGTTCTCTACACTCAATTTACGAAACACAGCAGCATTACTCTGCTATTTTCCGCTGGTAGGTATTCTGTGAGAGCGTCGTCCTGCCCCGGAAGAGCCGACCCATTCGTGCTACAACAATAGTTATACCTACATCGTGTCTATACAACGTATAAAAACCACCATAATATAGTTACATAAAATATTTTGGTATCAATTTATTATTATTATTAAGGTTTAAGTACAAAATAAGAATTTACTGGACTGGGCACTCGTATGGACTTCAGAATTATGGCCATTACAGCTTATACCATAATTACCTCCCTACTTCAGTAGCGATCCGGTAGTAGATCTTGTTAAGACGGTTCCCCTAGCGAGAGACCTTGAGCGTTCGGTCCCATACAATCCACGCGCTCTCGCTACAATATATCACGGAAAAATACGCCCGAATATTTGGAATTATTTCAATTAAAAGAGATAAGCGAACTTAAGAAATTAAATAAAACGTGTAGAATATAGATTTTTAAATTATCTATCCATTAGTGTAATTCTCAAATGATTAGAGCATTTCCTTTAGCAACAGATGCATGTAATCAATAATTTTAGTCATTTTTTAAAAGTAGATTTTAAATGTATTCATAACACATAAAAACAAATTAGAACGTGGGATGTGATGATAAGATATCGAACATTAATAATGTGCTTTTAGATGTAGCTTATTTCTCATATCTAATGAGATAATAGTCTCTGAAAAACACACTTGTGCCAGGTTTTGGTCAGGGTAGCGCCTTAATATAAGATGACAAAATCGTGTACATAATAACCTAGTGATGAGTGGACTCTAGTGAAGAATTATGATGATTGTGTTAGCAGTCCCGATGATCAAAATAAAACTAAGCGGCTTTTTGCTGATATTTTACGCTGGTAAAGAATATGACACAACTCATTTTCTATCTGCTAAACTGAGAGTTAATATTAATTTGCTATTTTGGGTTTTCGGTTCTCATAACACAACCTGAGCAACCCACACTGGACCCGTGATGTTATATCAAGGTTATCGAACCATAAAGTTTCGTGTACGTCATATTGAAATATTTTGGTAGTCTTCGAAAATTCATTAGAATTGAGCCCCGAACTTCACAATCTAGTTGTAATTTGGCTTTCCCACGTTTTGAATAAAATCAGTCGCATATTTGTATTTTGTAATTATATTGGGATTGTGTCACGAGCTAAGCACATGGCAGTGGAGCTTAATGTTCTCTACTATATGTATCTCATTAAGATATAACGTACGATATCCCATTAGATCTTCATGCGTGTTCATGCTCGTATGGTCGTCGATCAAGGCACAGAATCCGATGCGACAGAGTTGGCTTTGTCTCCAAATCGAAATTTATGTAATTCCCGGTTCCTATTGAGACAGTATCCTTATATTCACCGATAACGACACGATTCCGGAACGAGATTTATATCGTGCTTTGTGTCTATATAACAGTCAATAATAAAATAAAAAATGGATATTACAGTATACTAGGCTACAAATTAGGTTTTATCCTATATTACAAGATATTTAAAGGCCGTATGATAATGAAGCTTTAATTATTCAAATAATACTAGTTTTTACGCATTTTATCTCGTATATTAAGCTGATGTGGGCGCCAAAAGCAGATTTTTCACGCTTTAAAAGTACATTTTTTGTCATTAAAAACTACGAATTCACATTTCAGATTTTTGTTAGTGAATTATGGTAGCCAAAACACATTTTGACACATTTTGGCTCGATAGAAAAAGATCGTAAAGTTTCTTCAAAATTTCCAATTTTAGGTACGTAATGGACGTAAGTGAAAAAGCAGTTTCATTCGAATGTAATGAAATCAATTTCAATTGAATTCAGGCTCTGTGTTCGCCAGTAAATACATGAGTGAATTAGAGGTTTATTTTTCAATAAAAGAGTATAAATCATTTTAAAAAGAAATATCAAATATTGTATAAACACTCCATATAAAGCGTGAAAAATCTGCTTTATGGCGCCCACTTCACCTTAATTTTTTTTAAAAAGAATACATGTGAAGTTCGCCAGTAAATACATGAGTGAATTGGAGGTTCATTTTTCAATAAAAGAGTATAAATCATTTTAAAAAGAAATATGAAATAAATATTGTGCGATTAAATAGCGCGCGGGCCAACCAAACACTCCATATAAAGCGTGAAAAATCTGCTTTATGGCGCCCACTTCACCTTAATTTTTTTTTAAAAGAAGACATGTGAAGTTCGCCAACTCGCATTGGGTCAGCATGGCGGACAATTCTTTGCCCTAAAACCCTCTCAGAAATAAGAAGGGGCCTGTGCTCAGCAGTGGGACATATTATAGGCTGTAACTTTAACTTTACTATTTTTATTATGCTGCAGTCTCTCGTTAGCGTTATAGCAAATTTAGACCCACCCCGGTCGACCTACACTGAAGCATGGCTCTACCATGTACTGATGGTTTTGAGAGAGTGTTTAGTTAAATCTGATTTAGGTTTTAAAGACTGAATTATTAATTTTTGCTTAGTTTTAAAACCCATATAATGTCATCTCTATATCGTATCGCGGTGGTGTCGTTTGCATTAAATGCGAAATGCTAGAGGATCACGAACGGCTTCGAGTCGGAATGCTAATGACGTTATTGTGTAGCGGATAATTTTATTTATAGACCTAACTTTCGCAATGTATGATTTCCCTATTTATCTTGTTTTATAGCCGGCGTTGTATAGTTTCGTATATTATGAGTTCGCATTATATTTCAATCTTATTGTAATAAATCTATTCTATTTGAAAAGTTACTTCAAAGTGCTCAGTACTTCGCGATTTTCTTGAATTGTGTATATTTATATAACGGCCATTTTTTATTTACGTTGACCATTTTGCCAATACCAAGTCAGTTCATTGGAAGTCTGCAGTCTGTGAACACGTTCAAACTCGTCTTCACCATTACATCAAATTGGATAAACCACAAATCCTCGCAAAAGAACACCGATTCTTACCAAGGGTGATACGCGAGGCTATTGAAATTAAAAAACATCCTAATAATTTCAACAGATGAGATTGATGAGTGCTGCCATCTGCTTGCGATCCTATAATTAACAAAATTAGACCCAAATCCAAGCATACCACGGTAAGACTTTAAGATACTGTAAGCTCGTTCTACGAAGATCGAACTAAAAATTAATATTCAAAAACTGATATGACTATGACATTGGGACGTCAAAACATCTTCATAGAAATAAAAACAACAGAACAACACACATAGAACACATAGAAACATAAACTTACATAAACATAGAAATATAAGCTTCATTCTTATATCTTTTTTTTTTTTTATAGAATAGGTTGACAAACGAGCACACAGTCCACCTGATGGTAAGTGGTTGCTGCGGCCCATAGACATCTACATCTATCTTCCATTACAAATCAAAATGCAGATGCGTTGTCACCCGTGAGGACTGAGATGGAATGCCTCATTTCCAGTAAAAAGGGTCTCCGGTTCTCTACACTCACCATACGAAATACAGCAGCATTAAGCTACTATTTCACGCTGGTATTCTGTGAGAGCGTGGTCCTTCCCCGGTCGAGCCGACCCATTCGTGCTACAACTATACTACTAATATAACTGCAGCATGGCTCTACCACGTAAAAACCTATAAAATATCTATGAACATCTTAGTACCTCCATGGCCATGGTTGCTGTAAAGGGCCCGAAACGTAGGGAATAAAAAATAAGTTAAAATAAGTTATTTACCCGATAAAATCTGTAAATATAGTTTTTATAGACAATCTTATAAATATCCCTTTTATAGGATTGTCTATATAGGAGGCCTTTTTTGACAGTGGACTTTTGATAGGTTATCGATGAATGAATATGTCAAAGTGCGGATGGGTTTTGTTTCTGAGTACTAAGATGGAACGCCTCGTTACTACAGTAGTAAAAAGAGTTTTCGTTTCTCTACATTCGCCATACGAAACACAGCATTGCGGACTCAATAAATACTGTAGCCATAATTGAGCTTGACTCCAACACGTATGCTGGTAATCAACCATTTTATTAAGACGACGACATATCGAAAAAGTCTAGGCTATCGCCGTACTGATCCGAGTGAATACATAATTTCTATAAAAACTTGAAAAAGCGCCGTCATAAAGTCTAAAATTGCGTAGCGCCCGCCACGAATAAAACCGCTTAGAAATTGTCAGAATCTTAAAATATTTTTTTAAAAATTATTGATTTAAGTAATGAAAATAATGAGCAAGTAAATTATGAATGTTGATGTTATGAATATATTTGAGTGATTCCAAAGCATATAGATTATAGATTAAGTAATTTCGTTGTAATTACAACTATAGTGATTTTTTAGAGGTGTTTTCGAAAATAGTTATGATCGAGTCAAAATTATACAATAGAATTTTTGAACAATCAAATTAAAGATAAAGACATGAATTTACCTATATCAAAGTTCCACTTTCGTTAGTAGTGTAGTAGTCCTATACTATTCGATTAAAGGAGGTGCATTTTTTTGCGGTGTCGCCTTAAATCGTATTGGATGTTTCAAAATAAAAAATAAAAAATATTCTGTTGGTTACATAAAGATCTGAAAAGAAAAATTTTTTCAGCATATCTGATTCCTTCATTACCATTTCGTTGTCATCTTACATTAAGTCCATTCCTGCAAATGTGTTAAAAATAATCACTCTAATTAAAGTGTAAAAATGACCGAGGTTGGTTTTAAGCGATGCCATCAATGAAATCGAATTTTAATAGTTAATCATATTAGACGCACGACAGGATCGACGACGTTATTACTCCTACTAGTCGAGGTGACGAGCGTGACATTGACGAATGATAATAAACGTGTTGGGAACAAGGTAATAGCCGCGGCCGCGTGCCGCGTCCCGCGCTCCGCCAGTCCGCCACTCGCGTGTCGCCCGCCTACGGACCGACATCCATAAATATTTCATTTTTCCCATCATTAATCTTGTCCGCGTGTTTGTGGTCCGCCGATTCAGACGCTTGGTTATTTACATGACGTCGGGAATTGTTACAGGGTTGCTCGTTATGTCGCCGTATCATGATGGAGCGGTAATCAACATCTCTAACGAAGAAGAAAAAAAGGGATACAGCTTTGATTCGATGTCAGCATATTTGCTTGTCATCATACATTATATTATTTCGATTCTGATTACTTCGCTGTCAATATATTTTAAATACAATGAAATGTAATGGTTAAAATTTGCTTGAAATTATATTGAATAATATGATCTAGGTAGGAAATAATTAATTGTGAAGGCACTTGATTCTCTCGATGAATCGTCTAATGAAAAATTACTGAGTTACTTATATTATTTTTATTATTAAGCTGTTATTAGGAAGGCGTTATATCCCCGAAACTCTTCACCGCTGCATTGGAAGACGTTTTCAAGCTACTATTGGACTGGAAAGGATACGGTATTAACATTAATGGCGAGTACATCACTCACCTTCGATTTGCCGACGATATAGTCCTTATGGCAGAATCGCTGGAGGACCTGAGCCCAATGCTTAGTGATCTCAATGGTGTCTCCCAACACATAGGTTTTAAGATGAACATGAACAAAACAAAGATCATGTTTAATGTCCATGTCACACCTATGCCGGTAGTTGTTGGGAGCACTACGCTCGAAGTTGTTGACGAGTACGTTTACCTGGGACAAATAGTCCGACTAGGTAAGTCCAACTTCGACCGGGAGGTCAATCGACGGATTCAACTCGGCTGGGCAGCGTTCGGGAAATTACGACACATCTTCTCGTCAGGTATACCTCAAACTCTGAAAACTAGATTGTACAACCAGTGCGTGTTGCCAGTGACGGATCTGAGACGTGGTCCTTCACTGCTGGCCGTATGAGGGCGCTCAAGGTCGCTCAGCGAGCTATGGAGAGGGCTATGTTCGCAGTTTCTCTGCGTGATAGACTCAGAAATGAGGATATCCACAGTAAAACCAGTGACCGACATAGCCTAACGGATTAGTAAGCTGAAGTGGCAATGGGCCGGCCATATAGCTCGAAGAACCGATAACCGATGAGGAAGAAAGGTTCTCGAGTGGCAGCCGCGTACCGGTCGGCGTAGTGTAGGGCGACCTCCCACTAGATGGAGTGACGACCTGGTAAGACATGCAGGAAGTCGATGGATGCAGGTGCCTCAGGACCGTGCTTTGTGGCATTACTTGGGGGAGGCCTATGTTCAGCAGTACTCTTGTATTTGTGATTTAAGAGTATTGTCCGGGAATTTGCTTTTTTTCCATAGCGCAGCTTTAGATGAAAAATTGGCGCATAGATTCGTGATCGAGGGTTGATGTAGATGTCTATGGGCTGCAGCATCCGCTTACCATCAGGTGGACTGTGTGCTCGTTTGTCACCCTTATCCTATAAAAAAATGGAGACCCGGAGATTATTTGTAGGCTACAGAAATTATTGTTCCGTGCGAAATTCGAATCCGCGGCCCTTGGCGCTGCAACTCATTGCTGAGCTACTCCGCCACGGAGAATAAATAATATAATTTAACAAAGTGTGATTACGGTGTGCATCAACGCGAACGCGTGCGGCAGTGGGAAAAGTGATACATCCTACCGTTGGGAGGACCCGGAACGCACTGATCGCACGGCGTCTGCTCTGTGCGCGCTGATATGAAGTATTTTAAAAATAATCGTATAAAATAATTGACTTAATAATACCTAAAAAAAATTAAATTGGTATTGTGATTAAATAATTATAATAGATAAGTTTTATATATTCAAATACACGAAAAAATGTCACTGAAGTGGATAGTTTTAATGATTTTAAAGTATTGTTTTTTAATATTAAATCGAAATATTGTCGTTATTTGGGCTCTATGTTGCACTTCAAGACATATTTCGTTAAAGTAACGCTTAAAATAAAGTATTTTAGCTTATATTAGTAATGGTATTCGAAAGATAACTCTGGCGCATATTTTCGTAAAACGTTATGAAGGGATTGTCTTCGCTCTAAGAAATCCGTCAATAAAAATTATGATTTTGTTCTGTAGTGCTCGCGAATCGCTTATGCCCTCTTAACTCTTAAGCCACTTAATTTTACGAAAGTGTTTATATCAGTTTTATATAGTTTTACGTTGTCTATTTCCCTTCACGAACTTGTCTGGTTGTTTTACGACGGTAAAACTTTTATGATGTTTGAAACGTCTTGGCAATGACACGATAAACTTTCATTGCCGTATAGTAGCAATTGGTTTCAAAGATTTGTAGTACATCGTTAATTTGATTGAGTTTTCCCAAAATAATAGTGATTAAGTAGTAATTACATTAAAAATGTCTTATCTTTTCAGGGTCCCGTACTTATAGTGTAATACGATTATGATATTTTGTATGCCTACTCACTTCTTCTGTCTTTTTAACATCTATTCAAAGGTGCATTGTATTATACGTTACATCTAAATCAATTTTTAAAACTTACAGTCCGATTTAGACACTTTTTCTACGTACTACTCGAACGCTGCTGGCGCATCTTCCATTTATGAAAAATGTAACCTATTTGCTGATTCTTTAATGTAGGGAGTAAAAAGAAGTCGCACTGTGCCAAATCGGGACTATTGGGAGGCTAACAAGGACCAGGAGGAATATATATTCCGTAACAGCCGTAAAAAGCCGACCACTTATTTCATTACGTCGTAAAGTTAGTTGACCGTGAAATTTATTATACCAGTGGTAAACGGTCATTTCAAGTATATCAAACGTTTCGGTATTTAAGTACTAGGCGACTTTAGAAATCGTAAAAAGACATCGCGCAAAAATGGTCCCGACACATCATAACGATATGGAGGGAACTAAGAATATTCGTATTTTACTTATAAATAACTGTTTTATTAAAATAAATTATAACAGATCAGTGTCATTAAAAGAAATTATAACGTCTTAGTACTGCAGGTCTCGTGTCAGTTTTGTGTGCATTCAGAAAGAATTTGTTCGCCGCACAACTGCAGACCATGTTGGTGTCGATAGACTTCGTAACACATCGTCTTTGAAATATTTTTTTTCGACGGTATCCTTACAATGTATCCCATCATCGCCGATCACGCTGTGTATCAGCACTGAAAATCGCAATAATTATCAAATGTTTACAGTAATCCTGCGTTGCTAGAAAACACACTAAATATTATTTTAGAATGTCGGCTCTTGCTTAGTAAAAGCATAGGCTAGATTCGTCTTGATAATTTTACTCGAAGAGCTCTTTTTAAAACCTTCATTAATTTACAAAACAACGATTACATTTGGCTTCAAAAAAGCGTGTCGTAATTAACTCCCTTTTTGTTTAATTTTAACGAGTAAAACGAATCCTGTGTAACAAAAGTCCTTTAAATGCGACGCTGTAAAGCCGACCTAATTAACTGTCCATTGTGTGAAGAGCCGGCTCTAAACTGCAGATTCCGCAGCGAGCCACGTTGCTTCCGAAGCTCTAAGTTCCGTAATTGTGCGAAAGTGGCATCATTCCATGGATTTACGCAGACAGTTTAGTGCCAACTTTTCGACCTACTGTAGTGTTCATGTAGATACGGTTGTAATTATTGCCATACGACGTGGAAGATTTAAATAATTTTATATATTATTGGACCGCCAACTTTTCGTTTCGTTGACTTGACATAATAATCCAACCGATGATTTTGGCCCCACCGTGGACCTCATGATCAGCAATCGCGCACATGTCCTCCAGACGAACTTTAAAGTCAAAAGGTGTTTTACTTCACCGCCGAACATATAAAAAAAACATTTAAAGTCGTGGTTTATACCTACGTTCTTATAACCGCTGTAACTCAAGGGTAAACAAATTGTAATTAAAATTTCACAGTACGCGAGCGAGATTATTTCCATCCCCTACGACATAGCTGAAATTGTTAATCGAAATTTTGTGTTAAGAACTCTTATTTAATGAAACTACGAAAGCATTTTGAAGTTTTGAAAATTTTGTAAATTGTCAAAGGGAATGAATGGTAAATATTAAAAATGGTTGAGTTCATTTATTATAAAGCTCTGAACTCCATTCGTCAAAGGTTAAATTTATTGACAAGTTGTTTTAACCATATATTTTACATTATTTTCGTATTTGTTACTTACCAGTTCGAATTTATATCCACGTACACAATTTATCTAATTTCATGATGCGAAATTACAAAATGGAGTTCGTAAGATTGTGTTAAGTTTTGACACAATATTGATAATTTCTTAATATACAAAAACTTTTGAAATTTGTCGTATTCTTTCGGATTAACAAAAAGTTTTAATAATAATAATAATATTTTTTATCAGAGATACATCCTAAAGGATGGCACCGTCGACATCTGTCGATCTTGTCGTCATCTCAGTGAGTTACTTAGGCATGTCATCTCCGGTTGTTCGGCGCTTTCTAACTCTGAGTACTTGCACGGGCACAACCTAGTGGCCAGGTTTTTACACCAGGAGCTCGCTCTGAAATACGGCCTCGTGGATCGGGAACCTCCTTATTATAAGTATACTTCCCGGAAGCCGTGCTCGAAAATGATCGCGCGAGGCTCTACTGAGACCGGGCCATCATCACATATAGGACTATTCTTGCGAATAAGCCTAATATTGTGCTGATGGACCGGGCACAGTCAAGACTATTTTTGTTCGACCTGGCTAAATAGGTGACCGACATGTGGGGTGGTTTGCGGACTGAAATTATTCCTGTGGTCGTTTTGGCTAATCCCAGTGAGCCTTTCGGGTCATATGAGGCGGTTGAAACTCCATGACGGTCCGCTCCGAGCTCAAATGCAGAAGGCGGTGCTCCTCAATATCGTCAGCCGGTTTCTTTCCCTTTTCCTCTAACCCTCGGCCGTTTGATCTCTGCCGAGGGCTTCTATGTGATTGAGTTTTTTATTTATTTATGTTAGTATATTAAATATATATTTATTTATATTTATCATTTACTTTTGTATATTTATTCAGCCCAACCAGATGAAAATACTCTATGGATACCCCTCGTAGTATTAGTATATAATTAAAGATATTGCACGCCATTATCATAATTGAATGTAAAGTAATTAATAACCAATAAGATTATTATTTAATGCACTAAATTCTGGAAATAAATAAAATTATATTTCGTATGGTGAGTAACAATAATTAGAGAACAGTGTAGTATAAACGAAGGTCTATGGGCCACAGCGTCGTCTTACCATTAGGTTATCTTTACACGGCAGAGCCATGCTGCAGCTATATTGTGGTTGTAGAACGAATGGGATGGCTCGACCGAGGGGAAGTACCACACACTCACCAAATACCAACATGAAATAGCAGCTCAATAATGCTGTGTCTCGTATGGTCAGTGTGAATAACCGGAAAGCCCTTTTACTGGAAACGAGGCATTCCATCTTAGTCCTTAGGCATGGTAACGCATCCGTAAACCACCAGGTGGACTGTGTGCTCGTTTGTAACTCTCCTATATAATAAAAGAAGTTTACACAGCAAAGTAAGTATATCAATAAGTTTCATAAACTTATTAGATCAAATTGTTAAAATTTTTTATCCAGCAAAGATTGCGATTGCCTCAACTACGTAGCAGATCCTGATCTCGAATACCTCTCTTTAGATTGATCGTCTGGCATCTAGATGTTCTCACCTCAGATCTTACTCCATAAGCGTTTCATCGTGCACCGGTCGGCATGTGTGCTGTTTGCTCTTTTTAATCTTTTATATCCTAAAATATCCTGGGATTTGAAACAAGGGCTCACTAATAGTAGATTCTAATAAGAGGTCTACAAGTTTTGTACCGCCCACATTTCACTATTGTGCGTTATGTACAAATTTATTCATCGTACATGTTGACATACATTATGCATTAACTGTTTCATATTGCATTGTCTCGTCGAACACAAGATCACAACGTGTCGAAGTCCATTGAAGCCGAATAATGAGCCAATCTCCGGCGTGTCCCTCAACACAATATGCATTAACATTCACGTGTGATTGAGATGCACAGGATGTTGATTTGTTCTATATTTAGAAATATAGCAATAACTGATATTGTTCAAGTGTTGTGTACTGACGGTGGAAGAGAATTCGCCATCCTGTTTCGCAGTTAGGCGGTTAAGAGGTAACTATAGGAAATACCACAAACATTTCATGGCGTCCAATAAATTCCAATACGTTGTTTATCTTCATACTGCCAATATCAAACACATGAAAGTCTGTCGTATGCTTATGGTCATACTGCTAATACCAACACATAATAGTCTGTGGCCAAAAAGACGCACAGAGTAAAGATTTTCAGTCTAGTTTAAATCGATCTGGGTATGGATATTGGATATGGACTTTAACTTTACTAGTCGGTGCGCAGCAGATCTCCAAGATGCGAAACATCTGGGACAATCTTCCTGCCAAACGTTCGATTATGAAATACAGTGAATTTTTACGGTTAAACAAGAATAAGATGTTATTCAAATAATTTCTGTGAAATAGATACTTATTATGTTTTTGCAAACCAATAAAACTGTTACATATTTTTTTTAATCATAGTGTTGTAGAATGGGCTATAATGTGGTAATTACACTATAGTGTATTATAGATGCAGCATGAATGGGTCGGCTCTACATGAAAGGGACTATGCTCACACAGAATGTTAGCGCGAAATACGCGAGATACCTACGGTTTGAGCATGTCCCATATCGTCCCCTGGGAATCGTAGGAGGCGACAGAGGGTCACTGACACAGGCGATGGACAACATTTTCACAATAATAAAAAATCAACAACTTAAAAAAACCTTATAACACAATATGTCTATTATATTCATCTATTATTTTTATTTTAGTTGTTTGTAGTCGGCTTTAAGTTTCCGACCGAGGCATTTCGTTTCAGTTCTTAGGGGTTAGGGGAGACGACGCACCTGCATTCTTCTATTCGATGGATTGTCTTTGCCAAACTGTGTGCTCGTTTGTTACTTTATATAAAAATAATTTTATATTTTTTTTATTAAAACCTTCAAAAGTTTTGTTAATACGACGCAAAAATTATTGATGGAGATTTCAAATCAAAAAGTAGTTAATGGAATAATATACAAACCATAACATTTATTGCTAAATAATTAAATATTTTTTAATCAAATACATATACGAAATTAACAATATATAATATTAAAGCGATGGTTATTGATTACCTTGGACTCGGACTAAAGAATACTGATAATTGGATATAGATCAAAAATCAAATTGCACAAAATAAAAGTGCATTTATAAACTAAATCGATTCCAGCGAGTCTTTATCGTAACGTAGACAGTTTGAATTCCTCGCCTCAGCGCAGGCCGACATTTTAAAATTGAATCACTTTGAATCGGACAAGGGGCAAAACGTCCAACGAAATATATCAACGTTGCAAGACTTCCGATAGTGGAACGGCTTAACTGGTTTTGGAATCACAGTCTAGCACAAGTATTTACAACATTTAGCTTTTTGAAATCGCTTATTTATTCCAAGTTACGATTATTTGACAAATATTGAAATAGTTTTATAATCTTAACAAAGGCTTAGGTCAACGACTTTTTGGACATTAGTAGAGGTTATAGCCCTTAGTAACAGTTTAATAATAGCGAAACTTTTTTTTTCTCTTGTCTTTAATGATTACTGAAATTTTCACACAGGGGTAGTATGTATGTAACTGGTGTAGCAATTAAATGTTTGCCTCTGGTGTGTACCTACCTTACTGTTATGTTCAAGTTTTGCGGTTCGACTGGACACTCGCTCGTTCATTTTTTTTAAACCGGACCGGAAAACAATTTTATCATCTAGCGTCATGACAGGCTATGATCTATGAACACGCTCAAATAAAGCGGGAATTTATGCGCTTTGAACTGCGAGTTTTGTTCATATTTGGTTTCATGTGTGAATTTGTATATTTTAAAATTATCTGATTATTCACTACATTAAGAATTCACTTACACTGCGAAAAAAGAACAAACAGACGTTTATACGTGGTAGAACCATGCTACAGTTATATTAGTAGTATAGTTTTAGCAGGAATGGGTCGGCTCGGCCGGGGAAGGAGAGCATAAGAGCGTGGTCTCACAGAATACCAGCGCAAAATAGCAGCTTAAGGGGAAATATAACCTCAAATAGCTTAGCAAGATCTTCCGTTATGCAGAAAATATTGCAGCATTAATTTTGAAATAAGTATATGGTAAAGTTGAGGATTAATGTTAAGGACTATGTTAAACGAAAACACTATTCCGTAAAATTTTCTCGATAGAAAAAAAATCCAAAGTTACCTCCAAAATAAACAATAAACCGCTGTTATTCATAAAATACTTTAAATAAGATCATGAAACTTTGCATACTAACTGAATTAACTATAAAGCAGTGCTTATGTTATTTACTTTTTTTAAATACCACTATTTTCACTGTAAAAATAAATTACCTAAACTATTGGCATCTTGAAGCTTGATTCCTGCCGCCCGGTCAGCTTTGCTTCGGCCTTTGAACGGAGAAGTTGTGTCGCTTACGATCAGAATACACATTACGCAACAGGACGACTTAAAATGAAAATGGGAAATAACCGTAATAAAATAAGAAGCGACTGGGTTGGCGTTAAGAAACAGGCATAAATATGATAAACCTAATGAAATAAGTATCTAACGACCTATCTACTTACAGTATTAGTGATAACAAACATGTCGGTACATAGCATACGACGCGCGGGGAAGTTGGGGCCAAATTAGAATTTGAGCTGACTTACTATATCCTTTTAATGCTGCAGTGTTTCGTATGGTGAGTGTAGAGAACCGGAGACCCCTTTTGCTGGATACGAGGCATTCCATTTTAGTCCTCGCGGGTGACAACGCATCTGCATTTTGATTCGCAATCGAGGATAGATGTAGATGTCTATGGGCCACAGCAACCACTTACCATTAGGTGCACTGTGTGCTCGTTTGTCACCCTTATTCTATAAAAAAAGATTAAAATTTAAGATTGCAGTAGTATATCCCTTTGTAATCGATTTAATATGAATACTTATTATAAATATTATGGTCTTTAGTTGTTACCTTTTACTCTCCTTTTATTTTTTCATTGCAAAGTTTTACAAGCTGGTGAGAAAGTACCTATATACTACATATTACATACGTATTTTTTAATTTTCCATCATTCGTTCATAGTTTTTACCAAAATATTTACTTCATCCAACTGATCGAAAGTCCAAAGAACTGGAACTGGCACAGGTGTTGCTTTTGTTACTTTGAATCGATAGAAAAAAATGAAATGAAATTTTACTTTGAATCGATAGAAAAAAATGAAAAAAATGGAATGAAATGATGTATAAAGGGGTTTCGTTATTACCCTGCGATTCAGACATCAGCCGCGCAAAGCGAGAATTTAAACCAATGCAGTGTTAATATGAAATGTTTGAAATTGGTGATACTGGTTAGATTTTATAGTTAAAAAGTATTTGAAGAACTAGCTTTCAATGAATGTTAACAGCGCAGAGATTGATAAATTTGTATATTACCAACCGTATAAGAACCGTGTAGTGGCGGTGTATATCCACTACCCTCTATCGTCATCGGATGTCGTGAGAGGCGTCTTCCTACATAATAACAACTGCCACATAAATAGGAACTTAAAGAACTGCGTCTTCCTACTTCTGCCAAACGTGGCAACTATGGCACATATCCCCTTATGGAGTGAATGTATGGGGAATGTCTGTGTTCGGCAGTAGAATGTTGATAGCGTGTAACGGTATAACCTACAAGTAACTGATACATATTATTTATTGCTCTGGAGGAGTGTGGATGACCACGTCGCGTATATAACACCGCCTGCCGTTTAAATCCTAGCTAAAGTCAATATTTTTGTAACCCAGAAATTTTTGGTTACCGTGTCTGGTTGTGTTGCGCCATCTTAGCAGTATGTCGATGTCGGATTATAATGTATACCGCTAACTTCAGACCTCAGATCATACCTCAGACCTTATGGGCTTAGTACTATAATCGAGCACAGACAGGTTAAGACCAGTTAGTGTTTCTGGATTTGATAAACGCAGTACTGTGAGTTGATAGCTTCCGATTATTTGTTGAACTTGTCACCTTGGTTGAAAATGGAATAGAAGGACTTTATCACCATCATCACAGAGGAGTTAAGTTTATATCATAAACTTTGTTAAAGAAATGCTGTAAAACATGGTTCCGAGCTATCTGCAACATTCGATTTCGTACATATCTTACCGTGTCTTGACTCCATCTAATGGGGGCCGCCCTACACTTAGCTTATTACAAATAGTTCAAATTAACGTGACGGTAACAATATGTTATTTATAATTAATAATGGTGCTCCAATTCAATTCGTAGGCATTTGTTATTACAAGTACCTATTTGTGGTTAGCACCGCACGTACTACACTTAACGTGGCTAGGTGCCAACTCGAGAGGAAATAAGGTAACGATTTTATACTACATAATAACATACATAAACACTCACGCCTGTCACCCAGAGGGGTAGGCTGAGACTACAGACTTCCATTTGGCACGATCCTGACACACCTCTCTCGCCTCCTTCACATCCATACACCTACGCATACATGCTCGTCGGTTAAGGGTACTCCTAATTTGGCCCGTTTTCAATAAATCGCCAATTTGGTCGATAAATTTTCGCCTAGGACGTCCCTTTCCGACTCTGCCATTCACTTCTGCAACATAAATTTTCTTTGTCACTCTTTCCTCATTCATTCTTTCCACATGACCAAACCACCGAAGCATTCCTTTCTTAATCCTGGTCACAACATCATCCTGCAAACCACACTCTTCTCTTATTACACAATTTATTACCCTGTCATTCAGATTCAGCCCTAACATGGAATATGTTAGGGCTGAATCTGAACGACCGCGTTTCTACTGCGTTCATTCTACTCTCGTGCTTCTTCTGCCACACCCAACTTTTACTACCATACGTTAAAGTAGGGACCAACACAGCATTGTGAATTGCCATACGTGCCTTTTTTGACACATTTTGACTCTTCACAATAGAGTGTAGGGCCCCATTTACTCTATTTACCGCATTCACTCGTCGTTCTATATCCTTATCTTATCTCCCATCCCTGCTAAATACGCAGCCCAAATATACAAACTGATTTTATAATAATATTATAATTCGAATAAAACTTATTTTGCGTTAATGACGCTCATTTTAATTTCGGTTTCGGGAGCACACCATCTGGATGCTTGGCGGTCCACCACTGTACGTTTCACTAGGAGTTTTCTTCCAAGTACGACCTCTCTGTGGAATAGTTTACCACCGGGCTGGTTTAAAGGGCCGGCAACGCACCTGCAATGCCCCTGGTATTGCGGTTGTCCATGGACGGCGGTAGTCACTTAACATCAGGTGAACCGTATGCTCGTTTTTTCCCTCTTCTATTAAAAAAAAATGATATGAATCCTTTGTGTGTGCTCTGGTATGTGCTCTCAGTGGTGACAGTATTTTTGCCAAGTGTTGTGCCAGCTTATAAGTCGGTGAATCGATCTAGCTCACTATGTGACGTAGTGGAGCGTTTGGTTTGTGTATCTTCGGTAACTCGGAGTATAATTTCAAAATGACAAGCTCGTGGAAACTATACATGCGGTCGGAGCTAAGTTCTGTAAGACCCGCCGCAGAAGAACACAAAAATTTTCCGATCAAACTCTTGATATCATGGCAGTTAGACAGAAGATGAAGCTGCAGTCGTCAGCAGATTTGGCAGAATACAGGCAACTGAACAGATAGATCTCCAAATGCATGCGGCGGGACTTTTTTTTATAGGATAGGTTGACAAACGTGCACACGGTCCACCTGATGGTAAGTGGTTGCTGCGGCCTATAGACATCTACATGTATCCTCAATTACAAAACAAAATGCAGATGCGTTGTGACCCGTGAAGACTAAGATGGAATGCCTTGTTTTCAGTAAAAAGGGTCTCCGGTTCTCTACACTCACCATATGAAATACAGCACACAAAAAAGCAAATACAGCAAAGGGACTTACGCAACTTTAATACTCCTCGTATTGAAGAAGCGATTGAGCGGAACCAGGACTCCAAAATCTTTTCCAGAGATCTGTCTGCCAGAAAGTGTCAACTGTCACAGCTGACGACTGAGTGTAGCGGCATCGTTTCCGGGACTCCTGAAATTTTGAGTAAGATTGAGAGGTTTTATGGGCAGCTGTACACGTCATCGTTAGAACCACACGCAAGTAAACGATCCAAGAGCAAGTCGTATCCGACACTATTCCGAAGATATCCTGGACGTCAGTCTGAGCGAGATTAGAATGGCTCTCCAGCACTTTAAAAACGGCGAGGCCCCAGGCGAGGATGGAATTACAGCGGAGCTTCTGAAAGCGGGTGGAATACCGGTACTACCGGGACATGGTGGCACTACTCCGGAAGCGTGGAGCAGAAGTGCGTAGCTCTTGTTCTTCAAGAAAGGCGACAACGCTCACTTGAAGCACTACAGACCGACTTCTCATTTGAACCGCGTCTGCGTGCTGTTATCGATAGCCATTACGTTTCGTCTCGCACGCAGACTCGACGACTTCCAGCCTCCCGAATGAGCCAGTTTCAGAAAAGGCTTCGGTACCATAGACCAAATACATACTTCACGGCAGATTGTACAGAAGACCGAAGAGCACAATCTGCCACTTTGCCTGGCGTACGTGGACTGTGAGAAAGCCTTTGATTCCGTCCAAATTTGGGCGGTGCTACAGTCTCTTCAGCGGTGCCAAGTTGACTATCAGTATATCGAAGTGCTGAAGTGTTTGTACAGTAGGACTAAGATGGCTATCCGTGTACAGAACCAAAATACGAAACCTATCCAACTGCAGATAGGTGTAAAACAGGGTGACGTTCGACGTGATCCCCGAAACTCTTAACCGCTGCATTGGAAGACGTTTTCAAGCTACTTGACTGGAAAGGATACGGTATTTACATTAATGGCGAGTACATCACTCACCTTTAATTTGCCGACGATATAGTTCTTATGGCAGAATCGCAGGAGGACCTTAGCACTATGCTCAATGACCTCAATGGGGTCTCCCAACGGATAGGTCTTAAGATGAACATGGGCAAAACAAACATCATGTTTAATGTCCACGTGACACCTATGCCGGTAGTTTTTGGGAGCACTAAGCTCGAAGTTGTTGACGAATACGTTTACCTGGGACAAATAGTCTACTAGAAAAGTCCAACTTCGACCGAGAGGTCAATCGACGGATTCAACTTGGCTGGGCAGCTTTCGAGAAATTACGACACATCTTCTCGTCAGGTATAACCTAAAGACCTAAAAACTAGATTGTACAACCAGTTGCCAGTGATGACCTACGGATCTAAGACGAGTTTAATATTCAAACAAGAATGACGATTACAACATATCCTTCTTAATTTAATAGGTTTATGTATTATGAACTGAACTGAATACGGCGGTATGAGAATGAAAATCGTGCAACTATTGTAGTAAAATTTATATTTTACGAAAATACAGAACGAGCACGAACGAAAACGGAATAAGTAGACATTTGGGTACCGCGACTCAGTCAGAGCTTTATCGTGGCATTGCAGTCCGCAATCGGAGCCAGTTAAAATTCCTCAATTCTACGCTGACCTGCGTTCTTAAATTGAATCGCTACCGTTCGTGGGAGTCAGGCGAAATGTCAAACATTGTGACCTATACAGAGCTATTTTGGATTTAATCGGTTTAGCTCCTGAGGCGTATAATGCGATACGATTACCTGTCATGACACGTTGAGCAGAAATTCGATTTGTATATACATATACCATATTGAGTTTTTGCCTAATTTTTTTTTAATAAAATATGATGTCGCGTTATTAAAAATTTAGAACATGGTGAATTATTTGTAGGAAATAAATAATTTACCACGTTTTAAATTTTTGGTTTCGATTTTTTATGCCAATTTTTTTCACATTTTACTAAAGGGTATCCGCTAATTACCTATGAGCATAAGGATACCACAAGAGTTTCTTTTGTAGTTCCTTCTCCAATTACAAAAAGCTCATTATGAAAAAGTAATGTTTGAAGAATGGTAAGGACGTCAAAAATAAGTGATAAAATAATGGAGGAGTGGTCATCGGATCACCACATATGTTATTTTATTCAGTATGACATGGAAAAGATAATATTACATCAAATGAAACAGGATTCTCTCAATGTATTTAAGGAGGGACCCGCAACACAATTATTGTAAGAGGGATATCCTCATAAACATATTAAAGATGAAGCATATCAAAGGTTCGATTATTTCTAGTGTTCAATAAGCGGTACAATTGAAATTATTTGTTTACTTCTATGTAAATGTATATGTACAAGAAAATATATTTGAGAACATTATGATATATTTTTCTTGTTTAGCTTTATCTTTCCCAGTTTGTTAGTTTAGTATGTGTTTATATGAGTTAAGTACAATAAAATAATCACCATCGTCATCATCACAGCCAATTAAAAATCCACTGCTAGACATCAGGTCTTTCCACAGATTGTCTCTTAAGGGGAACATTTGCCATTGTTATTGGTATTGTTACGCGCTCAAGTCGACGGCACTAGCGCCATCTAGTCTCGAACCGAAGAACTAAACTTCTTGAAGTTGAAACACGAACTCTCGGTACCTTGCGCGTGTTTACTTGAATATTCTGGATATTTCGCTGCTAATTTATATAAATAGGCGCTGCAAGATGCGATCGAGGAAGTAGTGAAGTTGGCGAGACAAGCGAAGCTTCGGAGCGGAATAAAGTGAATTAGTGTGATTAATTATTAGTGTTTTAACTTTAATTTGTGTAAAGAAAATTAAAGTGTTAATCTAGGTAATTTTATCGGCGATTTTTATTGTCACGAACATAAAGCTCGTAATAGTATGCTTATCTGGCAGATTGGAAACGCTTTTGTTATTTTTAGTCTTTTTTAATATAACGAATAAGGGTGACAGGCGCGTACAAAGTCCAACAGATGTTCAGTAAATACTGTGGACCATATATGTACATCTACATCTTTCTTCGATTCAGAATCAAAATGCAGATGCGTTGTCACCCTTGAGGAATAAGATGAAATGCCTAGTTTCCAGTAAAAAAAGGTTTCTGGTTCTCTACACTCATCATACGAAACACAGCAGCGTAAAGCTGTTATTTCACGCTGGTATTCTGTGAGAGCGTGATCCTTCCCCGGACACCGACCAATTCGTGCTACAACATACATACATACAACACTCACGCCTGTCACCCAGAGGGGTAGGCAGAGACTACAGACTTCCATTTGGCACGATCCTGACACACCTCCCTCGCCTCCTTCACATCCATACACCTACGCATACATGCTCGTCGGTTAAGGGTACTCCTAATTTGGCCCGTTTTCAGTAAATTGCCAATTTGGTCGATAAATTTTCGCCTAGGACGTCCCTTTCCGACTCTGCCATTCACTTCTGCAACATAAATTTTCTTTGTCACTCTTTCCTCATTCATCCTTTCCACATGACCAAACCACCGAAGCATTCCTTTCTTAATCCTGGTCACAACATCATCTTGCAAACCACACTCTTCTCTTATTACACAATTTCTTACCCTGTCATTCAGATTCAGCCCTAACATGCTCCTTAACGACCGCATTTCTACTGCGTTCATTCTACTCTCGTGCTTCTTCTGCCACACGCAACTTTCACTACCATACGTTAAAGTAGGGACCAACACAGCATTGTGAATTGTGTCGTGCTACAACTATACCAGTAGTATAGCTGCAGCAAATTTAAATGACCGAGCCTCACTAATTTTTCGCGACGATGCCAGCATCAAGCATGTAACTTTACCTGCGTAGTTTATTTGCTCTGCGCCGTGACGAGTATTAGTTATAACTTCGCTGTATTGCGACCAAAACTCGTACGGAATTCATTAAACTCAACTGTAGTTTTCATTCGGCAGTATGCTTTTGTAACTGGGTTTATTAACGATTGTTGTAATTAGAATTTGGCTTCAATATTTTATTGTAATAAACTTTACATTTTTTTAAAGACCGGAAATGCACCTGCGATTCCCCCTGGTGTTGCACTTGTACATGGGCGGTAGTCACTTACCATCAGGTGACCCACATGCTTGTTTGCACTCTCTTTAATAAAAAGTATTACGATCACCGCGTGATCTGATTATTAACGAAACTATTTGTTTAGCTGTTAGCTTTTGAACCAGGCTTCATATCTCAGATGAATGTATTATTTGTGCAATACAAACTATTAGCTTTATGGTCGTGTGTACATACATATTTGTCTTTCGTTTTATTTGCATCAGCCTCTAATTGGATTTCATTGTATTGGGAAACTAAATCGATTGAAATTTCCCGATTTGCAGCACTGCACTAATAGTTTAATATATATCTTTTACTGGGTGGTAGGACTTCTTGTCTGCCTAAGAATCGGTCGCGATATGTATTACCCTCTTACCTGTTTATGTGTTCTGGTCTGAAGGGTATAGAGTGCCAGCATAATTACTTGTTCACTGGCTGACTGGCTGCAGACGTCCACGGACTGCTGCAGTTGCTTACCAATATGTCGGTTGTAGTTTCGTTTGTCAGTTGAGCTTTATAAAATTATATTTCATATTATTAGCTCTCAAATATTTGACGCTCGATAAGGTCCTCCTGCTATCTCATTGAAAGGAGTGAAATAAGGGCAAAAATGTGCATATATCCGATAAGTAGGTTCTGTAACACATCTATCATTGGTTAAAAATAAAAATTCCGATGACCTGCTCCCCGTGAGGACTTAGACGAAAATCGTTGTTGCCATCAAAAAGCATATCTGGTTCTCTAAACTTTCTACTAACCCAGCAGTGTTGTGCTATTTTGCATCAGTGATCTGTGAAAGTTTGGTCCTCTCCATTGAGCTGACCCATTTGTGTTGCAGCGATAAAGCGTCTAGTATTTAATCATTTCATTAAAAAAATAAAGTTAACTCCTGCCGTGACTGCCAAAAAATTTTATTCTGTACTAGTGAATTGAAAAAATGAAATAGGCATTTACCTTTCTTTTATTACTATTGGTACCGTAACAACCTTGTTGCTGTAGTTAAAACGCTAGAACCTTTTATTATCGAACTCCCATAAACTAAATTAAACTTAATATAATATTCAATATCTTACGTAAGTTTTCAATGTAGTATAGAAAATATCCCTGGCATGACGAATTCTATGAAGGGTACATGTTCCTTGGTGTCCTTTTATTAGTTACCAGCAATGCTAATAACATTACTAATATTCTCATTAATCTCTCCAACTAAAATTTAAATGCTTGTTAGAAGTGGTTCACGACAGTAATCAAATAATGGATTCGAACTGCTGACTTTTTATTGCCATTTACCATCAAGCTACGTTCTCTTAAACACTTTAGATAAGCTAAAATATACTTATTAGCAGTAATGACTCAATGTGGTACGGTATTTTGTCAGAGGAGATTCCCCCATGCTGTATCTAAGATCGGGTGTTGATACGCCTGGAGAGATTTCATCCTTTTCTTGAAAATTTGTGGTAACCCGTATTGCACGCTTTGCGACGTCATTTTAAGTACTCACGACAAACATGAAAAACACGAAAGTTCTGAGCCGTCTTCATCCACATACTCCCCGCATAGGTAGGTCATTAGTTTGCCAGTACCGATTCTTCGAGCTATAAGATAAATTTTTTTGAATTACTGATTCTATTCTTGTTTCACTGTGGATATTTTTGTTACAGTTTCTATAACATACATCATCTCTATAACAAAGAAACTCCGAGCTCGGATCTCTCCATAGCTTGCTAGCCTTTTAGCTTTCGTATTAATATTTGTATGGTCAGCAGTAAAGCATTCTAATTATTTGTTTAAATTTACCATAAATTTACATCAAACTTTAAACTTTTTCCTTTTGAACATGTATGCATAAAATCGAAATATTTTATATTTTTTCTTCCGATACACACATCTCTTTATTTATGCCAGTTCTTTTTGCTTTACAGAAAGTTCTTTTTGTATCATTCTACTGTCATTAACTCCAAAGTATTGCAAATTCACCGAACGATGCTTTAGTAAACTTTGAAACACTTAGCGCAGAAAATTAAGTGATTTGTAAAACTGTGTTCATTACGCTCGAAACGCTCGTTTATTGAAACTTCAGTTAAATGAAGCGAGCATTGGTTTAATTCTGCTTAAATATGAGCATTGTGTAATTTGTCATACTGAGTGTCGTAGAGCGAGAAAACTTTTCGTATGATGCTTTTGTTGTTTATATGAGTCTAGAAAACGGCTCGTCAATCCTTAGCGAGTTGTGGGCGAAATTTAAAACATTTATAACCGGAAATCGAGAATTATAGTGATGAGAATACTTCGGCAGCACTAAAACTCGGGAATGGAATATTTCCACTGTTCCTGTCATATTAAAATCTTTTTAATTGAAAACTCCTTGGTTTTAAAAATCGAAAACCATTTATTTATTTAAAAAAGGTTTTGTCAAACTTGTTTAGTCGTTGAGAAAATGGAATTGACTCGAGAAAACTCAAGAGCGATAGTTTATTGTGGCTTTCGAAGTGGTTTAACACAAAAACAGTGTGCGGATGACTTCTGCATTTGGTGAAGAAGCCCCATCCAAAACCACAATTTATCGCTGATTTGCTGAATTTCAACGTGGACGTGTCAAGCTCAGTGATGATCCCCGACAAGGTCGTCCAAAACTGCAGTCACCCAAGAAAACGTTGATGCTGTGCGTAAGCTGATTGAGGAAGATCGACATGTGACATACTGCGAAATTCAGGCAGTTTTAGACATTGGCATGAGTCAAATACAAATAATCTTGCATGAACAATTAGGTGTAACAAAGTTGTTTTCTCGATGGATACCGCATTCGCTCTGTGAAGAGCAAAAAGCGGCTCGCGTTACTTGGTGCGTCAGAACTCTCGAAAGATTCCACGCAGGATCCTCAAATGCTGTATACAACATCGTATCGGGTGACGAATCCTGGATATACGCACGAAACAAAAAACCAGTCACGAGTTTGGGTGTTCGAAAATGAGTTAAAGCCAACAAAAATTGTTCGTTCACGGAGTGTTGCAAAAAATGGTAGCCACGTTTGTCTCCAAAACCGGCCATGTTACGACTATTCCTCTTGAGGGACAAAGAACAGTTAATGCAGAATGGTATGCTAGCATTTGTTTGCCACAGGTCGTTTCTGAACTTCGTAAGGAGAACTGCAACCGCCGCATCATCCTCCATCACGACAATACGAGTTCTCACACCGCACACAGAACAAAGGAGTTTTTAGAGCAAGAAAACATAGAATTATTAGATCATCCGCTGTACAGCCCCGACCTAAGCCCTAATGATTTCTATACTTTCCCTAAAATAAAGAATAAATTGCGTGGACAGAGATTTTCATCACCTGAAGAAGCTGTGGACGCCTACAAAACGACCATTTTGGAGACCCCAACTTCCGTATGGAATGGTTGCTTTGATGATTGGTTCGATCGTATGGAAAAATGTGTCAAATTTCGCGGAGGATACTTTGAAAAGCAATAAATACATTTTTAAATAGTAATTTTGTGTCCTTGATTCCCGAAATTTTCAGTGCCGCCCTCGTATTTGAGATAATTTAAATAACAAAGTTTTATTTTACTATATATTCTGTTTATCTTATTTAGATACAATACAATGTAATTTAATACAATACAATAAGCTTTTATGTACACAAAGAAAATATAAACTTGAAAATACTGATATAAAAGAAAACAATGGGTGTCTTATTGCTACAAAGAAATATCTTCTAAACAACCCACAAGGAATTAAAAAAAAGTAGAAAAGATTAACGAGTATGATGTATGATAATAATAAAACTTTATCAAAGTATACATTTATTAAACACAGACTCTTAGCGGTGAATCAGTGGTTATAAATGAAAAGAGAAAGACAGAGAGACGAGAGAGACAAACAACAACAACCTTAAGCTGTTTCCTGAGCGAATGCTGAGCGGTTTCAGCACGTTTCATTGGTAATGGTAATAAGTTCAAAGGTAAGGGAAAGGTTTACCTTGAACTTTAAGCAAAATTGTGAATGGGAACCACTTGAATTAGTGCGGTATTGTGAGGTATGGTCATAATAACAAATTCCGCATATGAACCGCATACAGAGATATTGGAGTCACTTAATTATGATGTTCCTTGGTAATCTATAAAATAAGTAAGTAGTAAACATTTCACAAGGGTAAATTTGGTGTGAATGCGTAAAAACTAGTTCAACTTCCGGAGTTAATCATGTGTTGCGGAAATAGATATATTTCAAGGAAATAAATAATTTTATGAATTGAATTGTATGAATTTTCAAATTAATTTGAATGGATTTCGTATTTTTTTAAATTCCTCTGCGGTTTTAAAAACTCAAGCTTTTTGCTATACTTTAGGGATTAATTACGCTATTTTTTCGATCGCTATAACATAATTGTATGTGTCAATATTTATCTTTTCCTTGTTTCCTGTTATTTCCCTACGATAATCTTTTTCTACTTTTCTTTTAACTCCATTTAGGTACAGTTCATATATGTAGTAGTAACGAACATATTATGCATTATACGATTATTCAAATTGTGGCCAGACGTTTGGTTGTAAACTGTAAGAGCTCATAGGCATTATGCAGTTACTGCCGTAGGGGCGACCGTAAGCAAAAATACATATATACATAAAGTCTATATCTATGCCCAATGCGTGCCGGCTACCCTCAAACCGCTCCGGTCGCACAGAGAGCTGCGACCTGAAACCTGAATGACGAGTGACGATCAGCCGGACGGTTACTATTCGCACTGCGCGGCTCGGTTCAGTTGCCGGTTACCCGCCATTGAGTAAGATTTGATGTGCACGTGGTACGTTTATGATAGTTACCGAAAAATAAGGATGCATCCAGTACTTGTTTATATCTTCTTTACGTAACGTATGCTAATGTAGTATATATCCATCTTTCCAATCAACAATTCATCTTTGAAATGAATCGATATGACCTCAAATCACAACGGTTCTTCAACCGCATCCTTTGGTTATCCGGATGGCTAGCCGCATTGCCGTTACCTGCATAGTGAGTATGAGCCCTATAACTTATTCGCACTTCAAATCTGCTACCCGCATCTCGTTCTACTCGATCGGAGAGCTGCGGCCCGACAGTCGACTGGCCGCACAGTGACTTTTGAACTGTGCGTTAACGTTTAGTTTGTGACTACCCACCAGTGAGTTAGGTTCTGTGCAAAAACAAGTATAGTTACAATTGAGGATGCACACAATACTTTTTATTATTATTTTCTTCCTTTAATTTGTTTTGTGTAATTTTAGCTATCAGCTGTTATTCATTCCAAGTCCGTCTTTGAAATGGTCTTGACCGTACATTTCAACAGTTCCTCAATCGGAATTTGCTATTACGATTACAACTAGCCGCAATTCGATCAATCGCAAGTTCAAACGCATCCTTATAATCTAATTATATTGTCTCCAAGTTTTAGTATTCGTTGTTTATTGACGGGCGAGTATTGGTCGCTTCATCAGCCACTGATAGACATATTCCTCTACCATTCTAAAGATAATTTGATATAATCGTCATAATCGGCACGCGGATTGTCGATGGCAGTACACCTACATGACGTTTCGCTTTCGCACCCTTTGCTACCTGTCGTCAATCTGGGTATTTTACACCTGACGTAAATGAAGTGGATATACCACTATCTATCAGAAGACATAAGATCATATTGGCTTATCCTCATATTCGTCTCTTATGACGTCATGGAACATAATTGAGTTATGGATTCTTAACGCCGCCAGCACACGGTAAGCTAACACTTCTTCAAAGTTAATAATTTAGATTACTTTGTAGTGTTAACAAACAACTAAAACACGCGTTCATTCATTGCTTGTACTGATAAAGCTAAAGATTGTCGCAAAATTTCAACTTCGTATAGCAAACTAACAACCCGAGACGTAACTACGGAAGCAAACGTATACTGTTTTTATTTGAAACATATTTGCCATCTCTCACGTTGGCTGTGTTTGTTGTTTGCACATTCAAATGTTTTAGCGTTTTTGTACTTATGCTTACAAATGGAAATATGTTTAATTTCCTAATAATATTATTTTTTCTTTACATACAATCCCCGCCGGTAATGATTTATTTAATAGCAATATTAAGTGGCCATTTACCGCGTGCACGGCAGTGAAGCAAAACGTACACACGCATATCTAAGAAATTAAAAATGTTGTAAGGGTTTTTTGCATGCATTCAGACAGCGCAGGGGTTTTACTGCTTTGGCAATTATAATAAATCCCCTCAGGAATAAAAGGGCACTGCTCAACAACGCACGTATGCGGTATCCAGTAGTTATTGATGTTTGGTCATCGATTAACGTTCATTAATACAAATTCTTTCTCGAATTTACAGTTTCTGCATGTTACAAAATTAAAATAAATTTGCGTTTCGGGTTTTTTAAGTAATTGACAATAGTTAATTATTATTAAAGAAAATTTTATATTAAGTTCATCAACCGTTTGAACATTAAAAGTTTTGGGATTCCTCTCTGTTATCAGCATACTATAATGCAAAGTTTTGTCAAAATTTCAAAGTAATTGGTGTAAAATTTCAGAGATTTGAAACTTAAAAAAACGAACATTTACATTTTCATTTCTATGCATATGGTAATGTAATGCTTTATAAACACTTTTAGGTTTTGTTCATATAAACCGCCTAAGAAAATTAACTATATGGCAAAAACAACACGTCACGCGTAAACTCAGGGTCGCAATAATAGGTTTGAAATAATATTCCTTCAGCCAAAGGGGATGGCTAGCGGGACCTCGTCAACTTTCCTTATTTTCCCTCTCTAGCAAATGAGAAATATTTTACTCTTTGTGACACACGACTCCCGCTGTCCGCCGCCTCTGCTAAGTAGCGACGTAGTACAAAAAAGTTGTTACGTGCACCGGCAGCGCTTTGACAACATGTTTGTCTCGCTTCTAGATGCATTGTGGAGATTTTAGACGTTGTAATTAAATTTTTCTTTAAATTAACATGCCACGTATGCAGAGCTGTAAATACTTTTACCGCAAATTAGCTTCCACTGGGGATTTTCTTTATGAGATTTTATTATTTAGCTTTTTAGTCATGTATTAAATAGAATAAGAAAACAAACAGTCCATCTGATGGTAAGTGGATGCTTGTGCCCCACGTTTACGTACAGACATCTACGTCTATCCTCAATTAAAATTTAAATGCAGAAGCGTTGTTATCACAGAGGACTAACCATACCTACATTAATCTTACGAAACGCAGCGGCATTTAGCAGTTATTTTACGTTGGTATTCTATTGGCTTGATTTCTTCCACGGTCGAGTAGATTCTTTGGTGCTACAAGTATAATATAGCTGCAGCATGGATCTACCGCGTTTAAAAGTGTGTTTCTATTTAATAATGCTATTAAGTTATGTACATAACATCAAAATGGATGACTTGAAAAAAAAGTTGAAATTGAATGATCTTTCCATTTTGAAGAGTAAGGACCCCGTATAATTGTTTTATTAGGCTTAGGGATCGACAACTGTAGGGTTCTTCATTTGCAGTTAAATACAGGCGACTTCAGACCAAACTTTGGTTACTGGGGCCAGTGTCAACTGAGACTAGCCATAGCGCAAAACAGCATTACGGTGCACGAGTGTGTGCGCAAAGACCTTGTTTTCGGCATTGTTACCGACGGCACAGCGGTGACACTCCCTGTACGTGAGAGCTTAAGCGCCGGTGACCTTGAGTCGAAGCGTGTAACGCTAGGGTTGATATCGAACCGAAATGGAATACTATAGACGTGTACCAAAGAAGATACATAGTAGGTATATGTTATATATTATGTAAACTTATGTATTTGGGTAGTGAAAGTTTAGTTTTAATTTGTGTAAAGTAAATTAAAGTGTTAATTTAGGTAATTTTATCGGCAATTTTTATTGTCACGAACCTGCAACGCTCCCCTCGCTCTCGTTCCTGACACTAGATGGCGCTAGTGTGTTGTCGACTGGAGCGCGTAACACTGCCCCCTCCTAAGACATGCTCGTCCCGAGCATTATCGGCCCCATAATAACGCGCCAAGCGATCTACATGGACGATCTTAGGAGTCCCACTTGCGCCTTTCTGTAACGGCTCCGCAATGTCAAGGGATGTTCGATCCCGTGGTGCACCAACATTGTACAATTTCGATGCTCCTCTACTCCGTGTCTGAGGTCCCCTCACAGCCGCACAACTTGTACATGTACGACACCAATCCTCCACATCGTCACGATAATGGAACTAGTAAAACTGTTCTCGGACCTTCAGTAGAGTTCGTTTAACTCCCAGATGGACTCTTGAACGACCATTATGGCACAGCTGTAGAACATTCGGCACTTTAGCTTTAGGGACAACCATTTGTAAACGACAGCTGTCTCTTCGACCATTGTCCCATTTACGGCACAGGACTCCATCCTGAAGCAGCAAGCTGTCCCATTGGGCCCAAATGCTTTTCGTGGTTGAACTCATCGCTGAGACGTCCCTCCACTTAGGCTTGGTAGCACGGGCCTTCATCCATCCCAGAATCGGCTTGATGTCTGGATCTTCCTGCTGTGCATGACGTAGGCTGTCCTTCCACCCGTTGCTGAGGTGGTCTGTCCTGAGCATCCTCACGGATACCACTTCCTTACTCTCTTGCCTACTACAATGGTTGCAATCTTCAGGAAAAGGTCTTCTTGACAATGCATCTGCGTTGCCGTGAGATTTCCCGCTGCAGTGTCTAATAGGAAAGTCGTATTCCTGCTGCTGCTGGGCGGTGCTGTTAGCCGCACTTCCTTTCTGAGACCGTTCACCTTCCCTTCCTAGGGTGTGCTTAGGGCAGCTGGACCGAAGGTGGCCCCTTTCCCCACAGCCATAGCACCTAGGGCTGTATCTTTTATTGTGGTCGCGAACCGTAACTGCTGTAACCTCCCTAGCGTGAGGTGAACGATGATCCTGTCGCCGCCAGGCAGTGCCGTTAGCTGCACTACCCTCTCGAGATCGATCAACTCTCCTTTCCACGGTTCGCTTAGGGCAGCTGGATCGAAGATGGCCCTTTTCCCCACAGCCATAGCACCTAGGGCTGTATCCTTTGTTGCGGTCGCGAACTGTAGCTGCTGCAACCTCCCTGACGCGATGGGAACGATGATCCTGCCGCACGGCTTCTACTTCCAGTGCATGGGCCAAGGCGTCCTTAAGCGTCTCGTGGTGCCCGAGCCTCACAGCAGCTCTGACTTCCAGGTCGCGGATGCCGTCGATGAATGTCTGCACCAGGTTCCCTTCAATGAGCGCAGGTACAGACCGGTATGCTTTTCGCACCAGCTTCTCCACTTCTAGAGCCCACTGCTGCAGGTTTTCGTTGATGCGCTGCACACGATCTTTAAGCTGCGCACGAAAGACGTGTTCCAGGTGAGCGTCGCCATACCTCGCCTCCAATGCCTCAAGGAGTTGCTCATAAGTCACTTCCTCACCGAGAGCTTCCAGAACTGTTAAGGCCTGGTCACGCAGGCCTAGTGTGAGAGCAGTCATGGCCTGATTTTTATTCCAGCCGTTCGCCTTCATAACAGCTTCGAACTGGATTTTGTAGGCTGACCAGGAAGAGGTACCGTCGAACGGTGGCACCTTGAACCCACGTAGCGAAGGTGTTGTAGCTACTACGGGAGCTGTAGCTCCATCTCCAAGTTTGAGTTCGTCCAGTGATTTCTTCATGTCAGCCATTACGTTGTCAACCCGATTGTTTACTTGGTCAATTCGGGTTTCAGCTTCCGACAATCGGTTGTCATGTTGAGCAACCTTATCCTTCACCTCCTTTATCTCCTTCCCGAAGGTAGCGTGAAGATCCTTCATGAGGAGCATTTGCTCTTCCAACCGACGGGCCTGTTCCTCTTGTCCGCCCCGCAGCTGCTCTTCCAAACGACGGACCTGTTTCTCTTGTCCGCCCCGCGGCTGCTCTTCCAACCGACGAACCTGTTCCTCCTGTCGACGAGTTTGTTCCTCCTGCTGCTCTTTCAACCAACGGGCCTGTTCCTCCTGTCGGCGAGCCTGCTACTGCAGCATCACCATCAGAGCACCTAAGTCAGGTGCTGCAGATGTAGGGGCTACAGACGGGCCTGCAGCCGGTGGCTGGCCCTCCGACGTCTGCGGCGTTGCACCTCCAAATCTTCTTTGGTCCGTCTCCTGCTGGCGTTGACTTCGGGTACGGACACCCTCCGTTTCCTCCTTAGGTAAAATCGGCATGATTTTATCCCACTTCTGACACCAATTGTTACGAGCTTGAGGTTCGTGACAATAAAAATTGCCGATAAAATTACCTAAATTAACACTTTAATTTACTTTACACAAATTAAAACTAAAAACACTAATAATTAAACACACTAATTCACTTAATTCCGCTCCGAAGCTTCGCTTGTGTCGCTGAGTTCAACTCTGCCTCGATCGCATCTTGCGCCACCTATTTATTTAAATTAGCAAAATATCCGGAATGTTCAAGTAAACACGCGCAAGGTACCGAGAGTTCGAGTATAGATTTTCTAGAAACTTAGTTCTTCGGGTGGCGCTGTCGGTCGAAAGATTTGTGATGTCATAAACTGCAACGCTCCCCTCGCTCTCGTTCCTGACACTAGATGGCGCTAGTGTGTCGTCGACTGGAGCGCGTAACAATACGTTCAATTTAAAATCAACTTTTATTAAATGAGGAATATTAAAAACTTCCTACAAAACCAAATATGCACGACAGTTAATGGTAATCATAAATAATTAACCAACACTTAGTATTTCAGTACGCAATAATCATTACCTACTATCCTTTAAAAATTAATTTACTCTTATATATTTTTGAATTTTTCGATTACTTTTATAATTTTCATTATTATTTCTAACAAGTGCAAAAATTCGTAGCATGTATAACATTTTATTTTAGACAGATATTTATATATATATATATATATATATATATATATATATATATATATATATATATATATATATATAAAATAGTAATATGTACAACCATCGTATTAAGAAATCAGTAATATTCATATATTAATTGAAATATTATAATATCACTTAACGAATATACATATTCATAACTAATACTGACTGTTAATATCGGTATATTACTAGCCCTCGGCCAGGGCAGTCGGCGACTGCCCGTTCCACGCCCCGCGCGCCTCTAAAGGCCCCCGCGCACATCCAGACACCCACACATAGCCCCAAGTGATTTTACGTGCACACATGCTTAAGTGTCGTCTCTTTTCGCGTAGTGTATATATTCTTTGCCGACGGGGATTGAACATGGGTTTCTCACGTACTGTAAAATTTACAGCGAGCGCTTATCACCTGAGCTACCACGACTCTCTCTTTCCCATACATGCAGGCACGTATGGACTAAAATTATTGTTCCGGGTCTACATGTTTGTCTATGTGCAATATAAAACTGTACAAAACTCCGACAAATGACGTCACACCACAACAAAGGCAGATTCCGAACCAGAATTACGTACGCGATGTTTTCGTATTGCGGTACAGGTATTCCTTTATAAAGGCTTATTGCTCTGCCAATCACCTTGTTAGAGCCAAGTATTGTAGTAAATAGAAAGAGTTTTTACTTTTAGAGACGTTTTCATTCAGTGTAACTATTTAGTTGCTAACTTTAACAATTACTTCAATTTTAATATGACACCAGACTCCTTAGCTAGACCAGCTTGAAGTTGGCTTTTCAAAGAATGCGCTTGCTGTTTGTTATTCATTTCTAGAAAGCTTATGACGCAATGGAACCAAAAACTAAAAAAAACAAAAACAGTTCAGTTTTTAATAGTGTCAACATTATTATCGTTATCATCGACATCATCACCTGTCATCAAAAGTCCACTACTGAACTTAGGCCTCTTCCGTCGTAGAGATTTGTCATAATCGCTACGCTTGGCAAACGGATCGACGCTCGTAGTACCAGACGTCTCGCACCTTTGCCGCTGATGCTTGTAGTCGACCTTGAATCGTTATTCACACTTTCGTGTGTCTCCTACACTCCTGTCAAAGATGTGTATTCGTAGAACCTCTTAGTCTCACCCAAAATGTCAGGTGGCTTGTAAAAGACGATGCCACAAAAGTATTCAATGTCGACAGTTAGCTCTTTCCGGCAGACAAATCCCTGTCACTTCATGTCTAACGAATGGATATTAAACAAATACTGTACGAGTGACTGATGAAGCATACATACGAGTACATACAGATGACATACATACGAGTACATGCTGTATGTGTTTAATAATTTAACTAAATTATTGATTTTAATAAAAATATTTCCGTGGCAATTGTTTCATTGTTTTTGTAAAAAAATATTAAATATAGTCTGTTCGCTTAGCCGCGACAGGACAAGCAAGCGACAAGGCAAGCGGTCACGACGAAGGTTTGTACTGTTCTGTGGCTCGACTGCAACACCGTTGTGCGCCAGCGGCATGCTTCTGCTATTCAGTTTTTCGGAGCGCGCCTCTCATTGGAGGAATAAATGAGGCCACTAATGTAGCCCCCCCTTAAGTGGGCCCGGGCGGGAAGGGAGCGGAAATGAGGAGAGGTTCAAACGGATAATTTAACTAACAAACAAAATGGTAGGGTGTGTTTCGGTGTAACCATATATTATAATTTCTTTCAAATAATAGTTACTTAGTAGAAGCTGTATTAAGCGATTAAGATAGCATTGTTTAGCGTTGGTTATAAATTTGACTTTGTGCTCATTATTCCGCATTCGATACTACACGAAGCAAACTGCAATCCCAACCGTCGAACAACGATCGTACACACGAAACAGATAACTATGTGTTGTTTATATTTCACACGTTGCTTCTGGCGTTCGCAGTTTATATGTTCAATAGTTGTTCTCAAAATAACATTAGCCGTTAGTCGCTTTAGCGTTTCAGTCGGTTGAAACTATTTAGTGTGCGGTTGGACTTAGATAAATTAGAGCTCCCGGTCGTGGGAACTGTATCAGTTGTGGATTGTGGTATGTTCAGGATTAGTACATTCAGTGTTAGTGTTAGGCTTAGTAGATTAACAGTCGTAATGTTTACGACTGTTATACTACTAAGCCTAGAGCCTGAGTGGAAAGCATTTAGTGGAGCGTGTGGCTCTTTGGCGTGTTTCTTGACGCCACTCTGCACGCCACGTTGACACTGTCCACTGATGGTCTTATTCTGAGTGTAGAAGTTTTTTACGTGGTAGAACTACGCTGCAGCTATATTATGATTGTTGCACGAATAGGTCAGCTCAACTGGGGAGGACAGCTTTCTCACAGAGTACCTAGAGTGAAATAGTAGTTTAATTTTGCTGTGTTCCACATGGTAAGTGTAGAGAACCGGACACAATTTTTACTAGAAACGAGGCATTCCATGTTAGTCCTCAGGAGTGATTGTCACTCCTGAGGACTAAGATGGAATGCCTCGTTTCGCTCGCACCTGAATTTTAATTTTTGAGCATCCTCTTACCACTAGGTGAACTATGAGCTCGTTTGTCACCATTATTCTAAAAACACACGTTAATTACAGTATTCTAAGTAGCGACCGCTGAAAATGTTTAACTAACGCACCGCTACGCCACATGCTCTGCTTTATTTACTGAGGCCTTACCCTAAGTCATAACTTCTGCGAAGGGCGAGATGTTGGCAGAGCGTTCAGCGTGCATGACAAACACACGCACTGCCTTAACTCAAAATTTGTGTCTAATCGCTCCGCTAAATGCTATTCAATGAAGCCTTAGGTTAAGACCAGCGTTGTGAGCATTTAGTGGGGAGCCAGTTTGTCGTCTGATTGCACCGAGATGCAATACAGGTGTCGGGCCTTGGGGTAAACCCCATTGCCCGGACGATCCTCATGCCCCATTACTATGGGGCACTCCTTTACTTCACCTATTATTGTAGGTGGTTTTATTTTTCATAACCGGAATGTCCGTGTATGGTGATATTTTTTCCATAGTCGTTTACCCGACCGTGGAAAAATTAAGAGGTTGTCTTCTTTATATGGTGTGTTTAGTTTTTCCGTAGTTAACCTACTACGGAAAGAGAGGTTATCCGGTTGAAAGTCAAAGTTGGCCTTTCAGCGGCATTGTGGGTTGTTACTCGACTCTCTAATCACATATAGAGAGGAGTTCTCTTGGAAGAGGTCGCCCGTCCGGTGGCCGAGTGTGCAACGGCGCAAAGCCGTTGAGATGTTCGTGTGGCCCGTTGTCAGCACGGTCGAACAAGCCGCGCGCCATCCGGGCCACGAAGTCGGTGATGCTCTCGACTTTTAAGTCGGCTGCTATTACGTTGTTCCGGACCTGCTCCGACAATCGTCCTTAATGTCAGATTCTGCTGGGCCTGCAGTCGCCGCCTCTGGGTTGTGCTCAGGAGCGCGTACCAGGCCGGAGCAGCGTAGGTGGTAATAGTCCGGATATACATCTTGTATATCCGGATCTTTGTCTTCAATGGTAGTTTGGATGCCAGGACCGGACGGAGCATCGCCCGCGCACATCTGGCTTTGCGGACGACGAAGTCGACGTGCGCAGTCATGCGCAGCGCCCGGTCGATCCGGCACCCAAGGTAAGTCACGGCCTTCTTATACGCTATCTCCTGGCCGTTGAGAGTCAAAGGTGGTGGTAAGTTCCTAAGGCGACGAGTGAGCAGAGCGGTTGTCTTACCAACATTGACAACCATCCTCCACTCATTTAGCCATGGTGGCAGCAGGTCCAGCAGACGCTGCATTTTGGCAGTGGCTATATGGGCTCTTCTGGACGAGGTGAAATAGGCGCTATCGTCCGCATATAGCGCCAGCTCAACGTCGTCCTCCCATTCTTGCAGCCTGCCTGCCAATGTAGGTATATCGTTAGTATAAGCTGCGTACAGGACTGGAGACAAACAGCTGCCCTGTGGAACGCCGGCTCTGATGGATTTTGTTGCGGACTCGGCGTTCTCTATGCAGACATAAAACTTTCTGTCTTCCAGGAAAGATGCCATTAACCGCAACATAGCAGGGGGGACACTGGTCTGCTCGTGTAGTTTATATAATAATCCGGAGTGCCACACCCGGTCGAACGCCTTCTCGATACCGAGAAAGACGCCCAACGATATGCGGCCGCGATTGTACTCTGCCGCAAGCAGGTGCAGCACTCTAGTCAGCTGTGTGACTGTAGAGTGACCCCTCCTGAATCCGTGCTGCTCCGCCCGAAGTTGGGTGCACGGACGGAGACGTCTTAGCAGCAATCTTTCGAACAGTTTAGCTATGTGTGGTAATAGCGTAATTGGCCTGTAGCTGGAAGCTTTACGCCTGTCCTTCCCGGGTTTCGGCAAGACGATAATTTTGCCTTTTTTCCATTCCTCCGGGAAGTGGGATGTCCGCAATATCCCGTTGTAGAGTCGACCAATCTCTACTAGGACTTTATTGGGCAGCTGTCGGAGTGCAGCGTTGGTAATCCTATCGTGCCCAGGCGCCTTCCTCGGTTGCAGGCGGGTTACCGTCCTCCGCAGTTCAGCGGGGGAGATGAACCACTCTCCTGCAAGAGGTGGCGCGGGCGACGACAGGAATTCCCGTACGCGACTTTCCTTCCGGGCATGAAGCTCCATGAACTCCGCAATCGCTGGGTTCGGCATAAATTGCCCCTCGAAGTGCTCTCCCAGGATATCCGCTCTGCCCTTGGCATCATAGCAACGTTCGCCCACACTGTTGGTCAGTGGGCAAACGGGAGGTCTAGTTTTTGTCAGCTGTCGGTTCAGTTTATAGAGCGACGCATCATGCTCATCCGCCTTCCATATGCGCCGCTCCCAGGCCTCCCCTCTGTAGGCCTGGACTGCCACCGACAGCTCCTCCGATACGGTGTTTAATTGCTTTTTTATTCTGGGGCACCGAGTACACGCCCAGAGCTTTCTTAGCGCTCTTTTGCGCTTGATCTGCACGCTTATATCACGCGGCAGATCGTCACGCCTTGCTGTTATCGGGACGATCGTAGAGGCCGCGTTGAGGGCCTCTTGGATGTTTTTAGTTATTCTAGTAGCAGCGGCCTCTACGTCGTCCGCTGTGCTTATGGGCATGTGTGCTGGAGGTCTCGCTTGCAGGTGTTGTGCATAGCGCCTCCAGTCGACACATGTCTTGGTTGCTCTGGGCGGCGTAGTCACCGCTTTTGTGCCAAGGGTTATCAGAATCGGGAGGTGCTGTGAGCTCAGGTCGTATAGCACCTCTACCACTACTGGGTAGTTGATGTTCCTGGAGAGCACGATGTCCAATACATCCGGATACTGCCGTGCGTTGGACGGGATGTGCGTTGGCTCCTCGGGACCTAAAACGTCATAGTTGTTATCTTCTGCATCTTTGTAAAGTTCACGACCCGGCGGGGTGATCACTCTGGACCCCCACGCCGGGTGTTTGGCGTTTAGGTCCCCGGCGACGATAGTGGGCGTGTCGCCTTCCATTATTGTCCGGATGTCTGAGGGGCAAAATGGAGTCCCTGGCGGGCGGTATGCTGCGTAGATCCTAAGTTCCTCGCCCGCCGCCTCCATTTTTATGCCGATAGAACGCATTGACTGGTATGATGGTAATTCCAGTTCCTGATGGACGATGTCCCTCCTCACTAGAACTGCCGTCCCTCTATAGGCAGCCCCTTGAGGAGTGACCTCGTCCCTTCTGTATAGGTGGTAATTGGGCAGCTTTATGTGCGTTCTTGGGTTGAGCTTCGTTTCTCCCAGCAAGATGACGTGCAGATCCTGTTGCTGGGCAACTGTGCGGAGTTCATGCAGCTTCTGCTGTATACCGTCCGGGTTCCAGTATAGGAGGCGCAGGTTACTCTCCTCCATAGTGCCGGGCTAGGAGGTTTGCCAGCGCCTTCATGATGGCTGTAATTGGGTCTGTCCCGGTCCTGATATCTGCCAGGACCTGCGTGCCGACCTCGATGGCAATACCAACCAGACGCTGGATTGCGTCTGCTGTTTCGAGGCCGGAGGTGGAAGTCTTCCTATAGGAAGGCGTTGGCAATTGTCTCGGGTGTTGGGTGTCCTGGGTTTGCTCTCTGTGCATTTGGGTGGGGCGCGCTCTTCCAGTAGAGCGGGCTCTGTGTTCTGCCCTTTCTGGCACTCCACCCATGCTCCTGGTTCTCTCCTTAGTAACCTGCGCCTGAGAGGCTACTGGTGCAGTTGGTGTCGGGGTAGAGGTGACAGCCTGAGGAGGCTGCGCCTTCTTCCTGCTCCTCTCCCGCCTCCTCTTCTTGGAGGGTTGCCGTTCTGTGGCAGGATTGGCGGGGGGCTGTAGAGTCGCCCCGGTGGTTGCCCTTGTCTCCGTGGGTTCCACCGTTTCTTTAGGTGTTACGGGTGGGGGGGGGGGCTGGTTGTCTGCCCTTCCCAGTGATGGTAGACCACCCGTCTTGCTGTATGGTTACAGCTTTCGGGCGACTCTGGGGGGTCTTTTTGGGGGCTTCCGGAAGTAGCCCCGGCAAAGTTATCCCCTGCCTCCTAGCAGTCCTCCTCAAGACTGGACAGCGGCAGTCATTTGCCGTGTGGTTTTTACCACAGTTGGCACATGTAGGTTGTTCCTCTCTACCCCGAGGGCAAAGGCTTGCAATGTGCTCCCCGGCACAGCGCACACATCTCACTGGCCTGAAGCAGTTTGCGGATGCATGACCGAAGGCCTGGCAGCGGTGGCACTGAGCCGGTCCCACTTTCCTTTGCCAGGCCTCGATGACTACTCCTCTCATAAAGAGGAGTTCGTCGATTTTATAAAGTTCTTGGAGCTGCTCCAGGCTCAGGTGGTCAAACTGGGCAAAGTATATGCAGCCAGGTCTGCTTCTACGCGGTGGGATAGCTTTGACATATTTGACGGGGAAGCCTTTTGCCCTAATAGCCTCCTCTATGTCCTTGGTGTCCGTGCCCATTGGTAGACCCCGGATGCCCACTTTAGTGGGCTTGTCCTCCTCCGGGGTATAGCAATACCACGACAGTGTTGGTACTTCCTTAGTCAGCTCGATCATATATCGTTGGACTGTCCTGAATTCATTTGCACTTTGTGGGGTGAATCTCACGCCTTTCCCGAATGGACGGGCATTTAAGGGGTGGCCCAACTTTCTATTGAGCTCCCTAAAATGCCTCGTCCAATCCGGTAGGCATTCTGCCACTATGGGCGGGTAGCGGGTCTTATCTTGGTCGGCAGGCTTCTCTGTTGGCACTGCCGCCGAAGGTGGTAGTGGTACTGCTGGTGCAGCTACCATATGGGCATAACTGGTAGATGGCCGTTGGCCATTATCCTGTGGAAGCCCGGACGGATTGGTCGTTGCCGCCGGAGAGGACCGGCCGGCGGATGCAGCGAGGGTAGCATATGTGGTGGACCCCCAACTGTAGGATTCTTCACCCCCCTGCTCATACTGGGCCGAATCTCGGCTTCGTCGGTCCGGCGATATGGAGCGGGGGGGGGGGGGAGTTGCGGTGGAGATGGTGATTTAGGTGGTGATCTTAACACCTTCTTCTGCGTCACCCGATGGTGGTAATCATCATCCTCCTCCGATGTGGATGGTGCTTCGTCGGAGGACAGTTGGGAGCCAATCCTTTGCCTCTTTTCTTATAAAGAGGCTTCGGTCTCCGGTGAAGTATGGCGTCTAGCCGTTTTTACTGCTCGCTGCTGCTGGGGTGTTGGTTCTTGCCTGGCCGTATGCTCAGATACGGCCGGCGTGAGCGCAGCACCCGGTGCGGGCTCCTTCCGTGGCGAGACGGGTTTTCGTTGGGGGATCTGTGAGAAGGAGGACACGACCCTCGTGCGTTCCGGGTTCGACAGATCCCTCACAACCAGTGGTCGATCCAACACACCTGTTCTTTTATCTGGTGGTTTTCTTATTGAAGGGGGTGGCTCCCCCTTATCCCTACCTGACATGTTAATGATCCTAACGTCAGTCGAATTCTAAAAGGCCCTATCTGTAGTATGGTGATAGAAAGTTTATGGCTATCAACACTCTGGGCACTGCCTACCCCTTTTGTACACCAAAAGGGTTGGGGGAAGTGCAACGGTGGCACTTTATACGCGACTAGGCACAGGATGCACGAAACGCATAAAGTGCCCAAGAATCACCTAGGGGCCGGTGACCTCGACGCCTCACGGAATCACGGGACTCAACGTTCGGCGGAGTATGTCGTACCGGCGGTCAATTGCAGCCACTGTATAACTGCAAGCGACGCACACCTAGGAGATCCTTGATTTTAGTGGGGCGTGTGTCGTTGAGGCGCGTTCACACATTAAGCAGCCACCACTCCGGGCGCCGTGATACAATCTATTGCACGCCTTTATCCCCACCTCGATGTTCTTTATAGAGTTTTCAACCAAGTTCAAGAAACTAGTAGGTTCTATAATATGTGTGTTTTATGTATGTTTGCCATTTTTTTTGGAAACGGCTTAACCAATTTAAATTATTTATAAATTATTTTATCCTTCAGGGATGGTGCCAATAAATAAAAAAAGAAGTTATTTTTCTGTAGGTAGAAAAATAGTTAAAAGATTGTAATGAATGTATTTAGACGACACTATATCTAGTACCTTGAAGTTACGATAATCTTTAGACAATTCCAAAGGCTTAAAATAATTAAAATGTAATATGTAGAGTGGTGTTTTTTTTGTGGTGCGGTATTAACCGTGTAGTAGCGGTGGAAGAATAGCCACTGTTTCATGTCATCCCGTGGAGTAGGTGTCGTAAGAGGCGACGGAGGGAGAGAATAAGGCTAGATACCTCATATTAGAACTTAGTGTATTAATTAAATAAATAAATTTATAATGTCCTTTAGTCCTAAAAGTAGCTCAATAAGTTTAAAATATTGTAAAAGTTTAGTTACAGGCACTATAGGTCTTTAGTTATATTATTATTTACTTGACTGTTTGTTGCCTTGAATAAATTAAAAAAAAACTTATCAGGCGATGGGTAGCAGCGTCTTCCTAAAAACGACTAAAGATAAAAATAAAAACGCGGTTGTTAACCCGCTTGCCAAGCCATGCAACTATAGCAAATATCCCCCCTAGGAGGCCACCTATGGGGAAGGCCTCTTTTCAGCACTTTAATTTTTCAGCCCTTTAATTGTACAATAACGGTATGTAGAGCTTTAGTCCTTCGTTTATTCGCCGATGGACTATGTTTTATTACCGACTTCCGAAGCTATCATGTAGAAGTAATTTTTTTTTACATTTCAGGTTAAATTTTAATAAAAGTTTAACTATTACTCAGTTGTATTCAAAATTGCGAAAAAAGTGAACGTGGATATAAAAAAATATTTCAATAAATTTTCATTTGTGATAAATTCAAAGGAAAAGTGGTGAAAAGATCAAGTGCCTCTGTTTCGGCGTTTAATTACATCACTGTATGGTAACGGTTTTTGTAGCTTTGGTCGGTATAAGAATACAATGATGAACAATGATAAGAATATAATTACTCTTCATCGTAACCCTGCAAACAGACCATTGTAAAATACAGTTCTATATAGGTATATAGTTATATACAGTTATATTCTATAAAGTTCATATGTTTGTCGGGTTGTTGCCATTTGGTGGTGACAGAAGAAGAAAAAGAGAATCGGTTACTCAATTTCTTTTTTGTTCTTTTTTAAATCGTTACCTCCACACTGGGATTTTCTTCTTTATCGTAGAGGCAGTTTACTACATAAATTTTACAAGAACAAACATCCAGACCCAGAACAATTATTTGAAGGCCATACAAATAGCTCATTGCCGTGGTAGCTACATATGCTTTTGGTCGCTCCAATGATTTATAGAGCCTCTTCTGATCACTCCGTGATAGCTCAGATGGTTAACGCTCGCTGTAAATTTCACAGTAGGTACGCGAGCAAACCAGGTTCAATCCCCGCCGGCACCAATGTAATTGTTAATTGCAATTTTATGTGCTGATTTAGCACATGCTCGGCGGTGAAGGAAAACATCGCGAGGAAACCATGCATATCTGCGAAATAAGAAGCAAAATATTTCGAAGACATGTGAAGTTCGCCAAAACAGTGGTAGAGCCACGCGGCAGCTTTGCTGTTGCACGTATGGGCCGGCTCAAACCGGGGTGGTACCACGACCTCACAGAATACCGGCGTGAAGTGGAAGCTCTGCTTCCGCGTTTCGTCTGGTGAGTGCAGGTGGCCGGAGGCCCAAATCCCCCCCCCCCCATCAACATGGTAGCGGAATTAAATAATGATAGACTACCCCAGGAGGGTACCAGCACCCCTGGAGAATCCCTCGCTGAGCATCCACGACCATGTTTCTCCACTTCTGAGCGTGGGTGCTCAGGCTGCCCCGCGTATTCTGGGGGGGGGGGGGGGAATTCCGCTCAAGACTACAACTGCTCGGGGCAAATGGAGCAACAAAACCAAGGCGACCCCTGCCACGCTGTCCGTGAATTTCTGCAATATCAGGGGACTTCACTCTAACCTAAACGCCGTCCACTACCATCTCGAGACGGCGAGGCCGGCTCTGCTCTTTCTGACCGAGACGCAGGTGTCCTCTCCGGCTGATGTCTCGTATCTCTCCTACCCGGGGTACAAACTGGAACACTCCTTTGTGCCTCGGGCTGGAGTTTGCGTTTACGTCAGAGAGGACATCTGTTCTCGATGCCTCGGCAGACTTGAAGGTTCGGACCTGTCCATCCTTTGGCTACGCGTAGACAGCGACGACCATCCGCGCGTCTACGGGTGCCTCTATAGGTCCCATAGCGGTAATGCCGAAACAGACCGACTCTTCGACCACGTCCAAATGGCTGCAGATTCGTTGCTACAGCAGATCCCCTCCGCAGAGAATTTAACGCCCATCACGCCGAATGGCTTGGTTCACGTTTAACCGATCATGCGGGGAGATCTGTTCATGATTTTGCCTTGGCATATGGTCTGACACAACTGGTTACTTCGCCTACGCGGATTCCAGATGTGGAGGATCATGCACCTTCCCTGTTGGACCTTCTGCTGACCTCTCACCCGGACGGATATCAGATTTCCGTCGACGCCCCTTTAGGCTCCTCGGACCATTGTCTGGTCCGGAGTGTTGTGCCACTCACGCTGAAATCGCGGTTGCATTCTGCAGGCTGCCGCCGTGTTTGGCACTATAGGTCAGCCGATTGGGATGGGATGCGGTCTTTCTTTGCATCCTACCCTTGGGGGCGGGTTTGCTTCTCGCCGGATGATCCCAACGTTGTTGCGGATTCTGTTACTGATGTGGTACTTCAGGGTATGGAACTTTTTATTCCTTCCTCTGTGGTGCCCATTGGAGGCAAATCTCAGCCATGGTTTGGTCGCTCCTGTAAAATAGCATCATGCTATAAGCAGGAGTGCTACCAAGCCTGGGTTGATGCATCAGCGTCTCGGGATGTAAACACCAGCGCTCTAAAAAAGAAGTATAATTCCGCCTCTAGGTCCTTCAAAAGAGTCATTGCCAAGGCAAAGTCAGAGCACATAGGCAGAATTGGCGAGAAACTAGTTCGCCTTTCTTCTGGAACCCGTGCATTCTGGTCTCTCGCCAAGGCTGTCCAGGGGAATTTCTGTCAGCCATCTCTTCCATCTCTGCACAGGGAGGACGACTCACTGGCCCATACTGCAAAGGAGAAAGCCGATCTTCTAGGCTCTTTCTTTGCGTCTAACTCGACTTTCGATGACCGGGGGAGTACGCCGCCGACCATCCCGCGGTGTGAGTGCTCCATGCCGGAAGTGCAGTTCACACAGCGCTCGGTTCGCAAAGCACTCCTCTCCCTGGACATTCACAAGTCGAGTGGGCCTGACGGAATCCCCCCAATTGTGCTGAGGACGTGTGCTCCAGAGTTGGCACCGGTTTTAACGCGTCTTTTCCGGTACTCCTACTCCCTAGGCGTAGTCCCAAAATCATGGAAGACGGCTTTCGTCCACCCGATCCCTAAAAAAGGCGACCGCTCAGACCCGTCCAACTACCGGTCAATTGCCATCACCTCCTTGTTCTCCAAAACAATGGAGTCCATTGTAAACTGCCAGCTCATGAGGTACCTTGAGGATCACCAGCTGATTAGTGACCGCCAATACGGTTTTCGCCGTGGTCGGTCAGCTGGTGATCTTCTGGTCTACCTCACTCACAGATGGGCGGGAGGCAGTAGAGTTCAAGGGGGAGGCATTGGCCATTAGTTTGGACATTGCGAAGGCCTTCGATCGGGTTTGGCACAAAGCGCTTCTTTCTAAGCTCCCTTCCTATGGGCTTCCCGAGAAATTGTGCGATTGGATCACCAGCTTTCTTGCAGATCGGAGCATCAAGGTCGTTGTAGACGGTGCAAGCTCCGATTGCAAGCCTATTAATGCTGGTGTTCCACAGGGCTGCGTGCTATCGCCAACGCTGTTTCTTCTGCATATCAATGATATGTTGCATACCCGTAACATTCATTGCTATGCGGATGACAGCACTGGTGATGCTCTTTACACCGGCCGAGCCAATATTTCTCGGGAAAACGTCTCCGAGTGCCGGGACAAACTTGTCTCTGAAGTCGAGTCTTTGCTGAACAGAGTATCGGATTGGGGACGACTAAATCTAGTCCAGTTTAACCCCCAGAAGACACAAGTTTGCGCGTTAACCGCTAAAAAGAACCCCTTTGTCGTATCCCCTCAGTTTCAAGGCACTCCCCTTGTTGCCTCAGCCAGTATCGGAATCCTCGGCGTCGACATATCGAGTGACGTGCAGTTTCGTGGTCACTTGGAAGGTAAGGCCAAATTGGCCTCTAAAAAGCTTGGCATGCTCAGCAGAGCGGGACAGTATTTCATGCCGGCACACTTACAAGGCGCGAAATTATTTGTTTATTGTACTTTTATGGGTTGCTATATTGCGGTTGTAGCACTAATTGGTCGGTTTAAACGGCAAAGGACCACGGTCTCATAGAATACTAGCGTGATATAATAGGTTAATGCTGCTTCATTTAGTTTGGTGAGTGTAGAAAAACATATCATTGCCTCTTAGTCCTTAGGGGTGACAACGAATCTGTATTTTGATACAGAATCTATATAGATGTAGTAGATGCTCTACTTACTATCAGGTAGTCCACCTGGTGGTAAGTAGACATATGCTCATTTGTTACACTTATTCATAGAAAAAACACGCACTAAAGCAGCTCGGCGGACAAATTGCTCCTTGACCGTCTCAAAAATAAGGGAAGGCCTGTACCAATAAGTGGTACCTGATAACGTAAGTACACTGGGCGTAACGTTGCTAGATTTAACTGTACTACTTCCCACTTAAATGTTTTTAGGATCAAAATTTACATTTCCTTTCACTTACAAAATAAATACATAAAATAAAAACAATTGCCTCCTATAAAGAATATAATGAGTTAATTACAATATCTTATGAAAATCTATACGGGAGCGTCAAAGTTTTAAGTAAGCTCTTACATTCAAAATAGCAGGGGAAATATTTCCAACACTGGGGAAATATTGTTGTGTGAATAAGTCAACTAGCGCCATCTAGTGTCAGGAACGAGAGCGAGGGGAGCTTTGCAGAGAATGACATCACAGATCTCTCGACCGACAGCGCCACCCGAAGAACTAAGTTTCTAGAAAATCTATACTCGATTTCTCGGTACCTTGCGCGTGTTTACTTGAACATTCCGGATATTTTGCTAATTTAAATAAATAGGTGGCGCAAGATGCGATCGGGACAGAGTTGAACTCAGCGACACAAGCGAAGCTTCGGAGCGGAATTAAGTGAATTAGTCTGTTTAATTATTAGTGTTTTTAGTTTTAATTTGTGTAAAGTAAATTAAAGTGTTAATTTAGGTAATTTTATCGGCAATTTTTATTGTCACGAACCTCAAGCTCGTAACAATTGGTGTCAGAAGTGGGATAAAATAATGCCGATTTTACCTAAGGAGGAAACGGAGGGTGTCCGTACCCGAAGTCAACGCCAGCAGGAGACGGACCAGAGGAGATTTGGTGGTGCAACGCCGCAGATGTCTGAGGGCCAGTCGCCGGCCACGGAAGCCGGTCCGTCAGCAGCTTCTACGTCTGTAGCACCTGACTTAGGTGCCCTGATGGTGATGCTGCAAGAACAGGCTCGCCGACAGGAGGAACAGGCCCGTTGGTTGAAAGAGCAGCAGGAGGAACAGGCTCGCCGACAGGAGGAACAGGCCCGTTGGTTGAAAGAGCAGCAGGAGGAACAGGCTCGCCGACAGGAGGAACAGGCTCGCCAGCAGACGGAACAGGCACGCCGATTGGAAGAGCAGCTGCGGGGTGGACAGGAGGAACAAGCCCGCCGACAGGAAGACCAGGCCCGTTGGTTGGAGGAGCAGATGATCCTCATGAAGGACCTTCACGCTACCTTCGGGAAGGAGATAAAGGAGGTGAAGGATAGGGTTGCTCTGCATGACAACCGCCTGTCGGAAGCTGAAACCCAAATCGCGAAAGCTGAAACCCAAATCGCGAAAGCTGAAACCCGAATCGACCAAGTAAACCATCGGGTTGACAACGTAATGGCTGACATGAAGAAATCACTCGACGAACTTAAACTTGGAGATGGAGCTACAGCTCCCGTAGTAGCTACAACACCTTCGCTACGTGGGTTCAAGGTGCCACCGTTCGACGGTACCTCTTCCTGGTCAGCCTACAAAATCCAGTTCGAGGCTGTTATGAAGGCGAACGGCTGGAATAAAAGTCAGGCCATGACTGCTCTCACACTAGGCCTGCGCGACCAGGCCTTAACAGTTCTGGAAGCTCTCGGTGAGGAAGTGACTTATGAGCAACTCCTCGAGGCATTGGAGGCGAGATATGGTGACGCTCACCTGGAACACGTCTTTCGTGCGCAGCTTAAAGATCGCGTGCAGCGCATCAACGAAAACCTGCAGCAGTGGGCTCTAGAGGTGGAGAAGCTGGTGCGAAAAGCATACCGGTCTGTACCTGCGCTCATTGAAGGGAACCTGGTGCAGACATTCATCGACGGCATCCGTGACCTGGAAGTCAGAGCTGCTGTGAGGCTCGGGCACCACGAGACGCTTAAGGACGCCTTGGCCCATGCACTGGAGGTAGAAGCCGTGCGGCAGGATGATCGTTCCCATCGCGTCAGGGAGGTTGCAGCAGCTACAGTTCGCGACCGCAACAAAGGATACAACCTAAGGTGCTATGGCTGTGGGGATAAGGGCCATCTTCGATCCAGCTGCGCTAAGCGAACCCTAGAAAGGGAAGGTGAACGATCTCAGGAGGGTAGTGAGGCCAACAGCACCGCCCAGCAGCAGCAGGGAAACGAGTAAAAGCCAGAACTGCGGGGCGGGTGCTGGCTGATGTTAAAAGAGACCCAAGGATCTCGATCTCACAAACTCATGATGGGAACAGTCTAATCATCAGGGGCGAGGTCAACGGAATGCCGTGTAAACTGACCATAGACACTGGAGCCTCTCGTACGGTTGTTAGTTCCCAACTTATAAGTCAGTTCCTTGGGGACTCCGCATACAACCGAGAACGCATCAATTTGGTAACAGCCACCGGTCAGCGTATACCCCGTCCGTGGAGAGAAGGAGATGGAGTTGAAGCTTGGCAACGTGATCTACCTGCATAATGTCATCGTGGCTGATATAATGGACGACTGCATCCTAGGCCTAGACTTTATGAGGAATAATTGTTGTGAGATCGACGTTAAGCAAGGTGTTTTGAAATGTGGACGGGAGGAACTTTTTATGGAAGGTGCGTTACCAGGGAACGTGTACAGCATTAGGAAGATTGTTCTTCCGCCGAGATCGGAAACGATTGTTCCGGTTAGTCTTCCCCGAAACGCTGGGCAAGCTCACCGTTGTGTACTTGTGGAAAGGGTAAACAATGACCTTCCATGGAAAGTAGCTCGAACCTTGGTCAGAACCACTGACATCTCAAGAATACGTGTGTTGAACCTTTGCGACCGGGAACAGATTATAGAAAAAGGCACACTGGTTGGCACTTGTGAGGAAGTGGATTGGTTACGTGGGTGCCAATATATATCGAGTGGGACCCCCAGCAAGGTTTCAGAAACGAGAGTGACCACACTTTTGGAAGACTGTCGTAGTGTTCTCTCCCCGAACGAATTGGTCAAGGCGAAGAAGTTGTTACTCAAGTACGCCGATGTATTCTCGTCAAACGATGCTGACATAGGAAAGACTGGCTTAGTTCAACACAAAATAAACACAGGAGAGGAATTGCCTATCCGTCAGCGGCCAAGAAGATTGCCGGTAGCACATGAAAAGGAAGTGGAAACCATGATTGAGGGAATGGTGAAGGATGGTGTTATTGAACCTTCATCTAGTCCATGGTGTTCACCCGTGGTGCTGGTAAAGAAGAAGGATGGCAGCATGCGGTTTTGTGTTGACTACCGCCGTCTGAACGACGTTACAAAGAAGGACAGCTATCCCTTGCCAAGAATTGATGACACGTTGGACATGCTTACAGGAGTGAAATGGTTTAGCACGCTGGATCTAAAAAGTGGCTACTGGCAAGTTGAAATTGACCCTAAGGACAAGGAGAAAACTGCGTTCTCGACGGGAAAGGGTCTGTGGCAATTCAAAGTAATGCCGTTTGGGTTGTGCAATGCTCCAGCAACGTTTGAAAGGCTGATGGAACTTGTACTTACCGGGCTAATTGGCGATGCCTGTCTGGTCTACTTGGATGACATCATCATCGTGGACCGTACATTTGAGGAACACCTTGAAAACCTGGGACGCGTGCTCATGAAGATTCAGAGTGCCAATCTCAAGTTGAGCCCGAAGAAATGTTCACTGTTCAAACGGCAAGTCAAGTTTTTGGGGTATGTAGTGTCGGAAGAAGGTATCCGCACGGATCCAGAGAAAATTGCAGCTGTAAAGGATTGGCCGGTTCCAAAAGACAAGACGCAGGTTAGAGCATTTTTGGGTTTGTGCTCCTATTACCGGCGATTTGTGAAGAACTTTGCAGATATAGCCAAACCTCTGCATAAGCTAACCGAGGAGAAGCGACATTTCTGCTGGGATGAAAGTTGTAATATCGCATTCCAGGAGCTCAAGGACCGTCTGTGCAAAACACCTATTTTGGGATACCCTGATGCAAGCAAAGAATTTGTAGTTGACACAGATGCAAGTGATATAGGACTTGGCGGTGTGTTGTCTCAACGGAATGGTGACCAAGAGGTCGTGATAGCGTACTTCAGCAAGTCGTTGTCAAAACCGGAAAGGAACTATTGTGTCACAAGACGCGAATTGCTAGCTGTGGTAAAGTCGTTGCAGCATTTTAGCAAATATCTTCTGGGGCGAAAATTTCACTTACGAACTGACCATGCTGCACTAAAATGGCTATTGCAGTTTAAAAATCCAGAAGGACAAGTTGCGAGGTGGATTGAACTACTGCAGGAATACGACTTTGAGATCGAACATCGTAGCGGGAAATCTCATGGCAACGCAGATGCATTATCACGAAGACCTTGTCCTGAAGATTGCAAACATTGTACTAGGCAAGAGAGTAAGGGAGTGGTATCCGTGAGGATGCTCAGGGCAGACCACCTCAGCAACCAGTGGAAGCACAGCTTACAACGTCCACAGCAGGAAGATCCGGACATCAAGCCGATCCTGGAATGGATGAAGGCCAGTGCCCCAAGCCCAAGTGGAGTGACGTCTCAGCGATGAGTTCGATCACTAAAAGCTATTGGGCCCAGTGGGATAGCTTGCTGCTTCAGGATGGAGTTCTGTGCCGTAAATGGGAAAATGTTCGGGGAGACAGCTGTCATTTACAAATGGTTGTCCCTAAAGCTAAAGTACCGGATGTTCTACAGCTGTACCATAATGATTATTCAGGAGGCCATCTGAGAGTTAAACGAACTCTACTGAAGATCCGAGAACGGTTTTACTGAGTCCACTGTCGAAACGATGTCGAGGACTGGTGTCGCAAATGTACAAGTTGTGCGGCTGTAAAGGGACCTCAGACTCGTAGTAGAGGTGCATTGAAGTTGTACAATGTTGGTGCACCATGGGAGAGAATAGCCATTGACGTGGCGGGGCCGTTTCCGGAGAGTGAAAGCGGTAACAAGTATTTCATGGTTGTGATGGATTACTTCACTAAGTGGCCAGAAGTTTTCGCCATTCCAAATCAAGAAGCTTCAACAGTTGCAGATAAACTAGTTCATGAAGTCTTCTGTCGTTTTGGAGTACCTTTAGAGATTCACAGCGATCAAGGAAGGAATTTTGAGTCTCAAATATTCCAGGAAACTTGCCGAGTTATGGGTACTCATAAAACAAGAACGGCTTCTTATCACCCGCAATCTGATGGAATGGTGGAACGATTTAATCAGACATTGGAGAGGTACCTAGCAAAAGTTGTAGACAATCGGCAACGAGATTGGGACAAGCACATACAACCGTTTTTGTTGTCATATCGAAGTTCTGTTCACGAAAGTACAGCAGTGACACCAGCTTTCGCAAACTTTGGAAGAGAATTACGGATGCCTGCAGACCTGATCACTGGGATACCACCTGATGCCCCACGCAGTATAACCGATTATGCATATGACTTGCGGAACAAAATGAATGACATTTATGAGCACGTCAGACAATCGGGCCAGCAAATGTCTGAGAAAATGAAAACCCGGTATGACCGCAAAATGAACAATAAAGGGTTCAACGAAGGTTCATTAGTGTGGTTGCACAATCCAGTCCGCAGCAAAGGGAAATCTCCTAAGCTTCAAGCTAAATGGGACGGCCCGTACCGGATTGTAACCAGGATCAACGATGTGACCTACCGGATACAGAAAGGCGCAAGAGGGACTCCTAAGATCGTCCATGTGGATCGCTTGGCGCGTTATTATGGGACCGATAATGCTCGGGACGAGCATGTCTTAGGAGGGGGCAGTGTTGTGTGAATAAGTCAACTAGCGCCATCTAGTGTCAGGAACGTCACAGATCTCTCGACCGACAGCGCCACCCGAAGAACTAAGTTTCTAGAAAATCTATACTCGATTTCTCGGTACCTTGCGCGTGTTTACTTGAACATTCCGGATATTTTGCTAATTTAAATAAATACGTGGCGCAAGATGCGATCGGGACAGAGTTGAACTCAGCGACACAAGCGAAGCTTCGGAGCGGAATTAAGTGAATTAGTGTGTTTAATTATTAGTGTTTTTAGTTTTAATTTGTGTAAAGTAAATTAAAGTGTTAATTTAGGTAATTTTATCGGCAATTTTTATTGTCACGAACCTCAAGCTCGTAACAATATTTCCAACACTCGGGAAATATTTCAAACTATCGTTAAAATTAACAAAACTATATTACCTATATAGTTTTGTTAATTTTAACAATAGTTGGAACACTGAGTAAAGCGAATAGATGGAAGGGTCTAACCCCTTTGTATACGTCAAGCAAAATGTACTTACTAATTGTCTAAAATTGTTTAAAATTGTGCAAACGTACGAGTAAATATACACATGATATTTTCCTAACGAATTCTATTTGCGAAGTTTTTGTAATTTTTTAAAGAGTTTTTAATGAGTTTGTTGATATTCAACATCATTTCGAAACTTTAATATAGGTTTTTTAAAGAAATTCTCAGTATCAGCCCGGAGACAGTTGGCTGTGTTACACCCTCGTGCTATTGAAAGCACTTAAAGCCGTTGTTCATGTGCCCAATCTCTCTGTAGACGTGTCGAATTGCCGTCCCATGGGAGCATGAGATTGAGGGAATAGAAACTGCACCTATGCTTGCGCCTTTGATTATATAGACAAGTATATAATCAAAGGCTTGCGCACACAATCGTGCACTATAATCCGAGGCTAGTCTCCATTGAGTCTGGCTACCGTAACCAAAATTTAGTCTGGAGGACATTATCAGTGGAGCACACGATATTAAGAGCCTATACAACCTTATGCATATACACCCGCACACACATACACACACATACTCTCTCGCACGCGCGCACACACACACACTCACACACACACATACATGAAAAATCTGAGTTAAAATTTAAAATTTGTTAAATTGTATGGGAAGGAAATTTATCTTAATTTAGGAATCAGTGCAACATATGGTTTGTAAGTTCTTAAGTTTTTTAGTAAAGATTATTATTATTATATTATAATTTTAACGATTTGAGTGTTATGGGCTCCACAGAAGATCTCAAACAGTGCCATACTGACTTCTCTTATTGATATGTGTCATTACAAAGTCTCTTCGTATTTTATAAGTTGCACTCCAAAAACACTTTAAAAGAATCGGAATTTTCTCGTTTATCTTCAGTTTTATTGTTATACATGTTCGAGAGTCCCTCCCGAGTCTTAAGCAAACATGTCGAATGTATTCTTGGGTTCAAGCTTATCGTTATAGTTTCTTTTGCGTTATCAGATTGAGACTTTTTATCGGTAAAATTTTTCGATATTGCGTTCGATTTATACCCGATTCAGTTGCGTGTCAGGATTTCAAAGTATATTGCATTGTTTTAAGAGTTTTGAATCGATTACTCGTTTTGTCTTTGTAGCACATTTTTACCCGATTGCAAAGGGTAATGTTTTTGTAAGCCTACATATGAACGAACGTATGTTTGTTCCCTTGTGGCGCTTTAGAGACCAAACGTGTGGGCCGATTGTGATGACTCTTGGGTCAATCGATTTGTCTTAATCTTGAGAGAGTCACTAAAGACATGACAGATATAGTAGGTAGATAGAGCCATGCTGCAGTTATATTAGTATAACCTGTATAGTTGTAGCACAAATTGGTCAGCTCGACTGGGGAAGGACCACGCTTTCACAAAATACCAGCGTAAAATAGCAGCTTAACGTTGCTGTGTTTCGTATGGTGAGTGTAGAGACCCGGAGATCCTTTTTACTGGAAATGAGGCATTTCATCTTTATTCTCGCGGGTGACAAAGCATCTGCATTTTTATTCGTAATCGAGGAAAGATGTTAATGCCTATGGGCCACAGCAACCACTCACTATCAGGTGGACTGTGTGCTCGCTTGTCACCCTATCTTTAAAAAAAATGTCGTTTTCCTGGAGTTTCCTAGTAACAGGAATAGCGTCAATGGTTCCTCACGAGGTCGTTAACCACATTGGCCCTCTGGGAGGTTTCGTTCAGCTAGCTCACTAAGGCTGGTTTTAATGATGTGCGCGAGTATCTTACCGGCGCTGCAGAGAAGGGATACGCCTCGGTAGGAGTTGCAATCGGATACATTTTCCTTTCCTTTGTTCAGCCAAATTCAATTTCTATTAGCTGATGATGGGCATTGTATATCGGAAAATTGTTTTATTCAGTGTAAAGTAAAGTAAGTAAAGTATTCACGTAAATATAAAAAAAAACACTTTATTAAAATTCATTTTGTAAAAATATATTATTTTTGGCCTTATAAAATATTCAGAGGTACATTTTACTTGAAAGGGTTTTCTCAACGGAATGTTGTCAATAGTAAATGATTTTTGAATGCTAAAATAAAATGCGAACGACAATCAGAAACGTAAAATATTACGATTTTCAGAAATATTTTTAATTTTAACTCCTAGGCAATATAAATGTCGTTTATTAGTGACATAAATTAAGTAGTTATATTTAACTAAATTGTAATTTAACGCTATAAAGATTTCATATAAGGTTTTCAATGTTACACCTTATGTTGATATTTTTTTTATCATAGTCCCTAAAGTTAACCATCTCAACACATGCAAGAAATCCATCACCCTATCATATGCAGTGGATATCATAAATGATGGCGGAAAAGTCAAAAGGAATCATATTTTATTCGTTTACTTTTGCATTTACATTAATTTATTTTCGTATTGTTTACGAATTAAAAATTTACATATTTTAAAATATATTGACAGAAAAAATAGAGAGGGATAAAAATACCCCAATGAGTGAGTTTGAAAGAGAAGTGATATTGTTTCTGATCAAAAAATATAAAAAACAGATAGGTCTCTTCTTAGTGTTGTAATTCAAATTCTGTACATATAATTTTTACTTACTTACTTACTTACTTATCTTCACGCACAATCCCTAACGGGGTAGCCAGAGAGAACAGATCGCCAAGTGTCACGATCCTTACATACCTCTTTCGCTTCTTTCAGGTTCATTAACTTCTTCATACATGCACGTCTAGGTATCCGAGTACTCTTGACCCTCCCCTCTTCGAGCAATTTGCTCACATGGTCTTCGAAAGTTAGTCTCGGTCTACCTCGACACCTTTTAATATTAACTTTCGCTCTATATATTTTCTTCACCATTCGATCTTCACTCATTCGTTCAACGTGCCCAAACCATTGGAGTACGCCCCTATCAATTTTTGTGATAAGGTCATCTTTCAATCCTGCCATATTGCGAATCTCTTCGTTTCGCTATCGGTCGGCTATGGTAACGCCACACATTTTACGAAGAGATCGCATCTCCACTGCATTCAACTTGCTTTTATGCTTCTTCTGGCATACCCAGGTTTCGCTGCCATATAACAAAGTCGGTACCAACACTGCGTTATGTATTGCAAGGCGTGCACTCTTCACCACGCCTTGCCTTTTGACTAATGCATTCAGGGCACCATTGACTTTGTTTCCGGCAGCGACACGCCTATCCACATCTAAATCACATCTTCCATCCCGGCTGAAAGCACTCCCCAAGTATACAATTTCATTTACCTGTTCTAGACATTCCTGATTTACCCATATTTCACATTTCGTTCTCTCTTCGTCCTTTTCAAATACTAGAACCTTAGTTTTATTAGCATTCAAACGGAGACCTTTAATTTTACATTCCTCTTTCATACACGTGACTAATGCCTGCAGTTCTGCTTCTGATGGTGCAATAAGCACTGCATCATCAGCATACAGCAGACAATTAACTTTTATGTCACCCAATTTCACACCCAAACAGCTATCTTTCAGCTTCTGTAAACAGCTGTCGAGATACAGTATGAACAGCCAGGAAGACATGACACAACCCTGTTTTACGCCCGCTTGGACGCTAAACATGGGTGACAGGTCATGCCCTACCCGCACACAGGCTTTACAGTCATAGTAAAATGACTGCACAGCCCTTAACAATCGACCATCCACACCATATCCCGGCAACAGTTCCCACATTTTCTTCCTTATAACCTTATCAAATGCTTTCTCCAGATCCACAAAAGCACAGAAAATCCTCTGGTTAACACTCAGAAGCTTCTCCGTGATTATGCGGAGAGAAAACATTTGATCGGTGCATCCTCTTCCAGGTCTAAATCCGCATTGTGCCTCCCATAAGAATCTTTCCGATTTCTCTTGCATCCTACGTGTCAAAACCGTCGAGTGAACTTTACTTGCTAAACTGGTCAAGCTGATCGCCCGATAGCACCCGCAGTCAAAATGTGAACCTTTACCTTTATATAAAGGCACAATGACTGCGGATCGCCAATCATCCGGGACATCTCCCGTCCGCCAGCACAAATTACACAGCAGATGAAAGCTGTCCCAGACGCGAGGCCCACCTTACTTGACAATTTCAGCAGTAACTCTGTCTAGTCCCGCAGACTTACCACATTTCAAACTTCGAATCGCACGTTCAATCTCTTTCATGCTGATGACCTCAGTGTCATCGAGGTCCGTGTCTGGCGTGCCAGTCACGGCGTCACCCCCGGATCCCTCACTAAGATCATGACACGCATACATTTCTCTATAAAATTCACTCCATCGCTGCATGACGTCCGATTTTTCTGAGATGACGTCATTGGTTCTCGAAAGCACTTTGTTCATTCTTAAGGCTGTCGCACCACTCCGTGACCTTCGAACCTCTTTCCAGAAGAGTTTGGAGTTTTCCTTAAAGTTGCGCGACAACCTCTCGTCCGCTTCTATTCTACACCTTTCACGTACTTCCTCAATCAATGTTTTCGCATGAACTTTCTGCAGCTTATATCTTTCTTTCATCTTCTCTCTCATATGCTCATCGTTACTAGAGGCTAAGTAGTCTAACCATGCTTTTTTCTTCTTTTTTACAGCTTCTCTCACTTCATCATTCCACCATGCATCTCTTCTTTTACTACTACCTCTTTTTGTCGTTCCACATACTTCTTCCGCTGCACTTACCATTCCATCCCTAAGGTTCTGCCATGTTCTCTGCACACATTCTTTCCTGCCATCGATGGTGTCAAGCTTTTCAGCTACCCTCGTGTGATATTTGTCCCTAGTATCCGTTTCCTGAAGCTTCCAGCTTCGGATGCGACAGACCGACTGTGGTTCTGTTACTGCCGTCCGGTAGCGCCAACCCGCGAACAAACCCCTAAATCTAGTAATTACTAGATAATGATCCGTTCCCAGGTCAGCACCCCTGAACACTCGTGTATCCATCACCTGTTTTCGCAGTCGGTCATCCACCAGGAACAAATCAATCATACTTCTCTCATTATTTCTCTATCTAGTGTACATATGGATTTTCCTGTGATTAAACATAGTGTTTGTCACAAGAAGACCCTTTTCCTTGTATACAGCCAGTATAAGCTTGCCAGCATCATTAACCCTTTTATCGCCAAACTTTCCAAGCACCGACTCGTATCCTGGTCGAGCGATACCTACCCATCCATTCAAATCATCACATACAACAGTTCTTTCGTTTCCCTTAACCAAATCTAGAACTTCTCTTACATTCTCCCAAAACTCCTCCAGCTCAGCCCTGGACGACGAAGCTACCGGCGCATAAACAACCAAAAGGAATAACTTCGTCAGTCCCATTTTGAAGCGAACCCAGAGAAGTCTTGAGTTCACAACCTTGTACTCAGTCATAAGATCGACCAACCGGGACGACAACAGCACTCCCACTCCCTGGCAGGCGTTCTCGCTTTCCGGGACTCCGGACCATATAGCTAACGTCCCGCCAGGGAGCTCTTCAGTACCACTGCCTTTCCGTTTGGTCTCCGACATACACACGACATCTAATTCTCTTTCTTTCATTATTTCGATCAACTCATTCGTCTTATCTCTCATGCCCCCTCTAACATTTCACGTGCCAACTCTGCACTCCGTCCTCCACCTACCGCCGTGTCGGGCTGTGCGTGACGGGTGGCGGTCCCCATCGCCGCTTTGCGCGCTGCATTCCACACCAATGAGGACGAGCTGGTGTGCGTCGCCTTGGGGGGACGCCCCAACCCTCGTTTGCATGGGTGCGGAGCTGTGTAGAATTGCAGCCCTGAAAAGGGCTGGCAGGGGTCGCGACGAGCACGCTTCTACAATGACCCCCATATAATGTTTCTTTTCAATTAATTTGTTTTGTAGCGTAACGAAGCGTATATATATATATATATATATATATATATATATATATATATATATATATATATATATATATATATATATATATATATATACATTCGTATATAAATAATTAATTAATATAGCACTTTATTTGTTAATAAATTTTTAATAAAATCAGTATTTTTTTATTTTCCTACTTTTAATGCATTTTTACTACTTTATTACTTTTACTACGTGCACTCATGAGTGAATCGCGTTTTAGGCATAAATCACGATGTACGGTATAATGTCATATCTGATTAATTATTCTACATCATTTCTACTACACAAGCCCACGCACTTTCGCAAATTACATTTGTCTCTTTTACGCTTGCGAAAGTTTAATCATGCCATCCTACTTTGACGTCTAATCGTAATGTAGTGTGCTATTGCAATATTTAGTTATTTATGTGTGCGTTAGTGTGCCGTTTTTGAAGATCGAATATTATGTAGGTAGCCTATCTACACCTGTTTACTTATAAATATCATTGACCGTACTAATATACTCTACCATACCGAAAAAGAGTATTAGCAATCCATCAAAACTAATGTTTGATTTATTTATCAAAAATAGAACACTCAATCATCTCAGTGTGTAATAAAAAGTAGTTAATAAATAAAAATAAGAGTAAAGTCTTAATGCAAAACAAACGGCCTGTGTCGTTACCCCGCTAAGATCAACTCGGTTGCGGCGCATGATGAACGGCCCTTGAGCACGTGGTCGATCAGTCGAGAACCCGCTTTGTATTGGCCCTCGGGGACACTTGACTTGATTATCGCATGCCACTGAGAAGGAATGCTCTTCGAATAGTAGTTTACTGTCAAGATATGATGTGTAAATGTTACGCGGGGTAAACCTACACGTAATTAGGTACTTTGTCTTGTTATTCCTTAACATTAAATTTAAATAGAATTTATTTTATTATCATTACAGCTAGTTAAATGTGAGCTTCATAAAGTCATACCACTATCTCCATTCGCTTGGTTGACATTCCGCATATTCGCACTAAGTGCTATAAATCATCTGTTATAATGCGCTCAGCCAAGGCGTGGAATGCACTACCAGCGTCGGTTTTTCCGAGTGCCTATAACCTGGACCTCTTCGGGGTGCATGTTAACAGGCCTCTCCTGGGCAAACTCAATCTATTGTAGACCTCATCTTTGCTCCCGGGCCAGATGGAGTTTTAAAATAAAAAAATTAAACTGCTGAACATAGGCGTCCCATAGATTGCTTTATAGTTGTGACAATTGGCGGCGGCAGGCGGGTTGGCAACCGCAGTTTCAGGAACATGCTGCTGCCCATCACCTTGTTTCAGTTTCTCTGTTGCTTCTACGGTAACCACGTGGACGATATGGGGTAGTGGATACTTTTACACCGCCGTTACATGATTTTTATTTACTTATTCCTTATTGCATTCCCTATAATAAAATAATAAAAAGGGCGAATTCAAATTTGAAATTAAAATGCATGCACTATCAATTCTTAATTTTATGTTAAGTAGCATTTTCCTGATAAAAACTCAAAATAATATGTGAAACTCACAGTTACAAACCGCTTGCCAAGCATATCAACTAAGGTAAAAATCCATCCTATGAATTAATCTTTGGGGATTGGCTTTGTTCAGTAGTGGCATTTCATAAGGATACTGAAACAGGAGATGGGCACCAGCATTTTCCTAATAACAACTCAAAATAATTAAAAACCGTAGTAGCCACCCCCTTTCCAAGCATGGCAACTATTGCAAGATTCCCCCACATGAAGCAATCTATGACGGAGATCTTTGATTAGCCGTGAGCTTACACGATGGCTACACCACTACACGCTGATATAATATTCTTGATAAAATATATGATCATTTTAACAGAAAACAATACTATTATTTTTAAAATTAATATTTACTACGTTTATCTTTGATTGAGCAATTGCGATTAATACCAATTTATTATATTTTATTATACAAATATAACGCTCGAGAAAGCTTAGAATATGTATATAATTTTTCATTTTTGACAAGTTTCATTCTTTTGGATATATGTAATAATAAATGTGTCGTGGACAGTTTACGAACCCAAATTGCACGAGAAAATATGCATACCCGGAACAGTTACATGTAGAGCACACTAATACTTGTTCCGTGCGCGATTCGAACCCGCGGCTTTTACGCCACGGAGCCGTAATATAGTTCATAAAAAATAGTCAGTATAGAAACTTAATATGTAAAACACGCCAACAACCCCGTTACTTCTTTTCATTTATCCTAGAAATGCATGACACAAGCGTCTGTAAACCTAACATAATGAAAATATAGCAGTGGCCTCATTATTCTTGATTCAGGAGAAAAATAATTTTTGCTATCCTAGGGACGGTTGGTGCATAATAAGACATAAGTCGTAGAGCTTCGTAGCATTCCGTAGCAGACACGTAGCACAATACGCTGAGTGAACCGCACGCCTTACCGCGTCTCGGCATAATAAGCTATCTCAATTCCCTTTATTTTAATGGACTCGCTGTAGGTATAATTGTAGTGAATGAATTTTTCTTTAAAATAAATTATTTACTGTTTTAATATTTTTCTTATAGGCTAAGTGTGACAAACGAACACACCGCCCACCTGGTGGTAAGTGGGTGCTGTGGTCCTTGTTGTGGATAGGCATCTAGATCTATCCTCGATTAAGAATGCTTCGTTTCCAGACAAAAGGGTCTCTAGATCTCAACACTCACTACACAACAGCTTTAGGTTTCTATTTTACGCTAGTATTGTGTGAGAACGCGGTCCTTCCCCCAATTCGACCCATTCGTGTTTCAACCACAATTTAGCAGCAGTATGGCGATACCACTTACAAAATTTAAAATTAATATTTATTTTCCGTTTTTAAGAAATTAAATTCATATTTTATTAATAACACAGAAGTACTTCAAACCAATTTTATATTCATCTTGGGAACTCGTTTCGATAAACTATCGAACTACATATATAAGCGATATATTGTTCGACGCTGTACTCGTTTATTGTTTACCCCTAGGTGGGGCGCTTTAAAGTTCAACATCATTGATCTTGCTTAACTCAGACGAATATTTATGACAGTATTGTATATCATTCTTTGAATTCAAAGCGTCTTATTTTGGTCTTTGTTATACAGCGATTCAAAGGCTATATTCGTATGCAATAATTTCATAATATAAAACACGAGAGGTTGGTCGAGTATGTTGTCATATATGATAATGCGTCGGCATGGCACTATCACTACAATGTATATTGTTCAGGGCAATGCAATTTAACTCATATATGTAATAAGTTAAAGTTCTTTTGGTAAAGCTTCTCTTCAAACGTTATTCCTGAAGTAGCACTGTGCTGTATCAGCGATATCCGCGCAAGTTATGATTAAGGTTTCCTTCTTTATTTCATCTGGGCTTTTATATCAGGCGGTTTTTAAAGTTTTTTTTTTACTTCATTTCAATTACTTCTTTTGGTTGTTCTTTTAAATAAAAGTAAATAAATAATCTATTAAAAAAAGACCAAAAGAATGATGGATTTATTTTTATACGAGTATGGATATTTCTTTAGGAAAGAGTACTAGTAACGCTATTAAATTTACAAATACTGTCCATAACCATTATAAGAAAGCTTAAAATTGCTTGTATTAAGAAGAGTGTTTCACCACAGTTATCGAATGGCGGATTCGGACCCAAGAAGTTCTGAGTTTGCAGTTCGAACCGTATTATTAGACTACTGTCGCTTATAAAATCGAATGAGTTGTAAAATTAAATTCGACTACCTTTTACTTTAAAAATTTTCCCAAAAAGTAAGTTCCCTTCCTTATTCCCTCGTCTTCGTCCCTCACTTGACTTCTTAATGCACATCGATCAACACGTGACGTCATAACGCTATCGACAAATCTGTGTTCGAGTTATGCATAGATAAGTGTCTTTGTTCCCCAGTGCAGTAGGTATCTTATGAAAGTATTTCGACGCCGTGGTCAAAATCGACCAGTGGAACAAAGTCCAAAAATTGAAACAGACGTTTTATAAATTAACTCCCCCACACCTGTGAGCAGGCCTCCTCTCATACCTGATAATTTTATAGAGCAACAGTCCGCTGCGCTACTTTTGCATGTGCTGGCTGGATTTCACATTTCTGCGAAATATTTATCACTCAGACATGAAGGTTTCCTTGCGATACTTTCCTTCACCGCCGAACCCGTTGTAAAGTTACAGCCTATATACGTCCTACTGCTGGGCTCAGGCCTCCCCTCATTTCTGAGAGGGTTTAGGGCAAGGAAGTGTCCGCCGCGCTGCCCAAATGCGTGTTGACGAACTTCACATGTCTTCGAAATATTTTTTTTCTTATTCCTCAGACATGCAGGTTTCCTCACGATGTTTTCCTTCACCGCCGAGCACGTGGTAAATCAGCACTTAAAATTGCAATTAACAATTTCATTGGTGCCGGCGGGGATCGAACCTGGGTTACTCGCGTTCTGTTATATTTACAGCGAGCGTTAACCACTGAGCTACCACGGCTCTACCACCCGTTGGTTGGCACTTAAAATTGTAATTAACAATTTTATTGATTGCGCTGGCGATCAAATTCGGCTTGCTTACATATGTTATTGCTGCAAGCATTTAGCCCCTGATCTCTCATATATCATAGTTTGAAGGAGATTTAAGTTGTAGATTACTTTATATCATAATATTAATTTTACTTAAATGTTATTTATGTATTTCATATATCATCACTCTTAGTCGGTCCTTAGCCGCTTTTCATTTATATATGCCATAAATGGCTTTATCAAATAATTTTTTTTTCATTTAAACAAAGATTGTAGATATTTTTTGAAATTAATAAGCAATTACAATCATTATTTTATTTAACAAATAAAAATAGTCATTGTTAAACGTCATTTTTAATCTAATACAATTTCTAAATTAAGTAGGTACTTATTTAAAAAAGGAAAAGAAAGTCGACAAGTATTTCTTGTCGACTTTCTTTTCCGTTTCATTTTTACTACAATATTTTGAAAAAGAAAAAAGAAAATCCCGTCCTGTTATTAAAAAGCATAGTTAACGCTAGGTAGTCGCTCAAGACTCTGCTTGCTGTCACACATGGCTGACTGTCTTTTTTCCCTTATCTTATTCTTTGTCGGTTCATTAAGATTAATAGCCGGTCCCTTTATATTTAAGCATAATAATCCGTTGGGCTTTGTCAATTACTGTAAGTCTCAACCTGTCTTAACTTTACGATAGACTGTTTCAAAGCAGGTTCCGGAGCCAACCGCATTCATCGACTTCCTGCGTTCTTTTTTTTTTTTGATTGTCATTAACATCTAAAGATTAAATGTTTGCAAGCGCAGTGCAAGCATGAGCCACCGAAAACCCTTATTTTCTAAAGATATGAAACTGCTGTATCTAAAATTATTTTTACATATCTAAAACCGTCGAAACTTAGAAAAAACTATCACCAGTAATATTTTATGCCATCTTATTATTTTAAATATCTTGTACTAAACTTAAAATAACTGAAACTATTTCTCTACCAACTTGTACCATAGAGCTACTGAAGTAATATTATGTTCACTAAAAAAATAGGTAAGAAAATTTGTAGCATAACGCATTCTATTCTCGCCGCTTCTCAGGACAAATTGTCACGTCGTGTCGCATAACGCGAAACATCTTTAGAATACAGCGAATAAAGAATTCCATCTACAAATAAAATTTGCGAGTGACTTACTTCACTGGAAATGTATTCAATAAGCTACCTTCAAATATGTCTTCATATTTTGTATCTCGAGTGTGGATAACGATTAATTTTGTCTACATGGCTTACATCAAATTACTTCTTGTACATTCTACACGTATTTTGTGATACTGGCAGTGTACAGGCATCATTTGTACTTTATTATTACAAAATGTAAACACATACCTTGTTACTAAAATGTACAACAGGTACGCTTCTGAGGAATAGAATGGATTGCTGGCTCACTATGTTTTTCAAATCGGATCAATACCACTGAGAATCTGGGTTCGCTGGATCGATGATGCTACTGCAACTGCAGTGTCTGTGACCCCAGCGTGTTCTGTTTAGCTAGGTTTTTCGTTATCCGATCCGCTTATTCACAGGTTTCTATGTTACCACAAAATTAACGCCACACTGTCGAACGTGACAAGTTTATTTGTATTCAGTTTTATATTCAGGGACAAACACGCGCTTTTACAGTGCCCTGAGTTCACTCGAAGTGTATGCCTGTCCCGCCGCTATACCGCACGCTCCGCAAAACGCCACTCCATCAAACGAGTGTACACAATGTGTCAACACAATGTGTTTGTTATGATGCAAGTCAAACGCTCTGACAGAGCTTTTCACTGAGATTCAACTTAAGGCGCCGTTGCAGTACTTTTTAACTTTTTGAACTTCGTTAAATCTACTGAAATATACTTATTACTCAAATACAAACCTTACCTCAAAGTTTTAGTTTTTGACGTACAACCGCTATATGAGAATCTACTCTTTTTTAAAAGGCCGGCAATGCTTCTGCAATTCCCTGGTGTTGCAGTTGTTTATGAGCGGCGGTAGTCACCAGGTGAGCCAAAGCTTGCCCTTTTGCCCAATCTATGTAAAAAAGGAAGACAGAAACGTAAATCACGATAAATAATAATTAGCTCGATTAAAAAACATAAATGTCACGACTAAATTGTTTAACAATTTAAGCGTGTCCCTTGTAGAGATTTTATAATAAAATCCGTGTAAATGTTTTTTCAAATATAATATGGCTCATTATTTTTAGATGATATTGAAAACATATTTTATAAATTAGTTTTTTTTATCTTATAAATAAATAATTTAATAGAACAGATCAAACCCTTTGCTAAGTCAGCCTTAGTTAATTTGCTCGACAATTGCGGGAACTGGGGTAACGTTTTCATATCTACTCACCGTACTACAAAACAGCCTTAAGTTTAGGCTTAGTTTTTATGTATTACACTTAAAATGTAAATATTCTCGTTTCTAACTACATATTATGTAATATATTTTCTTATGGTCTGACTGTTTCCTGCTTCATCCAGGTGGTCAAGCATAAACTACGAATACGAGTATCTTAGATCATATTCATCATCTTTGATGATTTTTATCTTTTATTCCTTGAAGATCAAACAATTTCGTTATTAATTTTAGCATTTGTTACAATTCACTTCAGTGTATTTTGTTTAGTTCCGTCGAACGAACTGACTTTGATTTTTTTTTCAGGTACCTCAATGATACAAGTTTCAACTCACGTTTGAAGTACATGATGCCAAAGCGCAACTGAGGTGCGCAAAGGACTTTCGCAACTGATGCGGTTGTGAGGTTATCTCGGTACAGCTACTGACATGGTGGGATCATGGCGCGCGCTGGCGCTGCTGAGCGTGCTTCAAGTCTGCGCCGGCGCACCCGAGGCGATGTACCACAATCAGTTTGCGGTGCACGTGCCGGCTGGCGAGAAGCACGTGGATGATATTGCGAGGAGGCATGGCTTCGTTAATCACGGACAGGTAAGTGCTTTTTTATCTAAATTTTTGTAGTCCTCTAACAAATACGACTACTTTTTGTAACGAGACCTTTTTTATCATAGTTCTCAGAATACCAGTTTGAATTTGTCAATAGTATCGGAAAACACCTGCAATTTCCCTGGTGTTGCAGTTGTTCGTGGGCGGCGGTCGATACCAATAAAATACTGAGGATTTGAGAGCAAAATATAAACGCTGATTTGACTTCACTTTTTTCATATCTCATGAGTTCCACAGTTATATTAATATTGATGCAACTATTAATTTACCTGAAAATAAATCATTCATTAAACAATAAAATATTGGGAATTTGGGACGTATAACGTTGAGAGTTAATTTCCCCAAGCACCTGGTGTTCGATGTCGCGAATTAAATTCTCGGAGCGGAGAGCAATCGATAACCGCTTTGACTTGTTCAATGTGACAGATGGCTCGCTTGACGTTAGTAAAAAAAATAGGCTCTTAATTTTCTAGAGTGAACTACTAGTATTCAAGGAATTTCTTACTAACATTATTTTAAAAGGCGATATAGTATCCTATACCTTTAAACGAGCAATTCTTGTATATATGTATATATATATATATAATCGGGATCTCGGAAACGGCTCCAACGATTTTCATAAAATTTAGTGTCCAGGGAGTTTCGGGGATAATAAATCGATCTAGCTAAGATTTATTTTTATAAAATGTCTTTTTGTCCGTGTTTTTAGGCAATTAAAAACTGCTACAATATAGTTAGAATAAGAAGGTAAATTTTGACAGTTTGGTAATGATTATAAATAGCTTATTGGTATAATGGGCGGTCACAAAATCGTAAAACCCCGGTTCGAGCCCAGACCGACCGACCGACTTTTTTATTTTTTTTTTCAAGTTTCTTTCTTTTTTGAGAAAATATATTTTTTTCGAGCCCTTTTTTTAGTATTTTTTAAAAACACGAAAATTTAAATAAAAATAATTGCACTCATGATTTTTTATTCAAATAACCAGTTCCGTTTTTTCTGTTATGTCGCTAAGATCAAAAAATATTATTTATAATTCATCAGTATGTAATTTGTATCTAAATATAATTTCCAAAACACACGAATTAAAAAAATCGAGCGAAAAATACCGAGCAAAGCTCGGTCAACCGGGTACTATAACTATTAATGGTTGGATTCGAAAGCCTGCGCCACCATTTGTGCAGAAACACAAACCAATAATTTTCATCTCTGGGTTTCATTTTGTGTTTTTACATAGTCGCGAAATGGCTGCATCGAGAAAGAATTTTTTTACTATTATAAACCAGTGCCAACCGATGTAAGTGCTGATGCAGTTAGAGATGGTAAAGCGCGCTAACTTAACGAAAGCCATTTACTGTTGCCACAAAGACATTATTATCGGATGGAAAGATAGTAGAAGTGTGTTTTGAAGTGAAAACTTCTTTAACATCGTTGTGATTTGAAAGTCTATGAAACGAAAAGCGATACTAAAAAGAGACAGACACATAAATTCATAAGATTTAGTGTGGGAGAAAATGAGGCAGGAAGCATTATAGATTAAGCTCAATGCTCGCGAGAAAAAAGTTGTAAACGCAGCCGAAACGGCGTCGCTTGCGCGTTTTGTTCAACAAGGTACGAAGGTGTCGTGTGCCTATGGATTAAACAAACAATGAAGAACGGCCAAACCTCAACTTCGTAATAGGTAAAATTGATATAAATCTTTTTGTAATTAGTGAGTACTATATCAATATCTCAACTCGGCTGGGCAGCGTTCGGGAAATTACGACACATCTTCTCGTCAGGTATACCTCAATCTCTGAAAACTAAAGTGTACAACCAGTGCGTGTTGCCAGTGATGACTTACGGATCTGAGACGTGGTCCTTCACTGCTGGCCGTATGAGGACGCTCAAGGTCGCTCAGCGAGCTATGGAGAGGGCTATGCTCGGAGTTTCTCTGCGTGATAGACTCAGAAATGAGGATATCCGCAGTAGAACTAGAGTGACCGACATAGCCCAACGGATTAGTAAGCTGAAGTGGCAATGGGCCGGCCATATAGCTCGAAGAACCGATAACCGATGGGGAAGAAAGGTTCTCGAGTGACACTAGATGGAGTTAAGACCTGGTAAGACATGCAGGAAGTCGATGGATGCAAGTGGCTCAGGACCGTGCTTTGTGGCATTACTTGGGAGAGGCCTATGTTCGGCAGTGGACTTGTGAAGGGCTGTAATGATGATGATGATGATGATGATGAGTACTATATGGTATATCGAAAAGAGTAATATAATATCGGTGTCTAATAGATATATTAAAAGGATTGTTACATTTATTTACTATGAAATTAAAAATTCTTATATTTTATGCCGAACTTGTAGTTTAAATTATAATATTAAATAAATCATTTAAAGTATTTGTATTTTATATTTCATTTCATTTGAAGGTTTCACTTCTGTCGCGTGTGAGGTGCACGCATGTTTTTTATGATATTATACTTGCGATTACATTATGGATCTATTATATAATTTCCTACGCGTTTGGTAGCTTTTCTATAATATTAAAACTAGTATCGAGTCGAGCGGCTGAGAAAAATTCAAAAAAAGGCGGTCAATTGCAATACATCACTTTAATAAAGTTCCATACGTAATATGACCAATTAACTATTTTCTAAAAGAAGTTTTGTTTGTTTTGACCAATGCTTACAAAAATATTTTGAATCGATGTTTTCAGTATGTTTCTTTTAATTATAGTGTGGGGTAACATAATACATAAAAATTGAAAATAACTGGTTCTTTGTATAGGCCCCTAACTATAACAGCTCCCCATTTTACTCTCAATCATTTCACTTAATAAAATGAATTGTTGTATGATGGTGGCGAAAGTAAATCCATAACCCCACATAATTCGGAAAGATCTCATGACTGACTGACGTGGTCCAGTACACGTCTATACGTCATGAGCTCACGAGTATACGCCTGGTACTTACTTACGATTGCCGTTCGTGGCGATAATAATAAATCATCCTTACAGTCCTCTAGGGCTCAAGTGCTTGGTGGCATTCCTTGGGCAAGCCTATTTTGTGCAATTTGACATTTTTTTTAAATAATTTGCATGCAGCGACGATTGAGACGAAAATTTGAAACAATTGTAACGTCAAAAGAGAAGAGTTGACATTAATTGGTGTGAATTGACATGTTGGTGGCTACACGGGCTCCGCCCACTCCCCCGTTCTATTATGTATGTATTTATAGTATTGTTACGAGCTTGAAGTTCGTGCAACCTCCCTGACACGATGGGAACGATGATCCTGCTGCCGCACGGCTTCCACTTCCAGTGCATGGGCCAAGGCGTTCTTAAGCGTCTCGTGGTGCCTGAGCCTCACAGCAGCTCTGACTTCCAGGTCGCGGATGCCGTCGATGAATGTCTGCACCAGGTTCCCTTCAATGAGCGCAGGTACAGACCGGTATGCTTTTCGCACCAGCTTCTCCACCTCTAGAGCCCACTGCTGCAGGTTTTCGTTGATGTGCTGCGCGCGATCTTTAAGCTGCGCACGAAAGACGTGTTCCAGGTGAGCGTCGCCATATCTCGCCTCCAATGCCTCAAGGAGTTGTTCATAAGTCACTTCCTCACCGAGAGCTTCCAGAACTGTTAAGGCCTGGTCGCGCAGGCCTAGTGTGAGAGCAGTCATGGCCTGACTTTTATTCTAGCCGTTCGCCTTCATAACAGCCTCGAACTGGATTTTGTAGGCTGACCAGGAAGAGGTACCGTCGAACGGTGGCACCTTGAACCCACGTAGCGAAGGTGTTGTAGCTACTACGGGAGCTGTAGCTCCATCTCCAAGTTTGAGTTCGTCCAGTGATTTCTTCATGTCAGCCATTACGTTGTCAACCCGATTGTTCACTTGGTCGATTCGGGTTTCAGCTTTCTCGATTCGGGTTTCAGCTTTCGCGATTTGGGTTTCAGCTTCTGACAGGCGGTTGTCATGCTGAGCAACCCTATCCTTCACCTCCTTGATCTACTTCCCGAAGGTAGCGTGAAGATCCTTCATGAGGAGCATCTTCTCTTCCAACCGACGGGCCTGATCCTCTTGTCCGCCCCGCAGCTGCTCCTCCAAACGACGAACCTGGTCTTCCTGTCGGCGGGCCTGTTCCTCCTGTCGGCGAGCCTGCTCCTGCAGCATCACCATCAGAGCACCTAAGTCAGGTGCTGCCCCGCAGCTGCTCTTTCAACTGACGGACCTGTTCCTCCTGTCGGCGGACCTGTTCATCCTGTCCACCCCGCAGCTTCTGCATATCAATGATATGTTGCATACCCGTAACATTCATTGCTATGCGGATGACAGCACTGGTGATGCTCTTTACACCGGCCGAGCCAATATTTCTCGGGAAAACGTCTCCGAGTACCGGGACAAACTTGTGTCTGAAGTCGAGTCTTTGCTGAACAGAGTCTCGGATTGGGGACGACTAAATCTAGTCCAGTTTAACCCCCAGAAGACACAAGTTTGCGCGTTAACCGCTAAAAAGAACCCCTTTGTCGTATCCCCTCAGTTTCAAGGCACTCCCCTTGTTGCCTCAGCCAGTATCGGAATCCTCGGCGTCGACATATCGAGTGACGTGCAGTTTCGTGGTCACTTGGAAGGGAAGGCCAAATTGGCCTCTAAAAAGCTTGGCGTGCTCAGCAGAGCGGGACAGTATTTCATGCCGGCACACCGCCTGCAACTTTACAAGGCGCAGGTTCGGCCGCACATGGAATACTGTTCCCATCTCTGGGCTGGGGCTCCCCAGTACCAGCTCCTTCCACTTGACCGCATCCAGCGCAGAGCGGCTCGAATCGTCGACGACCGAGTGCTTTCCGATCGGCTCGATTCACTGGCGCTGCGAAGAGATGTTGCATCTCTTTGCGTATTTTATCGCATCTATCACGGGGAGTGCTCTGAGGAATTGTTCGGATTAATCCCAGCCGCCAAATTTCGTGAACGCACTACACGGCAAACGTCCCGATACCATCCACACCATCTGGATGCTTGGCGGTCCACCACTGTACGTTTCACAAGGAGCTTTCTTCCACGTACAACCTCTCTGTGGAATAGTTTACCACCGGCGATTTTTCCGGACCGATACGACCTGGGGACCTTCAAGAAAAGAGCTTACTCCTTTCTAAAGGGCCGGCAACGCATCCGCAATTCTCCTGGTGTTGCGGTTGATCATGGGCGGCGGTAGTCACTTAACATCAGGTGAGCCGCATGCTCGTTTGCCCCCTCTTCTATAAAAAAAAAGCTGCTCTTCCAACCGACGGACCTGTTCCTCCTGTCGGCGAGCCTGCTCCTCCTGTCGGCGAGCCTGCTCCTGCAGCATCACCATCAGAGCACCTAAGTCAGGTGCTGCAGATGTAGGAGCTACCGACGGGCCTGCAGCCGGTGGCTGGCCCTTCGACGTCTGCGACGTTGCACCACCAAATCTTCGTTGGTCCGTCTCCTGCTGGCGTTGACTTCGGGTACGGACACCCTCCGTTTCCTCCTTAGGTAAAATCGGCATGATTTTATCCCACTTCTGACACCAATTGTTACGAGCTTGAAGTTCGTGACAATAAAAATTGCCGATAAAATTACCTAAATTAACACTTTAATTTACTTTACACAAATTAAAACTTAAAACACTAATAATTAAACACACTAATTCACTTTATTCCGCTCCGAAGCTTCGCTCGTATCGCCAAATCCAATACTGCCCGATCGCATCTTGCAGCGCCTATATATACAAATTAGCATTGAAGCATCCGGAATATTCAAGTAAATGCGCGCAAAGCGACGAGTGTTCGAGTGTAGATTTTCTAGAAACTTATTCGGATGGCGCTGTCGGTTAACTATTATATATATATATTTGTGATGTCATTTTCTGCAAAGCTCCCCTCGCTCTCGTTCCTGACACTAGATGGCGCTAGTGCCGTCGACGGGAGCGCGTAACAGTATTCTATGCTATTCCCTCGTACGATGTCTTCTGCGTCGGCTTTCTGCCCAGCAGGTCTCGGGCCTCGGGCCTCGGGGCGTTCCCCATTACCCGGGTAATCATCACGGCCCATAGTAGTGGGTAGTGGGATTGATCAGGAACGGCATTGTTTGCTTTCTTCTTAGTTGGCGTATTTCGCGCCCCTAGTTAGGTGCTACCGGAGGGTCAGCAGTCTCAAAGCCCCACGGAGACTTGCAGAGGACGGGTTTCGTTAGGGCCAATTCCGTCGACAGGTGTGCGCTCCTGAGTGGCAGCACTCCGGGCCTCTGGTGCTCCTTCCTAGTTGTAGGTGATGGCCTAGTATCTAGGCATTCCTGGCGTATCTCGCGCCTCTGGGAAGGGATCTGCCGAAGGGTCAGCGACTTCGAGGTCCCACGGAGACGGATCTCGACGTAAGTCCGATGTCACCGACAAGTGTGCGCTCTCCTGATAGCAGCACACTGGCCTCCGGAGCTCGCTTCCCAGCGTGTTAGGTGAAACGCTGCGTTGCGTATAATCCCAGAAGGGGTCCGGAGCGATCTCGAAGCTCGACGCAAGCCAAGATCGCTCCACGGTACGTACACCCACTGCGAAGCGACGCGCTGTACTCCTCCCTCCCAGGCGGAAGCCGGATGACCGGCGGACGCGATCGGCGGCGAACGCGGTCCGGACGCGACTTGATGCTATTCCCTCACTCTAATAGAACAATGTCACGGCAAACTGACCCGATCGTAGAGAGATCTGGCGCACGATCAACGATTTTACGTGTTTTCCGAAAGACTGAGATAAAGCACCGCCAACTTTTCGCCTCCGGGCTGCGACTGAGAATGTGATAAACTCAATAAATAATTTTTTTTTACCCGACCTGCGATTCCATGATCAGTAGTCGCATCTACGGCCATTAGACTTACGAAGCAGTCGAAAATAATATAATATATTTAAACCATGTGTTTGTACGAAACTAATGTCATGTAATGCGGACCGTTTTATTTTTATTATGTTATTTGTTACATTTTGTTTCTCGTTTGTAGCGGATAATGTAAATTACAAAATAACAGTACTACAGGTCGAGACGGAAAAATGCTATATTTGCGATCGACATCGGCAATACGAAGATATTTTACGACAGATTGGAATATAGACGTAATGTAAAAGTTGTGTGTTTTATAGCGTTTTCCGTCTGCTATCGGTAGCAATCGACTTTTTTATAACTGATTAATTTCCTAAGCGAGAGCCCTATGCTATTAACATGGGTCAAATTGGAGTAAGGTGTCTTTGTGTTATAGCACAGTTGAGTGTGATAATTTAAAAAAAATTATCAAACGAATTTAAAGTTATCCATTTCTCGTACCTTTTACAAAACCTGAATCACGACATATTATTCTAATTCTTCTGGTGTACGCGTTAAGAAAGGCGAATTTTTCTTTAGCTTATAAACAGTCAATTAGTAGTCGTGAGCCTCTTATACGTTTATCGTCTTTTCCTGACCCCAGCAGCCGATCTGGTCTATGGCTCCGCCGCCAATTAAGTTTCGGTCGTAGAGGGTTGGAAAGCGGCGCGTCGTAATACTGATATTCCTATTCCCCCGCGATTCTTTCTCGGCTGCGGTGGTAAGGGGGGAGGATATTCCTTCTGCCGCAGCCCACCAACACACATCAATGGTTCGCCAATTTCACTCGGAGTAGCCTACTCACATGTGCCCTTCGCCTCGGACCAGCCATGTAGGTTCTTTGTGCACCATGGGTAACCATGGTATTTTTCGTTGGACAATGGCCCCACGACGTCTATGGGATAAAATGAGGTGCAAGAATCGCTTACACCACAAACACACTGCGGGCGCTCGGTCACTTAAATCCACTTCTAGCTGCGACTTTATAAGTAAACATTTCAGTATTGAGAAGTTGTACCTATTCTTTTTACTTGTTTAAACGGTTCATTTGTTTCGCTTGGAGCGTGCAAGCACCTGAGAATGTGGCATGAAATGTTCTAAAATGAATTCTGCAATTCGATTCGGTTATTCCGAGCTGGGAACCGGAAGTTGTATGTAGTCGTTTCTCACACGTTTCTCTACATTACGCCGGTACATTATCGATCTCTTATTCAATTTTCAGTTCGGTGGTAAGAACATGTCGAAATTCTGAGCCCGTGTTTGAGGAAATTGTAATATTATCTCGAAAATTATCTGCAATTTCGTATAAGTTATTACTTGATATAATTTGAAATTTATTAAGCAAAAAAGATGGAGGCTTGGTTAAATATTTTTTACGGGTTTAATCGCGTTTAGTTAAACTTTTTTTTTAACTTCTTATAATTCATGACGTAGTAATAGCAATCATGTTCACAGGGTGAGAAGCATCTGAAACGTCGGAAATTAATATGACTAAAAATAAATTAAACACGATAAATTCTTTAAAATTAGTTTTATTAAATATCTGGTATTTGTGTAAATATAAAAAATCACTGGCTATATCGATAATTATAATGTAGTACAAATTTAGGTTAACACCCAGTCAGAACAATGGCCTGGTTTTTTTCAGTAAAATTTAAAACAAAAAAGATATTATAATAATAATAGAAAAAAGATATAATACTAATAAACTTTCAAAGCAGACACTGGTTTGAAAAAAATCTATTATACCTACTTGAGGTCTTGAAACACGGAAACGAGAATTGAAACAGCTCCGGTGCTTTTATACCTGCGATTGCACGATAATTAAAGTCCGAGGCGACAACTTTGCAAAAAGTCCTTATGATTAATCCTGATCGACTTTTCAGGTAATATTACACAGTAATAATCTGCTTTGAAAAAGAACATATAAGATTTTTTTACGACATTTAACCTAATATTAATATATACTGTATTACAAGGAGGACATTGAAAGTTCTTTGAAAATTAAAAACTGAACAAACTAGCAAGTTCTTAATTTTATTATATCTTTTCAAAATAGTGTCCATTTACATCAATACATCGCTGCATCCGATGGAACCACTCAGAAAAGCACTTTGCTCTCTCGTCCTTAGGAGTCTCTACGACGTCATCTTGAAACGCAACCACTGTTTCCTCGTTTTTCTTTTATTTTCGAAAATAAATAAAAATCGCAATGTGCCTGCCAGGGCTATAGGGCGTGTGAATAACGGGCCCAGTAATTCCACGTCTGACGTCGCCAAGTAGTCGATTGTTTGCTTGGCAGTGTGCGACGAGGCGTTGTCGTGGTGAAGTATGATCCTATTGCGAGGTCGTTACTCCTGAACTTTTTCCAAGAAAAGTGGCAAAAAATTGTTAGTGTACCACTTTGCAGTAACTGTTTTTCGATCCTCTAAAACATTTGTTGCGTAATGACATGCCCTTTCGTAAAACGTGGCTACCATATTTTTTCCCACGCTTCGACTTCTCTTCATTTTAGTTGGCTACTCCTCGGAAGGAAACACCTAGACAGCAGACTGTCTCTTAGTTTCAGGATCATAACAATAAATCCAGCTTTCATCACTCGTATGTCGAACACAGCATTTAAGTCACCTCCGTTAAATCTTTGAACCAATCAAAACGATGGAGTTTTTGGGCCTCTGTCAAATTATAGGGGCACACCGGGCACAATGCTACCACACAACCGCTATAAGTTCATGGAGGATTTTGTGCACTTGACTCATACCAATGCCTAAGCTTGTCCGAATCTGCTGATAAGTCGCCGTAGAAGGCCGTCCCTCACGCAGATCATCGGTGAGATTAGTGCAACTACGTTTAAACTCGATAAACCAGTGATAAACATTGGCACAACATGGAGCTTCATCGTGAAAGGCCAATAGAAGTCTGTCATAACTTTCTTGTTGACTTAATTGGCATCGAAGGTCATAAAAATCATTGTACGAAAATTTTCTCGCGTTAAATTCATGCTAACGTTACACAGACAATTTTCAATTTGCCGCCAAATTGTAAACAAATGACAAATTGATAAAGTACATACACAATAATATTGGCAAAGAGTTCCATTTTTTAAATTTGAACTTATTTTTTTATTATATCGTTTACAAGTGGCCAGTTCTAAAAACTTTCAGTATCGCCCTCGTATTCATATGAAATCGTAATAATTTTTCATACAACATTCACCTTCTTATGTACTTTACATATCAATAAACATATCAACAGAATCCTAAATTATTTACGATCTTATAGTTTGAAAATCTTTTTAGTTTCATAAGAAGTTTATGTACTGATTGAAACCTCTTTTATTTTATTTTCAAAATTTAAAACATCTATTAAAAACAGAAGAAAACAAAATACAGCGACAAAATTGTTAGTGTTTCATTACGTCAAGGAAAATTAAAATTGTTCTACTGATATTAATTAATGAAAAGCGATTAGATTGTTTTTCTTTTTTAATTTAACGTGCCGAGTGAGCTTTAAGAGTTATGTCACATCGTCATTTGAATCGAGATGAAATGTTACGAGCCGTGGGCATATTATAAAATGGAGCGCTTTAACGCGTCGTTGCTAAGGCCCTACACACTAACCAAAACGTGATATCAAGGTTGTGGTCACGTTATCGTAGTACTGGGGATGTGACTGAATGGCACGTGGGTAGATTTTGTGTCACTAAGCATAGACAGGATCGATTTCTCCAAATAACCGCCAGAAGACAATCCAATATCACAGCGATGGAACTACTACAAAGGCTCCGGGACTCCAGACCGATGAGTCCCGGTGGATTTACGAAGAACACGCGTTTGGAGAATTCCAGGGAGAGTTAGCTATCTACGGCACTTACACTTACGGCACTTAGCATATTTTACGGTACGGAGGAACGTGTCATAGTTCATATAATATATTGATCGGTGGCTACTGTATCACATAGATAGCTGCAATCAACTTCAAACAAATGAGGCTACAAATGCGTTGTTCCTTGCTGTTGATTGTGGCTGTTCCTTATTCTCTCTATACCTATTTATTCCTTATACTCTCGGATAGTAATCAAACTAGCTTTTACAGAAAAACTACAGCCTGTCTCACAGATAGAAGTAGTGCATTCATTGCTGTGTTCACGACGGTAGAAATTCGTTGGTAACTACTCAGACGGACCCCCATGTAAAAAGGAGTCCTACTAGTATAGTAGTAATGTGTGACCACTTAATATTACATGCACAGAGTCGAAGAATACACGTGGTGGAATTACGCTGTAGCGATTATGACGACACGAAAGTGTAGCAACCAGGGAATGACCACGTACAGAATCGCACATAATACCAGCTTAAAATGATAGCATAATATATGATTTATACTTGCGGTTGTTGGCACTTGGTGAAACTTCAGCTTTATTTTTGTGATTTGGATATACACTTGTACTTGTTGTGGATCAAGTACAAGTGTACTTGTACGTAATCCACAACAAGTAATCACAAAATAATCCCTAATCCTACTCACAAAATTAACATCATATTTCTGCTGTATTTTTTGTGGTGAGTGAAGAGAACTGGAGACCCTTTATCCTAGTAATGAAGCCCTAAATTTTGGTTGTGCATGTGCATTCTACACAAAAGAGTACCATACTGTATTTACTACTATTTTAATAAAATTTCACTAACGTTGTTATATAAAAGGCCTACTTTTAATAATATATTATGAATAAAATAGCTAATAAGTTGTAGTGTTATGCTACTTACATATCATTTTACACTATTTTAAATTTATTTTTCCATTCTGTTTTCGATTTTCTGCATTCACCTCAAAACTGGATATTTTTGCATCACCTTTATTTCCATAGGATCCTGTAACGTTTTTTAAACCATAAAAACACAATAACAAATCATTTTCACTTCGTATTTTCACGTTATCAGCACCTTTTAAACCGGTGTCAATGGAGTCTACCTTTTTCGGTCTTTTATTTAGTTCTCCGTAACTCTGCAATTTCGGGCTTCGTGCGCGCTGTTGCGCTACCTTTTTTCCTATATCAATAATATCTCATTTTTCACTTAAATCTTGCCGTTTCTCTATTACGAGCCTAAAACCAAAATTTGACATGTTTTGACATCGTTGTTTATCTGGTTGTCATGGCAATTTTTATTCAAATATCGTTACCGGCCTGATGTTTTTACTTCAAAAATACTCTTTTCCTCTTGGCCATTTACAAAAATTTGCTTTTAATTTAAATAATTTCAAATTTAATTTAAATAATTTCCCGTTCTTATCCCAGATCGGTCCATAAGTATAAAAGCCGAACAATCGGCCAATAATGGGAGGTCTCACTTCAGCTTTCATACGAGAAGCACCTTCTAAAGGCCTTATCCGCACTGCCTCGGTATCTTGCAAGCCTCTGCCTTCTCCTGAAGTCATCGCCTAGCCACGCTTACGCCTCCACCTACTAGTGCCCGCGCTATCTTCGGCCGCTGTGCGTGCTTGCCTCAAGCGCTGCGTGTGCCTACTCCAGACGCTGCGTGTTCCTACTCCAGACGCTGCGTGTCTACTCCGGGCGCTGTGTGTGTCTACTCCGGGCGTTGTGTGTTCTCACTCCGAGCGCTGTGTGTGCCTACTTTAAGCGCTGCGTGTACCTGCTCAATACGCTGTGTGTACCTACTCCAGACGCTGCGTGGACCTACTCCAGACGCTGCGTGTCTACTCCAGGCGCTGTGTGTGCCTACTTCAAGCGCTGCGTGTACCTAGATCAGGCGCTGTGCACCTACCATAGGCATAGCCTGTGCATACATTGTTTTAGTACACATTTATCTTTGTTATTAACTTTTTTTAAAAAAAATTGTAATTCACTATCATCATTACAGCCCATCATCACCTTCATACCTTTTTTTTATAAAAGAAACTGTAAATATCTTTACAAATTTTAAATAAATTATTTTCTTTTTGGTTGTTTCGTTGTTAGGTTAGGTACTTTAGTTTTTAATTGTCGCTTTACGACAAAGTAAATCCCTGGGAATTACCTAATCTTACCAATACTGCATGCCTGCCGGCGCATCCTAGAAAAGCCCACATTCCAGCGATGAACTTAAAGGCCTTTATAACTCGTATATGTAATTTAAAAATAATTATAGTTTTTTTATAACTATTATATCTTATTAAATTAATATAATTGTTTTGGGTCTGAATTTTTGTTCTTGTCCGATTTATGTATGTAAACTGCCCCCGCGATACAGGAGAAAATACTATTGCGAAGGTAACGTTTTTTATATTATAATTACTTATTATTTTATAATATACTTATTTATTTTCCCGATCTTACACTAAGCTACTATATTTTTTCAGATGAGTAGACAGATGCTCGGTCGTGTATGCGTATTTTTGTGTTCAGTGTAGACGTGAGCATGAAATTTCATGAACAAAAGCACGAAGTAGCCGGAAAGAAGTGTAGACCTTTCCTTTTTTTTTACATTTTTAAAACTTTGGGCGGTGCCGAATATCGTTAGGCGTAAGCTCTAATGTAATACGTGCGACGTAATTTCGTAGAACATGTAAGGGCTGCGTCATTTATTATACGCTATTGTTTTCTTTATTTTAGTAGAAGAAAAAGTTTGGGATAGTTTGATTCTTATAATATATTTTTTATATTAAAGCATATACTCTACATAAAACAAACTAATTTAATTAAATGGAAGGAGATCAATAAAAGTTTATTTCGTTCCTACGAGTATGTAAAAAGACTTCTCTTTACTTTATACCTAGGCTGCACTAAAAGTATCGGGAATGGAATATTTCCACTGTTCCTGTCATATTAAAATCTTTTTAATTGAAAACTCCTTGGTTTTAAAAATCGAATACCATTTATTTATTTAAAAAAAGATTCTCGGTCTTGTCACAAGGTTTTGTCAAACTTGTTTAGTCGTTGAGAACATGGAATTGACTCGAGAAAATTCAAGAGCGATGATTTATTATGACTTTCGAAGTGGTTTAACACAAAAACAGTGTGTTGACCGGATGATTTCCGCATTTGGTGATGAAGCCCCATCCAAAACCACAATTTGTCGCTAATTTGGTGAATTTCAACGTGAACGTGTCAAGCTCAGTGATGATCCCCGTCAAGGTCATCCAAAAACTTCAGTCACCCAAGAAAGCGTTGATGTTGTGCGTAATTTGATTGAGGAAGATCGACATGTGACATACCGCGAAATTTAGGCAACTTTAGACATTGGCATGCGTCAAATACATCTTGCATGAACAATTAGGTGTAAAAAAATTGTTTTCCCGATGGATACCGCATTCGCTCTGTGAAAAGCAAAAAGCGGCTCGCGTTACTTGGTGCGTCAGAACCCTCGAAAGATTCCACGCAGGCTCCTCCAATGCTGTGTACAACATCGTATCAGGTGACGAATCCTGGATATACGCGTACGAACCCGAAACAAAAAACCAGCCACGCGTTTGGGTGTTCGAAAATGAGTTAAAGCCAACAAAAATTGTTCGTTCACGGAGTGTTGCAAAAAAAAAAAATGGTGGCCACGTTTGTCTCCAAAACCGGCCATGTTACGACTATTCCTCTTGAGGGACAAAGAACGGTTAATGCAGAATGGTATGCGAGCATTTGTTTGCCACAGGTCGTTTCTGAACTCGGTAAAGAGAACTGCAACCGCCGCATCATCCTCCATCACGACAATGCGAGTTCTCACACCGCACACAGAACAAAAGAGTTTTTACAGCAAGAAAACATAGAATTATTAGACCATCCGCCGTACAGCCCCGACCTAAGCCCTAATGATTTCTATAGTTTCCCTAAAATAAAGAATAAATTGCGTGGACAGAGATTTTCTTCACCTGAAGAAGCTGTGGACGGTTGGAATGGTTGCTTCAATGATTGGTTCCATCGTATGGAAAAATGTGTCAAATTTCGCGGAGAATACTTCGAAAAGCAATAAATACATTTTTAAATAGTAATGTTGTATCACTTCCTTGATTCCCGAAATTTTCAGTGCCGCCCTCGTAGTGTATTTTTCGTTATTTCTAAATTTTATCCATTCATTCGCCCATCAATTACAGCCTATAAACGTTTACTGCTGAACATAGGTCTCGCCCAATGATTTTCTTTTAATGAGGAAGGGGTTGCCTTAGTTGCCACGCTTGGTAGGCGGGTACCAACTAAACTAACGTTAGTTTTTTTTTAATTTAAAGTTATTAGCAGGAAAAACGGTGGTAGTGGTAGTTATAACAGTGGTAGAGCCAAGCGGCAGCTTTGCTGTTGCACGTATGGGCCGGCTCGAACCGGGGTGTTACCACGACCTCACAGAATATCGGCGTAAGTAGAAGCTCAACTTCCGCGTTTCGTCTGGTGAGTACAGGTAGCTGGAGGCCCAATCCCCCCCCCCCCCGGCGACATGGTAGCGGAATTAAATGTTAGACTACCCCAGGAGGGTACCAGTACCCTTGGCGAATCCCTCGCCGAGCATCCACGACCAAGTTACTCCACTCCTGAGCGTAGGTGCTCAAGCTGCCCCTCGTATTCTAGAGGGGGGGGGGGGGGAAATTCCGCTCAAGACAACAACTGCTCGGGGTAAGCTGAGCAACAAGACTAAGGCGACCCCTCCCACGCTATCCGTAAATTTCTTCAATATCAGGGGACTTCACTAGTACCTAAACGCCGTCCACTACCATCTCAAAACGGCGAAGCCGGCTCTGCTCTTTCTGACCGAGACACAGGCGTCCCCTCCGGCTGAAGCTTCGTATCTCTCCTACTCGGGGTATAAACTGGAACACTCCTTTGTGCCTCGGGCGGGAGTTTGCGTATACGTCAGAGAACACATCTATTCTCGACGCCTCGGCAGTCTTGAAGGTTCGGACCTGTCCATCCTTTGCCTACCCGTAGACAGCGACGACCATCCGCGCGTCTACGGATGCCTCTATTGGTTCCATAGCGGTAATGCCGAAACAGACCGACTCTTCGACCACGTCCAAATGGCTACAGACTCGGCGACTTTACCGCCCACCACGCCGAATGGATAAGCCACGTTCACGTTTAACCGATCATACGGGGAGATCTGTTCGTGATTTTGCCTTGGCATATGGTCTGACATAACTGGGTACTTTGCCTATGTGGATTCCAGGTGTGGAGGATCATGCACCTTCCCTGTTGGACCTTTTGCTGACCTCTCATCTGGACATATATCAGGTTTCCGTCGATGCCCCTCTTGGCCCCTCGGATCATTGTCTTATCCGGAGTGTGGTGCCACTTACGCTGAAATCGCGGTTGCATTCTGCAAGCTGCTGCCATGTTTGGCACTAAAGGCCAGCCGATTGGGATAGAATGCGGTCTTTCTATTACATCCTACCCTTGGGAGCAGGTTCGACTGCACATGGAATACTGTTCCCAGAGATGGGAACAGTATTCCATGTGCTCCCCAGTGCCAGCTCCTTTTACTTGACCGCATCCAGCGCAGAGTGATTCGAATCGTCGACGACCGAGTTCTTTCTGATCAGCTTAATTCGTTTGCGCTGCGTAGGGATGTTGCATCCCTTTGCGTTTTCTATCGTATCTACCACGGGGATTGTTCCGAGGAATTGTTCGGATTAGTTCCAGCCGCCAAATTTCACGAACGCACATCGTGTCTAAATTCATGATACCATACTTACGTGGTAGAGCCATGCTGCAGCTATATTAATTGTATAGTTTAAAGCATGAATGGGTCGGCTCGACCGGGGAAGGACCACGCTCTCACAGAATACCGGCGTCAAAAAGCAGCTTAATGCTGCTGTGTTTCGTATGGTGAGTGTAGAGAACAGGAGACCCTTTTTACTGGAAAAGAGGCATTCCATCTTCGTCCTCACTGGTGACAACGCATCTGTACTCTGATTCGCAAACGAGGATAGATGTAGATGTCTATGGGCCACAGCAATTACTTACCATGAGGTGTGTGTTCGCTTATCACCCTTTTCCTATAAAAAAATCCTCTGGATGCTTGGCGGTCCACCACTGTGCGTTTTACTAGAAGTTTTTTTTCTTGTAAACTTTTATGAGGAATTGTTTACCACCGGCGATTTTTCCGGACCGATACGATTTAGGGACCTTCAAGAAAGAGCTTACTCCTTTCTAAAAGGCCGGCACCGCGTCTGCGATTCCCCTGGTGTTGCGGTTGTTATGCTCGTTTGCCTCCTCTTCTATAAAAAAAATGTGTGCATATGCGAGTGGTAGTACGGAGATCGATCTTTATAAAAAAATCGATTGTCAACCCATCCATCAAGCGTGCTAGCTATAGCAAAAATCCTCTCCTGGGTGGACTTAGGTAGTAATAAAATGAATGGCCCCGCCCATTTACGCTATTGTAGTGTAATGACAGCGTCGCCAAAAATTTATATAGTTATGGAATATTGCTTAACATCTAATAAAAAGATTAAATGGGCTAATATATTCTCTCTTATATAGAAACAGCTTTAGTATATACAGATATAACTGTTGTACTACACTAGTTCTGTTCGAGTGATTTCTTTGATTTTATGTTTATTACGAGTACATCCTGTAATCCTGTACACGTTTTGCAGTTGCTTTGTGGTTGCTTTGTAGTCCATCAAACTATTCCAATGTGCGTTGGTGGACATCACATGTCCCTAAAATATTTTGTATTAAACCTGAGACATTCAGGTTTCGATGTTGTTCTTCAGCGCCGAACACGTGGTAAGCACTTTTGTTGTTTCCGGCGGAGATCTATCCCATGTCAAACGCGTAAGGCGAGCGCTTACTCCTGAGCCTTTACAATATATGTAAAATAAAGAAATATTTAATGGATGTGCATTTACCATTTTTAAAGCAAAATAAAATATTTGGAACAAAATTTTAACCAGTAAGAACAGCAAAAAAATGGGCCGAAAAGTTTTCTATGAAATTGTTCGCTACCCCGGCCACCCATCGTACTTACCTAAAATCTATTTAGGGTACCTACGGTTAGTTTGTAAAAGTTTAGAGAATAGATTGGTAAGCCGTTCTTGGTAACCTGCAACCATTCGAAATATTTCACCATAGAAAACGATAGCACTTTTCGACCGTATTTATTGCAAACGCACTCCAACTCTGCAACGACGCGGCGCTGCTCTGTTGAATATTCACAAAATCCGACATTGATATTTTTGCTCTGGTGGCGCGCTCCGAATTGCAAATGTATTAAAAACTTAATTGTACAAGTATTGGTTATGTGGCGTGATATGTCAAGCGGAATCTGCACTTGATCTAGTTGCATGTGGAGGGTTAACGTTAAAAAAGTGCTGCTCTTAAATTTAATTAAAAGATCTTTTATCATAAAACAAGTTAGTAATTAATAACTCTAAAATTATTTTGTGGAATGATGGGTAATTTAATTAGTTGTGTTTTGTTAACATGGTGTATTGATACAACATTTAAAGTGAACTATAGTTAGCTAAAATGCTTGAGCATCGCATAGCTACGCGACATGGCTTCGAGATTCCCAAGGAATAGAATTATTGACTCTGGGTCTCTATGTAAATTACCTCCAGGATAAAGGAATTATTTCTAATGTGAGGTTATTAATTTGAAAACAATAACTTCAGCTGAGTGTATGATTTAAAGAATTTTTTACAAACTTCTGTTGATTCTATGCTACTATTTTTATAAAAAATATCTTACACTGCCGTAAGAATTCGGTTATTAAGAAGTATGTAATAGTGATTCTGCATGAATGGGTGAGTGATTGCGTGATAAGAGAAAAGGGTAGTTTGCAGGAACATGTTGTAACTAGAATTAAGAAAAGAATTTCTTGTTCTTTCTGTTAAATAAATAAATAAATACATTGGTAGAGTTAGATTCGTAGAGAGTACATTGGTAGAGCCATGCTGCAGTTATATAAGTAGTATAGTTGTAGCACGAATGGGTCGGCTCGACCGGGGAAGGACCACGCTCTTACAGAGTACCAGCGTAAAATAATAGTTCAATGCTGCTGTGTTTCGTATGGTGAGTGTAGAGAACCGGAGATCCTTTTTACTGGAAGCGAGGCATTCCATCTTAGTTCTAACGGATGACAACGCATCTGCATTTTGATTCGTAATCGAGGATGGCTGTAGATATCTATGGGCCACAGGAAATACTCACCATCAGATGGACTGTATGCTATATGATTGGGTGACAACCCAATAATAATAAATATATATATATATATATATATATATATATATATATATATATATATATATATATATATATATATATATAATAAGCACAATAAAATGAATTGGAATATTAAAATTTACTTTGTAACAGATATCCCGAATCTATATTTAATCGAAATATAAAGTATAATATTTTAATTAATATATTTAATTATATTGTATATATTTTATTATATTATAAGTAATTTTAAGGATTTAACATACCTTGAACGAAAATATCCGTTCTCAACAAAAGTCGAGATGGTAGTGTATTTTCTCGCCTTTTTGCCGATGCCTAAATTGTGCGCGTTTGAACACGACCGAATGACTGCCCAAACGATACCAATGTCGCTCACGACTAGTAAATTAACTTTCAATTGCTTTCTCATTTTAGTAACCTATCTCTATATAGGCACCTTTATCCTATCTACTACTACAAATTCTAATATTGATATATCATATAGTATCCGTCTTAAGATGAACATGGACAAAACAAAGATCATGTTTAACAATTTATCATACCGATAAGTTTAGTACTTTAATTAATACCTACACTCATTTGTTATAGTATCAACAAAACCTGCTTCTGTTCTTAACTGGGAGGAGACAGAGCCATTTTCGCAATCCATCCACCCGGGAAGCCTGGCCGCTGTAAACAGGCGATTTAAAAAGATTATATCTAAAATGAAGTCAAAAGAGCATCGTCTATGTAATTTAATAAGTTGCTTGTTATCTTCTGAAGGTTTTTCTAAATCCAATTTGGTTAATAGGCGGTATGATGTTTTTTAATGGTGGACTTTAATTTTGTTATAAATTACCTTTAAATATTCTTGGTTTCGTAATTTTTGATGATTTAAAAGAGACAGGGGGTCATTGTAGAAGCGTGCTCGTTGCGACCCCTGCCAGCCCTTTTCAGGGCTGCAATTCTACACAGCTGCGTACCCATGCAAACGAGGGTTAGGGCGTCCCCCCAAGGCGACGCACACCAGCTCGTCCCCGTTGGTGTGGAATGCAGCGCGCAAAGCGGCGATGGGGACCGCCACCCGTCACGCACAGCCCGACACGGCGGAAGGTGGAGGATGGAGTGCAGAGTTGGCACGTGGAATGTTAGAGGGGGCATGAGAGATAAGACGAATAAGTTGATCGAAATAATGAAAGAAAGAGAATTAGATGTCGTGTGTATGTCGGAGACCAAACGGAAAGGCAGTGATACTGAAGAGCTCCCTGGCGGGACGTTAGCTATATGGTCCGGAGTCCCGGAAAGCGAGAACGCCTGCCAGGGAGTGGGAGTGCTGTTGTCGTCCCGGTTGGTCGATCGATCGACTGAATAAAAGGTTGTGAACTCAAGACTTCTCTGGGTTCGCTTCAAAATGGGACTGACGAAGTTATTCCTTTTGGCTGTTTATGCGCCGGTAGCTTCGTCGTCCAGGGCTGAGCTGGAGGAGTTTTGGGAGAATGTAAGAGAAGTTCTAGATTTGGTTAAGGGAAACGAAAGAACTGTTGTATGTGGTGATTTGAATGGATGGGTAGGTATCGCTCGATCAGGATACGAGTCGGTGCTTGGAAATTTTGGCGATAAAAGGGTTAATGATGCTGACAAGCTTATACTGGCTGTATGCAAGGAAAAGGGTCTTCTTGTGACAAACACTATGTTTAATCACAGGAAAATCCATATGTACACTAGAGAAAGAAAGAATGAGAGAGGTATGATTGATTTGTTCCTGGTGGATGACCGACTGCGAAAACAGGTGATGGATACACGAGTGTTCAGGGGTGCTGACCTGGGAACGGATCATTATCTAGTAATTACTAGATTTAGGGGTTTGTTCGCGGGTTGGCGCTACCGGACGACAGTAACAGAACCACAGTCGGTCTGTCGCATCCGAAGCTGGAAGCTTCAGGAAGCGGATACTAGGGACAAATATCACACGAGGGTAGCCGAAAAGCTTGACACCATCGATGGCAGGAAAGAATATGGCAGAACCTTAGGGATGGAATGGTAAGCGCAGCGGAAGACGTATGTGGAACGACAAAAAGAGGTAGTAGTAAAAGAAGAGATGCATGGTGGAATGATGAAGTGAGAGAAGCTGTAAAAAAGAAGAAGAAAGCATGGTTAGACTACTTGGCCTCTAGTAACGATGAGCATATGAGAGAGAAGATGAAAGAAAGATATAAGCTGCAGAAAGTTCATGCGAAAACATTGATTGAGGAAGTACGTGAAAGGTGTAGAATAGAAGCGGACGAGAGGTTGTCGCACAACTTTAGGGAAAACTCCAAACTCTTCTGGAAAGAGGTTGCAAGGTCCCGGAGTGGTGTGACAGCCTTAAGAATGAACAAAGTGCTTTCGAGAACCAATGACGTCCTCTCAGAAAAATCGGACGTCATGCAGCGATGGAGTGAATTTTATAGAGAAATGTATGCGTGTCATGATCTTAGTGAACGACCCGGGGGTGACGCCGTGACTGGCACGCCAGACACGGACCTCGATGACACTGAGGTCATCAGCATGAAAGAGATTGAACGTGCGATTCGAAGTTTGAAATGTGGTAAGGCTGCGGGACTAGACAGAGTTACTGCTGAAATGATCAAGTACGGTGGGCCTCGCGTCTGGGACAGCTTTCATCTGCTGTGCAATTTGTGCTGGCGGACGGGAGATGTCCCGGATAATTGGCGATCCGCGGTCATTGTGCCTTTGTATAAAGGTAAAGGTTCACATTTTGACTGCGGGTGCTATCGGGCGATCAGCTGGACCAGTTTAGCAAGTAAAGTTTACTCGAAGGTTTTGACACGTAGGGTGCAAGAGAAATCGGAGAGATTCTTATGGGAGGCACAATGCGGATTTAGACCTGGAAGAGGATGCACGGATCAAATGTTTTCTCTCCGCATGATCACGGAGAAGCTTCTGAGTTAGTCTGGTTAACACCAGAGGATTTTCTGTGCTTTTGTGGATCTGGAGTAAGCATTTTATTAGGTTATAAGGAAGAAAATGTGGGAACTGTTGCCGGGATATGGTGTGGATGGTCGGTTGTTAAGGGCTGTGCAGTCACTTTACTATGACTGTAAAGCCTGTGTGCGGGTAGGGCATGACCTGACATGATGTTTAGCGTCCAAGCGGGCGTAAAACAGGGTTGTGTCATGTCTTCCTGGCTGTTCATACTGTATCTCGACAGCTGTTTACAGAAGCTGAAAAATAGTTGTTTGGGTGTGAAATTGGGCGACATAAAAGTTAATTGTCTGCTGTATGTTGATGATGCAATGCTTATTGCACCATTAGAAGCAGAACTGCAGGCATTAGTCACGTGTATGAAAGAGGAATGTGAAATTAAAGGTCTCCGTTTGAATGCTAATAAAACTAAGATTCTGGTATTTGAAAAGGACGAAGAGAGAACGAAATGTGAAATATGGGTAAATCAGGAATGTCTAGAAGAGGTAAATGAAATTGTATACCTGGGGAGTGCTTTCAGCCGGGATGGAAGATGTGATTTTGATGTGGATAGGCGTGTCGCTGCCGGAAACAAAGTCAATGGTGCCCTGAATGCATTAGTAAAAAGGCAAGGCGTGGTGAAGTGTGCACGCCTTGCAATACATAACGCAGTGTTGGTACCGACTTTGTTATATGGCAGCGAAACCTGGGTATGCCAGAAGAAGCATAAAAGCAAGTTGAATGCAGTGGAGATGCGATCTCTTCGTAAAATGTGTGGCGTTAGCATAGTCGACCGAAAGCGAAACGAAGAGATTCGCAATATGGCAGGATTGAAAGATGACCTTATCACAAAAATTGATAGGGGCGTACTCCAATGGTTTGGGCACGTTGAACGAATGAGTGAAGACCGAATGGTGAAGAAAATATATAGAGCGAAAGTAAATATTAAAAGGTGTTGAGGTAGACCGAGACTAACTTTCGAAGACCATGTGAGCAAATTGCTCGAAGTGGGGAGGGTCAAGAGTACTCGGATACCTAGACGTGCATGTATGAAGAAGTAAATGAACCTGAAAGAAGCGAAAGAGGTATGTAAGGATCGTGACACTTGGCGATCTGTTCTCTCTGGCTACCCCGTTAGGGATTGTGCGTGAAGATAAGTAAGTAAGTAAGTAAAAGAGACATATAAATTCACAAGATTTAACGTGGGAGAAAATGAGATAGGAAGCATTATAGCTCAATGCTCGCGTGTAAAAAGTCGTAAACGACGCCGAACGGCGTCACTTACGCGTTTTGTTCAACAAGGTACGAAGTTGGAATAAACAAGCAGTGAAGAACGGTCAAACTTCAACTTCGTAAGAGGTAAAATTTTTATAAATCTTTTTGTAAGTGATTACTATATAATGTATTTCGAAAGGTTTATAAACATTCGAAGGGAATGGAAGTGGAGGGTCCCGTACGTTTAAAAGTACATTAACAATGTCGAAGACTTCTTTAGATATTTTAAACATGGTCGGATTAAAATATGTCGTTTAAATAAAATAAGTAATAAAGCAAATGAGTCCAAGTAACATTAATTTGCATGAAAAAAGAACCATCAAAACCCGTAGTAGGTAGTTTCGTGCGTTTCCCATCTGTATGGTACACTTTTCATAATCTATGATTTTCATATAGAAATGGCAGCCACGTGGTAGCAGCAGAAAACTATGAAGCGACAGTAGCCTAGTAGCATGTCGCGGACCGCGAACTTAAAAGGTCGCGGGTTCGAATCCACCATTCGACTACTGTCGTGAACCACTCCTAACACAAGCATTTTCAGCTTACCAGGAGTGGTTAAAGGGAATATTAGTAATGTTAATTAATAGGATTACTAATATTTAAAAAAAATAACATGTTTATATAATACGATTAACTATATTGAAAAAAAAATATTTAAAATTTATGATTTCATAAATTCAAGCCATCTAGCGTCTATTTTACATACCACCCGGGGTGTTCGATAAAGTGACTACCTATAGAATGAAGAAGGTGGCGCTAATACAATTTTACTCGAAAGAAAATATATAATATCTGTGTCTAATATATATATTAAAGGGATTGTTACAATTATTTACTATAAAATTAAATTTCTTATATTTTATGCCGAACTTGTAGTTTAAATCATAATATTAAATAAATAATTTACCGTAAAGTATTTGTATTTTATATTTCATTTCATTTAAAGGTTTCACTTCCGTCGCGTGTGAGTGCACGCTTGTTTTTTTATTTGAGAAAAAAAATTGGTGAGTGCCAGTTGATATTCCATATGTTCGTGGAGGCTAACGCGCTTGCTTTCCTTAAGACTTTCCGCTTTGTCGTGGCGTAGGATTTAATAGCCGTGGCTTGGTTTACGATATATTCAGAGTAGTCTACTGAGTTGGAGGGCCGTCGGTCCGGCTGGCTGCTTCGTTTGGGCTTGGCGAGCCTACACTGGATGTGTGAGTGTGTGTGAGTGGTTTTCTCTATGTTGAGCATCAACTTGCAATGAAGTCCTTAATCCTCACCTAACGAAAACGAGTCGAGATTGAAGAAGACTTGTGGTAAGGTGACTGTTCTTTTCTGCGATTCTGTCGGTGCCACATCGCTGATGCGGGAATAATGGTGGTACGACATTCTTCTAGTCCTCAGTAGCTGAAATGTGCTGATGCCGATATCGGATTTTTAGCTGCTTCAGCCGAGAAGGGTGCTACTTCCTAGTGTTATTTTACCTATTTTCGCTGCCAAATAATAGTGTTTGTATTGCGGTCTGAAGGTTAGAACGAGCTATTACAATTACAGGCTGAGAGCCATTCCATCTTAGTCGTCGGAGGTGACAACGCAACTGTAGCCTTTTTTGTTTGATTGTAAATATCCATACTCCACAGTAGTTATTTACTATTCAGTGGACTGTAAATTCATTTAGCACTTTAGCTTCATGAACCTAATATAAAAACTAAACCCGGTTTGAGTCTATACTAGTTCGACATAACCTGTCATTGCTTCCGCATTAGGGGTATGCATTTGGTATTTACCCATTAAAAAAAAAACTGAAAGTAAGTGATGATGCACCGTTTTAATTTCAAATTCTAAATCATGTAATCCTAATTTTTTAACTGAAGTAAGAATTTTTTGTATTTAAACAATATATCATATTATGCAATCGGTTTTTTGGAAATAGCTCAAACGTTTTGTATGAAATTTTGTATTTGAGTTTTCTCGATAGGTATCTTCCCTAAGGTGATATTTTACTGACTTCGAATAAAGCTCAGTCACCCCGATAAAACCACGCTACTGCTATACCTGTGTGACTGCAATACGCATATAGATTAGGACCGTGCTCGCACAGAATACAAGGTCGGTGGCGTTCCTTGGGAGAGGCTTTTGTTCAGCAGTGGACTGTAATGAAGATAATTTTTGTGAGTGATATACGTATTTTTTATGTTTAGTCAATTAAAATATTTTAAGCATCTTACATTCTTCGAACAAATTTTTAATAAGTTGAGAAATACCTTGAAAATGATGTTGAATTTATATAGTCGTATAGAATTTAAAAATATCCTATCAATTTTCTTTTTTTGTATACGGTAGTTTTAATCCTATTTTTAGAATACGCCTTAATTTTTCCAAAGTGATTCAAATTTACGTTCACATTCAAATGGATTCCTTTTCGATTTTCCCGAAAACTACGTCCATTCGAAACCAACAGCGTTATGTAATGCCAGGAGTGGGTTTTATTCGGCTCTATTTGGACCTCACCGGACCAAAATGACTTTAATAAAATAAGTGAACTGTTGGGCTCTTTTATTTTAAAAGCAATTGTCCTATTTCTAATTGTCAATGTGGTGACTTTTTTTAATGAACGATGAAAATGTGCAGATGCGTTGTTACGTCTGAGGACTAAGGTGGAATACCTCTTTACCATTCAGCATACGAAATACAGATCAGAAACCCAGAATATATCGGTAACGGATAATCAAAGCTCGTTTTCGTTTATTCGAAAGTTGTTGTCGTGATGTAGCAGCAACTTGACGGCTTGGTGGCACAGTGGTTGAGTGTTTGGTTTCGAAACTGCGGAGCGGGTTTAAATCTTGCACGGGACAAGTTTAAGTGTGGCTTACGAGTCGAATAAATACCGATTCTGTTTCTTAACGGAGGAAACACTTTTATTTTTTTATAGGAAAAAGGTGACAAGCGAGCACAGTCCACCTGATGGTAAGTGGTTGCTGTGGCCCATAGACATCTACATCTATCCTCGTTCGCGAATCAAAATGAAAATGCGTTGTCAGCCTTGAGGACTAAGATGGAATGCCTCTTTTCCAGTAAAAAGGGTCTCCGGTTCTCTACACTCACCATACGAAACACAGCAGCATTAAGCTGCTATTTGACGCTGGTATTCTGTGAGAGCGTGGTCCTTCCCCGGTCGAGCAGAACCGTTCGTGCTACAACTATACAATTAATATAGCTGCAGCATGTCTCTACCACGTAATTATGTTACATTATGGATATGATTTTTATTAAAAGTCATTGTTTAATTTTACAACTGGTATGAAAGGAATCCCCTGTCCTAGGCAGAACCAGCAAGAATCCCAACTGGACTTTTTAAGTGAATTGTACAATATGAAAGGTATATACAAACTATATACAAATTTTATTTTAGAAATAGCTTGGAAGCAACCACTCCATGCCCAGGGGTTATTAAAAACCATGTATTAAATTATAATAACCCTTTTTATACTGTATAAAATGTAATAATACATTTTATACAGTTTATGTAGTGAAAACACAACGCTGATTGACGCAATGACCCCAAAAAAAAAACATGGATGATATAGCTCCGATATTTTAAAAAAAATAGATTTTACGATGAAAAAACTAGTTGCGTAATAGTTGTTCCCAATTTCGGAAAAGTGCACGGAATATATACACGTAAATACTCTTGAGCTGGGCGGTAGCAACTGGCTATCTTAAATTTATCTGCACTGTGGTTGAAATGGCCGACGGTGTATTGAAATGTAGATATCGGTATGCACCCACTCAAATACACTTTCTATATTTCTTGCACTATTAAGCACAACGCCTAAATAAATAAAAAATGTATTGTTATTTTTGTTTGCCAATAAATAATCACACTATGGTAACGATGACCAATCTTAACGGAGACTAGCTGGGCACAGGATTTATCAACGGCTTTACATGCTTTCCAAGACACAGCGGTGAAACACCGCCAACTCGCTGACTTCGGGCTGCGAGTTTCTTGACTGAAAAACCGAATTATGGATTTTGGTCTGACCCGGCATTCGAGCCTTATTAGACTGTCGAGAGATTCTAAAGTTAAGTTTATGATTGGAATAATTGGAATTGTTAGTAGGCGAATTGTCGATCGCAATCGAATCGCCATCTATTGGATTACATCAGATTTTTTTGATATTTCCCATGGTGTAATAGCTAGATAAAAAGTTAAGTTATAGCCTTGTAAAGGTAACAATGTCGCGCTGTCGTACCTCTCCCCACTTCTAAATGGATTATGGAGCATTTAGTCTGCCGCGCCGCCTTATTGCGTGTTGAAAAACTTAACAATGTTCTGTTTGTGTCAGGCTAGATTTTACTATTCAAAACTATACAAATATTACATTTATTTGTCATTTCAATTTTTCATCAATATACTACCTCCTTTTCGCTTATTTCTTTTACACAATTGTCAAACTCTTCGATGTCGCGGTTGCGACACAAACGACAGAAATGGTGGTCTATCATCTATCTATACATACACGATACAGATATACACATGCACATATAAAACTGAAGTATCTGTCTGTCTGTTCTAATCGTCGGAGTGGCTGATGGTTTTGGAGGATGGGTTGACTTCACGAACAGTAGAGTGCTATGAGTAATCTAGGCTATAATATTTTATCCCAAAAGCTTAGTGACTCTTTGTAAAATAAAAAAAATGATAAAATAAATGACACAATGGACACCGTGGCAAGGTGGCTCAGCAGATAAGCACTTGCTATAAATTTCAAATTACGCGATTAACCCGGGCACCGATGAAATTGTCAATTTCAATTTTACGTGTTGAAAATATCGTAAGGAAACCAGTAGGTTAGAGAAAAAGGAAAAAATATTTCGTAGACTTGTGAAGTTCACCAAAACGCATTGGGGCAGCACGACAGACTTTTCCTTGCCCTGAAACCCTCTCAGAAATGGGAGGAGGTCTGTACACAGCAGTGGGACGTATATAGGCTGTAACTTTATTGGACACAACCCAGGCGAAGGCGGCGCGTGTCGCTAGTTTTACATTGTTGAATGCCTTTGTTAAAAGCTAAAATACGCTATGCCTTTCATTAGTATTTACTATTTATGTTTATTAAATTCGTTGCATTCCTAACAGTTGCTACCATACGAAATTTTTTTTTGCGAAGCAATCGATTAATTTCGCTGTCACGTTCTCCAATAGCGTTTACACGACCACTGATTGCCCTCACATTTGGACCGATTGTGCCTTACAAATACATAATTGTAACAGGTCGCTGTTGCCATTGAGATAATCTTACGTACGTTTCATGTATATGGGCTTGACGGGTTATTGTTACTTCTATTGTTTCATAAGAGATGGTTTGATTAGATGTTTAGTGCTCATTGTTTCGAAGTTACGTCTTTTCAAAGATGAGAGTTCGATGTTTCTAGAAATTCCTGTTCGCTTTGCACGTCTGTATTTTCGTATGTTTGATAATTTCGGAGTCAATTTTGAATTGTTTTTATTTATCTTGAATACCAGCGTAAAATAGCAGCTTAAGGCTATGCTGTGCTGTGTTTCGTATGGTGAATGTGGAAAACCGCAGACCCTTTTTACTGGAAACGAGGCAATACATCTTGGTTTTCGGGGATAACAACGCATCTGCTTTTTGATAATTAATTGAAAATGAATGTAGATGTCCATGTGCTCATAGTGTTCAGTTATCATCAGGTGGACTGTGTGCTCGTTTTTCTATATTGAAATCTTATATGCTTACTTTTTAACTCAGTAATGAGGATATCCGCAGTAGAACCAGAGTGACTGACATAGCCCACGGATCAGTAAGCTGATGTGGCAATGGGCTGGCCATACAGTACGAATATTTGGTTCATTTCATCATCATCATCATCATTGCAGCCCTTCACAAGTCCACTGCTGAACATAGGCCTCCCTCAAGGTATGCCATAAAGCACGGTCCTGAGCCACCTGCATCTATCGACTTCCTGCATGTCTTACCAGGTCGTCACTCCATCTAGTGAGGGTTGCCCTACACTTCACCTACCGGTACGAGGCTGCCACTCGAGAACATTTTTCCCCAACGGTTGTCGGTTCTTCGAGCTATATGACCGGTCCTTTGCCACTCCAGCTTACTAATCCGTTGGGCTATGTCGGTTATTCCGGTTGTACTGCGGATATCCTCATTTCTAAGTTTATTACGCATAGATAGCCATGCCATCTCCATGGCTCGCTGAGCGACTTTGAGCTTGAGGTCATCACTGGCAACACGCACTGGTTGTATAGTCTCGTTTTTGGGTTTTGAGGTATAGCTGACGAGATGTGTCGTAATTTCCCGAACGCTGCCCAGCCGAGTTGAATTCGTCGATTGAACTCTCGGTCGAAGTTGGACTTACCTAGTCGGACTATTTGTCCCAGGGAAACGTACTCGTCAACGACTTTGAACTTAGCGCTCCCAACAACTACCGGCATAGGTGTGATATGATCATTAAACATAATCTTTGTTTTGTCCATGTTCATCTTAAGACCTATCCGTTGGGAGACACTATTGAGGTCATTGAGCATAGTGCTTAGGTCCTCCAACGATTCTGCCATAAGGACTATATCGTCGGCAAATCGAAGGTGAGTGATGTACATACTCGCCATTGATGTTGATACCGTATCCTTTCCAGTCCAATAGCTTGACAACGTCTTCCAATGCAGCGGTGAAGAGTTTCGGGGATATAGCGTCACCCTGTCTTACACCTCTCTGCAGTTGGATAGGTTTTATACTCCGGTTCTGTACTCGGATAGCCATCGTAGCCCTACAACTACGTACAAACACTTCAGTACTTCGATATCGTCAGTGAAGTTCTAACAGTGCGTAAGTCATTTTGTGAGTGTTTTGAGATTTGAATGTCATTGGATAGAGCATTGTGGCGTGCATCGTGTCGACCAATCAAAACACGATTCCTGATCAATACCAACGCGTTATTTGAAAAATAGTTACATAGCGTATCTCAGTTAGTGGTGCCAACATTGCGTATGTCAGCTATTCACGTACAAACTCGTCGTGAATCAAGTGCTGAGATGTTGTGATTCCGATTTAAGGTATTATTTGCAATTTATCTTGATGTTTTATTCCTAATAATATCATCTTTCTTTCTCTTTTTTCAAGGCGATTGCATAGAAATAGATAGATTAGATACAAGATAGATTTTCTATTAAGTGATAGCAAAGAACTTGATGATGACATGTTGATTCTTTGCAGCGACTTAAAGATACAAGTACTTACCGGTAACATTGACTGACTTAAAAAATATCGATATTAATAACTTATCAATAGAAATAGTTTCCGAGCGTCCATCGCCTTTGCTGGGTCTATTGAGCCCTCAAAACATTCAGGATACCATACCTCTTTCGTCATCTGAACAAGTTACCATAGTACATTTGCGGCCAAGAGAAGAATTGCAGCCTTTTTCCTCGTCTGTTGAGATTTCACCGCCATTAGAAACGACACAACCACCTGAAAATAACATTGAAGAGACATTCTTACCTTCAGCTCCATCTAGCTGTTTAAATGAAGAAGTACAGCCGCTTTCCACGACTGCCGGAAATTCACCGTCGCTATTGGAGCAGCTACCGTCTGACAGTGAGATCGAAGATATAAATTCTAATAGAAAAAGGAAATCGAAGGGTTTCGCACAACCTAAAAAATGGAATAAAAACACAACAAAACTGAAGCGTATGCAAAGTGAAGAATATGTGGGGTACCATAGGGACAGGAAAGTTTTAGGGCAAGAGAAATTTAATGTACTTCATGATGTGCCACGTCCAGCACGTTCAATTGGTTCACGTTGCACTTCCACATTTTGCTTGTCTGACATCGAAAGAGAGAACATTTTTGGCAAGTTCTGGAAAAGCATGACTTGGGAGCAACGGAAGCAGTACGTTGTATCTCACGTCTCCGTTTGTGAAAAAAAGCAAGTAAAAGTAAAATCTAATCCTCGTAGAAGTGAGAGTAAACAGTACTTTCTCAGCACATCAGAGGGACGTACCCAAGTTTGTCTAAAGACTTTTTTGAACACTCTGGGTTTGAAAGAGTCGACTATAAGATGCTGGATTGATAGATCTGAACATGTTATTGCTAATACAACACCACGACCAAACGACGACAATGATGAACGCGTTATTAAGAAAGAAGACATGACATTCCTCAAACAGTTCTTCGCTTCGTTACCAAAAATGCCCTCGCACTATTGCAGGGCATCTACATCGAAACAGTATTTAGAGCCGATTGTTGAATACAAGAACTGTCTTTTTAGGTTGTACATCCAAGAGTGCGAAAAAGAGTCGAAAAGTCTACTTAGTCGCTGGACTATGTGCAAAGTTTTTGACGAGTTGAATCTAAGCCTGTTCTCGCCTAAAAAAGCTCGACCGCAAAAACCTTATTTGGTTGAATATTTAGACTACAGTTTTTTCGACGACTTCTCAGACAAGAATTCGTTTATGTATGACTCCATACGGCCTGTTCGCTCCGTCAATGATCCTACAGTAACGGACATACGAGCACTGCAGTATAATCCAAGTAGAGTCATCAAATATAAATTGAACTTTGAGGAGGATTATCAAGATCTGCCACGCAGAATTCGACGAAGAGTAGTAATGCCCGAAACTTTACCCCCTAGACCAAAACTCTACCAAAGTTGCATCAAAATATCAGTAACTAAATGGAAACATTTACAGGAGTTAAAGACTGTTATTCCTTATGACTGTACTATGATTACCTACCACGGGTACTATGATTCCCTACCCTATGGATCTCATAAAAGTCTGATTATAGATAAGAAGTTGATTCGTTTTAAGCAAAACATTTTTTATAATACAAATTATAATTTTTTCTGTTTTATAAAATAAAGTTTTTAACACCATTTTGTTAAACAATTTTATCATTTCCCTTCTCCATTTTATCTCCTTTGCCTATATTAATTAGACGAAACATGACGTAAGTCAGTGACAACTACTGGCAACACTGCGGAATTCACCTAATTACTTCAGTGGAAAAGATTCTCACGATTTTCACGAGTTCAAATCATCACAGAGTTCATTTGTATTAATAATTAAACACAATATGGCCTTATGCGTAAGTTATATCCATTTCATACAGTTTTTTCACTCTCCTGTAAAGTAGCCATTTTTGACTTTCGTACTGTTAGAACTTCACTGACGATATGCCGATTTGACACCGCTAAAAGGATGAACATGGACAAAACAAAGATCATGTTTAATGTCCATGTCACACCTATGCCGGTAGTTGTTGGGAGCACTATGCTCGAAGTTGTTGATGAGTACGTTTACCTGGGACAAATAGTCCGACTAGATAAGTCCAACTACGACCGAGAGGTCAATCGACGGATTCAACTCGGCTGGGCAGCGTTCGGGAAATTACGAAATATCTTCTCGTCAGGTATACCTCAATCTCTAAAAACTATATTGTACAACCAGTGCGTGTTGCCAGTGATGACTTACGGATCTGAGACGTGGTCTTTCACTGCTGGCTGTATGAGGACGCTCAAGGTCGCTCAGCGAGCTATGGAGAAGGCTATTCTTGGAGTTTCTCTGCGGGATAGACTCAGAAATGAGGATATCCGCAGTAAAACCAGAGTGACCGACATAGCCCAACGGATTAGTAAGCTGAAGTGGCAATGGGGCCGGCCATATAGCTCGAAGAACCGATAACCGATGGGGAAGAAAGGTTCTCGAGTGGCAGCCTCGTACCGGTAGGCGTAGTGTAGGGCGACCCCCCACTAGATGGAGTGACGACCTAGTAAGATATGCAGGAAGTCGATGGATGCAGGTGGCTCAAGACCGTGCTTTGTGGCATTACTTGGGGGAGGCCTATGTTCAGCAGTGGACTTGTGAAGGGCTGTAATGATGATGATGATAAAAGGACTGTAGCACCGCCTAAAATTTCGATGATTCAAAGGCTTTCTCCATAGTCCACATATGCCGGCAAAGTGGCAGATTATACTCTTCGGACTTCTGTACGATTTGCCGAAGGGTATGAATGTGGTCTATGGCGCAGCCTTTTCGAAAATCGACTAGTTCGGGAGGCTGGAAGTCGTCGAGTCTGCGTGCGAGACGATTGGTAATGACTCTCGAGAGCAGCACGTAAACGCGGCTCTGTAGAGGGATATCGGTCTATAGTTCTTTAAGAGAGCGTTGTCACGTTTCTTGAGAAACAAGACCACCGCACTTGCTCCACGCCTTGGGAGTAGTGCTACCATGGAAGACGTATTAAAAGAGCTTCTGAAGGACTTCAAGTACCGGTTTTCCACCCGCTTTCAGAAGCTCCGCTGTAATTCCATCCTCACCCGGAGACTTGCCGTTTTTAAAGTGCTGGAGAGCCATTCTAGTCTCGCTCAGACTGACGTCCAAGATATCATCGGAATAATGTCGGATAAGACTTGCTCTTGGATCGTTACTCACACTTGCGTGTGGCTCCAACGATGATGTGTACAGCTGCCCATAGAACCTCTCAATCTCACTCAAAATCTGAGATGTCCCGAAAACGATGCTGCCACACTCAGTCTTCAGCTTTAACATTTTTTTATGGCAGATAGATCTCTTGCAAAGACCTTGTAGCCCTGGTTCCGCTCGATCGCTTGTTCGGTCGTTGTCGTTGTACGCGCATTAATAAAGTTGCGTAAGTAATTATTAATATCGTTCATTAAACCATTAAATCGACGTTCAATTAAACGTCGCCTCTTCAACATCCGATAGATGCTCGAGCGTTTTATAACACGAGTTCGTATCCATTTTATAGAGTCTCATTGATGGCGGTGCAAGTTTTTATGCAAATTTTACGATCGGCACCTTTAAGCATTACCATTTGAACGTGTACGGCCCACATTTCGACGATAAAACTTGGGCTCGGTAAAACTTTATTACTGTAAAGTCGCTATACGGGTACTAATTTAAGATGTCCGTAATTATAACATTACTTAATATGACTAAAATAATTAAATACTCTAAGTAAAGTAACAGCTTACATACGTTTTAGGGACAGGTATGGTCTACTACACTGCTTCAAACGTGTTTTCCTTCACTGCCTAGTTGGTTATAATTCAGCACTTAATATACCACCTTAGCTTTCATTGCTATCGGTGGAAATCGAACTCACTTTGCTCGCTTACTATGATACTAATTTTAAGACGCTTATACGTTTTGGAACCACGGTATAATTATACCTAACTTGACTAAGTTATAATAATTATGAAGTCAGAAATATTGAAATAATAAATTTTACGTAGGGAAAGTATAATATATTTTTGTACTTTTTTTGCTCCTATCTAAAATAATATCTCTTAAGACCTTTGATCGTACTAGCTATTAATTCGAGCTTTTTGATGATTATTTTATAGGCATAAAGATAGTAAAATCTTCAAAAGGAATCGTAATCGCTTCTAGAAAAATTTATACTAATCAAGATTAAAAAATCTGTTTGTTAAATTATAAACCTTCATATTACATATCTGTTTTGGCGAAGAGTCTAGTTTCTGGGATATTTGTGCTTACAGCTGTATTAGTATTAGTGTCGAGCTAAAAAATGGGTTGAGAATATTTATTTTAGTACGACGGATTGAAATCCCACTGAATGTGTATGAACGTGGTAAGGCGCTGTTTTGTTGTCACCTGGTTTTTTTTTTCGCAGTCGAAATTTGATATCTATTGTGCGATAGTGATCGCGTTTTATTAGGACCGCGTGAGATAGGCAACAGAATCTTCGTTATACCATCTCAAAATAATAAAAAAATACGGTTGCCAAATCAGTTGCTAAGAAAGAGAGAGAGATCTATGGCAAATGTTCCCCCTACGTTCAGCAGTGGACGTTTGCTTAGCTATATTAAGTTAATGAAAGATGGATAAAATCTTAAGGGAGCAGAAAAAAAGGGTAATACCACAGAAATCTAAATAATAAGGCAATAGAAGTTGTAAAAGCGCGTGACCTTGTCGCCGCACATGTAACTCGTAGGTCACAAGCGCGCGAGGAGCGTTTGTTTCGTCCTTCGCTCTGATCAGCCGTCGAATATCACAACTCAGAAGCTTCAAGTGTCGATTGCTCGACATGTGAACCTTTCGGAGTATTCTTCAACCGCTAAGGTGAGGTGGGCCGATAGGGTGCTAATCGCCTTATAAACTTCCTCTGGCGAGTCTATTTTGTCGGGGATTGTGTTTAAATGCTGATAGTTCGTAGACTCGAGTTTGACCTCGAGCTTACGCTAGTCCACGACGGTTTTGGTTTGAAGGATCTCACCTACGGGCTGGTCCCGCTGCATAAGGACTAGTTTGTGGTCTAAGTTGAGTTCTAAGATTGTTTCAATGGATAAAATCGACAAACGGACATCTTTGAGTATCACTACGTCAAGGATGTCTGGTTGTTGACTGGAAGAGAATGGGTAGCGGGTTGGAGTCTTAAGTGCGATAACAGCGAAGGTTAGTCGCTCCGTGAGATCAAACAATGTTTTACCATTAGGATTGCTTGTAAGAGAGTTCCAAGAGGGATGCTTACTGTTGAGGTCTCCAGATATTATGACACTGGGACCTAGGTTAAGTAATTCTAAAATGCCTGAATCAATAATACGTTTTAGCGGCGGTTGATACTCCGAAACGATGAAGAGTGGCGGATGGCCAGAGAGAGCCACCTTACATATGGAAACTCCTATGTTATTTAACGGAGGAGCGTCGATGGGTACGTAGTACAAGGACCCTTTGTAGTAGATCAAGGTGCCGTCTCTGCGGCTGGTCAACAATTATATTTCTTACTAAGGAGTAATTTGCGAGCTTGGCTTCAAGAAGGTCTCTTGCACTAGCATAACGCCTACATCGTGGTTGCCAGAAATAGTGCAATCTCGTCGTTTTGGTCTCTGAGGCCGTTTACATTAAAAAACGCGACTGTCAGAGAGCGTGGTTTAGTTCTACCTAACTTTTGTACTGTTATTATGGTGTTTAAGATAGGTATTTAGGCACAGTGGAAAGGCCAGATTGTGACGATAATTCCTATGTGCTTAGTCGTTGCGTTGAGTTTGTTCTGTGGGGTGGTGGCTCCTCGGAGTATGCGGGCGAGAGAGAATAATTGAGCAATGTTAATGTTGCTGATAAAGCTGCAGATTAGTGAGAATTCAGCGGCGAAAGAAGAAGAGCTTTGAGGGACGGGCTTTTGGGTTAAGGTGCCTGGGGAGTTGACAAGTGCTAGCAATTTCACCCTAGCGCTGGATTTTGGCGCAGGAGTCGCAGGAGGCGCGGAAAGACTTGCACATATCTCGGAGACCCCGGTTACGGGGGCGGACTTGGTGTTAGTCTGAGGTACGAAATAGAGCACCGAAGATGGTTGGGGTTTGGAGGCATGCAGACGAGAACGAATACGCTGGCTTGACCCTCAAGGCCGGGCGACTTTTAACTCCGCGCCGTTTCTTTAGTGGCACTTTGGAACATCCGCGATAGTTTGCTGAGTGTCCCTCTTCGCGGGCTTTGCGAAGGAACAACAAAAATGAAATTTAAATAAAACCGGTTTTTAAAGATTTTATCCCATATTTTAATTTATTTTATATTCCCAACGTTTCGAGCACTTAACAGCACAGAGGAACAAGGTGTTCTACGTCCCATTGTCATAAAAAAACTAAAAAAGAAACAAAAAGGGCATTGGAGGAAACTCTAAGATCATAAATCAAACAAGTACAAAGTTGTTACGAACTGTCAAAAAAATCCAAAAAAGCGCTTCGATCTACATGATATAAACAAATCCATAGACACATCATCCAGTCAATCAAAGGCAGTTTTAACGACATTTGATTATAAACGTTAAATACGTAAAAACTATACAATCCGTTAAAACTACTTTTATTTAAATATGAATGAATAAGAAGTGTACGACCTCAAATTAATCATTTTCATTCGCAATTCAATTCACTACCCGCTTGCGACGTAAATAAAGTCTACGTTAAAGAGTAAAATACTTTTAAATAGTCAATAAAAAAAGGAAACAGGAGGCTAACTGCGTTAGCAAGTTAGCATGCGGGCGGCTGGCCAACAGTCTTGGCTTAGAAATTGTTTATAGTACTAATACTAATTAAATGAAAGTCCAGTAAGGTTATATTTATTATTTATATTCCATATTCTGCTTTTAAAAAATTATTCGTAGAGTTGGAAATTATTTTGATTTTTACGGCGTTGTACGGCTTTAGCACGCTGTCTGTGTAATGATTTGAAGGCTAGATAGCGCAGTGGCTAAGACCGCGGGTTGGAATACCACAGGGATCAAGTGTTTGTATGATCTACAAATAATTATTTCAAGTCTGGATGCATAAATTATATATCTAAAACGCCTCCACCATACATGAGAAATCTTAGCGTGTGATCAACGTTTGAAGAAAAGTGTTCGAAAAATATTTTTTTTATAAATCAAGGCCAATGATTAAAAAAGTCAAACTATAAGCGCTCGAAGAACCGACAACCGATGTAGAAGGAAGGTTCTCGAGTTCAGCATCAAGTAAGCGAAGAGTAGAGCAGCCCCCCACTAAATGGAGTGACGGTCTTGTGAGACATGCGGAAAGTCGATAGGTGCAAGGGACAAGGACCACGTTTTGTGGTTTTTCTTGGGGAGGACTATACATGGCGATGAATGAGAACTGTAATAATGATGATGGTAGTGATTAAAAAACGATTCTGCAAATTTCTATTCAAAAACCAAAAAAATCGGTCAAGTGCATGCTATGCACAATTTGTGTTCCTTGTTACTAGCGCTACCCGATAAGCCGAACGATAATCTCAATTTCTCTTCTTATGTTTAAGTAACTTGGTCTTTTACGATATTTTCTACAGTTTAATACTATGTCAAATTTCAATCAATTTTTATAAAGCTACAGTGGCAAATTAATTAAAAGTCCGCTTTATGGTAAGTGGCTACTGCAGTACATGGACACCTGCAGCCGACTTAAAACTAAGAAGGCTACAGATGCATTGTTACCTCTGAGGACTAAGACGGATGCCTGCTGAAAAGCACTGCTATTTGGCGAGAGAAATACTAGGAAGGTGGAACTTACCCAGACGGACTCCTAGCCAGTGTCAGTATTATATTACATATACAATTTTTTTATTAATCAGTTATGGCAGTTTTTTCCGTTTGTACCGATGTTTTCTATGGTCCCTAAGCACGTATAAATTTTAAAAAAACTATTTGATTGGTGCCGGCGGCGATCTAACTCGGTACAGTAGGTACTATAAAATTTTTAAGATGAGGACACATCCCTTATACCATAGCTCTATCGCTTAACCTTTAGGTTGTTTCGTCTCTTACAATTTGGGTAATCGAATCCGGTAGTCATAAAAGTCTTATAAATGGCAACATTCGAAAAGCCGCTTTATTACCTTAGAGTAATAAAATACATACGTCAATACACATGTTTCGCTTTTTCTTATTTAATTTTCGAATAAGACAAAAACAGAAAATCTATTGAAATATGTTGTGTATAATTCAAACGTGGAAATAGGAATGTCAACTAGTCATCTTTGGTCTCTTTATACTATGCAAAATATAGGATAAGTACACTCGGGTGTTCTGATTTACTAGAAAAATGACATCCCTATGGTAGTAATATTATGTGTGACGTTACTTTATAAGACATTACGTCTTTAATTAATAGTGATTTCGTTCGCAATGTTAGCTAAAATCGACATAGATATACTCGTTTTTGTTTCGTTAATTATTTTTATTACTTTATATGCCTAAAATATTTAAAAAATGGGACTAGACTTATTAATACAATACAATACAATACCCTTTATTGAACACTAAGAAAACAACATAACAAGAAACAAACAACGAGAAAAACAAAAGGCGGTCCTATTGCGATGCAGCAATTTCTTCCAGACAACCTAAATAGGAAATAAAAATAAGTGAAAAGTTAAGTAATGGGTTTTAATTAATTAATATATAAATAATAGATTATCTTTAGAACAATGAAGTAAATTGATTTCTTTATCAAGTGATGATGATTATTATATTACATTTCAAATATTCGTTTTGCAAATTTGAGGGTATCAATGCTAATTCTTGACAGACACACGGTACATGAGTAAGTTGGATCTCATTTGTAATCCCAATTTTATATACTGACTAACGATACCATTTACCGGGTCCAATTGTAACTGTGAGTGTTCATCGAAATCTGTACAGCTTTTCCTAAGTGATGATCTTTCACTCGTACGGTAATTAATTTTTATTTACGTAGATTTAGCACTTACTTAGCGGAAAATATAAACCATCAATTATATTCAATAAAGCTTTATGTGCTTAGGGATAATATTATTTATTTTATTAAAAGGGGTAATATTTCATAAATAAGTACTAAGTTATTTTTAAATAATGTTGTTTTTAATGAAATATATTTAAAGAAAATTATTCACCTCCAGTACTACAATTATTGTCTCCGAAAATGTAACTGTTTTCACATTTCAGTATCCGTTAATTCTTAAGTTAGTTCATGTCTACACGTACGACACATAAAAGCAGCGATGGACTTATAGTGTGGGCAATAAACAATAATATTATCGTGTACGTAAATTTCCAAGAACACGGCCGCAGGAATCGAGCGCGAGTTAGAAACTTGAGACATACAATTTTATATCGATAATTTATTATGTTTAGCTTACTTAGTTTTACCGAAATGGGAATGAAATGTGATTTTTCGTTAACTATTTATTTACACTTTCTCATTTTTTTGCTTCCTAAATATTTTATACCGTTAACCGTTTATCAGCGAATATCTGTTTGTTTGTACTTTTAAATTACTTGATACATTTTTATGCCATTCTAATATATTGTAAGGATAAGTCATTATGTTGTAAAGATAGTAAACTAAAAACGATCTGTGGGAAGCCAGGTAACTGAAAAATAATAAACAACAGAAAGTCGGTTACAGATCTTTAAAACAAATAAAAAATGATAAATATATTTATTTATCATTTTATATTTCTTTGTATATAACCATACATATATTTATTTGTTTGCTGTTTGTATAATGTTGTATTTATTTTATTTAAACATCTGTTTATTTATTTATTGTTTGTCTATGTGTGATAGCTGCGAACCGGCGACACGCGTCTCGATATTTAAAGAGAAGAAAAGAAGAAGGCATTTCTAGTGCCTTATTATTTAGATTTCTGTGGGTAATACGTTCGTAATCGATTTATTGGTAGTTGTGACCTAGCGACAAAAGAGAAAGCAGACCGCGGTCGTGTTACTGTTATATTACTTTACTACTTTACGTAGTAAGGCTACGATGCAGCTATGATAGTTGTAGTACAAATGGGTTGCCTCGACCGGGGAGGGATACGCTCTCACAGAATACCAGCGTAAAATAGCGGCTTACGGCTGTTGTGTAGAGTGTAGAGAACCGGTGACCCCTTTTACTAAGAACGAGGCATTCCATCTTAGTCCTTGACAACGCATCTGCATTTTATTTTTAATCTATTATAAATGTAGATGCCTATGGGCCACAGCATCCACTTACCATCAGGTGGACTGTGTGCTCGTTTGGCACCCTTATTCTATTAAAAAAACTGTCGTAGCAGTTCCCTCTGTGTACGTCCCGGGACACTAACTAAGTGTTGATTTAACAAACACAGTTATTATTCCTTGTAAAACCCATACTAAGTCTTAGGATAATTTGCCAGAAATAAACCGGCTGAATTGAAGTAGATTTCTTAGTGAACTTTTCACGATATATTTTAAATTATACAACGATGGTACGAAATTCTGCATTATTCAACTACGCTTTGTTGTAAGATGTCAGTGTCCATAAACTTTCGTTGATATAAATAAGTATTAGGAACCGGATTAATAAAATACCTTAATTTTACTAAGTCATAGACTAAATGAATTTATCGACAACGTTTTTTGTTTCGCTAACGGCACATCAATAGTGGTGTCTATGTAATGGAAAAACGACAACCACCTTGTAAAAGAAAGAACGTGAGAATAATATAACTATCTTATTTTGTACTATATTAAACGTCGTATGTATGAAGACTTCAGCTATAAGAATTTTTTTTCCTATTTCAGTCTCTATGTTAGTCATTACTCTGTGTTTATTACCAACGAAACACATTCGATTACCTCGATACTGTCATTATCATTATACGAACACGCCAAGTGGAAATAAAGGCGGTACATGAATGGCCCCCTGGGTTGTTACTAATGCAGATTGCGTTCAGAAGGTGATATCTAAATCACTGGATGTAGCGTAGCATCGGTACTTTATCTCAACTCGCCACCTTGGCGCCCCTAGCTTGAATTATGGTAGTGTCGTCAGATTTATCGGTACAAGAGGGATTTAACCGCAAAAGATGGGGCTAAGTTGTGAAAGGTTGTACTAATCGATTATTGTTTAAGTATTTTATTTGATAAAAGTATTATTTGGATGATTTTTTTCTTTAAATTGTGTGTTTGATATTAACTAATTATGAGTTATGTACATTTTATAGACAATACGTACTAGTTGTTTCTTGCTTTCTTTATGCGCTCGTTAACTTTTACTGACAGGAAAAATTTGCTGTGATCGCCATAGTTGGTTGGTGTGTGATGTTGAGTTGTGTGTGGTGGTGTGTCATGTTGTGAACCAGATAGTTTTTTAAATTCCTGAAAACATTTATTAATGATGACTTATATATGCGAATACTAAAATCAAATAAAATTAAGTTTGCGAATTTACTTAATTGCGTATTATTTGAACTTATTTTTAACATCGGGAGTTAGAATTCGCGAGAATAAGTTAAAACTAAACGCGATAAAATATGTAAGAATAGCCTTAAACGTCTCGTAAATTTTTAAAATTGTAAAAATAATTAATTTACTATAATAGATTTGTACCTATGTGTATAAGTTTTTAAGTATTTACTGGTATACAGTTTTTGTATTTCGATTTTATTAAAATTTCCTAGTCATCCGAGATTATAGGAACATATTGGCGACCCTATGGGCGACGTCGGGTTTCCTTTTGTTGTAAAGGAATGAGATGTTTTGCGTATCTCCTCAGCCCCGTACACCTGCGTCCCGACTAGATGTATTTTATTGCTCCCGTTTAGCAAATCAGAGTTGCTACAGTTAGGTACTTCTCCACAGTGTAATGATAAATTTTGGTGAGTAACATGAACCGGAGACATCTTTTTCAGGTGATAACGCATCCATAATATGAGTCCTCGCGTGATAATGATCCACGGCTTTTTTGCCACCAGGGCGGCGCCACTTTAGATGAGATGAAATATTTGACTGATTTCGTACTGGGGGAAGTTAATTTGTTTGAAAAGTGTAAAGATTCATATTTATTTCTTTTGTTTCTGGTCCTAAACCCAGATGAAGCTAACATTTATGCAAAAGCACATTTTGTTGGCTTTCGTATCTGGTGGTGTTGTGATTGTTCCCGCACCATCTGACACTACATCCTAGCAAACGTCTAACTATGTCGCACTCATTATCTAGCGAGGTTCATGTATCCTTGTTTGCGCGTACACTTTTGTCAATACATTGCTGCGCTTACACTGCGTTGTAGCGAAGATTTGCCGTAACCGCCATGTTTGGCAAATTAATTGACGATCGCAGTAGCAGACGTCCTGCTTTTATCTATAGGAATCTCTCTCTTTCTCTCTCTCTCTCTCTCTTTCTCTCTATTGGTTCTATCGTAATCGTAAATGTGTTTTGTTATATAAAATCGGTTTATACGGAACCCGCAGATTGGTCTCGTCTCATTAAAAAAAACGTGCACACTAGAATATTTTTCAGTATTGTTTTTAACAAACCTGCAGCTTCGCAGCGATCTAACCTCACGCTTAGCCGCCACTGTGCTACTAAGTCGTTATCCAAGCGCTTTAATTATTTTATAAATATTTATACCATAGGAGAATTGACACAAGACCTAGTAACGCCTGGAAACAGTAAGTATTACAGTATATAACATATATTGTACGTTCAGTATCGTGTCTAATTTTTTTTCGAATTCAGCGGCCATCTCCCGCGTCAGATGAATGATGTTTTTATTATTAAGACGTGCCGAGACTAGGGGAATATTTACAGAATGTCAGGGAAATGTGCGTCGTAATGTTTGTGGAGCGTTTGCGTTTGAATGAATGATATATTTTTTGTTGAGTACACCGTCGTCGGCGGTCTATTAATATTGTTATTGTGTACGCTCGATTAGAAAATTGGAGGGAATAGTGATGGCAGTTGCTGTTATTAATGTTTGATACTTTTGAGTATTTAATTTTTTTTTCTGTTTATTTTTTCTTCTTTGTGCTGAACACTGGCCGTTTAGATTTTGGGTCTATGTATCGCTTCCTGACGTACGTCCAGGGAATGTGACATTTTTTTCTACAAATAGTAATTTCAATTGCAAGCGGTGTTCCTTGCTAATCGAAGAATGAGTGAGTGAATGAGAATGATCATCGTCTATACAGTCTATCCAAAGTCCATTGATAAACATGATATATGTTAGATTGTTTCAAAGGCGGGACATTTTCCCTGGCTACCACGTTTGGCAGACGGGTTGGCAAGTGCAGATTTTTGCTGCTGCGTTCGGCAAGCGCTTTGTCAAACGCAGTTTTTTCTTTTTAGTCGTTCATCGTTAGAAGACACTGCTGCCCATCTCCAGTTTTGCAAAATTATAAGCAAACCTTTTTATATTCGTTCCATATGGTTTACAATACGAAGAATAAACACATTGTGCAGAAATCTACATCACTAATTTTTTTTTTAATTTTGCAATTCAGAGCTTTTACGATTTTGGTATTGTGACCGAGCTACCGTTTTCATTTTACGAAGTGCTCTCAATTACCTACGGAACAATTTTACCTCGCAAGAAATTTAAGTTCTGTTATAAGAATATTAATTATTTTTATATTTACAACCAGGTTTTTAGTGTCGTGTTTTCGAATGTTTTGTCCTAAAATGATAACCGACAAGCACACAACATTATATATACCCTTAGCAAAGTTGTTGAAACCTTTTTTTTTGTTTTGTTATTTGTTTTAGTGTAATAACATACTTGATTTATAAAATCTATATTATTTTATTTGGGGTGCTTGTTACTCAACCACAAATAAAGGGTTCTTGATAAAATTTAGTAAATAAACAACAAATATTCTGCATTAACATTTGAGATACTAATAGTTATAAAACTGCGGGTATAAGCTAGTATTTTTAACGAACTTTCTGTCTATTAATTATCATGTAAATTTGTAGGTCGTTGTTACTTCAATTTTATATAAAAATCACGGAGGACTGGCAACATTACTTCAATTTTCATGTACTGCAACCTTAAAGTTTCTAGGAAGTGTAATAATTGTACCAAAGAACCAATGATTATACCTCGTAGGCGTATACTGAGAGTGTATGTTTTTCCCGTCTAGGTGACATGCAACCAGCATGTACGCACGCGAGCCGGCTGCTTCGTGGTTTGTGAATAATTGCAGTCGGTAGCTTTCAATTATAGTTTACGTGCTAGCTAAATAAAAATGTTTTTAACGTGGATGTGTTGGAGCGGATTATAGGGAGAATTTTTGTAGGGAGTCAACGTAACGCAATTGTTGAGCGACGTCCTGTTGAAACATTTGGTTTTATTAATGAATATATTGGTAAAGTTACGGCTTAAACGTGGAAGACCCATACTTTTACAGAATTACACTTACTCCACTTACCAGGTCGTCTTTAGCCAATCTTTCGGTGTTTTACAAGATTCATTTCGGAGAAAGTGCGCAGGAATTGGAAGACTTAATTCTTCCCTATCCATTCCATCATCGAGCCATCAGACGCTCGACTAGTCTCCGCCTCTTTGTTGTCGACGTACCAGGTATTCGAAGCAAACGATTAGCTTCGTTGATCATAATGCGTACAGTACCTAAAGGATTGGAATAATTTGCCAGCATTTGTCTTTCCATATAATTATAATGTGGGTGTCTCCAAAATAATAGTGAATAGGCTTTTGTTAAGCTGGGTCAGTGCACTCTAACATCTTTGACCACATCACCACTTACCGTCTGGTGAGATAGTAGTCAAGCACTGTCTTGTATTAATAAAATGATGTTGTAAAAGGACTTACATTATTAGCTTTATTTCGTCCGCTGAATGCCTTTGTTTATATAGGTCACCTTGGTTCTGCTGCAGCCATCCTAATATAGGATTCTATCACGTAGAGATACTCCAAGCATAGGTCTATGCATATCTCGCTGAGCAACTCTAATCTTCACAATACGGCCAGCGGTGAAGGACCACGTCTCTGCCCCTCAGGCCCACGACTCTGATGTAGACGTAGTCTTCAAAATATTAGCGTAAAATAGCAGCATTGTTCTGCAATAGTTCGTACGGTTAGTGACGAGAACTAGCGAGCTTTTTTACCGGTTCCTGGCGACAGTTGAAGAAGTGATTATTGACAAACCTTCTGCATGTAGGTTTTATCCGCTCTCGACATAAGGCTTATACAATAATATCGAAAAAAGTCTAGAATATCTTGGAGATAACAGAGTAATCACAACACTTAGATAATTGAACGAGAAGCGTATGATTATACTATTACGATTATACTAATACACAAAAATGTTGCCGGCTCGGGCTGGACCCTACACCTCGGGCCATTCAAGTGGGTTCCTCTTTGTTTACCGTAGATGACCAACCCGTTCGGGGGGAAGGAGCTAATGTAAAACATAGGACTAACGGCGTAGGTGGGTAATGAGCACAGAATCTTCGAGAAGGCTTATTAGTTCCTCTTGAAATAGTTTATAGGTCATCTAAAGTAATTAAATAAATCTACGTTTATAAATAGACGCTATAGAAAATGATTTCTACTTTACTTACGCATGACATATGGGCGACAGATTACAGAGACTTAAGCCGTAAGTCCCACATCAACTATTAAGTCGTACACCGGGTAAGGATTAGAGAGTAATCGGTTGAATGGAAGTACAAATGAACTCACCTGGGGGAATTGATTGTAACTTTGAGTGCGTTTGTAGTTAAACGATTTTTTATTTGTTTTATAGAATTAAGGGTGAAAACGAGCAAAGCCAGTTGATTGTAATTTACATCGGATCAAAGACGCCTATGTCCACACTCAATTATGCTTCTAAACTCAGATGCGTTATCACCTCTGAAGGCGAAGATGAAATATGTATAAAATGCCTTGTTACCGGTAAAAAGGGTTTCCGGTAGTCTTCACTGACCATACAAAACACAGGAGCATTATACTACTATCACGATGTTATTCTTTGCAAGTGACAACCATTCATGCTGCAGCCATAATACGATCTAGTTTGGCTTAGGCATAAATGAAACGTGAAAATAAATTATTTAAATAAGACGTTATGTAGTTTGTTGAATTCCGCTACATTAACGATCCATCCATCCATCACAGCCTATAAAAGTCCACTGCCGAGCACAGGCTTCTTCCATAGATTGCCTCTTAGTAGTTGCCACGCTTTGCAGGCGAGTTGGCAACCGCAGTTCTTTTTTATTTTGAGCTGTTACTTGGAACATTCTGTTGCCCATCTGATTTAGTTTGCCTCTGTCTTACGACACCCACGGGACGATATGGCGTAGTGGATATTCTTACACGACACTTTTATTTTAAAGTTATTATTAAGAAATAATTACCTAAGATCTGTTAAAAATATCTGTTATTAGTGACCGCCAGTACGGTTACCGTTGCGATCGCTTGGCTGGTGAATTTCTGGGTTACCTAACTCATGGTGCATGCTCCGATTACAAGCCCATTAACGCTGATGTTCCACAAGGCTGCGTGCTATCACCAACGCTGTTTCTTTTCCATATCAATGACATGTTGCATACCGGTACCATTCATTGCTATGCAGACGACAGCACTGGTGATGATTTATGCACCGGCCATGCTAATATTTCTCGGGAAAACGTCGCCGAGTACCGGGACAAACTAATCCAGTACAGTTTAACCCCAGAATACACAGGTTTACACGTTTACTGCTAAAAACAACCCCTTCGTCGTATCTCCTCAGTTTCAAGGCACTCCCCTTGTTGCGTCGGCCAGTATCTGAATTCTCGGCGTCGACATATCGAGTGACGTGCAGTTTCGGTGTCACTTGGAAGAGAAGTCCAAATTGGCCTCTAAAAAGCTTGGCATGCTTAGCTAACCGGGACAGTATTTCATGCCGACTCACCGCCTGCAACTTTACAAGGCGCGGGTTCGGCCGCACATGGAGTACTGTTCCATCTCTTGGCAGGGGCTCCCCAGTACCAGCTCTTTCCATTTGATCGCATCCAGCGCAGAGCAGTTTGAATCGTCGGCGACCGAGCTCTTTCCGATCGACTTGACTCACTGGCACTGCGAAGAGATGTTGCATCTCTTTGCGTATTTTATCGCATCTACCACGGGGAGTGCTCTGAGGAATTGTTCGCACTAATTCCAGCCGAACAATTTCACCATCGCACACGCGACAAAACTCGCGTTACCATCCATACCATCTGGATGACTGGCGGTCCATCACCGTGAAATTCAAAAGAAGTTTTCTTCCTCGCACAACTTTCTTATAGAATCGACTACCACCAGAGATTTTCCGAACCAAACGACTTAGGGACCTACAAGAAAAGAGCCTCCTCCTTTTTAAAAGGCCGGCAACGGATCTGCAATTCATATGGTGTTGCAGTTTTTCATGGGCGGCGGTAATCACTTAACATCAGGTAAGCCGAATTCTCGTTTGCCCCCTCTTCTATAAAAAAATAAATAAATAAAAGTAATGTGTCTTACCAAGTTTAAAGAGTACCTTCCACCCTTCCATAATTGCGGGCACTATCACAGTCAGGGACCTCGAATATCGAATATAAATACACCGTTATCCAGGGTTATTGTATAACCTTCTAAGAGTTGAGTTGTTTGTAAATTGATAAGTCCTCTCAAACCCTTCGTCATGGGTTTGTAATTATTTAGTTTGTCCCTTAATTTAATAATGAATCGGTTTTGGCAGGTTCGTTAGTGACGGAAAAGCGAATGTTGGAAACGTTTATAGTTACAAAATTGATAATTACTATTCAGTTGTTTTCAAAATAGGGGGAATAGGCTTCGTTACGTTAGACATTACAATTTACCACCTAGGGTATTAAAACCGTCTGCTTAGAAACAGTTTACCACCTGGTGTGATTGTACGAGGGTGGATTGAAAAGTACTCGGCCTAACACAGATCCATTCAATTCTAAAAATCAAATCTACTCACATTATTTAGTTCAGTTCAGACTAGTTCATTGTGTGAAGTTCGAAACGTGTGCGATAATTAGTTGTTATTTTATAAATTTATTAACAAAGTAATCGGACATAATTTCCGCGAATGGAGCAAATCGAGCAGCGTGCCGTCATTAAGTAACTCCATATGACGGGGCTATCATCAAAAGCCATCCATGATGACATGGTCAGTACATTAGGCGATTGTGCTCTGTCATATTCATCTGTCAAAAAATGGATAGCAGAATTTAAGCGTGGTAGAGAGAGTGTGAAAGATGAACCCCGCTCTGGAAGGCCTTCGACGTCAACTACTGACGAAAATATTAAAAAAGTACTTGATTTAATAATGGGAGACCGCAGATTAAAAATTAGAGAGATAGCCGAGATTATAGGCATCTCTTATGAACGAACTCAAAACATCATTGTCAACGAGTTGGGTTTCCACAAGCCACAAGGTGTCTGCGAGGTGGGTTCCGCGACTGCTTTCAGTTGAACAAAAAAGGACGCGATTGACTATTTCACGCGACTGTTTGGAGTTATTTGAAGACGATGCAGATGATTTTTTGAATCGTTTTGTTGCTATGGACGAAACATGGGTTCATTACTGTACACCGGAAACAAAACAACAATCAAAACAGTGGAGAAGACCTGGTTCACCACCCCCTAAAAAGGCTAAGTCGATTTTGTCGGCAAATAAGGTGATGGCTTCAGTATTCTGGGACTCGAAAGGTGTGATTATGATTGATTATCTTGAAAGGGGTCAGACTATAAACTCTGATTACTACTGCACCTTACTACGTCGTTTACGAGAGGAAATAAATGAAAAACGTCGAGGAATGCTCAGAAGAAAAGTCCTGTTTCATCAAGATAACGTCCGTGTTCACACGTCAGTACAGTCATCATCATTCTCTAAACCATTTCCCATTATCTGGGGTCGGCGCAGTAAACCTTCTTGTTCCATTCCTCTCTATCAGCCGTCATTTCCATACTTACTCCTTTCATTCTCATATCACTCTTCACACAATCGATCCATCTTTTATTCGGCCTTCCTCTGCCCGTGTGTCCCTCCACATTCATATTCAACACTCGTATTGTGACATGACTTTCATTCCTCCGCATCACATGCCCAAACCATGCCAATCTGCTTCCTCTCACCTTTTCTACCACTGGCGCTACTTTCAGGCTTCCTCTTATATACTCATTCCTTATCTTATCCATCCTTGTCACACCACACATCCATCGTAACATTCTCATTTCATTCGCATGCAGTCTATTTTCATCCTTCTTCTTGACGGCCCAGCATTCACTTCCATACATGACGACAGGTCGGATGATCGATTTGTAAATTTTCCCCTTCAGCCTTATTGGCATTCGGGGATCGCACGTTGTGGCTGTGACCTGTCGCCATTTCATCCACCCTGCGTTAATCCTATGCTGCACAGCTCTATCTATTCCGCCGTCGCCTTGAATGAGGGAACCGAGGTACTTGAAATCTGAGCAGGTAGGCAGTATAGCGCCATCCAACGACATGGGTACAGGACTGGAAAGACCGCCGAAATCACAGCACAGATATTCGGTTTTGGATCTGCTGATCTTCAAGCCAACACTTTCCAGCCTCTGTTGCCACCCCGTCAGTCTGCTCTGTACCTCGATGCCTTCTTCCCCGACAAGCACGATGTCATCGGCAAAGAGCATGCACCAGGGTGCCTCATCCTGCAGGTCCGACGTCAAAGCGTCCATAATCAGTAGGAAGAGGTAAGGGCTCAATGCCCACCCTTGGTGCAGCCCTACCGCCACATCGATACTGCTCGTAGTTCCCGCGGCAGATCGTACACATGTACGGGATGCTCTGTACATAGCACGGACCAACCTCACATACTTCCCAGGCATACCTTTCATCTTTAACGCCCACCACAAAACCTCACGGGGAACCCGATCGTACGCCTTTTCAAGGTCGACAAAAACCATGTGCAGATTTTTATGCACGCGCTTGTACTTTTCGCACAATTGGCGTAATGCGAAAATGGCATCTGTCGTACCTCGACCGGGCATGAATCCGAACTGGTTTTGTGTTATCTCACACTCTTCTCTCATTCTTCTCTCTATTATTCTTTCCCAGACTTTCATAGTATGTGACATGAGTTTTATTCCCCGGTAACTGCTGCAGTTTTGAACGTCTCCTTTGTTTTTAAAAATGGGGACCAGTATACTACTGCACCATTCCTCAGGTATTTGTTCTTCCTGCAACAATTTACCGAAAAATAAACTCAACCACTTCCATCCATCCGCACTGAGCAACTTCCACACTTCTACTGGTATTCCATCTGGGCCGACTGCCTTCCCATTCTTCATATTCCTAACAGCCATTTTTACTTCTTCCACACTAATTTCTCTCACTAAGCCCATATTCACTGGTGGGTTTTCAAGCATACCATTCCATTCATTCTCCTCATTCATCAATTTCTCAAAATACTCCTTCCATCGCTTCTTTATACTTTCATCGTCAGTCAAAATCCTTCCAGAATCATCTTTTATACATTTTACATGTGAAACATCTCTTCCATTCCTTTCTCTCGCTCTTGCAATTTGAAAAAGTCGTTTTTGACCTTCGGGGCTTTCAAGGGACCGATATAATTTATCTTGCGCCTCTGCCCTACAAATAGCAACTTCCTTCTTCGCTCTCTTCTTACATTCTTTATACGCCTCTCTCTTACTTTCTTTTATGGATTCATTCTGGTCTTCTACGCTCTGCCATTCTTTAAAGGCATTTTTCTTTTCTCTCAAAACTTCTCTAATACTTTCACTCCACCACCACCCATCCTTATCTATCATACGCTTCCCTTTTGTTTCTCCTAACACCTTCCTTGCCACACTTCGGATACAATCAGCCATTTCCTTCCAGCACTCATTCACACTCATTCCTTCCATATCACCCATCTCTATCATCTTGTTTACAACTAGCTCTCTAAATTCACTTGCATACTCCTCCTTATGCAACAAATGCCACTTTATTTTGGGTGGGGGACGATCCTTATGTTTGTACAGTCAATCAATACAGTATCAATCAGTACAGTCAATGGCTGAAATTCACAACTGTGGCTTTGAACTGTTACCGCATCCGCCGTATTCACCTGATCTGGCACCATCAGACTTCTTTCTGTTCCCTAACCTAAAAAAGCACTTGGGAAGTCAAAGATTTTCGACAAACGACGAGGTCAAAGCAGCTGTAGATGCATATTTTGACTCTAAGGAAGAATCACTTTTTTTCAACGGTCTAAATGCGTGGAAGGGGAGGTGGCAAAAGTGTATTGAACTTGATGGTGATTATGTAGAAAGATAAAAATATAACTCATTTAGTATGTGTTTATTTTCTTGGTTAGGCCGAGTACTTTTCAATCCACCCTCGTAATATAATTTTATCTGGCTTATAATTAGTAAAAAATAAGTGACAATCAAGCTAGCAGCTCACATGTTGGTGTCTTTTGCAGCCTAAAGACACCAGCAACAAACGTTTAAACAAGACAAAGAAATCAACCTAAAATTATACTCGTATTCGTTTTTCATACTGTTTGAAGCGAAATAGAGCACCTATCATACTGTTTCTTAACGGCAAAAATAGAGTAATAGTGAGAATGGTGCCAAACTAGACGGATTCCTAGACAGAAAAGGAAATGCGAGTTACTGTCATTGTTCTTCAATTAAAGAATTAGGCGAAATTCACTTTCTCTTTTCTTAATAATAGGTACCTTAACTGCCAAGTGAGATTTACAATAAAATAATCATTAGTTAAAATTCACTTTGCGACTTGCGTTATTCTCAGTAATACTAGAGGAGAGTACAAACAGATCTTTATTACTGTTAAATAATACAGTAATAAATATCAAACAGATATTTATTACAGTATTGTTTCACTGTTTGTTCCTTTATAATTTATCCGATTACGACAAAACTTTAGTGGTATGTTGTGTGCCCGCCCCCGATTGTTTCTTACAATTCCACATAGGCATGTGTTGCATTGGAACCGCTTGTGCACATATAATAAACATATGTACTATAAAATCTTTTATCTTTTTTTCTCTTTGCCAATAATATCATTTTATTTTGTTGCAGGTAGGTGACAACATAACTTGTGCATCATAGGATTTTGCCCAGGTACACAAAGTAAATCCAATCATGAATCCACATGAATGACGTCGCCGGTCGGGGTATTTTACATCAAGCGTTTGTTGACAAACAAACAGAAACTACACCTGATGGTAAGTGATTACTGCAGTCCATAGACGCCTTCAAATAAAGAAGGACACATGTATTGCGACTGACTTCTGAGAAATCAAATGAAACGCCTCACAACCTCTAATTATATGGGCTCTCTTATACCCTTTAGACCGGAACACAGTAGTGGTAGGTAGGTGGTGCCTAGTCAGATGAACAGCTAGGCATAAGAGGAGTTCTACCACCAAAATATGAGTAAGTATAAGATGTCGCTCGAGAACCTTTTTTTACCATTTGATTGTCGTTTCTTCAAGCTATATAGTCGGCACTTTGCCACTGTAGCTGACAGATCCCTTGGGCTTTGTCGTATAGTTCTACTACGGATATCGTTATTACGAAGTCTATCGACCACCCCATAGATTTTTTAGCATTTTCTTACCCTTTCTAGCATTGCTAATTAAAACACTCACGAAACAAAATGGGATGATAGGTTTTGTATCATTCCATTATGTGGTAAGTACTTACCAAAACGATTTAAAACATTATAAAAATTGAAACTACAAAAGAACAAACTAAGTTCTGTTATTATAAAAAAGGAAGTTGTGTAGAAAACTTCTGAAGTTGTTTGAACAAGTCCTACTTTTTATCTTTAGTTGATTGATTTAAACATAAATGTAAACTTTTTTACCTGCAAGTAAGAAAGTAAGAAGCGAAGAAAAATAAACCGTCAAGAAAGTAATGTCGTTGACTTTCATTTCTATTGAAATACCTAGTTTTATGTGCTATCAAAAGGAAACTTTTTATAGAAATGGTACTGCTGTCAGTTTCGAGTAGTCTTATTTGTGTAATGAAACTCGTATGTGATTTACTTTCATGGCGCATGAATTGAATGACTATATGATCCCTCCCCGTTCCATCATCGGAACACCAGAGGTTCGGCTCATCTCCAACCCTTCGTTGTGGACATGTAGCTCGCATTCGAACTAAACTTTTTGCATCGTCGTTCATAATGCATACAGCAAAGGAGTGGAATAATTTGCTACCATCTTTCTTTCCGTCCGATTAAAATGTAGGTGTATTTTTAAAAGAAGATAAATTTACTTTTGTTATTAAGTCAGTGCGCTTTACCATCTTCGCTACACCCACTTACCCTCAGGTGGATTGTAGTAAAGTACTAAGTTTAAAACAACATAATTATGATCTTAATTTTATGTTCTTCATTGCGTATTTTTTAAATTTTTCGAGAAAATGTAAAAAATTAATGCCTTCAATTGCTTCCGATTTTATTCAGTGGCGTCATAGTTGCATCGTCATCGTTAGAGCACATCCTCCTGAGCCACTTGCAACCATTGACATCCTATAAATCTTACCTGGTCGTCACTCCATCTAGTGAAGGACCACCCTACACTTTGCTTACCGGTACGAGTCTGCTGCTCAAAAACCTCTTTTCATTTGGTCGTTACTTCAAGCTATATGGCCGATTCATTGCCACTTTAGCTTACTGATCCGTTGGGCTATGTCGGTTACTCTAGTTGTCCGGCAAATATCCTTATTACGAAGTCTATCTACCATGCAGGGAAACTCCCAGCATAGCCCACTCCATAGCTCGCTAACCGACCTCGTTCTGGTAAGCCATACGAAGCTGCCGCTCAAAACCTTACTTCTACTCCATTGACTGTCGGTTTTTAAAACATAAGACCATTGGCAATTCAGCTTACTGAACCGTTGGGCTATGTCGATTGCTTTGGTTCGTTTTGTTTTAATTTCGTTTATTTTACTAAATTATATCCTTCATTACCTTTATAAAGTAACAGTCGTAAGGATTAATTAATTCCATTGGATCCATGGTCCCCAGTGAACGTTTTAATTCATTGCGCACTAAGCATACGCAATTAGAGATTTAACGTTCGTCGTGTCGTCGATTCCATTTCAGTAAGTAAGCTCACTAACAGGCCCTAGGGACGTTGCTTCCATGATGATTGATGTGTTTTATAATTTCATTCGCATTATGCCCGCCCAGGAGACGCATACGATGATGTTCGGCATACGATGATGTTCGGCCTGATAACATACTGTTAGAAATTACTTTCAAAGTTAGTTAAAATAAAGGAAAATTTTATGTTATAAGCATTCGTTAAATAAAGTGAGCAGTTAGAAGTAAATAATACAAAATACGGTGAGTGTAAGAGAATCGGAGACCATTTTACTGATAACGAAGCATACCATCATAGTCCTTAGGAGTGACAACGCTTCTCCTTTTTGATTCTTGACTGAACAACGTATCATAACATAGACTGTATTATCTGTCACCCTCTAAAAATCACCGATCCTATAAAAATAATACCAATATAGATAAAGTATGTTTCCGGAACGTAACTTTCTTTTCTAGTATTACTAAATTAAATTTTTAGTACTACTAACTACTAAAGTACTACTAAATTAAATTTTAATAAATCATAAAATTAATATAAATTTTAATTAAATTTAAATTTCACTTAATAATTTAATATTTAATTTAAATAATAATTTTTATTTATTATATACCAATAAAGTTTAAACTAACGTTTTGTATGACCGCAACTGCAGGCAAAAAAAATTGTTAATAAACTTAAACATTACTAAATCTTTATTTGTTAAATTTTTAATTTAAGAATTTAGGATTATTTTATTAGAGTAATTAATTAAGAATAAATAAATAAATTAATGAGTTAATTAAGATTAGGTAAGTGATTAAGTAATCAATTAAGAATTAATCACAATGGACAGAATCACCGATTAAGAAATTCGCAGATTGTGATCCAAGCTAGTTTTAAATTAGTTTTTAATTAAGTTACCTTGCTCGAATGTGTGATGTTATAATTTTACCCTCACTTTCTTTCTTTTATCTTTAATTTTCTATAACTTATTTTATATTAAATATTTATTTATAACAATATTCTATTACAAAATTCTGTAAAATTGGTCGATTAAATCTAGAAACAACAAAAAATCATTTAATAATGACAAATTTAAATTGGAAGCACACTATAAATAAGATTTTGTTTTATTATCGCCATCTTTTATAGGTTTACTGGTAGTATCCTCGATACTACTATATTTGATATATTCAATATTGGTAGCCCTAGCTTTTACTTCCCATTTTGGGACTAATTATTGCAAGTACGCTTACTATTTTTTTAACAATTAGCCGTATCGGTAGTGAAAAAATAATCACGTATTCCTTATGCGGTAACCCGTGGAATGAAATTCAACTGTAACGAACACCTCACAGACGACTATTTAAAATATTTGTTACGAGTGTGGGTAGAAAACTAATAAGCTTTAAAACTCCCCCACTCGTTCAAGCTGTTTAAAGTACTGCGCAAGCAACTAATATTGGCCATTCCACCAGTCTTAATCGTTGTCGTTATTCTGTTCGTTGTGGTAAATCTGACAGTACAAGCAGAGAAGGTGATGTTGCAGCGAGGCTGCCCGATGTCGCACAGTGATGTTGTTTACTGTTGATTTTTATACTTCATTTATTTTTATGGTATATTCCACCTTCTCTAATGTGTTTCATTAATAATTTATAACGTAACACTGTTACTAAGTAGCGTTCATTTATTTAAATCGTTTCGAGTGTATTTTCTAACAAAACGGAAACAGTATATATGAACCTCAACGCGAAGATTTATTAAAAATCGATACTCCGAAAGTTACTTATTACGATTAGAGAGGTTAAATATTACAAACTTTTCGAGAAAAACTCTAGCAATTCATAGTGAACTATGTTCGATTCACTTCGGCAACATGGAAACTGTTTAATTTCAATTTAAGGTGCGGACGTACCATGTGCTCGGTGTGAAGATAATAGTACCTACCTGGATGACCGAGCTTTGCTCGGTATTTTTTTAAAATTATATTTGGATACAAATTACATACTGATGAATTATGAATAGGTAATATTAATTTTATTTACCGACATAATTGAAAAAACTGAACTGGTTATTTGAATAAAATAACATGAGTGCAATTACTTTAATTTAAATTTTCGTGTTTTTAAAAAATACTAAAAAAAGGGCTCGATATAATAGATTTTCTCAAAAAGAAGGGAACTTAAAAAAAAAGGAAAAAAGTCGGACCATAGACTGGACGCGAACCAGCGCACTGCGATCTCGCGACGGCCCAATATCCACTTGAGCGATTACGATCATTGATTCGGTGTCAAAATTTACCTTCTTATAATGTAGCAGTTTTTGATTGCCTGAAAACACGGACAAAAGGACATTTTCTAAAAATATTATATTTATGCCCCCGAAACTCCCTGGACACAATATATATATATATATATATATATATATATATATATATATATATATATATATATATATATATATATATATACAAGAATTGCTCGTTTAAAGGTATAGGATTAAGAAGAAGCCTGCTTGTCTGATAAATATAATATCTAAACACAAAGTTTGAAAACGTATTCTTTAAAAATATAAGGAAACCCTGTGCCTAGTCGAATATTTATGGAGTGTTACTTTAACGGCTCCATGACGCAGTAGCGTAGCATTGAGTTGCAGCGCTGACAGCCGCAGGTTCGAACCTACTAAAACGGTTCCAGATCTGGACGTTTATCCTTCAGCTTTAACGATACAGAAGAAATTACTAGTACAGGGGAAAACGTTAAAAAAGGAACAAAAGAATACAGATACTTTCTAATTAAATCCGGTTATATATGTTCCGTCACATTCATAGATGAATGACAAGCTCTTGGAAACTGTCCATGCGGTCGGAGCTAAGTTCTGTAAGACCCGCAGTAGAAAAACACAAAAACTCTCCGATCTCACTCTTAATTTCATGGCTGTTTGGAAATGAAGCTGCAGTCTTCAGCAGATTTGGCAGCATATAGGCAACTGAACAGACAGATCTCCAAATACATGCGGCGGGACTTACGCAACGTCAGTACAGCTCGTATTCAAGAAGCGATTGAGCGGAACCAGGGCTCCAAAGTCTTTGCCAGAGATCTGTCTGCCAGTAAGAACCAACTGTCAAAGCTGAAGAATGAGTGTGTCAGCATCGTTTCCGAGACACCTGAGGGTCTGAGTGAGATTGAGAGGTTCTATGGGCAGCTGTACACACATCATCGTTGGAGCCACACGCAAGTGTGAGTAACGATCCAAGAGCAAGTCTTATCCGACACTATTCCGATGATATCCAGGACGTCATTCTGAGCGAGATTAGAATGGCTCTCCACCACCTTAAAAACGGCAAGGCCCCGGGCGAGGACGGAATTACAGCGAAACTTCTGAAAGCGGGTGGAAAACCGGTACTTGAAGCCCTTCTGAAGCTCTTTAATTCCGTCCTCCATGGTGGCACTACTCCCGAGGCGTGGAGCAGAAGTGCGGTGGTCTTGTTCTTCAAAAAAGGTGGCAACGCTCTCTTGAAAAACTATAGACCGATATCCCTTCCGAGTCGCGTCGACGTGCTGTTCTTAAGAGTCATTACGAATCATCTCGCACGCAGACTCGACGACTTCCAGCCTTTCGAACAAGTCGGTTTTCGAAAAGGCTTTAGCGCCATAGACCACATTCGTATTTTTTTGCAAATTGTACAGAAGACAGACTTACTTTGGCAAACTGTACAGAAGTCAGAAGAGTACAATCTGCCACTTTGCCTGGCGCATGTGGACTATGAGAAAGCCTTTGATTCCGTCAAAATTTGGGCGGTGCTACAGTCCTTTCAGCGGTGCCAAGTGGACTATCGGTATATCGAAGTGCTGAAGTATTTGTACGTAGTTGTAGGGCTACGATTGTTATCCGAGTAATGAACCATACTATGAAATTTATCCAACTGCTGAGAGGTGTAAGACAGGGTGACGTTATATCCCCGAAATTCTTCACCGTTGCATTGGAAGACGTTTTCAAGCTACTGGACTAGAAAGGATACGTTATTAACATCAATGGCGAGTACATCACTCACCTTCGATTTGCCGACGATATAGTCCTTATGGCAGAATCGCTGGAGGACCTAAGCACTATGCTCAATGACCTCAATAGTGTACCCCGGATAGGTCTTAAGATGAACATGGACAAAACAAAAATCATGTTTAATGTCCACGTCACACCTATGCTGGTAGTTGTTGGGAGCACTAAGCTTTTTGTATAGAAGAGGGGGCAAACGAGCATGCGGCTTGATGTTGAGTGACTACCGCCGCCCATGATCAACCGCAACACCAGGGGATTTGCAGGTGCGTTGCTTTAGAAAGGAGTACGCTCTTTTCTTGAAGGTCCCCAGGTCGTATCGGTCCGGAAAAATCGCTGGTGGTAAACTATTCCATAGAGAGGTTGTACGCGGAAGAAAACTCCTCTTGAAACGTACAGTGGTGGACAGTCAAGCATCCAGATGGTGTGGATAGTATCGGGACGTTTGCCGCGTAGTGCGTTCACGAAATTAGGCGGCTGAGATTAATCCGAATAATTCCTCAGAGCACTCTCCATGGTATGTGCGAAAGAAAATGCAAAAAGATGCAATATCTCTTCACATTGCCAGTGAATCGAGCCGATCGGAAAGCACTCGGTCGTCGACGATTCGAGCCGTTCTGTGCTGGATGCGGTCAAGTGGAAGGAGCTGGTACTAGGGAGCCCCAGCCCAGAGATGGGAATGGGGTGTGGCGATGTGGGGTAGTGGATATACTTACGCCGCCACTGGACAGAAAATATTAGGTTGGATAGTTGAAAATATGTCTTGTGTTGGGTCCATGAATACATCCCTTTTCTGTCGTAGTGTGCAGCTGCTATAGGTAATGCCAGAAAGATAGTGACAAGTAACAACCATGGAAAATATTTCCCTTATGAGAAAATATATTGGGTAAGGCTGTGTTCACCCGTGAACTTTTGAAAGGCTGTTGTGAATGAATGAGAAGGACAAAGCATTAGTTGCTTGCTCATTTCCCTATTTCTGAAACCATTGAAGTTATAATAGCCTGGTAACCAACATTCAAACGAAACCGAAAAACAACCTCTTCTATAAAAAAAATAACACAGCTTATAAATCATTTTTGAGAGGGTTTTTGGAGCCGAGACAAATGTACCGCCCAAACTCCAATGCGTGCCGCCGGATTTCACATGCCGCCGAAATAACGGTCTCTTATACGAGGGGTGATCCAAAAGTAATGATAATGAAAATAAAACACGGTAATTAAAGTTAAAATAATAATTGATTTTTCTACATAGTCTCCTAACAAATCAATACATTTAATCCATCTTTTTCCTAAACCCAGGATTCCCTTTGAAAAAAATTCTTTGTCTTGACCCTCCCAAAACGCTTCAACAGCAGCCATTACTCGTTCGCAAAGATTCTTTGAACGCTGCCATATGAGATCCCTGTGACAGCTACATGCCTGATGGTCACTCTTCGATCTTCCAACACAACATCTTCGACTTTTTTCACGTTGTCTTCAGTGAGGGACGTGGATGGGCGTCCTTCGCGATGCTCATCTTCATTGGATGTTCTGCCCAGTTTAAACTCCTTGGCCCAGAGTGCAACTGTAGAATATGGAGGAACAGAGTCCCCCAATGTTTCCACTAAGTCACTGTGTATGTCTTTTGAAGACATTTTTTTCAAACAGAGGTACTTGATGACAGCTCTAATTTCGTTTTTCTCCATGTTGATGTTATCTTTGACAGTTCTTATTCAAATGAATGTGTATCTCCCGGAAATCGTGATCTATTTATATGATTTTTGTAGGCTGACGTAGTGAGTATATAAGCAAGCAAAAAATATTTTTTTTGGATTTTTATGCGGACCTGAAGTAACCGAATATATTAAATACTACTGAATATAATTTTGGATCACCCCTCGTACATTTGCAAATCATCATCATATCTGCAAAGGTATGTATGTGTACATATATTCAATCAATTTGCGTGTAGAATGTTAACATCCCATGCATTTACAAAGGAACATAGGTTATTTGGGCATTCTTTACATGTGCAAAGTTGTGCACACTTATGTTGTTTCATTTAGTTTTCTGCAAGGCATCGTATTCATAAACTACGTCAATTTATATCAGGTATTTGTTAAAGACTTTTTAACTTGTAACTTTTTTAACTTTGCCGTTACTGTTACAGCTACAGCGTATTAAAGTCCACTGCTGAACATGGGCCTCTCCAGTAGATTGCCTCATAGGGGGGATATTTGTCCATAAATGCTACGCTTGGCAACCGGGTTGGCAACCTAACTGTATGTATGTAAGCTGCTGGGGGACGTTACATTTTACTGATGGTAAAAACTGACCAATCTTGTAGAAGTGCGCCTCACGATGTAGCCAATCTTGTTAGTGACTCCTCTAATATATTATGGATGGTGTTCGCGTAAATATAAGACATCATTATGAAAATACGTGCGCGCGGGCCGCTATTTTGACCTCTTCTGAACCCCGGCTTCAAATCATATTATTATTTTATACAATAGTATAATACTGATGCTGCTGATGATCACTCATTCAGCCCGCATGTCTCGTTCGTTAATAAACAGCGAGCATTGCATGCATGAGAGTTTAATAAATGGAGCAAAGGTTGATTTTATTGCTGTAAAAATTCGTCTAGATTTGTATTTTTGAAGGAAAACATTGAATGAATATGAACTAGACAACTTTCAAGTCGCAACTTACAACGCTATGAAAATCGATGTAACTTGTTTTCTTATTTGTTTTGTTTTGTACAAATCTTTTTTCATTCTTATTTATGCGGGACATCCTGCTTTATTCGCTGAGAATGTGCAGGTTTCCTTAACAAAAACTCTTAGCTCGTCTGACCCTGGCAATTTTTTTTACAATAAACGTGAATACTAAGCAAACTTTTCACTTCCTATTGTTCAATTGTATCTCGTGTCTCGGTAAGACGTGACGGAGGTCGCCTCTGTGATTGTCAAGACCTACAATGGTTGACATGTTTTCCTTTATTTAAATTTATGTCTCATTTTAATAAGCGTATAGCGTGCGCTTTTATTATCTCTGAATAAGCGATATAGTTGTCTTTGCATCTGGTTCTGATCTGGTTTTCAATACTATTTAACTATGCATCACTGGCCACGTAAATATCTGTCATTTAACTGTATGGTAATGCAGTAGCTAAACTTTTGACTACGGCGCTGCAGCCCTCGGCTTTAAAACAGCACCAGAGTTAAACAATTGCACAACTGATATGATTTAATAAGCTAACTGGTGGGTAAAAACAAGAAAGTATTAATTGTAGCTTTTGCACTATAGTATACATTACGCAGTGCCTAAATTCAGTAATGGAGTGAGAGCGGCGGGGATCGTGCGAAGAATTGTTCAATCTTCCAATTCCGATTAAGAATATCATATTATTGTCTTTAAAAAATGACAAAAAAGAGAATACTGGCGGAGTTCCTTTAGCCGTTTATTCTCCGGTCTAAAACGGTAGTAAATTGAAAAAAAAACTGTATAAATAATTAAACGTGCCAAAATTTACTTAAATGACAGACTAGTAATCATAAAGTGACAGGAAGAGATGAAAGGATGGGGGAGAAATTGGAGGGAAAGACAATGTTTCTTAATTTATTAAAGGAGTCTATTGTTTAAGCACGTTTTATAGTTAGTGGTAAGGAGTTCCAAAGCTTTTATTACTTTTAACTTTCTTTTAGGGTTCCGTTATGGTTTCATACAACATTTTTTATAGATGAGAGGGCAAACGAGCATACGGCTCCCCTGATGGTAAGTGATTACCGCCGCCCATGAACAACTGCAATACTTTACAACTGCTCTTTTTTTGAATGTCCCTAAGTCGTATCGGTTTGGAAAAATTTATCGTGGTAGTTGATTCCACAAGGAAGTTGTGCGAGGAAGAAAACTTATTTTAAATCGTACAGTGGTGGACCGCCAGTCATCCAGATGGTATAGATGATATCGCGAGTTTTGTCGCGATGTGCAATGGTGAATTTGTGCGGCTGGAATTAGTCTGAACCATTCCTCAGAGCACTCCCCGTGGTCGATGCGATAAAATACGCAAATAGATGCAACATATCTTCGCTGCGCCAGTGAGTCAAGCCGATCGGAAAGAGCTCGGTCGCCGACGATTCGAACTGCTCTGCGCTAGATGCGATCAAGTGGAAAGAGCTGGCACTAGGGTGACCCGGCCCAGAGATAAGAACAGTATTCCAGGTGAGGCTGCACCTGCCCTTTGTAAAATAGCAAAAGATGTGCTTATGTAAAATACTGTCTCCTCCTGCTGAGAACGCCAAGATTTTTAGAGGCCAATTTGGCCTTCTCTTCCAAGTGACCACAAAACTGCACGTCACTCGATATGTCGACGCCGAGGATTCCGATACTGGCTGAGGTAACAAGGGGAGTGCCTTGAAACTGAGGAGATACGACAAAGGGGTTCTTTTTACGGTAAACGTGCAAACTTGTGTCTTTTGGGGATTAGACTGGACTAGATTTAGTCTCAGTCCAAGATTTTGACTTCAGATTCTGTTTGTCCCGGTGCTCAGCGATTTTTTCCGAGAAATATTGGCACGGCCGGTGTATCAAGCATCACCAGTGCTGTCGTCTGCATAGCAATGAATGTTACCGGTTTGCAACATGTCATTGATATACAGAATAAACAGCGTTGGTGATAGCTCGCAGCCTTGTGGAACGCCAGCGTTAATGTGGTTGTAATCAGAGCCTGCACCGTCTACTACGACCTTGGTGCTCCGATCGGCAAGAAAACTGGTGATCCTATTGCACAATTTCTCGGGAAGCCCATAGGAAGGAAGCTTTGTAAGAAGCGCTTTGTGCCAAACCCGATCGAAGGCCTTCGTAATCCCTTCAGGCCAACGCCTTCCCCTTGGACTCTACTGCCGCCGCCCATCTATGAGTCAGGTAGACCAGAAGATCACCAGCTGATCGAACACGTCGAAAACCGTATTTGCGATCACCAATCAGCTGGTGATCCTCAAGTTTCCTTATGAGCTGGCAGTTTACAATGGACTTCATTGTTTTGGAGAACAAGGAGGTGATAGCGATAGGCCTGTAGTTGGACATCAGAGTGGCATTCGCCCCGGATTAAAAATTAGCACCCTATCGCTCCACCACTGTGTGAATGTTTTATTTTTACTACAAACGTTGGTTTCGATGGGGACTCAAACCCAGGACCAACAACTTAACTGACGACTTAACTTACTACGTGAGATATATTATCTTATACACAAAAAGTATTAAACGCACTTTCAAATTCTCAACAATAGGATTTATCACATCCGACGAGGGCAAGACAGTCTCCCCTGCTCGCCTCTCGGACGTTACCGACCGTTGTACCCGCTGATAAGGGTCTAAACCAGATATATTAATTTGCTAGATACGTTGTAAGTTAACCGGTTCGAGTTTGTGTAAGCCAGTTACCCGGCTGGTCCGCGGAGGACTCGGATAATTTGTAGGGCAACTCGTGATAATTTTCGACGCTTGTTCTCTATACGACGCGTGTGGTATTAAAAAAATACAAGACGCTTCTTTTATTCTGTTATCTTTTGAGATATGTACTTGACCTTATTTATAGACTTGTTTTTTGTTATTGCGAAAGTACTGACTATTTTTTTAATTTAATTTTGTCTTATAAAATCTGTTCAGCGAGAGTTGATAAAAAAGCAGGGTTCCTAAACTCATTATAAATTGCAGCCCTAAAATTGTTTTTATAACAAAATCTTGAGAGGTGTTCAAGGGACACCCGGATGGAACGATCTATATATATATATATATATATATATATATATATATATATATATATATATTCTTTCGACTTCGTAAACACAACAGCGTATAGGTTAGAACACGCACGGCTTGCTAATGTACATAATAAGCATTGATATTGTAATATTAAAATATAATTTGCTTTTAAATTTATTAAAGTTATGACGCGTACACTTGCTAAACACACAATAATGGAGAGATTATAACGCGTATGACTTGGTTACAGCACAATAGTAAATAGTAAAGAGAGGTTGCGTACTTGCTAAAAATACATAAGCATTTATTATTGTTTGTATAAAATCTCTACTTACCTAACTCCATCAGCAATATCCGGAACACTGTCAGGATTCATTATTGTTATTATTTTTTATTATTTATTATGTACAAAAAACCTGTGTACACTCAACAAAAATAATCGTCGCGACACCACACTGTTCAATGCGAAATAGAAAGATGAAACGAAAATAACCGGCTTGCTTTCTATGAGAGAGAGAGAGAGAGAGAGAAAGACAGAGAAACACGCGCACGCCGCACGGCTTACAACTATAGCAAAAAGTGTCGTTACAACTTTTGATCTTAATTTTTTCCGTCCTTTCGCAACGCGCGATAAGGAACTTCGTTCCAAAAGCTACTGTGTCGGCTCGACCGTCCGGTTCACGCTTGACAACAATTTCGAGCCTCCTATAACAAAACTATTTTTTGCGGCGATAAGCGACACGGGTCACACCGACACAGGCGCTATTGCGAGACGTTTGGTGTGAGAGTAGTCTAACAGGAATTTCAAAGAATTCTTGTGGATTTTGATGGAGAACTAGCCGTGAATATCTTAAATTTGAATAGCCAGAGAAGGAAATAGTGTCACGTAACATACTACGAGCAGTAAGAATAAAAAATGTAATTTATCCCAATACAAACTTATATACAAATGTATATGAAAAAGCCAGAAACAATAAATATTAGTAGGGATCGGTATAGCCAGCAGTAGGCCGGTGATAGGAAAATAAGCTTGCGACAAGCAGTGATCGCCTCCAAAATTGTAAATTGTAAATGTAAATTTGCTAGTGGCCTCAGTAGAGTATACCAACATAAAAATACGCCTTGATTGTCTCTTTCAGAGAATCGGATGATATTAAAAATAACTAATTTCTCCACCAATACCCATAACTAAAACTCATCACTAATTTGTTAATTAGGAAGCAATGTCGTTCCTTTAATTTTTTACTACTTAATATTTAATAAAATTTTAACATAATATTTATTATTATTTTTTGTTATCAATTGTATTGTAGAAGTTCTCTTGCGTTATTTTATAATTAAATCAAACGATATATCCACTCCAACTCACATAACTTTTGTCTTCCTTCACAGTTTGTTGTAAAACTTGGAGCAAAGTTTGCAACGGAAGGGAAAAGATCAAAGGTAGAAGCTTCGTCGGTTCATACTTCTGTTAATAATCCGCAAGTTACGATCAATGATTTGGAAAGCTATTGAACGGATGCCTGCCTGCGGCTTGACCGAAACTTGGTCGATTTATTAAAGGTTTTAAGGTAGCATCATTGGGACTTCTGTGCACTTTATGCTAAACTTGTTTACTGAGATAATATCAATTTTATTGTGTGTGTGTGTGTGCATGCGTGTGTCGTCGATGAAAAAGATTTACAAAAACAAAAACAAGTGCATATTTAAGGATTTTGGTATATCTCTAATAAATTAATTATTTTTATACGTGGTAGAACCAGGCTGCACCTATCTATATTATGGTTGTCGCATGAATGGGTCGTCTCGGCTGGGGAAGGACAACGCTCTCACAGAATACCAGCGTAAAATAGCAGCTTAATACTTCTGTGTTTCGTATGGTGAGTGTAGAGATCGGGAGACCCTTTTTTACTGGAAACGAAGCATTACATCTTAGTCCTTAGGGGTGACAACGCATCTGCATTTTGATTCCTAATCGAGGATAAATGTCGATAGATGTCTATGGGCCACAGTATCCACTTACCATCAGGTGGACTGTGTGCTCGTTTGTCACCCTTATTTTAAAAAAATCTGAAGTTACTTTAATGGTTCAACGGTGCGGCAATATTTGTTAAGTAATAGGTTCGTAGCCATGTCGGTAGTTTTTACAGTATGCGGTAGAGTTAGATGATGGTCCGATCGAACTTTTAAAAATGGGTGCGTGTTCTCTTCCGTGCTGCATAATTTTGAATGCAGTATATTTTTCTTAAACTTATCCTTTATACTCCTTCAATTACATTTAAGAGGCGTCAGACAAGTGCACTAGCTGCATCAAAATCACAGTAAACAGTGATCACAAGAGTAATTCTCCCTTTACATAGTCACATAGTCATATTTCACGTTGTCTTAGAAAAATGAGAAAATTGTGGTGCACTGCTACATATTGTGGCGTGCGTCATTTGTTGTGGTTTGCTATGAATTAGCCAAAAGCCCTAGCCAAAAACCGCATGCGGCTGTCTATTTTACGCCGAAGTAACATTTGAATTATTTTTAGTTTATTTGATCGGTTGGGACATCGTAGAAAAATGATTAAGTAACTTTACCAGCAGCTTAGTTTAGTTGTAGTACTAGTCCTTATAGCTTAACAAAGCAAAGACGGTACCTTGGTGGATAATAACTTCCTTATCCTTGTATAAAATCTAAATATTTTTCATTCGAGCTTTTCATATCCTAATTATTTCTTTTATTTACGCGAACACTACACATTGTTTAAAACGTCTAGTATTAAAAAAATCAATAAAACGTGATAAAATACATAAAAGTAGTTTTCATATCCTGTTAGTCATGAAGTGGTTTTTAGCAGTTAAGTTAAAAGTTTAAATCACATCCGTATAGCAAAAGTCTTGTATGTTTTTAGAATGCGTTCGAGTGTAAAATGAATGAATGAATAAATATACTTTTATTGTACACCACAAACAAATATACAGATAACAAAACAAAAAGCAGATTATAATATTGTGTAAGTACAATTTGGTGGCCTTATCACTACATAGCGATCTCTTCCAGGCAACCAAAGGTGTAAGGATTAGAACAGTGAAAACTAGGTAGGTGGTTCAATATAAATATACATAATATAATATTAATACACGTGATTTATGGACAATATATGCAATAAAATAATATACAAATAACTAAAACATGACATTATATAAATTGCTAAAATATAATAAAAATTTAGTAAAACATATATAAATATATAAACAAACTTACACATTTACCCAAATATTACACAGTAAAAGTTTAATTTCGATTTAAAGACCCACTCCGAATTCCAATATGATACTTGTACGATAGTTCTCTGAAGCGGAAGTGTTGGAAAGTTGCATCGGGCAAGTTACTCGATTATTTATAGATTCCAAGTTACCAAGAGATCAAAGCGGAACTTGGTAAGAGTTCGATATTAATATCTTTGCTTGATATGGGAGAATTACTGCGTGACGTACTCATTTATTATGGACTGACGCTGATTGGATTCTTTTAGTTTATTTCTAGTTGTTTACTGGCTCGAAGGACGATTATATTGCCTAAATACGATTTATACTGCATTATGGGTATTTTGACTAAATTACAAGCTAGTTATTTCTCTACTTTTATGTCATCAGCCCGTTATATTCCACTGCTAGATATAAGTCGTTACGATGAACTGGAAGTTATTGGAAAGGTTTGGAAGGGGGAAATTAATCGATGTGCTTGGCGGCTTGGTGATGGCAGTACTAAATTTCATACGTATTTCTCGCTGCTTCCTGTCACAGGTCTGGACATTTCATATCTAGCATGTTCTTGTATACCAGCTTTTATCGGAAGCCATAAGAACTCTTTAATTTAACCCGTAGTTGCCTTTTACTTCACCTACGAGATAATATGGGGTAAAGTTTTCTCTTATGTCGCCACCTTTACTCTTATTACGCCACGCTTACTCCTTTCTAAAGGGCCGGCAACGCACCTGCAATTCCCCTGGTGTTGCGGTTGATCATGGGCGGCGGTAGTCACTTAACGTCAGGTGAGCCGCATGCTCGTTTGCCCCATCTTCTATATATATAAAAAACCACATGGTTGATATTTTTTTTATAGAATAAGGGTGACAAACGAGCACACGGTTTCACATCTAAATCTATCTTCTGTTATGAATCAAATCGCAGTTGCATTTTCACTCCTAAGAACTAAGATGGAATGTCTCGTTTCTAGTAAAAAGGGTCTCCAGTTCTAAGCAGCGGTAATGAACTGATATTTTTTACGTTGATATTCTGTGAGAACGTAGTACTTTCCAGTTTGAGTCCACCCATTAGTGCTACAACCATAATATAGCTACAGCAAGGCTCTACAATTTTAAAATTATTTTATAATAAGTTATTGAATTATTCTAGTTTCTTAAATAAATTGCTTACACGCTCAAGGTATTGAGCAAAAGGCTTGTAGTTTATTGATTCTATAAGTGAAGAATTAATAGATATTACTTAAGTCTTACAGTTCTCCGTTAATAAATTGCAAAAATATTACCCGTAAACGTTTGATTTTAAGACCGCCTGCGGTAGCTTTTACGTCTTCTTTATATATTTACGACAGAAGTTAGTAATTCTCTTTTACATTTTATTACGGAAGATATTTTACCAAAATAAAGGTCAATAAATTTAGACATAAAAGAAATCAAATTATTTATAGAGATAATTTCTTTGACATTCTACTTTTTACCGATTGACACGTAGGGCTCTCTTTACTTTTGACATCCGGACGTCCCTAAATCAATCTTTATCGCAACCATGAGTGCAACAATGCACCTGAAACGTCGAGTTATAAGTAACAGCCAAATTAAACGCGATATAGTTCTTAAGACTTGTTTTATTCTAATACATTTATTTGAAGACCATACAAACAGTTGTTCCGAGAATAATTTGAACCAACGGCCAGCAGCGCCGCACTGAAGTAAGGTTTGGTAGAAGGGGCTAATAAGTAGGCCCAAATCATTTCCCTCATCAATAAAACATGCTAGTTCGATTTCATCGAAAAATAGCCTTACATGCAGTAGCGAAGATAGTTGATAAACGAAACCCGTCAGGGCTTGGCAGTGGTATATAATATATTCTTCGAACTTCGAATTTTCCAAATTCATAATTCATATTACTATCTGTAATGATTTTAAAATAACCTTTATCAATTGTTGAGTTTTTCTAATCATTGACAATAATATTGACCTACAACACATTCATTTATTCATTACAATCCACCAATAGTCCACTGCTGAAACACTTCGCAGGCTTATTGACAACCGCAGTTTTTTGTTATTTCTACTTTATTTTTAAAATACCATATATAGCCTACCCTTTCCCTATTTCAGTTTCCTTCTGTCGCCTCTTACGACACCCACGGAATGGTAATTGGTTAGCACACACTCTCACGCCACCCCTACATAACACCTATAACTCCTGAAAATATTTTTCTATGAAACAGGAAAATATTATTTCGGTTCAATTGGCTCTTAAAACCGTCATTAACTTTACAGTGAAGTCCACGATCGCAGCAATAAAACCTTGATTCTGTTGATGTTTCGAATGCACGCTATATTTAATTGTCAGATAGAGCATTTTTAGCCGCCAAGTATCATGTTGTACTTAATATGGCAAATCTAAATTCCAATTCAAAAGAAAGCGTATGTTTCACGAGAAATCGGTACATTAATCAACACATATACTTACAAAATCAAATAAAAAGTGTCTTTTCCGCGGAGGCTACAATTAAATAAATTCAATTGTTATTATTACACTACTTACACCAAACTAGCCATTGGAAGCGTAAAAATATCAAATATTCCTAAATAGAATGTATCCTTTAAAATAAATTTTAATTTAATTTAAGTTACTTAATAAATTTTATAATAATGAAAAACTCCGCCCCACTTTTGTTCGCAACACGGACGTAACCAATATATATTAATATTTATTGGTTAATTATTAAATTTATAATTAATATATTAAATAACTGTATAATAAATAACTCTGTCTGAATATTGTCCAACGTGGATATCATGATACACAGGCTGCACTGAAAGTATTGGGAATTGAATATTTCCACTGTTCCTGTCATATTAAAATATTTTTAATTAAAAACTCCTTGGTTTTAAAAATCGAATACCATTTATTTATTTAAAAAAAGATTCTCGGTCTTGTCACAAGGTTTTGTCAAACTTGTTAGTCGTTGAGAAAATGGAATTGACTCGAGAAAATTCAAGAGCGATGATTTATTATGACGTTTGAAGTGGTTTAACACAAAAACAGTGTGTTGACCGGATGATTTCTGCATTTGGTGATAAAGCCCCATCCAAAACCACAATTTATCGCTGGTTTGCTGAATTTCAAGCTGGACGTGTCAAGCTCAGTGATGATCCCCGTCAAGGTCGTCCAAAAACTGCAGTCATTCAAGAAAACGTTGATGCTGTGCGTAAGCTGATTGAGGAAGATCGACATGTGGCATACCGCAAAATTCAGGCAACTTTAGACATTGGCATGAGTCAAATACAAATAATCTTGCATTAACAATTAGGTGTAAAAAAGTTGTTTTCCCGATGGATACCGCATTCGCTCTGTGAAGAGCAAAAAGCGGCTCACGTTACTTGGTGCGTCAGAACTCTCGAAAAAATCCACGCGGGATCCTCTAATGCTGTATACAACATCGTATCAGGTGACGAATTCTGGATATACGCGTACGAACCCGAAACAAAAAATCAGTCACGAGTTTGGAAAATGAGTTAAAGCCAACAAAAATTGTTCGTTCACGGAATGTTGCAAAAAAAATGGTGGCCACGTTTGTCTCCAAAACCGGCCATGTTACGACTATTCCTCTTGAAGGACAAAGAACGGTTAATGAAGAATGGTATGCTAGCATTTGTTTGCCACAGGTCGTTTCTGAACTCCGTAAAGAGAACTGCAACCGCCGCATCATCCTCCATCACGACAATGCGAGTTCTCACACCGCACATATAACAAAAGAGTTTTTAGAGCAAGAAAACATAGAATTATTAGACCATCCGCCGTACAGCCCCGAACTAAGCCTTAATGATTTCAATACTTTCCCTAAAATAAAGAATAAATTGCGCGGACAGAGATTTTCATCACCTGAAGAAGCTGTGGACGCCTACAAAACGGCCATTTTGGAGACCCCAACTTCCGAATGGAATGGTTGCTTCAATGATTGGTTCCATCGTATTGAAAAATGTGGTCAAATTTCGCGGAGAATACTTCGAAAAGCAATAAATACATTTTTAAATAGTAATGTTGTGTCACTTCCTTGATTCCCGAAATTTTCAGTGCCGCCCTCGTATAACCAATCATAAATATAACATATTCACATATTATTTTCTTATTTAGTTAGTATTGTGAACAATTTATCGGTTAATTTTCAAGTAAACTGGCTATATTAATTGATGTATAACCATGATATGAGAGCCATGGTAGCTCAGATGGTTAGTGCTCGCTGTGAAATGGTTCGATCCCCGCCGGCACCAATAAAATTGTTAATTGCCATTTTAAGTGCTGATTTACCACGTACTCGGTGGTTGAGGAAAACTTCATGGGGAAACCTGTATATTTCAGAAATAAGAAAGAAATATATTTCGAATGCATGTGAAGTTCTTCATCACGCTTTGGGATAGCGCGGCGTATACTGCCTTGCCCTGTGAAGCCCTCTCATAAATGAGGGGAGGCCTATGCCCAGCAGTTTGACGTATGTAGGCTACGTACATTTATTCAAGATATTCATATATATGTATACAAATTGGATTGTGTATAAAAATGTGTTAAGATAATATTAAGACTGTGAAGTTTCTTTAAATATAAATCAAACATTTCTTTCCATTATCCCTTAAACTATTGTTTAATCTACGATAATTTGAATATTATATAGTTACTCTGCTTCACTATTGACCGCAAAATGGACATAGATCCTTCTTACATGTCACAAAAAATAAAATACGGAAAAGTAACAACAAAAATGTAAAAAAATACGCATAAAAGGTTTCGGCACGCATTCGCAACGGTGACTTTATAGCCCAATAAATGTAATAGAGGTGTTAGTTCCCATTACGCGAAAGACCCCTCGTGAAAACTGTTATGGTTGTTGGCGGTTTTATTCACGGAATTAGAAGCAATAAAATATTTCTGTTAGGATGAATAATACTCGCTAGTGAGTTTTTAGCTGACTTCATAAAAAACAGCAGGTTCTAATAAAATAAAATAATTTGACTGTGTTTATGTATGTACCTGTGTTACGCAATATTAAGTGCACCAATCGTGAATTCATTTAAATTATTTTTTTAAATTAAGTAGGGCTATACCTCTGAGAATAGAAAAAATAGAGTATGAAATTTTTTATAAAATATTAAAATTCTACGATGCCCTAGCTGTAAACCTTAATAATAATACATTTTATTCCGTAGAGTTAAAAAGGGTAAAAAAATTAAACTTTACAAAAATCATAAACTGAATTTGAGAACATTAAAAGAGTAAAATAGTTTCCATCTTATTTGCTTCTGAGTATTATATTATTTATTTAAACTTTATTGAACCTTACAAATAGTACAGCATCAAAAGGCGGACTTAATTCTAAAAGCATTCTCTGCCATTATCATTATGATATTTGTTAAATAAATTATATTAGAAAGTAAACACGTTTGCCACCAATTCAGTACAGGTTTTTTGAAATATGTGTATTAAAAATTAAACTTAAAAATAAATAACGATTTCAAAAAACTTAAAATTTAACTATTGGACCTTTAATTTGAAGCGACAGTAGCCTAGTGGCAGGGCGCGGACCGCGAACTCAAAAGGTCGCGGGTTCGAATCCACCATTCGACTACTGTCGTTAACCACTCCTAACACAAGCATTTTCAGCTTACCAGGAGTGGTTAAAAGGAATATTAGTAATGTTAGTTAATAGGATTACTAATATTTTTTTAAGAAAAAAAATTGTTCATTAAGTTATGTCACTATACTCACCAAAAGTTATCCTTTACGATTTCGCAGGTGTTTTTCCTCTACTGACTAAAACCCTAAGCCAACCCTTTTGCAAGTTTAAGTTGTAAGCAGCTACAGCTCACGGCCACCCGCAATTCAATGACAAAGAAACCGGCCAATTTGTTTCATTCACACATTACGCAGATTTATTGCCTCGTTACCGTTGCAAAAAGTGTACATCCGGTTCGTGTCGCTCACTTCATGAAATAGATTTCATGAAGTGAGCGACAAGAACAACATATTGCTACTAGAGCAGCAATATGTGGTTCGTGTCGCTCACTTCATGAAATAGATTTCATGAAGTGAGCGACAAGAACAACATATTGCTACTAGAGCAGCAATATGTTGTTGCTAAGTACGAGGTCGAAGGACCAAAAAAGGGTTGTTAGGGTGTCTTTCGGTAGTCAGCGGAGCTGGTCTAGATTTTTGGGTCTCAAGTCTTGGAACAAATGGCATCAGACCTTCAAACGTCCTTGTCGAGCCGCTTGATTTTTCTAATTTTTGAATTGCTTTTGAATTTCACTATCGGTGGAATCAGTAATGCCGAATGTCTATCCTGCTCCATAAACTCACTAGGACCGCCGCAATTAACTCAAAGACATATAATGGAATATTCGGAAAACAGTTTGAACACAGAGCGTGAGATTTTGCACCGCCGCCAATCAGCCGATGAATAGAATAGTGGGGGCATTAAGCGAACGGGAATGTATGATAGTTTTTCTCGATCAGTTCGAGAGTACGTTGATGAAATTAAAACAATAAGTTATTATATTTGTATACCGAAAATTTGTTGTCTTTTTATTTTCGATTACTTAATTTGTAATAATTATTTAATTTGTTTTGAGCGCTGGTTTGATACGGGTATTAAGGTCTCTTTATAGGAACTCTAGTGCTTGTGTCAGGATCAATGGGGTCTACTCGGACTGGTTTGCGGATAGCTTCCCCTTGGCTGTTCAACCTATTTATGGACCGGTGTTTGCAAACTTTGAAAGATGAAGAATGTGGGTTAAGAATGGGCGAGTTAACCGTCAAATGCCTTTTGTATGCCGATGATCAAGTCAAATTTGCGTCATCGGCGGCTGAGTTGCAAATGATGGTTACATTAATGAACTGGGAATTAAAAGAAAGGGGAATGAAAGTGAACGCAAGTAAGACGAAAGTGATGGTTTTTGAAAGAGAAGAAAGCAAAACGGTATGTGAAATAAGAATAGAAGGAGAGTTAATTGAGCAAGTGGATGAGTTTGTGTATTTGGGATGTGTATTTAGCGGGGATGGTAGATATGATAGGGATATAGAACGACGAGTAAATGCAGGGAATAGAGTGAATGGGGCACTACACTCTATTATGAAAAACCAGAATGTGTCAAAACAGGCACGTATGGTAATTCATAATGCTGTGTTAGTCCCTACTTTAATGTGTGGTAGTGAAAGCTGGGTGTGGCAGAAGAAGCACGAAAGTAGAATAAATGCTGTAGAAATGCGGTCTTTAAGGAATATGCTAGGGTTGAATTTGAATGACAGGGTGAGAAATTGCGTGATAAGAGATAAATGTGGTATGCAAGATGATATTGTGACCAGGATTAAGAAAGGAATGCTTCGGTGGTTTGGTCACGTAGAAAGAATGAATGAGGGAAGAGTGACAAAGCAAATTTATATGGCAGATGTGAACGGCCGAGTCGGGAAGGGACGCCCTAGAAAAAAGTTTATCGACCAAATTGGCGATATTTTGAAAATGGGCCACGTTAGAAGTACCCTTAACCGACGAGCATGTATGCGTAGATATATGGATGTAAAGGAGGCGAAAGAGGTATGTCAGGATCGTGCCAAATGGAAGTCCGTAGTCTCTGCCTACCCCTCTGGGTGACAGGCGTGAGTGTTTATGTATTAATTTGTTTTTAGGTAATTAATTGTTTTAAGGTTTGTAGTAGGTAAGTTCAAGCAACGTGTTATCGCGCTTCTCTTTTTTATTATTCTTCTATGTAATCTGACCGTATTCAACTTATTGGCTATTGTCAGCGTTTTAAGTTGCTGTAATATCCGACATACTTTGATTTCGTTTCAATTTCTTCCCATTTAATTCTTTAGTACCGTATACATAGAGATCGCTACGCAGATAAGCATCGCGTGCACGTAGGCTTATCATGAGCCGTTGAAAGCACCGTACAAATTGTTTGGGGTGCGCCCTCCCTACCATTTAAACCGGATGTGAATTTTCATAAATTATACTTATAATATCCACAAATTTTATTTTTATTGCACAAAGTTTGTGTCTACAATTTACCCAGCAATTTGTAATTTTTTTCTTATTCCTTGAAAAAGAAATCTTAATATACAGGGTTATTTTTAAAAAGAGTAGCCAAATTCCAAACTTAAGTTCAAAAAATATAAATATTGTTACACCGTTATTGCAGTTTTTGAAAATAGGAGTAAATAAGGCTTCTACTTTTATTTGAAATTATCCCAAATTGAATGTGATTTTATGGGCAACAACTCGCCTACCGATCGACCCTTACGAATGTGTGCGTGCGCAGTAAAATCAGTTAAAATAATGCATTACCACGCGTTTTGAATTTAAAAGATAAAAAGGACAGAATGTTTGAGATTTTTTTTAAATTAATTTTTCTTCACCATTTGCCTATATGTATTACTTATTCTGAACCTTCTCTGCTAATTTGGCTGGTTAATGTAAAATAACCGTGTATACATTAAAAAAAAAAGACATTTTGTATTATGCTATTAACTTTAGTCAAGTTTCGTTATAATATATTCTTAATTATACTATATTCTTTAACGTTAAGCGCCCGGGAATAGAATGAAATCGCGCCTAATTTTTATTAAATTAAACAGTTTTAATGAATCCTCCCAAATATAGTGCGTTTGGATTGGTTTCTTACTTCTTAATGTCTTCCAATTATGTTGAAGGGAGTTACAGGTCACAGCATCTACTTGACATCTGTTTTTCTAAATCTGAATTTGTTACGTTACTTTTACTTACTTTCTTTTTAAATTCAAATAAACTAATTCCGTGAGTAAAGATATCATAGAGAATCAATAGCATGTCATACGCAAAATCAGGTCACAGCTGTTCGTTCAAGTTTGCTAATATTTATTTTCCGACTTTGATTTTGACTTTCATGACAGGGCAGGGCAACATGCCCATTGAACCGCGGGGTCCGCGTTTTTTTATTTGAGAGAAGCAAATATTTGTAAAACGCAAAAATTATTGGTTTTTCACTATGAGCGAGCAAGAAAAACACCCAGTTCTTTGATATTGCGTCTTCGATTATAACGATTTCACATATTTAAGCAAATTTAAGATATATCAAAACTGATATTTACGCGACTGTAACAGAGCCTAAAAAGAGAATGATATTTATATTATTTTTGAATGGAAAAACGAACGAGACTTGAAGGACAATTACATTATTAATATTTAATTCAAGATCTCAAATTTGATTCAAATGAAACATTCATTTATTTAAAAAATGATTCAATAATTAAAAACAAAGCTTATTTCAGCTGTGAATCAAACAAACTAAAAATAAAAAAACACAGTTGCTATTTTATTGAACCAATCGATAGGGTCAAGAGTCTACTCGCGTTTTATTTTAATCTATTTTTTTTTCAATTCCGATGTTTTGAGTTATCTGCTTTCACGCTCATGGTCACTATGGGACAGTTGTGTATTCTCACACTTTCAGCACAAGTAAGTACTTAGTTATTTTAAGTTCGAGTAAACTTAGTGGAACAACTACTAAGAACGCAGTTACAAATGTAGAACTACTTTTCCATTTAGCAGTCCGTTGAAGTAGGTACCATCCTCTCATCTATTAAGGAGCAGAGCGAGATAGAGAGCCATTATAACTACAGGCCGTGAGACATTCCATTATATCTGACACCGCTAAGAGATGCATTGTCAGTCTCGAGGTGACAACGCATCTCTTTGCGGTTAACGTAGCCTCCTGCGCTTGAAGTTAGCTGCCGGTGTTCAGGATCTGCCGTAGCTTACTTACTGGGCTGTAAGTTTGTTTGTTACTTAAGTTAAAGAAAACAGTAAATAAACATTTTTTATTTAAATGTATGGTTTAAAATAAGTTTATTTTAAACCATACATTTAAATAAATAAATTACACCATAACTTGTCGTTGATTTTTTTATGCTTTCACGAAAAATATCTCAATCGATTGAATTCGATGTTTTGGGCCAGAATGTTTATTATGCAGGCCTGTATCAAAAAGTTTACGCTATTCAAGAGTCAACACAAGACATGATGCATTTAAATGATTTCTACAAACTCTGAACAGACATTCATTGACATGAATTGTCATAGAATTAAATTACTTTCAATTATATATAGTACCTGGTTGACCGAGCTTTGCTCCGTATTTTTCGCTCGATTTTTTTTTAATTCGTGTGTTTTGGAAATTATACTTAGATACAAATTACATACTGATGAAATATAAATAATATTTTTTGAGCTTAGCGACATAACAGAAAAAACGGAACTGGTTATTTGAATAAAAAATCATGAGTGAAATTATTTTAATTTAAATTTTCGTGTTTTTCAAAAATACTAAAAAAAGGGCTCGAAAAAATAGATTTTCTCAAAAAAGAAAGGAACATGAAAAAAAAAGTTAAAAAAGTCGATCGGTCTGTCTGGGCTCGAACCGGGGTTCTACGATTCTGTGACCGACCATTATACCAATTAAGCTATTTATAATCACTAACAATCCGTCAAAATTTACCTTCTTATTCTAACGATATTGTAGCAGTTTTTCATTGCCTAAAAACACGGACAAAAAGACATTTTCTAAAAATAAATCCTAGCTAGATCGATTTATTATCCCCGAAACTCCCTGGGCACTAAATTTTATGAAAATCGTTGGAGCCGTTTCCGAGATCCCGATTATATATACAAGAATTGCTCGTTTAATAGTATAGGATTAGCAACAGCGCGGAAATTACGATGCCGTTTCAATTTTGAAGGATTGCCGCTTTAAAGATTAAATTCAAGTAACCGATCTTTAGCACGCTTTAGTTACGAGCGCGGAAATATTTAAATGTCGATTCGTTCTCATATATTTGGGCAATAAGTCCTACTTCGCCTTATTTATTCTGCTTAAAGAAGCTCTTGGTTAAAGACTGATGAATTGAGACGTGACGCTTTTGTGACATTTTATTATTACTTATTTCCGTTGTTATATATCCATCGATAGGAAATTGTTGTTGTTGTCGACACTATTTTATTCTAATTCTCGACACTAAATTAAAGCAGTTAGCAAACTATGATAACGTTTTGTTGGCTTAGCGATTGGCTGTGTAGCTGCGTAACGTGGAATCCCACAAGTATTTGTGTGGAGTACGTTCGAATTGAGGCTGAAAGAGCAAATTTTTGCAATTAATATAATATAAGTAGATTAGATATCGGATTCTGTAACAGTATTCTGGCCTTGCCATTGTCTGTGGAAGCCAGAATGCTGTACAAAATGGTCCAAGTTGGACTTAAAAGAAGAAGAATAAAAATGTAAATACAATGGGGGTGGCATTATAATAATTTTATAAAACCCTCTTTAAAAAAAAGATTTAAAAAGAAAGTATTTGTGTGGTATATAATTCTTTTCTGCGCAACCATATAGGAGAAATTATTGATACGAGGGCGGCACTGAAAATTTCGGGAATCAAGGAAGTGACACAACATTACTATTTAAAAATGTATTTATTGCTTTTCGAAGTATTCTCCGCGAAATTTGACACATTTTTCCATACGATGGAACCAATCATTGAAGCAACCATTCCAATCGGAAGTTGGAGTCTCCAAAATGGCCGTTTTGTAGGCGTCCACAGCTTCTTCAGGTGATGAAAACGTCCACGCAATTTATTCTTTATTTTAGGGAAAGTATAGAAATCAATAGGGCTTAGGTCGGGGCTATACGGCGGATGGTCTAATAATTCTATGTTTTCTTGCTCTAAAAACTCTTTTGTTCTATGTGCGGTGTGAGAACTCGCATTGTCGTGATGGAGGATGATACGGCGGTTGCAGTTCCTTTTACGGAGTTCAGAAACGACCTGTGGCAAACAAATGCTAGCATACCATTCTGCATTAAACGTTTTTTGTCCCTCAAGAGGAATAGTCGTAACATGGCCGATTTTGGAGACAAACGTGGCCACCATTTTTTTGCAACACTCCGTGAACGAACAATTTTTGTTGGCTTTAACTCATTTTCGAACACCCAAACTCGTGACTGGTTTTTTGTTTCGGGTTCGTACGCGTTTATCCAGGATTCGTCACCTGATACGATGTTGTATACAGCATTGGAGGATCCTGCGTGGAATTTTTCGAGAGTTCTGACGCACCAAGTAACGCGATGTGTAACATGTCGGTCTTCCTCAATCAGCTTACGCACAGCATCAACGTTTTCTTGGGTGACAGCAGTTTTTGGACGACCTTGACGGGGATCATCACTGAGCATGATGCGTCCACGTTGTAATTCAGCAAACCAGCAATAAATTGTGGTTTTGGATGGGGCTTCATCACCAAATGCAGAAATCATCCGGTCAACACACTCTTTTTGTGTTTAATCACTTCGAAAGTCATAATAAATCATCGCTCTTGAATTTTCTCGAGTCAATTCCATTTTCTCAACTTTAGTCGTTGTAAAGTTTGACAAAATCTTGTGACAAGACCGAGAATCTTTTTTTAAATAAATAAATGGTATTCGATTTTTAAAACCAAGGAGTTTTCAATTAAAAAGATTTTATTATGACAGGAACACTGGAAATATTCAATTCCCGATACTTTTAGTGCAGCCCTCGTATGTTACTAATGTTTATATTGGTAATTTTATACTATCGCGTTCCCCTCGTTGTTTGGCTCTAGAATTCTATGATTTTTTAAATCTTCGTTTTTACGGCGGTTCCAAAAAAAAATTACAGGGATAAAAAATTAATACTTTTATTTGTTTCAAGGCTTTAAATGTTTACAAAAATGCACTCATTCTCGTATAATTGGTGATAACTTTTTTAAAATAATCACATTAAAAACATTGAAAAATGTTTGTTTATTAATTTTTCATTTTGGTGTTTTATTGAGTGTAAGATCGAACGAAGCGAGATCGGGACTTAGGGCATCCCGACTCGGACCCCGTTAAGGTGCAATTCCTTCTTAGCCGACTGCAGGCAGCAGCAGCAGGCGACGTGTCCCCGCGACATGTCGTTGCAACATGTCGTGGCGTCATGTCGCTGCAGTCATGATTCCCAACCCGACTGCAGACGGCAGCAGCCCGTGTCCAGGCTGTTCCGAGTGTTCAGTGGGACATGATGTCTAATGTGTTTGAAATTAGCGATCGCGATTTATTTTTGTATCCTTTATTAGAAGAGGAGTGTTGATGATGTAGGCCGCTGGTGTCGTCTGGGAGAAAAATATACAAAAAAAATTTGGTGAGCGCGTGTACATCCGCGGGGAGGGAGACATAGGTGTCACCTCGTATGATGTTCTAGTGCAACTAACTCGAAACGCGGGATCATGTACTCAGCGGTGCAACACCGTTGTTGCAAATATACCTTCACCCTACTGATAAAAATCGCGGTAAGTGCCACCGTCCCCGTATGCACACGTACTTATTTATTATAGAAAAACAGCAAGTACATAAGGTAAGTAACAATGTTTTATGAGTATATTTTACATATTTTATTTTTTATTGATTAATATTACTTATTTATATTTCAGGTGTTCGAGAAGCAACGTGAGCGTCGTCAACATCCTCCCCCCAAGTGTCGGTTCGCCGACACTCATTATCAAGCTGGAGAAAGGCCACGCGAGCAGCTGATCGCTTCATCACTCCTGACTTAGTCCTAACGTCAACTACTCTGACTCTGCCGTCTGAACCTGGATAAACCTTTTCAATAATACCTATTGGCCAACAGTTTCGAAATAATGATGGATCGACTACTACTACAAGATCTCCTACTTTTAATTGCGGACCTTCCCTATCCCATTTACGACGAGGAATTAGCTCTGGCAAAAACTCTTTTACCCATCTGCTCCAAAATAAGTCTGTCAACCGTTGGGCAATACGCCACTGTCGTCTAACATACATGTCGCCATCATCAAAGACCCCAGGTACAGGTAAGTTCGACGAAGATCCTAGTAAAAAATGATTTGGAGTTAATGCCTCTTTACTTTGAGGGTCCACCGAAACATGGGTAAGCGGTCTACTATTAATTATATTTTCGACTTCAGCGAGAAGCGTTAATAAAACTTCTTCTCGAGGAGCCCTCTCTCTAAGAACGACTTTCAGTGCCGTTTTCACACTTCTAATCAGACGCTCCCAAGCTCCCCCCATATGAGGACTGGCCGGTGGTATAAACTGCCAGGAAACTCCTTTGTTTAATGCTTCGGCTATATTTAAATTTGTCGGCACATAATGCCACTCATCAATTTTACTTAACTCATCAATTTCACCTAACCTATTTGCAATAAAAACTTTGTAATTTCTATGCTCGTTACGTATCCAATAAATAACAATCATTGAATCAGTCCAATAAAAAACACGTGATGGTTTAATTCTATGCTCCTTTTTTATAGTCTCTGCCAAGCGACATGCTAATAGCGCGCCTTGAAGTTCGAGTTTAGGCATAGTTAACGGTTTTAACGGCGCAACGCGACTTTTACTCGCAATGAATGACACCTGCACGCCGTTGCTGTCTTGTTTACGCCAATAAGCAACACATGCGTATGCGCATGGAGATGCATCACAAAAAATATGCAATTGCAACGACGTCTCATCGTCATTTACGGTGTGGCCGCTCTTCTCATTCACACCGACAGAATCGTTGCTATAGAAATACCACCGCGGGATTCGAACGTAACTCATTTCTTGTAACTGCGAAATCCAATCTTTAAATAAAACAAATAAACTATCTGTTATTTCCTGATCCCACTTTATACCTACATTCCATATTTCGCGCATTAAAATTTTGGATTTTATCGTAAAAGGTGCTAAAAAACCATGAATATCGTATACAGACATTATAATACGAAGAACTTCACGCTTAGTCGGTTTTCGTGATAGTTGTAAAATATCACTCGGTATACGCTTTAACGAAAGATCGAACCCGAACATATCACTCGCGGGAAACCACAAAAGCCCAAGCGTTCGTTCCGGCTGGGATTCAACATTAAACCGTATCGCCATGTCATTTAAAGTCTCTTTTGGCATATCACTAAGAACATCTGACTTGTTACTTAACCAGTTACGCATCACGAAACCACCTTGCTGATTAATATATGAAACATCTTTTATCATTTTTGTAGCAGTAGCGACGTCTGGTAAACTATCGATAAAATCGTCCATATATTGATTTTTCCTAATTGCATTAACTGCATCCGGCATTTTATTCTGAAAGCGCAATGTGTTTTTATTTTGGTTAATATATTGTGCTATAAATGGGGAGCAGTTAGCGCCAAAAATTAATGACGTCATAACATATTTCTTAACAGGATGTTGTATAGGTAATTTTGAACCTTTGTTACTACTTCCGAAGCCTAATTGTTCATTTTCATTGCTTAAATAGATATCTTTCCACAAAAAACGCAAAGAATTAACATCTTCTTTTCGTACATTAATCCTTAAAAACATATCTTTTATGTCCCCTATGATACCTACGCGGTTTTCTCTAAATCGTAACATTATTCCTAATAACGATTGTAACAAATCAGGGCCTTGTAAAGAAAATCATTTAAATAATAATAATAATAATAATAATAATAATCCACAACTATCACACAACGCCATCTAGTCCCAAGCTAAGCAGAGCTTGTGTTATGGGTACTAGACAACGGATAAACATACTTATATATTTCTAAATACATAAATATTATAGATAAATTACACCCAGACACAGAACAAATGATCGTGCTCATCACACAAACATTTGTCCTGGGTGGGAATCGAACCCACGACCTCCGGCATAGCAGTCAGGGTCACTAACCACTAGACCAACAGGCCAGTCAAAGAATAACAGTTAAAGAATAACCGTTCGACTTTGCTGCCGCGTCATAAACTAAACGCAGTTTTTTCTTATTTGGATTATCTACACCAAAGTGCGGCAAATACCATATTATACGTTTATTAGAGTTTTCATCGGTCTCATTAAGTTCTCTAGCATAACCATTAGAAAATAAGTATCTCATTCTTTCACAATAACGAGTTGCATACTCTTTGTTGAGCAAAAATTTTCTTTCTATTGACTTTAGACGATTAAAAGCGTTAGGGTAAGAGTCGGGTAAATGTAATTCATCGTATTTCCACGGTAAGCCGACATTCCATTGACCATTTACTAACTCTGCAGTGTCATCTAAAATTTGTAAAGCGCGTATTTCGTCTGGGTTGCGGCGCGGCTTCGAACCTACACCAATAGACTCTAACGCGAAGGATCTACGAACCGCATCGTGCAATTGCGCGCAGGTGCATTCACCGTTATCGTTATCGAGAGAGAGATCGCTAGCAATCGATTCTACCGTGTGTAAGTGAAAGATACACTGCGACTGTCCCGCCTTTTCGTGGCAATTATTAATGAAAGAGACAAAGCGATCAGTGCAATTAACATCACTTACCATATGTCCGTGCACACACCATCCAAGCGCAGTTTGAGTTATGTACGGCTCACGCTGCTTACCACGAACACAACGAATGGGAGAAATTAAATGATGGTTGTCCTGACCTATTAATAATTTTGGCTTAGCGTTACAATTACATAACATAAGATCTTCACTTAACAATCCATAATTATTAAAGTCCATATTCGGCACTTTTTGTGTTGGTAAATTTAATTCTTTAATTTTACGCGCACGGAAAGTAAACATTTCGTTATACGAATTGGTAACACTAACACTCACTACTTGAGATTCACACACAAGCTCGCCCGAGTCCCATGCGCTGCGCGCGCGCAATATCACGTTTGCACCGTATAATCCGAGCTCATCTGCGATATCAGAGGATATCACCGTCACGGTAGCTCCATCATCCAGTAGTGCATGCGTATGCAAACTGCCATTCGGTCCGTGAAGAGTGAGCGGCACCACTTTCAGAAGCACCTTGTGACAGTGGGATGCCACCGTATGAGTCACTGTTTCATTGGTGCTGGGATGCTCATCCTCACTTCGCTCCACAGTTTTTAAGCTTTCTTCCAATGGTTTAATCCAGTGCAGTAAGCGATGATGCGGTTGATTGCAGCCGTCAATGTCGCAATTACTGCCAATACAAGACATACCATTCGTATGGCGGGGGGCAAGACATTTGAAGCAAAGTTTATTTACGCGTACAAATCGCCAGCGATCTTTGCGTAAGGCGCGCTTAAACTGTGAACAATCTGCGACACCATGAGCCCATTTTCGGCAAAATTTACACTTTTCCGCGTTTTGTAATTGATTACTATTTGTGTACAACAACGAGTGTGAACGGTGTTTACGTTCATCGGGCTTCTTTAAATTATATTGAGCGTGAATATGACTTACTCCTGATGCAGCTGTTTTAGTGGCTTCCTCATATAAAAAATCACTAAGCAATTCTAGCTTCGGTAAATTACACTCTCGCTGTTCATAAACGTAGTCGGTCCATTTTGCGACAAGCAAAGTTGGAAGCTTAGATACGACAATCGATACTAACTCCGGGCTGCGAAGATAATCACTTTGTTGCATTGCTTTGGCAGCAGCCACATAGTTCTTTATTTTTATTGCAAAATTAATGATATCATTATGATAAGTTAACGGCAACGGACATAGTTTTTTAAGCTGTAAAACTATTTTACTCATAATTGTTTCTGGTTTGCCAAATCGAAGTTCTAAGGTGTCAATTATTAAATCGGGTGTAGTTCCACCAATCAAGAGTGAAGTCACTGCTTCTTTAGCATCGCCACGAAGACACTTACGTAGCCGCCATAAATTCTCTGTGTCACTATATTTGCATAATTGGGTAGATTCTTGGTACGCCTGTTTAAACTGCAACCACTCCATTGGATCTCCAAAAAATAAAGGCAGGTCTTTAGACGTTGCTAATCTTGTTAAGAGCTCCTGGTTCTGTATTTTATATGATGAGGCAGCTACTGCATCATTCAAGGCATGTGCCAGCTTTTCTAGGCCGATTTTTTCACAAGAGTACTCTTCTCGGTTCTCCTCATGCTGGTTTCCTGGAGCATTCAGCCAATTTTCAACTTTGCTGGTCGAAGATTTCATAGCCGACTTGTGGGAAGAGCGTGAATGAGACTCCAATTCTGCCATCTCAGCTGCAAGCTGTTTGTTTAGCAGCTTCGACTGAATATTTGCCTTAAGCTTGGCAGCTTCTGCCTGAGCACTCTTAACTTTGGCTTCTGCTTCAGCTTCAGCTGCTTGCACTTCAGCTTCCGCTGCTTGTATTTCCACGAGAGCCATAGCTTTAGCGGTTTCGTATTCCAATTGCCGTTTGCGTGCCGTACTTGACGACGTGCCTGCGGTCTTTGATGACTTTTTACTCTTACTAGAGGCACTTAGCGCATTTCCAGGTTTTTCCAGCACTTCATCCTTTAAGCTGAACGATGGTAACACATCTTGGTTGTTCTTGCACTCCGATTTTGCAGCGGTGCCACGTGGTCGTCGCTTTTTTTGCGGCGTAGCCAGCGCGTGGAACATAACTGGTACTTATTATTATTATATTTTTTGCAGACGACGTAAGGATCCGGCTCGAAGGACCACTATGTTGATGATGTAGGCCGCTGGTGTCGTCTGGGAGAAAAATATACAAAAAAAATTTGGTGAGCGCGTGTACATCCGCGGGGAGGGAGACATAGGTGTCACCTCGTATGATGTTCTAGTGCAACTAACTCGAAACGCGGGATCATGTACTCAGCGGTGCAACACCGTTGTTGCAAATATACCTTCACCCTACTGATAAAAATCGCGGTAAGTGCCACCGTCCCCGTATGCACACGTACTTATTTATTATAGAAAAACAGCAAGTACATAAGGTAAGTAACAATGTTTTATGAGTATATTTTACATATTTTATTTTTTATTGATTAATATTACTTATTTATATTTCAGGTGTTCGAGAAGCAACGTGAGCGTCGTCAACAAGGAGGAAGATGATGATGACTTGCTTTTATTATACAAGTATAAAGAGAAAAGACGGAAAGACACACGGCCTATGTTGAAATGCAGAGGAAGTGAGGGAACGTACAGTGCGGGATATTGGATCACCTGGTTTATCAGTTTGTGTTCCTCGGAATCGGTGAAACTCATTTTTAAGAAAAACTTAACGTGTTGTCGCTCGGGCGTTGGCGGCACTACTGATCTCAGATCAGTGATCTGTCTGCGGTCGGGCTACATTGTCGTCTGCCACTAGGCAAACGACGTGTCGCTAGCTACGGAACGTATTTCGTAGAACTACATAGTAAGCAGTTGTGTCGCGACAACTGTCTGCAGTCGGCTACGGAATTGTACCTTTAGAAGGATAAATATGGCGGGGTTGAGTGAGCGAGCGAATAGATCCCGCCATCTCCTTCTAACCGCTTCGTTCGATCTTACACTCAATAAAATACCAAAATATTAACTTTTATAATTATTTCGATTTTCTAGAGCGTTTATGATAACATTCAAAGTCAGAAAACCATATAAAAACTTTAAGTTATATAAAAAATTAATAAACAATTATTTTTCAATGATTTTTTTAAATGTTTGTTTTTTGTGTAGATTAACAAAAAAATATATATAAACTTCGTTTAATGTCTTGCAAAAAAGTTATGAACGATTTTATTCGAAGATGTGCTTTTATGATCACATTTACAGTCATATAATTATTTTCCATATTTTTTTTTCATAAATCCGCCATAAAAACGAAGATTTAAAAAAATCATCGAAATCGGATGTTTTTTTCGATTTTCTAGAGTCAAAAAACGAGGGGCCACGAAAGTATAAAATTACCTTTGTATTAAATATAGATAGTAAAATAATTCTCTGCAGTACAGAAATGAAATTTTGTTGTTTGTTACAAATATGAACTGCTCTTGTTTCTAGACTAATAGTTTTGGAAAGGTTTATAATAATTTACAATTTGTTTCAGATTGGGTCACTTAAGGACTATTATTTGCTTTCACATCACGAGATTCACAAGCGTTCTACGGAGCCAAGTCATGAGCATCATCGCAAGTTGAACAATGAACCGGAGGTAAGAATAAGATTAATAAACCTCTATGTAATTGAGTTACAAATTCTTAACTGTAAACACTTTAACTATTACTCGTAGGGCCCGGACTGAGCAATATCGTAATTTAACAACTTAAAACTTTTTTGAAAAGGGTGTGAACGGACCAACAGCCCATCCGTTGGTAGGCCACTGTATAATACTGTGTCTATGATAAAACTGTGTCTATAATAGTCATCTCCCCAAATAAAAAGAAAGGAAACTGCAGATGCCTTTTTACACCCGAGGGCTTAGATGTTACTCCACAAATCACAAGTTTGTTTGTATCTGTGTTGTGACTATCCGTGGACAGTGTCTCTTACAACTGCAAGCTAGGCTTCCTCCGGTCTTACTGCATTATTGATGCGTCGGAAAAAGGTCAGTTAGTGCCGTTATCACATTGTTTGAAAATCGGACACAATGAGCGTCATCATCATCATCAATATCATTATTACTAAACCATAAAGATATAAAAATATACGCAGTCGTAAAATATTTTAAAAAAAACTTTTGGTAAATCCAAATGCGTTTTTAAGTAATTTTAAAATACTTACAAGTTTTCACAAATAACCTGATTACTATTACTTCTAATTTTCCGATAATTTTATATCAAACGTCAATAAAAAAATTTGGAAAATCCAAGAGTGCACGACTCATAATGCTCATAAAATGAATGATGATTATGATCGTGTAAAAATGTGAAAAAAAATCTCAATCATCAATAGAAAATATTTAATTTTTATTTTACTATGTTATTATTATTTAGATACAAAAAACTTTGTATTATTTTTAATCGAAACAACTTTTAACAGAATTATCTTGAAAATCAGAAATCAACTTTAGATATTTCTACTCAGGCATAATTGTAAAAACTATTTTTTTTACCTGACTCGTTAATATTTTTTTTCTCGTCAACTTTGTTTCGTTTTCAAAAAGTTTTTCATCTACTCATAATCAGTATTTTGATTCCATCGAAATTTGGGCGGTGCTACAGTCCCTTCAGTGGTTCCAAGTGGGCTACGATGGCTATCCGAGTACAGAACAATAGTACGAAACCTATCCAACTGCAGAGAGGTGTGAGACAGGGTGACGTTATATCCCCCAAAACTCTTCACCGCTGCATTGGAAGATGTTTTCAAGCTACTCAACTGGAAAGGATACGGTATTTACATCATAAAAGTATATCTATATATAATTCCTACGTACTTTTGGTGAAAGTATATATTGTAATGAAAATCTGTGATTATAAATATAATAATAATATCTTACCTTGGTCAAGTATGTATCAAATTTGGATTTTGGAATATTTTGTATTTCTACAGCGATCGATATTTTTCATCACGTAAACAAACTATACAGTAATCCACTCACGACGGCGGCCGAGCCCAGAGTGAGTCAAAGTTTATCTGTATTTAGTAAAATATATTATTCCGAGGCTACCTTAAGCACCGAAATTTTCGGAATTTCTCCGCCGAAAAAAATTAATTATAACTAAACAAAACAAAAGTAAACATCCATTTACATTCCATGGCTTCCCAAATGATAGATTAAGAGATTAAAAAATAGATTGAGTTGAATAATTGATATTTTTCAAAGTTATCATGCTTACCCCTTTCTGCGGACTTGATTGGCGTTACTAGGGCCAGCATTCGGGTTTATTATTACATTTGTTACAGCACCATATTATTGCATTGTTATCGAAGTTACATTAATAAATGTTCTCAATCTCACTTTACCCGTTGCCGGAAAGACGTATGCATAAAGCAATTTAATGAAAGTTTCAAAACACATATTCAAGTCTCAAATCTAAATAACGACGGTATGCACAAAAAAACCCCTAAAATAATTAAAAATGGTTGAAATGTTAAGCTATTAGTACCCGGTTGACCGAGCTTTGCTCGGTATTTTTCGCTCGGTTTTTTTTTAATTTCGTGTGTTTTGGAAATTATATTTAGATACAAATTACATACTGATGAAATACGAATAATATTTTTTGATCTTAGCGACATAATAGAAAAAACTGAAGTGGTTATTTAAATAAAAAATCATGAGTGCAATTACTTTAATTTAAATTTTCGTGTTTTTAAAAAATACTAAAAAAAGGGCTCGAAAAAATAGATTTTCTCAAAAAAGAAAGGAACTTGAAAAAAAATTAAAAAAGTAGGTCGGTCGGTCAGGGCTCGAACCATGGTATTTGTGACCGCCCAATATACCAATTAAGCTATTTATAATCATTAATAAACTGTCAAAATTTACCTTCTTATTCTAACGATATTGTAGCAGTTTTTCATTGCCTAAAAACACGGACAAAAAGACATTTTCTTAAAATAAATCTTAGCTAGATCGATTTTTTGCCCCCGAAACTCCCCACACACAAAATTTTATGAAAATCATTGGAGCCGTTTCCGAGATTCCGATTATATATATATATATATATATATATATATATATATATATATATATATATATATATATATATATATATATATATATATACAAGAATTGCTCGTTTAAAGGTATAGGATTTATTATAAACATACCTTATTAACTGTCAATTACATACATTACGCATAGATGTTCTACGTCTATGCGTAATGAATAAGAATAAAAATAAGAAATTGACTTAAATGTAATAACCGATTTTAGAGTTCAGCGATGTTGTTTGGATTTTTTCTAAAGTTTACTCTGGTTTTACTTTACGTGCTGTGTGTGTGGTATAATTATCTATTTTCATATAATAAAATTTCAAGTAAAGTTTTCAATATTACCAATATTCACTTTGACTACTCCAAATAAGTTTCAGATGCTTGTTGGAAGTAGTGGATTCGAGTCTACTACTTTATAAGTTTACAACTCATACCCTAATCTTTAATAAGCTATAGGCTATAATTAATAAACTAATTCCTATGTTAGGTTCGATGGTTTCAACAACAGCGCGAACGGCGGAGAGTGAAGCGTGATTACACGCAACGAGAAAGTGCGTTGTGGTCGCAGTTTAACCGCCGGTTGCCCTCACACCGGACCAGACATCGGGCGCTCTCTCCCTCCCCCTTTTTTCCTGATCCATTATTTAAGGAGCAGTGGTACTTGGTAAGCTATATATATCATAATTATTTTGGCCCTTTGTAAAGTCACCAATTAAATATAGGCCTGTCCTAAAGTCATTCATATAACATCATGTATCGATTAGAAACTATTTACATCAGGTCGTCTCTTACCATATTTTTTATATGAAAGTGAAATGACAAACGAATCCACAGTCCATCTTGTGGTAAGTGACTTCTGCTGTGCATGGACACCTGCAGTCAACATCAAACAAAGAAGGTTACAGAAGCGTTGTCACCACTAAAGGCTAAGATAGAATATACACTCTGTTATTACACTGATCTCTTGATCTCTCACCAGACGGACTCCTACGCAGAAAAGGAGTCCTACTGCCTAGTGGTATTAAATATACACTGTAATCATCAATTGTAGCCATTAATCATCTGCATTTACCTTATTCTTAGTTGATTTAGCAAATTGAAACTCTATTTCCTATAACTGCCTTGGCATACATGTGACTGTACATTAGATTGACGGTCGTTTACCAAGGCGACTCGCATTTTTCACTCTGTTCCCCGTTCTTGGTTTGAGCCAGATCGCTATACCGCCGTCCTTAGCAATCATAAGATCTTCCCGGCATTTCCTATTGTCGTATATTACGCACTCACTGGATAAAATGGGTTTGCGTTTTCTCTTACTCTGTCACCATATTGCATCATATAGATTGGATTATATTCTCTCATTTCATTATTATTATTTTTACGTACTTGGTATTAATCTCGTAGATTTTTGAAAATAACTACATGATTACGTTATTAGCCAAATTATTCTCCTAAAGTGAAAGTATTTTATAGAATGGAGGAGCTAAGGATGGGCTGGACATGAATGTAGCATCGGCATGGCAAAGAGGCTATACTGGGAAGGGTATTGTTGTTTCTATCCTCGATGATGGAATCCAAACTAATCATCCAGATCTTGCCCAAAACTATGTAAGTAAATACTTGTTTTAATATTGATTAATATGTACTTCTCTTTTTATTCTCATATCATCTCTTACACACAGTATGTAGTCATCGTATTGATATTTAATTATTAATCTTCATAGGACCCTAACGCCTCAACGGACATTAATGGCAATGATGACGACCCCATGCCACAAGACAACGGAGATAATAAGCACGGCACTAGATGCGCCGGAGAGGTTGCCGCAGTAGCATATAATCAATATTGTGGTGTTGGTATAGCTTACAATGCAAGTATAGGTGGAGTACGGATGTTGGATGGCGTTGTTAATGATGCGGTTGAAGCTAGAGCCTTGGGTTTGAACCCAGATCACATTGATATATACAGTGCCTCATGGGGACCAGAAGACGACGGAAAGACTGTTGATGGTCCTGGACCATTAGCTCGGCGGTAAGATTTCATTAATTTGTGCAAAGTATTGCTTTAATTACACTTTTATTTATTTATTTACATGATTCTTTTTTAGGGCGTTTATTTACGGTGTAACCAGCGGTCGTCGTGGAAAGGGGAGTATATTTGTTTGGGCATCAGGAAACGGCGGAAGACATACTGACTCTTGTAACTGTGATGGCTATACAAACAGTATTTTTACATTATCCATTTCGAGCGCTACACAAGGTGGATATAAACCTTGGTACCTTGAGGAATGCTCTTCTACTCTTGCAACTACATACAGTTCCGGCACACCAGGACATGATAAGAGTGTAGCTACAGTTGATATGGATGGACGATTGAGACCTGATCATATATGTACAGTGGAACATACAGGTACATCTGCTTCAGCTCCTTTGGCTGCTGGTATTTGTGCGTTAGCTTTAGAGGCAAACCCAGATTTGACGTGGCGAGATATGCAATACTTGGTTGTGCTTACGTCACGACCGCAACCGCTAGAAAGAGAAACTGGCTGGCTCGTCAATGGAGTTAAGAGGAAAATTAGTCATAAATTTGGATATGGTTTGATGGATGCGACCGAGATGGTAAATCTAGCAGAACAGTGGGTGTCGGTACCACCACAACATATATGTAAATCACAAGAGATTAACGAAGACAAATCCATAGAATCTTCATATGGATACACATTAAGTGTTCATATGGATGTAAATGGGTGCAGTGGAACTGTGAACGAAGTTCGGTATCTAGAACATGTTCAGTGTAAAATATCATTAAGATTTTTCCCTAGAGGAAATCTGAGAATACTTCTAACATCGCCAATGGGTACAACTTCGACACTTTTATTCGAAAGGCCCCGGGATGTAGTTAGTTCCAATTTCGATGATTGGCCGTTCTTAAGCGTACATTTCTGGGGAGAACATGCTGAAGGCAGATGGACTTTGCATATCGTAAATGCCGGAAATAGGCATGTTAATCAACCCGGCATTCTTAAGAAGTGGCAGTTAATATTTTACGGTACTTCAGTTGATCCAGTAAGACTACGAAGCAAAAGACCATCAGCTATCGCACCTCCTTTCGCATTTCCTACAGCCGTTGACGGCTATGATTCAGCTGGGGATTCTTTTTACAATACTGACGCGTTTGCCAACTACCAAAACTTTCCCAGTTTATTCGCAGCCGGTTCAGATCCGGAGAAAGCGATAGCCCAACTCGACGGACATAATGTCCCTTCACCGCATGGGGAGAATGTTCTCGCTGATAGTAATGACAAACGCGTCCTGCATGAATGTGACCCAGAATGCGATGCCCAGGGCTGCTATGGAAAAGGACCTACCCAGTGTATAGCATGCAAGCACTATCGCCTTGACGATGCCTGCGTTTCTCGTTGCCCCCCACGTAGTTTCGCTAACCAAGGCGCAGTGTGTTGGCCTTGTCATGAATCTTGCGAAACATGTGTTGGTCCTGGACAGGATTCTTGTTTGACTTGTGCTCCAGCGCATTTACTAGTCGCAGATTTGGCTGTATGCCTTCAGCAATGCCCCGACGGCTATTGGGAGGATAGTGAGTCGTCAGTTTGCCGGCCTTGCGCTGCTCACTGCTCCACGTGTTCGGAGAGAGCGGACTCTTGTACGTCCTGCGAACACCATTTAGTTCTTCATAATGGAACGTGTCTGGCGTCTTGTCCGCCTTCGTATTTTGAAACTGAAGACTACGCGTGTGCCAAATGTCATTCATCGTGTGACACTTGCGAGGGTTCTGGTGCCGCTCAATGTATCACTTGCCATCCTTCAAGTTATGCGATAGAAGGAAGATGTGTTAATGCTTGTCCCACTGGCTATTATGCTGATAAGAAAAGAAAGGAGTGTATGAAGTAAGTATTGTACTGATTCAACTTTAATATTATGGTTTCAAGCTATACTCTGATACTATAGCTTTTCTTTTTTTAAATTAGATGTCCAGTTGGTTGTTCAACTTGTATAAGCGCGTTATGCATGTCATGCGATGCAAATTGGGAACTGAATAAAAAAGGTAAATGTGTCCCCGTTGGTGCAGAGAGATGCAGTACAGGGGAATTCTCCGATGGCACCAACTGTAACCGCTGCCACGACGCGTGTGATTCCTGCTATGGAGATGACGAAAGCAATTGCTTAACTTGTCCATCGCCGAATCTTTTGGAAAACTACAAGTAAGTGTCAGCAATTTTATATCGATCGACGATCATCTTGTTGCGATCGTTTTCGCGTAGTGAATAATTTTAATTTTCAAGTGAAAGTCCAAATTCATATATATCTCTACATGTTGAAACACATAGAATTCCAATCTACTGTTTTCAAGGATGTATATTGTGTGTTTATGTATACATTCGTACGTAGGGAAATATTTTCGTTTTCCATATTTCGATAAAAAATGACAATTAGTAGTTTTCAAAACTAATTTTATTTAACACTTAATTGCAATATAAATACTCGATTATATTTTCCTTAAAATTAATTATGAAATTTATCAAACGAGGATAACTTAAGCTTATATCTAATATATAATAAGGTGTGGTACGAGTAACGCAATGTATAGATTTGATAATCATCTAGGTACATGACAAATTATGTTGTTATATTTATACATTACATAGTTTCATGATTAAATTCTAAATATGGCCTTAATGATATGTAACCACGGTAGGCATTATGATGGAACTAATAGTGTTAATAAAAATCGTTTATGGCTTTGATCAAGTTCCTTAATTTTTAGTACGAAGGCTACTTACATGCAAATATTTTTTTGCTCATTCCATGAAATATGGCCAAGCTGCGAACTAATTCTGTACAATTTCAACTTCTTCTTCATCTCGTAGGTCAGTTGCATCCCATAGTAATCTCGTAAGAAATTGCTTACTCTTACCGTTACCAGCTTGTTAAAGTCCACTACTGAACATAGGCCTCCCCCGTAGATTGACTCATAGGGGAGATATTTGCAACATTTTTAGTTGTTATTAGGAAGTCGCTGCTGCCCAGGCCTGCGACTTGGAGCAGCGTTAAATGTGCGTCTGCCACTGCGGTCGTCAATTTGTCCGCCAAGCATGATATAACATAAACCCTACAACGAGAAGGGCCTATGTCCAGCAGTGGACGTCTACTAGTTGATGATGAATAGAAGAATATTTGTGATGATTGATTATTATATAATATTCTGGTATTATCGACAGCATATTTGATGATACCCATAGTAAATCTTGAAATATATTTTAGGTGCGTCTCAGAATGCAGTCGAGGTTTCTACTTGGATGCGGGTAGATGTACGCGTTGCATTCATGGTTGTTCAGAATGCGTTTCAAGACTTAACTGTACTGCTTGTACCGGCTCGTTACGACTCCAGTCCGGCGCTTGCAGGACTTCGTGTGCTGATGGGTGAGTTCGACTATAATAAAACTTGTAGACTATATAACTGGTTGCTTAGTAAGTGTTGACAAATCCCTTAGGCCGGTTTCAGAGCTCGACCGACCGTCGGTGCGTACGTCGGTCGCGCTTGCCTTTTGTATGAAAATTCACAAGTCGTTACAGTGCTCGACCGACCGTACACACGCGTATATAGCTACGCACTGCGTATGAGAACCGTCGGTCGAACAAATCAAACCTAAACTTTAATAATATTGTATGATTTTATAGGTATTAAGTTGTGTTAATGATTTAGATAAGTATTTTTTATCAAACATGGCATACGTCGACACCGAACGCCTTGATTGACATTCTCAAAAAATTTTCTTCATCTTTCCGCAATAATGAATATAAAATAGTAAATTGCCCTTGAAGTACTCTTTGGGTGACGATTGGGTGAACCTGATATCTATGTCTTCTGTTCCTTATATGTTTCCGAATATAGTAAGCAGCAATTAAACAATTAAGGCGTCCATTTCGTGTACCTGTTTGTGACTGTACCAGTCCGGCCAGTTTCTTTGCTCAGGAAAGCTCTGAACGCTACAAACTGACGGTCGGTTATGCGTATCGTCAGGACCGATGGTACGCACTGATGGTCGGTCGAGCTTTAAAACCGGCCTTACTTGATACTTCCCAGCTGACAAGCACTTTTATTAGAAAGCTCTTTATTCATTAGTGATGTAATACATCATTACAGCTCATAAAGAGCTCCTGTTGAGTATTGGTCTCCTAATAGTTTTCCTCATGAGGGAGATATTTGTCATAGTTGTCACGCATATTTGGGTCTTATATTATGAGGACGGCCGTTTCCTGGTTTGTTTTCTGTGTAATCGTTTGCTAACATAAAATATAACAAGTTTTTCTTTCTGTCAAAAAGAAACTTTAACAATATCAAAACTAACAGAAAATGAATTGCATATCAATAAACCGCTTTTAGTTCAAACAAGAACTTAATTTTTTCTTTGTCGTAATTCTGCCATCCTACCAGTTATTATAAATCTGGCTGGAGTGATCCCTAAGTTTTTGTTATTAAAAGAAAATTATGCTAGCACTTGCTGAAAATCACGAAGAATGCACTTTATTGGGCTGATTGCCATAGTTTACATCTTTGCTAGCAGCCAAAAAAGCTTCTGATCCTACTACTATTTTATTTTATTTTTTAGAATAAAGGCCACGAACGAACACACTGTCCACCTATTGATAAGAAGATTCTGTGGCTCATGGACATTTACATTTAAAGTCGATTAAAAATTAAAATTCAGATGATCGAATCGGAATCGAGGCATTCCATCTTAGTCCTTAGGGGTGACAACGCATTTGCATTTTGATACTTAATTGAGGATAAATGTGGATGTCCATGGGCCCCAGCATCCACTTATCATCAAGTAAACCGTGTGCTCGTTTATCACCCAATGGTATGAAAAAAGCAGCTTTCGTAATTTTCTTACCATGTCTTGTTAAATATTTTGTGTCAGATACTACGCGGATCGCGGCACGTGTTCTAAGTGCTACCTATCATGTCGCACGTGCATCGGGCCGCGTCGGGATCAGTGTGCCTCGTGTCCTTCTGGCTGGAGGTTGGCCGCCGGCGAATGTCATCCGGAATGCCCGCAAGGTAACCGTTATTTCCGACTCAGGCTTCTTTCAAAATTATCTCTCTACAGTCGAACATTTTCTTGAGTTACCATTTATGCACGATAATTTTTATCTATTTGTACACATCACAATTTTAAACATACAAAATAATATTAAGACAGGATATAAACGTAATGTAGGCATTGAACTATCAATTCTGTTCACACTGGTCACACACACACGGTTGTCGGACCCGATTGAAGCTGGAGACATTTTTAGCAGTCTATGGAAGGCGACTGTACATGTACACGATGGACATCAACGAAGCTTTTATTGTGATTTATTATTTTAGAATAACAAAGAAAAAAGTGAAGAACAGAAATTTTTAAGTGATAAGATAAAATCCGTAAGTGTCGTTTATTGTTAAGTATTTGCAATTTTTTTAAAGTTTTATTCGTGTATTACAAAATGATTACACTCATACCACTAAAAGTATCGGGAATGGAATATTTCCACTGTTCCTGTCATATTAAAATCTTTTTAATTGAAAACTCCTTGGTTTTAAATATCTAATACCATTTATTTATTTGAAAAAAAATTCTCGGTCCTGTCACAAGGTTTTGTCAAACTTGTTTAGTCGTTGAGAAAATGGAATTGACTCCAAAGATTTCAAAAGGAAGGATAGGCCCATCTAAATATTTTACTCATAACTTTTTCATACAATAAAAAGTAGCGCATCTGTCATAATACAAACGTAATATCGAAACACGACGTAACCAGTGTCGGATTTCGTAGTATAATTATTTTAATTGTACCATTACTTCGTAGTTTGTAGTACACGGTATCATAATAATATTAAGCAAAAATACCACAATTTCACCTAAAGGTCTACTTGTATTATTATTGGGTCCTTATACATTTTAATATTTTTTTATTAACCCTACGCTATCGAGAATTTCTGTATTGTACATGAGTATCGCGTTTTTAAAAAAAAATTAGAATTAGCTCCCTTTCGGGTCAATCGATGCTTGATCGATCCTTTTCTTTTGTACTCTTTTCGTTTTAGCCTTATTGAATATAAAATATATTAGGTACCAATATTTAAAATTTAACTTACACTAAGTTCTTTAGACAAAAATTAAACAGAAATAAATATAAAACCGTCATGAAACGAAACGTATAGATAAACTAGACGCATGACGCCAAAATCCCGGCACATGGGAAAAAAGAAACATGAAACGTCAAACGTGATATAATTTTTTAAAAATAGTATAATTTTATTTTCCGTGTATAACATTTTTAAGGGTCTAAATCCAACCCTGGCCTAGTCTTTTTAACGTAACTAAACTAACTGTAAAATAAAACTAAAAATGCGTTTATATAATAATTTAATTGTAACAAAATTAATACAAGGTTATTTACCGATGATACGATTTCCCATGTTTTTTTTTATCTTTGTATCGTAATATTTTCATTCTTTTACCACGCAACTAGACATATTTGTGACAAGCAAATCTGTCCTGCGCGCGCACCACGATTCGCAATTCGCGTTGACTCTAAACTGTAATTTTAGGGCCAATGCATTGGTCCGGTTTAGTTGTTCGGTCGGCCCGATCCCTACGCTAGTAATATATATAAGTCAATGATTGACTCGAGAAAATTCAAGAGCGATGATTTATTATGCCTTTCGAAGTGGTTTAACACAAAAACATTGTGTTGACCGGATGATTACTGCATTTGGTGATGAAGCCTCATCCAAAACCACAATTTGTCGCTGGTTTGTTGAATTTCAACGTGGACGTGTCAAGCTCAGTGATGATCCCCGTCAAGGTCGTCCAAAAACTGCAGTCACCCAAGAAAACGTTGATGCTGTGCGTAAGCTGATTGAGGAAAATCGACATGTGACATACCGCGAAATTCAGGTAACTTTATACAGAGTTAAGTTTAGTAGAGTCAAATACAAATAATCTTGCATGAACAATGAGGTGTAAAAAAGTTGTTTTCCCGATGGATACCGCATTCGCTCTGTGAAGAGCAAAAAGCGGCTCGCGTTACTTGGTGCGTCAGAACTCTCGAAAGATTCCACGCAGGATCCTCAAATGCTGTATACAACATCGTATCAGGTGACGAATCCTGGATATACGCGTAAGAACCCGAAACAAAAAACCAGTCACGAGTTTGGGTGCTCGAAAATGAGTTAAAGCCAACAAAAATTGTTCGTTCACGGAGCGTTGCAAAAAAAAAAATGGTGGCCACGTTTGTCTCCAAAACCGGCCATGTTACGACTATTCCTCTTGAGGGACAAAGAACGGTTAATGCAGAATGGTATGCTAGCATTTGTTTGCCACAGGTCGTTTCTGAACTCCGTAAAGAGAACTGCAACCGCCGCGCCGCATCATCCTCCATCACAACAATGCGAGTTCTCACACCGCACACAGAACAAAAGAGTTTTTAGAGCAAGAAAACATAGAATTATTAGACCATCCGCCGTACAGCCCCGACCTAAGCCCTAATGATTTTTATACTTTCCCTAAAATAAAGAATAAATTGCGTGGACAGAGATTTTCATCACCTGAAGAAGCTGTGGACGCCTACAAAACGGCCATTTTGGAGACCCCAACTTCCGAATGGAATGGTTGCTTCAGTGATTGGTTCCGTCGTATGGAAAAATGTATTAAATTTCACGGAGAATACTTCGAAAAGCAATAAATACATTTTTAAATAGTAATGTGTCACTTCCTTTATTCCCGAAATTTTCAGTGCCGCCCTCGTACACTCTTTATCATTCTTGAGGCTAATAATATAGCCCGACAGTTTCATTATGATGAAGCTTGAAATGTATATGGGCTTAATTTGTTGTTCTATTTCTATAATCAGGCTTCTACCAAAGTGTAGGCGGCTGTCGTCGCTGTCACCATTACTGCCGGGAGTGCGACGGATCCGGCCCGTTGCACTGCAAGTCGTGTCCGCCCCGCTTCATGCTCGATGGCGGGCTTTGTATGGAATGCCTCGGCTCTCAGTACTACGAGGCGAGCAGTGGATTATGTCGCGGTTGTCACAGTACATGTCGCACGTGTTCCGGACCAGGGAGGTTCAGCTGTACGGCTTGCTCTAGGCCGCTTCGACTAGACAAGTTTGTATTATAGATTCTTTATCATCAATTGTTAAATCTCTGCTTTTAATATATTTATAAGTTGAATTTTATGTATGAATTTTTCATATTAATAATGTCTTCCAGACCGGGTTTGGTCACGGCGACCAGTCTCGACTGAGACTTAGATTTACAAAGATTTAGATTAGTAACATTACAGTCAGATGGCATGAAAATCGGACTCGATTAACGGCTTTACGTGCTTTCCGAGGCACGAATGTAAAACAAATGTAACTTCCGGCTCTCAAAACCAACTTCAAATTCCTGGCTGCTACTAATAATTATTTGGCAGAAACCCCTAATAACTGATATTTGGCCTGTACCCGAAATTTCAACCCGGGATCATACGATCAGCAGTCGCACTTACAATCACAAGGCAAGGAGCTCATGGTATACATTTTATTAACCTACACTACTTACTTATTTCTGCTAGCAAGCACCCACCCACTGCTCTGTACCGGCTTGAAGGCTAAGAGAGCTGATATATTTCTTTAATTAAATTATAAAGTTGCCGGATCGGTCGCAAAGTAGCTAAGTATTTAGCTACGCCGCTCTGGGTTCGAATCCCGCACATAACAAATATTTGTGGAATATATAAATAATTTTTTCGAGTTTAATTGTTTGTCAATATGTACTTCATGTGTGTAAACGCCTCTACGATACAGGAGGAGTTTCTAGTGTGTGAGTAACGTTTTAAAACCGAAGAAAAAATACTGTCATGGATGACCGTATGTTTACAGATGTTCATGGGCTTCAGATCGTTTATTATAGCCTCGTTGGTGTATTGGTAATAAAAGCTTACAGGTTATCAAATATTCAATATCAAATTCGAGGTCTGACTAAAAAATCAATTATTATTTTTCTGTTAAGAAACTCTCAGTAACAGATCGGAGTCAGGAATTTGGCGTTGTTTTCTCCCGTCCCTCGGACAGCACATTAAGCCGTTGGAAAGCACGCCTGATCTCTCTTTGCTCGTATCTAGTTGCGGTTCATTGGGTCTATGAGAATCCGGAAGTAGAGAAAGCACATGTACGCCACGCGTACACTCGTTTACTGTATCCCTGTTCTGTGTAAATAGATATTCTCCTATGCAGAAATTCTGTTTGGATCACATTATTAAAGTTATTGGTCGTTTTTCATTCTATTAAAACCAAATGGCGCGTTATAAAGGGTATTTTTGAAACGCTCCCGAAAAACAAACGATAGTACGAAGGCTACCTTTGATGATTGTATAAAAAGATAATCGACCCCGATGGAAAAAATCATTTTTACAACGTTTAACTAGCTTTATTCACGCTCTATCATGTTAGTAGAGCTAAATGAAACGATAATTTCGTTAAAAAAATCATGAAGATACTTAAATATGTATAAAACCAGCAGTAAGACTTCAATACTTAAAACCTAGCTGACAAAGGTCATTGTACGCGAGGCACCGAATCCGCTCGGCTTGCAGCCGATCGCGGGTGACACATGAGTAGATAATTCCGTTTATCTTCTCATGTGCCACCCGCGATCGTACCAATACTTAATAATTTATAACACTTGTCTAAATACCTAACTTATCTACTTAACCTACTATTTTGCCACTGTGCTAGTCTCTACCTAGCCACTTTAAATCGAATCCACAGGTTAAATAAACTAAATAGCTGGTTCGATTCCCCGCTTATGTAAAAGTTACTTAAATTAATCGTGTATGTAAGTTCATTACTCTGATGTATTCAGTTAAGTACCTATTCAGATTAGATTAGTACTGTTATTTAAAAAAATTGGTATTTTCGTACCAAATTTCTTTAAATAAAATGAAAATACGTTAACCGACCATTGGTTTTAGTATTTCTTCGGTTCCACAGGCCGTTTCTGGTAAATGGTGACTCGTCCGTCCATATAACGTGCTCAATGAAACCAACAACACGTTGTTGCTGGTCTGATAACCAACGGCGAAAACTTGCCGGCAGTCGTGATCGCCGGGAACTGATGCTTGCACTTTGTAGACTTTGTTTGGGCGCATTCGGTTACGCTTTAACACTTTGTGAACACTCTTGTTCCATCCCTACGCCTTAACAATTTAGCGGTACTTTATAAAATTGTAAATTCATAATGCACGCGAAGCATTCCCGCGAGCTTTTCCAAGGTACATTAACATTTCGCGGTGCTCACGAGCACTATAAACGTACGCGTTAGGCATTATTGAAACAAAACAAGTAACACAAAACGTTACAACAATTTCATAAACAAAACGACAGAACTGTCGCTTACGCGCACGTCAACACGAAACTGTTTTAAAAAACTAAACTAAGCCCACCGCCACCGCTACTTTCGGGTGTCCTTGCGGTTAGCACTTTCCACAGATCTTTAAACCGTTACGACATTCCCAACTTTAATTTTATAAGCTTAGTTATACCAACGAATAGTCTTCATATATAGAAGTTATAGTTGTCATTTTTTAATACAATTAGATAATCAATTGACGCAACAAGTAGTTCGTTACTACAAAAATGATATTGAAATTAATAAACGTACCTAATTGGGTACTCACACAAGTATAAACAAATTTTCGTCGTTATCTTTGATTTTGTACAAGAAAATGGAAATGAAATGATACTGAATTATTTAATAGTTAAAATTAATTGCAATTACGATCGATAGTTAACTAATCTATCACAATCAATCTAAAATATAATTCTTTTACTTTATTTTAATTGACTGTCCTTTTTTAATCAGTTCAATACTTTGAATTTAAAAAGATGTAACTAAACAAGTTTTATTGTGATTGCTGTCTCTAATTCTTATTTGGCCAGCAAATTTTAGTAAGAAAATTTCGGTTTGGAAACGCCGCAACATGTATGTGAAAGGGAAGGGTAGATTGATTGTAAATACAGTAATACCTAATGTTTTGTTCAGCGTCCGCGCGTTTTTCGGTCTTCATCAGCTGATTTCAGGTATTTAATTTTTACTGCTGGTTTAATGTATTTTCTTGATTTTATTCAATGAAATTATCGTTTTATTTACCTGTACTAACATGATGGAGAATGAATAAAGCTAATTGAACGGCGTAAATTTTTTTTCCATCGTGATCGATTATATTTTTGTACCAACAACAAAGGTATCCTTCGTACTATCGTCTGTCTTCAGTTTCGGGAGCGTTTTAAAAACACCCGTAGATTTTATAGTGCAGTGTATCAAAACTAATTCTGCTGTTGCACAGGTTGAACAACCAATGTGTCCCTTGCTGCGCAGAGCGAGGGGTTTCCGCTAATTCAACTGCACCCGATTGCTGTCACTGTAATCCGGATAACGGTAAGATTGATCCTTCAAATAGATCGTTTATGTAAAATGGCCAGCAAACCAGTGCCCTTTGCGTATTCACTTTTCGAAATCGAACTGTGAGCGACGCTTGTTCGGTAAGGTCGAAGCAGGCTAGGATTTAGTTTGATAGACACGAGAAAATCATTACTTTTACTAAATTCTAACTCCAGCTGGTATGAGTCCAATGTAATTAAAAGGCTTAGTCAATTGCAATTTACTTTAATTTTGTATTTATTGTTATATCTTATTGATTATAAGTTCCTTCGCTTCTTTTGTAACTAATTAACTTTATTATGTAAAGTTCAGAGCCGTGGTAGCTCAGATGGTTAGCGCTCGTTGTAAATATCACAGTACGCGAGCAAACCGAGATCGATCCCCGCCGACACCAATAAAATTGTTAATTGCAATTTTAAGTGCTGATTTATCACGTGCTCGGCGGTGAAGGAAAACATCGTGAAGAAACCTGCATGTCTGAGAAATTATATAAAGTTAGTTAAAGTTTCAGCCTATATACGTCCCACTGCTGGGCACAGGCCTCTCCTCATTTCTGAGAGGGTTTTAGAACAAGGAAGTGTCCGCCGCGCTACCTCATTGCGTGTTGGCGAACTTCACATGTCTTCGAAATATATTTTTTTTTCTTAAGTTCAAATGTTACGCGTGATTGTTAACAGGAAAATATGAATTTGATCGAAATAAAATAAAAATTTTATTTCCATAAATAGTTAAAAAAAACTTAATACTATTTGAAAATATTGCAACTGTAAAGTTTATCTTTATGAGAAGCACAATTAAATAAATAATATTTGTAAACCTATATTAGGTTTATTAATTCACACCAATTTTAATAAGGACGCTACTCACGTTCCTGGTTTGGGCATTTCGTGTATGACGTATAAGATATTGTTAGTTGCGATCTCTCAAAAATATCAACATTTACCTGGGTACTACTTAGTCGTCTCTTATGACATCTACGGGACTAAAGAGGGAGCTATTGAGTCTCTTACCCAATATATGTACGTAAATACTAATTCGTTAAATCAAATTAAACCCAATTAAAAAGAAGGACTAAGTCAAAATAGCTACAATATGATTAATTGTTGCAGGCGAATGCATAAACGCGTCTGTTGCCGGCAAGCGACGTATAGCTGAGTGGGGCGCCTTGCACACCGCGGAGAGCGATCGTCCCGCTCCCAGTGTGGCGGCCGTCACACTGACTGTGTGCGCGGCGGCCGCCACCGTGTTCTTCGCAGTGCTTTTCGTTTTACAGGTTAGTTGATTTCGTATGCCTTAGTTTATAAAATATAACTAAGAAATTCTGATAAATATTTCGCTAATGTTGTTTTTTTAAACATTTATTATTCAAATAAAACCTGAATATAGCAGCACTTGATTACTTTCCCACCTGATGGCAAGTGGTGATGCAGCCGAAGATGGTAAAGCGCACTGTCTTAACTTAACATGAGCCACTCACTCTGCCTTGAAGACAAATTAATTGGATGGAAAGACCGATGCAGGCAAATTATTCCACTCTTTTGCTGTATGAATTATGAACGACGAAGCAAACTGATTGGTCCTAAAGTGCGGTATGTCGAAAACAGAAGGGTGTAGAGTCTAGTAGAGATAGCGCAATAGCGCAATGGCGAATACTTACATAACACGCGCTATGTGTTATGAAGAGATAGCGCGTTATAATATGGCGCTATGCAATATATTAACCACCATTACTGTCATTTGCCAGGCACGCACACATATTACTTTCCGACTTAGCGAGTGCCGTTGTTTGCGCGCTGTGGCTCATGCGTACGAGTCCGTACTGTAACGTGCCAGGCACGCACACATATTACTTTCTGACTTAGCAAGTGTCATTGTGTGCGCGCTGTGGCTCATGCGTACGAGTCCGTACTGTAACGTGCCAGGCACGCACACATATTACTTTCCGACTTAGCAAGTGTCATTGTGTGCGCGCTGTGGCTCATGCGTACGAGTCCGTACTGTAACGTGCCAGGCACGCACACATATTACTTTCCGACTTAGCAAGTGTCATTGTGTGCGCGCTGTGGCTCATGCGTACGAGTCCGTACTGTAACGTGCCAGGCACGCACACATATTACTTTCCGACTTAGCAAGTGTCATTGTGTGCGCGCTGTGGCTCAAGCGTACGAGTCCGTACTGTAACGTGCCAGGCACGCACACATATTACTTTCCAACTTAGCAAGTGTCATTGTGTGCGCGCTGTGGCTCATGCGTACGAGTCCGTACTGTAACGTGCCAGGCACGCACACATATTACTTTCCGACTTAGCAAGTGTCATTGTGTGCGTGCTGTGGCTCATGCGTACGAGTCCGTACTGTAACGTGCCAGGCACGCACACATATTACTTTTCGACTTAGCGAGTGCCGTTGTTTGCGCGCTGTTGCTCATGCGTACGAGTCCGTACTGTAACGTGCCAGACACGCACACATATTACTTTTCGACTTAGCGAGTGCCGTTGTTTGCGCGCTGTTGCTCATGCGTACGAGTCCGTACTGTAACGTGCCAGACACGCACACATATTACTTTCCGACTTAGGGAGTGCCGTTCTTTGCGCGCTGTGGCTCATGCGTACGAGTCCGTACTGTAACGTGCCAGGCACGCACACATATTACTTTCCGACTTAGCAAGTGTCATTGTGTGCGCGCTGTGGCTCATGCGTACGAGTCCGTACTGTAACGTGCCAGGCACGCACACATATTACTTTCTGACTTAGCAAGTGTCATTGTGTGCGCGCTGTTGCTCATGCGTACGAGTCCGTACTGTAACGTGCCAGGCACGCACACATATTACTTTTCGACTTAGCAAGTGTCATTGTGTGCGCGCTGTGGCTCATGCGTACGAGTCCGTACTGTAACGTGCCGGGCACGCACACATATTACTTTCCGACTTAGCAAGTGTCATTGTGTGCGCGCTGTGGCTCATGCGTACGAGTCCGTACTGTAACGTGCCAGGCACGCACACATATTAGTTTCCGACTTAGCAAGTGTCATTGTGGTCGCGCTGTGGCTCATGCGTACGAGTCCGTACTGTAACGTGCCAGGCACGCACACATATTACTTTCCGACTTAGCAAGTGTCATTGTGTGCGCGCTGTGGCTCATGCGTACGAGTCCGTACTGTAACGTGCCAGGCACGCACACATATTACTTTCTGACTTAGCAAGTGTCATTGTGTGCGCGCTGTTGCTCATGCGTACGAGTCCGTACTGTAACGTGCCAGGCACGCACACATATTACTTTCCGACTTAGCAAGTGTCATTGTGTGCGTGCTGTGGCTCATGCGTACGAGTCCGTACTGTAACGTGCCAGACACGCACACATATTACTTTCCGACTTAGGGAGTGCCGTTCTTTGCGCGCTGTGGCTCATGCGTACGAGTCCGTACTGTAACGTGCCAGGCACGCACACATATTACTTTCCGACTTAGCAAGTGTCATTGTGTGCGCGCTGTGGCTCATGCGTACGAGTCCGTACTGTAACGTGCCAGGCACGCACACATATTACTTTCCGACTTAGCAAGTGTCATTGTGTGCGCGCTGTGGCTCAAGCGTACGAGTCCGTACTGTAACGTGCCAGGCACGCACACATATTACTTTCCAACTTAGCAAGTGTCATTGTGTGCGCGCTGTGGCTCATGCGTACGAGTCCGTACTGTAACGTGCCAGGCACGCACACATATTACTTTCCGACTTAGCAAGTGTCATTGTGTGCGTGCTGTGGCTCATGCGTACGAGTCCGTACTGTAACGTGCCAGACACGCACACATATTACTTTCCGACTTAGGGAGTGCCGTTCTTTGCGCGCTGTGGCTCATGCGTACGAGTCCGTACTGTAACGTGCCGGGCACGCACACTTATTACTTTCCGACTTAGCAAGTGTCATTGTGTGCGCGCTGTGGCTCATGCGTACGAGTCCGTACTGTAACGTGCCAGGCACGCACACATATTACTTTTCGACTTAGCGAGTGCCGTTGTTTGCGCGCTGTTGCTCATGCGTACGAGTCCGTACTGTAACGTGCCAGACACGCACACATATTACTTTCCGACTTAGGGAGTGCCGTTCTTTGCGCGCTGTGGCTCATGCGTACGAGTCCGTACTGTAACGTGCCAGGCACGCACACATATTACTTTCCGACTTAGCAAGTGTCATTGTGTGCGTGCTGTGGCTCATGCGTACGAGTCCGAACTGTAACGTGCCAGACACGCACACATATTACTTTCCTACTTAGGGAGTGCCGTTCTTTGCGCGCTGTGGCTCATGCGTACGAGTCCGTACTGTAACGTGCCAGGCACGCACACATATTACTTTCCGACTTAGCAAGTGTCATTGTGTGCGCGCTGTGGCTCATGCGTACGAGTCCGTACTGTAACGTGCCAGGCACGCACACATATTACTTTCCGACTTAGCAAGTGTCATTGTGTGCGCGCTGTGGCTCATGCGTACGAGTCCGTACTGTAACGTGCCAGGCACGCACACATATTACTTTCCGACTTAGCAAGTGTCATTGTGTGCGCGCTGTGGCTCATGCGTACGAGTCCGTACTGTAACGTGCCAGGCACGCACACATATTATTTTCCGACTTAGCAAGTGTCATTGTGTGCGCGCTGTGGCTCATGCGTACGAGTCCGTACTGTAACGTGCCAGGCACGCACACATATTACTTTCCGACTTAGCAAGTGTCATTGTGTGCGCGCTGTGGCTCATGCGTACGAGTCCGTACTGTAACGTGCCAGGCACGCACACATATTACTTTCCGACTTAGCAAGTGTCATTGTGTGCGCGCTGTGGCTCATGCGTACGAGTCCGTACTGTAACGTGCCAGGCACGCACACATATTACTTTCCGACTTAGCAAGTGTCATTGTGTGCGCGCTATGGCTCATGCGTACGAGTCCGTACTGTAACGTGCCAGGCACGCACACATATTACTTTCCGACTTAGCAAGTGTCATTGTGTGCGCGCTGTGGCTCATGCGTACGAGTCCGTACTGTAACGTGCCAGGCACGCACACATATTACTTTCCGACTTAGCAAGTGTCATTGTGTGCGCGCTGTGGCTCATGCGTACGAGTCCGTACTGTAACGTGCCAGGCACGCACACATATTACTTTCCGACTTAGCAAGTGTCATTGTGTGCGCGCTGTGGCTCATGCGTACGAGTCCGTACTGTAACGTGCCGGGCACACACACATATTACTTTCCGACTTAGCAAGTGTCATTGTGTGCGCGCTGTGGCTCATGCGTACGAGTCCGTACTGTAACGTGCCGGGCACGCACACATATTACTTTCCGACTTAGCAAGTGTCATTGTGTGCGCGCTGTGGCTCATGCGTACGAGTCCGTACTGTAACGTGCCGGGCACGCACACATATTACTTTCCGACTTAGCAAGTGTCATTGTGTGCGCGCTGTGGCTCATGCGTACGAGTCCGTACTGTAACGTGCCAGGCACGCACACATATTACTTTCCGACTTAGCAAGTGTCATTGTGTGCGCGCTGTGGCTCATGCGTACGAGTCCGTACTGTAACGTGCCAGGCACGCACACATATTACTTTCCGACTTAGCAAGTGTCATTGTGTGCGCGCTGTGGCTCATGCGTACGAGTCCGTACTGTAACGTGCCAGGCACGCACACATATTACTTTCCGACTTAGCAAGTGTTATTGTGTGCGCGCTGTGGCTCATGCGTACGAGTCCGTACTGTAACGTGCCAGGCACGCACACATATTACTTTCCGACTTAGCAAGTGTCATTGTGTGCGCGCTGTGGCTCATGCGTACGAGTCCGTACTGTAACGTGCCAGGCACGCACACATATTACTTTCCGACTTAGCAAGTGTCATTGTGTGCGCGCTGTGGCTCATGCGTACGAGTCCGTACTGTAACGTGCCGGGCACGCACACATATTACTTTCCGACTTAGCAAGTGTCATTGTGTGCGCGCTGTGGCTCATGCGTACGAGTCCGTACTGTAACGTGCCGGGCACGCACGCATATTACTTTCCGACTTAGCAAGTGTCATTGTGTGCGCGCTGTGGCTCATGCGTACGAGTCCGTACTGTAACGTGCCGGGCACGCACACATATTACTTTCCGACTTAGCAAGTGTCATTGTGTGCGCGCTGTGGCTCATGCGTACGAGTCCGTACTGTAACGTGCCAGGCACGCACACATATTAGTTTCCGACTTAGCAAGTGTCATTGTGGTCGCGCTGTGGCTCATGCGTACGAGTCCGTACTGTAACGTGCCAGGCACGCACACATATTACTTTCCGACTTAGCAAGTGTCATTGTGTGCGCGCTGTGGCTCATGCGTACGAGTCCGTACTGTAACGTGCCAGGCACGCACACATATTACTTTCCGACTTAGCAAGTGTCATTGTGTGCGCGCTGTGGCTCATGTGTACGAGTCCTTACTGTAACGTGCCGGGCACGCACACATATTACTTTCCGACTTAGCAAGTGTCATTGTGTGCGCGCTGTGGCTCATGCGTACGAGTCCGTACTGTAATGTGCCAGGCACGCACACATATTACTTTCCGACTTAGCAAGTGTCATTGTGTGCGCGCTGTGGCTCATGCGTACGAGTCCGTACTGTAACGTGCCAGGCACGCACACATATTACTTTCCGACTTAGCAAGTGTCATTGTGTGCGCGCTGTGGCTCATGCGTACGAGTCCGTACTGTAACGTGCCAGGCACGCACACATATTACTTTCCGACTTAGCAAGTGTCATTGTGTGCGCGCTGTGGCTCATGCGTACGAGTCCGTACTGTAACGTGCCGGGCACGCACACATATTACTTTCCGACTTAGCTAGTGTCATTGTGTGCGCGCTGTGGCTCATGCGTACGAGTCCGTACTGTAACGTGCCAGGCACGCACACATATTACTTTCCGACTTAGCAAGTGTCATTGTGTGCGCGCTGTGGCTCATGCGTACGAGTCCGTACTGTCACGTGCCAGGCACGCACACATATTAGCGGCGTTCGGTAGATTACTTGGAAGATAGCCTACAATTCTGTTTTTACTATGGCTAAGGGCAAACTTAAGCTTAGGACAGTGTCAATAGCTATATATATATATATATATAAGCGAATACCACATTCGCTATAATGTGTATGCTATATTTATGTGTATATTCTATTATTGTAATTAAACTTAATTAAAATTTCTTTGGCAGATACGTAGCGCACGTCGCCCAAAAAAGACTACGCGCGGCGTCTTATATTCGCCGCTCGCCTGCACCGATGAAGGAGACGTAACAGTTTTAGCTTCGAACACTATATTTCCGGTCAAGCCTAAAAACGAACATGAACATGAAGAAGAACCTCTGCTCGAACATTCCACATAACGCGCGCTGTGATCCTAGACTTAAGTGACGACCTTTATAACGGCAAAGTTTCCAGTTCAAATTGGTGATTACATTTGTTTAAAGTTCCAAAAACTTTATTCACGTTTATTTGACTTTGATTATTTTTAAACAGAATTGCTTGGTGTTAAATATTACTTTGTTGTAGCAACGCTACTTTAGTCTAATCGAGAAACTCGGCATCATCAACTTGAACGTGATATTTGTAGGTGATCACAATTTTTTTATACAACCGGACATGAATTCCATTACGGACAATATTGCTTAGTAAGCTCGTGAATGTGCTCAGAGGTGATCATCGGTAGTATTAAGTTCAATTTTAGTGACATTCGGTCGCAATTTTCCTAAGATATTGAATTTTGTAAGAAGGACCACTTATTCTTTGAGATATTAGGTCTCTGGATTTTTTGTCGGTATTTTGTGTATTATTAAGTAGACTTTAATTCTCGATGTCGTCGTAATGTACTCACATTTCTCTACATTGATATATCGATGCCAAAATTGATTAACATGATAGACGACAAAAATACCGTATACCGTCAACTAATTTAAAAAAAAACAGTTTTAAAGAAATAATTAGTACATTATCATAAAAATCAAGTATTATAGTCTTCGTAATACCTGTGTATAAAATTTAACGTAACAACATTTTACCATATTGTATGGTGGTAAGCCAACTGTAATATAATAAAATGGATATAAATTGTAAGTAATATGATCTAAATATTCTGTTAAATAAAAAGCGAGAAACCTTAAGCCGTAAAAACATGTGATATAAGGCGCTTAGATCTAAAGTCGAGCGTTAAAATTAGATTGCTCGTTAACGCCTTATCAATCGAAACTGGTCAAACTGCGTGTTTTCCTTTCCATTAAAAATTATGTAATTTTATTGGTGTCCACATAATATTTTGAAGTTTCCATCAAGTATATACATTAAGAAACGAGTTCATACTTAATAATTTGCTGCTGCTAATTCTTTTAGATTTTGAATTGAAACTTGTACTAGGTACTCACTTTAAAATGATGCTCAATATTTTCACCTTAAGAATGTGCCTGTGTATATCTATGAACTGTAATTCAAATATGGCTTTTTTAAGTTATCTTTGAGCCATATTCTGTGAATGATAAATTAAATTTTAATATTTTCAACCCTAGGTAATTTTGTAGTGAACTGTCAAAGCTTCCTTAATTTTATCAGCAGAAACAAATTTATTAGAGTATGGTTGCTTTTTAAATGCAGTTTCTCGCCTTTTTCAACTATTCTTATATTCTATAAATAAAATATGTCATTTGAATATTTAATTATTAATAACTCAGGCCACAGTTGAAGGCAGGAGTTGATGTGACATAATTTGATCTTCGACGCAATTGACTGAAACTCTGTCACAATTTTTATGTTAAATACTACATATTTTAATTAATTATAATATAGTGTTTAGGTCCAAAAGTTACCATAGAAAACCTGTACAATTAATCAACAATTTCAAGCGAAAGGAAATAGAAAATAATTTTGAATAGGCAAATATACGTTTTAGTTTTAATGTTTTATGTCTTCTTTTAATGTTTAAGTAGAAAAGCTTTGTTATATTTGGTCACGACATACTTTGTCCTTTTGTGCTTCGAAACTTCATGAAGAGGGCTTACATTTTGCTGTTGAATTATCGCATCTGCTTCTGATGAAGCCAAAGTTTTAATTTGTTTTGTTATTAGCGAATTACCAATTGTCTCATTCTTAAAGAATCATTTAAAGTGATTCTTCTAAACTGTAGCGTAATTTTTATAAAATATATAAATTTTTAATCTAAACATTTTACCATTTGGATCTTAGTATGATTGTGAATGTAAATTTCACGTTTAAGTCCCATATCTATTTCAGTATATTTTTAAATAATAGCTTATGAAATTTAAGTGTTACCATGTACCATCACAAATGTATATAAAAGTTAGCTAGATTGTTGAATTGTTTATAAATTGAATTATATTGTCGATGATAACTAATATTATTAAATTGTAATTGTTTAAAATCGGAAAGACACTAACGTTAGGTTATTTTGCTAATTCCGGTTAAAATTTTGTCAATTATGTGAAAATTAAATGTCAAGTAAACCACGTTGCTAGTTATGCGGCTTATTTTCTACCGTTTTTTTTATTATTGTGTGTACTTAGTATAAAACACTCTTGACATCTGATTTGGTAATTATAATAAGTTTTTCATATACATATATATTATATTATTTTTTCGACATTTTGATTGAATTTTAGCTTGATACTAAATTTTTGATTTATATTTGTGCGATTTCGATCCATCTGTATTGCGGTTTTATATTTTGTTTTATTGGGAATCTTTTTAATTGTAAATGTATTTTTGTATGAAATGTTCTATGTGCAAATAATATTTATAATAAAAGAAGTCTGTGTCAGATGTGATGTTTTATTTCAACCTATACTGATTAACCTCTCAAAGCCCAAGTGGTCGGATCCGACCAAGGCGATATTCCGTCGAATTGCTAGCGGTCGGATTCGACCGCGAATACCCACAGCACTTTAAACCATTAAAACTTATATTTAGATTCTACTTTTCTAGGAAGAAGTTGGCATTATAGAATCAATATGAAATTTTCTATCCTCTAGTGCAATAAAAAGTTTGTTAGTCTATGCATAATGATTTCTTAAATTTACGCGAACACTACACATTGAATAAAACTACTATTTACGGATTTTATCGCGTTTAATTAAAAAAAATAAATTAAAGTAATTAAACGCGATAAAATCCGTAAATAGTAGTTTTATTCAATAGTCTATGCATATTTATTTATAATCTTCGTTCATTACGTACGCCATTTTCATTTGGATGTTGTTGTGTTGATTTTTGGATTTTGCTAGTGTTTTATTAGCGTTTTATTATATAATTGTTATAAAAGTTTTTGTGTGAATATAATTTATCTTTTTAAGTAAGTAATGTCGAGTAATATATAGATATATAATTGTGATTTTCACGTTGCCGATATCCGCTTGGTATGTACCTAATTTGTTATCAAAAAACAATAGTCTTTTTGTAATGAAGTAAAATCTGACTTTTCTTTAATAATAATAATAATAATAATAATAATAATAAAAATAAACTCCCCTGTCGAGGGCCTCCATCTGGTTGGGCTTTTATTTATTTATGTATTTTTATATTTATTTTATGTTATTGATATTTATGTACATTTATCTTTTCATTTTAATTTATAATTATATATTTATAGAACCCAACCAGGTGAGAAAATTATATAGATAACCCAATAATAATAATAATAATAATAATAATAATAATAGCCTTTTGTCCGGTGTGAATAGGACACACGCATATAACGGTTGGGTCATGCCTGTCCTCATGTATACCTTTGGCATACTCAGGTGGAGTCAGACTGAACTTAACGCCCTGGATAGAAAAGTCCGCACTACAATGACGTCCCATAGGATGCATCATCCGAGATCGTCGGTAATGAGGCTGTACTTGCCGCGAAAGCATGGTGGGCGTGGCTTCTTGAGCGCGCTCACCATGCATAATCGCGAAGTGTGCAGCCTCCGTGATTACTTCCTGATGAGATCGGATGATCCATTCTATAATGACGTCATTTCTTGTGATAAAGGACTTACCCCTCTATCCTTAGCCAACGAGCAATGGCAAAACCCGGCAGTGCAGAGCATTTCCGACCGGGAGACCGTATGGAAGGAGAAGGAGCTCCACGGGAGGTTCTACAAGGCTCTACATGAGCCTTTCGTAGACACAGCAGCCTCCCTCCACTGGCTACGCTTTGGTGATCTCTTCGGGGAAACCGAGGGTTTTGTCTGTGCAATACAGGATCAGGTTATTAAGACCAACAACTATCGGAGATACATCCTAAAGGATGGCACCGTCGACATCTGTCGAGCTTGTCGCCATCCCGGTGAGTCACTTAGGCATGTCATCTCCGGTTGTTCGGCGCTTTCTAACTCTGAGTACTTGCACAGGCACAACCTAGTAGCCAGAATTCTTCACCAGGAGCTCGCTCTGAAATACGGTCTCGTGGATCGGAAATTGCCGTATTACAAGTACTTGCCGGAAGCCGTGCTCGAAAATGATCGCGCCAGGCTCTATTGGGACCGGGCCATCATCACAGACAGGACTATTCTTGCGAGTAAGCCTGATATTGTGCTGATGGACCGGGCACAGTCAAGGATATTTGTGGTCGACATTACCATTCCGTATGACGAGAACCTCGTGAAAGCCGAAACAGACAAGCAAACAAAATATCTGGACCTGGCTCACGAGGTGACCGACATGTGGGGTGGTCTGCCGACCGAAATTATTCCTGTAGTCGTCTCTGCAAACGGGCTAATCCCAGCCAGCCTCTCGGGTCATCTGAGGCGACTGGGACTACGTGGCGGACCGCTCCAGGCTCAAATGCAGAAGGCGGTGCTCCTCGATACCGCCCGCATCGTCCGCCGGTTTCTTTCCCTTTCCCCCTAACCCTCGGCCGTTTGGTCTCCCCTGCCGAGGGCGTCCATCTGGTTGGGCTTTTATTTATTTATGTATTTTTATATTTATTTTATGTTATTGATATTTATGTATATTTATCTTTTCATTTTCATTTATAATTATATATTTATGGGACCCAACCAGATGAGAAAACTATATAGATACCCCAATAATAATAATAATAATAATAATAATAATAATAATAATAATTTTATTTCAGACCATGGTCCATATATTGTTAGTAATGTTGTTAGTAACAATAGTGGCTTAAAACTATGTTAGTATTGTAAGTAATTACACATTATTTTAATCCTATGACTACGCCCACCCAGTGATTCTGTATGGGACAGTCATATCTTACAGATATCGCTCTCAGGATGCCGTTATTACTGTTTCGTAAGCGTTGCAAGAGTGAGGCTGTTTTCTTTCGAATGATCGCTGGAAAAGTGTCAGTACGCGCTTGTGCAAACATACCTGATGCACTGCAATGCCACGGCAGCCGCAACAACATCCTGAAAGCGTTATTATACTGTACGCGCAGAGCATTGAAAGCTCGACGCGTATATGTCACCCACAGGGCACTAGAGTAAAATGATTGACAAAACGCTTTGAACAGCATTATTTTAACTGTATCTGTACATCTAGTGAACCTGCGAGCAAGCATATTGGCTCTCACTGTCAACGCCCTGCGCTCCCTTTCTATGTCCTCGTCATCCCGGAGGTCTGCTGTCACAATGTGACCCAAATATTTGAAACTATCCACCAGCTTTAGAGGCAACCCATCGAGGGCTACTGGAGGCACACGGGAGGGCTGGTGTTTGCCTGCTTTGAACACAAGAAGTTGGCTTTTGTTAGCGTTATATTTAAGCCCGTGTGCTTCCGCATATGTCTCACATATTGACAATAAAGTCCTTAGTGCATTGATTGAGGGACTCAGCAGCACCATGTCGTCAGCATAGCTTATATTATTGAAGCAGACATCGTCAATATGACAGCCGACATGAGTACTACTGAGTCGCTCAATAAGCTGATTGACATACAAATTAAACAATAGAGGCGAGCTTAACCCCCCCTGTCTTACACCACATTGCAATCTATATTCATTCGAAAGCGTACCGGCCCATTTCACTTGATTTTTCTGGTTTGAATACCAGAATTTGAGGAGGGAGACGCACTCCATCGGCACACCCGCACACCCCAACTTCTCCCATAAGCGGTCATAAATTACGCGATCAAAGGCTTTTGACATATCGAGGAAGCAATCGAATACTGGAGTCCTTCTCTTCGTATAATAGTTTACTGTATGTTTCAAGCTCAGAATAGCACTCTCGGTAGATAATCCGGCTCTAAACCCGAACTGGGCATCATTCAGCTTCACATGTTTTTCGAGATTGCTATTCAACAGACTGTCAAGCAACTTAGCTGTTGTTGTAGCAAGTGAGATAGGCCGATAATTATTTTTATCAGAAGTGTCACCAGTCTTATTTTTAAGGATCGGTATCACAATAGTGCGCATTAAAGCCTCAGGTAAGTAAGAGTGACATAGACATAAATTAAAGAACATCGCGAGTACGCGCGGTAGGTGCACCCCAGCATACATAAAATGTTCAATGCTGAGACCATCGTGACCGGGCGATTTGCCCCTCTTCATGTTTTTTATAACTGTCGATACATGCTCTGCTGAGAAGGACACCTTACGTTCCGTCACAATGGTCGCAGCATCATTTACATTACAAGAAACTGGATCCGAGGACGACTGAATACTAAAATGCTCGCTGAATAAATTGGCAATCATCTTATGATCATGGACGCCGCCGACACTCACAGGAAGCGTAGGTTTTACATTCAATTTATTGGTGTTCTTCCAGAAATTTTTAAAATTTTTAGCCGAATGATTTGAAGCAAGTAAATCCATTTGTAGTTGCTCTTGCCTGTCTTGGCACCATTTTAACTTTGATTTAAATTTTTTACGCGTTTCTAACATTTCATTATAAATATTGCCGATTTTTGGTTTACCTGCCAATAACCACATCCGAAATTTAAGTCTAGCCTCCCTGTGCGCGCCAGCAACGTATTTATTCCACCCAGCGATATAACCTTTATTTCTTGTACATTTTCTTTTAACATAGGTCTGCGAAGCTGATTCTGACAGAATACCTTCTGTGTACTAAATATCGGGAATTTGTCAATAAAACAAAAAATACAAATTATTCATCTAAATTTATTTTATCGCCTTCAAAGTAGGCCCCATCGCTTGCAATACAACATCTCCAACGCTTCACCCAGACTTCCATACATTTTTCATAGGCTATTTGCGGTATGGCCTTTAGCTCATTCTCATAGCTATCACATTTTATCTTCTCGAATAACCTGTTAAGCTCATTACAGTCTGGTTTCAGGCCAGGTCATAGCACTGTTTCCGCGCTCCTCGAAGTCACTGGTGACATTAGGGCAGGCATGGAGGAAACTAAAGTCACAGTACTGGTTTTGGTTGACTTCTCTAACGCCTTTAATGCCATCAGTCACGACATCCTATTATCAATCCTTTCACTTTCTATGATCTCATCTGAGGCTTTGGAGTGGTTATCATCTTATATTCGAGGCCGCCAGTAGTCAGTTCGCATTGACGAGCCCTTATCAAGTTGGTATGACTTGCATGCTGGTGTTCCTCAAGGCGGTATTCTATCTCCGTTGTTATTTTTAATATTTATAAATCTCATTACCCCAAATCTTCAGTGTGCGTATCATTTGTATGCTGATGACTTGCAGTTGTACTCACACGCGAAGGTCGACTGTATATCTACAGCAATTGAGTCTCTTAATAGGGACCTAGAGTATATAAAGAACTGGTCTGACAAGTTTGATCTTAAAGTTAACCCATCCAAATGTCAGGCTATAATAATAGGTAGCCAACGGATGATAAAGAAACTGGGTCCCACAGCTTTACCGTCGATCATTCTTAACGGTTTTATTTTAGAAATGAGTAATACCGTGAAAGACCTTGGATTGCACATTGACTCCACCTTGAGCTGGCAAACTCAAGTAGCAAATGTTTGTCAGAAAGTGACAGGTATTTTGCGTTCTCTCTACCGCCTGAAGAACTTTCTCCCGTCCAGGACCAAGACAATTATTGTGCAGACCTTGATTTTTCCTATTTTTGACTATGGCGATGTGTGTTATTTTGACCTGAATGCAAAACTCTTGAACAAATATGACCGTCTTCTTAATAACTGCATTCGATTCATTTTTAATCTTCGAAAGTACGATCATGTGTCTACTTATCGCTCTCAACTTAACTGGTTACCCATTCGTCAGCGCCGTAGTCTACGTGCACTCACTACTCTTTACTCTATCTTGATGTCTCCTAATCCTCCATCTTATTTAACTCCTCATTTTCAATATCTTAGCTCCAACCATGATAGAGAGTTCTCCGTTCTAGTAATAACCTTTTGCTTCAGTGCCCTCCCCACCCTTTTAGTGCTAACTTTGTACAATCATCGTCATCATCATCGTATACATATGTATATATATATATATATATATATATATATATATATATATATATATATATATATATGTGTGTGTGTATGTATGAGTTTATATATATTGTACATACTTCTTATTACACCTACCTCTTTTATCTCTGCACTACTCTAAGGTAGACTGGTAGATAATGCCGCAGGCATTAAGTCCGCCTATATACATCTAATGTAAACGCTTTCGCATACATCCATAGCCCCACCAGTGACGCCCCGTAGTAACCCCGTCTCGGAAAGGACAACTCATTCTCTTCTCCTTCTTAGGTGAGGCGCACCACAACACTAGGTGCACCTTCCTCCGCCTGCGCAGTGGATCATCCCGAGCCCGGTACTCAGAGGCCATGGGCCAGGAAAGACATACTCTCAGAAGCATCACCATCATGACTCTTGAAGATCTTGTTGATTTTGTCTATGGCACCTATAGTAATATGGTCCGTGACACCTAAAGTAATTAAATGTTTATTGAAAGATCCATTTTTTAATTATTCTCAGCCGGCGCTTAGCTAGCGCTAGCAATCCCACCATATTTGATGAGTGATGATGTAGCCTAAGATGGTAAAGCGCATTGACTTAACAAAAACCTATTCACTCTTGCCTTGAACACCCACACTGTAATTGGATGGAAAGATAGATGCTGGCAACTTATTCCACTCCTTTGCTGTAGGCATGATGAACGACGTAGCAAATCGCTTGGTTCGAATGCGTGGCAAGTCAACAACGACAGGGTGGAGACCGGTTGGACGTCTGGTTGCCCGACGGTGGAAGGGAGAGGGAGGAATTAAATTATGAAATTCCTGCGTACACTTTCAGATATTATTTTGTAGAATATCGAAAGGCTGGCTATTTTGCACCTGTGTTCGAGGCTGGTAAGATTGGTTTTAACCAAATTCGGGTTACCAAGAATTTCCATTGAGTCAAAAGCCGCTAGGTGGCATGTGGCAGCATCAGCCCATATATGGCAGCAATACTCCAGGCCCGACCGGACTTGCGCTTTATATAAGGTAAGCAGCTGTCCCGCCGTGAAGTATCGCCGCACATTTGCAAGGACATCTAGCATCTTTTCAGCTGCTTTGGACTTGGACTCAATGAACCGCCCAAAGTTCAGATTTGAGGATATCAACCCCCAGCAACAGGAGGCGGTCGGTTTATTCCAGTGATAAATTTCGGAAAAAAGAAGCCAAGGTGAGCTGGCTCCTTTTTGCAGTGAAGAGACATGCTTGTGTTTTGTGGGCGTTGAATTTCACAAGATTAGCATCGCTCCATTCGGAGACTGCCTGTAGTGTGAGATTCACACGCTCTCCACTTATACCCACTTAGAGCACTTGTGATAGTCCGATGGTAAAGTGATTTCACTCCATTATTACCGTCTATAACATGACAGATCGACCACGCGTATAAACGTGTATAAACAAACACCTTTTAAGCGGTTCCTATTACTTTAATAGATATCATCTGTAACTTTTATAATGTTCTGATCGTTCTAAAGGGGGAGTGTTTTTTTTATTTCTCGTAGGCAAAAAAAAATATTTATTGAGGACGCAGTTATTTTATATCACAAGGGTTAGTTTATTCGGCGGCACGCGTGATAAATATAAGGAATGGGCTAAAGTGGAGCATTAACTTACTAAAAAATATGACACCCTGAGTGTTATGCCGTAACATTAGAGTATGTTATATAATATTTCATAACTAAATTCTTTATATTGTATAACAATTTCTTATAATTGTTTCTTGTGTTTACGCTAACACTACACCTTTAAATGAAAATATGTTTAAAGGATTTTATCGCATGTATTAACTGCGTATTTTAAAATAAGTTAGTATAAATCCGTAAAACTTAATTTTATTTATTACTAGCGATCTGCCCCGGCTTCGCACAGGTGATATCTGAGTGCTACAACAGCGTCACCTATCGGGTCCAACTGTCTCCTTGTTGTCCAGGACTGTCTCCTTGCTCTTGCTGAGCATCACAACCTTTTGTGTTCCTTATAATTTTAATATAATGTACTATCGAGCTCGCAGGCCAAGAAACTCTCTCTCGGACCCCCCCCCCCCCCAAAAGCTTTTCGCTGACCTGGACTGCCTACTGGCGGCTCAGGCCGCATCTTCTATCATTTCATAATCTGGCTTAATTAGGCGCGCTTCTTAGCGGCTACTCGCCACCTGCACCCCCTTTTCCCATCCCATCATATAAATTAAACGCGATAAAATCCGTAAATGTAATTTTGTGTAGTATTCGCGTAAATAATATAAGGAATCATTATTTCGCTCTTAGTCGCATTTTACAAAATCAATCTTTAAGAACATCGTTATCACCATCATTATCTATTACAACCCTTACAAGTCACTGCTGAAGATAAAATAGCCCCCCCCCCCAAGGAATGCTACGGCTCGGCTAACGAAGTTGTCACTACTCTCATTTCTTTTATATATTTTTTTAAATTAAAACTTGCATATAGTAGGTTTCTGACAGAACAAAAGGCGTATTGTTCTATATGCCACGGAATGTACGACTCAGACAAAGATATGCATTGATATAATGAGGTGTGCACTGATGTAATGTACATAAAGCACATAATTTAATGTACATGTGGTAGCTCAGGGGCTAAGCGCTCGCAGTAAGTTTCACAGTACGCGAGCAACGCTTCGTTTTTTTCCTTTTCCCCGATTCGTGCCCGGACGCACCTTAAAATTGTTACTTGCAATTTTAAGGTGCTGATTTACCACGTATTCGGCGGTACAGGAAAACATCGTGAGGAAACAAACCTGATGTTCATGAAATAAGAGAAAATATATTTCGGGGACATGTGAAGTTCGCCAATACGTTTTAGGGCAGCGCGGTCGACATTTCCTTGCCCTAAAACTGCCAACAAATCAGATTTTTTTTAAAACGTTACCTCCACACTAGGATTTTCTTCTGTATCGTAGGGGCAGTTTACAAACATACATTTGACAAGGACAAACATCCAAACCCGGGACAAATACTTGTAGGCATGCAAATACTTGTTCCGTGCGGGATTCGAACCCGCGGCCCTTAGCGCTGTAACTCATTGCTTCGCCACTGCGCCACGGAGCCGTAAATATTAATAAATACATTTATAATTAATGAATTACAAAAATCTAGATTCAATCGTGGTTTCCGTTGATTAAATCGTAATGAAAGCTTGCACAACAAAGAAATTAAAACCCTACGGCGAACTAGTGCGCGTTACCGTTGCCTTAGATTAAAAAAATACATCTAGAATTTATCCCAATCCACGTTGCTAATATGCATTTTCGTCTAGGTTAAGAATATTAAGTAATTTTAACTTAAATATGAGAAATTAAAATTATAAAAAAAGATAATTGCAGCGATATTAACATTTTTAATATTCCCTAAGCCCCTTCAAGAAAGCTTTTAGCAGAATAAGGACGACAAGTAAGAGGATGCCAGGCGGAGGATGTAATAGCGTGGTTCTTCCCCGGGAGCCGACCCATTCGTGCTACAACCATAACATAGCTGCAACACGGCTCTACCATAAAAGAATACTTGTGATAATGGTCGAATGGCAGATTCATACATACGATTTAAAGTCCGCCGTACGTATTTGACTAATAACATACTTTTTCTTATAAATATGTTATAAAAATAGTTATATAGTTATAAAATAAAAATAATGCCTGTGAACTCTTTTATCTTTTTGTACAAGCTTTAATGATATAGAGTGTACTTAATATTCAGCTTGTTGGGAAACAGTTACGAAAAATCACATATAATTTTAACAAATAGCACGAATTGTATTTCAGCTTACTTTTATCGCACCATTTTAAAATTTAACTCAGTTTTATTTATTGTTACAGCACTGCGCAGCTGCTGTAGGTAATTACGTATCATTTAGATACGATTTAAGAAGAACACGCAGCGACGGAAACGTTTAAGTTTGTGCTATATGCAAATTAATGTACCATAGATTAACTGTCATGATTCTACGTTTATTATAATATTAGAGTAGCAAGCGAGCTAAGATAGTCCACTTAGCGGTGATCAAGTAAAATAAAAAAGTAATTTCGCAATCTCAGTCATAAATGTCATTCATTTTTTACGATCCTAAACGTCACCACAGTCTATGAAAAGCTTTAAATATTTCTTCCATAGAGAATTTACATTATATTACTACACCCGCAAGAAGACATGCAGTGATAAATTATCTTACATCGTCTGCTCAGGGTGAAATATTGCACAGTTTTGATTTCCATTTTAATTTTATTAATCGTTAACCATTACATATCAAGGCTCCTTCGTGCAGCCGCATTCTAGGATGAATTACGCAAATGAATTCTGATACATCAAGGATACTAACACAGCGCTATTAGTGTACATAATTGAATGCGCAATAATGTTACTACTGTTAATTTACACCCATGACACGGAAACCTAAACATGATGTGCAAGATTTATTGACTAATACTAATAAATCAATTGTAAAATCAATCAACTACCAAAGCTAGATGGAAATAAAGCAAAAGTTTAATTTCCTTCATCGAATTCCTATTATATGTAAATAACACTGAAAGGTCGTAGAAAATTAAAAATAGATTGAGCTAAGAAGCTACTGATTATACGTTTACTGTTTTTTAAAGTCGTTTTTATTACAGCTTCGTATTCTAATGGAGTCACCAAAAGAAGCTGTTGGTCTACTATACTTTAAGAGTCTCTTTCACGGTTTTAAATTTAATCTTAATTATTAGGAGTAAACAGAAATCGCGAGATAAGGACTTCATGATGAAGGCCTGCTGTGTTCAAATATCTGAATATTCGTTTGGGATAACGTACGTGAGATAACGTTTGTTTTAAAAAGAGAAAATGCTTCAATTTGTTGATGCCTCTGGTTTTTTTTTGCTTTTGATGATGCTAAATCAAATATTTGAGTTGTATTTAGAGTCTCCCCTTCACTATTCTAGCACATCACTCCATGTGAAAGTGTTTCTCATCATCAGTCAAATTGTGGGATACCCATAGTATTCCGTATTTGAATCGATTCGAATTACTTCCAGATCGTCAGTAAATAGCTAGGACGCGGTAAAACCCCTTGAATCACTTGTAAACAGTGGCACGGGACAACTTTTCATAACGAATTGCTAATCAAAATCCTTCATAGATTAGTCCAGTAAGACCACAAGGAAAGTCATAATAAATCAACGAGCAAAAATTTCTTGCGATGAATTTGTTTTGGCGGGCAACAAGCATTTGGCAAATTACCGCTAATTTGTAGATTTATAAACCTGTGGGCCTAGACAAAATCCAAGCGTTTCCCGTGCAAGCGTTTTCCGCTCACGCTAAGGACTTGACGTTAGCGTGTTGAAATTGGTAGACAAGTTACACATGGGAACGCTGAATGCCCATTCCGCAGCGTTACCCGAAACACTCTTTAATTAGTCTATGGAATAGTGTGTAGCACGTAGACAGAAACCTATAGACAAATTGACGCCTTCTTTCGCATTCGCACACGATAAAGATAGATTTATGCATACGTCTTGCATAGAAATGAGATAGAGCGGTGTGATTGTTTGTCCCTTTCTCCGTGCCGGTTTTTTGTTTAGCAAACTCTACAGTTTGCTAAACAACTTTAACAGCGTAGCGATTTAAGGAGTTTACAAGTTGGTTAAAGTGAGAAAAAAGTGTTTTGTGAGCTTAAGATTGGTGAATCTTGTTCAGTTCAGTTCTTAGAACAATTAAAATTTTTATCTAAATGTGTTTAAAAGTCATAAAGATTATTGTATAACCTAAAAATTCGTTATCGTCCTTTCTCACTCGAGGCCACGCCGATCATTAGTCTATAGGTTTCTCTGTCTACGGTGTAGCAAGTGTCAATTGCGTCTGCATTTGTCACTGTCAAACGCAAACGCGCGCTTAGAATATTAGTACCCGGTTGACCGAGCTTTGCTCGGTATTTTTCGCTCGATTTTTTTTTATTCGTGTGTTTTGGAAATTATATTTAGATACAAATTACATACTGATGAAATACGAATAATATTTTTTGATCTTAGCGACATAATAGAAAAAACTGAACTGGTTATTTGAATAAAAAATCATGAGTGCAATTAGTTTAATTTAAATTTTCGTGTTTTTAAAAAATAAAGACTAACTTCTAAAAAAAGGGCTCGAAAAAATAGATTTTCTCAAAAAAGAAAGGAACTTGAAAAAATATTTTAAAAAGTCCGTCAGACGGTCTGGGCTCGAACCGGGGTTTTACGATTCTGTGACCGCCCATTATACCAATTAAGCTATTTATAATCATTAACAATCTGTCAAAATTTACGTTCTTATTCTAACGATATTGTAGCAGTTTCTCATTGCCTAAAAACACGGACAAAAAGACATTTTCTAAAAATAAATCCTAGCTAGATCGATTTATTATCCCCGAAACTCCCTGGACACTAAATTTTATGAAAATCGTTGGAGCCGTTTCCGAGACCCCGATTATACATATATATACAAGAATTGCTCGTTTAATAGTATAGGATAGGATTCAAAAGTGTTGTGTTGAAAGTTATTGAAGCGTTTTATTACAAAAAAGTTAGTGAAGATATTGTAAGAACTGCGATATGGATCCTAGACTTCGTGCGAGTCCCGGACAATTTAGTTTGCTATTAGAATATATGGAAAGGTTGGTTTTTCCAAATGTTTTCATTTATTCCAATTTTTGTTCCCTGTATTTACGTGAACACTACACATTGAAATTATACTAGTTTTTACGGAATTTATCTCCCCCGTGACCATGGGTGCTGTAAAGCGCTCGAAACGTCGGATATTTTTTACCTATTAAAGTTAAATATACGACATAAATTCCGTAAAAACTAGCATTATTTCAATTTCGTTCCCTGTTTTAACTAGTATTGGACCTACTTGAGAATATGGAATGCATAATGTAAGCAACCTCACAATGATGCACTTATACGATTGTGGGTCTTACATTTTGTTATTCTTATAAAGATAACCTCTATTTCAAACCTTAAAACTTGTTTCTTAGACAGGATATTAGAGTGTTAATAGCAAACTTTGTTTACTCGCTCTTATTCTCACTGTACACTAATCTTATGAATATTATTTTTAGCCATGGTGATCTTTCAAGGCCACAAGTTGGACTTCAAGGAAGGGTAAGGAGTGAAGGCCTGTGGCAAGAGTTAGCTGAAATTTTAAACTCAGTGGGTGGATGTGGTGTTAACAAAACTTCCGACAAATGGAAAAGGGTAATAAGATATTAATTATTAAGCAAAGTACGAGTATGTACTGCTGTTGCATAGTACTTATGAAGACCATTTATTTCAATGTATTATTTCATATTTTGTACTACAGGTATGGTCTGACTGGAAAACCAAAAGAAAAAAGAAAGCCTCCCTTATAAATCGGGACATTCATGGCACTGGTGGTGGGTCTGGTAGGGGAAAACGATTAAGTCGACTTGAGGAAAGAGTGTTACGTGTAATTGGGGTCACCGCAATTACTGGAAGTCAAGCCATACAAGAAGCAGGCTTTCAAGTAAATGAACCTTTTATCTATTAATGTTTTTTCTTGTTTTGCTGATTTCATAAAAACTTGCATATTTCTGGTCAACAACTGGTTATATTTTTGTACTAAGGAACCATCTCAACCTCAAGTGAGCAATACAGCTGATAGGATACCATCACCAGCAGAAATTGAGCTCTTGGATTTACCATCAGCTGTAGAAAATACACCCATAACAGTGCCAGCAAATGTAACATCTCCACCAGCACATCCTGTCAGTCCTGTGCCAGGACCTTCAAATAGTAGAACTATACAAGGAGGTAATTATTACAAAATTAATTTTGTAAAGGTATTACGATACCTACTACTAAATTATTGAACATTCATTGTTATGAGTTATTGAAACTACCAACATTATTAAATAACTTCACTGCCACTATAGATAGAACCACCACCATATTTCGTTAGTTTTCTTTAGTATATTATAGCTTTTATCTGTGTTCTCAGAAAGGTCGCCGGTATCTGCCGGCCCTTCTACACCTCGTCATCGCCGTCTCAGACAGCGAAGACTGTAACAAACACCATTTGACCGAGCCACCAGCGAGTTTGTGGCAATAGAGGAGAATCGGTTGCGTTTCGAAGGAGAGGGATGCGAGTCAACATGAGCTTGAAATAGAACGACTCAAAATAGAAGCACAACGTCTGCAACTTGATAGAGAGCGCGTTCGGGTCGAAGAAGTCCGCACCCTCGTAGAGGCAGAACTACGTGACTACATCCAACAATTAAATATAAAAATAACAGCTCTTATGTCACTATTGGAGACTCATGATTTGAGACCAAATTAGCATTTAAGTAGGTAACGTAATTTATTGTACCCCTAATGTAATTTTATTTGACTGTGCTATGTAATTAATATTACTTATATTTTATTTGTTTTCATTTTTTAATTTAGACTTAATAGTGCATAGTGTATAATTCTAATAATGAAAAATATTTTAAAGAAAATAAGTACCTTTTTAATTTTGATCTTCTACTTGAAAATGATATTTTGTTACATTGGTTTCACAAATTACTTCCATTACATCCATTACACTAACAATTAAGAAATACTTTAGTACAAGTACTAGACAAAATTAGAATTTAAGTTACATGATATTCTCCCATAAATTATGACATGTATGCCATGCATAATGTAATTAAATTTTATTTGTTTATAGTCATATTCATTTAAAGCTAGGTACAAAACATGGACCCTGGGCACAGCAAAAGGATAAAATTAAAATTACAAAAACAAAATATAACTCTCTATCTACTATTTACTAACATAAAATTAATTGTACAATAAAATTTGGATAGTGTATAATTTTATTAATGGAACATATCTGACAAAAAACCTTGACCTTTAATTTTGATATATCTTCAACTTTGAAATAAGGTTTTGTTACATTGCTTTCACATAATGCATCACATAATGTAAGTCCCTAAATTAAAAAAAAGAATAAAAAAATCACACAATACATACCATTACACACTAACAACTCAGAAATACTTTTAAAGTCTGGATAAAAGATTATTCAGTACTGTCCTGCCTTGGAGTAGCTCACTTTGATCACTAGCAGCACCAACACTATCAGATGCATTGTCAGGTTAAGCATCATCTTCTTTTACTTCCATAATAGATGGAGGAGGTAAATTGGCCTCTAAAGCCATATTGTGTAACACACAACAGGCAAGTACAATTTTCCCAGCAACCTCAGGATGATAATGCAAGGTCCTGTGTCTTTATAAACACCTCCAACGTGACTTCAGCAATCCAAAACAGCGCTCTATACAGTTTCTTGCTTGTACATGTCGCTGAGTATATGTATCTTCAACTGAGCCTGGAACTGCATTTAATATGGGAGTCATCAGCCATGGCCGCTGAGGATATCTAGAATCACCTAAAAATACATAAATAAATATTTGCATTAGGTAATAATTATTTGCTACGCAACAATATAAATCAACATCAACAATTATTTGTGAATAAAATGTTTTCAACAAAAGTGTTATCTAAAAATATACCATATTATTTATTAACCTACCTAATAACCTTTTAACACTTGTTCTCCATTTTGGTGCAATTCTCGCATAAATGTTTCCATTCTGCTAGATGCCCATATGAATGAGTCATGGGTAGCTCCGCCAAACTTTGGATTTACATTAGTAATTTTTAAATTACTGTTGCATACCTGTTGACAGGAAAAAATTATGGAACATGTATAATAATCCCATGAATATGTTTCTGTCAGTACTATTTAAAGCTATTTTTACATAATTGAGCCACAAACAAATGTAAACTTACTATTTGTACATTCAATGAATGATAACCGTTACTGCCTCAGGCTACCCTGACTATAGTCGACTGCACTAAGGCCCATGGTAGTTCAGGTCGATGGGTAGACCAGAGGAGGGTCAAAGACCTGTGGAATATTAAGCTATAGCGGCTAACAAAGAACCAAACAAAACTTACCGTTCGTCGTCGAGGTAGGGTTAACCATAGGAAGACTCAGGCGGAAATGTTGGTGTGTGTGAGACTTATGATTAGTACATGTTCAATTGCGTAACCTGACATCCCCGCTGGTTTCAGAACAGCAGATCTGAAGGCATCTCCTCTCTTCAAATATAGGATCCATCTTAGGGGTAGGCAGCCACAGCACCTCAGCTTCTCGGAAACTATGTTCTTTTATGAATTATTGTCCAATTAATTGTCTTTAAGTTCAAACCATCAAGTCCATCGACGTTAATTAGGGACACGCGGTACAACTCAACGACAGTGGGTCAAAGTTCAATGACACAGACCGACGTAGAACAAACTAACACCGCGTCGATTCAATTAACTGCATAAAGGGTCCCTTAACCATTACAAATTCCTAGCCGTCCTCTGTCCGGTAACGCGGCTCGATCAAATAGACACTGAATTCGAGGCGGTCTAGGTTATATTCTAATATTCAATAATAAATTCAAAATAGTGCGCTCCATCAACATAAGTCTAAACTAAACAAGGAGACTTTCAATATATATGAGACCCGTCTTCGCGCAACAAATCTCGCGACCCCTATAATTCGAGCGGAGAACGCCACCGGCGCGGGCGCCGCGCGCCTAGCGAGCTGCCATCGCAGCGGGCCGGGTGCAGCCCGGCTCCGCCGTCGACTTCCTCACAGCTCGGCTCGATGCAGACAGCGCGCGGCTGACTGCGCGCGCGACGCAGCCAGCCGCTGAGTCCCCTCGCCCCGCCAAACCTCTCTCCACCCCTCTCGAGGCAAGACAATCCACTACCAGGCGCGAACAATAACCTTTCCTATTAAAAAACAAATGTTCTTCATCTGATGGCTTGACTATTGCCACATGGGTAAAGTCTATGCATCCAACTATACCCAGGAGTCTAAATCGCCTCTGAAACCCGTAATTTTGGAAAATATAATACTTAATTATTTTTTTTTGTTTTTAAAAGGACAGATGTTTTTACTAGTATTTTGAATCTAGTGTGCATGGGTTAGGGCGTCCCCCCAAGGCGACGCACACCAGCTCGTCCCCGATGATATGTAATGCAGCGCGCAAAGCGGCGATGAGGACCGCCACCCGTCACGCACAGCCCGACACGGCGGAAGGTGGAGGACGGAGTGCAGAGTTGGCACGTGGAATGTTAGAGGAGGCATGAGAGATAAGACGAATGAGTTGATCGAAATAATGAAAGAAAGAGAATTAGATGTCGTGTGTATGTCGGAGACCAAACGGAAAGGCAGTGGTACTGAAGAGCTCCCTGGCGGGACGTTAGCTAAGGTCCGGAGTCCCGGAAAGCGAGAACGCCTGCCAGGGAGTGGTGGTGCTGCTGCCGTCCCGGTTGGTCGATCTTATGACTGAATATAAGGTTGTGAACTCAAGACTTCCCTGGGTTCGCTTTAAACTTCCTTTTGGCTGTTTATGCGCCGGTAGCTACGTCGTCCAGGGCTGAGCTGGAGGAGTTTTGGGAGAATGTAAGAGAAGTTCCAGATTTGTTTAAGGGAAACGAAAGAACTGGTGTATGTGGTGATTTGAATGGATGGGTAAGTATCGCTCGACCAGGATACGAGTCGGTGCTTGGAAAGTTTGGCGATAAAAGGGTAAAAAGCAAGTTGAATGCAGTGGAGATGCGATCTCTTCGTAAAATGGGCGGCGTTACCATAGCCAACCGAAAGCGAAACGAAGAGATTCGCAATATGGCAGGATTGAAAGATGACCTTATCACAAAAATTGATAGAGGCGTACTCCAATGGTTTGGGCACGTTGAGCGAATGAGTGAAGACCGAATGGTGAAGAAAATATATAGCGCGAAAGTAAATATTAAAAGGTGTCGAGGTAGACCGAGACTAACTTTCGAAGACCATGTGAGCAAATTACTCGAAGAGGGGAAGGTCAAGAGTACTCGGATACCTAGACGTGCATGTATGAAGAAGTTAATGAACCTGAAAGAAGCGAAAGAGGTATGTAAGGATCGTGACACTTGGCGATCTGTTCTCTCTGGCTACCCCGTTAGGGATTGTGCGTGAAGATATGTAAGTAAGTGTGCGTGAAAGGCTCAATGAGGCATTTTCTAAGTACCTATTAGCTTTAAGGAAGGTATAGTGTTTAGTGTAAAGTACATCAAAGAATATGCTACTAATAAAAAGTATTTAAAGTATGTATTTATACTTAAATACTTTTGTCATATCATAACTTACTCAAGTCTTATTTGGGCTCGTTGTTGTTGCGACCTTGGAAACAGAATCCATTTATTTAGAATGGCTGGATGGCTCAATGCTTCAACGACTTGACGTATACACCTACTAGTTGTTCTTTGTACCAAATGCTGCGTTAGTCCAGCAATGCGTTGATATGAACCCTTAGCTATAAAGCTAAGAGTACACAAAACCTGAAACATGATTTCATTGAGAAATGACATTAAGTACTTAACTCTGTTGGAAGGTTTTATGTAGGTACAAAACTTACCTTGATTTCTAAACTAATTTCCTGGGTACCTTTCAATGACGTTAAACGCCGAAGATCATCACAAAGACGCCAAAAACTTTGTTTAACAAACGATGAATAAAATCCAACTCCTCCATCTCCACAATTTGCACCATTTTACGACGATTTACTCTTGTTTGACGTCTTTGCAATGTTGTTTCATTATTAGCTGCCCATAATAATCTCAAAGTATGCATTTTCACTAATAATTTGAATTAAAGACACACAAAAATATCACTGTTTACTCGTTTCTAGCGTTAGCGTCTGGGTAAGAACCCAAAAGTGGCAATTGTCTACCATTTTGATCGTAGACAGAGAAACCTAGGTTTCTCTGTCTACGATTTTGATGAACATTTTTGTCGTTAGCGTGTCACGCTCACTTTTTTTTATAAGAATATTAACAATGCTATAAACATTACTAATATTCCCCTTAACCACTCGTGGTAAGCTTAAATCGCTTGTGCTACGAGTGGTTCAGCCCAGTAGTCGAATGGCGGATTCGAACCCACGACCTTTTTGAGTTCGCGTTCCGCGCCCTGCCATTAGGCTACTGTCACTTCCATTAGGCTACTGTCGCTTACTTCGACGTTCCTTTCCGCATGAGGAATAATGACTTTGTCTACCAATTAAGTAGCAATCACGTGACATCTGGTTAGAAAATGTCTACTCCATACAATTATATTTTTCCATTGGCGTTAACGCTTACAGAAAACCGATTTTGTCTAGGCCTACAGGTCAGTTTACCATGTTACAATGTCGCATTAGTACAATAATATTCTCGTAGTCGATTGTGATTGTGTGCTTAGTTAATTTTATATGTCTAATTTATTATTTATTTCTTGGTTTCTATTTACTTAAATTATAACTTCTGTGTTATAATATTTATTTACATGCGAAAGTTAAAAGTAAATTTATATCATTCTTGTGGTCTGCACACCCCAGAAATATTGTTTAGTAGTAAACACCATTTGAGTGGTCTAGAGGCTAGAATGTGACACCGTTTGCTAGTCATTGTTTGTGAACACAGTAGAGGTGCACTTCGGGCTTCGGGATCACAGTCTGTTGAGACCTAACATCCGTCGCGTTTGGGCATCCCTCGTTTTCCTAAATATTCCTAATTCCTCATTCTTCCAGCTCTTTTTTAAGAAGAATTTCTAAAACCCCGACCTAACAGAACGTACCAAGTCTCTACGCGACGGATAGTAAGAATTTTTATTTTATACGAGTATTTAACTTCTCTCACTTAAATCAAATCATGTCACTTTTAACGAAAAATTATATTCATTAATTTCTATATATAAAATCAATAGCTCTCCGTTAGTCTCGCATTAAATCGAAAATGGCTCGACTGATTTTGATGAATTTTTTGTGTTTATTTCAGTGGGTCCATGGATGGCTTAGAAATAATTGCACCCGGTTGGTGGCGCTGTTGTCGAGATACAGAAATACGAAGTCGAGGCGGATCGCTACTTAATCATAAACAAATACTGAATTTGTTATATAAATGTGTTTTTCTGTTGAGATATTTGAAACTATCATGTCTAGAACACTCTAACAATATGAAAATGGAAATTCTCTCAGATCACTCTACAAGTGAGAAGTGAGGTGTATAAACGTACCCTGACGTCTGTTCATTATTACCTGTACCTACGTCTATATAAAATAATTATTCTTCTTTTATTTCAAAGCGGAGCTTCTCAGGAGGTCCCATATAAATTACCCTTAATAATGCATATTTAATTGAACTCGACTACATTGATCATATTCTCATTTTATTTATATTGAAGTCGATTATAATTTTTTATTTATTTTACCACTCGTTTAATACGATGCTTAAAATATAGTAGGGAATAATTAATATTATACATATTAGATAAAAATTATTAAATTAGGTTACCGAATGTAAACTTTCACAAGTGATATTATTACAAAATCAATTAGCAGTTCTTATTGCTGTATTGTAAATTGACATATGATATAGTAATATTAGGCTTATTAAAAGGAACTTGTACAAAAAAGTAAAATCGAATTATTTAATACGATACGATATAATACTCGTATGTGTAAGTCATTCCTAAATCCTAACCACACAATAGATCACACACACTATGTATAGAAAAAAGACCCATAATTACCGATATTTAAACGGTCACTCTCACCATCGTTTGCTACGTAGTTAGTTACCGTGGGCAAATCTTTGTTTTAAAAAGCACAAGGATCTGTGACAGCTAACACCTGGCTTTTATGCTTCAGCACATCGTGAAAATTTCGTTGTTGTCTTCTATATAAGGAAAACAAAAATATAAAAAAAACCCTTGTAAACAAAGATATAGCTGACCTGAAGTCTGCATTCTGTCATTATATCCTAGACGACCACTTCCATTACATCAGATTTGATAAACCACAAATCCTCGCGAAAGAACATAGATACCTGTCAAGAATGAAACATGAGGCTATTGAAATTAAAAAATAATTCTAATTTCAAAACGGATCCAGTCATTAATAAAATTAAAACTAAACCCAAGCATATCACTGCAAAACTCATTCTACGTAGATCGGACCAAAATCCTATACTATTAAACGAGCAATTCTTGTATACTCGTATATATATAGTCGGGATCTCGGAAACGGCTCCAACGATTTTCATAAAATTTAGTGTCCAGGGAGTTTCGGGGATAAAAAATCGATCTAGCTAGCTAGTATTGAAAGTTATAATTATTGTAAGTATAGAAAAATACTTTGATTATATATGTTAGCATAGAGTCATCAAATCCATTTTAAATGTTATCTTCTAATCTAATACTATAAAATATTTTTTTAATATTACAAGTTCTTTATTAACTTGCTTTCTTCATCTGTCTCTGTATCTTTTGACTTTTAAATTTGTAATAAACTTTTGAAATTCTTACTGACATCTGATTAAGTTAAAATTTGGCATACTTATGTAAATTTGATGATAATGCAAGAATATGGTATGGTACCATGGAGCTGATCTGATTATGAACCCTGTTGTTTATAAATGGATATTATTAAGTTTATATTTGTTGTTTAACGTTACCATTAGTTACGTGATTAGAATATAATAGAATAGAATATTTTTTATTCAATATAGATTACATGTAATTCTTATTGAAAGTCACTGGTTCGGAATAAACCTTTGTCCTGGAAAAAACCAGCAAGAAACCCAGCGGGACTTTTTTCTTGAAAAATTAATTTTACAATGTGAATGATTACAAAATATTTAAAAAGTTATTTTGGGAACAGCTTGGAAGCGACCACCTCGTGACCAGGGGTTATTACAAACCATGTATTCATTTTTATTATAGCTAGCTAGGATTTATTTTTAGAAAATGTCTTTTTGTCCGTGTTTTTAGGCAGTGAAAACTGCTACAATATCGTTAGAATAAGAAGGTAAATTTTGACAGATTTTTAATGATTATATATAGCTTAATTGGTATAATGTGCGGTCACAGAATCGTAAAACCCCGGTTCGAGCCCAAGACCGACCGACCGACTTTTTTTAATTTTTTTTCATGTTCCTTTCTTTTTTGAGAAAATCTATTTTTTCGAGCCCTTTTTTTAGTATTTTTTAAAAATACGAAAATATAAATTAAAATAATTGCACCCATGATTTTTTATTCAAATAACCAGTTCCGTTTTTTCTGTTATGTCGCTAAGATCAAAAAATATTATTTATATTTCATCAGTATGTAATTTGTATCTAAATATAATTTCCAAAACACACGAATTAAAAAAAATCGAGCGAAAAACACCGAGCAAAGCTCGGTCAACCAGGTACTTAATAATTAAAAAGCTGAAGGTACTCCGGTTTATTTTTTAATTTCGTTGACATTGGGACGCGACACACCTCAGGGCACCAGTGAACATTTTTGCTGCAAAGCACCCGAAAGGTCTGAAATATCAAAAATAAGTAAAATAACTGAGTAATATCGACATTCTGCATTCGAATACAATAGAAACCAGTTTATTTTAAATAAGTGTTCAGTAAATATTACATTAATTACAAAATAAACTTTACACTGGAGATGATTGGTTGTTTCTATGAAAAAATGTTGGTGGCTTTATGAAAAAATGCCCCATATTTTAGACTTTCAAGTTATTAGCCATATTTGCCATCGATATTTCAGATTCTACATATACTCGTGCCAGATTGAATTTACATATGAGAATATAAGCTGAACCATAACTGTTAACGATACCGCAAATGACTTAAACTTTTAAACAATGCTTTGAGTGCCAGCTGCTTCTCATTTGTAGTAATTTGGCAAACATTTTGCACTCCTGAATAATTTCGATGCCATTTAACATAAAGTTGGATCAGGATTTCGTTCACCTTCATTTATCATTATGAATGTATACGTAAATATAGTAAAGAACACGGTATAATATTTTTAAATATTTTTATTGTCTTACTTTATATTTTTTTATTTATTGTTTACATAACATTGAATCACACTATAATGAAAAAAAATGAAAACTAATAACTTAATTATCATACAGTCCTACTCCCCTTAGTATCGTGCCAAGAACGCTGGCTGTATTTGCTTGTATAATGGCTAACTTAGCCTTTGAGCGAGAAAAGAACCAGCCCTCTAACACCAACAGCAACGACCAGTCGCTCATAAAGTTCCTTTAGGAACTTCATCGCACGTGAACCCACGGACCTGTAGTCTCTACAGCAAATGGTACAAATATGTAGTCATCTTTCAGAGATTCATATTTGTGCCACTTTCTCAGTCAAGTTGCCACTGTATTTTTTCATTTTATTACGTACATATTTATTTCAATAGTTAAATTTCATTTCATTTTGTAAAAAGTGCGATAAGGTTGAATATTGCTTAAGTAAGTCTGACAAATGTCTATCAACAGTACGCTGCTGCACGTAATTCCCCATATTTGCCACGTTTGGCAGGCAGATGACTTAGTGTTGTGTACTTGTTATTGGTTAGATTACATTATTGCATAGCTGAGGCGGATTGCTATGATTTATATAAAGTTTACAAACATAATTACGTTGAATTTTTTATTACGTGCAAGCAGCTATGCAGGTCTAGGGAAAGAGACCAGTATCACTGCGACTGCGACTGTAAAAGATCTATTGTGATCGCTGCTATGGCTATATTTAGTTCACTGCTAAGCACTATGTCTTCAATGAATAGAAGGAGTTGCTTAGCTGTGTTTTTAGATTTCACTTCTTATAGGCGGAGCATATAGTTTCCCAGATGAGTGTTACGTTTGCGCATTAAAGGTCCGCAATCGGTTAGGATATGCAGAGGCGCTTCTTCCGTTAGTGAACAGAACCGGTACATCCTTGAGTTGCTCAGTCCCATGACGCTGTAGCTTTACACTTCTATTGCAAGTCTAACCTCTACGGTGATTGTAATAAGAACGGTACAAATTGTAATAAAATGTGTAATGCTGCATGAGCTCTTGACTGTACAATAAATAAGTGACGAATTTGAATACATTTTTGGAGTCTATAAAAAATAAAATAAAAAATCTCCAGTTCTTTGAGAGCGTGGTCCTGCTTTGGTCAAGTCGAGCGATTCGTCCTACAATCAAAATATAGTCGCAGTGTGGTTAACCATGTCCGAATGTTTCAAGGACTTGAGGACTTTTTTCGTCTAACGTATTTTCTTGTGGTCGTATTGTGGTGTGGGGATATTTTCTTATAGGTTCATTAAGAGTTCATGCACACAAGTGTTTTGATTATTTCTGAAATGAAGAGATCTGTCCGTGTAGTAGTGGTGTTAGAATATCCACTACCATCATCCCGTGGGTGTCGTGAGAGGCGACGGTGGGAATCAAATCAGGAGATAGCCAGCAGAGTCTTCTTAATAACGATTAAAAATAAAAATAACCTGCGGTTGCCAACCTGCTTGCCACTTGTGGCAACTATGGAAAATTTCCCCCTAATGAGGCGGTCTATGGGGGGGTGCAACACTGGCAACTGCGCATAAATGTGAAGTTAAAAAAATATAACGTTATTGACTTATAAATTCAAGTATAAATTAATCCTTGTAATAACATATATAAGTGAGTACAAAATCATGATTAAAACCATGAATACCCTTCTCTCGCGGATTCTGTGTTATTCAGACGTGTCTATAGTGCAATATCAAACTGCAAAATTAACTTTGTGAAATAGGAAAAATAAGAAGTTAAATATTAGGAGTGCATAATATCATTTAGGCGGCCGTAGAAAGTCAATCCAGCAAGCAAGAAATATAGTCAATGACAGTGAACTGTGAACAAGCACACAAGAGGCTATAAAGTCATATAGTATAATAATTCTCTTCAATAATACTAGGAGCACATAGCATCAGAGAGCTAACTTGCAGTGAAAGAGCAGTACAATACGTCATTGGACGAAGGCGAGAATAACAACGTGAGTCACCTCATTACTGACTACTCCTACTTACTTAAACAGCATTTTGCTATCCTTATTTTACACGTTTGTCCTGCTCTCGCGTAGCAATTCGTATATAATATACTACGCATATTGTGTTTTCGCTCTCACGGCTGTTCAAGCCTAATATTTTTGCGTATACCGCCTAATTGATTTAATTATATTAACGATGTCGACGCAGCGGACTCCGCCCGGCTCTCGTCAGCAACTGAATATACAAAATTCTACAATGCATTACAACTCAGACTCAGCCCTTAACACGTCAAGTAACCCCGATTTGGATGACAATAATTATATTAAGATTACAAAGAGCCTTAAACGTACGTTAGGCGATCTCCCATTTCAGCCGCTGTCGTCCATCTCTGAAATCAAAGTTATGTTTGCTGAGCTAAAAACTCAACAAGATCAGAAATTTGAATTACTGAATACCGCCCTCATGACCATCGTGACCCAAAATCAAGAAATTCAAAAATCTGTTGCGACTCTTACTCACCAACATCAAGATTTGTTAGCAAAAATAAATCATTTAGAGCTAGAAAATAATGAATATAAGCAGCAAATCCTCACCTTAGAAACTAAACTAGACCTCCTTGAAAAATGCGCGCGGGGTAATTCAATTGAAATACGTAACCTGCCGGTACAGACCAACGAAAATAAGACAGTCCTGAACGATATAATCCATAAACTTGGCTTAACTTTGGGTCTGAATACTCCCATTCAGGACTCGGAGATAAGAAATATATTCCGTACAAAGACAGGCGCCATAATAGTAGATTTCAATTCAATACTGAGGAAGGAAACTTTTCTATTTAATTATAAAATGTATAATAAATCCAAACGGCAAAACGGAGAAACAGTGTTAAATTCGGAACATATTAATTTACCTGGTACACCGCGCTCAATCTATATTTCAGAATACTTGACAACCAAATTAAGAAGAGTTTTCTATATAGCCCGTGAGAGTGTCAAGAACAAAAAGCTATTCGCTGCATGGACCGATTACGGTAAGATCTATGTGAAGAAAGAAGAGGGAACTAAGCCAATTCGCGTTGACAACGAATCAGAGCTTTATAAACTTACTTTGTGACTAATATTTGTTTTGTCGTACTGTTTTTTCTATTTTTCTTTACTACTTAAGTTTTTCCAATATTTTTTATTAATGTATTTTTCTGTTGAATTCTACAATTCCTTTTATTGTAGACTAGCGAATTGCAGACCAGCACATACATTATATATTTTAAGCAAACACTACATACACTCCACACATAATATTCATCACACTGCACCTTATCAAGTTTTGACACAGGAATACAACAGTAAGCAATACTTCTCAATCGTCGATGTGATTTTTTGCAGCGTAACGCATATCAGGCGCCACAGATACTTTTGTTCCGGATTAAGGTTTAATTTTTTTCAACATATTAAGACTTTAAAATCACGGCCGTGCCGTGATAGTATATATTTTATTAGGTATTATTGTATTTCGTAGATACGAATGCAAAATATTGAAACTTTAAATCTTGATCTGGACACTTTTCAAGTGGCTAAGGCGATTACCTGTGACGTCGATGATGTAAAAAACCACATTTTAAACAACAATAGTAAACTAAATATTTTGTGTCAAAATATACGCAGCATTAACTGTAATATGCCGAATTTAATCACGCTTCTAAATAGATCCGAATTATCCTGGGATATTATAGTCCTAACAGAATGTTGGCTTTTTCCAACGAGGCAAATTCCCGATCTTGAGAATTATCATATCATTGCAACTACTGTTCATAACTCTCAAAATGAGGGAGTTGTAATATATTACAATAAAAATATTAACGTCACATATGAGGAACCTCACATAAGTGATGCAAATTGCCTCCTACTAAAATTAAACTCATATACTTGCATTATTGGTATATACCGCCCGCCGAGTAAAACTAACATATACGATTTTATTAACTCCTTGGACTTACTTCTTTTAAAACTAAGTAGCTATAAAAATATCATTATTTGTGGTGATATTAATATTGATATAATCTCTAATACATCCGATAAGCGCTCGCATGATTATTTAAACGTACTAGCAAGTCATTGTATTCTACCTGGCCATACTATACCCACCCATGGACGAACATGCTTAGATCACGTAATGATAAAAACCAACCTGGAAGCAACCTGTTTTGTTTTTGAATCATCAATTACTGACCATGAGACCGTAGCTGTCAGTCTCAATCAAATCACTTACTCTTCGCAATTTAATAAAAAAATTATAATCGATTTTGAGGGATTAGATAAATCGATATCTAATATAAACTTCCGGCCAATTATTGAAAGTACTGATGCCAACGTAGCGACAAATATGCTCATATCGTACTTATATAGTGCCATTCAAAACAACAGTAGGTTGATTAAAACTCCTATTAGACAACGTATTAGTAAACCGTGGATAACTAAAGGTCTGCTTCGGTGTATGAGGAATAGAGACAACCTCCATAAAAAATTGAAAAAAAATCCCACTGACGAAAATATCAGGATTTACAAACGTTATAGGAATTTTTGTAACACGTTATTAAAAAAAGCGAAACTAAGCTACGAAAAACAAGAAATAAAAAATACTAAAGGCAACAATAAGAGACTATGGGAAGTCATAAAGAAAATTAGCCGGTGTAAGACACCTGATCAATCCTCTTATCAGATATCTTCTTTCAATTCGGAAGAGAGAAAGGAGAGTGTAAATAATATTAACACTTATTTTGCCAATGTGGGATCAAGGCTGGCCGAGCAAATAAATTATACAAACCGACAATTAGCTGCATCTGATGGTAATTTTTCTCCTCTCTTTACTCATACCCCTCTTAACTCACTTGTTATGCTTCCTGCCGACGAAGCAGAAATCTCCCAGCTCATTAAGGGGTTAAAAGACAACTGCGTTGCGGGAAGTGATTTGATTTCCGGAAAAATTATAAAGAGGTATATAAAAATATTAATACCCCCAATTTTACGAATATGCAACCTGGCCTTAGAAACCGGTGTATTTCCTAGTGCATTTAAGATAGCCCTTATCACACCCATCTTCAAGGGAGGTGATAAGAACTCGGTCGTTAATTATCGGCCGATCTCTATTTTACCAACCTTATCAAAAATTTTGGAGCGACTAGTCAATCAAAGGTTGGTTAGCTTTTTGGAGTCAAATAACTTAATTTCACCCAGTCAATTTGGTTTCCGACGCGGTAAGACTACTAATGATGCTGTTCATGATCTTATTAACACGACTATACTTAATTTAGACAGAAAAAACAAGTGTTTAACAGTGTTCCTTGACTTGTCTAAAGCTTTTGACACAGTCTCTATCCCTCACCTCGTAAAAAAACTAGAAAGGGCTGGTGTAAGGGGTATTCCATTAAAACTGATAGAAGATTATTTGACCGATAGAAGACAGCGGGTCCGTTTAGATCATTATACATTAAGTGATGAGTTACCTATCAAATTTGGTGTGCCACAAGGCAGTATTCTCGGTCCGACACTTTTTTTGGTATATATCAATGATCTATGCCAACTTCAGCTCTCTAAAGGAAAAATAATCACCTATGCTGATGATACTGCCCTTTTCTTTGCCGATGATTCCTGGCATAATGTTTTTGAGAACGCTCAGATGGGATTAAATAAGGTCTGTGAATGGCTTAGTTACAATATCTTAACACTGAATGTTGATAAAACAAAGTACATTGCATTTGGTCATAGAGCTAACCTTCTTCCACCTCTATCTTTGACAATCACAGCCCACACCTGTGGTCTTAGACTTCCCGGATGTCACTGTCCCTTAGTTGAAAGAACCGGTAAAATCAAATATCTTGGTATTTTGATTGATCAGACTTTAACGTTCAAACCCCACTTTGAAGCTTTAGTATCCCGTCTGCGAAAACTCATATTTATATTCAGAACCTTAAAACATATAGCAGAACGCCGTGTTATAATGATAGTTTACTTCGCTTTATGTCAATCTCTGATTGAATATTGTATAACATCATGGGGAGGAGGTGCCAAAACATATCTTATAGAAGTAGAGAGAGCACAGCGTGCAATTCTCAAAGCAGGTGCCGGTCTCCCTTTCCATTTTCCTACAGACGAGCTGTATAAAAAATGGGATGTGTTAACGGTTAGACAAACCTTCATCCTGCATATCGTACTTAGACAGCATTCTCATCTACATTATAACCCGGATTTTCTTAAGTATAAGCGCCGCAAAGATATAATTTGCAAAACTCAAACTTTCAACTCAGCTCTTTCACGTAAGTTTTTCTGCTTCATGGGACCCTTTCTTTATAACAAACTAAACAAAATTTTAAACATATATCCCAAAACCAAATCTAGTTGTAAAATAACATTGACAAAATTCTTAAAAACCCTTAATTACCAAGATACTGAGAATCTACTTTTAACCCAACATTAATAATTTAAATTTTCTCAAACGAGTAAATTACTCATATAACAATTTCTAAAACAGCTAATAACGATACTCCAGCATCAGGATTGCTTCATTAGCACAAACACACACACACACACACACACACACACACACACACACACACACACACGCACACACACACACACACACACACGCACGCACGCGCACACACACACACACACACACACACACACACACACACACACACACACACGCACGCACACACACACACACACACACACACACACACACACACATCCAGTATATAATTTTACAATTCGCCTATTATGTAACTTTTTATAACTCTTATATGATGTATTTCCTTTCTGTATTGTACCTTGTAGTATATGCAACCTATCCGCGAGGGGGGCCTGGTGACCTGTAACTCAGGTTTTATTATAAAACCTATCATAGGCACCAGTCTCTCACAACGTTAGGTCCTTACTACATTGTTATTGTTAACTAGCCAGTAAGAAGTTGTGAAGAGATCAATAAATAAATAAATAAAATAAAAAAATAAAAAAATACACTGTACGGTGAAATGAACGACATACAATACAAAGTTATAAGGCGTCCTTAATTTCCCTGTGTATAACAGGGAAAGAGAACAAAAGTTCCATAAATTCCCTGGGCCGACCTTAATATAATCATCCAACCTTGTATTTGTTTCTGACAGATAATTCTTAGTTTGTCACGTAGAACTACGGAAATAGAATGCCTATTGTTTTAGGGAACTGTTAATCGGAATATTATGTGTAACAATGCTTGGCGACTTAGCGAAGTAGGATCTCACGTATCTGAGATGGCGGCGATATTAGATTTGAATTCTTGGTCTTGGCATCTATACCTTAAAGGAAAAACGGTACCCTTATTGTGCCGGACGGGCGAAACTCTCCGGAGTAAATATTGTCGAAGATACTTCGCGAGTCGTTCACGTCCTACACCTATAGGTTTCGGTGGGTACTTTCACTGCCGTCTTTGTGGTTGCCGCTGAAATATTGTGGACTGAGGTTTAAATCAAAATGCACGATCAATAAATACAAATAGCAAGGTAGTGGCCAGCGGTTCGACTGATTGATTAATCGCGAAATTTTATAACTATTGTTTATTGAGCACGGTTGTTGAACTACGGTTGTTCACTATTGGTTGGTCACTGTATATTTCAAAGATTTCTTTAAATTGTTCGGTGGTATCAAATATCTATTGGTAGTAGCTGGTTTTCTAACACTACTCACTAGCAGCTATTATCAACTAAACTAGCTGATTTTATCACTATATGTAACTGCGAACATCAGTTACGACCTTTTTAGGCTAGCTAACACTTTCACTATATGTAACTGCGAATATCAGTTACGACCTTTTTAGGCTAGCTAACACTTTCACTATATGTAACTGCGAATATCAGTTACGACCTTTTTCGGCTAGCTAACACTTTCACTATATGTAACTGCGAATATCAGTTACGACCTTTTTCGGCTAGCTAACACTTTCACTATTCACTATATACTGCTACTAGTCACTTCAGCTACCACCGGATATCACTCACTTCACTTCACTTGTCACTGGTAGTTCTTCACACTACTACGGGTACTGGGTCCCGAGCCCCTAAGGTAGACTTTGGCAATACTTTACAGTGAGCCGCTTGCCATTTTCCGTTTTGCCTCTTTATTGCATAAACTTTTCACTATACAAATGGCATAAATTACAATATTTTCAATACAAAACTAATTGCTATACTAACATGCTATACGTCATTAAATCGGTAGTCTGGTACTTTATTAGTATATCATAAAGGCTACTCAAAACATTAACATGATAAAAAGTTATTCAACGAAATGTCCAAAATTTTCATAATATTTGGGTACATTAATTCTTTGATTTTTCTATAACTACGAAATGCGTTTAATTATACAAAATATTCCTACACTTCCTTTGTCTATAAGCCATATGCTAATTCAATGTCATATTTATAACTCTTTTAGAACATAAAATTATTTTCATTATTTTTAGTATGAACTATTACGCAGTTAAATAAAACTTTTAGAGTTCCACGATAAGACGCGCTGTGATTGGTCGATTTTTCTTAATATAATAAAAGTTGTTTATATTACTTGTTATCAAAACGACATTCTATACAAATATACTAAGAGTTATAAATATGCTACACAACTATATTAATACACGTTTTCACTCACTTTTGTCGGTAATTTCACTATTAATACAAAAACAATATTCTTTATCACTTTGTTTCTTTACGTTGTTAGGCCGTCGCGAACATCTCTCCCGCCGTGCAGCGTCGCGACGATTTTCTCACAGCGGCGCTGCATCCATTTCGGTGAGCGACGTTGCCTCTACTTCGGCAGCGGCACGAGTTTCCTGGTTGGCCTCTTGATTAGGTCGTTTGCTGTGCGTAACTCCACAGTGCGGATCTGTCCATCCGCACCGGGATAAACAGCTTCCACCCTCCCTCGTGGCCAGGTGTTACGAGGTAACTGGCTGTCAGCTATGAGGACTGGATCGCCCACCTGGAGATTGGGACCTCTCCCGTGGGCCTCCCGCCGGTTTTGAAGTTCCGGTAAATACTCTCGGACCCAACGCTGCCAGAACATGTCAGCGAGTGTCTAGGAGCGTCCCCAGTGTCTTTTGCTATTCATATCCTTTTCATCAAGTACTCCAAGTGTCGGCAGTCTCGCAGATCCTCCTAAAAGGAAGTGATTTAGAGTGATGGATTCGTCGTCGTCGCTGTCTACAGAGATGTGAGTCAATGGTCTGCTATTTACTGTGTACTCCACCTAGCAGAGCAGCGTGGCTAATACTTCCTCATGCGGATGTCTCTCATGAAGGACGGTGTATAGTGCCGTCTTCACGCACCATATGAGACGTTCTCTCTTGATTGGTGTTTCATGCAGCAAATTGATTGGAATTCGAGCTTTAGGTTGAAGCTCAGCTGATCGGTATCCGGTTTCCAGATTAATCCGAGTATCTTTTTCTCGGTTCCTTTGTTTCCCAGATCGACTGACTCAGATGCTTCATGGTCAGGTCCTAATTCTTTTACAACATCTGGTGCGTTGGAAACCCATTTTCTTAAGGTGAAGTGTGCGTTTTTGTGTATGTCGCGTACTTCCTTCGATATTCGCATTGCCTCTTCCAGAGACTGGAAACTGTCGAGATAGTCATCCATATAGTGGTTTTGAATGATAGCTTCTACGGCTTTTGTATTGTGTTTACTTGTCTATGTGTTTTTTAGCGTTCCCGTTCTTTGCGAATATGGCTGTGCAGGGTGAACTGGCTGCACCGAAAATGATCGACGTCATTCTATATTCTTGTGAAGCTTCATTACGTCGATCCCCTCTCCAGAGATATCTTAAGGCATCTCTGTCTTAGGGTCTGACTTTAACCTGCATGAACATTTCGGCTATGTCCGCGGAGACAGCGATATTATGGCGGCGAAAACGCATAATGACCCCTGGTAGTGATTGCAGTAGGTCTGGACCCGTGAGCAGGAAGTCGTTCAATGACACCCCCTTTGTTTTGGCTGCGGCATCGTGTACTATTCGAAACTTCTCTGGCTTCATTGGGTTATGGACGTCGAAATGGGGTAGGTACCATGTTCTTCCCGGTGTGCTAGTTTTCGGTGCTATCTCGGCGTATCCTTTTTGTACTAGGGAATTCATATGTTCATGATACTTCCTTTTTAGATCTTCGTCTCGATCTAATTTTCTTTCAATGGAAACGAGCCGTTTTATTGCTGTTTCGTAATTACCAGGCATCTCGATATCCTTTTCCTTCCAGAGAAGCGCTGTTTCTATGTGCCCGTCTTGTAACTGACGGGTGTTGCTATTAAGTATATATTCAGCTTTCTTCTCTGCATCGGAGTCTGGTCTTCTCGGATTGATAATGAGAGATTCCAGCGCGAAATACTCGCGGAGTTGGTCATTTATAGTTCCCTCGCTCTTGTGCAGCTCATTGGCCGCGTGGACGCGCTGATACGGGGCTTTAGTGTGTGCCCCGTGTAGCACCCATCCTAATTCTGTGAGCGAGGCAATTGGCTGGTGCGGCGGACCTCTTCGGATTTGAGTGGCTATCAGAAGTCTCCAATTGTCCTGTCCTATTAGGATCCTTGGGTTGCCGGAGTCATATATTAGCTGCTCCTTTAGGTCTTTCAAGTGGTTGCACTTGGCTATGTCTACTGCACGCACAGTCTGTGGCCCCAAGTTTAGGCTTGCAACCGTGCGTGCTCTGAATGGCACACTTTTGCTGTGGAGACTCTTCAGCGATACTTTGATTCTTCGGGATTCCGGTGAATCGAGGGTAGTGTTCCCGATAGTGGTAATCTTAAACGGGTCCAACCACCCTGTAACTCCAATTTGTTTGGCAATCTCTTCATCCATTAGTGAAGCTGTCGATCCATCATCCAGCAGGGCGTATGTATTTACAGCTCCCGCCGGTCCAATTACTCGCACTGGAATTATTTTTAAATAGGCTTTATGCTTTGACACAGCGAAAGAGTTAGCTACGGTTTCTTGAGGTTCTTTTTGTTTGACCTCAGTCTTCTCCTTTGTATTGTTATGGAGACGTCGATTGTGTGTCGCGGTGCATCCTTCTATTCCACACTTATTGGTTTTGAATTTGTGTGTCTGATTTCTATAACGTAAACAGTGGAAACATAAATTATTTTGCTTTGCGAGTTCCCATCTTTTGCTGATATCTGCTTCCTTAAATTTTTGCATTCGGATCCGTAGTGACCCTCCTTTTCGCACACTCTGCATTTCGGAGACGGCTTAGTAGTAGCCGCGTGTGCTCTATGTAATGAACGATTGCTTTGTGCTTCGTTTATAATTTCTGGAGGCGCAAATGCACTGCAGAAGCGAGCTTGCTCGGTAATAAAATCGCTGAAGCAGCCGAGGTCTGGTCTAGAGTCATATTTTTCGGTGTAGATCTATACCACTGGGCACGTATAGAGTTTGGCAGTTTGTCGGTGAGGTGTCGTAGCAGCTCTGCGTTGACGAGGTAATGATCTCGCTTTAGGGCTCGAAGAGTGACGACGCTTCCCCTCACTTTGCTCGCAAATGTGCAGATGTCTCTGGGTGCTTCTGTACAGTGTGCTAATCCTCGTAACTTCTCGGTTTCTGCTTGCGCGATTGAATCTGGACGCCCAAATTGTAGCTCCAGTTCTCGCATAATCTCATCTGGCTTAGCATGCCCAATGAGTTCTGAACTAACTGTTTCCAAGGCTCTTCCTTGTAGACTTCGTTTTAGTCTAGCAGTGTTTTCAATGTCATTGAAGTAGCCTCGGGTTGTTTCGTAAATGGCACGGAATGAAAGCCACTCGGTATGTGCTCCGCTAAAGCTTGGCAGTGTCATTATAGCTTTAGACGCTGCGAAAGTATGCGACGATAGCGGCGCACTCTCTAAATTTGATTTGTCAGCGATCGCAGCTATAGCGGATGTGAGCTCCGATATAAATGGACGGAGCCCCCTGTCTTCACTTATGACGGGTTCCTGGCTAGGTTTCTTTGGCTTGGGATCCTTTTGTACATCTTCTGGATAGGAATCCTGGTTTGTGAGCTCTGATACAATCGGTAGGATCCCCCTGTTTTCATTAACGGTGGGTTCCTGGCTGAGCTTCTGTGGCATGGGATCCTTTTAAACATCTTCTGGATAGGAATCCTGGTTTGTGAGCTCTGATACAATCGGTAGGAGCCCCCTGTTTTCATTAACGGTGGGTTCCTGGCTGAGCTTCTGTGGCATGGGATCCTTTTAAACATCTTCTGGATAGGAATCCTGGTTCGTGAGCTCCTTTTGGGGCTCACTGAGGTCGACAACGTCCGTGGTTGGCTTTGTGACGGTTTTATTAAATGGGGCCTTCCCTCCGGTGGTTGCGCCTTAATTTGACTTTCGTTTGGCTACAGAATTTTCGAGCCAAGATCGAACATACTCACTTTTGGAGTGACCATCTTCATCATAGTCGTCTGATTCGTCTTCTTCTTCAGCCATCTGTAAGGAGATCTGCGCAAGTTCTAGTTTGATCTTCAATACTTCTTCACGAGCCTTCAAAATTCTTCTATTGGGCCGAACAGACTTCTTTGACTTCGTACTGCAATCGGTGTGGCCCCTCGGTGGCTCTTCGGTGTGGGTGCCTTCCCGGGCTGTTGGCGATGATGCACGGCTAAAGTCATCGTTGCCTTCTATATGTTCCCTCTGCTTCGTTGTGCGGGCTGTAGTGGCCAGCGCGGGCAGGGGTATCCCCCCTCGGGGGGGGGGGGGCAGCATGGCGCCTCAGCCCCCTCCACCTTTGACGGTGAGCGTGGTGGTATCTGGTGGTGGACGGCGGCGATACTGGCCGACGAACCTCCTTCCAGACCGACGGTCCACGCCTTGGCTTCCCTTCTTGAATCTGAAAAATTCTGCGGTTTTAATACGGTGGTGACTATGTACTCGGTTCCGAAATACAAACGGATATATCCGGCTCGAAGGAACAACGAATGTGCCGGACGGGCGAAACTCTCCGGAGTAAATGTTGTCGAAGATACTTCGCGAGTCGCTCACCTCCTACACCTATAGGTTCCGGTGGGTACTTTCACTGCCGTCTTTGTGGTTGCCGCTGAAATATTGTAGACTGAGGTTTAAATCAAAATGCACGATCAATAAATACAAATAGCGAGTCAGTGGCCAGCGGTTCGACTGATTGATTATCGCGAAATTTTATAACTATTGTTTATTGAGCACGGTTGTTGAACTACAGTTGTTCACTATTGGTTGGTCACTGTATATTTCAAAGATTTCTTTAAATTGTACGGTGGTATCAAAGATCTATTGGTAGTAGCTGGTTTTCTAACACTACTGACTAGCAGCCATTATCAACTAAACTAGCTGATTTTATCACTATATGTAACTGCGAATATCAGTTACGACCTTTTTCGGCTAGCTAACACTTTCACTATATGTAACTGCGAATATCAGTTACAACCTTTTTCGGCTAGCTAACACTTTCTCTATTCACTATATACTGCTACTAGTCACTTCAGCTACCACCGGATACCACTCACTTCACTTCACTTGTCACTGGTAGTTCTTCACACTACTACGGGTACTGGGTCCCGAGCCCCTAAGGTAGACTTTGGCAATACTTTACAGTGAGCCGCTTGCCATTTTCCGTTTTGCCTCTTTATTGCATAAACTTTTCACTATATAAATGGCATAAATTACAATATTTTCAATACAAAACTAATTGCTACACTAACATGCTATAAATCATTAAATCGGTAGTCTGGTACTTTATTAGTATATCATAAAGGCTACTCAAAACATCAACATTGTAAAAAGTTATTCAACGAAATGTCCAAAATTTTCATAATATTTGGGTACATTAATTCTTTGATTTTTCTATAACTACGAAATGCGTTTAATTATACAAAATATTCCTACACTTCCTTAATCTATAAGCCATATGCTAATTCAATGTCATATTTATAACTCTTTTAGAACATAAAATTATTTTCATTATTTTTAGTATGAACTATTACGCAGTTAAATAAAACTTTTAGAGTTCCACGATAAGACGCGCTGTGATTGGTCGATTTTTCTTAATATAATAAAAGTTGTTTATATTACTTGTTATCAAAACGACATTCTAAACAAATATACTAAGAGTTATAAATATGATACACAACTATATTAATACACGTTTTCACTCAGTTTTGTCGGTAATTTCATTATTAATACAAAAACAATATTCTTTATCACTTTGTTTCTTAACGTTGTTAGGCCGTCGCGAACACTTATAGGATTACTTTGTTATCAGTCCATCCTTTCGTCTGTCGAGGCCCGATACTTCTTACTCTCTTATACTTCTTACTCTCGTATACTTCTTACTCTCATATACTTCTTACTCTCATATACTTTTTACTCTCTTATACTTCTTACTCTCATATACTTCTTACCTACCCATTCCTGGGAAAAATAATATCCAATACTAAGGTCTAATTCAACGCATTCAATGGGTTCAGTATTATTCATTATTTATACGCACTATTTATAAAATATTATGACACATACATACATACATACATAGGAGTGTCCTGGTAACAAAGGTCTATAATAATATTCTCCAAACTGAATTTCGGTAACGTTGGCCAAACTCAACGGAGACTAGCCATTTGCGCAAGACTGGTTTATAGCGCACATGTGTGTGCGCAAGCACAGGCTGTGGTGTACTCTCTGTTACCTCACTCCCATAGTCCACTGGGACGTCAAACAGTAATCCAACACGATTGGACAGAAATCAGGCGCAGAACCAACGGCCGAGGTAAGGGAGAAAAACACCGCCAAATTCTTGATATCGGTCTACTACTGAGAATTTATTGAAAGTAAAACGCAATAACTGATGTTAGCTTGACTCGAGATTCGAATCCGGGACGTCATGATCAAAAGTCGCGCATACTTCCACTAAACTAACGAGACAGTTGACATACCTTTATCAATTGTACGTCACTATTGGTTATTGTCATTAGTTTACAAGGACATATTCTCAGTATTTGAGGAACGCGCTACGTCGCTGCCTCCCCCTTGCAGTGCAATCCCATGCAGTGTCCCTTCCGAGTGAAAACATTACTGTCGGTTTTTGGACTTTGTTATGATAAGTTACGTCCTTCATATACAGTGTGTATGAAGACCTCATAGAATGGTTACTGAGTAACATTACATAGCCAGACATCCTACATAAGAGCCGTGGTAGCTCAGATGGTTAGCGCTCGCTGTAAATTTCACACTACGCGAGCAAACCGGGTTCGATCCCCGCCGACACCAATGAAATTGTTAATTGCAATTTTAAGTGCTGATTTACCACTTGCTCGGCGGTGAAGTAAAACATCGTGAGGAAGTCAACACACATTGGGGCAGCGCAGCGGACAACACCTTGCCCTAAAACCCTCTCAGAAATGAGTGGAGGCCCGTGCCCAGCAGTGGGACGTATATAGGCTGTAACTTTACTTTTTTTACATCCTACATACAGGCTTCAAAAGGCTGTAATGGTGAAATGAATGATGAATAGTTACACTCTAGCCTTCAAAGGTATGCAGAAGCCATAAACCGGTAGTGATAGTACGGTTAAGCTTAATGCATTAGGTAGTAATAGGCTAAGCGCTCGACATAAATTTTACCGACCCAATACGGACTGCTCATATAATTTTATACATGGTTGAGCCATGCAGCAGTTATATAGTAGTATAGTTGTAGCACGAATCGGTCGGCTCGACCGGCAAAGGACCATGTTATCACAGAATACCTGTCTAAAATAGTAGCTTAATGCTGCTGTGTTTTTATGGCGAGTGTAGAAAATCGGAGACCCTTTTTACTGAAAACGAGGCATTCCATCTTAGTCCTCACGGGTGACATCGCATCTGCGTTTTGATTTGTAATCGAGGATAGATGTAGATGTCCATGGGCCGCAGCAACCACTTACCATCAGGTGGACTGTGTGCTAGTTTGTCACCTTATCCTATAAAAAAAAATATAACAACTGTGAAAATTTGCAACCATGTAGTAGCGATGTAAGAATATCCACTAGCTCATATCGTCCCGTGGGTGTCATAACAGACGACAGAAGATAAAATGGGTAGCAGCATGCTAACAACTCGTATAATAAAAACTGCTTTTGCTAACATGCCTACCAAGCGTGGCAACTATAGTAAGATCCTCTCTATGAAGCGATCTACGGGGAGGACAATGTTCAGTAGTGGACTTTTAAAAGTTTAAAAGTGAGCAACCCGGTGTTGCGCAGTTAATATAGTAACGGTTGCTGTTGCAAGACAACCACTCTCGAACCTTTCCTCTCCATCAGTTGTTGGTACGTCATGGTATATATAGCCGGCCCACTGCCACTTTAGATTACTGCTCTACTCGTACTGGGCTAGTCGGTTCCCTGGTTCTGCTGCGGATGTCATCCATACGGATTTTATCATGTAGGAAAACTCCGTTTTGTTATATTTTACTTATATTTTACACCGATAATTTCGAATTGTAAATCCCTAAAAATTAAGCTAGTATAAATTTTACACATTGCGATTATTTAAAACACAGCACATACATCACAACAGTGGGTGTCCGCACGTTACCCTTTTGTGATTTATAATATGAAATAATATTTCGCTCCTATAAATTCCACAGGACTCCCTGTTGATTTATACTAGCAGAATAAAATATTGTTTTATGGAACCAAAGATTTATATGAAATACCAGCGATCCGCCCCGCCTTGGCGCGTGTGATTTTTGGATATCAACAACAACCACCTAGAGGATAAAATTATAGATAAGAATCATCAAGGAGTCTTCATAAGTACACCAGAAAAATTACATCAAATTCGGTCAAGGCGTTTAGGAGGAGAAGAATTACGAACACACACACACCGTAATTTTATATAAGATATTTTGTAGTAAAAAATCTTAACTTATCTAACTTAAGTTAACGTTCTTAAACTAACTTAACTCCATCTTCATTTTAACTAATATACCCCGATTACGCCATAAGGCAAAACTGGTCGGTTTATGAATGAAAGCTATCTAGATTATTATTACGACATTCTCTAAATACAAAACACTTGCCTACACTCCCATACGAAAACACACAAACATTAAGATGCTACTTTATGCTGATATTCTCTGAGAACGTGGTTCTTCCCTGGTCGAGCCAACCCTTTCGTGCTTATATCAAGGCTGCAGCATGGTTCTACCACGTAAAATCCCCTTCACTTCGTTTTCCGGCACGAGGCTGCCATTCGAGAATCTTTTTCCCTATTGATATTTGACTGACACACCACGTTTTATAACATTTTATCTATGCTACAATATAACATCTTGTAAAATACCCAGTCCAGAGACGGGGCGCAGTTTCAAAGTTTTGAAACAACTAGAACTGTATTGCGGTCGCTAATCCTAATACCCAGCCTGGTCGATATGATAAATTCTCCCTGCGATGGGTTAGACTCCGCGAATAGACTGTTACGGTTTATATGAATTGAAATGGCAATTAAAATAAAATGAGAACTCTATTTTTGGAAGAAATTATAATTTCGTACGTCAACTGTAAGATTTTTTCAAATCAATTACATTTCAAATATGAGTTACAGTCACCATTTCAAGATGAAATGTCTAAAGAAGAACGACGAAAGAAAATTCGCAGGTATCTTCTTATTTGCATTTTTAAAGGCCATCAACCCCAAGAAGAGCATATTGAATACTCAAAGAGACCTGGCAATACTGAACGGCACTGCGATTCGAAATTAGTCGATTGCGGTCAAATGAAATCGTTTGTATCGAAATACAGAACACATTACCGCGCGATGGGCTTAAGTTATCGATAAAATTGCAATCAGCGGTCCTCTCATAATGGATTCCATTTATTTCGCATTGTAACCATTCGGAAAATGATACGAGCTTATATTGATTTGAAGTCGAATAAGGGATAATATCAATATTTAGGTTAATTAATAAAAAATCTGTTAACACTATGTTACATATACAGTACACAAGTACACTATTATAGTATAATATTATTTGCCAGTAATACACTAGTGTTAATTTTAGTAATGTTAGGCCCACAGTTCTCTAAGATCCAACCTGGTGTAAGGTGGCGACAGAAGCTTGTTGCTAGACCTAATTGCTAGATGTGTTTATCCACGTCTGAAAATGGGCCTCTCCCACACCCTAATTAGGGAGAATTTGCTTGGCTTGGCAGATTGTGGCACAAGACGTCTTTCACGTTTATGCTGCTTCTCGTAGCCTGAGTATTTTGCGCCTTATTAAAGAAAATGATAATACGCCATCTATTGGCAGTCATAAGATTTTTCAAGTATTTCTCAAAGTCACTTCTTAAAACACCAGACGGTACAGAAGGTAAACCCATTTAGCCTCGAAATGTTTATTTATTATTATCTTGAAAAGTCCCGATTTGTAACAATGATACTGACGCAGCCAAAGACGTAATCCCTCAATGTGGGCAATTGTGGGCAACGAAATCGATAAAGCGCTTTGCCTTGTTCAGGTCAGAGGCATGTCCATGATGAACATAATCCACCCGGATTCCGAGTCAGTTGGTTAACCTCTATTGTAAGTAGAAACTTGAAATAACTCACTGTTATAATAAATAATGTTAATTTTATTATCATTATGTAGATTTTGTTATTAAAATCAAACAATGGCTACTTAAATACTCACTGCATACCCATTAAGATAGTTTGTAGAGACATACGAAAATTTACGTATGTATATTGGGGATGAATGTTCTGCAACAATATTTTATATATTACTAGCGATCTGCCCCGGCTTCGCACGCGTGATCTACAACAGCGCCACCTACTGGGTCCAGCTGTGCCTACAACCTTCGCGGAAGTACAAGCAACATGTTGACAAAGTTTTACCGCAATCTGATGTACGGTATGACGGCGCATAAAATACGAACAAACAAATATTAATTTTTATATATTAGATTAGTAGGTATTATTTTGTGTAAATTTGTAAAATGATCATTTGTTTTCTTTTTAACATTCTGCCACGCAATCAAATTATTGCATACAGCTTTAGATCAAAGCTTGCATCCGAGTTACTGTCTATATACGTCCCACTCCTGGGCACAGTCTTCTTCTTATTTCTAGCAGGGTTTTTAAGCCAAGGAAGTGCTGCACTAATGAATGTCTTCACACGGTATAGAAATATTTTTATTAATTTCTCTGATAATCAGGTTCCCTCGATGTTTTTGTTTACCGCCGAGCTCGTGGTAAATCAGCACTTAGAATTGCAATTAACTATTTCATTGGTGCTGCCGGGAAGCGAACACGGGTTGCTCGCGTATTGTGTGTTTTAGAGCGAATGCTTAGCCGCTGAGCTATCGCGGCTCACAAAACTGTATATGCTTATTAAAACGAAAAGTTGTGTCAATTTTAAATTCAATAAATTGGTTTCAGTAAAATTCGTAATGACAGAAATTTGTAAGGTCGCAGACTCATTGATTTTCAGTAATGCTATACAAATTGAATTCGGTACAAACGAGTTGAAATCTCTTATGTTGAATTTCGTAACAGTTTGTCGTGTTCATTTATTATGAGGTAATGAATGCGTAGAGCCTCTTGTAGTTTTTACGAGATCTATTTTCGCAAAAAATAAATAAAATATGCGTTTAAGTGAAGTTACCCTCCTCCTTCTAGTTAGCCTCCTCTCACATCTGAGAGGGTTTTAGGGCAAGGAAGTGTCTGCCGCGCTGCCCCAATGCGTGTTGGCGAACTTCACATGTCTTCGAAATATTTTTTTTATTCCTGAGACATGCAAGTTTCCTCACGATGTTTTCCTTCACTGCCGAGCATGTGGTAAATCAGCACTTAAAATTGCAATTCACAATTTAATTGTTGCCGGCGGGGATCGAACACGGGTTACTCGCGTTCTGTTATATTTACCGCGAGCGTTAACCATCTGAGCTACCACAGTTTTAAATATGCGTTTATATATTCAAAATTACGAATAATTTAAAAATACATTTACCTTCGATTTTTTTGTAGAAAAGTTATTCATGGTCATGATTAAGAGACACCAAAAAGCGTTCTTCCATAATCAAAGCATCTTGGGAGACTAGTTTCTTTATAACTAATTCACAAATTCATCACATTCAATCACCCATCACAACCTTTCAATAGTTTATTGCTGAACATAGAACTCCCTCGTAGCTTGCCTCTTATGAGGAATTTTCGCCATAGTTGTCACGCTTGACAGGTGGGTTCGTCAACAATCCGTGAGAGCTTATAAATAAAGTTTGAAGGATTCATGCGTCACTACTCTTCGCAGTCAAAAAGAAAGAATTTAAAAAAGTTGGTTGATCCTGCAGGTTATCCCTTCCCGCTAATTTCAAATGCAAAGCGTCACAAATTTCACCAAATTATGTTGCGAAATCTCGAAGTTATTTAAAAAAAAAAGTTTTTTTTCTTCAAATTTTACTCTTTCGATATCTCTTAAATGAATGAACCGCTTTTTATTTTCCAAACGGCATTTGATGTAATTTTTTTGAGGTTAAGAGCTGATTAGTTTTTAAATTTTTGAGATTTTTAAAAATCGACACGTCCGAATCAGTTCATATTATCACCAAATCTATTCCAAAGTGAGATATTTAGAACGCATCTATAAACCGCATCTCAATCGATCAAGACGTTCAAAAGTTATGTGTGAAAGGTTTACATACTTACACACACATACGTACATACATCCGTACGGAAGTTCACGTGAAATTAGTCAGAATAGCTTCCTGAGATCTCAAAACGTCGAGATCTGATGAAAGCTTGATTTTCGAAAATCGGGTTGGAACCAACAACTTCCCTATTTTGAAAATTTTCAATTTTCTTAGCGGGAAGTTAGGAACTTAGAAGAAGGAGTTTCTTCTGTTCTTGTTTTTTATGTATACTAATACTACTTTAATGTTTTTTTCTTCTTTAAATAGGAAGAGTGATTTCATGTAAAAGCGGTTCCATATAAAACACTAATAAATAAATAAAGGATGAAGTTTTCAATGTAGTTTTAATATATCGACGACATTCTAATTGTAACCACGGTATTGTGATATTTCTTAGTCCACCCTAAAGGGTCAAAATTAAAACATTTAATAAAAACAAACAACTAAAAAGTATTAAAAATACTTTCCAAATAATAGCTTCAGGGACTTTAATCTATACACTTCTTATCTTATCTTAGTAGTGATTTATTACGTAGAAATTATTTTACGTTTTATTCCGTTTTTTAGTTTTGTACGTGGTAGAGACATACTGCAGTTATAATATTATGGTGGTACCACGAATGAGTCGGCTCGACCGGGGAAGGACCAAGCTCTCACAGAATACCAGCGTAAAATAGCGACTTAATGCTGCTGTGTTTTGTATGGTAAGTGAAAATAACTGGAGACCCTTCTACTGTAAACGATGCCATTCATTTTAGTCCGTAGGGTTGACAAATCATCTGAATTTTGATTCTTAATCGAGAGTGAATGTAGATGTCTATGGGCCACAGCATTTACTTACCATCAGGTGCACTGTGTGCTCGTTTATTATCCTTAGTCTATAAAAAGGTCTTTGAAGTCGGCTCTTACATTTTACAAAAAGTTTAATTTTAAATTTAGTTGTTAACGCGCTTGTAGAACTACGTGTGCTAATAGGATACTTTACGGTGACGTGGGTAGTTCGAAGTTGGATACATTGTCAGGGTCATGAGGACAGTGACGGCGCAAATTTCATGCGTAATTGAGCAACGCAACGCGCGTATTATGGCGGCAGCACGAATGGGTTGCCTCGACCGGAACTGTGTGTCACTTGTCACAGTGAGTCGCAGTGACGATAATTCTCGTAGATATACGATAAATATTAATAGCGAGGAATAAAGTGTAATCAAGTGCTGAAAAATTATTGAGGTCGGATGTAGATGACGGTAATATTCTGGGAATTATCGGGCCCAGAATTTACCGTACTATAAGGTATGAAACTGAAGCGGAAATGGGCCGGCCGGCAGTTAAGTACCGGAAGGCGAAGTGTGGGGCGGCCCTCTACTAGATGGAGTGAAGACCTGGTTAGACATGCAGGAATAGATGGATGCAGGTGGCCACACGACACACACAACACAACAAAACATTATAGAATTCAAATTGATGACTCAGGGCAACCTGTATAAGTTCTTATAAGTTCTATTTCACAGCGTCTAATTCGGGATTTATCCTAATTAACCGGCGACGGATATGTAGCGATAATGGACCAAACGTGACCCATCCAAGGTTTCAAATGCTAGACATTTAGTTATATTTAGAGTGTAGTTGAATACTTGATTACTGTAATTGCGGATGTCTAAGATTTTTCAAGTAATGGCTACGACACGATATGGTGATATTTTTATGTTAGCGCTCAGGACCGCGATCTGTAGCATTCCTTGGCAGAGTGCTATGTTCAGCAGTGGACATGTTGTTGCTATAATTCTGCTGTCAGATTACGAAAATCCGCATTTTCAGTGATGACTACCCAACAATTGACAAAACTTTCGTCTTTTTACATCATGGCCTAAGATTGTATAAAAGCATATCCGTCCCTTACTGCATGTTTATCATGCAAAATTGAGCTTATTTATACGTCTCCTGTTCAGTCCTGGCAAGTTGTCAGTCAATAACCGTTAGAAAGAAATCAAGAATTTTATCTTCTTGTGAAAACTAATAACATTTATTTACACTCAGTTTTATAACTCAAAAAACAAACGGCAAATATAAACATTTACTTACAGAAAACTAGATAAAATTATATTGCAAGCATAATAAGTTGCCGAGCATCAAATATTCGATACCTTGTACTTAGCAAGATTGAAATTAATAATGAATGGCTCTAGTGTTACTTTAATCAAAACTGAGAGCTGTTTCTCTTCTTTACGATGCTTAATCGCGTGACAAAATACAAAACGCCTTCTTTTGAGTTTAATGTGATTTATTTGACCTTGCTTAGTCTTGATATGTTCAAGGACAGCGTAAAGTTATTTTTGCCACTTACTTACGAAACGTTTTCCGACAAGATTAATAACACAGTTGAGGGATATGCTTACTAGAAATAATAAAAATGGGACGCGAGGCGGTTATCGTTCATAGATTTCCATCAGCGCGGAAAGCCTCTCGTGCTAAAGTATCGTGTACCAAATTGTCTAGGTGGAAAAACGGAGAATTAAGGCGACATCCGCCCGGGCCGACGGTCATAACGTTTATGTGAGACTAAACTTGATTGATGGCAGGCGGCGTGCTGTGTAAATCGTCCAGCCCCGAGCAGGAATGGAATGGAGATGAATATCTGAAACAGGCGATGAGTTACTCCGTTTTTATCGCCTCCTGTCTAATTAGCAAACCCGACAGAAGCTTAGCTTCGAGTTAAATTTTTTTAATAATGCCATTTCTTCAGATTTGGTAGATTAAAGCGAAATTAAAGATTTATTTCTCTAAAATTAAAAAAATCGTTTGCCACAGAATCGGAAATACTACCGTTTTAAAATGAGGTCCAGCTAACCGAAGAAAAACTGGTAAGAAATTCTGGAGCTGTCCATATTAATAAAGCAAATCTTCTAAAAAGTTTTTTCATATATTGACATGGAATATTTAATTTAATGAATTTGATGGTTTTAAATAACCCGATAATTATGAAAAAATATCCCTAGAAAGTTGTTAAAAATCTACTCCATATTTTCTTTCCATTTACTTAGATGTCCGTCCGGCCGGTGTGAATAGGTGTCGCAGGTTCCGGCGTGTCGGGCTCCACATGCGTCATTTAATCGCGTGTACGAGACGTAAATCGACACCGTATTGTTTTTCATTACGACCTCCTTGTCTAGCGCAAACGAGGTCGCCTGTTATCCTACAGTTTCTTTTACCAGTATTTTCTTCTATCAGTATAACGTTTCGATTTTCTACAGCTTTATTAACAACCGGATGAAATTGCAATTTACCGTCTTAGGTTTCATCACCATTTACCACTAAGTGGGATTACAGTCAAGTACTGACTAAGTAAAAAATAAAATAAACGATGTCTATACGTCTATAAACGAAAATGAATGAACTGAAACGTCGGGAATTAAAAAGTGAAAATTAAACGCGATATAATTTGTCAAATTTGTTTCATTTAATGAGATGTATTCGCGTAAATATAAGAAATCATTATGTAAGTTTATTCAGATTACGGTCATGGATACGGCATACGGTTGATGCTTCAATATGGTAATCAAGCATTATGGAATTCAAATTGAAGACTGGTGCAACCGTAATAAGTTCTATTCTTAATAAGTTCTACTCCTAATAATTACTTGACTACAGCGTCATCTATCGGATCATAGCTTTGATCCTTCGCCCTAACAAAACTCATATTTTGTGAGAATGTGACCTCACACGTCGCTCACACAAATACACATACGGGACATAAATGTAATTAGTCCGTTGGAGTCGGATTATTCGAGCGAATGAGAAGAGACTTTTTCATGTAATGGCCACGACTCAATTTAGATATAATTTTGTTTATATTTGTTTATGTAGCGTGGTAGCTCAGATGGTTAGCGCTCGCTGTAGTGCGCTGTAGTACGCGAGCAAACCGGGTTCGATCCCCGCCGGCACCAATTAAATTGTTAATTGCAATTTTAAGTGCTGATTTACTACGTGCTCTGCGGTGAAGGAAAACATCGTGAGGAAACCTGCATGTCAGAGAAATAAGGAAAAAATATTTCGAAGACATGTGAAGTTCGCCAACATGCACTGGGGCAGCGCGGCGGACAATTCCTTGCCGTAAAACCCTCTCAGAAATGAGCGGAGGCCTGTTCCCAGCAGTGGGACGTATATAGGCTGTAACCTTACTTTTCACTTTACTTTTGTTTATGTAATTATTTTAATAGTTTTCTACGTAATTCATCCTAATGGTGTCTTCCAATCGTTGGTTGGTTTTTGTAACCTCTTCTAAGTCTATCTTTTGTTTTCCTTAGTAAAGTGTCGTTAACGATCGCTTGTAGTAGGTTACTAAAATCGCTGATTGCCTTGTCAAATAGATGTCATTGACATCTAATTTAAATGGTTCCTGCCTTTCACTATAAATTCCTAAATGCAGTCTATATTTAGATTATACCTACATACGCTATTAAGACTTAACCATACTGAAAAAAATTTTCGGAGTGGCTGAATTGATTGTGATAAAACTTTACGAACAGATACATGTCAGTTGAGATATAAGCGATATTTTATCCGAAAAACTTTCAAAACATTTGTGACCTTAATTTGATTAGTAAAATGGTTTCCAAAACATATTTCCTAAGAATACTTTGCAAGAATTTATTAAATACATGATATTAAAAGTTCCAGTTTGTTACTTACTTAGTACGAGTCTTGCGGCACTATATCGGACTGGTACAATATGAAAATTTCATGATATAATGCACTAAGTTTGCTACGTGACTGGCATAGAAGAAGCATCCGGGACTGACTGCCGACTTGTGAAGAATAAATCTACCGGTGTGAGGTCTGACTTAAGACACTATGAGAATAATTAAGCTATGCTATTTCCGGTGGAAGTTTTTCGAGATACTTTTTAAAAGAAATAATGTAATACCCTACGTATCGCATTATTTCTTTGTAGTAATGCCGATGTTAAGTTTCAGTTCCGGCAACGGCTTAGCCTAATGCTAGGGTCTGAGCGGAGAGCGGCGAGGCGTGTGAGGTGATGCTCCTCCGGTATGCAATCAGCGGCCGTTGTTGTATGATTGGATTGAACTCCTTCCTGCCCACGAGTCCATCTGGTTAAGCGCCTATTTTTGCCACCACATAGCAGTGTTTGCGCTACTTTGTTTTGGTCTAAAGAGTATATAGAGCCAAGATGCTTACAGGCAGTGAGGCATTCCATCTTAGTCCTCAAAGTCCGAAAGTGACAACTTAGCTTCCTTTGTTCGAAGGTGGCCGCAGGTGGCTATGAACATGGACACTTCAGTCTTATAAAAAACTGAGCGTTGTTCCTTTTAACGCTGTTGTGTTAAAGTGAACAACGCTCATAATATGCTTTTCATGTACACCTAACGCCTAAACCCGCACCAGGCTCGTCACTCAGTTCCTATACCTAAGGCCTGAGTGGAGAGAGTTCAGTGAAGCGCGCAGTCTAGATGTTTATCATCCAATTTTGCAAGAAATATTTAATATGCGTATAATATTAAACTGAGCTTCCTTAAACTAAAAAGTATACTATAATATATTGTAAACTACTTTTATATTTATTTTGTAATATATGTTGTAAACTACTTTTTAGTAGTATAATATACTACTAAAAAGTAGTTTACAAGCAGTAGTAGTTAAGTAGTAGTTCCAGATTTGAACTATAATCTGTTTCACGAAAAATGTCCCGGAGTCGTATGCGAACTAAAATATAAAGTATGGAATTTAACAACAAATGTGAAACTTTGCGAAGACTGTGGCAACGCTACTAAGGGACATCTTTAGTTAGAAAGCCTTTCTTAAACCATAGTTTAAACCAGATACCATCAATCAACCTTAGACGGATAAAAAATTATTTTTCACCGATATGCGATCCTATACAAATACAATGCATCCGAAAACGATGTCAATCGACAACATTACCGAGTGATGGCATTGTAAAAATGTAAAATCACTGCCACATATCGACGTATGGTTACCGTACATAGGTACAGAGGGAAACATACCAGCAGCGTCTTCCTAATGACCAGAAAATATAATGGCGAATGTGCGGGATATTGTGAGCAATCTATTGGGAGGCTTGTTTACAGCAGTGGATTTTAATATGCAGTACCGAATGGATGAATAATTATATATATATATATATATATATATATATATATATATATATATATATATATATATATATATATATATATATATTCGAATGTATTATTTACTAGCTGTGCCCGGTATTCTTTGCAATACCTATATTTTGATGTACTTTATTTTGCGAATGCGAGCGAACGTCCTTGCTCCGTCCTACAACTCCGGTTAACTCGCAATTAATTACAGTGAATAATTATCGCATGCCGCTGGTGTCTCGTCTCTTTATTATGTAATATATTTATTATCTTATTGTTTAATTCTCTTGACCGAGCGAAACTGTTTTATGACTATATGTTATTAGGGATTGTTCATTAGTGCTTTTGTTGTGTAGATCATCTATATAATATGTATTATGTTTTCTTAATTTCGACGAAAGGATAATATTATATTAGCTGATTTTATCATCTCGCCTTATAATGAATATTAATTTGTACATTTTATTAATGATAATAATCCTTTTAGCGGAAATTATTGACTCTACTCTTATATTTCGGTTTAAAGCGTAGTGAGGGTCAGCTGTGAGGTATTTCATCTTGGGCTCAGAGAAACACGCATGTAGGCTTTATTTATTTAAAGTCGAATACGTTTATAGATTAAAGTAACCAGATGACTATTAACACGACTGCTGCTTTAATATTATAAAAAATGTAAGCATGCATGCAAGCTAAGACTGACCTTTGACAATACCTGACCTTTGTAATGAACGAGCACATTAGCAGTTTAGCTTTTTTATATTTCAGGATAATAATTATGAGATCAATGCGTAAATAACATGTTACAACAATAAAATAAGCACACTCTCTCATAGAATACCAGATGGTGAGTGTAGAGAATTAATTCCATCTTAGTCCTCAGGTTTGAAAAAGTATTTGCATTTTTATTCTTAATAGAGGATGGAGTAGATGCTTATGGGCCTAGTTTAGCACCTAGTCTCAGTCACTTATTGTTACTATGGCTTGCCACCGTTATTCCATAAAAAATCCCTATCCTTAACATCTATTTCATTAAGACTGAATGATATTTAAATACGCTGTTCAGCTATTTTAATAGTGTTCTTGAACCAATAATAGTAATTTATTTAAACATATTGAATACATTTGGATTATGTCATGATTTTTATTTTATTACTTATGTTATAATCCCAACGTTTTGAGTAGTTTAATATTTAAAAACTGTAGCAAGCTATAACATTAAGATGTCAAACATCTTAATGCATGGGTGCTGTAAAACATACCAGACATCCTGATTTACGTGGGAATCAGTAAAATAAGTTTCATTATTGATTTATTGCTAAACTTACTAATTTTTTCCTTTATTTGAAATTTATTTCTCACCCCTTAGTTCTTATGCACATTATCGCGATGTGTTTTGTCACTGGCACAGCTACGATGTCCGATCGAATTTACTCGTATGTAACGTACGAGTAAATATGGTAATACTACCATAACAGGGCACAACTTGCTTTTGCCGATTCAGTTCTTATTTGTGCGCATCTCGGATTTTATTGGCGTATAAATTCTGAGGAATTGCGCCGTTATTGTTGTGCCAAATTTTATAAATTACTAAATGCTATTATAAAACACTGCTCCACATTTAATGAAATATTGTAAAAATTTTATCGTTTAAAGGAGGATTTTGGCCGGTTGTTTTCCGTAAGTAATTTGCGGTTATTTGAACATCGTGGAACATAAAGTGACCTACTTCTAGTAATGATTAATACTAACATCGAATAATATATTTGAAGGTAATGCAACTAATGTACTACATACCAGCTGCTCGCCGCGGCATTGCTCGGGTTGAGCAATTATCTATCTTAAATATTACTAAGGTATGGAGACGGGCGAAAGTTCATAGAAAGCTGGGCCTGATGTTACAGCAACGATTACTGTATTATTTTATTTATATATCAATACCATTTTAAAAAAACTAAAATGTTTACGAGTGCTTCATGGTAGAAAAAAATATAGGTTGTTATTTTGCTTATGCTACGTAACAATGTTATTCTCACACCAAGCTCTCACATTACACTTTAAGAAAATAATTATTAGACTTTATTGTAAACTAGACCACCATAGTTTTATGTATTGTAGGACATTCACAAATAGAAGATTCAGACGCCGCCGTCCAACTAAATTCTATAAGTTTGAAATAATTATAAACAAGCAAAAGGAGGATGAATTAAGAACATTTTCTCTTTTAATGATTTATTAATCGTCCACTTCATAATAAACAAATAAAATATCGTCTAAAAACGGTGCAGGCGGTATTAAATTCTCTTGACGCCTTGCCCAGCTTAGGTACCATATTATGGACATTACATGACAACAGCAACCTACAGTTCTTTTTCCTATCAAAGAATTGAAATAATACTGTTTGATGATCTCTCTTTCATTAAGAGGACTGTCAACTAAAATATATGTAAAATGTGTTTTTGAGCTTAAGTATATGTCTCGATTTTATTCGACCTCTCAATAGCCAGCTAGAATGGTTGGATAGTACCATTCTAGGTGGCTATTAAGAGGTCGAATAAAGACAATTCTCTTAGTAGGTTGCTGTCCGTTTCTAGACACGCTTCTATTTCATATCTCCCATCTTGTATGTGTTCACCATAATGGGACCTAGCACACTTAATTTGATAAATACCTAAAGATATTTTTATTAAATTACTGTGTGTAGCTGGGGAAAATCATTTATCGTTTTGCACATGTATTCTTGTAAAATCAGAAAGAAACCGTCAGAATCCTTTATACGTAGCCAGAGTCGTTAAATATGGGAATATTATTACAGCACAGAAAAACAACAGAAAATATTCACGAAATATTCACACCGCAAGCTCAGAGTCAAACAAAAGTTCCCTATATAAAAAAAAAACACTGACCTCTATATATACATGACTGTGCCAATTTGAAGCGCCGCTAAAGGATGTCTTGAAAATTAAAATTGACATAATATGCCAAATTCTGTTGTCTTATTTATATTGTCATATTTAAAAAATCTGTATTTTGAACTTTTAAACTAAAAAACAAAAGTATTTTATGTTGATTGATTTGATTGTGTATAATATTAGTTACATAATAAGAATTATTTCTATTAATAATGAGTGTGTGCGTAATCTGTAAAACTCGTTACCAAAAGGGGAGTGGTGTAATATTTCACAAGTAAGTGAATTTGCAGCAAATATTAAATAAATAAAAACTATTTGATAATATAAGTACTTAAAAATTTGTTACTAATCTTAATATCATTTATACCAACATGTTTGGCTGTATATTACTGAGTTTTGATAAACAATAAAATTCAATAGGGTTGTCGAGTTCCTTGTCTATAATACTTATCGATGTTCTTTCATACCAATATCTGTTAATAAACAAAGTCGCCAACAACAGATGATTATCAAATGTTTATTAATTAACAGGTTTCCAACCGAACCTAGACTCAAATTATGGCTTAAAAGCATAAATATTGTGAATTGGCGTCCGAAACAAAATGATCATATTTGTTCCAAACATTTCACAGACGACTGTTTTATTAGATATGAGAACTGCACCACTTTGAAAAAGTGTAGTATACCGACAATATTTTGTGGTAGTACCAGTACCAGTAAGTATAAAAGTATTAGATTATTATTTAGAATGTTTTTTATTTCTTCTTTCCTAATTTTCCACCAAACTCAAGGGCCATAGCCAAGTGTCGAAAGGTCGCCTGATGATGTCGAGCCACGTTGGATGTGTGTTAGTGGGCTGTGGCTAGAGGAGATTCCTCTCCCTGTACCGCAGTAGTTGAGGTGGAGTAGTAAGGGAAGAGGAGTGTTGATATGGCAATTGGCGATGCGCCACTCGACTATCTTTCGCGACTTTGGTGAGACTGCACCACTTGATGCTTCCAAGTGCTCGTTTTTCCCTGGCTCCATTCACATATTGGGCTCGGGGAGTCCGTAGTGCAGGTGGAGTTAGAGGCTGCGAAGGGCAGTGTGGCTTGTTTTTATGGTGCGCCTTATCTGAGAATGAAATCGGGGAGGAGAAGTCAGCAACTAAGGAGGGGCTGTCATTGGGCGGCTGACGCCAGAGGGGCCGCGGATGTGCATGAAAGCGTTTCCATGACCCTGCCAATTTGCGGTGGAGGTAGAACAACATGGGGTTTTAGTAAGTGCGATCTAATTCTCGCTTTTCGATTTAATTCCCTCTCAATTGCAGGCATGTAATAGTATGAGTACATATTTGTGCTATTTACTGTAGAGACTAATGGTCCGTAGGGTGCACGTGCGGTATAGTTCCTAAAAAACTGTATCTGCGACGGATCATCGCTGCTGGTAATAAGAAGTTGTTTTGTTTGTTGCTTCCTCGCTTGAAGGCTAAGTATAGCCATTCAGATATGACACGTGGCCAGCGTTCTTCGGACGATACCAGGAAAGTAGGACTGTATAATAATTTCAGTAATTTTTTTTATATTGTAATTTTAATTTCGAAAATGACGCTGTAAATAACTGATAACTATGTAATTCAAAGTTTATATATATATATATATATATATATATATATATATATATATATATATATATATATATATATATATACATATATTTAATATTATCTAGCTCGTACCCGGCGCATTGCTGCCGCAGAAGAAATAATTGTGAAAATATCGTTAAAAATGTGGAAGAGTTGTATTGTATAATTAGGAATGATAATACAATCATTGAAATAGAATGATATATAACTTTCTATAACTTTCAAATAAATAGTCAGTATAATACGCACGCCTAGTGTTGACTAAGTTTTAGGTAATAGGTTGACGAAGTTTTACCGCAATCTGATGAACGGTATGGCATCGTAGAAAGTACGAACAAACATAATTTTTTATATAGTAGAAAATATTTTACTGTCTATAGACAGACCTGTAGTTGATTAGAATAAGCGTAATTATAGCAGCTGATTTGTTTTTCTTTATAATACTAGAACTAAATGAACGGTTGACAATAAATTATTTTAGAAACTATGTTTTTTATTTTTATTTTGTGTAGACAGTTTAATCTTAATAATTTTTAGTTGAATGGTCTAAGGGCTACGATGGCTATCCGAGCACAGAACCAGAGTACAAAACTAATCCAACTGTAGAGATGTGTAAGACATGGTGACGTGATATCCCTGAAATATTTTACTGCTGTATTGGAAGACGTCTTCAAGCTACTGGACTGGAAAGAATACGGTATTAACGTCAATGGCGTGTACGTCACTCACCTTCGATATGTCGACAATATAGTCATTATGGCAGAATCGCTGGAGGACCTACACACTATATTCAATGACCTCAATAGTGTCTCCCAACGGATAGGTCTTAAGATGAACATGGACAAAACAAAAGTCATGTGTAATATCCATGTCACACCTATGCCGGTGGTTTTTGGGAGCACTTAGCTGAAGTTGTTGACAAGTATTTTTTTCGGGACAAATAGTCCGACTAGGTAAGTTCAACTTCGACCGAAAGGTCAATCGACGGATTCAACTCGGCTGGGCAGCGTTCGGGAGATTACAACACATCTTCTCGTCAGGAATACCTCAAAACTAGATTGTACAACAAGTCCGTGTTGCCAGTGATGACTTATGGATCTGAGACGAGGTCTTTCACTGCTGGCCGTATGAGGAAGCTTGAAGTCGCTCAGCGAGCTATGAAAAGGACTATGCTCAGGGGTTCAAACTTAGGAATGAGGATATCTTCAGCAGATCCAGAGTGATCGACATCGACCAATGGATTAGTAAGCTGAAGTGGCAATTGACCGGCCATATAGCTCGAAGAACCGAATACCGATGGGGAAAAAGGAAAAAAGGGAGTAGCAGCCTCGTAGCGGTATGTGAAGTGTAGGACGTTCCCCCACTAGATGGATTCAAAACCTGGTAAGACATGCAGGAAGTTGATGGATGCAGGTAACTCAGACCCGTGCTTTGTGGCATTCCTTGGGGGAGGCTTATGTTCAGCAGTGGACTTGTGAAGGGTTTTAATGATGATGAATGATAATTGCATTATATTAATATGATACATAAATAGAATGGACGTTACGGGTAGAGTCAATCTATCCATAGAGTCCATTCTATTTATTTAGGTATAGGTAGGGTATAGAATTTTTATCGATATAATTTGGTACACTGTCTTATCCCTATTATTAGTTCCGTGGACGTGCACTTCTGCTGTCAGCGCCAAAATGGCGGAAATCAAATTGCTTCATCATGTCACGGTGTAAAGCCAGTCCAGCGTACTTGTATATATAGAGGTCAGTGTAAAAAAAGTACTCTGTGAACAAAAGTAACAAATGATTTGAGTTGAGTGACGTTTTTAGTTTTTAAATTGACGTTGACATTTCCGCTTTGTGGTCTATATAAAAATTGATAATTGATTGTGAAATCGATTTATTAATTTATTCAGTCAATTTATTTTTACGACTATTTTGAAACGTTAAGGTGTCACGAGGGAACCATTATTTAAATAAGAAGTTTCTTAAACTTACCTAAAGAATAAAAGACGGAATCACTTTTTATCGTCTTTTTTCTATTTTTGTGTTAAAATCGATTAACTAACCTATTTCATTTAGCAGCATTGTTTAAAAATAAAAATAACGGATGTCAGTATTACTCTTATTAAGTATTTAATTTCTTTTGCCATGATAAAACTGCTTAATATTTGATTATTAACTACAAAAAAACTTTAAAAAAATATTGATAAATATTTCATTTGTGTAACGTTAGGCCCAAATTCGCCCGTCTCCGTTTACGGTATCACTTTTTTTCGAAGATTTTGAAATAAATTGGTTTTCCGCATTTTCTCATCGACTTTGTATGAGTTTTTTTTAATATAAAAATGGTTACTGTAAGTTATCCTCAAAGCCACGACACGAAACTGTCAAGAGGTTCGACTTCTTACGACTAACTTGGCGATATCATATTATATCATTACTTTTAGCTATAAGTATTTTCATAATATATAGCCAATGTCCATCTGGAATAATGTTTTTTAATATAATATTAATACAGTATAGATATATGTTGGAGGTCTTTTTTCTGCTATTACAAGACACCACTACTTTTTAACCCCTGACGCAAACAGCCCCTCTGTTCTGCTATATGTTTGACGTGTTTATCTGTGCATCTGTTTGTAGCATCGTAGCTCGCAAACGAATGAACCGATTTAGATATAGTATTTCTTTAAAAGGTGACTTGATCGAAAGCTCTTAACTATGGATTTAAGAAAATCTTTTCAGCCGTTTGAAGTTCAAAAGCTCTTTTTGTTTCGGGGTTTTTTAAATTATAAATTAAATTTATTCCCAGGCTTGTTTCTTTTATCTTACGATACCCATATGATTATATGAAATAGCGGTTTTTTTATAGGATAAGGTGACAAAGGAGCACACAGTTCACCTGATGGTAAGTGGTTGCTGTGGCCCATAGACATCTCCATATATCCCCGATTGCGAATCAAATGCAGGTGCATTGTCACCCGTGAGGACTAAGATGGAATGCCTCGTTTCCAATAAAAAAGGGTCTCCGGTTCGTATTAGTATTTTTTTTCCGGTACGTTTGAGAGCGTAGTCCTTCCCCGGTCGAGTCGACCCATTCGTGCTACAACCATAATATAGCTGCAGCGTAGCTCTACCACGTATAAAATGTTACAACGTTACGGGTCGTAGTGAAATTCATATGATTTCAAAGTCATATAGCGCGTTGTCAGATATTTTTTTAATTGTAAGCCAGTGTTTGATAACTATTCCATCTGAAGTTATTTGTTGATGCAGCCGGAGGTAGTAAAGCGCACAGACTTAGCTTAAATAATCATATACAATTGTAAATGGATGGATAGGGAGATGCTGGCAAATTTTTCTTCACCTATGCTGTATGTTTCATCATCACATATATACAATATTTTGTGGCTGAACGTGGTCCGATTTGTTCGTTCCTCTTTGGACTCTGCCTGCCCTATCGGAAATTACAGGCGTGATTTTATGACAAATAAAACTGTTTTATGTTGATAAGTCATTTTGAGTTAAATTAAAAAAAAAATTAAATATTATCAAGTGTGTTTGGTATAAAATTTGTTGTATATGATAAAAAATAGAAAGGAATAAAACAATATTAAGGGTTTTGCCGTTTTCATTTCCGTCGCATTTTTCGAGAACTTAACGTTCCCGGTACCGTTAACGTTAGAGCCTATTTAAAGTCCACAGCTGAACACAGGCCCCCATAGATTGCCCCCATAGGGAGATATTTGCCATAGTTGCTACGCTTGGCAAGCGGGTTGGAGACCGCAGTTTTTTGGTTTTAGTCGTTATTAGGAAGGCGCTGTTGCCATCTTCTGATGTGTTCCCCTCTGTCACCTCTTACGACACCCATGGGGTGGTTTGGTGTACTGGATATCCTTACACCGCCACTGCGCGGTTCTTTCATCGCCAAAAAAGTACTAATAATATGTCAGAATATCGAAACTGAGCTAAAGCGATAAAGTATACTTGTCATAAAAATGTAACTTGTAAGGGTTTTCAACGAAGAGCTTAAGTGACTTTAAAGCTTCTTACATATGTGTACTGAGAATCAACTCGAATGTCATCACGGACATTGAACCCGAGGACGCTGATCCCTCGACTGATTTGTAGGTAATTCGCTTTTTAAAGGAAAGGATTATGAATTGAAAGTGCTCTGAAATATTAAAAAGTAAAAGTACCTATTTATTTGTTTATCCGTTCAAGCAATTTCAAGCCATGTATTAAGGTAATAACGATGAAATTGGTTCGGTTTTGTGCATTTGATTTACAGTAAGTTATACTGCCTTCCAACCTTCTACAGCTGCTGGGAGGGTTGCCATCATTTTTTTTTTAATTATCTCTAGTTATTTAGAAAAAAAAAACAATATGTCTTGGGAAAACAAAGTATTTTATTTCAATTTACTGTTTTACGTATAAATTGTTTATCTGTTCTTGCGATATTAATCATTCACCCAACTTTGTTCATTTTGAAATGCATCTATCACTAAATGTTAAAATTCAAATATTTAAATCAGTAGCCCGTTCATGATGGAATAATTCGACGAGTCTAGTTTTTATAAAATTAAAGTGACCAACGACCTCACAGTCCAGCTGATGGTAAGTGGCAGTAGCCCATGGACACTGAAACTAACATCAAATATAGAAAGCTATAGATGCGTTATCATCTCTGAGGATTTGGGTAAAATACCTCATAGCGTGCAACTACACTGGCTCTCTGTACCTTTCAGACCGGAACACTGCAGTGCAGGCTCCTGGTGGCAGAAATAGGTAACAGACTGGTCACTACTCATTGGCAAAAAAGGGGTTCTACCATCTAGACGTTTTATATCTTTCATTTGCTTATTTGCATTGATTATGAAAACATAATTGTCTTCTAGTACTTTAGAAAAAAAAAACAATACCTACGTAACGTACGACTTAGTTCAGAATAAAAATGCCGACACCCTTACCAGTAAAAAATAACTTTTGATAAGAGATAAAAGCAGACTTCAAAAAAACTAAAAAGTGTAAAATAACTTCACATTCTAAAGTCGGTGCTAAGACATATTGTATAGAAGATAAAAGTCCTTATTTAAGAATGTAAAGTTTAATTCGGCTTTTACTTTTTATTAAATGTTATTTGGACTAAGAAATGTGACAATCTCAATGTCGTAGGTAGATAGGTTGGTAGTATCACTCTCAATCACCACTACAATTATTATTGGCAGTTTTAAATGCGGTTTTACCACATATTTGGTGATGAAAACATCGTGGGGAAGTCTTTATTTCATAAGAATAATATTGAAGCCAACACACAATGGTGGTCTTGTCCCTGCTTAAAAAAAATACGCTTTTGTTAATAAGTGGTCCATTATTGTAACGATGACGACTCAAAGGGTAAATTTGATTCCTATGTTAATGTCACTCTTTTGTCTGTTTGCATGTTTTTTCGTCTGTCCGTCTGTATATCATGTGTGTCACGGATTTCTAACTCGTAGACTGAATGAGTTAGAAACCTTAAGAATATTGAAATATAAATTCAATTGAATTATTTTCATTTTTCATACATACATGAAAATCTTTTCATAAAATAATTTCATATATTTTTATTGTTGTTAATTATCAACAATTAGTAATGTTAAAACTTTTGTGCAACCGACTTCAATATAAATAGAATGAGAACTTCATTAATGTAATCGAAGTCAATTAAATACGTATAATTAAGTATAAATTAAAAAACTACTGGTCAGATCTTGATCAAATTTGTATGGGACCACATGATAAGCACTAGCTTACAAATAAAAAACGATCATCAAAATCGTTCCACCTAGAAAAGAGTTCGGAGGTAAAACTTAAAGTAATTCCGTCTAATTGTGTACCTCCTTCTTTTTGAAATCGGTTAAAATAAAGAAAAGTTGTGGGATTTATTTCTACAAACTAAAAGTTGGGTATTTGAAAATTCTGTGTAGTCGTTATTGGTACCACACTAAAACTGTTTTTAAACAATCAATGTTGAAAACCTCGATTCATAATGTAGTTTGTAAGATGTGACTACTGTGAAACTAGCATTTTCTAGATAAAAAGTTACCTAATTGGTCATAACGAATCACAAAGCTGCACACTTTGCCAGTTTTTATTTTTGATTTTGGAGTAGGTAGATTGAGTGATTCGTAGCTTGCCTCACTTTTTTGGTATTGAAAGACTTGATTGAGAGAAGTGTTCGTGCAATCTTTTATGGTAATATAAATAGGTATAATCTCGATATATGAGAATAGGTATAATCTCTTTGGATTTGAATATTTTGTACGTTGATTTATATATTACGCTAGATCAGTAATAATCGCGCCAAAGCGTTGCCACTGCACATATAGCCACAGCCATAATATTATGCCTAGCTAACGCCTAAGTGTTCAATGTGACGCCGACAGAGTTGAGCCGCGACAAAAAATGAGTAAATGCGTAGTGAAAGTATGCTATTCAAGTTGCTGTAACCGCTGCTTGAGTTCAGTAGCTAATAGGTTTAGTAGCGATGTCTATAAAGAGCTTTACGGAAATAAGAAAATCGCTTAGCGGTCGCAGCTCCTTCTATACGTCAGCTATCCAGGAACCATATGATCAATTGACAGGAAGCTATATAAATTAACTCTTTCGACTCACTTCGTCCGTTTTATATACAGGGACTATTTAGGAACATTTGATTTTAAGTAAATCATGAAATTAAAGTTTTATTTTCATGTACACTTATACGATATCATAGGAGCTATGCGTAAAATGCAATCATGGAATAAAGACAACATACTATTGATAATTGTTTATGGGTCTTAGCATCCTCTTACTATCAGTTAGACCGTGTACTCTTTTGTCACCTGTGGTACTTTATAAGAAAAATAAAAGTATGTAAGTAAAATACCTCAACGATGCAGTGGAAATTTCAGTTTTTCAACAAAGAAAATAAATTACGAAATTAGGGTTTGATTTGTATTAAAGAAGGAATAAATATTTATATCTAAGTTACTAAGCATCCTCAATAAAATAATGTCGACAGAGAAGAATGATGTGACAGGTTACTGCTACACCGCTGACAGCTGAGACCTTGAGTATGTAAAGTTTCTGGCGGCCTCCCATTTTCCCTAATAATCCGCCTACTTGGCACAGGACGTTCGGGTGAAACGGTCCACCCTCTGCTCATTACCGTAATGCGAGACTAAATTTGATAGATTCGCCCTCTGCGCTTCTCAGGGCAACTGTAGTTACTCTTGAAACAACTAAAAGAATTGTAAAGTGGAAGCGACAGCTACGATTAATGTGAAGTTGATTGCTAAGAAAATGTCAAAGTTATGGCGGATTTGTTTTTAATAAATCTGTAGCAGCCAGAATAATCAGCCCTAAACGGGAATAAATAATATATACTCTGCTGCTACCATAACGCGGAAGGTGAAGATAAAAAAAAACATTTATTTTCTAACTATCCCTGGCTACTGAGATACTACGGACTGCATATAGATAATTTGACGTTCTTATAAAGAAACAAGAAGCAGCCGCAAATATTATTCAGCGCCACATCGATTTCACACGCCGCTATCGTCACGTATCCGTCGACCAATGGGGAGCCGTTTCTTCAACACCGCAGCTCGCTTCTCCTGGCTGTTCCGGAGCTGTATCCCACGCCGCGGCCGCTCGCCGACTACGCGCGCGCACCGACCTGCATGTCTTATATAGCCCGATCCAGCGACGTAGCTTCGTGAACAACACACAAGTCTCACGCCGGGAAACGAAACGTACATAATAGTAATACATTTTGATTCATTTTCATTGGTCATAATGTAAGCAGTATAATTGGCTATGTACAATAAAAATAATTACCATTGGCAAATCAATTGTGAGCCAGCCATATAAATATAGGCAAGATGAAAATATATTCATTCCAGTCCACAGTCCATTCTATATTCGTACTCCAGCCGGACTTATATAAACAGTCGTTTCATTTCTCCACCTTGAAACCACTCGGAGTCTGTTAATAGTGGACCGTTCATCTCCACTATTACAGTGGTGACCCGTACGAACACCGAGAGGGAAGACCCCGTACGAACACCGAGAGGGAAGACCCCGTACGAACACCGAGAGGGAAGATCCCGTACGAGCACCAAGAAGGAACACCCGCGACGTACCACTATTACATACGCGTACGAACACCGCGAAGGAAACCCGTGGCGAACACCGAGAAGGAAGACTTCAGTATTTATAAAAAAAAAAAAGCAGTGTCATCAAGCCGTCATTATGGAGCAAGAGGCGAACACATATACATCAATTTTCGAGGAAATTCGGAAGCTATCATACGAAGTCGCTGCGCTCAAAGCTTCCCAGCATCACACCAGTTACCAGCAATAGTACAACCAGCGCAATCAGCATCAACGAAGACCACTTTTTCGTCGCAACCACTCTGCAAGTAGAAGTCGAACAAGCTCAACATCAAGATCCCCTTACTGCTACTATCATCGACGTTTCGGGTTCGACGCAAGAAAATGCACAAAACCGTGTACATTCAAAAATGAAAATGCGAAAGCGCTCGAACTAACTAATACGCTCAATGCGATGGGATCCAGCGTAACAGCAAAGTCCTACCGTCTTTTCGTCACCGATAAAAAAAGCAAGCTTACTTTCCTTATCGACACCGGAGCAAATATCTCAGTGTTACCGCCGAAGCAAGGACAGAAGTTGAAGTCACTGGATTTTCAACTCTATGCAGCAAACAATACAGTGATTCCTACATATGGAGAAAAAACAATGGAACTTGATTTAAATCTACGCCGACCATTCAAATGGAGATTTATCGTCGCTAAAGTCAGCAAACCAATCATCGGTGCTGATTTTCTTGAATATCACCAGTTGATCGTCGACATCAAAAATAGAAGAATTATCGATGGGAAAACCAATCTTGGATCTCAGTCTTTTGTCCAAGCAACCAATCTGCCCACAATAAGAAGCATAGATGTTCAACAACCGTATCACAAGATCCTCGAAGAATACCCTGGTATCACAAGAATAACTTCAATGAAATTAACACCGAAGAACGACGTTGAGCATTTCATCGAAACCAATGGACCACCACTTCATTGCCGTGCACGTCCAATTGCACCACACCTATACGAGCAAGTTCGAAAGGAATTCGAAAACATGATTGAGCAAGGAATATGCCGTCCAAGCAAAAGCCCTTGGTCATCACCACTTCACATTGTACCGAAGAAGAACGGAGAATTACGAGTTTGTGGAGATTACAGAAGACTGAATTCTATTACCACTCCTGACCGCTACCCAATACCGCGAGTCAGGGATTTCACTCATCAACTATCAGACAAGACTATATTCTCCACCATCGATCTCAACCGAGCTTACCAACAAATAAGAGTACGCGATGAAGACATAGAGAAGACAGCAATAATTACCCCAATGGGATTATTCGAATTCCCAAGAATGATCCCAGGATTAAAGAACGGAGGTCAAACTTTCCAAAGATTCATACACGAAGTACTTCATGGACTGGATTTCGTTTTCGCATTTATTGATGATCTCCTTGTTGCAAGCCCTGATAAAGAAACGCATGAAACCCATCTACGCACCGTGCTACAGCGATTAGAAGACAACGGAATCACAATCAACCCTTCGAAATGCATATTCGGACAGCAAGAAGTTCAATTTCTTGGTTTCACCGTCAGCAAGGAAGGAATCAAACCGCCTGCCGAAAAAGTCAGAGCAATCATCGATTATGCGAAACCTAAAACTATCGAAGAGCTAAGGCGTTTTCTTGGGATGATAAATTTTTACAGGGAACACATACCTAAAGCGGCTGAAATCCAAGCACCACTTCACGCATACCTTCACAACACGAAGAAAAAAGATAAAACGTCAATCGAATGGAACGATGAAGCCATGAAGGCATTTGAAGCTTGTAAAGTTGCGATCCAAAATGCAGCTTTACTCGCTCACCCATCACACAAAGCAACCCTTGCTATCTTCAGCGACGCATCCGATCTCTCAGCAGGAGCCGTTCTCCAGCAATACAGCAATGGGAAATGGCAACCACTTGGCTATTTTTCGAAGAAGTTCTCCGATACTCAACGTAACTACAGTACATTCGACCGAGAGCTACTCGCTATTTACATGGCTATCAAGCACTTCAGAAAAACGTTCGAGGGTCGAAACCTGATCGTTTTTACCGACCACAAGCCATTAACATATGTACTTTCAAAGAAACCATCACTATCGGAAACACCACGAAGAGAAAGACAACTTATTTTCATAAGTGAATTCACTACCGACATACGTCACATCAGTGGAAAGGACAACATAGTCGCCGACGCACTCAGTCGCGTACCAATCGACAGTGTAACGTGCCCTACATTAATCGACTATCATAAGATCGCCGCAGCACAAGACAGAGATAGTGACAACATAAAACATCTATCGAAGCAAGGTAACTTGTCCATCAAGCAAGTTACAATGCCAATGACGCATCTACCTATATACTGTGAAGCCTCAACGACAACTATGCGACCATACCTACCAGAAGAATGTCGTCGCGAAGTCTTCAATGCACTGCACAACATCAGTCATCCAGGTGTTAGAACAACAAGAAAACTCATCACTGAAAAATTCTTTTGGCCTTCAATGCAAGTGGATGTTGGCAACTGGGCGAAGCAATGCATTCAATTCCAGAAATGCAAAGTACAAAGGCATACATCAAGTAATCTAGCTACATTTCCACCCACGGAGAGATTCGAACACCTGCATGTTGACATCGTCGGACCACTACCTACTTCACCGCAAGGATATCGTTACCTCGTAACAATGATCGACAGAGCAACAAGATGGCCAGAAGCAATACCTACCGATGATACTTCAGCCGAATCCGTCGCGAAGATAATTTATGAAAATTGGATTACTCGTTTCGGATCACCTAAAACCATCACAACGGATCAAGGAAGAAATTTCGAAAGCAACCTATTCCTCAAACTTCTTCAAACTATGGGAATACAGAAGACACGTACAACAGCATACCATCCTCAGGCAAATGGAATAATCGAACGATGGCATCGTACATTAAAGACCGCACTCAAAACTCGTTTATCTCAACATACAAAGTGGATTGATGAGCTACCTACAGTGCTACTCGGACTACGAGCAACACCGCGTGCAGACACTAGTCTTAGTGCCGCTCAGCTAACCTACGGCTGCAGCATAAGGCTGCCGTGTGACTTCTTCAGTTCAGCAGCGTCAAACAAACAAGAAATGGATTACGATTTCGTAACTCAACTTCGAGAATCAATAAACAAAGCCTTATGGTCGAAATGCACCGAAATGCAATCACACAGAAATAATAAATCAGTATTCATTCACCAAGATTTGAAAACATGCAAGCAAGTTTTTGTAAGAAACGACGCAATGAAAAAACAATTTCAACCTACCTACGATGGACCGTATAAAGTATTAGAGAGAAATAGCAAGACTTTTAAACTACAAATACCCGGAAGGAAATCTACGATTATTTCGATCGACCGACTAAAGCCTGCCTATATTATTAACGAGGATACTTTAGAGGATTCATCATCATCATCAAAACCACCAGCGAGGAAGCTTGAAACTCCATCATCTACATCAACCCAGTTGAGACCTATTTTAAAAACTACTAAATACGGGCGAGTCGTCAAGCCTCCGGTACGCTTTCGCTAGGGGGAGAGTGATGTAGCAGCCAGAATAATCAGCCCTAAACGGGAATAAATAATATATACTCTGCTGCTACCATAACGCGGAAGGTGAAGATAAAAAAAAACATTTATTTTCTAACTATCCCTGGCTACTGAGATACTACGGACTGCATATAGATAATTTGACGTTCTTATAAAGAAACAAGAAGCAGCCGCAAATATTATTCAGCGCCACATCGATTTCACACGCCGCTATCGTCACGTATCCGTCGACCAATGGGGAGCCGTTTCTTCAACACCGCAGCTCGCTTCTCCTGGCTGTTCCGGAGCTGTATCCCACGCCGCGGCCGCTCGCCGACTACGCGCGCGCTCTATTATCTTGATGTTAGTGCTGTTAGACTATGCGTCTCTTACAGCTGCATCTTGTCTCAGGGCTCGCGGCCTGCAAGGCCGCGAGCTAATTAAAAAGGGAAAGGCAATGAGGTGAGGATGATGATGAGATGGTTTATGATTTGATATTGTTACCAATCATCATGTCGCCTTTTAGGCGTTTTTCTTTGAGCTATCTAACCGCAGTCCGAGGGGGGGTGTGCGGACCCCCGTCTCTGACTGCTCAGCTCGTGTCGGTCGATGGTCTGGGCGGTGAGAACCGTCCAGGAACGCGGGTGTACGGTGTGTACGCGGTGTGTGCTGGAACGCGTCGTGCCCGTCTGCGGGTGCGACGCGTCCCATTCGTTGTCCTATTTGTGTTTGTACCATTTAGTGTGGGTGTAGTGTCGTTGTGTGATGTGCCTGCGACGCCTGGGTCGGCTGGATCGAGCGATATTGGTGGTTCTATTAAAACATTTCGCGGTCTACGGAGATAGGGCGCGACGTTTGCTATCGGAACGTAGTTAGCTGCGTTTGTCACTAGCGGGTTAGGGTGGGTTTCTACCTTGTCAAAGTAGCGTTGGGACATCTCCTTAAAATATTCGGAGATAGATGGTAGTTCACAATCGTTGTGCAAGTCAGAGTTCCTTTGGTACCACCGTGCGCCGGTGGCTCTCCGGATGAAAAAATTTTGTACTCTTTGGAGTTTTAGAATATGGGTCTTATATGTATGGGCGAAAGCTACACTTGCATAGGACATAACCGGTCTAATGCAGGTTTTGTACAGCCGGAGTTTGTGTCTTAGCGACAGTTTGCTCTTACTGCTAACGAGGGGGTGTAGACGGCCAATTATTGACTTGGCTTTGTTGCGTACTACACTTATGTGCGTCTTGAAAGTCATGCGGGAGTCGAAAGTGACGCCTAGGTATTTGGCCGATTTTTCCCAGGGGATTGGGCGGTCGTATAGTGAGATTGTTTTGGGTTTAGAACCTCCTGTAGAATTCCGTTGAAAGTATACTGCTACACTTTTTTCGGGATTCACATCAATTCTCCATAGGCGAAACCATTCACCAAGGCGATTGGTCGCTTTTTGGAGCTTTATGGCGAGTCTATTTTTGTTGGGGTCTGACACAAAGAGTGCCGTATCGTCGGCAAAAAGTGCGGTGTTCACCACGGGGTCTTTTGGGATATCACTCGTGAAAAGTGTGAAAAGGAGTGGGGATAGTACGGAGCCCTGTGGAACCCCGGCCTTAAGGAAACGTTTCGTAGAACGAGTTCCCTCTACTCGATATCGAAAAGTGCGGTTCGAAAGGAAAGCTCGTATGATGTGCACGAGCCTATCGGGCACGTTCAGTTTGTACAGCTTGTAAATCAAGCCGTCGTGCCAGACCTTGTCAAACGCTTTCGCGACATCGAAGAAGAGGGCTCCCGTGTTTCGAGACTTTTTTCTTAACGGGTTTTGACTGAAGCCAGACAGAATGTATTCTGTTAGGCGATGAATCTGGTGAGTGCATGAGTGATTGGCTCTAAAGCCGAACTGTTCGTCTGGGAGGAGTCCGTTAGCTTCGGTGTAATGACGGAGACGCTTGTGAATAATGCGCTCGTATAGTTTGCCCAATGTGTTGAGCAGGCTAATGGGTCTGTAACTAGAGGGACGATTACGCGGTTTACCCGGTTTTGGGATCCCTATTACGTCTGCTTCTTTCCAGATGTCCGGGAAAGAGCAGTTCGTGAGAAAGGTGTTAAATATTCCTACAAGGAGGCAAATAAGTGGCGCCGGAAGGGATTTGATAACCTTGTTACTGATGCCATCTGGCCCAGGGGCTGATCTATTTTTAAGACTTTTAATGGTTTCGGTGACTTCATCTACTGTCACAGTATCGAGAGGTTCACCCGCTGGTGGCAGCGCAGACCTACGTTCTACTTCCGATTCTACCTCTAATAGGTGAGCGGGATCTATTGGTGCGGTGGATGGCGTGCACTGGTACTCTAGACTGTCTGCTAGGCATTCGGCTTTTTCGAGATCGTCAAGGGCGAGATCGGGGTGGTCCAGCCTCACGAGAGGCGGCATTGGTGCGGATTTGTCGGCTTTAAGAGCTCTTGTAAGTCTCCAGAAGGCGTCTTGGGATGGTTCGATACCTTCTAAGAGGTTATCCCAGTTATCGTTTCTAAACTCGGCTACTCGTTGTTTAATCTCGCTTTGTAGAGAACGTACCCTAAGTTTATTGGTTTCCGTGCGATAGCGGTCGTAAGTTTTAAGCGCGGAGTTCTTCGCTCTAATCAGTCGTCGAACATCTGCCGGAAGTTTCGTGTATTGATCGCTCGATACACGAACCTTACGGGTGCAATCTTCGACTGCTGATGTGAGGTGAGTCGAGAGGGCGCTAATCGCCCTATCGGCCTCCTCCAGCGAGTCTATCTTGTCAGGTATAGTGTTCAAATGCTGGGAGTTCGTAGACTTAAGTTTGACCTCAAGTTTACGCCAGTCGACAATAGTTTTGGTCTGAGGGACCTCACCTGCCGGCTGGCCCAGTTGTAAAACGACCGGCCTGTGGTCTGAAACTAGCTCTATAATAGTCTCTATCGAATTAATACTAAGTCGGATGTCTTTTAGTAATGCTATATCGAGGACATCCGGATGTTGGTTATTTGAAAAAGGATAGCGAGTTGGACTCTCGGGAGCGATAACATCGAAGTTAAGTCTCTCCGTGAGGTCTCTTAGAATTATTCCGTTAGAATTGTTAACGTTAGAATTCCAGCTAACGTGTTTACTATTTAGGTCTCCTGCGATTAATACGCTCGGGCCTAGGTTTAATAGAGTCGATATGTCGGAATCTAATATACTTTTTGTAGGAGATAAATATGCTGATGCAATTATTAGTGGCGGATGGCCAGTAAGTGCTATCCTACAGACCGACGCTTCTAAGTTAGTAAGCGGCAGAGTATCTATCGGTACACATTGCAAGGACCTTTTGTAGTAGATCAAGGTGCCGCCTTTAGGTCCGGTCAACCTATCATTTCGTACTAGGGTATAATTGGCTATTTTGGGATCGCTCAAACTAGGTTTCAAGAAGGTCTCTTGCACTAGCATGATGTCGATATCATGGTCGCGTAAAAAATACATGATCTCTTCCTTTTGATCTCTGACACCGTTTGCGTTAAAGTACGCGACAGTCAGAGACCTAGGCTTAGTTCTACCTACAGATCTAACTTCCATTTTAGTTAAAAAGAAAGGAGTCGCTTAGGCGCACTGGAACGAACCTATCGCTTGGATAAGACTAAGATGCTCAATGGTAGCATTGAGCTTATCCTGAATCGACTTGGCTTCGCGAAGTTTGCGGGCTAGAGTTGTGACTTCGGCCACATTAAAGCTGCTAGCGAAGTTGAACACTAACGAAAGGTCAGTGTTGATGTTTGACGGTGCCTGAGGGGCGGATTTGGGTTTCTGGGCCTGGCGAGGAGGCACTGGCCGTGAGGCGGCCGCGCTGACAATCGCCGGGGGCTTAACCCATGCATTGGGCTTGGGTGCTGAAGGCACCGGAAGGCTTGGGCCTTGCCCGGAAGTCCCTTTAACGGGGGCGGGTTTGGCTGTAGCCTGAGCGGGTGCGAGTTGCGGCACCGAGATTGGTGCAACCGAAGGGGCAGAATGCCGTGGGCGCGACCTACTGGGGTTGCCCGCACGCCCGCGCCGGATTGCTCCTCCATTCTGCTTCCTACGCGGCGCTTTGGAGCACCCGCGATAGCTCGCTGGGTGTCCCTCTTCGCCGCACAGAACACAGCTTGGAGGGCTCTCCGTCTCGGGCGTTCGGGGGCACTCAGTAGTGCCATGATCGCCTAGGCACTTGACGCACCTAGGCCTGGCGAAGCAATTCTTGGCCGAGTGGCCGTATAATTGGCATCGGTGGCATTGGCCAACGATGCCCCTATTACGCGGGGACTCTACTGCAATCCCTGTGAGATTGCATATTCTCGTGATGTTATATATTTGTTTGCCCTCTGGAGACAGGTCCAGTATGACAAGACAGAGATCTAGGTATCGCTTCTTATCTGTTGGGTGGTGCATCCTGTGCACTTCTCTAACAGGGAGGTTTTGCGATTTAAGATCGCTTAAGATGAAATCTGTATCGAGCTCCTTAGGGAGTCCGCGAACTACAACACGGAGGTTACGGTCCTCCGCGAGAGTATATGTATGGAAGCTCAATTGTTGAGCTTTTAAATGCGCAGTTAAAGCGCGGAAATCGTCCGTCGTTGCGACGTGGATGCGGATGCCTTGTGGTCCATTGTGGACTTTGGGGCAGAATATTTTCTTGGAGTCTATCCACTTGGATAGGTTGCTCCAGCGCGACTTGTCCTGTAAAATTATAGGAGGCGGCGGCTTCTCCTTCCTAGGTTCGGCCTGAGTCGGATTCGCGGTTTTAATCGCGGTAGTTTTGCGCGCGGAAGGCGCGACTTTTTTAGCCGGAGTGGCGTTGGGCGCCGTAGGGGCCGAGTGAGGCTCGTTTCCCCTTTTCGCGGCGGTGCGCTTACGTTTTTTACCCGAGACTAGGGTGAAGCCTTCGTCATCAGGTTTATTAGGACGGCGGATGTCGATATCCATCTCGGAGCCTGATTCGGCGTCCGAAAACAACGGTGAAGGACCGCGGGTGGAGAGCGCAGAAGGCGCGGGGGACGCGGCGTCGTAGACTGTGTCGATGGACACAGGGGTCGAGCGGCCGGTGCTCGGTGAGGCAGGATCGTCTATCCGTACTACAGGGCGTTTAGCGTTGGACGAGTTTCGTTGGGCTAAAAATTTAGCCCAAGCGTCGGGGCACACTTGGCCGAAGAAGTCGGCGAGTTCGGCTATGGTAATAGCCGCCATCTTGTCAGTGGATTTTTTAAAACACTTGTGTATCAAGCCCCCCCACCTTTCGGCGGGGGAGGTGTGTGCCTAAACGAACACCTATACAACTAGCGCGTTGGTACGCTAGGGTGTGTACCTAGCTGTCGCCTAGTGCAACAAGCGAACACAGAAATTAAAATAAAATAGCTGCCTCTGAGGCAGCGGTGTGTAATAAAAACTACTTACAGTTTTTTACTGGGAAATCCGGAGAACGTGGGGCACTACACTAGCACTACACGAAACAGAACAATGGGCCGGCGGCCCGATGCACCTGGAGGCCGTAACGGAGCACAACGGCACTGAAGCACTCGCGCACGCAGGTAAAAATGTCTGTGTCTTCCTTCTTCTTATAGACGAACTGGGAGCGCATGGGCTCGACCGAACAATGGCACTTAACGGTTGGTTGGTCGCAGGCGACCGAACGCGGCGAGGTACCTGATCGGAATCCCACTCACTGACTCACTACCACTACGCGCGCGCACCGACCTGCATGTCTTATATAGCCCGATCCAGCGACGTAGCTTCGTGAACAACACACAAGTCTCACGCCGGGAAACGAAACGTACATAATAGTAATACATTTTGATTCATTTTCATTGGTCATAATGTAAGCAGTATAATTGGCTATGTACAATAAAAATAATTACCATTGGCAAATCAATTGTGAGCCAGCCATATAAATATAGGCAAGATGAAAATATATTCATTCCAGTCCACAGTCCATTCTATATTCGTACTCCAGCCGGACTTATATAAACAGTCGTTTCATTTCTCCACCTTGAAACCACTCGGAGTCTGTTAATAGTGGACCGTTCATCTCCACTATTACAAATCTATTCTATAGTTCATGCTTTGTACGAATCGCTCAAAATTTAGGAACTCTCACCTGTGTGCTCCATGAATACATTATGTGAAACTGTGATGGTCCTGTGTTTAAGGTTTGGTCATTTACGAGTAAGAGCAGAGGCCCTACGGTACACAAACTTTGATGATAATTTTAAATAAAAAAGAAAACAATGTCGCATTATACATTTTTCCGGGTAAGAGCCATATTATAGCAGCTAGTTTTAGTACGAATGGTTCGGCTTGACCGGAAAAGAACCTCGTTCATGCTGCTGTGTTTCGAATGGTGAGTGTAGAGTACAGGAGACTCTTTGTACTGGAAACGCGGCGTTCTTTATGAGTGACAACACATCGATTATTTAACTTTTAGTCGAGGTTGGATGTATAAGTGCATGTCTATGGGCCATTAACTTACAAAATAGAAAACTTTTTACAGACGTATTGGCATTATTGTTAGTTTTATACACAATATACTCGTACAAAATCAAATGAGTTTTATTTGTATACGAATATAAAATATGCCATGCGTGTTGATTTTTATACTTTCAAATACACCAGAAATTGGGACTGGCCCATGTTCAGCAGACCTGTTGTTGATGATTATGATGATGATAATGAAATATATAGGCATGCAATTACACATTTTCAGGCCACTGGTATACCCACACCCCTGAGCTTGTATACCATGTGCCTTTAGAGTTAAGACGGAACTGTTTAAACGTCATGTTGATATTTTGTGTAAAGATTTTGGCTGCACATTGTTAAGTACGTCAAAGTACGTTTATACGGATCAAGTTTTGCATTAATAAAGTCAGCTGCTGCAACCTTCTTTATGCAGGTACTGTTAAAGGATTGTCATAATTTTTAATAACATAACCTTTTAAATACAGACTGTCTTCTGGACGAAGGAAAACAAACAGGACATGAATACATACATATACGTATGTATACCTCACGCCTGTCACTCAGGGAGTAAACGAAGACTACGGTCTTCAATGTCAACTTCTCTTCAACTCCATATATATACGCATACATGTTTGTCCAAGATTAAGTGTATTCTTAATTTGGCCCATGTTCAATATTGTATCGCCAATTTGGGCGATAAAGTTCTGCCTAGGTCTTCCTTTGCCGATTCTGCCATTTACTTATGCAACCTCGTTTCTTCTTACTACAGGTCCAAACCATTGAAACAATTTTTTCCAAATCCTAGTCACAACATCTTGCAAACCACAGTTTTCAGTTATCGTACGATTTCTTATCCCATTCTGTTCTGAAACATATTGTCAAAGAATACTTGAAGTGTCCACCGCCATAAATGTGTTAAAAGTTGCAAAATTAACGACAACATTGTATTATTCATAGCTGTATCCCCGGGAAAGGGTAGGTAATAACTCCATACATATTTTAAATGAAGACACCACGATACGCTCCTCTACACGGGCTTTCTTTCAGTTAAATGAGGCCGAATGAAATAATGTTGGGTGAAAAAAGGGTTCCTCGAAAAAGTTATGAAAGGGGAACCCAAAAGTTTTGGACGCTTCTCTTTTATATTTTAATATATTTCGGCCGTCCACTACGGCCCCGGTCTTAATTAAGCCGACGTAGTCCGTACGTGACGATTATTCCGCCAACCTCCTTTGGGATTTTATGTCGGAGAGAAAAATATTCAAAGCGCGAGTTTCGCGTTTGTGGTTTTCCTCCCATACATTTGCCGTTCTTTAGTGCACCTACCGTCGATAAATAATTGTTTTAATTTAACATTTTATCCTCCACCTAAGTAATACTGTTAAGTAGTAATGTTATTATGGAGACATTGGTTGCCCACAGCCACCAATGTCTCCATAATAACATGTCTAACCACACTTGTAATTGTAGTCATATTGAATTAGTAGAACAACAACCTTACCTTGGACTCCCATATTAATAAAGTGTGTGATAAGTTAAGGGCCATACTTGCCAAATTTTTTCACGCAGAAAAACTCCGAGCATAATTCTCGATAGCTCGCTGAGTGACTTTGAGCGTCCTCATATGGCCAGCAGTGAAGGACCACGTCTCGGTTCCGTAGGTCATCACCGGCAACACGCATTGGTTGTACAACTTAGTTTTTAGGTTTTGAGGTATACCTGACGAGAAGATGTGTCGTAATTTCCCGAACGCTGCCTAGCCGAGGTGAATCCGTCGATTGACCTCTCGGCCGAAGTTGGACTTATCTAGTCGGACTATTTGTTCCAGGTAAACGTACTCGTCAACAACTTCGAGCTTAGTGCTCCCAACAACTACCGACATGGACATTAAACATGATCTTTGTTTTGTCCATGTTCATCTTAACACCTATCCGTTGGGAGGCACTATTTAGGTCAATGAGCATAGTGCTTAAGTCCTCCAGCGATTCTGCCATAAGGACTATATCGTCGGCAAATCGAAGGTAAGTGATGTACTCGGCATTGATGTTAATACCGTATCCTTTCCAGTCCAGTAGCTTGAAAACGTCTTCCAATGCAGCGGTGAAGAGTTTCAGGGAAATAACGTCTCCCTGTCTTACACCTCTCTGCAGTTGGATAGGTTTCGTACTCTGGTTCTATACTCGGATAGCCATCGTAGCCCTACTGTACAAACACCTCAGGACTTCGATATACCGACAGTCAACTTGGCACCGCTGAAGAGACTGTAGCACCACCACCAAATTTCGACGGAATCAAGGGCTTTCTTATAGTCCACATACGCCAGGCAAAGTGGCAGCTTGTACTCTTCGGACTTCTGTACCTACAATTTGCCGAAGGGTATGTATGTGGTCTATGGTACTAAAGCCTTTTCGGAAACCGGCTTATTCGGGAGCCTGGAAGTCGTCGAGTCTGCTTGCGAGACGATTCGTAATGACTCTCTAAAACAGCACGTAGACGCGGCTCAGAAGGGATATCGGTCTGTAGTTCTTCAAGAGGGCGTTGTCACCTTTCTTGTAGAACAAGACCACCGCAATTCTGCTCCACGCCTCCGGAGTAGTGCAAATATGGAGGACGGAAATAAAGACCCTCTGAAGGACTCAAGTACCGGTTTTTCCACTCACTTTCAGAAGCTCCGCTGTAATTCCATCCTCGCCCGGGGAGTTGCCGTTTTTAAGGTGCTGGAGGGCCATTCTAATATCGCTCCGACTGACGTCCGGGATATCATCGGATTAGTGTCGGATAAGACTTGCTCTTGGATCATTACTCACACTTGCGTGTGGCTCCTACGATGATGTGTACAGCAGCCTCTCAATCTCACTCAGAATCCCAGGTGTCCCGGAAACGATGCTGCCACACTCAGTCCTCAGCTTTGACCATACAACACAGGCTCTTACTGGCAGACATATCTCTGGAAAAGACAATGGAGCCCTGGTTCCGCTCGATCGCTTCTTCAATGAACTTCTTCTTCTTCTCTTCTTCAATGAATTTGCGCAAGTCTCGGCGCTCGCATTTGGAGAACTGTCTGTTCAGTTGCCTGTATGCTGTCAAATCTGTTGACGATTGCAGCTTCATTTCCCGTCTAACAGCCGTGAGATTAAGTGTGTGATCGGAGAGTTTTTGTGCTCTTCTGCGGCGGGTCTTGCATAACTTAGCGCCGACCACATGGACAGTTTCCACGAGCTTGTCATTCATATCGTCCACTGCATTGCAATCTTCTAGGCACTGATAGCGGTTACGTAACTCGAGCTGAAAGGTTTCGGGATTCTGGATTAGAGCACGAGGGGGACGGAGCGTTGACTTCATTAGACGAGACCTCTCCAACTTAACGTTTAGGTTCAGTGTACCTCTAACCATTCGGTGATCGCTGCCAGTTTTCACCCTTGCGATAACTGAGACATCACTGAACAGTTGGCGTCTGGTCGTCATAATGAAGTTTTGTCGAACCGTCGGGGCTCGACCAGGTCCATTTCCCGTGGGGCCGCTTCTGGAAGAAAGAGTTCATCATAAAGAGTCCCTCTTTCTCAATAAAGTCGGCTAGCTGCTGAACCCTACGGTTCCGTTGCCCTACTGCTAATTTCCCTAACTTCAGCTCACCGCTTTCTCTTGTGCCTAGTTTTGCGTTGAATTCTCCCATCAACACCGTATAGTGTTTTTGGAGGAATGCATGGCTCTGGAAATATCCTCATACATTTCCTCCACCTCCTCATCGGGATGTGCCGCAGCGGTTGGTGCGTAAACCTGTATAACCTTCAGCGAATACCGTTTGGTGATTCTGAGTATCAGGTACGCGACCCTCGTCGACACACCAATCTCACAACAATCTCACAACAATCTTTAGATGGTCGCCCTCCCGGTGATAGAACAAGTTGCCGGACTCGAGGATTACCGTGTCCTCCCCCTCTCTTAGGACCTCGAATAATCCAATAATATGCCAGCGCAACTTGTTTACCTCTTTTTCCAGCTTCAGTATCTTCTCGTTAGTCCTCAGGGTGCGTGCGTTATATGTTGCCAGGTCGAGTCGTCGTAGGTGGCAATCGAACCTCCACCGGAGATTCTTAGCACCCCCTGCCCCGCCGTTACCATGGTCGCCACCGTACTCAGGAATAGCGGGGCCGCCGGGGACTGGGGGCCGTTTGTTTGCGTCTTTATTCGTGGGGGGATATTTGCAATAGTTGCCACACTTGGCGAGCGAGTAGGCAACCGCAGTTTTTTATTATATCACAGTTGTTATCAGGAAGATGCTGCTGCCCACCTCTGCCTGTCTCCTTCTGTCGCCTCTTACGACACCCACGGGAAGATATGGAGTAGTGGATATTCTCAACCGCCACTACACGGCACAACTAAAATTTCTTTAAAATAATTTGACGTTTTATGCACTAGTACGGGTGATAGTCAGCGTGTCCAGTGCGAGTTTTCTTTTACGTGTTCGATCCCGAGAATGTTAACTACGATTTGTATGAAATAAAGAAAGCGCCAACTTGTGACAATAATCATGAGTGCGAATTTAATAAATCGTCGATATCGACCATCGAACATTGACTCGCATTCGACACGCTCGTGATAGGTTGTTTGAAGTATTTTGCGAGTGCGAGCGGCAATTTTGATCGTTCGAAACGTAACGTAATCTTTACGTCGTTGCTATCGAAAAAGTTTTCACATAGATTTTTACAGTGAGATGAAGAGTGAGAATTATTGTTGGAGTTAATTTTATTTCGTTTTATGTGAGCGATGTATAGTTATGACAGGATGGGTTTTTTTCGCTTGGAGGATGTTTGCTGCCGCTAAGGCATCAATAGCTAATAATTATATTATGACTGCTATTATAACACCAGTCTTGAAGCAAGAGCTTGTGCATATTTTAGTCCGTTGTTACATCCCGATGGCATTTTTTTATAAAGTGTTCAAGTTTTGAGTAAATAGCATTTTGATAAATTTAAGGTCCGCCATCACTATTAAATAATAAATCAATTCCTCTTAAATTTTTTATAAAGACCATTCTATCGCTTGCATTAGACGATGCTTTGCTAAAGCCTCCATGCCGAAAATCCAATGAATTCTAGTCCGTGAAACCTAGTTACAAAATACACACATCAAACTTCACTCAACGCTAATAACTTAAATTCCAATTACTGGTCCAAAAATGTCACCATAAAAGCATATTAGAACGAAAACATCATTATGTATTTTGCTTTTAATTTAAACTTTGAGTTATTAACAATTAAATGGCTAATTCACAATCTCATTATACTAACACAAACTGTCGAGTATCGAAACCATGATCAAATTAAGAAACACAAACAAATAGGTAATAAAGATCGCTATAATAACCACAAATTTGATAGGCAGGTGCTAATATGAAGACCACTAAATAAAAATATAATTCTGAATTTGGTTAGTTTATCTCACGAAGTGAAGGGTGTTTCGCGTATTTTGTGCAAATTCCACGACATTTGTAAATGTCAAATTTATTGCCTAATAACTTCGATTTTTCCCCCAATATCTTTAACATCCATAAAATCCTTCAACTTTTTGTGGTTTCTACCTTCCCTGTATAGATAACAATAAAATTACTATCATATCAAAAATCGTAATGAAACGGTAATGAGAACGTCAAGGAGGGGAATGATATTGAGTAGTTAAGTTAAAGGATAGGGATGATGAGAGATTTTCATCGTAGACGTTACAACTTAAGCTTTCTAAAACACCCGTCCTGTTAGATTGTTTTAGTATTTTATTTGTATTAAGACATTTTATCAACAAATTGACATTAATATGAACTTTGCAACCACACGTATTTCTACTGGACTCCTTTGGGTATAAAACCCATATCAACCCCATGGGTGATATTTACAAAATCTTTGATACGTTATCATTCGAATTATGCGTAAATTTTTTGTACAAATTAGTCAAAAGATGCTTAACGGACAAGTATCTTTTCTGCTTCCTTATTTGGTTTTTAGCTATATATATATATATATTATATCAGCTGCAATTCTAGTCACCCCCTCATCGTCAAAAAACTCCAAAATTAGTTGCTCTTTCAAGTTTTCATTTTTAGCGGTCTTATTTTCTTTTTTATCTCTTACTGTGTCAAGAGTTTATATTTTTTAAACTTTTCTTTTTCCGTCATAACCACATTAGAGAATTCTTTCTTATCCTTTTTCCTCAAGCACTTGTTTTTCTTCCAACACTTCTTGAAAGTATTTCACCAAACATTAGTCGCTCTTTAATTTCTTCACGCTTTTGTGTATTAACATTTTCTACTAGTTGTTCTACTTTTTCTTCAGTCGATATGTTTTCATTTTTCTTCTTATTTTTCATTTTTCTATACAACATTTTTCTAATGCCATCTTTCTGTTTCTTCGTTTTTTCTATTTCATGTTTCAAAATGCCTATTTCTTTATATGTAGGTAGCGAACCTTTCTCTGAAGAATATTTTCTTTAGGCACCCTTGTCAAGAATTACTATTACCGATATGAATTAGGTATGAGCTAACAACTGTTGAACAGTTCTTTCTTTCCTTTTTCTTTCATAATGACGTTTTGAATTAACTCTTCACTTCTTCCTCTGAACTCTCAATTGTCTAGGTGTCATATCTTTTGCGCTACTTATTTTTTTCTGTTCTTTTCTTTAAAGGTATCTTGCTCTTTCTTTTGTCTTCAGATCTGCATAATTTTCAGAATCTTCCTTAATTTCTGCATACTTTCTTTGTTTTTGTAATCGAACGCATTCTCGTTTCTGCTCTAATGTTTGTCTGGCTTTCTTTGGCATTATTAGTTCTTAATAATCTGTAACAACACATTGTATGATATTGCTCGTATTCATCATATCAAGCTTATCCTTAATAACTAAAGTAATAAAAAGTACACTCACAAGGTTAGCTTGTGAGTTTACTATTTGTAAACAAACTTAAAGCTAGAGCTACATCAAGAAACTTTACAATTTACAATTTTACTATGAATTAAACTATTATTATAACCGTATCGTAGTAGTATTATTGTGGAAAAAAATCTCAACTACGGGTTGGACTAGAACTCGCGACCACACGGTTTGTAATGTAATAATGCACTGTAATAAATAATAATAAATTGAAGTAAAATTGATTCTAATTGTCATCGTTTTGACCTCATCACCATCGCTAAACGGTAAACGAAGGTAGTGAGGACGTAGGTAATGAGATTTTTATTCTTATCTAATTGTTTCGTAAAAAATATCAAAATTACGAATCTCGTGCTTACTTTAAATTACGGCGGTAATTACTAGAATTGATAATTAACTACATATTAAACAAAATCATTAATACTCACTTAATAATATGGACGAGAGGAAAGAGGACGATTTCAGAATAATCACCTCCCGCGAAACTTTACACGTAAATATTTTTTTCCAAGAACAGGCGTGAACCTTCTACGATGTTTGTTTGCTAGCTGAGACTTGTGCAGAGCGCGGCATGGTGGAATAGGACTATAATTTAGATTTTCACTAAAACCGATAACCAGAAAATTTTTTTGATAAACATTTATGAAATAAAATTTCTTTATATTGTGGGGTTATCGTTATTTATTTTAAGTGTAAACGTTGTGGTTTTTAATAAAGTTTCATAATATGGTTATTTTTTATATTTAATGTTTATATTTTTGGTAATAAATACAAATTTTTTTTGGAGAGTAGTAAATGGACACCGAAGATAATGAGAATTATTGGAGTTTTTTATTTATCATTAATTTATTACGTTATTTTTATCCGTAAATATTACATTCATGTAAGCATAACCACTTTACATTTGATTTCCTTTATAAGAAATGTAGATATTTAATAAAAAAATTGAAGACTTTTCTCCCGGACGTGTAATGTGCACGAAAAATGAGAAACACCCTGAACATGCTACCAACGTACTCGATCGACGACTGTACGTCTTGAGAAGTACGGAAAGAAGAAAAATTGCCAGACAAAAGACTTGAGATCAATGGAGCTCTTGCACAGGATGGACTCATTAGCGAGTTTTTGTCTGTCGGCAAAAAGACAATTTAGATATCAGCCTAATTGAATTAGTCGGTTGTCGGTTCAAATACCGGCTAAACTAGATTTATCTGTTCAAAAGACAGCTGAATTGTACGATATATTTTTGGAGAGGTTTACGTGATTAACATTCTTTTGATAATTCTTAGCAATCATAATATTGTGTTTTAAAATAAATTATACAAAATATAATAATTTTGTTTCAGGATGGAGCATTTTTCTTTATTATCATCATATTATTTTTCATCAGCTTGCAATAGTCTACTGCTGGACATGGGATTACCATTGGGAGATTTGCCGTAATCGGCACGCTTGTTACCCGAAAAATACCAGGATCGGCGAGCGTAGTACCAGACGTCTCGCGTTTTGACGCTTCTCTTTAGTCTTTGTTTTATATTTGCCGTAAACGAGATATGTATAAATATAACCATCTCTTGAGCCATGGTAGCTCAGATGGTTAGCACTCGCTGTAAATTTCACAGTACGCGAGCCAACCGGATCAGATCCCCGCCGGCACCAATGAGATTGTTGATTGCAATTTTAAGTGCTGATATCCCACGTGCTCGACGATGAAGAAAACATCGTGAGAATGCATGTCTAAGAAATAAGAAAAAAATGCATTGGGGCAGTGCGGTGGACATTTCCTTGCTCTGAAACCCTTTCAGAAATGAGAGGAGGCCTGTGTCCAGCTGCGGGACGTATGTAGGCTGTAACTGTAACTTGAACGATACTACGGGACGGAATCGGGCGAGTCTTTTTTTGCGTTGCAACTTTGACTTTAAAGTAAATAAACTTATACCGGAATACACTCTATAATATATAATTTAGATGTCCCCAATCTGTACGATATCATATTTTGTAAGCATTATATGGGACGCCCTTCGCTCTAAACCTGGAGCGCCTCCTAGATGAAAAGAGATTGAAGGAATTGGCCTGGATGTCGTATTTTAATGAATTCTTTGCAAAGTAAAGCTTTTCGAAAGCGTTTAGTAAGTAAAATGGTGGCACGGAGCCAAAAGAACATTCCGCTAAATGCGTACGTAAACTGAGAGAGACTGTATTAATAACAAAGACGCCTCTGTCGTTGGGTTCATTACAACATAAGCGGGATTAATTAGCGTTCGGTTTTGTAACCTTAAAAGTTCTAGATTTTGTTTTCACGCATTCTAAGTAGAATAAGAAAAGTAGTAGTATTGTATTATGTTTTTAGGATTTTACGAAGACGTAGCTCAGTGGCGAGAGTTCCTTTTTACCGAGTTGGGCTTAGGTTTGAATTTCTAATTTGTACGTAACTACAGGTTTTCTGGTTTTCCTAATGATTTCTTATATGTTCGCGAAACACATTTAAATAATACTAGTTTTCACGGATTTTTACTTTTTTTACATACCCGACGTTTCAAGTTCACCTATGTTCACAGGGGGGGGGGGTCATTGAGATGTTCAACGTGCAGATGTCATAATTAACGGCGGTTGCCACAGATTAAAATTATTAATTTTTGTTCCGATCTATACAGTATGAACTTATAGTATCTTGAAGTCTTGCAGTTGTATGCTTGGGATGGGATTTCATTTTATTAATTATAAAGTCCCAAGCAGATGGTACCGCCCAGCCATCTTCCCTATTAAAATTAGGTTGTTTTTTAATTTCAATAGCCTCGCGAATCACCCTTGGAAGGAATCGGTGTTCTTTAGCGAGGATTTGTGGTCTATAAAATCTGATGTAATGACGGGACGGATCGTCGAACAATATACACATACGACTGCAAGACTTCAAGATATTGTAAGTTCATACTGCACAGATCAGAACAAAAATTAACGATTTTAATTTGTGGTAACTGCCGTTAACTATGATATCTGTACGTTGAACATCTCAGTCCACCCGTAACTATGGATGCTGTAAAGTGCTCAAAACGTCGGGTATATAAAAAAGTTAATATACGCGATAAAATCCGTAAAACTAGTTTTATTTTCTGGTTTTATGAATATCGCCACACACAATGTAGCGTCTGTCTCCAACACCACATACTAATCTTCCATATTGTCGCTTACCAGTTGCTTGGGACAAAAGTAACTATGGACGCCTAAATATCTGCGTATTCAAAGGTTGCACTTTATAAGTATTGAGCGGTTGTAAAATTAAATAAACTTTATTTTTAATACATCATCTCTTTTCTTTCGTTAAAATATAGTGTCAAGAAAAGCTTATCTTATTTGACAGATGGCGAAATACATAGTCACAGTCTATACAAATAATGTCCTTTTTTTGACACACTTCTTCGGTAAAAAAAGTTTCTTTGACTCAGGTTCTCAATTCGACTGTATATTTTCGATATGTATGATCGTTATATTTTATAATAATAAACCGATTTGAATGTTTCCCTCAGCGACTTGCTCGAAATACTAATCTTGTAGAAACAACAGATCTACCGTTTGAACACTATTTTGAGTGAGTCCTTTGACTAAAATATATGCTATACACAGCTATCGCATTGTTACAGATTTTTCTATAAGTAAAAATATTATGCCACTTTATTTTTTTATTTATTCCTTAACTCAGTTTTCAGTCGAATAATTTCCATGCATAAGTCCGAACTCGGCGTGCCTGTTTGTTTTTAAGAATAAACTTAGCTTTAAACACCCTCTAGATCGAATTTCGGTCATAGCGTTAAGTTTCAACGGTAACTAGTCATTTGCGCAGGACCGGATTATAGTGCACGAGTGTGCTCGCTAGATGCACTCCCTTTTATTTTCACTCATACTTATAGTCCGATGGGAAGGTGATCTGACACGACAGAATATAGACCAGACGAAGAGACGGAGTACACGACCGGAGTTGGATCAAGCGTAGCATTTTAATTTTGGCTTATATAAATAAATCAGTAATTTAAAAAGCAGTTCCTGAAATTAAGATTTGCAAATTTTCAACTCGGTTGACTGAACTTGTTACAGTATATTCGCTTAAAAGTGAACACGCCGTAAGTCGAATACTAAGCGAGGGAAGCGGTCACGTCAACATTAACGTTAAATACGAAACGCTCGGATAAGTAATGTTTAATTTCAAAGAGACGTTCGGATATTACACTGAAATCAATATCTCGTATTTCAGACGAACGCTGCTCATTCAGGTTGTTTGGATCACGTCTTTAATTAGTGTCTTCAGCGATGATCAGGGTTGTCAAAAGGTCTAATAAAACAGTTGATGTCTGGAAGATAAAACATTATATAAATGTTTAGGAATTATATTTACTAAGTGGTGGCAGAGCATGAATATCGTCTATCCCATATCGTCCCATGGGTATCGTGAAAGGCGACTGAGGGAAGCATACCAGAATATGAGCAGCAGAGTGTTCTTAATTTATTGTTAGGAAAATTCTGCCAGTAAAATAAAAACTGGGGTTTTAACCCGCCCACAAAGTGAGGCAACTGTGGCTAATATCGCACTTATGTGGCAATCTGTAGTCAGGCCTTGAACACCGGACTTTAATAGACTGTAAAAAATGTTGAATTCTAAACATGAAGTGTTGGCTTAAATGAATCTATCGTGCCATTTCATCCCATGAGTGTCATAAGAAGCGACGACATAAGAAGATGACGGTGTAATTAGACTGGCGACGTAGACAAGCCAATAAAGTTGCGTGTGACGTCTGGTACTGCGATCTATAATTCACCTGTCTATTGTCACGAATAAGGTAAATCATTACTGCAACTGGAAAAGTCTACGTCCAGCTGTAAACTTTCATAACCCATAAAAGTCCCCTCCATGATGAAGAAGTAGAAGTCGCAATAAGGTACTCAATTATATATTTTTTATATAATTGAGTACCTTATTGCAACAAAAGAACATAAAAGATTATAATCGTTGTAAATTAATAAAAACTTGCAGATCAAAACCTACTTGCAAACGTGTGGTATTTCCCCAAACTTTCAATGCACGAAAGTAAAGTCTTGCAAGGGAATCCTGCCAAAGCCTTGTATCTATTCCGAGCTCATGTCCAAGCCGAATTTGAAAGAAATAATTAAATAGACATAAATTAGCATACTTACAAAAATAATAGCCCTAAGTTCCAGCCTTTGTATTCTTTTTTTCTAAGGAGACGCAATAAAGTTTTTAAAAGAAAATAAAAGAAAACACTTACGGGACGACACAGGGTGATGGATTACCTTACGCTGTCATCACACGGTTAGCTGTTATCATTCGAAATCACATCTGTATCTTTAAAAATAAATAAAATTGAAGTGTCTGTTTGTAATGTCAAAATAACAGCTTTGTACCAAATGCATATGAAAATATACAATACTTATAACAAAAACGAATTTTTAAAATTATCGTCTGTCGGTCTGTTTGTTCCAGCTAATCTCCAAAATGGCTGGACCTATTTTGACGAAACTTTCACTGGCAGATAGTAGATAGGAGTAACTTTGGTTAATTTTATTTTAGAAAAAGAATTAGGGTTCAGCACAAAAAAATTGAAACCCTAAATTACACCCTGGCGAACAGCTAGTATCAAATGTTTTATCATATCAAAATATTAACTACGTATATTTTATATCCCGTAACTCTATGCTTGTTAACATTTTTGATTCATATTTATAATATTGCAGCACAATATCTTAAATATATATTAATTGCAACGGGAATGAAGTAAATCAGTCGAATCAATAAAAAACTTTATCCAGCAGAGCATTAGGTTGAATTTTGCTCATACTGCAACTAAAGCAATAATAGTTGCAGTTGCGTTACGAACAACAAAATTGGAACAATTAGTGTGAATAAATAAAATGTATACGTCCGTTTGTAGTTATAATGATATTTGTATTCTAATGGGTTAGAGGTTGTAAAAAATGTACGTCATTTTTTCTTTTTAACATATTTCATACACGACGTCAGAATCAGATAGCATTGAAATAGTAGAATGGAAATATTTAAGACGGCAATCAAATGAAAATATTACTTTTTAAAGCAACGCTGGATTTTGCGGCTGTGACACAAATGTGTCGGGTCAAGGTTTGTACCAGTGCATGATAGCAGCATAGTATGAGCATAGTGCTGGGTGTTTCGTATGGTGAGTGGCGAGAACTGGAGACCCTTTTACTTGTTTAGCTTTGATTTTTTTGAAATTGCGCGTGAAAGCGGCGATGTAGCTAAAGATGGTAAAGCACAACGACTTAACAAAAGTCTATCACTCTTGCCTTGAGGACACACACATTATAATCGGATGGAAAGGCAGATGCTGACAGTTGTTCGGATTTGGATGTTTGTGAATTTGCAATTTATGCTGCTCGCTCTCACTCGTGTTGGTGTACTATTATTGAATGATGTAGCCAATGGAAAGTAGCTTTCAACTGCATACAAAGAACGTCATAAACGCCCTCTTTCCCCAAGGACTAAATTCAACGCCGCACATTATTATAAGATTCAATTTGTTGCGTATGCATAACTGATGACTGCGTGTAATAAGTCACTCACTCACCGAGTAGTGTCTTGGCTGTCGTAAGGGGCGACAAAGGTAAATAAATCGGGAGATGGGCGGGAGCATCTCTCTAATAACAATTAAAAAATAGAAATTTTTTGTTGCGGACCCTACACTACCCTGCCCTACGTACCTGTGAGGCAATCTACGGGAATAGCTTCTGTTCACCAGTGGATTTTGGTAGGATGTAACGTTAACTGCAGTAACTCTTTGAATGAGGCTTGTGAATTCTCACCAGCTTCAATTCACAAGCACAAACTAATTCTAGTTTCTGTAAAGGACATTTCGCTTAAAATATCAGACGCGCTTCGCTCTTAAGACATTCTCTCGACAATTTTAGCTTTTTTTTTAAATCACTATCATATGCAAGCAAATATCATGTGTATTAACCTTAACGACGCTCATGTGGAAAAATGTTTATTGAATTCCTTTGCACTGTCATTACTCGGCAAGCTGAATCGAAAATAAAATTTATTTACAGTTCAATTGACGCCATGCCGTGCGATTGGCCTGACAAGCAATAAACATGGCTTTTATAGGTCAAGCACGTTGTTATCATCTGTAGACTGCAAGAGGAAATGCATACGGTTAACAAAAGCATTTCCTTCACAATGGACCACTCGTTACTAAGCGCGTCGATGCCAATTAATTAGTAGATCGTAGCCAGTCACCGGCAGGTGTCGCTTCTGTAATTGGCTTATTCATCAGCGTACAGTGTTATTCAGAAATCCGACTAATTGTACTGATTGTGCCATTTTACAATTTTTAAATAACGAGGATAAGGGTTGTTTGTTCAATTCTATTTGTTTGTTAGTCTTGTTTATCGATGCTGTAAGGATTGAATAATTTAATGCGTCAATATTTGTATATTTTAACATCATGTGGTATACATATTATACGCATGCAGTTTCATAATTTCTTCGCTTTGAATACTCAGATCACCAAAGAACGTTGTTTATGTTGGTCTAAGTTCGGATATTGATCGGTAAATAGAAAAGAGACGAAGGAATATCCCCTGTCATGTATTATTATATGGAACTACATAATATCATTATCTATATTGCTAATTTATTAATTATATTGCTAATTCAAACGAATCTTCGAACTTTAATGGCTTGATTCGTAAAATATTTACAAGCCAAATTAGTGGCTAGTATGAAAGTTGAATACTCGTATATTGATTTTTAATCACATATTCTCACTGAACTGTAAGAAGTTTTGTTTGTAGTACATTAGAAATCTAATAAATGAACCAATAAGATTGAACTCGCTGTGATGTAGAAAGTTAAGAGAAGCGATCATTAACTAGTCCCGTGGGTGCTTTATGAAGCAATAATCGGGAATGTAAGAAAAATCACATATTCTTTGACGGGTGTCGGTTTTACGATCCCTTTTTAGTGCGCGTTAGAAGCGTGAGTTTTCTGACTCTCCGGTCGCCAATCTTTCTGTCAAACTGTGTTACGGGCCCGTGGAAAAACGAAAATAACTAAAATAATAAAGTTTTACGTTTTCTTTATTTATTAAAGCAGTTTAGTAGTTTATTATTTAAAACATATAACACGAGGCGAAATGTTTTACTCGTTATTAAAAGTGATGTAGACTAAATGACAACAAGCACACTAAGCCTTATATCGAATCCGTTTAGAAATAATATATGTACTTTGCAGTTCCTGAGTAAGAGTGCTATTCTTTCGCAAGTTGTTTTCTGGTACGTCCTTGCTCTAAAATATTTTATAATTTTAGCACTAAAGAAACCCGGCGTTTCCTTTGTACATACGTCACGTCATAACGCCTCCGCCGGCTCGCTATGGGCGGTCAAAGAGCACTCGCCCCTGCCGTTCACGAGTGCATTAGTGCAGTGTAGCGTTACTTGTACTATACGCTGCTGAATAAGATATTCCCGCATCTTATAAGGCTTTTAAAGGATCACAAGCGAATGGATTTGTGGATTTTATACTTAAAAAGCTGTTTCTCTTTTGCATAAGAGGATAATGAAGAGATTGCGTTAAGCGATTCGTCATGGATGGTGACTATACATGTATTTAAATAGCTCTGTATGGACTTCACGTGGATGTGTATACATTAATTTGTGAACCTTTTGGTTATTGAGACGATGTTGGAGCGAGAATAGTCTGCCACAGTGTATGTTGTTGGGTGTTGACTAACTTTTGTTGTGTTTTGTTGTGTTGTGAATTGTAAAATGTAAATCCAACCCTACAACTGCAAGACTTCAAGATACCATAAGTTCATACAGCGTATATCGGAACAAAAATTACTCATTTTAATCTATGGTAACCTTTTTAGTTAACTTTAACATCTGGACGTTGAACATCTCAGCCCCCCCCCCCCCCCCCCGTGACCATGGGTGCTGTTAAGTGCCCCAAACGTCGGATGTTTAAAAAGTTAAATATACGCGATAACTATAAAAACTAGTATTATTTAAATGTCTGGTGTTCGTGTTAGTATAAGAAATCATTAAATGAAGTCGAAATGTCTGTTGATAGTTGATACTCTCAAAATAAAAGCATTTTTAAATGAATATGAAGATATATACGGTACTGTATAACAAAAAAAATGTCTCTCTGTGTGTTCGTTTGTTGCGGCTAATTTCCGAAATGGATGAACCGATTTTGACGGAACTTTCACTGGTAGATACCAAAATAGAAACCCAATCGTAATAACTTCCACGCGGATGAAGTCGCGGGGAACAGCTTGTAGTAAATAATATCCCTTTGCGAGCGTGACTTGTATCGTAGGCTTCAATTTCAAACGTATATCTTTAGACTATTTGAAGGTGATTAATGAAGATTTTGATTAATTGAACTTGTTTTTTCTTAACTATTATCAGCGAGTGCTTAATTAGTTTTTCACCTGTTCTGATGCTATTACAACACTTGGACGTAATGTGGCTTGGGTATTTGCCTCAGTTGTAATTATTTTTATATTTATATTATATGTATAGTTTTATTTTTTTGTTTAAAATTAACATAATATAGGATACCTGCGAAGATCTCAAGGTTTTTTTCAATAGTCGCCGAATCTTTGATTTCCCAAATATATAATTAAAATTTAATTTCAATTCCTAGTGATTCTCTTCGTTCTTATATATATTCGTTCGATTTATTTTCGTAGTTAGTTCAAAATTTAATTTTGTGTTACCTGAGTACAAGAAATCGTCGTTGAATAGGTGCGTAAACGCAGTCCGTTCCTCGTGTGTATTAAACGTGTTTAATCAATCGGAAACAGCTTTGTTAACGTTGAAACGATCTCGGAGCGCATCGTCGCATACACGGAGGCCCGAAAGAATTCGGCGCCAAGGCGGCGATTCACACCCCACATTACTTTTTTCAAATACATATTTGCATTTTCGATTTCATTTTTTAGCAAGCTTATCGATACAGTTTTCCCCGGTAACTATGAGACGACTGTTTTATGAGTATGTTTTGCTTTTAGGCACACGTGTGTCCCTACCCCAACAGGAAGTAGAAGTTTTTGCTGTACTTTTGATTGGCTATATTTAATTAATGAATGATGAATAATATCTTGAGGGAGCAGACAGAAAACGGGTAATACGTTCGTAATCGATTTATTGGTAATTTGCTACTGACAAAAGAGAAGGCAGACCGCGGTCGTATCACTATTATATCCTGGTCCTGGGTTCGAATCCCGGGTCGGGTGAAAAAATCAATTATTGAGTATTTCCGTCAAGAAATACTCAATAGCTGCCCGGAGTCAGGAAATTGACGGTGTATCACCCCCGTGCTTCGGAAAGCACGTAAAGCCGTTATTCCTGCGCCTGATCTCTCTCCGATCGTGTCGATTTACCGTAATAGAGAGTGCACCTGTACTTGCGCATACATTTGGGCACTATGATCCTGTCCTGCGCCAATGGCAAGCCTCCGTATAGGCTGGCCGCCGTGACCGAAATTCGGTCTGGTGGACATTATATATCACTATATATATATATATATATACTGCTACTATACTACTTTACGTGGTAAAGCCACATGGCAACTATAATGGTTGTAGTACGAACGGGTTGGTTCGATCGGGGAGGGCCACGCTTCCACAGAATACCAGCGTAAAAGCGTAAAATAGGAGCTTAAGGCTGTTGTGTTGAGTGTAGAGAACCGGTGACCCTTTTTACTGTAAACGAGGCATTCCATCTTAGTCCTTGACACATACACATCTTATTTTAAATTATACAACGATAGTACGAAATTCTGCATTATTCAACTACGTTTTCAAGTTCCAAGTAAAAGAAATGCTCTTGTTGATTCGTGTCGGTGTTTACATTCTCGTCATTAGTTGCTTAATCCGTGAACTTTGTTGCAGTTGGTTATTATTTTTCTTATAAGATAATTTGGTAAAATAATAATAATAATAAAATTACCCACCTACTGTTATTAATTGGGGTAGTGAATATACTTGTTTTATGACTTTATCAAAGAGAACCCGTAATATGGGGTCCTAGAAAATAAAATGCCATCGAAAACATAACTTGTAAAAAAAACAAGTCTCGCAACTCAGTTCCTCTACCGTAAAAAGTTGTGAGATCCATGTAATACCAAGTCGGTTAATTTTTTCAGTCCCTACTTAAGGGTCCTTCTGTTTTAAGTTATTATGTAATAATAACTTAACAACATTTTATAGTGGCAATATTAATGTTAAAAATCTTTTATGTTTAAAATGAATAGATTGACTTGGCAATCGCAAGAAAACACAATGTATCTCACAAGTAATACATATTATAAGAATAAAAAGAGGAGGAAGAATAAGATCATTGCACTCAGACTTAGGCCTCACCCGTGATAATAAGTAATAGTAGTTGTTTACGCTCTCTTTTCAAAGTATGAATTAAAATAACTAACTAAATGACAAAGTTCAATGTACGGATTTACAAGTAATTAGTCAAACCTTTTGAGGAATCAAGTCTGACAGCAAATGTCTAATGCCATTTTGACGGAAATTAATTATTACTTGAAGCAAAAGCGTTGGCACCAAGATGTAAATGTTCATTAAGGATGCTTGTTCAAATTAACTGACAGACAGTATCTTATTTCCCTATTCTTTGAATTACGTGACGTAAAAATGTGTTTACGCGTACGAAACTATAGGAAATGTGCCAGCAAGTTTCAGTATATAGTGTATTATGATAACTATAATTACCATTTATTTATTATTTATTTTTCTTCTTCTTCGGCCACTACTGACCGTAGGTCTTTTTGACTCTCCAGCACCTCAATAATTTAGCCGCACTGGGTGCCACGTAACGCATTGCAGCTTGCTGCGGCGGCCCATTTAGCGCTAGGCGCAAAAATGCGTTGAAGCCAATCAGGAGCTAGGCATTAGAAATGCCTAATTTTTTTATAGAATAAGGGTGATAAACGAACAGACAGTCCACATCTACATTATGATCCTCAATTAAGAATCAAAACGCAAATGCGTTGTCACACCTGAGGACTAAAATAAAATGTCTCGTTTCCAGTAAAAAATGTCTCCGGATCTCTACACTTACCATACGAAAAACAGCAGTATTAAGCTGCTATTTTACCTGGTATTCCGTGAGAGCGTGGTCCTTCACTGGTCGAGCCGAACCATTTGTGCTACAACCATAATATACCTGTTGTACCACGTATGATGTATCAGTTTGTAGGAAACGGTGCGTTGCGCACACACCCTTGCTCGCGTCATTTGCAAACATGTATTGCTACTTTTGTATCTACAAAAACCTTGCTCCGCTAAACACTTTTCTACGAGAGCTGCGCTGAGTGAAAGTAATGAAATGTTGCTACCTTATTGTTGAATATTTTCTCGTGCACCGCTTAGAGCTACCTCGCACGGCTCTGGTGAAAACGCAGCCTTATGCCTCGGCCATGTTGGCTTGTAGCATTCCCGATGGTTGTCTTGATTCATAGTAGCAAAAATATTCAATTAAAAATGCTCAGAGTTGGAAACATTATATTGTTGTGACTACAACTACATAGAAACATATGAAAAATGTGTATCTCTCTTATCAATATTATATATATATATATATATATATATATATATATATATATATATATATATATATATATATAATAGTGGATTCGTTATACCAATCCATTATAGTAGATAGGTACTTTTCTTCTTATTATTTTTTTAAATTATTGCATAAGAAAAATAATAGCAACGTGCGACTAAGTTTACGTGTTCAACCGAATAATGACTAGTATGTAAACACAAATAGGAAATACGAATACACACGAGCATTCCTTTGACTCGTGCTAAAAAACCGACATTGAGTAGAGAACAGACGAATACTCAAGCCGAGTAGCAAGAACACCGGAACAAGGTACAGACGAGTTGCTCTTACTCATGCCTACTCATCTGTACTTGGCGAGCATCTCAACGTTGCATTAAATAAAGCTCAAATAATTACACTAAATAATTTTAATTTTTGTTTTATACATGTGAAAAGTAAGAAGGAAATGGGAGTTTTCGGCGTACCTAGGGATTCGTGATGTCGGAATAAATTTTTAAATAGGGTTTACGTGTTTGCGTTCGTAACCCATAAGGACGTTTTCGTTCTTAGCTGGATATACGAGTACACACGGATCTCGTCCGCACGCGACTAGTCCAAAATCATCTTATATGTTGCTTATTTATTGAAAAAGTGTTCGTTGGGGCGCTAAGAGCTCAGTTGTCTTAGAGTTTAAATTAGTGTAAACCATACGCAATCTAACGCAATCCTTTTGGCACAATGAATGTTGTATGTAGGTTGACTCCGATTGAGGCGCCGCGTCTCGGCCGACGACTAGAGACCGTTAATTAGCTAGCGCATATGCAAATCACAAATGATAGTTGTGAGTTGTGACTGTTACTTTTGTTAGATGGCGCTTTCTCACAATGTTGAATATCAGTCAATGGTTGATTATTCTAATGTGTTGTAAGGTTATAAATATATAATGAAATATATTATCTGTTGTATGTTATAACGCCCAACTTTACTAATATTATAGGGTCTCTCATTTAGATTGGTATGGTGGAAACCGCTTGACTTCAGTGACGTCATAACTGCAGCCGCTTATCCAAGTTATCCAAAGTATTCTTAGTTTCATAGCAGCCATACACAGTTATGCTTAAAGAAGTTGGATTTATCTATAAAGTCTGTGTTTATTAAATACTCTAAATTCACGAAAGTTGCTAGCATGACGACGACTCATATAACTCCAAAGAATATGCTTCTTGCAATAAACTATAAATTATTGTTTAAAATATTTTTATTATCTTACAATACATGCAACTAGTCTACACGCATACGTCTATTCACACGCACATAAACATAAACAAAAACATAAACATAAACACCGTGCCGAAGTCTGCCGAACTGAAACGACGTTAGCTTTTGGAGCCTTAGGTTAATTTAGTTAAGGAATTTCTTGATTCGGTCGGAAAAGCTATGCAATAGCTTAAAAACCATGTCTCGCAACTAAGTTCTTCTATCGTAAAAAGTTGTGAGATCTATGTAATACCAAGTCGGTTAATTTATTCAGCCCTACTTAAGGGTCCTTCTGTCTTAAGTCACTACGTAATTAGCTAACGTAACATCTTATTGTGACCATATCAACATTAAAAATCTTTTATGTTTTAAATAAATACTTGACTTGATTAGACTTGGCAATCGCACTAAGCAATCGAATTTAATATAATATGTATTACTTGTGAGCATGTATTTTCATGCGATGCGACTTCAACCCATAACTCTAGTATCATAATGCTTATGCATCAAGGAGACCTTCTATAAAAATACTTTAGTAATATAATAGAGCTTACTATCATAAGATCATAAGTCCCTAATATAGGACTAGTCATTGTGCAACAGCTCGGCAGTCAAGCAGTCGGGCACCCGACCATCCCATATATATGTACGACGTTGGGTATGCGTCTCCGGCAACTCCTTCATACAAGCCATCTATACATGAACACAATTTAGGAAAATTTTCTTTTATACACGAGCTCCCTCCAGGACTTAGTCAATTTTTAACCAATTCTACAATTATCTTATAAATGTTATTTATCTTTATTTTTATAATATTTTCGACTTGTATTTCTATCTATTATTTATCACACTTTGAATATTTTTACAAGTTTTTTTTTTAATAAATTTATTTATTTTGAAAGGCAATACTTTGCCCTTAATTTACTGTAATACTTACAATACAACACAATGCAACCCTCTTTATTGCACACAAAATAATATAAGGAACAACAAACTTAAATTGATAAATTTATGTACAATTAGGTGGCCTTATCGCTAAACAGCAATCTCTTCCAGGCAACTAAATGTCTGAAATGTATTTATTTTTAACTTTATGCTTATTAATGTAATTTTATTATATGGTTAGATTTACTAGCAACCAAAGCTGGTAATTCTTCTGGTATGAATGATGAGATTGAAAGAAAAAAGGCAGAATTTAGACGTCTAAATAAGAGAGTAAAAGAAGTTGTTGAAAGGAAAAAGAAAGAAAGAACGGATAAGAATGATAGAAGGATATCTGATAATTTCCAGGCTAACATAAAAATGTTCTGGAAACTCGTAAGAACTGCCAGGGGAAATACAAAACAGCCTATAATAAATGCTATAAGAGACGAGAATGGATGTATTCTGAATGATGAAGTTTCGAATTTAAACAGATGGAAGGAATACTTTGAAAGCGTGTTTATGAGTGAAGAGTCGTATGAATTAAATGAACTAGAAATTCCGAAAGAAGTGGAAAGGGGTATGGAGATAAGTGTAGATGAAATAATGAAAGCAATGAAAAGCATGAAAGCAGGTAAGGCAGCTGGATATGATAGAGTATCACTCGAGATGCTAAGGGCTGGAGAGGGAGTGGTGGCAGGCCTGCTGTACACCTTGTTTAATTTATGTTGGGAATTAAAACGGGTACCGGATGACTGGTGTAAAGCAGTTATAGTACCAATATATAAAGGAAAAGGGTCACAGCAGGACTGCAAAAACTACCGCGGTATCAGCTTGCTTAGTATTGTGGGTAAACTTTATGCTAAGGTGTTAATTGAAAGAGTTATGAAAGAAACTGATGGAAAAATTTGGGATGTGCAAGCGGGTTTTAGAAAGGGAATGGGGTGTACAGATCAAGTCTTTTCCATGCGCATGATTGCGGAGAAGTTTTTGGCCAAAAACCAGAAAGTTTTTTGTGCGTTCATGGACTTGGAAAAGGCTTATGACAGAGTGGACAGGAATGTGTTATGGCAAACACTGAACTCATATGGGTTGAGCGCTGGTTTGATACAGGCATTAAGGTCTCTTTATAGGGACTCTAGTGCTTGTGTCAGGATCAATGGGGTCTACTCGGACTGGTTTGGCATCCAAAAAGGTGTCAGACAGGGCTGTGTAACTTCCCCTTGGCTGTTCAACCTATTTATGGACCGGTGTTTGCAAACTTTGAAAGATGAAGAATGTGGGTTAAGAATGGGCGAGTTAACCGTCAAATGCCTTTTGTATGCCGATGATCAAGTCATACTTGCGTCATCGGCGGCAGAGTTGCAAATGATGGTTACATTAATGAACTGGGAATTGAAAGAAAGGGGAATGAAAGTGAACGCAAGTAAGACGAAAGTGATGGTTTTTGAAAGAGAAGAAAGCAAAACGGTATGTGAAATAAGAATAGAAGGAGAGTTAATTGAGCAAGTGGATTAGTTTGTGTATTTAGGATGTGTATTTAGCAGGGATGGTAGATATGATAGGGAAATAGAACGACGAGTAAATGCAGGGAATAGAGTGAATGGGGCACTACACTCTATTATGAAGAACCAGAATGTGTCAAAACAGGCACGTATGGTAATTCATAATGCTGTGTTAGTCCCTACTTTAATGTATGGTAGTGAAAGCTGGGTGTGGCAGAAGAAGCACGAAAGTAGAATAAATGCTGTAGAAATGCGGTCTTTAAGGAATATGCTAGGGTTTAATCTGAATGACAGGGTGAGAAATTGCGTGATAAGAGATAAATGTGGTATGCAAGATGATGTTGTGACCAGGATTAAGAAAGGAATGCTTCGGTGGTTTGGTCACGTAGAAAGAATGAATGAGGAAAGAGTGACAAAGCAAATTTATATGGCAGATGTGAATGGCCGAGTCGGGAAGGGACGCCCTAGAAAAAAGTTTATCGACCAAATTGGCGATATTTTGAAAATGGGCCACGTTAGAAGTACCCTTAACCGACGAGCATGTATGCGTAGATATATGGATGTAAAGGAGGCGAAAGAGGTATGTCAGGATCGTGCCAAATGGAAGTCCGTAGTCTCTGCCTACCCCTCTGGGTGACAGGCGTGAGTGTTTATGTTATGTTTATATTATGTTAATGTAATTTCATTATTTAATTTATGTCTTTAAGGCTATTTTTTGACGCCCCCTTATATAGAAATGTATTATTAATTATTAATAATAATGATGGGCCGTCACAATAGGTTATTGTGAATGAATGTGACAAAGTGCGGATGGATTTTGTTTCTGAGGACTAAGATGGAATGCATCATTACTAGTAATAAAGGACTTCGTTTCTTCACGATACGAAGCACAGCATTGCTGATTCATACGTAGCGTAGTGTAGCTCTAAAGCTTGTAATCAACCATTCTCTGAAATCGTATTGGCTGCTCCAAAATAAAAATTATGTTGTCTCTATGTTTTAATAAATATAAATATGTTGATAACATAGAGATCTGAGAAGAAAAATTTATTCAGCATTTCTATTTCTTTCGTTACTATTTCGTTGTCATCTCACATTAAGTTGTGTTTAACACAATGTACTACACACAGTGTGTGTAGTTATAAAAATTTTTAAACAATTAATTGATTAATTTTTTTTTATTTTTAACACAATAAATTTGTGTTAACACAAATTTAATATATTAAAAATAATCAATCACCAGAGCTAAAAAAATACCGAGATTTGTCTTAAGCGATGCCAGCAATGAAGTCGAATTATAATAGAAAATCAGGATCGCCGGTGTTATCACGCATAGTGACCGAGCTGACGAGCGTGACCATGACGAATGATAATGAACGTGTTGGGAATAATGGTGGTTAATATAGCGCACAGCACCATATTATAGCGCGCTATCTCTTCATAACGCATAGCGCGTGCTATGTAAGTAGTCGCAATGGCGCTATGACGCTATGAGCTATGACGCTTTGGCGCTATTCATATCAAGCGGCAATTAGTTCTAGCAGCAGCGCTGTTGGGAGTAGACGTGTGACGCAAATTTAATCTAGCAGCACGCTATTCATCGCGCGCTAACTAATTTAGTGCTAGACGTTATTTAGGTGTATACTGTATATTTATAAGTGATCGAAGGACACAGTTGTCTGCTACAAAAGAAGCCTAACTAATGTTTTTAAAATGTAAATAAAATATAGATACAAAAGTGTATATAGTAATGTTTGTAAATAGTTGATTTTTGTATATACAATCAATAAACTTTTACATACATCATTAATTGATTTATAATTTATATTAAGGTTAACATAGCGTTTACATCAATTATAATAAAAATGATTAATTTTATTTTGTTTCAAAAAGTACACGCCTTAAAAATATTTTTAGGATTATAGAAAGTCGTAAGCCTGAAAAGTATGAAAGAGCGTTCATTGATGTTTCTTTACCACTTTATTTTATTTTAATCTAAAATGCGACTTATTACGAAACAATCTTCGATCAATAATACCAATGATCGAAGGAAACAATGTTCTTATATAGCGCGCGGTCTATCCAATGAATGATATTTAATGTAGCGTGCTCCGAGATATAGCGTGCTGCTAAACTTAACGCGCTTGCCGGCCTCCTACACACTTTTTTATAAATAGCGCGCTATAACATAGCGTATTTAATAGCGCGCTAGAAAATTCTAGTTTATAGTCTTTAGCGTGCTATTGATTTATAGTCGTTTTGAGCAACTTTAGTTGGAAACAAGGTAATAGCCGCGACCGCGTTCTGCACGCCGCCAGTCCGCCATTCGCGTGCCGCCCGCCGATAGACCTACATCCATAAATATTCCATTTTTTCCATCATCAATCTTGCCCGCGTGTTTGTGGTCTGCCGATTAAATCGTTTGGTTATTTACATGACGTGACGTCAGGAATTATTACATGGCTATTTGTTATGTCATCGTGATGGATCCGTAATCAACACCTTCAATGAAAAAGTAAAAAAGGGATACAGCTTTGATTCGAGGCATATGTGCTTGTCATTACTCATTTTATTTCAATTCTGATAACTTCGTTACCAATATGTTTTAAATATGTTTAAACAAATGGTTAAAATTTTCTTGAAATGATATTCGACAAGATGATCTAGTCATCATTTTCAATCACCTAATAAATCTAGGTAGCAAATAATTAATTTATGAAGGCTCCTGCGCTTAATTCCCTCGATGAATGGTCGAATAAAAATTACGAATTTACTCATATTATTTTTATTAATAAGCTGTTATTAGGAAGGCGCTGCTGCCCATCTCCTGTTCAGTTTCCCTCTGTCTACTCTTACGATACTCATGGGTTGATATAGGGATTCTCTTACTCAGCGTAAGGCAAGAGCCATGTGAAATGCTAGATGTAAAATGCTAGCGACGAAAGCATCGTAAACGACGCGAAAAATGACGTTTTAAGCAAGCAAACATACTATGGAAAAACCGACCAAGAGCGTGTTGGGCCACGCTCAGTGTAGGGTTCCGTAGTTTCCCGTCCGTCACAATAAGTGTTCCTACTTATGAGTTTAACACCCGTATTCACAAACGTTACTGTGCAGTCTCACAGTGCGCTCGAACGCACAGGGTACAGAAAACGTATTCATAAACACTTGAGGGACGAACGACACTATGCGCTCATTATAATGAACGCACAGATAAAGTAGCTCGCTAGCTACTTTACGCTACGCATAGTGCGACAAAGCAACGCAAATGTCAAACTGTTTACGGGTATATAGGTGTTTGTTGATTTGTGATACGCTGATTTGTTTTGATTAATTAATTGCGATGGATTACAGCAGCGAAGATGATTTTGATAATTATATCCTGGAGAGAATAAACGTGCAAAGAACGATTAGCACAAGAAAAGTGATACGTGACTTTCAAAATCCTTTTGATTATTACAGTGCCAATGAATTCAAAAGTCTATAGGTTTTCAAAAGATTTCTTAATAAATATACTTCTGCCTCTAATAAATGCAGATCTTTTGAAAGTTACCAGTAGAAGCCTTCCAGTGCCTTCTATTTACCAGTCACTAGTGGCCTTAAGATTTTATTCACCTGGAAGTTTCCAGGTTTGTAATAATAATTCAGTTAATCTATCTATCAATAGTTTCAAATCCACAGAGAGAGAGAGAGAGAACAGTTAAATTTATAAATGGACAAATTGCATCCACAACTTTGAACTGTAAGAAAACAACAAGTGTTATTATTTGCACGAAATTGACAACGAAACAAACAGAAACATAAAATGTAATACTTGCCATATTTTAGGTGATTTCCCATTCATTATAGGCAAGCAACTCGTATTCAAAATGAAAATAAAATAAAATTGTATTAGTAAACTATATTATAATTCAAATGACAAAATAATATCTTGGTTGAGTGACGTTTAACTGTCATTCAACTCGAGTGAAGTCGCGTCACAACGTTAACCAATCACGGCGCCCCATTCAATGCTATGTGTCCGCACAACAAAGAGTCCACTAAGTATTGTTTATGAAATGAACGGCCTGCCATGACGAACGCAGTGAGAAATATCTTACTTAGCATAGTGTTGCTGCCATACTTATGTAAGTATCGTTCGTGAATACGGGTGTAAATGTGGGTATCCATTATGTTCGCGCTCCTGCAACTGTTTCCGGTAGTGGGTACTGTTGTTTCCATCCAAGTTCAAAATGATTTTCCTAGAAAGTCCTTATAAAGTTCTACTTTTCAGATTTTATTTATATTTTCTAAACTTATGGTTCAAAAGTTAGAGGGGGGGGGGGGACACATTGTTTTTTACTTTTGGAGCGATTATTTCCGAAATTATTGACATTATCAAAAAATTATTTTAGTAAACACCTATTCATTTCTAAATACCTTTCCAATAATATATCACACGTTAGGGTTGAAATTAAAAAAAAATCACTTCCCACTTTATATATAGGGAGGCTACTTTAATAAAACATTTTTTTCCAATTTTTATTTTACCACTTTGTCGGCGTGATTGATTCACATATTGGTACAAATTTCAGCTTTCTAGTGCTAACGGTCACAGAGATTAAGCGGGGACGGATAGACGGACAGACAGACATGGCGAAACTATAAGGGTTCCTAGTTGACTACGGAACCCTAAAAAGGGCCTAGTCCAATAGTTGAACTTTTAAAGGGTGGTAAAAATTAACATCCTTGTAAAAGTAAATTTCGTATACGACTTCAAAAATGAAAGTTTAAAATCGTTATATTTTGATGTATGTATGTTACGCGATAACTTCGTCAATTATGAGCCGATTGTGATGATCCCTCGTTTTTGTTAGGTAGACTAAACGTCAGGATGGGTCTATAAAATTTTTGAAAAAAATTGGTGGTATTTAAAAGAAAAGGTTACTAAAGATGATAAAAAAGGGAATGAATTTTTTAAAGTATCAACTTCAGACAACATTGAAATTGTGAAATTCCTCTCAAAAGAGTAAAGTAAAATAACTTCAAAGAATTTTAAAAAAAATCGCGTTCTCAGGTCAGGGATTTCATTTTTATATACACTATGTCTTAGCGTCGACTTCATAATGTGAAGTTAAATATTCATCCTTGTTATTTATTTGAAGTCGACTTAAACTTTTTATGAATAGTTTTTTTAATTTATTTAAAATCATTTTTGTAATTTGGCGTGTAGTGTGACAATAATCATGCTCATTATGGTTATTTAAAGTAAGGGTGGGCAAGTTCATAAAAGTAAATATACCTTGTAAAGAAATTACTAAGTACTAGTATTAAGTACTTCTTCTTAAATACTTACTTTATTCTTTAATTTAATACTTATTTATTTCCGAATCTTGGTACTATAAGTTATTGCATTTTAACTTTTAGGATCATTAACATATCTTACCGGTATCGACATAGATTTTTTTAAATTGCTATGCCGGTTAAAATAAAAAATTGTGAAAAATTCAGAGGTATAACTTAATAGTAAAACCTTTAATTATTCAAAATAGTAATTGCATACATTTGAAATTAGTAAAACATTGACGTTATGGATATTAACAGGCGTTTTTTTATTAAACATTTTTTACAACAACTTATAAAGTTTGTATTTATATACAGTTTATTTAATTTTATTGGATTAAGAAACAGTGAACATAGTAGTCTCTTGTAATAAGAAAATAATATACTCGGTATAAAAAAATTATCATCATCATCATCATACAGCCCTTCACAAGTCCACTGCTGAACATAGGCCTCCCCCAAGGTATGCCACAAAGCACGATCCTGAGCCACCTGCATCCATCGACTTCCTGCATGTATTACCAGGTCGTCACTCCATCTAGTGGGGGGTCGCCCGACACTTCGCCTACCGGTACGAGGCTGCCACTCGAGAAACTTTTTTCCCCAACGGTTATCGGTTCTTCAAGCTATATGGCCGGCCCATTGCCACTTCAGCTTACTAATCCGTTGGGATATGTCGGTCACTCTGGTTGTACTGCGGATATCCTCATTTCTAAGTTTATCACGCAGAGAAATTCCGAGCATAGCCCTCTCCATAGCTCACTGTGCGACTTTGAGCGTCCTCATACGGCCAGCATTGAAAGACCACGTCTCAGTTCCATATGTCATCACTGGCAACACGCACTGGTTGTACAACTTAGTTTTCAGGTTTTGAGGTATACCTGACGAGAAGATGCGTCGTAATTTCCCGAACGCTGCCCAGCCGAGATGACTCCGTCGATTGACCTCTCGGTCGAAGTTGGACTTACCTAGTCGGACTATTTTTCCCAGGTAAACGTACTCGTCAACAACTTCGAGCTTAGTACTCCCAACAACTACCGGCATAGTGTGACATGGACATTAAACATGATCTTTGTTTTGGCCATGTTCGTCTTAATACCTATCCGTTGGGAGGAACTATTGAGGTCATTGAGCATAGTGCTTAAGTCCTCCAGCGATTCTGCCATGAGGACTACATCGTCGGCAAATCGAAGGTGAGTGATGTACTCGCCATTGATGTTAATACCGTATCCTTTCCAGTCCAATAGCTTGAATACTTCTTCCAATGCAGCGGTGAAGAGTTTCGGGGAAATACCGTCACCCTGTCTTACACCTCTCTGCATTTGGATAGGTTTCGTACTCTGGTTCTGTACTCGGATAGCCATCGTAGCCCTACTGTACAAACACTTCAGTACTTCGGTATACGAACAGTCAACTTGGCACCGCTGAAGAGACTGTAGCACCGCCCAAATTTCGACGGAATCAAAGGCTTTCTCATAGTCCACATACGCCGAGCAAAGTGGCAGATTGTACTCTTCGGACTTCTGTACAATTTGCCGAAGGGTATGTATGTGAAAGCCGAAAGGTTTCGGGATTCTGGATCAGAACACGAGGGGGACGGAGCGTTGACTTCATTAGACGAGACCTCTCCAACTTAACGTTTAGGTTCAGTGTGCCTCTAACCATTCGGTGATCGCTGCCAGTTTTCACCCTTGCGATCACTGAGACATCACTGAACAGTTGGCGTCTGGTCGTCATAATGAAGTCAATCTCATTTTTTGCCGAACCGTCGGGCCTTGACCAGGTCCACTTCCTGTGGGACCGCTTCTGGGAGTAAGAGTTCATCATAAAGAGTCCCTCTTTCTCCATAAAGTCGGCGAGCTGCTGGCCCCTACGGTTACGTTGCTCTATTCCAAATTTCCCCAACTTCAGCTCACCGCTTTCTCTTGTGCCTAGTTTTGCGTTGAAGTTTCCCATCAACACCGTGTAGTGGGATTTAGAGGAATGCATGGCTCTAGAAATATCCTCATATATTTTCTCCACCTCCTCATCGGGATGAGCCGAGGTTGGTGCGTAAATCTGTATGACCTTTGGCAAATACCGTTTGGTGATTCTGAGTATCAGGTACGCGATCCTCGACGACACACTCCCAATCTTTACAACGTTGTTGACGAGAGTCTTGTGGACGATAAATCCGACACCTCCTTAGGACCGATAGTCGCCCTCCCGGTGATAGAACAAGTTGCCGGGCTCGAGGATTACCGTGTCCTCCCCCTCTCTTCGGACCTCGGATGACTCAATAATATGCCAGGGCAACTTGTCTACCTCTTCTTCCAAATCCAGTATCTTCTCGTCCAGTTGTCGTAGGTGGCAACCGAACCTCCACCGGAGATTCTTAGTACCCCCTGCCCCGCCGTTACCATGGTCGCCACCATAGCCTGGAATAGCGGGGCCGCCAGGGACCTGGGGCCGTCTGTTTGCGTCGTCACTCATGGGGGGACATTTGCCATAGTTGTCGCACTTGGCGAGCGGGTAGGCAACCGCAGTTTTTTATTATATCACAGTTGTTGTCAGGAAGATGCTGCTGCCCATCTCCTGCCTGTCTCCCTCTGTCGCCTCTTACGACACCCACGGGAAGGTATGGGCTACATGGAAATCAACCGCCACTACACGGCAAAAATTATAATGATCACAAATTTACACGAAATAAATTGTTGAATGTTAATATTATAACATGATATTACAATGTTACTTACAGAAGACCTTAAAAGTACGATAAGGTTGACGCCGGCGGCCATAATTAAAAGTCGCCGGCGGTCTCGTTAAAACTTCTCACCTAAAAAGGACATTCTTCACACGTCGCGACGGGACCCTGTCTGAATTTGTCTTTGTTGCGTCCTTTTATTAGCAGTGAACCGCTCTGCATTAGAGGCTTCAAAACAGAACTATAGAGACATTAATTACTAGACTTCTCGTTGTCTCGACATCGACTGCCCCATTGGTCTATCGGCCGTAAATGCAGCTGCTGTTATGAGGTCCCGGGCTCGAATCTCAGGTCGTGTTACAATATCAGTTATTTTTTGACTTTTGTATCAAGAAATTCTTAGTAGCAGTTCAGAAAGCACGCAAAGATATCAGTCCTGCGTCTGATCTCTCTCCGATCGTGTCGGATTACCACTCCATCGGAATAAGAAAGTGAGGAAATTGAAAGAGCACCAGTGCTTGCGCATGCACTCGGGCACTATTATCCTGTCCTGCGCAGATGGCTGGTCTCAGTTGTGACTGGCTGCAGTGCAGTGAATGAAATTCGGTCTATAATATTCCGGTATAGGATATTTTTTTACTAGTCTTCTAGAGACTTATTTTGTAAATATAACAAACATCAAGGTAACGTTAAATTGATTGTAGGTCTTTGTCATCATCATTACAGTCTATTAAAAGTCCGCTGCTGAACATAGGCCTCCCCCTGAGATTGCTTCATACGAGTTATATTCACAGAGTAAGGAATAAGGACTTTACTCATGTGGTATATTTGCCATAGTTACCATGTTTGGCAGGCGGGTTGTTGACTGCAGTTTTGCCCAGCTCCAGTTTCACTTCGATTCGTCGCCTCTTATGACAGCCACGGGAAGATATGATTTTCTTACGTCGCCACTTCACGGCGGTCTTATATAAAGTCTAAACTTAGCCTTACACTATTTTGTGTGTTTGCCATAGCTAAATCACCCTGGAAGTTAGTTTAAAAACAATTCCTAAAGGGGAATGGCAGGGTTGTATGGGAGTTTCGTACCGCTAATAAAATTTCGTGTTTTGGGATATTTTTGGTTTTAATTGGTAGATAGTAGGATAGACAAACCCCTTTTAAATTCTTAGATTTTTAGAACTTGGGAGATAAAAGTTATAACCAGTTTTAATTTTTAAGATTATCTACATAGACCATAGACTAATATATAATATTATGAACTAGTGTTACAATTTTTTTATTTAACTGGCTTTACGGCTTTGGGTTCTAGACCTTCTGAGCCCGTCATTTCTTTTGTAATCTTCGTTTTTATATATTTTTTCATCACAATATGCTGATGAGTCACTTTTTGCGTCAGTTTTTGGGAGATTATATCAACATCAAACCACTTGTTTCGTCATTTTCTCTAATAGTTGACACGCAATGACTATTCACAAAATCGCATCACTTTTACAAAATATACTTCAAACCATTATTCAAGCAACAAAACAGGAGCGACAATCCGTCGACGGCTAAAACCTCTCCTCGTGTACCTATGTAGATCGTTACATATAGGCAAATAAACGTTTTTGTGATAAAGTAAATATTCTATATTGCTTTTCGCTACTCTGTAGTGCTTTACCAACCATTTTTTTATATAGAATAAGGGTGACAATCGAACGAACAGTCCACCTGGTGGTTAGTGGATGCCGTGGCCGTAGCAGTATTAGAATTCTTGATAAAATGTTTTTGGAATCAAATTCAAAAACATTACAATACATTAGTACTTTTTACTTTGGTTGTAAGTTTCTCTAAAATATGTCCTAATAGTTTGTTGTGCTATTCTTAGTGAAAATTGATAATTATAAGATAAAAATGAGTGGCACGAAGCTTCATAATATCAAAAATTAAGAATAAAACAACAAAATACTTTTTTTCTCACAAAAATTGTCAAAACATAAGCATATGCCGGCAGTTTGCTCAGTACTGGATGATGCAATTACATGTCAGGTGTGGCGTGGGGGAGCGAAGGGCAGGATCCAGCGCTAATCTCGTGTGGTATATTTTTATATGGTAAGAAATTTTGACATAAATTAGGGTTAAAATTTCCAATATGGACCATCGATTTAAATGCCCATATTTTTTGTAGATAGTACTCACTAAAAGAAAGCGTTTTGCAAAGGTTTAGGTTGCGGAAACTTACGGTTCATGAGATATAAACTTTTTATACAAATTGGCATATAACACGCAATTAAAAAATAAATTTGACAAATAATGGCCAACATTTTTTCTAATTAATGAAATAAAATTATAAAATTTACAATTAATACTAATTACACACAATATGTAAAAAAAAGAAACTATAATATAGAAAAACTAACACTAAAAGTTATTTATTTTATTATTATTATTAAAAGTTATTTATTTAGGATGTTCGATGATCATCGATGTTAGAAATTAAAACATCGATGTTATAACATCGATGTTGCCACATGCTAAACAACGTAACATCGATGATACCACATGTCAAACATCGAAACATCGATGTCAATGACCCAAAAATTGATTAATAAGAACTTGTGAACAATGCGAACCCGCGAAATCAATATCAACTAAATATTTCATCTCCTATTAAGGGTTTAAAATTTTGAATAATTTAGGATTCTTAAAGGCATCAATCACCTGAAAAATATCATTATGTTGTGTCAAACTCCCTCTCAAGTGTGAACCGTAATGTCACAGTTGTCACTGCTTTCGCTTTGTTATTCTCTGGTATCATTAAAGTTAAAAAGTTAAAGTTCGAGCTATCAAACATTTTCACGAAATTTCGTAGAGTAGCTGAAAAAATTCAAAGAAATCTTACTCTTTCAGGACCGGTCGAAAGGTAGGATTTGAGTATTTGTTATTCTAACGATATTATGTGAAGGTGCGTGGCGAAAATGAATTTTATAGGCGTTACACATTGAATAGCCGTTGTGGTTTAGAGACAAAGCACTCTCCGTAAACTACACAGTACGCGAGAAACCCAGGTTCGATCCCCATTGGCAATAAAGATATTTTTCATTGTGAATTATTTGCTACCACATTTTGGTGATATAAGTATAATTCTTATTATCTTGTTAAGATAATATCGAGAGGAAACCCGCATATATAAAGCTTGGCGTGCTCAACAGAGCGGGACAGTATTTCATGCCGGCACACCGCCTGCAACTTTACAAGGCGCAGGTTCGGCCGCACATGGAATACTGTTCCCATCTCTGGGCTGGGGCTCCCCAGTACCAGCTCCTTCCACTTAACCGCATCCAGCGCAGAGCGGCTCGAATGGTCGACGACCGAGTGCTTTCCGATTGGCTCGATTCACTGGCGCTGCGAAGAGATGTTGCATCTCTTTGCGTATTTTATCGCATCTATCACGGGGAGTGCTCTGAGGAATTGTTCGGATTTATCCCAGTCGCCAAATTTCGTGAACGCACTACACGGCAAACGTCCCGATACCATCCACACCGTCTGGATGCTTGGCGGTCCACCACTGTAGGTTTCACAAGGAGTTTTCTTCCACGTACAACCTCTCTGTGGAATAGTTTACCACCGGCGATTTTTCCGGACCGATACGACCTGGGGACCTTCAAGAAAAGAGCTTACTCCTTTCTAAAGGCCGGCAACGCACCCACAATTCTCCTGGTGTTGCGGTTGATCATGGGCGGCGGTAGTCACTTAACATCAGGTGAGCCGCATGCTCGTTTGCCCCTTCTTCTATAAAAAAAAATATATGAGGGCGGAAACAAACACAAAATTCCATTCCAAAGCGTGTTAATAAGCAGTGTTAAAATTGTTTTCAAACTAGCAGTTATCGTGGTGTCTAATCAATTTTGTGTATTGTGAGGAATCCCGAACAAAACCGAAGATTTATTTTCGGAAACGACGCTCGAAGCGTTGGCGCCACGCTGTCTATAAGCTAGCTATTTTCACTACCGCTACCGTAGCAGTAAATCCAACCCGGAATTGAAAATCCGCCTCAATTGAAAAAGTGATCCAATTTTCAAAGCAAAAATGCAGCCACAAGCCCGTAGAAATCGTCCCATTGTATACACTTTAGATCTTTTGCCTAAGCGTGTGATTTGCTTCACCCATAGCATCTGTTGGATCTCGCTAATTTTAACGCGATATTTCCAAGTATTTTAAATTACATTCAAAATGAAGGTAATCATAAAGCACCCTGCGTTTCCTTTGATTTACATTTCAGAAATGTTGCACGGAATTAGTGCTTTTTTTTTCGTATAAATGATTAAATGAAGTCACGTCGTTAACGCGTTAACCGCTAAAAAGAACCCCTTTGTCGTATCCCCTCAGTTTCAAGGCACTCCCCTTGTTGCCTCAGCCAGTATCGGAATCCTCGGCGTCGACATATCGAGTGACGTGCAGTTTCGTGGTCACTTGGAAGGGAAGGCCAAATTGGCCTCTAAAAAGCTTGGTGTGCTCAGCAGAGCGGGACAGTATTTCATGCCGGCACACCGCCTGCAACTTTACAAGGCGCAGGTTCGGCCGCACATGGAATACTATTCCCATCTCTGGGCTGGGGCTCCCCAGTACCTGGGGACCTTCAAGAAAAGAGCTTACTCCTATCTAAAGGGCCGGCAACGCACCCACAATTCTCCTGGTGTTGCGGTTGATCATGGGCGGCGGTAGTCACTTAATATCAGGTGAGCCGCATGCTCGTTTGCCCCTTCTTCTATAAAAAAAAAAAAAAACCGTCGAGCCCGTGTTCAATGGAAAGTTTTTCAACGCATCAGAGCCGATTTAATTAACCACCCATTGTGTAGATGATCCACTGCGATTCTCACTAATCTTGCGTTTCTAACAGCGAATAAGCTTGCTTTTGTGTTTTAAGAGTAACATCCGCAAATTTGCGTTTTTTTCCTTATCGTGCCTTTACATGAAAAATTAGCGTATAATCTTGATGGTAAATTGCGATTGTCATGACTGATTCGGCGTACAATTCCGTAAAAACTGTTGTTAAAACACTTGTTAGTTTATCGCGCATAATACTATGTAAGATGTGTACAAGACGGCGTCTTTTCTTTTTTTATCGTGCTGCCTGAATACTTAAGTGTTGCAATTGTGATTATAAAACACTACCAAACTGTTTTCAATGCTTTTTAAGAGAAAATTTGGTAACATACAAATTAGTTATAGTTACATAAAAGCAAAAATATGGGACAAAAATTATAGAAGTAATAAATCTTTAAAAAAATATGTTTTGAAGGACATGAAAATAACGATGTATTAGCTTAACATAATAACAAATTAATTATATGTTCATCACAAAAAATATAAGTATTATAGTATTATAGTGTGTATGCCAAAAAGACGTCATGTTTTTCGTTAAATTTAGAAGTCTGGATGAATTTAACTCGTTGTATTTTTTTATGTAGAACTTACATAACTTTATGAATATGGTGTAAGTGTTTAAGAGATATATAACCAAATTAAAATACCTTCTTTACAATTTATCCACTATGCTGTTTTTATCAGCAATCAAAATATGAGAATATTTTTTCTTTAAAAGTGGCAAAAATAATAATAGTTTAGTATATAAGTAAAGACATTGCACACCATCATGGTGATATAATGTAAGGTAAATAATAACGAACAAGATTTGTTATTTATCCAAGATTATTTTATCCACTATATTCTGGCAATAATTAAAATTAAACTGAATTCAAAAATAGAAATGAACAGTAAACAGACTGTACTTATCGTCACTTCTACCAGGTTATGGACTTCAATCTCAGGTAGACATTTGGTACTCCAATCGACAATCTACACACACACACACACACACACAACTATATATATATATATATATATATATATATATATATATATATATATATATATATATATATATTACTGTATTTAAATAAATACTATGTTTAGATTTATTATACTGGTAAGCGGTATGCTTTCAAATAAAATTGAAATAAATAAATAACACAATACCATATGTATAAGTACCTACCAATATCATCTATCTTATAAATATACGACATAAGTTCGTAACGCAAACACCAAATGTGTAACTTTATGCTTACTATTTGTTTGCACTGTGCTGGGACATGAATTAGTTATAACTTCGCTAAATTCCAACAAAAACTAACAGCACGGAATTCATTAAACTGTAACTGAAATTTTCACACGAGTATGTATGTATGTAACTGGTGCTGCAATTAAAAGTTTGCCTCCAGTGTGTGTACGCTACTGTTATGTTCAAGTTTTGCCGTACGACTGGACACTAGCTCGTTCATTTTTTTTAAACCGATAAGCAATTTTATCATCCAGCATCATGACAGACTATTATCTATGAACGCGTTCAAATAAAGCGGCAATATAATCGTCTTGAACTGCAAGTTTTATTCATATTTCGTTTCATACGTAAATTTTTATTTTTTAAAATTATCCGAGTAAAATAACTTTGCTTGTAATGAAACTTGATTAATGTATTTGACATCTTGGAATATAAGCCAGATTTTCAAAATAATTCTGCGCCGTAAAAGACATTAGAGGACAAACTATGCACAGGTTTATGGCGGCGCTGTCGTAGCGCCACAAGCGAAACACACAAAAGCCTAAATCACGCTATCAAAATTCCGAATCATAAACAGTATATATAGAACATCTCCGAACTATCACCTGGAGTGTTGGCCGCTCCCCGGGCAGAACACCTTGCCCGGCGGGAGATCTCCCCTTTTCCTTTCACCGGCCACAGTGGTGACCCCGACCAACAACCTTCGGAAACTTCAAGAGTCATCGTCATAGAGTACCCCATCCATTCGCTCCAGAGCAGATATCGTCTGCAGTCTTCATATCCTGCAAGTCATCTAGCTTCACAAGGTTCATCGCAGCACTAGAATAATGCTTCCTGTTCCTTCAAGCTACTCTGCGCTATACAGTGTTCGGCACGGCTCTGAGCCTTACTGCTCGCCTCTGCTTCACGGCACTCTCGCAGATTACTTGCCTTCTTCTCGACTCACCGCAGACTACAAGGCAATCTTCTGGCACTTGCACATTAGTCGACAACGAGACTGCACTATCGACCTCCGGTCTGAGCAGGGGGGTGATGTGGCGGCGCTGTCATAGCGCCACAAGCGAAACACACCGAAGCCTAAATCACGCTATCAAAATTCCGAATCATAAACAGTATATATAGAAATCTCCGATCTATCACACGGAGCGTTGGCCGCTCCCCGGGCAGAACACCTTGCCCGGCGGGAGATCTCCCCTTTTCCTTCCACTGCCACAGGTTTGCTGTTTGGTGGCGGTTAAGAGAATCTACAATATTTCATTTCGTGTGTAAGGTAAAACACAACTGTAGTAACGGTGAGAAATACCCTATGGCTGACGTTATATAACGGTACCAAGATGCAAGAAATCGGATACTGTGATTATATGTATGTATGTTACGCGATAACTTCGTCAATTATGAGCCGATTGTGATGGTTCTTTTTTTGGTAGGTAAACTAAACGTCAAGAGTGATCCAAAAATGTGTGGTATTTAAAAGAAAAGGTTACTAAAAATGGTAAAGAAGGGGATGCATTTTCTAAAGTATCAATTTTAGACAACATTGAAATTGTGAAATTTCTTTCAATAGATTAAAAAAAATATCTTTAAAGAATTAAAAAAAATCAAGTTCTGAAGTCGAGGGATTTCATTTTTGTATACACTATGTCTTAGCGCCGACTTCATATGTGAAGTTAAATATTTATCCTTATTATTTCTTTGAAGTCGACTTTTTATCAATAGTTTTTTATTTATTTAAAATCTTTGACAATAATCATGCTAATTATAGTTATTTTAAAGTATTTGTATTGTATTAAAAGTTGTACAATATTATATCTCTGTTTTAATATGTTAAGTATTATTATATAAATATAAGTATTGTAAATGTATCTTGCAAAGAAATTTCATGGAATTTCCTATATATATATATATAGTTATTATTAGCTTGTTAAGAAAATATCGAGAAGAAACCTGCATATGTGAGGGCGGAAACAAACACAAAATTCCATTCCAAAACGTGTTAATAAACAGTGTTAAAATCGTTTTCAAAATAGCAGTTATCGTTGTGTCTAATCACCTTTGTGTATTGTGAGGAATCCCGAACAAAACTACGATTTATTTTCAGAAACGGCGCTCGAAGCGTTGGCGCCACGCTGTCTGTAAGCTAGCTATTTTCACTGCCGCTACCGTAGCAGTAAATCCAACCCGGAATTGAAAATCCGCCTCAATTGAAAAAGTGATCCAATTTTCAAAGCAAAAATGCAGCCACAAGCCCGTAGAAATCGTCCCATTGTATAAACGTTGGATCTTTTGCCTAAGCGTGTGATTTGCTTCACCCATAGCATCTGTTGAATCTCGCTAATTTTAACGCGATATTTCCAAGTATTTTAAATTACATTCAAAATGAAGGTAATCATAAAGCACCCTGCGTTTCCTTTGATTTACATTTCAGAAATATTGCACGGAATTAGTGCTACTTTTAGGGTTCCGTAGTCAACTAGGAACCCTTATAGTTTCGCCATGTCTGTCTGTCCGTCTGTCCGTCCTCGCTTAAGGTCTTCGCACATTATAACAACTCCACGCCAACGCGGCAGCAACTCTACTCACACTCTCGATGAGTAGTCAACTAGTTGATCCACCCAATGGTCACTAGTGGACAACGCGGTGTCAAGGAGTGGCCAACGCGGTGCCAACGAGTGGGTTATTCAACAGACAACTCGTCTAACCTCAGTTTTCGGTTAAATTTTGTCCAAAGAAGTCGTGTTGCTTATGAAATGTCGAACTTTACATTCAGTGAACTGGCGATTATAGCTATTATATTTGATAATGAAAATGAACGAAACAGCAGGAAAAGAAGATATTGGGTACATGATTTGTTGCGACAAAGGAAATCAGAAGGGGAATATTGGAATATCCGGAAACGTCTGCTAGATGACGAAGAAAAATTCTATATCTATTTCCGTATGCCGAGATACTTGTTTTATTATATACTTAATATTATTGAGGACGACATCTACAAAAGAAACACGCGATTTAGAGAAGCTGTATCACCGGAAGAAAAGCTGGCAGTGACATTAAGGTAAGCAATAAGAAACTTTTTTATAATTTATATGTATTTATTTATATATCAAGTTAAAGGATAAATCAAAGCAAAGCAATTTTACTTTAATTGTGTTAAGAAGAACCATCAACCCTCGATTCTTCCATAGGCGTTGTATTTTGCTGTTGGGTGCTAGCGGTGCTACTACCGGTAGTACCTGCATTTAGGTTTTGAGTTGTGTAGCCAGAAGTTCCTGGTGCAAAAAAATCATCATAGTAACAGGTTCGATTATTTTGCAGTTCTTGTATTTCAGCTTCCGAAACTAAATTAAAAATTCTTGACTTTAAAAGTGCTTGATTATAGGTAGATAATTTTTTTACTGTGCTAGAAATACTTAAAAAAAATTTATCCATTTCGTCATTCTGCTTTCCATCTTCATCGTTTTTTTTTTTTTTAATAAATATTCCATTAAAACCGCCGATGCACTTGTTTCTTGCAATTTCTTTCGTTTTGTCGTTTTTGGAATGTCAGGAAACACTGATCTAGATGAATCGTACATAGACACCGAAGATTCAGGACGCTCCGAGATAATTGACGAGTCTTGAGATTCTTCATTATTAGTCACATTGGCAAGAATTTCCGCAGCAGATAAGCTATTTTCATCATCACCATCATCTGTGGTGTCCACTGACGTCACTGTAGACCGTTCTTTATAATGTGGTAATAAAAAAGACATTTCAGTTTCATATTGCCATTTTTTATTAGTATTAGCACTCTGACCACTTTTAGTTGCTTTCTTTTTAATGGCTCTTCTATGATATTCCCTTAAGTTTTGCCATATCTTCTTACATTCTGACGCTGTAACAAAATAATATAAATATAAAGAAAAATTGGTTGTTTCAGGTACTTGATTAGTGGCTGTTCATTTAGGACTATGAGTTCAAGCTTTCGGTTAGGCGAAAGTACCATCCGGTCGATATTAAAAGATGTGTGCAATGCGATTATAAATACAATGAAGGGGAAGTTCATGCCCACACCTACTACCGAAGACTGGAAAAGAATCGCAGATGGTTTCAATAAAAAATGGAATTTTCCAAACTGTATAGGTGCCATCGACGGCAAACATGTAAACATAATTGCTCCTCCTAGCAGCGGCTCGCTATTTTTTAATTATAAAAAACACTTCTCTATCGTCCTCATGGCTGTCGTCGATGATAAATACAGATTTATAGCTGTCGATATAGGGGCCTATGGCAAGAATAGTGATGGCGGAATTTTGGCATCGTCAAGATTAGGAAGAGCGATTGAAATGAATACATTTAATATTCCAACTGACACACCATTACCTGGTACTGAAATAATAATGCCACATGTTTTTGTAGCCGACGAAGCGTTTCCTTTAAAAAGGAATTTATTGCGACCATATCCACGTTCAAGTGGCATTTCAGAAAAGGAAAGAATATACAATAATCGCTTATCGCGAGCTCGCAGAGTAGTTGAAAACGCGTTCGGCATCTTATATCAAAAATTTGGAATTTATAATAAGAATTTGCATTTACACCCAAAATATGTTGATATTGTGGTCTTTGCGACGTGTATTTTACACAATGTCATGCGGTGTTATAATATAACATCCGATGATGAAGTCAACACAAGGCAGAGTTCGGCCAATAATGATGATGAACAGAGATTACTAAGTAATCTAAGTACAATTCCAGAAGATATAAGTGAATCTTCGGCATCTGCTTTTGAAACTCGTGATATGTTTGCAACTTATTTTCAATCTCCCGAAGGACGAGTTCCGTGGCAGCATTTAATATAGATCATGTATAATTAATATGTAATAATCGTAAGAAGTTGGTTATAATATTATTGGCTTATTAAGAATATTAAACAAGTTTCTATACTAAGCTGGGATTTTATTACTGATTACCTATATTAAATAAACGTAAGGCACTTTATTATAACATACAGAAACCCAAACTAAAAAAAAAATATATATGACGTAGATTTAATATTTTATATCAGTAAATTCTGGGATTTTATATTACTGTATGTGAAAAAACTAATTTTTACGATAAACCAAGATTTTTCGAGTGTCCAAGTAGAAAATCGTAGGTACTGTTAACTGTACAATAACATACCTACTTTTTGGATGTAACAGGTTGAATTAAATTTTCTCAACAATGTACTTTAATGAAATGACTTATAAGTTTTAACATTATTATTAATATCTATTAGAATCACACATATTTATTTGTTCGATAGCTGAATTTCTGTAGATTATGGCAAAATCAATAACTCAAAAAAAAAAAATTCTTACCTGGTTGCGACAATACAATAGCGATTTCATTCCATGCCTTTTCCTTCTTATGTACGTCACTATATTTCGGATCACGAAGGTCGTATAGTAGCGGATATTTTCGCACTTCTTCTATCAACTTTTCTTTCAGCATGATTTTCGAAAAATTATCACCGTGTACCGCCAACGTGCACTCCGTCCTTCGATTCTATAGTGAATGATGGCGGGTTGGCGGGCGGGGGGAAGGCACGGGGCGGACGGGTGGGCTGGCAAATGGTTGCCCGTCACGCGTCAGTCGCAAACGCATAGTCGTTACGTGGACAACGTTTGGTCGTTGCGTGGACGACGTATGGTCATTGCGTGACAAACGTGTCGGGGTTGACCTCTAGTGTACGATGCGTAGGCCACTCGTTGTACACTACTTTATAATCATTTTTTGAAATTGAACCTTGAACATATGATACAGGGCTTAAATTTCAATGTCTAGCATAGAGTCGAGTCGCCGGTGAGTTGTTATAATGTGCGAAAACCTTTAATCTCTGTGACCGTTAGCACTAGAAAGCTGAAATTTGGTACCAGTATGTGTATCAATCACGCCGACAAAGTGGTAAAATAAAAATTGAAAAAAAATGTTTTATTAGGGTAGCCCCCCTATATGTAAAGTGGGAAGTGATTTTTTTTAATTTCAACCCTAACGTGTGATATATTGTTGGAAAGGTATTTAAAAATGAATAGGGGTTTACTAGAATCATTTTTTGATAATGTTAATAATTTCGGAAATAATCGCTCCAAAAGTAAAAAACAATGTGTCCCCCCCCCCTCTAACTTTTGAACCATAAGTTTAGAAAATATGAAAAAAATCTGAAAAGTAGAACTTTATAAAGACTTTCTAGGAAAATCAATTTGAACTTGGATGGAAACAACACTACCCACTACCGGGAGCAGTTGCAGGAGCGCGGAGCGCTGCTGGAGCGCGAACATAATGGATACCCACCTTTAAACTCATAAGTGGGAACACTTATTGTGACGGACGGGAAACTACGGAACCCTACACTGAGCGTGGCCCGACACGCTCTTGGCCGGTTTTTTGCCTTTGAAATCGCCAAAATTCACAGCCGAAAAACACGCGTGCACCTTTTACAGACTCCGGCGACGACAAGACTTTTCCTTTTTATTGTGCTGCCTGAATACTTAAGTGTTGTAATTGTGATTATAAAACACTACCAAACTGTTTTCAATGCTTTTTAAGGGAAAATTTTGGGAACATACAAAGTAGTTACATAAAAGCAAAAATATGGGACACAAGTTTAAATAGTAAGAAATCTTTAAAAAAATGCGTTTTGAAGGACACGGAAAGCACGATGTAGTAGCTTAACAATGAGATATTTCAGATAGTCACAAATTAATTAAATGTTCATTACAAAAAATATAAGTATTATAGTGTAAGTGCCAAAAAGACGTCATGTTTTTCGTTAGATTTGGAAGTATGTATGAATTTAAATCGTTTAATGATGAATTTAATTTTTTTTTGTAGAACTTACATAATTTTACGAATACGGTGGTGGATATTGGCGTTCGGCCTTCAACCACCAAACTGCTGGTTCAAATGTATTAAATAATGTTATGCGGTGCGGCTATTAATTTTAATAGAATAGTGGACTGTATATGAGCGCGGTGCGAGCGGTGAATGAAATTTAAATTATTCGTGATACTGCAAATCCCCTAAATTCGGGATATAGGAAGGACGTGAAGGAATGCATGTGCACCCACCTGGACTTCCGCTGATCTGCCTCGTGTCTCGATGGCTGCCGGCTGTCTTCACACTTATCAACTTCACTATCTGTGACGAATCACGAAATATAGCGTTATTGCAAATGTCTATACTTTTTACTATATGCTTGTATAATTCAATATCCAAATTACACAAGGGCGGGAGCGATGATGCGAGATATAAACGGTGCGGTTGATTGCGTGTCTTCTCAACTTGTGTGTGCCCGTTAACAAGAATGCACATGCTGGGCATAGAGGGCGGTAGATAGGAAACCGGAAATGGGCTTTGCAGTAATCTTATTGGATAATAATTAACGAATCCCTTGAGCGTTAAGCGATAGTGCAAGTGGCGCGAACATACGGTATAAGAGTTTAAGAGATATATAACCTTACTAAAATAACTTCATTACAATTTACCAACTATGCTGTTTTTTATAAGCAATCAAAATATGAGAATATTTTTTCTTTAAAAAGTGTCAGCTTTTTTTTATACGATAGGGTGACAAACGAGCACACGGTCCACTTACCATAAGTGGTTGCTTTGGCCCATAGACATCAACACCTATCCTCAATAACGAATCAAATGCAGATGAGTTATCACCCTAACTAAGATCGAATGCCTCATTTCCAGTAAAAAGGTTCTCCGGTTCTCTACACCCACCATACGAAACAGCAGCATTAAGCTACTATTTGACGCTGGTGAGAGCGTGGTCCTTCCCGTGGGTACCGCGAGAGCGTGTTCCTTTTCGGTCGGGCCGACCCATTCGTGCTACAACTATACTACTAAAATAACTGTAGCATGGCTCTACCACTTCAAAAATCATTTATGCATCCACTTCAAAACCCAGTTATGCATTATATTGCATATATTAAAGAATGCCCATAGATGTATGGAATCTCGTACCATGTTGCATCAAAATCATACTTTGTTTTATATAGACTACACTGATCACATTAACTCCTACAAGTCCTTTTTGAAAAAAAAAACTGGGTTTTGGAGGTATTATATAAAATCTAAAATAACCTAAAAACCAATACGTTACTTTTTCGATGCTACCAATGAAAACTTTTGAAAATTTTCGCCTCTGTGCAATTAGAGGCTTATTACGGCTAAACAAGGCCCATTGACCACGACTTTTTTTGTATTATAACTAAAGCTTAGGGTCATGTGAAGTTTTTAAAATTACTTTAAAGTCATGAAACTCATTATTTAATTTTTAGTTAAAATTTCAAAATTAAACTTTGATTCAATCATATCTGCATAATTTGTTTTCGATTAAAATTTTTGCAATTTGTATTAATGGTAGGCAGCTTATTTTTTTATGTCAAAGAGTCCAACTCATGAAGACTACGCTAAGAATAAAAAAAGTAGAAAAGAGAGCAGAATTATCAAGAAAAAAAATTTTTGAATCGCTAAGTCGACATTTTTCAAAATAATTCAAAAAAATCATATCTCGTAAACTAAGAAAAATCGCGGAACATACATGGGGTATTTTCATGTAGCCCGAAAGGTCAGCATTCCAAAAAAAAATTTTGGACGTCACCTTTTGGACCAACCTGTATATATATCCTATACTATTAAACGAGCAATTCTTGTATATATATATATATATCTATATAATCGGGATCTCGGAAACGGCTCCAACGATTTTCATAAAATTTTGTGTGCTGGGAGTTTCGGAGGCAATAAATCGATCTAGCTAGGATTTATTTTTAGAAAATGTCTTTTTGTCCGTGTTTTTAGGCAATGAAAAACTGCTATATTATCGTTGGAATAAGAAGGTAAATTTTGACGGCTTATTAAAGATTACAAATAGCTTAATGGTATATTGGGCGGTCACAAAATCGTAATACCATGGTTCGAGCCCAGACCGGCCGACCGACTTTTTTTAAATTTTTTTTCAAGTTCCTTTCTTTTTTGAGAAAATCTATTTTTTCGAGCCCTTTTTTTAGTATTTTTTAAAAACACGAAAATTTAAATTAAACCAATTGCACTCATGATTTTTTAATCAAATAACCAGTTTAGTTTTTTCTATTATGTCGCTACGATCAAAAAATATTATTCGTATTTCATCAGTATATAATTTCCAAAACACACGAATCAAAAAAAAAACCGAGCGAAAATTACCGAGCAAAGCTCGGTCAACCGGGTACTATATATATATATATATATATATATATATATATATATATATATATATATATATAATAAACTATCTAGTTTGTTTGTTTGTAGTATTGTTTTTGCAAACTATATATTTGTTTTTGAAATAAGTAATTAGAACTACTTTGGATAAATACATAAGTAGCATCACATATGACGATTGCTGGTTTATAATAAGGTGGCAAATCAGGATTATCAGATAATCTGTCTGGAATTATTCGACTTCTAGAAGCAACATCTTCAACAGCAATATGATTACATCCTAAATACAATGGAACAAACTCATTAATCAAATACATTCTGGCCTTATTCATTAAGCTTTTTAAGGTGACACGAGATTTATTAAAGAGAGTTGCCGACCTTTCATTACTATCACCAGTTTTAAACTTTACTAAGTAAATGCTTAAAGCAACCGTGGCATTTGGTACTTGTCCTACTAGACTTGGGATACAGTTTAACAAATCATAAAACTGATCCGAGTTCATGCCCAACCAAAAGTGACACAAATATGTAGGCATAATTAAAATTTTTGACAAATGTATGTGTTAATAGGCAGCTCGCTGCACTATTTTCATAATTGAGTCGAATTGACTACTAGCAAAATCTTTCAGCTGAGAAGTTAATTCTCTCCAACGGCTATGATCTAGGCGGTGACGACAGATTCGTGCTGCTGGTGGCACATAGAATTTATTATTAAGTAATAACAGATACTTTACAGATGAGGGTACTAGTAAATGTTCTGTTTCAAAACAATTAACAAATATACAGTGATTGGATGTGCTAGCAGCACGCTTATACACAGAAGACCTAATTGTTGGATTTGATGTAACATGAGTAGTGTGTAGGTTTTGTTGTGGAAGAGGGGGCGGCTCAGGAATATTGAGATTGCTACTTGATCCAACATCAGGCAAAATAGCTTCTGACAGACTAGGGTGATTGGAGTCGTGCTGATCACGACGTTGCACTTCTCTTGTAGCTGATCTCCAGCAAGCTCTAAAAATAACACTATTAAACATGTAATATGAAACATTTCACAATGAGATATAAACTTGATAAAAGTGTGTCCTGTAATGTGATGTAAATGTTAGGGCTACATTTTTATATAAGATAGGGTGATGGACGAACACAAAGTCTACCTGATGGTAACTAGTATTTGCTGTGGCCCATAGACATCTACATCTATTCTCGATTACAAAGCAAAATACAGATGCATTGTCATCCCTGAGGACTATGATGGAATGCCTTGTTCCCAGTAAAAAGGATCTCTGGTTGTTTACACTCACTATACGAAACACAGCAGCATTAAGCCGCTATATCACGATGGTATTCTGTGAGAGTATGGTCCTTATCCAGTCGAGCCGACCCATTCATGGTACAAATATACTACTAATATAGTTGCAGGATGGCTCTCCACATGTGATAATGATCAGGCAGTAATTGTAATGATTTCTTATATTTACGCGAACACTACACATGATTAAAACTACTTTTACGGATTTTATCGCGTTTATTTTTACTTTTTATTTTTAATTCCCGACGTTTCGGGCGCTTTCCAGCACCCATGGTCACGGGGGACTGAGATGACTGACGTCCCGATGTCATTGTTAAACCCGGAGTACCTTCAGCTTTTTTAATTATTGTTTATGGTCCGATCTAAATAAAAAGTAAAAATAAACGCGATAAAATCCGTAAAAGTAGTTTTAATCAAGGCAGTAATTGTGTTAAAATAGATAATATTATCTAATACCCACAGCATTATTTATTTGTGAAACCTACGCTTATTGACACTCAATATTATAAATACATCTAATTACAGTATTATAACTAAAAACTATAGAAGACTGGAGAAAATAAGAACATTAATAAGAAGTTGATTTTTTTATATTGCAACGTAATAAAAATATTTACCAGATGCCACAGAACATGTCTAACTAAAATGTTTCTTTCTTGTCAATATTGTCTTACAGGCTATGTTCTAGTTGCACGTAGAATAGAATTGCCACAAGTAAAACATATACTTCCATGACCAAAAGCAGGCAATCCTTCACTAAGTGTGTTTACTTGATCTTGAAGCAGTGTCAAACACTCTATACAAAGCACACGTTCTGAAGACAACTGCAATAAAAACCATGAATTAAAAAGTGTGTTTTTAACCTTCTTGACATTATCTGTCTTCTGTAACATATTCACATAAGTTACATCTATATGTAATCAAGAGTAAAGCCTTTTTTGGCCTCAAACAGGTTCGTTTTTTGTTATTCATTATTGCCTGTGCTGTCTAAAATAAATATTTCTTTCATTCTATAATAATGTTTTGTAAGAGACGGTACGATGGTAGAGATCCGACGTTCTTAGGTATATATTCAAAGAGTAAAATAAGATCTGTTTACCCGGGTAGGAGTTATCCATGTCCACGACTGTAACATGTTAATCATTGAAGTAGATGATTGTTCCAATAAATATGTAGGTAGGTTTCTTGGTATAAAAAATGAACAATTGATACATCGTTTAAGCCGGGTGACTGACGGTGTCAATCGGTTGACTCCATGACTCCACATATTTGCACAATTAAATACACAGAAAAAAAGTTCTCAAAACACTAACAAGTTCTACTTCTCAACACATAATTCGATGACTAACTAACACAGAACACTATTACTCCTATCGGAGAAGAACGACAACTTCATACAAAATTTAAGAAATGAGATATATAACTACTAGCTCCATCTATCGTCAGCCTCCTGCACTTCTCGTGTGGCGGGAAAATTTGCATGTGGTCTTTTTCGTTTTTTTTTATTTGAGGTATTTTTGGTTTGCCTATTCCAGCGCTAAATAAAAGAACAAAAATTACAAAATATCAATTTATTTATTCAAAATAAAAATACAAATTAAAATAAAAAACATACATAACTTAAGAAACAAAATTTCTCCAGCAGCTTAGTTCTTACAATAAAGGCATTTGATGGGTTTAAACATGAAAAGAAAATCAATATTGATTACAACATTTCAATTACTTAACGATGATAAACAATTTAAATAAGATTTACAATCATGGACGAATTGATAATATGCACAATCACAATTCACAGAACGTCTACAATAACCAAAATATCAATATTTTAATCAAAAACAAGTTAATAAATGAGCTCCTACACACAAGTGCAAAGTGCAACATTCACAAATAATAATTTTGTTTTGATAATATTTGGTTGTCTATCTATTTCCCTGAATTGACACTAAAAATTTTGTCTCTATATTATATGCAATGTATTAAGTATTGAATGCAGCTTATAAATAGAATAATTTTAATTCAAAATTATAAAACATATTAAATATTAGATTACAAAAATATTCCTCATTTCATTTTAAACATTTTCATATAGAGTACTTTCTTTTTCAGGTTCAACATTATGTGTTATGCTTTGATGTTTGTGGTTGTTCTTAAGTGGATATAATGTTGTCCTTTTTGAAGATCCTGCTTGTGTGGTTTTGTAGCAATAATTTGCGAGGGACCAGCTCGTGATTCCACAAAATAAAATGGGAATACACTTTGTTAGTCCGGAAATAAATAAAAACTGAAATAAATTATAGTATCATAAAATTATTATATAAAATTAAATTAACATTATATTCATTGACATTACTTTCATAGTAAACCAGTCCCTACTCATGGCATTACATTACCCTTCTACCAATACAAAATAAATGAATGGATCTTGTTCATCCAACTTGCTCTATAATACACCCTCTGTTACAATTAATATAACAAAATAAGATAGTAAATGCAATAACTATGTGAAAAGAAATCTGGTGTTTATCTATTGTTTGAGAACCATTTGATGCATGTATTTCTACTGTGTAGTACAAGTTGTGCCTTTAAATTTGATAGGTTTAGGACCAAATGTAATTATTCATATATTGTTATGCCAGAACTTCTTAAGGTTTGTTGTTGTTTTAAAATAAAATTTGATTGTTAAAAATAATATGCAGTGTGTTGCACTTTTAATAATGTAAGGAAAGGCTTGTGCTAACTTTATAGACTTCAATCCTTTGGATGCTTTGTCCAATCCAATTATCATAAATTAGTTGAAAGAATTAACAGGATTCAAACTACTGTATGTGGTCTGTCCATCCCTGTTAGATCCAGATGATGGTCATATGAATAATCATCATCATCTTCATTACAGTCTATTAAAGTCTACTCCTGAATATAGTAATTCCCATATAAAATATCTGAGTAATCCTTAAAGAAAACTATATACATACGGTATTACCATATACATTATACAATTTACTTACATCACATGGGACTGCAGTTCTTAAGAGCTTTTTCTTGGTTGCATCATTAAAGAAACCATCATGAAAATGTTTTTCACACAGCATTCTGGGCTTATTATGTAGCTTTGTCTGGAAAGCTAAAGTAGTATACTGCTCTTGGGAAGGAATATAATATTTCGCCCATAATTTACAGCTGAAAACAAAAGATATAATTATTAAATACAAATATTATCAAAGTAGGTCCAATGGTTTACAAACCAATAATTTGTTTTTAAATGGTAAAAAAGAAACAATAAGTTGGACAAGAGATTTACTTTAAGGTTAGAACTTATTAAATAGTGCATATGTATATTGTATACGTACCGCAAAATATACTTTACTGCGAATTTCGGAAACCTAAATAATTTAATGTTGTCAATGGTTGGTATGCTGTTGCACTTAGAACACTTTTTCTATTTTCTTTATCCGCCATTGCAGCGTAGTTTTTAAGTCACTATTTCGTATTTCACTACGAATCATTGACTATCACATTGCACATCATATAAACGAAGGACATTAATCTCAAGTCTCAACTCAACATCGTAAACTTGCAAAATCTTAGAAAAAGACACAAGCAAAACAAACATAACAACCTATCATGAACACAATTTTATGCGGCGGCGCCATATTATGAGAAATGAGAATTATATACTCATTTTTTTTTGGAGTTTATGGCCTGGTATCTAGACCTTTAGGCCAGATATACTCATTAAGGTATTTTGGTGCTACCAGTAAAAAATATAATTTTCTACTAATTGAAAATCAAAAAAAAAAAAAAATATTTTTCTTTTACTGTCAAGGATATGCTAATATAATAATGTAGAAAAATACGACAGGCATAGTTATCTTCCTTTGGATTATTATTTCTGTATTCAAAATTTTTGAGTGTAATTTATCTTTAGCAAAATCTTACTAATTATGAAACAAGACATTTATCTGACAAATGGCAATAATAAAATTCAGCCCCCGTAGGTATTTCATTCTGTCCATACAGAGTTGACCAGGCCTGCTAACTAATCTCAACTCTCAAAAACACATACAGTTGTATTTGTTATAACAAACATAGTGCTTAATCGTCGTAGACAGTAGGTTTCTCTTAGGAGTGGTCGTTACAAAACGTAACTACATAGTCACTGAAACTATCTATTCACACAATAGCGGGTAGCGGGTTATTGCAGTGCACCGAAACTATCTATTACAGTAGACGTTTCACTCAGTAACACGATTCACGTTTCACGAATCACGAACGAGCGATCAGTAACAAAACGTTTATTCGGCTATTTTCGCGACACATCGGCGACGGCTTCGACTGTTGAAGTAGAAGCACATGAGTAAAGAAACCGACTCTTTACGCTGTGGTAGAAGTACCACCGGTCGTCGAAAGTCGAGTGAGCGCGGGTGCTTTTGCATTTGACCTATGACTCTATTCCCTTCGTATAGATGCGATATTAGAAATGAGAAAGTAAGTGTACATGTTTTTAACAAATAATAGTTCAAATACCATAATTTACGTGGCCTTGGCCCGGTTTAAATTAGTCTTGTGTTTAAGTTTAAGGACACGGTTTGTTTTTACTTTTTAGGCGCTTTTGTTAATATTTTTTGTGCAATAATAATAATATTTTTAGTAAAATCAGAACTAAATACAATTATTGTATACATTAATGTTAATAATAATAATAATTGAACAGTGATTAGTGTAAGTAACTAAGTGTAAAAATAATACTAATACTTTATGTGATAGTTATCAAAAATGTCTCGAAGTATGCCAGTGTACTTTTCAAGTGATATTTTTATCAAACCGTGCGAACCTATTTAACAAATAAATAAATTTAACCATTAACACCATGTCTAATTCTATGCGAAACGGTAACAACAGTCGCAACGTTTTTCAATTGAATACGTCATGAAACACTCTATTGAAACCGCTATTAAAATAGAGTGTTTCAAAACCCTCCATTAAAATAGAGTGATATTCGATTGATAGTTTCGTTCCGTTACTCAAAAAAGCCGCTACTACCCACCGCTAGTTTCTCCGTCTACTTTATACGTATATAGCTGTAGACAGAGAAACCTACTGTCTACGTATATAGCATTAGCAGTGCTGCCAACATTAAAATCTAGCTCCCGTTGTATAGAACACTATAATCCCGTCAAATCCCGTCAATTACGGTAGCCAAGTGTCATTTATTCGTTATATTGCACATTTTTTCGTATTTTTAAACTAAAAAAATGATGCCATTTCCAAATTATTTTTATTTCGAAAACAAATCTAAAAAAACCTAAATTTTTGTTGTCCCGTTAAAAATCCGTCCCGTCAAATCTAACGGGAAACCCGTCAAGTTGGCAACACTGATACGTAGTGTCTCCGTCTCCGATAGAAGTAATAGTGTGTGTTAGACGTGGGTCGTTACGTCATTTTCAAGAAACGTAACGGAACCAGTGACTTGGTCGGCGTCACATGTTTCAAAACTAGTGATTTTTGTAACTGGCTATTTTTGTTCGGCTACTGTGATTGTTTGCATAAATATCACCACCAACTATACAGTTACACACGAAACGAAAACAAATTTAATCACAATCTGTACTTGTAGCTATACAGTAACTGTATACTGTTAAATCAATAAATTAACTTCCCTTCATACTTTATTCAGGTTTAGGACTGACTGCATTAAATGTATTTATGATTGATTTGCGTTTACTATGACACTAAGATTTTCATAAAATTATTAATGCAGGCAAGTCAATTTGATTGTTTATACAATGATTATTGATATTTACAGTTTATTTACACTTTTTCAACGTTTTCACTATCATTTGTTTTTGCACTTTTATTTACACTGTACAATTAATTTGTTTGTTTGTTTGGCTATTTACACACAGTTTTTAAGTTTTATAATATTATAAACATTGAAATTTTTTGTATATATTTTTAGTTTTATTTTGATTTTATGAATAAACGAGTTCATGACTCCGTCAAAAATGTTTTAAAAATTATTTTACTTAAGTTCAATGTGACTCCCGCTTCCCGGAATCGACCGTTGAAATTACTTACAAACAGAGATTACTCTATTTTACTGTCTATGTATATAATCTTACGTATGAAAATTAAAAGTACAATAACACTGTTACAAACGCTGTTTTGTTTATTGTTGTATGCCACATGTGCGCTTTGCGTTTGACCGGCCGACAGTCGACTCTCGCAATAATCACGGTTAACAGTAATAAGTAACGCATTTACAAAAATCACTAGTTCTAATATGACTCCGAAACTAGTGATTCGGTTACATGCCGCGTAGCCAGTTACTGTATCTAGTGACGTGAAATAACGCCCACGTCTAGTGTGTGTTCTGTGCGTAGTGTGCAAAGACTACAACACAGAGTATCTTTGTATAACGGCGCCTCTACACGTTGGCCAACACAGTGGGCAATAGCATTTGCCAAGGTGTAGAGCGGGTATATATATATATAAAGGTCGTAGACAGAGAAACCTATATATATATATATATGTATATATATATATATATATATATATATATATATATATATATATATATATATATATATATATATATATATATATATATATATATATATATATATATATATATATAAACCTTCTTTCGCATTCGCACACGATAAATCTATCATTTATGCATACGTCTTGCATAGAAATGAGATAGAGCGGTGTGATTGTTTGTCCCTTTCTCCGTGCCGGTTTTTTTTAACTTTGACAGCGTAGCGATTAAAGGAGTTTAAAATTTGGTTTAAGTGAAAAAAAAAAGTGTTTTGTGAGCTTAAGATTGGTGAATTTTGTTCAGTTTAGTTCTTAGAACAATTAAAATGTTTATCTAAAAGTCATAAAGATTATTCTATAACCTAAAAATTCGTTATCGTTCTTTCTCGATCGAGGCCACGCCGATCATTAGTCTATAGGTTTCTCTGTCTACGATAAAGGTAGTGTGTAAGCACAAATGTCAGATGTAGTATAGACGCCATTTATACGATTTTTTATTTAACTGATTTTACGGTTCTGGGTTCTAGCCCTTCTGAGCCTATCATTTCTTTCGGAATCTTCATTTTATATATTTTTTCCTCACAATATGCTGATGCGTCACATTGTGAAGTTTTAGGAGATTTTGACGACAGTTCAATCCAGTGGACAGTTGATAACGACAACCACTCAAGTTCATAAGGCGCCCAAGCGATCAAAATTACTTGAAGTATATATCAACATAGAGCGCTTGTTTCGTTGTTTTTTATAATAGTTCACACGCGCAGACACTTAATTCACAAAATCGAATCATTTTTACGAATGAAAATCCACTTCAAACCATTATAGAAGCGACAAAATAGGAGCGACAATTCGTCGATGGCCAAGTTCCCGCCAAAAAGCCGTATGGATATTGTTTTACATGGAGCATGGAGCGGTGGAGTTGTCGTCAAAATCTCGTTAGACCTTCGTAATGTGACGTATCAGCATATTATGAAGAAACAATATATAAAAATGAAGATTTCGAAAGATATGATATAACTCAGAAGGGCTAGAACCTAGAGCCGTAAAACCAGTTAAATGAAAAAATAATACAATATCCACACTTTTAAACTCAAAAAAAATTCTCTGCTCAAATTTCAAATCCCCGGACGCGAAATGCCGTACAAAATTATGACACTCATTACTATTAAAATTTAGTATTTATGCGCGAGACTTTTTGGTACCACTTTTGGTCATTCTCCTTAGCAGTTGAAAAGAATATCTGGCTCACGAGGTGACCAATATGTGGGGTAGTCTGCCGACCGAAATTATTCCTGTAGTCGTTTCTGCAAACGGGCTAAGCTCAGTCAGTCTTTTGGGTCATCTGAGGCGGCTGGGACTCTGTGACGAATCAAATACAGAAGGCGGTGCCCCTCGATATGTCCCGCGTAGTCCGCCGGTTTCTATCCCTTTCCCTCTAACACTCGGCCGTTTTGTCTCCCCTGCCGAGGGCTTCCGTCTAGTTAGGCTTTTATTTATTTATTTATTTTATTATAATATATATGTTTATCATTTATTTAATATATTTATTCAGCCTAACCAGATGAGAATACTCTGTTAATACCTAAATATAATAATAATAATAGTTTAGTATATAAGTAAAGGTATTGCCCGCCATCATGGTGATATAATGTAAGGTAATTAATAACTAACAAGATTTATTGGGTGCGTTTGGCAGAAAACAGCTCTAGCAAGCGCTTGTAAGCAAAATGGCGATCGTAAACGCTGTCAAATCGTAAGTAGTTATTTTCCTCTAGGACACGAAGTTAGTTTTAACCGGGGAACTTAACCTAATTTAAATATATGTTTGTGAAGTATTCATTAAAAACTTACCAATCATGAATTTTTAATAACATGTATATGTCTATTCATGTCATTATATTACTTAAAACCAATATTGCAAAAAACAACTTATAAACTCTACTTCAAAACAAACAAATTAAATAAGCAAAATGGCGGATTTTGTCAGCGCTACTGAAGTAGCAATCGTGTCCTGGCCGAAAACTATTTTAGCGCTAGTAAGCGCTTGCTAGCGCTTTTTTCTGCCAAACGCACCCATTATTTATACAAGATTATTTTATCTACTACATTCTGGCAATAATTAAAATTAAACTAAATTCAAAAATGGAAATGGACAGTAAACACACTATACTACTACTGTAATAATTACAATATAATATACGCCGTGAACTCAGTTTACTTTATGCCACAACTGCTGCACATGGACCACGATTTACCTTAATCGTCACGCTTTTTTTATACTCACCTCGGCCAGGTTATGGATATGGACTTCAACCTCGGGTATCTGGTATGTTTTGTATTTAAATAAATACTATGTTTAGATTTATTATACTGGTAAGCAGTTTTCTTTCAAATAAAATTAAAATAAATAAATAATACAATACCTATAAATACCTACCAAAATCGTCTCCCTTATAAATAAATATACGACATAAGTTCGCTTCGTAACGCAAACATCAAACGTCTAACTTCACGCTTTCTATTTGTATGCACTGTGCTGGGACATGAATTAGTCATTTAAAACTTCGCTAAATTCCAACAAAAACTAATAGCGCCGTATTAGGAGTATGTATGTGTATGCAATTAAAAGTTTGCCTCCAGTGTGTACGTTACTGTTATGTTCAAGTTTTACCGTATGAATGGACACTAGCTCGTTCATTTTTTTTAAACCGATAAGCAAATTTTTCATCCAGTGTCATGACAGACTATGACCTATGAACGCGTTTAAATAAAGCGGGAATATATTCACCTTGAACTGCGAGTTTTATTCATATTTCGTTTCATACGTTAATTTGTATTTTTTAAAATTATCCGCGTAAAATAACTTTGCTTGTAAGTAAACTTGAATAATGTATTTGATATCTTGGAATCTAAGCTAGACTTTCAAAATAATTTTGCGCCGTAAAAGACATTAGGGGACAAACTATGCACAGGTTTGCTGTTTGGTGGCGGTTAAGAGAATCCACAATATTTCATTTCGTGTGTAAGGCGAAACACAACTGAAATACCTTATGGCTGGCGATATATGACGGACATCGGATACTGCGATCGTCAATCGGAGCGATAATGGCAGATCCTTCTTATAGCGGGAAAGGTTTACTTTAGCATTATAGGCTGATAAAAAGCAAGGGGTTCTCTTTGGGTACATCATATTGATTATAACTTTTAGCATGTGATAATTTACCCCTGATCATCTTATTCATTGTAGATTTGCCTTTATCTTCCCGTGTACTTGATATGTGTCATAAAATTAGTTAACCTATTAGTCAATTGTACGGCTCATAATACTTAAAGATAATAATTTATGCACTTACAACAGATGTTATAGTGAAAAAGAGCAAACAGATTAAAATACAAGATTACAGTAGCATAACCTTCTACAATCGACTTCATGTCAGTACTTGTACTAATTATTATGGCCTTAATTGTTATTTTTCCGCCTTATAATATTTTTTCCATTGCAAAATTATACAAGCCCGTGAGAAAGTACATATTAGATCCTCAAGCAATAATTCAACCACCTCTGTAATATCATTAGTGTCGGTGTTTTTCTAGATCTCGCTAAGGCATTTGATACTCAAATCTCTCCATAGTTTGCTGGATTTTGAGTTTCCGTATTGATATTTGTATCGCCAGCAATGAAAATTTTTAATTATTTGTATAAATTTACCATAAAGTTACATTAAACTTTAAACTTTTTCATTTTGAACATGTTTAAATAATCTAAAAATATTTTGTAGTCTTTCTTCCAACATACACCCACACAAATTTTTTTCTTTATTCCAGTTCCTTTTGCTTTACAGAAAGTACTTTTTGTCTGATTCTACTGTCACAAAGTTCAAAGTACTGTAAATAGGCCGAGCGATGCTTTAGTAAACTTTGAAACACTCCGGGCAGAAATGAAGTGATTTGTAAAACGGTGTTCATTACGCTTGAAACGCTCAGTTATTGAAGCTTTTGTTAAATAAAGCGAGCATTGGTTTAATGCGGCGTAAATATGAGCTTTATGTAATGTGTGATACTGAGTGTCGTAGAGCGAGGAAACTTTTCGTATGATGCTCTTGTCGTTTAATGAGTCTAGAAAATGGCTCGTCGATTCTGAGTGAGTTGTGAGGGGAATATCTCCATTTTATCTTAATATAATAGGTATATCATTTTTATCACAAAACCGGGAATTATAGTGATTGGAATATTTGAAATAATTTAAATTACAAAGATTTATTTCAAGAAAGAAAGAAAGAAAGAAAGAAAATAACTTTATTCGTAGCTACGCTAATACAAACACATAAAAAACAAACAATTAACTCAACATAAAAATAAACAATTAATAGTAAAAAGTATTTATAAAAAGTATTTAAATTTATGTTGGATTGCAGCAACGAAAAGGACCCGACTCAGCATTATGCTACAGCAAAGAGCCGCAGCGCTGTTATTCTGTCGGGACCACTAATCTAAAACATGCGAGCAGCTGTCAGACAGATTTAATGCAAAAAAAAAACTAAAGATATTTTAAATGTATATGTTTATGTAATATAATATAAAGATAATATTCTGAAAAACGATAAATAATGAAAAATAAATAGATAAATATATTACTTTTAACTATGTTGGCAATAGTATATAATAGAATAATGAAAGGAATAATAATAAATTAAAAATATTTATACTATGTTATAGAGCTAATTCCTGGACAATGGTGTACATCATTGACCAATATTCATTTTTATCTGTGTAAACCACGTCAAAATACTGCTTGTACAGGAGTTTTGGCGGGAACTTGACCTGGGGCGGTTTGTTGCTCCTGTATTATTGTTTAAATAATTGTTTGAAGTGGACTTTGATATATAAAAGTGGTGTAATTTTGTGTATTAAGTGTCTGCGCATGTGAACTATTAGTGGAAGCTGTGAAACAAGTGCTCTGATGGAGATGGATTCTCAAGATAAGCTGTTTGCATAGGCATCTTTGGATACCATCGCCAACTGTCTGCTGCCTGCTGGCTCAAGTTGCCATCAGAATCTCCCAAGGGCTGCACAATGTGACGCATCAACATGTTGTGAAGCAGTGAATTACGAAGGATAATTTTACACAAAGACAAGGCTGTATGGCATAGTTCCTTTGCCTGCTCTCACGAGCGAATAACAAAAAACAATAACAACAACTGCTTGTACATGTCATCTACAAAGAGAATAAGTCACTACGGTCATCTATTTCAATTTCAATTATAATATAATAGAAATTGAAATTCATTATGTACTTTATTCTTAGAACATAGGGAACCATCAAAAATTAAAGTAAAATAATAATAACTTCACAAAATAATAATAATTTCACTAAGTATATTTTATATATCGTTTTAATATCCTATTTAGATACAATACAATGTAATCTAATATAATACAATAAGTTTCTTGTACACAAAAAGGTATAAGCTTAAATATAAAGACATAAAGCAAAACAACGGCGGTCTTATTGCTACACAACAATGTCTTCTAAACAACCCAGGAGAAATTAAAAATAGGAGAAAAAGATTAACGAGTATGATGCACTATAATGATAAAACGTTATCAAACTGTACACTAAATAAACAGAGACTCCTTACGATGAATCACTGATTATAAATGAAAAAAGAAAGCGAAAAAGACAAAAGAGACAAGTAATGTGTTTTAAGCTGTTTCTTTAACGAATGTAAGGATAGATCACGTTTAATTGACAAAGGTAAGGAGATTCAAAGTTTGAAATTTAAAAAAAGTTTTCCTTGTACCTTAGAGAAAATTGTGATAGGGAGCCACTTGAAATTAGTGCGGTATCCTTTTTTTTGGGAGTCACTCAATTAAGTTGCTCCTTTATAATTTATAAAATAAGTGGTAAGTACTAAACATTTAGCAAGCATAATTATGGTGTAAATGCGTAAAAAGTGGTTCAAGCTCCGGAGTTAATCATGTGTTGTAGACATAGATATATTTGAGGAAATTAAGTACGTATTTTCTATTAAAACTACTTTTATGGATTTTATCGCGTTTTATTTATTTTATTTTTAATACCAGACGTTTCGTGTGGTTTTAATATGTAGTAGTTTTATTCAATGTATAGTGTTCGCGTAAATATAAGAAATTTCAAATTAATCGAATTTTCAAATTAATTTGATTGCATTTGTATTTTCTTTTATTTTCTGCGGTTATAACTTACAAACTCAAGCTTTTTACTACGAGTATAAAGGGTGTTATGCTATGTTTGGTATTTTTTCGATCATAACGTATTTTTTGTGTCAATTTTATTTTTTATTTGTTTCGTGTTATGTCAGTAGGATAACGTTTTCTATTTTTCTTTCTTTTGTTTTAACTCCATCTAAAGCTAAATATAGACGAGACCGATACAACTTCATAGAAGTAACCACCTTATGTACCATACGACTACTCACATTGCGGCCAGCTTTCTGGTAGACCGCAACCAACAATATACTATGTAAACTGAACAACCCATCATCAACCATCATTCTGTCAATTGGAGAGCTGCGGCCCGACTGCCAGCTGGCCGCACGGTGACTATTTGAAATGTACGATTACGTTTAGTTTGCGACTACCCGCCAGTGAGTTAGATTCTGTGCAAAAATAAGTTTCGTTACAAATAATTATGCACGCCATACTTGTTTCTCCATATTTTTTTCGTTTCATTTGTATTAATTTGTTTCGTAAAATTTTATCTACCAGATGTTATTTATTCTGTCCATCTTTGAAATGGTCATGACGTTTCAACCGTTTCTCAATTGTAATGTTGGGATTACGATGACGGCTAACCGCAATTCAGTCAACCGCAAGTTCAAAAGCATCCTAGTAACCCAAATATACCCGCATGCCATCATGTCGCTCAGTTGTTGTGTCCGTTGTTTATTGACGGGCTATTTGGTGACCGAAAATAATGTTACAAGCTTGAAGTTCGTGACAATAAAAATTGCCGATAAAATTACCTAAATTAACACTTTAATTTACTTTACACAAATTAAAACTTAAAAAACTAATAATTAAACACACTAATTCACTTTATTCCGCTCCGTAGCTTCGCTTGTCTCGCCAAATCCAATACTGCCCCGATCGCATCTTGCAGCGCCTATTTATATAAATTAGCAATGAAGCATCCGGAATATTCAAGTAAATGCGCGCAAAGCGACGAGTGTTCGAGTGTAGATTTTCTAGAAACTTAGTTCTTCTATCGGATGGCGCTGTCGGTTGAAAGATTTGTGATGTCATTTTCTGCAAAGCTCCCCTCGCTCTCGTTCCTGACACTAGATGGCGCTAGTTGACTTATTCACGCAACACTGCCCCCTCCTAATACATGCTCGTCCCGAGCATTATCGGTCCCATAATAACGCGCCAAGCGATCCACATGGACGATCTGAGGAGTCCCCTTTGCGCCTTTCTGTAACGGCTCCGCAATGTCAAGGGATGTCCTATCCCGTGGTGTACCAACTACAGATGGGTCTAAAATTAATAAGCTGCTAAATTAACACTGTTAAATTTTTTTAGTGTCCACACCTGTTAAATAAGTTCTGAGATTGCTGTTAAATTTAGCAGTCACAACTCACAACAAAACAATAATGGTCTTGCTGGCTGGACATGGATAGTGCTCCCATCCGCACCAAACACGGACGCCGGATATATATTTGTCTCGCTTTATCCCACTACTGCAGACCGCAGACAGACGCGACGGCAACAACAAAGAAAACACAAACTAATAAATGTAGGTACTATCGTAAAAAAAGGACACACGACGCACGTGTTCCGTTTCCGTCTCTATTGAATTGTTTTCAACATAGCGATTTATTTAGCAACTACTAATTTTGTATTTAGTGTTCAGTCACAGTTAGAATGTTAAGGTCGAGCGAGATCATTTAATTAACTGCTAAGTGCTAACTGCTAAATTTGGAAATAATTTATTATAATATTTAACTAGTGTTAAATAAAGACTGATTTTCGTTACGAAGGTTTACACGAGTTTGTTATCTAGGTAGTAGGTAGGTAGTTAGTGTTGTGAGTGAAAATTCCAATTGTTTGACTGTTTGTGTAGTGTTGTTTGCGTTTGAAACAGAATACTTACAAATTGGAAGAAAACAACTAAAATGGATACACAACGCCAAAAAAAAGCGAAATATGGAACTTTTTTACGAATAGCGATACCGTAAAAAAAATTGGTACGTGTAATTTGTGTAAAAAAACTATTTCATACAAGAGCTCAGTTTCAAATTTAAAATCTCACATGAAGTTCAAGCATCCTATTATTAATATCCAACAGGCACAACAACAAAGTGCTTGTACATTATCTGAGTCTGAGTGTTCCGTTAGTTCTCAACAGACTGTTCCTATTACTGAAAATGCCCCCAGTACTTCAAGTTCTTCGGGTACTAATGATGAGTTTTTGCCACCACCAGCAAAGCAGAGAAAAATTCAACCAAGTGTATCAACTTATGCAGTAAAAAAATGACTTTAAAAGAGAAACAACGACTTAATTATTATTTAATGCAGCCTTTCATACTTGACTTTCAACCATTTTCAACAGTAGAAGACGTTGGCTTTATCCAATACTCAAATGCTTTAAATTCGTCATACACGCTTCCATCTCGAAAATATCTATCAAATACACTTTTACCAACTATGTACGAACAGTGTAGAACAGAGGTGCAAGAAGTAAAAAATAAAGAAGTCGATACAATCTGCATTACGACTGACAATTGGACTTCGGCGAGAAATGATAGTTTTATGGCTGTTACTGGGCATTTTATAAATAAAAATTTTGATTTGGAATCGATTATTTTGGACTGTGAAGTAATTTCCGGTCCTTCCAATGGTGAAAATACAGCATCTCAGTTAAAAAGTATTATCGATTCTTGGGGTATTTCAGCTAAAATCAATTTAGCTGTTTCTGATAACGCGGCTTACATCAAAAAAGCCATATCAAAGGAGCTAGGGTGGAAACATTTCGGATGTGCAGCACACACAATAAATTTGATAGTGCAAGAAGCGACGGAAAAATCTGTACCCATCAAGTCTGTGATTGAACGTGTGAAGCTCGTCGTTGCTTATTTCAAACGAAGCACTAAAGCCACTCAAAACTTGATGAGTTTTAAAAGCAAAATGGAGCAACACAGCCAAAACGACTGCTTCAAGAAGTCCCGACAAGGTGATATTCCAAATTCTACATGCTCGAAAGGATCGTAGAAATTCAAGATGCCGCCAAGTCATCCATTGCCATTTTGGGTGTTACAAGCTTACCAAATTTAATGCCGGAAGACTGGTTACTTTCTAACGAAACTTGTAAAGCCCTGAAATGTTTTGAAGAAGCATCAAATTATCGGAGTGGTGAAAAGTATTTGACGGCCAGTCAACTATTAATAATCATAAAAGGCATAAAGAGAGTTCTCAGCGATATTTTAAGCTCGGATTCTTCCGGTTATCACTATCTGCCAATAACATATGATTTTGTTCGAGCTTTGTTAGATTTAACTCATAGTCGTTTCGAAAATATAGAAAATAATAACACGATTGGGGTAGCTACTTTTTTGGATCCCCGCTTTAAGTTACAGCCCTTTACATCTTCAAAGCAAGCAACTTTGAGGGAGAACATGAACAAACTTGTCGCTCAAGAAATAAATCGAGAAGGACCATGTGAAAATATTGAAGTTAGCAAAAGTTCGCTTGATCCCACCTCAATATTTTACGACTGGGATGCTAGGGAGGCTGTACCGCAATCAATTGTGTCACCAACTGCACGAGCAACAATAGAAATAGACAAATATTTGAATGAAAAAGTGATTAGTCGCAATAATTTACCGTTGAGCTGGTGGAAGCAAAACCAAGGAGTTTTTCCACATTTGGCTAAGTTGGTTCGAAACAAATGTAATGTACTTTGTACTTCTGTTTCTTGCGAAAGACTTTTTTCGCGAACTGGTTACATAATTTCGCAACGAAGAATTCGCCTTGGAGTCCGAAAAGTCAAACAATTGTCATTTTTAAATGGAAATAAAAAATATATAAAATTTTAAGATATGTTATGTTACTAAGTGATAAGTAGATATAAGAAAAAAAAAACAAAAGATACAAAAAAACAAAAAAAAAGATAGTTATATAAAAATTTCGAATACTAAAAAAGCAGATATGAAAAAAAGAAATCGTTGTAAATAAATTGATTCTCATTATAAATACGCCAACAGAAAAAGTTGACAGTCCTAAGCCTGTGAAAAGTATGAAGGAAATGAGAATTAATTAATATGTTTTAAAAATCTGTCTGTGACTAAATTTAACAGTTGCTAAAAATAACAGCTAATTTAAACTGTTAATTATTTCTAGCATTAGCATTTAGCAGTGTTATTATTTTTTAACGTTTAAGCCCATCTCTGGTACCAACATTGTACAATTTCGATGCTCCTCTACTCCGTGTCTGAGGTCCCCTCACGGCCGCACAACTTGTACATGTACGACACCAATCCTCGACATCGTCACGATAATGGACCCAGTAAAACTGTTCTCGGACCTTCAGTAGAGTTCGTTTAACTCCCAGATGGACTCTTGAACGACCATTATGGCACAGATGTAGAACATTCGGCACTTTAGCTTTAGGGACAACCATTTGCAAACGACAGCTGTCTCTTCGACCATTGTCCCATTTACGGCACAGGACTCCATCCTGAAGCAGCAAGCTGTCCCATTGGGCCCAATAGCTTTTCGTGGTTGAACTCATCGCTGAGACATCCCTCCACTTAGGCTTGGTAGCACGGGCCTTCATCCATCCCAGAATCGGCTTGATGTCCGGATCTTCCTGCTGTGCATGTCGTAGGCTGTCCTTCCACCCGTTGCTGAGGTGGTCTGTCCTGAGCATCCTCACGGATACCACTTCCTTACCTTGCCTACTACAATGGTTGCAATCTTCAGGACAAAGTCTTCTTGACAATGCATTTGCGTTGTCATGAGATTTCCCGCTGCAGTGTCTGATAGTAAAGTCGTATTCCTGCTGCTGCTGGGCGGTGCTGTTAGCCGCACTTCCTTTCTGAGACCGTTCACCTTCCCTTCCTAGGGTGTGCTTAGGGCAGCTGGACCGAAGATGGACCCTTTCCCCACAGCCATAGCACTTTTTTTTTTGCGCCCGAAGCAAATATGGGCAACCCTCCGAAAAGCGGGGGAGGGAGGTTGGGAATGCTCATAGCATACCACGCAGCCGGCTGCGTGGTTATGTGCCGACTTTTACCCACTAAACCCAACCTTTTAGGAATTGGCTTAACGATCTGACTAGAGATCTCTAAGCCGTATACGAACGCGACCCTCCTTGGCAGAAAGGAGGGCGCAAGCGGCGAAAAGCCGCTTAGAAGAGTGCCTAACTAAGGCAGATTAATGGATGTGTTATGGAGGCTCGGCCTGAGCCGCCAGGAGGCAGTTCAGGTCGGCCGAAAGCTTGTTGGGGGGGTCCGAGAGAGAGTTTCTCGGTCTGCGCACACTATAGCGAGTGTGAATAGGGGCTGCATAGGCAGCTGTCTCACGAATGAGATGATTTGGGTGGGACTCTGAGGCTTTGAAAAATCTCTCAGAGAGTGATTTAAGGAATTGCTGGATTGTTGGGAGCTCTAAGTCTCGATGTAGGTCGGCATTACGGACATAATAGGGCGAGTTAGTGGCCCTACGACAGAATAGATTTTGAACTATTTGAAGTTCATTTATAGCTTTGGGCTTAGCATGTGCAAAAATGGGGGCCGCGTAGGTCATGACAGGTCGTATGCAGACCTTATACAGGGTTCGCTTGTTGCGGAGGGACATTTTACTGTGTCTGCTCAACATGCTGTTGAGCCTACCCATGTAAAAACGTGCGGTGCGAGTAACCTTCTTGATATGGGGTTCGAAAGTGAGCCTTGCATCAAGGGTGACGCCTAGGTATTTGGCTTTAGTTTGCCATGGGACAGGGGCTCCTAACATCCTGATTGGCGGAGTGGTGGTGAGACGACGTCGTTTATATTCGAAGCAAACGGCGGAGCTTTTCTCCGGGTTTACGTCGATACGCCATTTTTGGAACCAAGCTCCTAAGTCGCTTACTGACTTTTGAATCTTGTTCCGAATCTGTGGTAGTGAGTTGCCTTTGGAGTAAAGGGCTGTGTCATCTGCAAAGAGGGCTAGTTTGACACCATTCGACGGGATAGGGATGTCGTTGGTGAATAGTATGTATAGGAGGGGAGCAAGCACAGAGCCTTGAGGGACACCGGCTTTTATTTGACGGGTAGAGGATAGCGTGCCTTCGTGTCTAAAACGAAAGGTACGATCCTTCAGATAGGAGGCTACAAGGCGAACGAGACGATCTGGGAGGCCTAAGTCGTACAGTTTGTAGATAAGGCCCTCGTGCCAGACTCTGTCGAATGCCTTGGCAATGTCAAAGAAGACCGCGATGGTTTTTTGACGGCGAGGGTAAAGACCGCTGAGGATGTATTCCACTACGCGGTGAACTTGTTGGGGGCACGAGTGTTTGGCTCGAAACCCGAATTGTTGTGGGATGACAAGAGGGTCGCCGTCTGTGGGAAACAAATGGCGCCTCAAGCGCACGAGAATGACTCGTTCGAAAAGTTTGCCCATGGCCTTGAGGAGGCTGGTGGGACGGTGATTGGAGGGGAGGTGGAGAGGTTTGCCTGGCTTGGGAATGTCAATGACAGTTGCCTCTTTCCAAGAGGTGGGAAAGTAACTGAATTCGAAGCAGGCGTTAAAGATAATGGCCAGTAAGGCGATTACCTGCTCCGGGAAGTGTTTGAGGGCTTGGTTGGAGATACCATCCGCACCCGGTGCTTTTTTGGGCTTAAGTCCTTTGATGGTAGATGAAATCTCATCTTTGGACACAGTGATAGGGTCAGAGGCGGTAGGGGGCGAGTTCCTGCGTCGGACCTCGTCGTCCACTTGTTGGATGTGTAAGGGGTCAGTGGGTTGTGAGCTGGGAGAGCATTGAGCGGCAACGCTGTCCGCGATGCACTCAGCCTTTTCTTCGTCTTCGAAGGCAATGGAGCCGTCGGGACGAGACAGAGGGGGAGTATGGGTTATAGCGTCTATCCGGAGGGCTCTCGCCATCCGGTAGTACGCTGTGTGAGAGGGAGAGATTTTCTCCATGTGATTGCCCTTTTCGTGGTCTCTGTAGTCTTGGAGGCGGTAACGCAGTTTGCGTTGAAGGCGGTGGGCCGCGAGTCTATATTCGGGAGTGGGATAGCGTGCAGCTCTACGGAGGGCAGCTTTTTTGGCTTTTAACAGGTTGCTAATATCTAGGGGAAGACTAGTTTTAGCAACCGGGACAACTTTTTCATTCTCTTTAAGAGAAGATGTTATAAGTGAGGTGAGATTTTCGACCGCGGTGTCTATTTTCCCCGCACTGTCGAGGGCGTCGGAAGAAAGGGTTATGGGAGGGTCCGGAGAGTCTATAGCCGAGGCTAGAGACTTCTTGAAGCCCTTCCAGTCAGTGTAGATTTTGGAAGTGGGAGTTGGAGATGGCTGATGGCCAAGAAGGAGGGATACAGGACGGTGGTCGGATCCTAGATCGTCGAGAGGCTCGATTGCTCTAAGGTTAAGGGAAACTCCTTTAACTAGAGCAAAATCTAGCACATCAGGAGCGTAGGTAACAATGTCGGGATAGTGGGTGGCAGTGAGGGGGCTGTAGACAGTCAGGTCGAGAGACTGAGTGATACTGAGCAGCACCCTGCCACTACTGGTAGTAGTGCGGCAGGCCCATTCAGTATGCTTGGAGTTAAAGTCTCCAAACATAATGACTGAGTCGCCTAATGCAAGGATGGCTTCGAAGTCACTCTTGACGGGGAGGGTTCCGCTAGGGATATAGCAAGAGGCTATAATGATTGACTGGTGTCCAGTCATGGCTAGTCTAGTGATAGTAGCTTCCATACTGGTAAGCGATGGAGTAGATATGTGGGAGCAATGAAGGGACTTTTTGTGATAGATGGCAGTGCCGCCGCCTTTGCGGTCGGGTCTATCGTTACGTATAAGTGAATAATTTTTAATAGTAAGGCCTTTAGAGACCTTGGGGCTGAGATGGGTCTCCTGTAGGAGTAAGAGATCGGCTTCGCGATCTCGTAGAAAAAGCCTAAGCTCTGGGAGGTTATTTCGCAGACCGCGGATATTGAATGAAACAAGCGACAAACCCTTTGGTTTGATACGACCGTGAGATATTGCGGGAGCAGAGGGCTCCGGCATATTACAAGGACCTTAGAAGGTTGATGTGCTCAGTAAGAGCAAGGAGACGACCCTGAGGGGACTGAGCTGCGCTCAGTTTATCCGCAAGAATAAGGATTTCGTCTAGATTGATCCTATTGAGTGTGTTATACACTAGGTTTAGAGACTCTACTACAGAGTCTGTCTGTTTTTTTGGGTCGGCGGAGGGCCGCGGGATATTTGATTCCTTTTGGAACCAGGAGTTTATTGGAAGCGGCGCTGGCTGAGAGAGCGGAAGGCTCATAAGGAGCCGAGGAGGGCCCTGAGGTGGCCGATAGGGGCCCTGTGGGGGCCGATAGAAGCCCTGTGTGGGCTGAGATGAGCCCTGAGGGGGCTGAGGTAGGGGCTGGCCCTGGCTGGGCTTGTGGCTTACAAGAGCCACAAAGGCTACAGTGGTAGAGCCACGCGGCAGCTTTGCTGTTGCACGTATGGGCCGGCTCAAACCGGGGTGGTACCACGACCTCACAGAATACCGGCGTGAAGTGGAAGCTCTGCTTCCGCGTTTCGTCTGGTGAGTGCAGGTGGCCGGAGGCCCAAATCCCCCCCCCCCCCCATCAACATGGTAGCGGAATTAAATAATGATAGACTACCCCAGGAGGGTACCAGCACCCCTGGAGAATCCCTCGCTGAGCATCCACGACCATGTTTCTCCACTTCTGAGCGTGGGTGCTCAGGCTGCCCCGCGTATTCTGGGGGGGGCAAAATTCCGCTCAAGACTACAACTGCTCGGAGCAAACGGAGCAACAAGACCATGGCGACCCCTGCCACGCTGTCCGTGAATTTCTGCAATATCAGGGGACTTCACTCTAACCTAAACGCCGTCCACTACCATCTCGAGACGGCGAGGCCGGCTCTGCTCTTTCTTACCGAGACGCAGGTGTCCTCTCCGGCTGATGTCTCGTATCTCTCCTACCCGGGGTACAAACTGGAACACTCCTTTGTGCCTCGAGCTGGAGTTTGCGTTTACGTCAGAGAGGACATCTGTTCTCGACGCCTCGGCAGACTTGAAGGTTCGGACCTGTCCATCCTTTGGCTACGCGTAGAGAGCGACGACCATCCGCGCGTCTACGGGTGCCTCTATAGGTCCCATAGCGGTAATGCCGAAATAGACCGACTCTTCGACCACGTCCAAATGGCTGCAGATTCGTTGCTACAGCAGATCCCCTCCGCAGAGATCGTGATCCTCGGCGACTTTAACGCCCATCACGCCGAATGGTTTGGATCACGTTTAACCGATCATGCGGGGAGATCTGTTCATGATTTTGCCTTGGCATATGGTCTGACACAACTGGTTACTTCGCCTACGCGGATTCCAGATGTGGAGGATCATGCACCTTCCCTGTTGGACCTTCTGCTGACCTCTCACCCGGACGGATATCAGATTTCCGTCGACGCCCCTTTAGGCTCCTCGGACCATTGTCTGGTCCGGAGTGTTGTGCCACTCACGCTGAAATCGCGGTTGCATTCTGCAGGCTGCCGCCGTGTTTGGCACTATAGGTCAGCCGATTGGGATGGGATGCGGTCTTTCTTTGCATCCTACCCTTGGGGGCGGGTTTGCTTCTCGCCGGATGATCCCAACGTTGTTGCGGATTCTGTTACTGATGTGGTACTTCAGGGTATGGAACTTTTTATTCCATCCTCTGTGGTGCCCATTGGAGGCAAGTCTCAGCCTTGGTTTGGTCGCTCCTGTAAAATAGCATCATGCTATAAGCAGGAGTGCTACCAAGCCTGGGTTGATGCATCAGCGTCCCGGGATGTAAACACCAGCGCTCTAAAAAAGAAGTATAATTCCGCCTCTAGGTCCTTCAAAAGAGTCATTGCCAAGGCAAAGTCTGAGCACATAGGCAGAATTGGCGAGAAACTAGTTCACCTTCCTTCTGGAACCCGTGCATTCTGGTCTCTCGCCAAGGCTGTCCAGGGGAATTTCTGTCAGCCATCTCTTCCATCTCTGCACAGGGAGGACGACTCACTGGCCCATACTGCAAAGGAGAAAGCCGATCTTCTAGGCTCTTTCTTTGCGTCTAACTCGACTCTCGATGACGGGGGGAGTACGCCGCCGACCATCCCGCGGTGTGAGTGCTCCATGCCGGAAGTGCAGTTCACACAGCGCTCGGTTCGGAAAGCACTCCTCTCCCTGGACATCCACAAGTCGAGTGGGCCTGACGGAGTCCCCCCAATTGTGCTGAGGACGTGTGCTCCAGAGTTGGCACCGGTTTTAACGCGTCTTTTCCGGTACATCTACTCCCTAGGCGTAGTCCCAAAATCATGGAAGACGGCTTTCGTCCACCCGATCCCTAAAAAAGGCGACCGCTCAGACCCGTCCAACTACCGGCCAATCGCCATCACCTCCTTGTTCTCCAAAACAATGGAGTCCATTGTAAACTGCCAGCTCATGAGGTACCTTGAGGATCACCAGCTGATTAGTGACCGCCAATACGGTTTTCGCCGTGGTCGGTCAGCTGGTGATCTTCTGGTCTACCTCACTCACAGATGGGCGGAGGCAGTAGAGTTCAAGGGGGAGGCATTGGCCGTTAGTTTGGACATTGCGAAGGCCTTCGATCGGGTTTGGCACAAAGCGCTTCTTTCGAAGCTCCCTTCCTATGGGCTTCCCGAGAAATTGTGCGATTGGATCACCAGCTTTCTTGCAGATCGGAGCATCAAGGTCGTTGTAGACGGTGCAAGCTCCGATTGCAAGCCTATTAATGCTGGTGTTCTACAGGGCTGCGTGCTATCGCCAACGCTGTTTCTTCTGCATATCAATGATATGTTGCATACCCGTAACATTCATTGCTATGCAGATGACAGCACTGGTGATGCTCTTTACACCGGCCGAGCCAATATTTCTCGGGAAAACGTCTCCGATTGCCGGGACAAACTTGTGTCAGAAGTCGAGTCTTTGCTGAACAGAGTCTCGGATTGGGGACGACTAAATCTAGTCCAGTTTAACCCCTGGAAGACACAAGTTTGCGCGTTAACCGCTAAAAAGAACCCCTTTGTCGTATCCCCTCAGTTTCAAGGCACTCCCCTTGTTGCCTCAGCCAGTATCGGAATCCTCGGCGTCGACATATCGAGTGACGTGCAGTTTCGTGGTCACTTGGAAGGGAAGGCCAAATTGGCCTCTAAAAAGCTTGGCGTGCTCAGCAGAGCGGGACAGTATTTCATGCCGGCACACCGCCTGCAACTTTACAAGGCGCAGGTTCGGCTGCACATGGAATACTGTTCCCATCTCTGGGCTGGGGCTCCCCAGTACCAGCTCCTTCCACTTGACCGCATCCAGCGCAGAGCGGCTCGAACCGTCGACGACCGAGTGCTTTTCGATCGGCTCGATTCACTGGCGCTGCGAAGAGATGTTGCATCTCTTTGCGTATTTTATCGCATCTATCACGGGGATTGCTCTGAGGAATTGTTCGGATTAATCCCAGCCGCCAAATTTCGTGAACGCACTACACGGCAAACGTCCCGATACCATCCACACCATCTGGGTGCTTGGCGGTCCACCACTGTACGTTTCACAAGGAGTTTTCTTCCACGTACAACCTCTCTGTGGAATAGTTTACCACCGGCGATTTTTCCGGACCGATACGACCTGGGGACCTTCAAGAAAAGAGCTTACTCCTTTCTAAAGGGCCGGCAACGCACCCGCAATTCTCCTGGTGTTGCGGTTGATCATGGGCGGCGGTAGTCACTTAACATCAGGTGAGCCGCATGCTCGTCTGCCGCCTCTTCTATAAAAAAAAAAAAAAAAAAAAAGAGCCGGGAAGGTTCGGTCATTGACCTGTGGTGGAGCTTTGCGGCTCGAAGGTGGGCGAGGGGCGCGAGGGCAACCTCTAAAATTGGCCGGATGGCCTGTTTGTCCGCAGAGGACACATGAGGGTGGGGATTCGGCGTTTTTGGGCCGTGGGCACTCTTTCGAGTGATGGGGTTCTAGGCACTTAATGCACCTGGGTGGAGCTGAGCAGTTGGCTGCCGCGTGTCCATAAAGTTGGCAGCAGTGGCACTGCGCTGGGTAACCGCGCCGGTGAGGGGCTTCAACCTTAACACTCGACAGGCCGCACACAGTGCGTACCTCGCGGAAAATGGCCTTCGCCTCCGGCACATTGGTGAGAACGAGGAGGGCGAGGTTAAACCTTTCGCCCCTGCTGCTGTGCATTTTATGCACACCTTCAATGGGGAAGCCTTGGGATTTAAGGTCTTCCAGAATGTCTTCGTTTGCGAGTTCATAGGGAACTCCGCGGAGGACTGCCTTGACTTTCCTTTCTTCGGCGAGGGCGTATGTGTGGTAGGACACACGCTCGGCCGTGAAAAGGCGGGCTATGTTACGGAAGTCTTCTATAGACGCCGAAATAATTTTGATGGCCTCGCCGACATTAGTGGCTTGGTCATATTTGAAACCCTTATCGTAGAGGGTTTTGGACAATTGAGTGAATTTTGCCTTGTCTCTGAGAAAGATAGGGGGCGGGACTTGGTTTTTGGCCAGTTCGGGAGCGCAGCGGGTTGCTGGCTTGGCGGTATTGTCTTTCGACTGTGAGGCGGCAGCGTTTGGGGCTGCGGAAGTAGGGGCAACGATGGGAGCTGCGGAGGTAGAGGCAGCGGCGGAGGGAGTGCGGGCGGCGGCGGCCGCTGAGGCGGGGGGAGTGCAAGAAGTGGCAGCGCGTTTCGGGCCGCGCTTTGATTTCACTAACGTGAATTCGGCTTGGGAGTCGGTTATAGTTCCTTCGGAGTCGGAAGAATCCGAGGAGCCGGTGGAGCTGAGGGCGGTCCTCTTCCGGGAGGATGAGGTAACGGACGTGGTGTCTGAGTGCTCCATATCGGAGACGGGGGACGCGGGCGAGTCGGACTGCGGGGAAGCCGCTTGGGTCGCGAGGAAAGCAGCGACGGCGGGCGGGGGTACACATGCCTTAGGGGCACAGGGGGTAAGCTCAATCGAGAAGCTATCAAGGGCTACGCCTTGGGTTTTTAAAAATTGGTGAAAAAGAGCCAAAATTTGGCTAGCATCCATGGACGACATGTTGATCTGGACGGGGGGTGACGTTTTATTCTAAGAAGACTGGAGGTCCCTGTTCTGAGAAGAACAGGGCCTTGGGGGCAGATGGGGAGGACTGACGATCTATTCCAGAAGCTGGGGTCCCTATGTTCTGAAAAGAACAAGGGCTTGCTCTGAGAAGAGCAAGAGACGATCTTCTAAGGATAGTATACACAACAATAACAGTATAACAAAAACAATAACAATAACAGAAAAATTAACAAATAAAACAAAAACAAGCAAAGCACGTTCAAGCCTCCCCGCCGGAGCAAGGGGGCAGGAACGATGCGAAAACAAAGTGACTCACCAACGGCGTCTGCTCGGCCGGTGTTAGCCGGGGAGAGCGGGGCGCGCGGGCAAGCGGTTGCGCTACCGAAAGGTCGGAGGTGCGAAAGAACTGTGTGCACGACCGCTCGGGGGCGGCGCGCAAACGGAACTGCCATAGCACCTAGGGCTGTATCTTTTATTGTGGTCGCGAACCGTAACTGCTGTAACCTCCCTAGCGTGAGGTGAACGATGATCCTGTCGCCGCCAGGCAGTGCCGTTAGCTGCACTACCCTCTCGAGATCGATCAACTCTCCTTTCCACGGCGCGCTTAGGGCAGCTGGATCGAAGATGGCCCCTTTCCCCACAGCCATAGCACCAAGGGCTGTATCCTTTGTTGCGGTCGCGAACTGTAGCGGCTGCAACCTCTCTGACGCGATGAGAACGATGATCCTGCCGCACGGCTTCCACTTCCAGTGCATGGGCCAAGGCGTCCTTAAGCGTCTCGTGGTGCTCGAGCCTCACAGCAGCTCTGATTTCCAGGTCGCGGATGCCGTCGATGAATGTCTGCACCAGGTTCCCTCAATGAGCGCAGGTACAGACCGGTATGCTTTTCGCACCAGCTTCTCCACCTCTAGAGCCCACTGCTGCAGGTTTTCGTTGATGCGCTGCACGCGATCTTTAAGCTGCGCACGAAAGACATGTTCCAGGTGAGCGTCGCCATATCTCGCCTCCAATGCCTCAAGGAGTTGCTCATAAGTCACTTCCTCCCCGAGAGCCTCCAGAACTGTTAAGGCCTGGTCACGCAGGCCTAGTGTGAGAGCAGTCATGGCCTGACTTTTATTCCAGCCGTTCGCCTTCATAACAGCCTCGAACTGGATTTTGTAGGCTTACCAGGAAGAAGTCCCGTCGAACGGTGGCACTTTGAACCCACGTAGCGAAGGTGTAGTAGCTACTACGGAAGCTGTAGTTCCATCACCCAGTTTGAGGTCGTCCAGCGTTTTCTTCACGTTAGCCACCACGTAATCAACCCGATTGTTCACTTGGTCGATTTGGGTTTTAGCTTCCTTGATTTGGGTTTCAGCTTCCGACAGGCGGTTGTCATGTTCACCTCCCTTATCTCTTTCCCAAAGGTAGCATGAAGGTCCTTCATGAGGAGCATCTGCTCTTCCGACAGACGAGCCTGTTCCGCCTGCTGATCTTCCAACCGACGGGCCTGTTCCTCCTGTCGGCGGGCCTGTTCCTCTTGTCGGCGGGCCTGTTCCTCTTGTCGGCGGGCCTGTTCATCCTGTCCGCCCCGCAGCTGCTCTTCCAACCGACGGACCTGTTCCTCCTGTCGACGAGCCTGTTCCTCCTGTCGGCGAGCTTGCTCCTGCAGCATCACCATCAGAGCACCTAAGTCAGGTGCTGCAGATGTAGGAGCTACTGACGGGCCTGCAGCCGGCGGCTGTACCTCCGAAGTCTGCGACGTTGCACCACCAAATCTTCTTTGGTCCGTCTCCTGCTGGCGTTGACTTCGGGTACGGACACCCCCCGTTTCCTCCTTAGGTAAAATCGGCATGATTTTATCCCACTTCTGACACCAATTGTTACGAGCTTGAGGTTCGTGACAATAAAAATTGCCGATAAAATTACCTAAATTAACACTTTAATTTACTTTACACAAATTAAAACTTAAAACACTAATAATTAAACACACTAATTCACTTTATTCCGCTCCGTAGCTTCGCTTGTCTCGCCAAATCCGATACTGCCCCGATCGCATCTTGCAGCGCCTATTTATATAAATTAGCAATGAAGCATCCGGAATATTCAAGTAAATGCGCGCAAAGCGACGAGTGTTCGAGTGTAGATTTTCTAGAAACTTAGTTCTTCGGATGGCGCTGTCGGTTGAAAGATTTGTGATGTCATTTTCTGCAAAGCTCCCCTCGCTCTCGTTCCTGACACTAGATGGCGCTAGTTGACTTATTCACGCAACAATAACATAAGCCAGTGATAGTGTACCCATTTCCATTGAGAATTAACGGCTAAAGTCAGCGATATATGAATTTATTCATTGTCATCGCTCGTAAAAAACCAATGTTGGACACACGTTACATTACTTTGTAGTATTAATAAACAACAAACACAACCGGCTATTCGTTGCTTGCACTGATGAAATGCAAGCTCGTCGTAAAATTTCGTAACCACAGTAGCAAACGTAAACTGTTTTTGTTTGAAACAAGTTTGCCATTCCTCACGTTAGCTATGTTTGTTGTTTGCAATTTGAAATATTACGGAGTATCTGTACTCTTGCTCGGAAATGAAACTATGTTTATTCTTTTATATTATTATTTTTTTCTATGTACACAATCTCCGCCGGCACTAATGAATTTTAAGTTATCATTTACCACGAGGTCGGCGTTGAAGCAAGACTTCTTGTGGGAATCCGCATGTCTTGGAATTCAATATGTTGCAAGGGTGCTCTAGCATAACTCACAACCACTCACAGCCAAACGTTAATAACTACTTCTGCATAAGTGCTCAACAGTGCACGTACGCAGAAGTAGTTATCGATGTTTGGTTATCGATAGACGTTAATTAATACAAATTCTATTTCAAATTTACAGTTTTTTCGTGTTACATTAAAATTAAAATTAACTATTATTAATAGACGGGTGGTGCACATTTTTATTTTAATATAAGTTATGTTATCAACCGTTTCAATATTCAAGTTTTGGGATTCAATACCCTCTCAGTTATTAGAATTTTCAAATGCAATTGTTTTAAAATTTCGAAGATATCAGTGTAAAATTTCGGAGATTTTAGACTTTGAACAAACGACTATTTACATTTTTATTTCTATGGATAATGTAATTATTTTTATACAGTTATATTTATTGCTCTTATAAACCGGCTAAAAAAAGTTAACTTATTGCAAAAACAACACGTCACTCGGGGCTGCTTAATTGATATAATATTCCTATATACACCAGCCAAGGGAGATGGTGGGCGGGATGCGCGAACTTTCCTTATTTTCATCTCTGCAGCAAATGAGAAATACTTTCCTCTTAGTGACACACGACTCCTGCTGACCGCCGCCTCGTCTAAGTAGCGAGTAGCGACGGAATACAAATAAAAGTAGTAACGTGCACCGGCAGCGCTTTGACAACGTGTTTGTCTCGCTTTTAAATACATTGTGGAGATAATAGAAGTTGTTTTAAACTTTGCAGAGCTATGAATACTTGTACGGCAAATTAGCTTTTAGTGTGGATTTCTTTAATGTAATACTATAACTTACTTATTTATTCAAGTATTTAATAGAACAATGGAAACAGACAAGCAAACAGTCCATCTGAGTGAAAGTGGGTGCTATGGCCCATATACATATAATAATACAGAAGCGTTGTCACCCCTGAGGACTAAAATAAAATGCCTTCTTTTCAGTAAAAGGGTATTCAGTTCATAAAATTAACCATACAAAACGCAGCGACATTAAGCAGCTATTTTACATTGGTATTTTAAGAGAGTGGGTTATTATTTTAAGAGCCGACCCATTCGTGCTACAAATATAATATAACTGCAGAATGGCTCTACCACGTTTAAAATGTGTGTTTCTTCTTAATAAAACTACTTAAGTTATGTACATAACATCAAAAGGGAAGAACCGCGTGCTTCCGTGTATGCGTTGCCAAACACTTGTACGCAAGGTTCGCCAATCCTATTCCACAGAAGCTTTATTTTACGAGTACAACGGCGCGTGCTGTGTCGGCAGCGCGCTCTTATATAAATCGAGCGGCCGCCACACATAAAAGCGTGTGTTTGTCGTGCACACTGAACGCTCTGCCTCATTTCTCTCTCGGATTCTAAACTAAGGGTACGACCTCAGTGGAGAGCACTTAACGGGGCTTGTTGTGTGTACGTATTAAACACACGTATTGGTGATAATCACACGCTGTTATAGTGTCCAAAGTGACTTCTGCTCTAGGTGTATGGAAACATGTCGCCACCCTAGGTAGTGTGATATGATTCTGTTCATGTAATCCTTTCCAGAGAATAAACAAAAAGTATCCTTTAGAAAATAAAACATAATTAAGCTAAATCAAGGGTTCCTTTAGAAAATAAAACATAATTAAGCTAAATAAAACATAATTAAGCTAAATCAATTATTGCTCTGAAGTGTATAGAAGCCGAATGATACGTTCGAAACCAATAGACGACGAGAATTGACTGATGAACCAATCACGTTGACCGTCAGCGTGGTCAACGTCGTATCGACCAATAGAAAGTGTGCTCACGACTTATGTCGGCAATTATATGTAGTTTTTTGTGGTTCTTGTACAGTAACTGCCTTATTAATAAAAAATGCTTATTCCAAGCTTAATTCGAAGTTACACTTGGACTAGCTAATCTCAGAGTAACTGACTATTCACTTCGTTTTTACAATGTTATTAATAAGCATGGAGTAACCTCGGTCTAACTATACAAAACAATTCAAAGGATATATTCTGATGCAAAAATTTCATAATATAAAACACGAGATGTTGGTCGAGGATGTTGTCGTATATGAAAATGATAATGCAACGGCATTATCCCTTTAATGTAGATTGTTTCGTGGCAATGCAGTTTGGACCGTATTTGTAACATGTTAAAGTTGTTTTAGTGATGCTTTTCTGCCCGGTGATTACGAGTACATTTACTCATTAGTATTGCGCACCTCAAACGATAAGTAGTGCAGACGTAGGTTCACGTTATTCTTGAAGTAGCAGCACTGTGCTATATCAGGAATAACTATTTTTGCTTGCGTTTCATTGGTAATTTAATTTTATAGCGCGAGTTATGATAAAGGTTCCTTATTTTATTTCAAGTGGGCTCAATCTCCGGGGATAAGCGATTATATTTTTGTTACTTAATTAAATAAATATTATAATAAACCCTATTAGGAATGAGAGGAGGCCTGTGCCCGGGAGTGGGACGTATATAGGGTGTAAATTAAACTAACTTCAACATATATATTAATTACGATTCCTTCGTACAGCGAAACATTTTGCGTTTACGGTCACGACAAGGCCTTTGAATTTTTTGTCTTTGCATAATGTCTCTCCGCCAAACGCTTGTATGAAATGACACCTTACCTGAACCCTCAACCCGCTTATTCAGGGCACTTTATGCAAGTCAAACGCTCTGACGGACGTTTTAAGTTTTTTAAGTCCCTTTTGCAGTACTTTTTACTTTTTTGATCTTCGTTATTTCTATCGAAATGTAATTATTGCTCGAATGTAATTATAACGCCAATCACAATGAATAATAGTTGGATCGATAAAAAAACATAAAGGTCAGGACTAAATTGCCATAAACCGTCCAAAAGTTTTTTTTTTTACATAAATAGCTTCTTATTACTAGGTCATGTCGAGAATAAATTTTACAAATTAGTTTTTATTTTTATCTTATGAAAGAATAATCAAATCGAACAATGTAATTTCGAAGTCAACCTTACATTTTTGGTCTAAAATTCTCCCTGCTTTAGTACGAATTAACTTGACAATTTTGGGAATCAGGGTAACGTTTTCATATCCACACACCGTACTACAAAACAGCGTTAAGTTTAGGCTTAGTTTTACGTGATTGCACATAAAATGTAAATAATACATAATCTTACTGTCTGAATTTTTACAATAAAAATGATGGAAGAAAAAAATGGAAGTAATATATATTCTTACTGTCTGACTCTTTACTGCTCCATCGGGGTATATTGTCAAATATATTGTTATATTAGATACGATTAACTTGAAAAATACATTCTTACAAAATTTTGAATCTTAAACGAGCTATCGAAGATATGAAAACTATCTGCCTAACATGCAGCCTTGGAAATATTCACCGCGATCAAAAACTGCATGGAAAAGGTCATTATCACAGTCATGATTCCCATTGATCATTGATATAAATATATTATATATACATGGAATTACTCACATTTACGATATTTTAACGATGGATAAAACGATATAAAAACGATCAAACAATTTCGTTATTAAATTTACCATTTATTACAATTCACTTTAGTATATATTGTTTGGTTCCTTAGGATGAACTGGTTTTAATTGTTTGAAAGCTGATGCTTTTCATGTGATTTCATATAAATTTGATCAAGACCTGACCGCTAGTCTTTGAGTTATCCTTCATAATGCGTATTTAATTGATTTCGAATACGTTGATGATGTTCTAATTTTATTCATATTGAAGTCGGTTGTAAAATTTTTTTAATTTTACCCCTTGTGTTCCGTTTCAGATACCTCAATGATACAAGTTTCAACTCACGTTTGAAGTACGTGATGCCAAAACGCAACTGAGGTGCGTAAAGGACTTTCGCGAGAAAAAGTGTGCGTGCTTTATTGTATTATACTTGCGATTACATTGGTTTGGTGGCTTTTCGGGAATAGTAGAAGTAGTATCAAGTCGAGCGGCAGATAAAATATCAAAAAAGGCGGTCAATTACGGGACCTCACTTTAATAAAGTTCCTTATAAATATAAAATAAGACCAATTAACTATATTTTTTAAAACCAAAATATTATGAATGAAGAAATGAAGATGTTTTCAGTATTTTCCTTTAATTACAGTGTATGGTAAAATTATACACTGTCATTGAATAAAACTTATACGTATTTTATCGCGTTTAATTAACTTATTTTTAATTCCCGACGTTTCGGGTGCTTTACAGCACCCATGGTCACGGGGTACTGAGATGGTTGACGTCCCCATGTAGCCGGCTTGTAGCCTGGCTGTTTAGGGTTCCGTAGTCAACTAGGAACCCTTATAGTTTCGCCATGTCTGTCTGTCCGTCTGTCCGTCCTCGCTTAATCTCTGTGACCGTTAGCACTAGAAAGCTGAAATTTGGTACCAATATGTGTATCAATCACGCCGACAAAGTGGTAAAATAAAAATTGGAAAAAAATGTTTTATTAGGGTAGCACCCCTATATGTAAAGTGGGAAGTGATTTTTTTTTAATTTCAACCCTAACGAGTGATATATTGTTGGAAAGGTATTTAAAAATGAATAGGGGTTTACTACAATTATTTTTTGATAATATCAATAATTTCGGAAATAATCGCTCCAAAATTAAAAAATAATGTGTCCCCCCCCCCTCTAACTTTTGAAACATAAGTTTAGAAAATATGAAAAAAATCTGAAAAGTAGAACTTTATAAGGACTTTCTAGGAAAATCATTTTGAACTTGGATGGAAACAACAGTACCCACTACCGGGAGCAGTTGCAGGTGCGCGGAGCGCTGCTGGAGCGCGAACATAATGTATACCCACCTTTAAACTCATAAGTGGGAACACTTATTGTGACGGACGGGAAACTACGGAACCCTACACTGAGCGTGGCCCGACACGCTCTTGGCCGTTTTTTTTTGAATATTAATTTTTGGCCCTATCTACACAGAACGAGCTTACAGTACCTTGAAGTTTTGCAGTGGTATGCTTACGTTTGAAATTAATTTTGTTAGTTATAGCATCCCAAGCAGATGGCAGCACACATCCATATTCTCTATTGAAATTTGAATGTTTTTTAATTTCAAGAGCCTCGCTTATCATCCTTGGTAGGAATCGGTGTTCTTTTGCGAGGATTTGTGGTTTGTCAAATCTGATGTTGTCAAATGTTGGGGATGATCTTGAACATATTCACAGCCTGCAGAACATATAGCCGACGTGAAGCACCGACGCTCTGAGACAGGAAGAAGCGGGGGAAGAGGCTTCATGGCCACGGCTATGAAGCCTCTTCCCCCGCCACAATGAGGCGTTAACCTCGTGAGAGATATGTACGGCCTACAGCCAGAAGTCCTCCACTTCCCACCACACCTATAGGATAAAATGTGTTACATCCGCTAACGCCACGAATACAGTGCGGGCACTCGACCACTATAATTCAATCACATTACTTGTAGCTGCGACTTTATAAATAAACTCTATAATATTGAGTATGTAGTAGTACCTATTCTTTTTACTTGTTTGTACGATCCATTTGTTTCACTTGGAGCGTGCGAGCGGCTGATAATGTGGCAGGAAACGTTACGAAATGAAATCTGCAATTCGAGTCGGTTATTCCCAGCTGGGGATCGTAAGTCGCGCGTATTCGTTTTCACACGGTTTACGCCTGTACATTATCGATCACTTATTCAATTTTCAGCTCAGTTGTCAGAATATGTCGAATTTCTGAGCCTTTATTTGAGGAAATTGTAATTAAAATGTAACCAAAATTATGTGAATACAATATTATATTAGTTATTACTTGATATAATACGACATTTATTTAGCAAAAAAGGTGTACTGCTGGCTGATTCGTTAAGTAGCTTTTTGCCTCAGGTGTAAAATAAAATTAACTTTACAGATTTTATCGCGTTTAATTTTACTTATTTTAATTCTCGACCTTGATTTACAGCGCCCATGATCACGGGGTGTTTGAAGCACCTGAAACGTCGGTTATTAAAATAACTGAAAATAAATTAATTAAACGCGGTAAAATCCGTAAAATTTGTTTAATTAAAAATTATTCGTGTAAATATAAGAAATCACTAGCTGCAGCGATAAGTATAAGGTAGTTTAAACCTAGGGTTTACTCAGGTAGAAAAATAGCCTGCTTTTTTCAGTAAAATATAAAACAAAAAAGATATATGTAATAAGATCCTTATAAAATGTCAAGGCAGACACTTATTGCTGCTGTTGGGTTTGAAAAAAAATAGTATACATATTCAAAGTCTGGAAACAGCACTGGTGCTTTTGTAACAGCTATAGCACGATAATTATAGTGCGAGGCGGAAACGTTGTAAAAAAGTCCATATGATTAAACGTGATCAACTTTTAAGGTAATATTATTTATTTCATTTCAAAAGGAAAAATATAAATTTTATACATTTGAAATATTAAGGGGAAATATAATGTCAAATGGCTTAGCAAGATCCTTCGTTATGCCGAAAATATTGCAGCATTAATTTTGAAATAAATATATGGTAAAGTTGAGGATTAATGTTAGGGATTATGTTAGACGAAAACACGATTTCGTAAAATTTTCTCGCTAGAAAAAAAATCCAAAGTTACCTCCAAAATAAACAATAAACCGCTGATTCATAAAATACTTTAAATAAGATCATGAAACTTTGCATAATAACTGAAGTAACTATAAAGCAGTGCTTATGTTACTTGCTTTTTTTAAAATACCATTATTTTCACTGTAAAAAGAAATTACCTAAACTATCGGCGTCTTGAGCTTGATTCCTGTCGCTCCGTTAGTATCGCTTAGGCTTTTGAAGGGAGAAGTTGTGTCGCTTACGATCAGAATACACATTACGCAACAGTACGACGTAAAATTAAAATGGGAAATAACCGTGATAAAAATAAGAAGCGGCTGGCTTGGCGTTAAGAAACAGGCATAAATATGATAAAACTAATGATATAAGTGTCTAACGACCTTTCTACTTACAGTATTAGTGATTACAAACATATCGGTACATAGCATACGACGCGCGGGCAAGTGGGGACGAAATTAGAATTTGAGCTGACTTACTCTATCCTCTTAATACACCTACTATATGATTCATATAAACGTATTACATTCACGTTCTTATAATACTTTACAGATTTATATTATATTGCATTAATTTTTTTTTGAAAGAGAAGAAAGTAAAACATGTGAAGTAAGAATAGAAGAGGAGTTGATTGAGCAAATGGACGAGTTGGTGTATTTGGGATGTGTACCTAGCACGGACGGTAGATATGATAAGGATATAGAACTTGAATGCGGGAAAATGTTAATGGGGCTGACACTCTATAATGAGGAGAGAGAATGTGTAAAAAAGGCAGCACTTCAACCCATAAAAGCTGTCGGTGGGTGCGACCTCATGAGACCGCTAGGGATTTGACAGAATATGGCCGCGGTCTCATTAGACCGCTAGGGGGTTGAGAGGTTAAAATTGCTCATTCTCTCTCCCTCTCTCTCTCCTTCGTATAAAGTAAGCGATAATCAACGATTTTTAGCAAGGTCGTTTAATTTTAAAAGATGATTGTTATGTATTGGACAGCAGCTTAAAGTTTAAAACCGCCTGTTTTTGTAATTGTCAAATAATCAGTACAATTAGAAAGACATGTTATAAATAATAATAATAATTCTTTATTGAACACAGAAATTAATATACAATTCATAGATACCCTGACTCCTAAACTAGGTTACCCTGTATGTTCGGAGGCAGTTTTCCCTCCCATTCAGTTATCTTACATTCCGTGCACAATGCAGACTCTAAACATAGATTAAGAAATATAAAAAAAAAAATAATAAACAAAGTGTGTGTACGCATGCGTGCGCGCGCGTGTGTGTGTGTGTGTGTGTCTGTTTTTGTTAAAATATGTGCATAAAGTAGATTTTCACAGTTTTCATAGTCGTATTCTTTTAGCCAATTTAAAATAGTTTGTTTAATTTGGTGTCGTTTTAAGTTCTTTAATTTAATTTTTTCATTAATAGCATTGTATAAATGAGGTGCTTGGTAGACATATTGCCTTTTTGCTAAAGCACTTTTGACAAATGGTACTGGAAATTTTTGTGTTCTTTTGTTTCTATCTACATCTATGGGGCAATTATTATGATATCGTTTTATGCATTTGTATATATACGATTTTCGTACACTTGAGACATTTGCCAATTCATATACTTTAGATGTTGGGTGTGTATAAGGAAGATTTAATATTAGCTATGTCTTGAGATTATAGTTTTATAAAAACAGATGTATTTTTTTTTGTACCATTGACGGGTAAAAACTTTCAGCACAATATTACATCCGTCGATTGACCTCTCGGCGAAGTTGGACTTACCGAGTAGGACTATTTGTCCCAAGTAAACATACTCGTTAGCAACTTCGAGCTAAGTGCTCCCAACTACCACCGGCATAGGTTTTGTCCATGTTCATGTTAATACCTATCCGTTGGGAGATACTATTGAGGTCATTGAGCATAGTGCTTAGGTCCTCCAGCGATCCTGCCATAAGGAATATATCGTCGGTAAATCAAAGGTGAGTAATGTACACGCCATTGACGTTAATACCGTATCCTTTCCAGTCCAGTAGCTTGAAAACGTCTTCCAATGCAGCGGCGAAGTGTTTCGGGGATATTACGTCGCCCTGTCTCATACCTCTCTGCAGTAGGATAGGTTTCGTACTCTAGTTCTGTACTCAGATCGCTATCGTAGTCGGTCACTCAATAAGTTTTTGAGTTCATTGAGCATAGTTCTTAGGTCCTCCAGCGATCCTGCCATAAGGAATATATCGTCGGCAAGTCAAAGGTGAGTGATGTACGCGCCATTGACGTTAATACCCGTGCTCGCCCGACAGTTTCAAGAGGCTCTCGACCAGAAGTCACTCCCGAGCCTCTTCACTACTGGGATCACTCACTTGGTTCCTAAAGATCAGGATACCACAGACCCGAGCAAATACCGCCCCATCACGTGTCTACCCACCATATATAATACACTAACATCCATTTTGAGCGCGAGAATCACTCGTCACCTGGAGCTAAACCAGGTGATGTCACGCGCTCAAAATGGATGTCGGGGCGGTGGTCGTGGAACTAAGGAACCACTCCTCATTGATGCGGTCATAGGCAAAAAGGTGAAACGCAACCATCGGAACTTCTCTGCCGCCTGGATAGACTACAGAAAGGCGTTCGACTTGGTGCCCCATACATGGCTAAAGAGGGTCCTCGAGCTGTACAAGATTGACTGTACAGTTAGAGACTTCCTCGAGCAGTGTATGGGGCAGTGGCGTACGATCCTTTGTCATTTGGGCGAGCGGATAACGGCTGCGGAAAACCACATAAGGATAAGAAGGGGTATCTTCCAGGGCGATTGTCTGAGTCCAATCTGGTTCTGCCTCTCTTTTAACCCTCTCAGTACCTTACTGGAAGGCTCCGGGAGGGGATTTCAGCTACGGAAAGGAGGGACAAAAGTGACCCACCTTTTCTATATGGATGACCTCAAGTTATTCGCCTCCAGTCGCTCCCATCTTATGGAACTGCTAAACATCACTTGTGAATTTAGCAGTTCCATTGAAATGGAGCTGGGGACGGATAAGTGTGCGGTCCTCCATGTTGAAAGGGGAAGGGTTGCTAACTCTGAGGGCATAGACTTGTCTATGCCCGTCAACTTAAGGACCCTTTCCGAGGCTGAAACATACCGATACCTGGGTATGTCACAGAACATCGGTGTCGATGAGGCTGGTATGTAACAGTCAGTTTGCGACATGTTTTATGCACGCTTGACCAAAGTGCTTAACAGCCTTTTGTCCGGTGTGAATAAGTCACACGCATATAACTGCTGGGTCATGCCTGTCCTCATGTATACCTTTGGCATACTCAGGTGGACTCAGACTGAGCTTAACGCCCTGGATAGAAAAGTCCGCACTACCATGACGTCCCATAGGGTGCATCATCCGAGATCGTCGGTAATGAGGCTGTACTTGCCGCGAAAGTATGGTGGGCGTGGCTTTCTGAGCACGCTCACCATGCATAATCGCGAAGTGTGCAGTCTCCGTCAACACTTCTTGGCGCGATCGGATGATCCATTCTATAATGACGTCATTTCTAGTAATAAAGGGCTTACCCCTCCATCCTTAGCCAACAAGCAATGGCAGGACCCAGCAGTGCTTAGCATTTCCGACCGGAAGACCGTATGGAAGGAAAAGGAGCTCCACGGGAGGTACTACAAGGCTCTACATGAGCCCTTCGTAGATACAGTCGCCTCCCTCAACTAGCTACGTTTCGGTGACCTCTTCGGGGAAACCGAGGGTTTTGTCTGTGCAATACAGGATCAGGTTATTAAGACCAACAACTATCGGAGATACATCCTAAAGGATGGCACCGTCGACGTCTGTCGAGCTTGTCCCCATCCCGGGGAGTTACTCAGGCATGTCATCTCCGGTTGTTCGGCGCTTTCTAACTCTAAGTACTTGCACAGGCATAACCTAGTAGCCAGAATTCCACACCAGGAGCTCGCTCTGAAATACGGTCTCGTGGACCGGAAATTGCCGTATTACAAGTACTTTCCGGAAGCCGTGCTCGAAAATGACCGCGCCAGGCTCTACTGGGACCGGGCCATCATCACAGACAGGACTCTTCTTGCTAATAAGCCTGATATTGTGCTGACGGACCGGGCACAGTCAAGGATATTTTTGGTCGATATTACCATCCCGTATGACGAGAACCTCATGAGAGCCGAAACAGATAAGCAATCAAAATATCTGGACCTAGCTCACGAGGTGACCGACATGTGGGGTGGTCTGCCGACCGAAATTTGTTTAAGCCAATCTGAGCGAAGTTAAATACATCTGGCCATGAATCACCAGTAAATAGCAGTGCTGTGTCATCAGCAAACGTAACTATTTTTCCGTTCACTAGTTTCAGTTTGCAGAGGTCATTAATGTAAAGAAGAAATAAGGTAGGGCCAAGAATACTTCCTTGGGGAACACCATAGCAGATGGGAAGCTCATCACTAACATGTTTATCAATTTTTACCAACTGTGTTCTATCTGTAAGATAATCTCTGAAAAGCTGCAACGGTACACCCCTTATACCAAGCTTCTCCATTTTATGTAACAATATGGGAACAGAGACCGTGTCAAAAGCTTTACCCAAATCTAAAAATATTCCCATTTTTTTTTCTCGAGGCTAAGTACGATAAACTCAATTAGTTCATGAACCGCATCAGCTGTAGATTTACCGGAACGAAAACCAAATTGATTTGGCGAAAGTATGGAATTTTTATCAAGAAAATTTTTCTACCTATTATTCATCACACGTTCTAGTATTTTAGATAGTGAAGGTAATATAGATATTGGTCTATAGTTGCTTACACAGTCTCGGTATCCATTTTTGTAAACAGGATGAATGAAGGACTTTTTAAAAGCTGTTGGGAATATGCCATAAGTGAGGGCCAGGTTACATACGTAGGTAAGTGGAGGTACAATAAATTTTTTGTTTTGTTTTATGAAGCCACCGGATATTTATCCCAGCCAACGGCACAGTCACTTTTAAGATTATTTATTTCAGATGTAATTTCAGCTTCATCAGTAGGTAAAAGTACCATGGAATGGGCTAAGCTATCAATAGTAGGAGAAAGATTCAATTCAGAGTTTAGGTAAGTGGAGGTACAATAAATTTTTTGTTTTGTTTTATGAAGCCACCGGATATTTATCCCAGCCAACGGCACAGTCACTTCTAAGATTATTTATTTCAGATGTAATTTCAGCTTCATCAGTAGGTAAAAGAACCATGGAATGGGCTAAGCTATCAATAGTAGGAGAAAGATTCAATTCAGAGTTCTCAAGATTTTTTTCGGCCATTGTCTACCATTATTAGCGAAATACGTGTTGACATTATTAACTGATTCTTTTGGCGTGGTACATGTTGATAATAGTTGAGTGGAAGATGTTTTTGCGGCATTTCTGTTGGTTATGATTTTTCCCAAAGCTTTCTATTATTTGCACCTGCATTTCTAATTTGATTTCTTTCATTATCATTCTTGACTTTTTTTAGAAGTTTGTTGCAATAATTTCTATATCTCGTAAAAGATAACTTAAGTACTTCATTTTCCGGCTCTTTTTTAATTCTTTTATGTAAATTACCCCTATGCTTCATACAACGTAAGAGTCCTGGAGTAATCCACGGCTTTATAATCTTTTTACGACTAGATAAAACAATCTTCTTAGTATTAGCGTCTAAGACTTTTTGTAACAAGACAATTAGCGGCAATATTCGGATTTTGTGTAGAGTAAACTAAATCAAAATTCATTTTAGCAAGATCAGTTGTAATTCCACTATAATTTGGACGAAATATTGTCGTTGTTTTGGGACCTTCTTATCGAGAAAAAATGCTACAGTCTCATGATCAGTTAACGCAGAATTTACGAGAGTTTTAGCTGGGAGTTTGGTTTTTAGCATAACATGATCTAGGCAGCTATCTTTACGGGTAGGAAAAGTATGAGCAGGTAACAAGCCGTGTAAAGCAGTCACATTTAAGTAGTTAAGCTTATGTAGGTCTTGTTGAGAGTCAATAATATTGATGTTAATATCTCCTACAAGAACAACATTATTAACATTCGCTGTTTTTACAAGTAAAGAATCTAGTGAATTTATGAATTCAGTACAATCTCTAACCGCCGGAGAACGATATAAAGCTAAAATAACGCTGCGGTGTTTCTTATGGTTAGTGTAGAGAAGCGAAAATTCTTTTATTGGAAACAACGCATTCTGTCTTAGTCCTCAGAGGTGGAACCAACCCATTTTGATTTTTAGTCAAGTACAAATAAATTTAGACTAGGTCACATCATCCACTTATCACCAGGTTATTATATGTGATTGTGGTTTTTGTATAAGTTATTGTATTAATTATGTGTCTGTATATGTTTTTAATTGTGTTGTATATGTTACTTATGGCTTAGAGAAACATTACATAATAAGAATAAGCATACAAGTAAGTTCGATAAGAGCAAGAAAATAGAAAGCTATTATACATCGATAGTGTAAATCTAGTCATTTTTGCGTTTTTAATTTTAGGAAATCTGATATTCCGTTTCCACACGTATTGTTGGCGAGAACTCTTCTCTACGTAGAATACCCTTCCATATGTTGTCCAGCAGAATTTAAATTTTTTTTTGAGTAGCAAATTCTCTAGCCAAGTAGAATAATCTTCTGATTTTAGTGCTGAGATTTTCCGAAATATAAATTGGAGTTTTGGGCCCCTTAATTTAACTAAGCTTTCTTTGACTAGAATTGATGTAAATTCATTAATTATCGGTTTATTCGTGGTCTTAGAATTAGTGCGAAAGACGTCTTTGATATCAGATGGTTGAATTGGGGTCTTAATAACTGTACCTGTTTTCAGAATGAGATTCAACAAGTCTTTTTTGGTTTCTATTTTTCTATATTTCGAATTTCCAGGCTATTGTTGCGGGTTTGCCGTTCTAGCTGATCTATTTTAGCTTCCAAAAATCGAATATAATTCTTATCTTCTTTTATGTTTTCTTCCATCTTTTGCATCTTATCTATAATTTCATCATATTTCTTTGATGTAAAGTCCACCGATTCTTCCAGTTTAATATTCTGTTCTTTTATTTGCTTCATAGTAACTTTTAAATCCATAAACATGCTCAGTATTTCGTTTTTGAAAGTCGACATATCCGAATTTTCATTTGCTTCCTCTCTTCTCCTTTTATTGCGCTGGGAAAAATAAGTCACTTCGACTTCGATGCTATCTGTCATATTTAAGTTTGGTTCTGATTGACAAAGGGATTGAGAGGTGTTCACATTAAAAACAGGCGTCTTTGGGGGCGTTCTCTTTAGTGGCATTATTGGATAAACAATAGGATGATACTTCAATTCTTACGTAATAAAATATCTAAAGGTCGCAATGGTATTATTGCAACAATAAGCAACTAGGCGCTTGTTTTGTATTGCTTTTTTATTTTTATAGGCGTTGTAAAAAATAATATCAATGTAGGTAAGTCAAAGTCAAATTAGTTGATAAAACAGTAGCTAGTTCCAAATTCCACACACTGTATTTTAGTTATTAATGATAAGAAAAGTTGATAATAATAACTTTTAATGCACTTTTCAGTTCACTTTACACTTCTATAAATGGATTCGTTCACTTTTACGTTAAAATGTGCACTTTAGACTGTTTTTAGTTACTTTTAAAGCGGAGTAATATGAACTGCGTCTGCACAACTTGATGGCGCGCGGGAAGGTCTATCGGCGGGAATATCGTTGTCTCTCTTTTTATTATAGGATTATGATGACAAACAACACACACTCTTACCTGGTGATAAGTGGATGATGTGACCTAGTCTAAATTTATTTGTACTTGACTAAAAATCAAAATGGGTTGGTTCCACCCCTGAGGACTAAGACAGAATGCGTTGTTTCCAATAAAAGAATTTTCGCTTCTCTACACTAACCATAAGAAACACCGCAGCGTTAAGCTACTACTTTAAGCTGGTATTCTGTGAGACCGTGGACCTTCCCCGGTCGAGCCGACCCATACGTGCTACAACTTTACTACTAATATAGCTGCAGCGTGACTCTACCACGTAAATTTAGTTACTCACTCACATACGTACAAATAATAGACAACAGATAGGATCTGTGTAAATTCAAAGGTTCGTTTCACTATAATAATGGATAATAAAAGATGATAAGCGAGTACACAGACAACCTGATGGTAAGTGAATGGTGTGGCGCATGGACATCTACGTTTATCATCGATTAAGAATTAAAATTGAGATGCGTTGTCATCTCTGAGAACTAAGAAGGAATGCCTCGTATCCAGGAAAAAGATTTTCCGATTCCGGGACACTCACCATACGATACGCAGCGGCATTGAGCTGCTATTTAGATGGTAGGGCCGTGTTGCAGCTATATTATTGTAAGATATTTAATTATGATTAAGAAACGTTTTAGCTCATTGTCTCCTGACCGAGGCCTATTAGTACTACAAGAATATTATTTTTACTTTACGTTACTCTAAGGCGTATAAATTCATTATGAATACGAAAAGGTCTGTATCTGTATAGTGTTACATTTTTACTTCACGTATTTATGGATTCTTATAACGTCATCGATATCGTAATGAAAGCATAAATAACAAATAAAAACTTTATGCCGTATTATTGTTAGTGATACAAAACAGTCGTAAAGTAAAATGTTGCTGAGGTTAAGGTCCAGGGAAAAGGATTCGGGAAAATAATTTTATTCTTAGAAAAAAAAAGATAGGACAACAGAGGCTAGATCACAAATTGGATTGCGAATGTTTTTTTCGGGCCTTATATATATGTTAATAAGATTAAAAGTGATTTATTTCATGTTGATTTTTGTGAAATTTTGATTAGAGATTATAAAACGTTATTTGTTTTTTAGTTTGCGTATTAAAGATTAAAGAAAATAATGTAATTTTGGATTTTAACTTTTAAAACTATAATTTTAATTAATATTTGTAACGTAGAAAAAAAATATTACCAAAATGTTGATACTATTTTGTGATCTCTTCTAGTATAGAAATAAGAAGGTTTATATTAATAAAAACTATTTGATTACATAAAACAAGCAATTATTTCTGATCATTTATTCAAGCACATAGTTAAAACTTACTTGCTAGAAGCAAACATACTATGGGGGCCGCACGGCCCCCACAATACCAGTTACGTATGTCAAATTTACGATACCAGTTAAGGGTTACCAGAGGTTAGACGTAGTAGGTATCTGTTGGCCACATCATCCACTTACTATCAGACGAATTGCGAGCTTGTTTGTTGCCATTAGTTTAAGAAAAGTACGTGGCGACTGTGTGTTCTAGACGATTAAAATAGAATAATCAAACCCTAGTTGGGTCAATGACTGTGATTATTTTTTCATTTGTACTAAACTATCGAAATTATTGCTTAAGTGTTACGTAAAACACACGGGGAGTTTATACATCCTGTAAAATTGACATAACTACGCTGCCGTTAAGGGTGTTTCGAAATACAACCCAGTACACTGGCGAATGCGAATTACGTCATTAATTGACGCCGTATTCCACCATATTCGATACAACGAATCACCAATATGGCGTCGATTTATGACGTTATTTGCATTGGTCTTTGTACTGGGTTGTTTTTCGGAACATACCCTAAATAAACAAAATTAAAAGAATACTGTGGTTTCCACTCTTTATGAATAATTTGTGTTGCTTTTTCTTGCTTTGTGTAAAAAATACCTTGAAGGTAAAACAATTCTCAATGTTTTGTATCTGTAGTGCATATTTAAAGCGGGATGATCATTTTATTTTGATTTTTTTTATAGGATAAGGTGACAAATGAGCACACAATCCACCTGATGGTAAGTGGTTTCTGCGGCCGTTAGACATCTACATCTATCCTCAATTACAAATCCAAATGCAAATGCGTTGTCACCCGTGAGAACCAAGATGGAATGCCTCGTTTCGTATTTTTTATCTTATTTCGGCTAAAGTAATCCCGCAGAGAAATGTATCCATTACCACAACAAATGGTAATACAAGCCCGCAGTGGTCTGTGCTGTACAATACTATGCAAATTAAGTCCTTTGACTTTATCTCAACAGCATACGCTTTCTCCAAAAGTGAAGAACTTATCGTTAGATTCTGGTAATGCAAGTTTTTCGACTCTAAAAAGCTAGTATTTATTAATTTTTAAAGTTCATCACAAAATTACAAAAATAGTTAAATTATAAAAAGCAGCAACAAGCAGTGAGCTCAGGGGCTACGAGCTCGCTTTTAATTTCATAATACGCGAGCAACCCGGGTTCGATTACTGGCGGCACCAATAAAATTTATTAATTATAATTTTAAATGTTGATTTCTTATATTTACGCAAATATTAGACATGGAGTAGGTAAATCTAATCTTACGGATTCTACGCGGGTTCAGAGATCCAAGGAAAAACGTAAAAGAACATTTCGCTGATGTGAAGCACCGACGCTCCGTGAAGTCTGCAGTAAGGTGGGTGTACCATGGAAGGCCACTCTAACAAATAAACAGTTATTATTCGTTTATTTACTGGATAAATAAACGAATAATAACTGTTTATTTGTTAGAGTGGCCTTCACTACACCCACCTTATTTTAACGTCGTCGATTCCCGAAATCAATGAAGCGTGGGACCGTACTGCCAAAATAGTAGCGCGAGCGATTCGCCGCCGCGTCTGTGATTTTCAGTTCGATGGGTGTTTGTGTAAGTAGAAGGAATTTGTCATCACATGGCAATAGCTACGACATTTTAACAATTGGCCTTCGAAGGAGCATGGCCTTCCATGGTCCACCCACCTTATGTCAACAGGTTCAGGATCGTCCCAACCATTATATCAGATTTGATTGGCCACAAATCCTCACAAAAGAGCACCGATTCTTAGCAAGGATGATTCGCGAGGCTATTGAAATTAAAAAAAAACAATCCTAATTTCAATACAGAAGATGGCTGCGTGCTACCGTCTGCTTGGGATCCGTTAATTAATAAAACTAAATCCATACCCAAGCATACTACTGCAAGACTTCAATATTTTGTTCTGCGTAGATCGGACCAATAATTAATACTTTAATAGATAAAAGCGGCCTTTGTTAACTATGACATCGGGACGTCGCACACCTGAGACCCCCTGTGACCATGGGCGCTGAAAAGTAACCGAAACGTCGGAAATTTAAAAAAAAAAGTTTAAATTAAACACGATAGAATCCGTAAAATAATTTTATTCCATTTAAGTGCTGATTTATTACAAGCTCGGCGGTGAAAGAAAACATCATGAGGAGACCGGCATGTCTGAGAAATAGGAAAAAAATTGTTTCGAAGACATTGAAATTCGTCAACATGCATTGGGCAGCGCGGTAGACATTTCCTTGCCCTAAAATCCTCTCATAAATGAGACAAGGCCTGTGCTCAGCAGTGTAAATGCAACTTTAACTTTCAGTAATTATAACTATAATTAATTTGTAATCTAGCCTAGAATCTCAGTAGTAGAATCTAAAGTAACATGTAATTCTAATTATAGATCAACACAGAGTGTGTTGCGTATGTGCATATTATCTTCACTTATCATAAACAAGTTATTTGTATATTTTAATAGCTATTTCAATGACATTTTATTACTAAATTCCATTGTAAAATAAAATGTGTGTTTGTGATTACATGTAAATTGTAAGAATGACCACTCTTTAGGGTTTATGTGTATTACATTGCATCTACACCATCCCGATAATTTGTCACCACCATCTTGAAATCGTCACCATCATTATTACACCTCATCACAATTCTACTATTTAAACATAAGACCCCGAAAGGAGAAAGCAATGCCTTCCACAAAGGTATCTTTTCTTGAAGTGTTTTGACATAATTGAGTGATAAAAGTAACTTACCTGTAAGTGAACTTCGATCACAATTAAAGTTAACGCCTCGTCTGTGTTTACTATGTAGTCGCGTCTTGACTTGGCCAATTTATGAGTATCCAAAGCTCATTAAAAATATATTTTCTTAAGCATACCATAGCTGGCAGCACTATCTGTAGTCATTGAGTTTAAAGAATAAAAAGAAAAAAATCAAATATAGAAATCTATGGGTAGGGCTATATATTTACATTATATAAGGGAGGGTTGTACACAAACGAGGCGTTATTACAGTACAGGTAAGTTACTTTGCTCACTTAATTATACCTGTTAACACCTCGTCTGTGTTTACTATGTAGATGTTTAAAGAATGAGATTGCAGTAATGTGTTTAATTATTTAATGAAATATAACAGACAAAAACAATTGAGAGAAAAAAAGAAATGGGCTGATAAAACTAAGCATTAAAGTAACATTTTACTTACTTAAGCTAGCTAGTATACAATTACTAAAATTATTATGATCAGTTATAGGCTTATTATAAAATTTTGCAAATGTACTATATATATTAGTCCAACCAGCAGTTTTTCTTATATGGTCAATATTAATACCACTGAGATTTGCTAAAGTTGTTGAGGCATGTCTAGTACTATGAGCTTTAAATAACGAGGTGTCTATGTCAGATTTTTGACAAAATGTCCTTGATCCATCTAGCTAATGTATGTGTTGATGCTGAATTGTGAGGTTTTTTCAGAGTTAAAATAAGTTTTGAACAGACTGACAAAGTTCACTTGTTCTTTGTAAATAGTCAAATAAAGTTTGTCATCCATTATCTGTGAAAAGGTAAGTAAAGGTAAAGGTATATGGAGTAGTGGTTCAAATTTATTTTTTCTTAATGTTTTATATTTGGATTTGAATCCGGGATTCTAATTTTTACAACTGATGATTCAATTTTGATATTTTCTATTTTAATTAAAACCATAGTTTGCCATCTCTGAGCAGTAACTAACATTAATAACACGACTAACTTCTTTGTTAATACTTCTAATGATAAATTATTATTGGGATAAAAATTGGCTAAATATTCTAAGACTTGGGCTGGATCTCATGTTTCTTCATATTTTGGTTTGTTGGGTCTTATTTTGTATAAACCATCAAAAAACCTCTTCACATCTTTATGATTGCCCAAATCATAATTAAATAGCAGGGATAATGCAGATTTAGCAGAATTAATGTTACCATAAGCACTTCCACTTTCAAATGTCTCAGTAAGAAATGATAAAATACTTGTTATATCCTTTTGATATGGATCTTTACTGTGATTTTGGCAAAAAACCCATCATTATCTTAGAGAAGAATAGAGTTTTAAAGTGTTTTAGTTAAGGAACTTATTATAATAGAAATGTTATTTATAGAATAGATGATCCTCCTTTAAATAAGATGTTTTTGATACAATGACTGCAACTAATGTAAGGCTCTGGTGAAGTGGATGACAGCTCCTGAAATGAGATGATAATAAATGTTTGTGAGGATGAAAAAAGATCATTTCTGATTTAACCATAGATTTAAATAATGAAAACCAAGGTTGTGATGGCCAGTTTGGAACCACTATAGTTCCTTTTGCTTTGTCATCTTCTATTTTTCTTAAGTAATTTAATATGAGAGAAGGTGGAAATGTATCAATACCCCAATAGTTTGGTTCCATGTGCCATGACACAAAGAATTCACATTTTAAATTTTTTCTTGAGGCAAAAAGGTCTATATCTGGACAACCTAGTCTATCAACAATTTTACTTTAACTTTATGTACATGAGAATAAAGTTCTTATTCCGTGCTTTCATTTGTTTCATGTTTATTGTTTGTCTGTGGAAGTGATATAGGATGCAAAAATGAATAAATTTTTATCTTTACAAAACTGCCAAATTTTCCTAGCAAAGTTATTTAAATGTGGGTGCTGTATCCTATCAATTCAATTAATATAAGAAATAGCTGTGAAGTTAACACAGCAAAACAAAATTCTGACAATTTCTTAAATCTTTAAACAAAAACTGTAAGGCAAAACATATAGCTTTAAGCTCTGAATAGTTTATATGGTGCTTTTTATCATCGTCATTCCAATAAGCATGAAGCTTTTCATTATTGCAGACCACCCCCATCCTGTTAAGGAGTCATCAGTAAATATTTTCTTTTTATAGTTGGCCTTTCCAATTGGATTTGTGGATGTGTGTATATGATTTTTCCATCAAGTGAAGTCTTCTATGACATCACTTACTAAAACCAATTTGCTATCATAATTGCCCTTATTTGCCTGAAGGGCCAAAAATTTAAAACACTCTCTTTTTGTGTACAACATGCCATACGGAATGGCAGGATACACTGCAACTAAGCTACCTATCAATGAAGGAAAACAACATATAGTACACATTACAAACAACATTTACAAAATATATTTAGTTTTTTATAAAGATCATTTCTTTTATCTTCTGGTATACCCAAAACATAATTTTCTGAATCTAGTATAAAACCAAGGAATTCACAACTTTTTTGTGGTATGGGTTTACTTTTGTTATAATTAATAATAAAACCTAAAGATTCAAGTAATTTACAAGTGGCCTTAATTTTTGTTCACACTTCTCAAATGAATTTTCTATACTTACACAAAAAATGATCCAAATAATTAACCGATGAAAAATCTTGTTTTCTTAGGTATGTGACAATGGGTTTTATTAATTTGGTAAAACATAAGGAGCTGATGACAATCCAGGAGGAAGCACTTGAAATTTATATTATTTGTTGTTAAAATAAAACCTTAAAAACTTATGGGAAGTGCTACTGATCGAATATGCATCTTTCAGATCAATTGTTGCCATATAAGAATTGTGTGAAATTAATTTTAAGGCAGTTCTTATGTGCTCTGATTTAAAATGTTGAGTTTCAACATGTTTATTGAAAGATTTTAAATTTAAAATAAAACAATAAGATCCACCTGGTTTAGAAATTACAAATATTTTTGAAAGATATTGTTCCTTAATAGGGGTGCATATTTTTACAGCACCATCATCAAATTTTTCATACATTCTTTTATTATGGTAATTTCTAAACTATTAAAAGAGTTATTTAACGGGGGTTAGATTGATTTACATGGTGTAATAGAGGTATTTCATAACCATCTCTAACCCACCTTAAAATTGTATTGCTTTTGCAAATATGAAGCCAATTATAAAAGAACAATGGTAAATTTGCTGCACTGCCTACCTCTAATCCTTTTTCCTGTGTCATTGCCTCAGCTTGCCCCGCACTGGGCAGTTTTGAACTTGTGTCATTGCAGAGCAATGAGCTCTCTGAGCAGGCTGACGAAGATGGTAATGCTGGTATTGCCCGCCCTGATGTAGTCCCCTCCTCGATGAAGACGGGCCCCAGGAGTTTAAAGGATTGTTAGTAGAGGCATTAGACTTTTCGGGAACTTTTTTTCAAATCTCTTGAAGAGCGTTCAATGTTTTTACTTTCTCTTATAGTTTCTGAAAGATTTTTCTCAAAGAGCAAACCATCTGATGCTTTACATTTTTGGAGGCTTTTTTTAATACCTTTGTAGGGCCCTGGTAATATCATAGGTCTTCGGGTTTCTGACTCCATGTATTGAAAGTCACAAAGGAGATGGAGGCTATCACTTATTCTTTCAATTTTTTCTTTGTTATTATTATTAATGAGCAATGATTATATATATATATATATATATATATATATATATATATATATATATATATATATATATATATATATATATTGAATTAAACAGTTTCAAAAGAGTCTTGAGATTTGTATGATGACTAACAACAGTAAATTATGATAAAAGCCATGACAGTAATCGCCCCAAGTAATTCATTCATAGAGTATCTTTTATATCCAAATCTCAGAAAACGTAAATTTATTTACTCTGGTGATATCTTAATGCCATACGAATCTGGTGTTTTTCCTAAATCGTGAGGAGGGGTTGATAATAGAAGACTGGCCGGTGAAGGTGCAGATGTCCGACCGATATGTGGTGAAGTTGGAACACTAGATTTTTAGTCGATGCAGTATGTGAAGTTTTCTTAAAAGATTTGAGAGTTTTGTTTTGCCGGATACTGTAAAAATTGCCAACTACGCAATACCTAGATTTATATCCAGGTATTGCGTAGTTGGCAATTTTTACAGTATTCGGAAGTAGTATCGCAATGTGGTCTAAATTATTACTAGGTGAGTATAATATTTTTTCATTAATAATATCTTATTTTAAATATGAGAACACCTTAAAATACAAAATGAGGATTATAAAAAACAAAATATTATGTTGTAAAATTTATAAAATAAAATTAAATTTCATATAAAATATCACGTACTACGAATAAAAACTTTAAAGCCACCACATTGGTAAGAGCCAGGTGTATAGAAAATCGTAAAGCAAAAGTATAATATTAGAGCACTTTAAATTCCACTTACACATGACGAATTTAGAACCAAAGCCTATAAAATCTTAAACTGAAAAAGCTTAGCACAAATAATTTTATACCAATATTTATTACTTAGTAACGGATGACATGATTTATGAAATGGCAATGCTTTCACTGTTATAGAAAGCCCTTTTTCCTTTTTTTTTACAGTATAAGGGTGACAAACGACCACAGAGTCCACCTGATGGTAAGTGATTGCTGTGGCCCATAGACATCTACGTCTATCCTCGATTACGAATCAAAATGCAGATACGTTGTCGCACGTGAGAACTAAGATAGAATCCATCGTTTCCAGTAAAATGAATCTCCGGTTCTCTACACTCAACTTACGAAATACAGCAGCGTTGGGCTGCTAATTTACGTTTATATTCAGGAAAAGCGTGGTTCTTCCCCGTTCGAGCCGACCCATTCGTGCTACAGCTATACTACTAATACAGCTGCAACATGACTCTACCGCGTAAATAATGATATAGTAAGAATAATAAGCGTGTACATTTCTTTTGTAGAATAATGGGTACATACGAGCATACAGTCTAACTGATGGTAAGTCGATGCTTTGGCCAGTTAAAAGAGTTTTCACTAAAAAGGGTCTCCGGTTATCTAAGCTCACCATATGAAACATATCACTATTAAGCTGTTATTTTACACAGTTATTCTGTGAGAACGTGGTCCGACTTCTGTGGGGCCGACCCATTCATTCATTTATTAGACATGGTATATTTATCCTTACGAACGAAAGTTACTTTATCATCAAAACATATTTATGAAGATAAACTTTACACTAGCACTACATAGCATGTTATTTGGACGCATATTTTAGGAGATAATGAAAAATTTAAATTGTTCAACACTCGGCTCGACGCGTGAACGGCGCATAAACTCTAGCCGCCCGATGAGAACCGAAAGAAACCAGCAGTGAACTAAATCTCCATGGCCCACGCTCTCACAGAACACCAGCGTAAATTGGTAACATAGCTTAACGAAATTCGTAGTGTGTTATCACATGAAAAAATTACATTCAATTTTCGACCAATTATGCCTCCCCATAGATGGTTAGATGGCTTTATAGAGGGCTATTTGCCATAGTTGTTACGGTTTTTTATTTTTGCATTAATTTTTTTCTATCAGTTGGACTATTTTTATTAAATATTTAATATTATTTTCTAATTATTTAAGAATATTTTTTTCTAATTTCATAGCATCTATTTACTATCAGTTGGACTATAAGTTTTAGCGCCATGTTGCAGCTATATTATCGTTACAGCACGAGTGAGTCATCTCCACAGAAGCTGGACCAGGCTCTCACAGAGTACCTGTGTAAAAGAGCAACTCAGTACTACTATATTTCATATGGTGAGTTCAGAGAACTAAAGACCCTTTTTAATGGAAACCCTTTTTAATGCTCAATTCAAAAAAGCTACAGTAGCCTAATGGCAGGGCGCAGACCGCGAACTCTAAAAGGTCGTGGGTTCGATCCACCATTAGACTACTGGCGTTAACCACTCGTAACACAAGCAATTTAAGCTTACCACGAGCGGCTAAGGGGAATATTAGTAATGTTTATAGCATTCTTAATATTCTTAAAAAAAAGGAAAAATAAATAAATAAAATGGCCACAACATCCACTTTCAATCAGGCAGACTTGTGTGATCGTTTGTCCCCATTATTACACAAAAAAACTGTGCACGTTTTTCACTCTTATTCTATGAATAGTTCACACAATTTTCACTCTTTTTCTATGATTATTTACGTGGTGGAGCCGTGTTACAGCTTTATTAGTAGTATAGTTGTAGCACGAATGGGTCAGTGCGACCAGGGAAGGACCAAGCTCTCACCGAATACCAACGTAAAATAGCAGCCCAACGCTCCCGAGGACCGAAGACCCATTCGTTTGGAAACGAGACATTCCTTAGTCCTTAGTCCTCACGTGCGACAACGCATCTGTATTTTGATTCGTAATCGGGGATAGATGTACATGTCTATGGGCCACAGCAAACACTTACCATCAGGTGGATTGTGTACTCGTTTGTCACCCTTATCCTGTAAAAAATGAAAAAAGGGCTTTTTATAACCTTAAACCCAGAAAAGAACAGTGCAAGCACTACTATTTCCAATTTTTAGCACCATAATTAATTTATAATTAATATATTCCACAAATATCACACAACGCCATCTAGTTCCAAGCTAAGCAGAGCTTGTGTTATGGGTACTAGATAATTGATAAACATAATTATATTATATTTCTAAGTACATAAATATTATAGATAATTAATAAATCTTATATGATTGATACCCACTCATGTCATTCGTTATTAAGCTTTGTTATTAAGCTGTGCTTAATTTCTTTGTAATTAGAATTGCATCTTAGTTTCGATTCTATTACTGAGATTCTAGGCTTAATTACAAATTAATTATAGTTACTTTAAGTTAATGTTGCAGCCTATATAGCCCACTGCTGAGCATAGGCCATCTCTCATTTCTGAGAGGGTTTTAGAACAAGGTTATGTCCACCGTGCGTATTGGCGAATTTCACATGTCTTCGAAATATTTTTTTTCTTATTTCTCAGGCATGTAGGTCTCACACAGTTTTCCTTAACCGCCGAGCACGTAGTAAAACAGCATTTAAAATTCCGGCAGTGATCGAACCCGGGTTGCTGGCGTACTATGAAATTTAAAGCGAACTCTTGGCTCTAAACTACCGCGGCTCACTGCTTGTTATATAGTTGTGAATAATATTATTTTGTAAATCTGTGAAGAACCTTTAAATTAATAAATACTTGTTTTTTTTTGGAGTCATGAAACCTGGATTATTGTCAAAATAAAATTATAACTTTTCAAACCAGGAAGTTAACAGAATCTAACGATAAGTTCTTCTTTTTTGAAGAAATCACATATTGTTGTGACAAAGTCAAAGCACTTAATTTGCATAGTATTGTACTGCGGCAGACCGCTGCGGGCTATATTACCATTTGTTGTGGGAATGGATACAATTCTCTGTAGTATAACTTTAGCCGAAATCAAAACAAAATGATCATCACTACAGATACAGAACATTGAAAATGTTTTTCCTTCGTGTTACTTTTTTACACAAATCAACAACAAAAACGACTCATATTATTTATAAAAAGCGGAAATCACAGTTTTTTTTTGGTTATTGATAATAACGGCAGCGACGTTAGTTAATTACGCAGGATGTGGAAACCCCCAATGTGCTTTATGTAACACTCATGCAATAATTTCAGAAGTTTAGTACAAAAGAAAAATAATCACAAACCATTGAACCAATTAGAATTTTATTATTCCTTTATAATCATTTAGAACACGCAGTCGCTACACATTTTTCTTAAAGTATTGGCACTACCTCTACCTTCATTAAGAATCTAAGCCTCTAAAAAGCTTGACGTACTAAGCAGATCGAGACAGTATTTCATGCCAGAATATCGCTTGCAAATTTACAAAGCTCAAGTTCGGCACCCCAATGACAGCTCCCTCCACTTGACCGCATCCAGCACAGAGCAATTCAAATCGACGTCGACCAAGTTCTTTCTGATCAGCTCGATTCACCGGCGTTGCGAAGAGACGTTGCATCTCTTTGCATATTCTATCGTATCTACCATGGGGAGTTTCCTAGGGAATAGTTCGGATTAGTTCCAGCCGCCAAATTTCACAAACGCACACAGCGTCAAAATTCCCGATACCATCCTCACCATGTGGATGCTTGGCGGTCCACTACTGTGTGTTTTACTAGGAGTTTTCTTCCTCGTACAACTTCTCTGTGGAATAGTTTACCACCGGCTACTTTAACGGACCGATACGATTTAGGGACCTTCAAGAAAAGAGCTTAGTCCTTTCTAAAAGGCCGGCAACGCACCTGCAATTCCCCTGGTGTTGCGGTTGTTCATGGGCGGCGGTAGTCACTTACCATCAGGTGATTCGCATGCTTGTTTGCCCCCTCTTCTATAAAAGAAAAATCAAAATGCAAATGCGTTGTCAATCCTAAGTACTTTGAATTTCACTTTTCCTTCAAAAGGGTCTTTGGTTCTCGTCAATTACCGTACTAAACACAACTGCATTATGCTGGTATCCTGTGCGAGTGTGGCCCTCCTCATATCGAGCCTACTCATTTCAGAAATGAATTTGGCGATAAAGATACACACTGAATTTGAATTACCCTATGCAGCCCTAGCTGCTTATCACGGTTATGTGTCGTCAGTATTATTATATGCTCTGCCTTTGTGGGGAAATTCTGTAGATATGATTAGAGCGTTTAAATTACAAAAGAAATGTGTGCGATCGATATGTGGTGCGTGGTTTCTGGATAGCTGCAAGCCTTTGTTCAAAAAGATACGCATATTCCCGTTGCCATGCATGTATATTCGAGAAATATGTATTTTTGTAAAGCGACACCCGAACTACTTCAAAACCCACGCTGAATCTCTCGAAAGGTAAACAAGGCATAAAAATACATTATTTCATCCCAAATGCAGCTCTAGATTTTAAGCAAATAGTGCTCCTATAATGGCTATTAAAATATATAATAAATTGCCCAATAACTTAAAAGAAATGCCTTTGAATAAATTCAAAATTGAGATTAAAAAATGACTTCTTGACAAGTGTTATTATAGTGTTAAGGAATAATTTAATTAATTGCAATATTATTTAATGTATTATATAATTTATTTAATCTTTTGACATATATGTAAAATTAAATTTGATTATTTTAAGATATATTTGTGTCGTTAAATATCAAAATCCATCACGTCCGCTCTAAGTGAAACGGATGAAATTGATGTTATATTATGTGTTTTGGTGTAAGATTTTATAATTTCTGCTGTTGTGTATAATCAGACTATTTTCTTAGGAATTTTCATATAATATAATTTAAAAATTTTATAAAGAAGTGACAGGATAAGGTAAAACAGCGGGTTAAAGTTTGGACATGCCGCATTTTGATGTGTATGAGCTAATTATGTCGGTGTTTGAAAAAAGTCGTACTGGACTTACCTAAGTTTGATTGACATCATTGTAATAGGACGTATTCAGAGCAGCGCACTTGTTGTATTTTAAGAAATACATCAGTATATTTAATTTTATAAATTAAACAATGATTGCAAGTGAATCAAAATACTTTATTGATTTAAATAAATTCTAAAACTTCTTTCCTTTCATAATCTTGTGAATTATTTACTATTTTGTCTTCTTTCTCTTCAGTCAGGTCAACATTGTTTAGTAAAATATTTTTATAAAATTGAATTTCGAGTGTCTGATCCCATTGAAGTCCATAATCCCATTACTACAGTTACAAGTAAACATCTTGTGTTAAATGTATAAGTGCATTTCAAGTGCAAGGTCAACACCAGATAGAAAGCAAAAGAAAAATTAATATTTTCAATGACATTTTATTTAGGTATACGTATATGTAAGTAAGAAAACCACAAGAAGCATATTTCTGATTAATAATTAATTGGATGTGTTAAGCAATTATTATTCACACTCTGTTTTTAAACCTTGAACTTACGTTTTTACTGCATAATCCTTTCCGCCGTTACGCTAAAATAAAGGTTATTTTATATTATTTATAAAATTTTAAATTATCATTAAGTACTCAATAAAACGATAGTATAAATTTTCAAGCTGAGTACGATCCTGTAGTACAAAGTCGGTTACAATACAATTAAACCTATCTAGGTACCGTGTTGGTGTTTCATTTACATTTCTGCTTTTTCCGCGGTCCGTTTCTGTCTAGATATTTACATAGTCTTTTTCCTTGCCTTATCTCGTTCCACCACATTTAGAACAAAACTGTTTTCACTCATTTTATTCAAAATAATTAAACAAAAACTACGAGGGCAAAGTGTTTTGCTTCCGATAACTCACGCGAATAGCAGCCATCTTTGCGCTATACTCTACTCTGATTGGCCGGTGCGGACGTGCTTGATATTGATAAACACTTGTAAAAGGACTTACCGGGATATGAAAAAAAATCGTTGATTTTGACCGTTATTTTCACAGAGTTTTAATTGACTTACCTCATTTCGGTGAAAAAGAACTTATAAAGATTTAAATTTTAAATTTGACGCCATTAATAGTTTAATTTTGAGTAGTGGTTCCCACCACTACTCAAAATTAAACTTACCGGGTTTCGATATTACTCTACACATTTGCACACCGGTACAACTCCCGGTAGAATATTATTGAGTCTTACTCTTATACTAAATACCTGTATTACCTAAACATTTTATTCTGCAAATAAAGATTTTGACTTTGACTTCGACTTACGGCTTGCACGAATGGTTTCGAACAAACGTAAGAGACCATATTGTAATGTTCATAAGTTCGCTCTAAAAGGCTTTATAATTATTTTAAATTATTATATTTTTTATTATTGTTATATTAAAAGGTCAAATAACTATTAATAAGAAGTAAAAAACGATTTTAAAGATTTTGAAAGAATAAAATAATTACACGTTCTGAAGTAGGTGATTTAATTCTTCTATTTACTATGTCTAAGCACTGACTTCAGATTCTGTAATTGTTTTATTCTTATTAGTTCCTAGACACTTTTAGTTTTTTTAAACTTAATTATTTTATTCATCATATATTTTTAATTTTAGCATTCTTAAATTTTTTACACATACTTGTGTCCTTATTTATAATACTCCATATCACTATTCCAAAAGGATGTATCCTAAGACCCAATTTAAATTTTAGACAAGTCTACCTTATTGAGATAATAATAGGGACCGAAAAAAACATTCGCAATCCAATTTGTAATCTAGCCTATGTTGTCCTATCTTTTTTTTCTAAGAATAAAATTATTTTGCCGAATCCTTTTGGGACCTTAACCTCAGCAACATTTTACTTCACGACTGTTTTGTGTCTCTAACATATAACAACAAATAATAAGGCTAATCTTTTTTATTTGTTCTTTATATTTTCATTACGATATTGATGACGTAATAAGAATCCATAAACACGTAAAATAATAAAGTGACACTCAATACACCCGTGGAAGGCACAGGCCTTTTCGTATTTATAATGACATTATACGTCTTAGAACAACGTAAAATCATAACAATTTTTTTATAGGAGAGGGGGCAAACGAGCATACGGCTCACTTGATGGTAAGTGATTACCTCTTATTAGTTTGTGGTGATTACCGTCACCCATGAACAGGTGCAACACCAGGGGGATTGCAGATGTGTTGCCACTTGCCAGCCTTTTAAAAAGGAATAGGCTCTTTTCTTGAAGGTCCCTGAGTCGTATCGGTCCGGAAAAATCTCTGTGGTAGTCGATTCCACAAGGAAGTTGTGTGAGGAAGAAAACTTATTTTAAATCGCTTAGTGGTGGACCGCCAGCCATCCGGATGGTATGGATGGTATCGCGAGTTTTGTCGTGATGTGTGATGGTGAAACTGTGCGGCTGAAATTAGTCCGGCGTGTTGTCCATATACTGCAGTGATTATTTCTTATTATGTGTACTCTTAACTCACTTTTTTCCTGAAATAGTTACATTTTTTCTCGATATAATATACACTGGACATAATCTAAATACAATTACTTTATTTATAAAATAAATATTTATTCTAGAAAGCCTGTCTTAAGATTCAAATTGTGTGAATCCTTTAGTTTACATATACATCGGTCTGAAGAACACGTGTCGAGTAAAGACCAAACGTAAGTAAGGGTATAGTACGCGTCACGTAAAAAGAACGCTGGCGGTCAAGCTGCGCATAGGCGATTTATGGGTCTACTTGGTGGTATGAAGTAGGGCGCGGGGCGGGTGAGCCACGCGCCGCATGTTTACCGATGCGCTATTGGTTCATCAGTTGAGCTTTGCTTCCCGCGTAGTATCCACGTTACGTTCCTTTTAAAAATACCATCGCGCACAAAAGTTTTAAATTACGAAATGGTTTTACATAGAGAAGTGAGAAAAATGATTTATGACGTATACTGTTTTATGAAGAGGGAAGCTGATAATAATGTAGTTAATAATTTAAAACAATGTATGAAACGGACCGCAGAGGCAACAAAATGTTCCGAGTCGACAGTGAGACGAATAGTAAAGGGTTCAAAAGATTCGGAATTTCTTACTGTTTTCCGAACTCCCGGCAAAAATAAAAGAAAAAAAAACAAAACCAATAACAGACATTGACAGCTTTGACCAGGGTGTTATAAAAAGAATGATCCATAATTTTCACGTTACTGAAAAAGAATTGCCTACCATAGGCAAGTTGCAAAGGAAGTTACAGGATGACATACATTTCCAAGGATCTGCAGCAAGTCTCAGGCGAGTATTGAAAAACTTGGGTTTTAAATGGAAGAAAACGGAAACCAATAGAAAAATCTTAATTGAGCAGTCACAAATTCGATTTCAAATAATTGAATATCTGAGAAAGATTAAAAAATATAGAGCGGAAGTAAGACCTATCATTTACACTGACGAATCATACGTCGATAGTTCCTATGCGTCTCACCATGCTTGGACAGACGGTTCCACCAAGGGCAAAAAACCTGTATCTAAAGGTAGCCGCTTAGTCATAGTGCATGCGGGTGGCGATGCAGGTTTTGTGCCGATTGCTTTACTGACGTTTAAAGCCGGTACAAAAAGCGGCGACTACCATGACAATATGAATTCTGAAAATTGCGAGCGGTGGCTCCGTACTCAACTGATACCAAATTTTCCGCCTAATTCAGTCGTGGTACCACAATAAACAACTCGATGCTGCACCAACGTCCAATTCAAAGAAAGCAGACATGCAAACCTGGCTTCGTCAAAAAGGTATTGAATTTGAAGAGACCATGCTAAAGCCGGAGTTGTACAACTTAATAAAAAAATGCAAAGATAAATTTAAGAAATTTAATATCGATGCTATTTTGAACGAATCAGGACATTCTGTACTTCGTTTGCCCCCATATCACCCGGACCTGAATCCTATTGAAATGGCCTGGTCCCAAATAAAAAGTTATGTTGCCTGTAAAAATGTAACTTGGAACCTGACACGTATAACTGAGTTGATTCATGAAAAAGTAAATTTAATGGGAGCAACAGAATGGGGGAAGCTATGCACGAAGGTAAAAGAAATAGAGGCTGATTACTGTAAAAGCGATCATGTGGTGGACATGATGACAGAAACATTTGCTATCCACATAGGGGATCATGATTCCGACTCAGATGAGGATGGAAGCTCGAGTGACGACAGCGACGACGATGAAATGGCCACTTCTAGCACCAACACCGCGTCCTCATCTGGTTTTCACGTCACGCATGATGACTTAATGGAAGGAGTTTCAACATTACTTTAATTTTATTTCGATTAAACATTCTGTAATACATAATTCAAACATGTTTTTAATTCATTTTATTGATATTTTATCTAATATATTTTTCAAAGTTATAACTAATAAGAATAACAAATATATAGGTACGAAGCCACGACCCGCGAGCGAAAGCCTAGTTAAAAAATAAATTAATAGGCACATAACTTTCGTGCGAGACTGTACCCATGCGCAAACACACTCCCACCACTTTCTTCCAGCGTTCTTTTTACGTGACGCGTGCTATATTAATCTCAAAGCGTGTGTAACAGGTACGTATATGGGTTCTATTGTTCCTTTTATAAATTATGGAAAACACAGTGAAAGATTCTTTATCTTTCACAGTTTTCTAGTTTCTCAATTTTAGTTTGTTGGGGTTTAAATTTTAGGTAAAATATTACACTGTACTTTTTGCTAATCAATTTCATTGGATTATAGACCCATTGCATTTGAAATAGTAAAATCTAACATTTCATCGTATTTCTTATGCGTCACAAAGCATACGATATCCATACAAATAAATAAAATTTAAGTGTATTAACATACAATGTCATGTCAAAATAACATATTTTTACTAAATGCATATGAAAGTAAATACGACTTGGAAACATAATTTTTAAGTTTTTTGTCTGTCTGTCTGTTTGATCCGGCTAATCTCCAAAACGACTTAACAACTAATAGCAAATACTGTGGTACTCTTTAATGGCAACAAGGGAAGGAATTAAAAATACTCCATGGAGTAAAATACTTGTTTCAAAAATAAGTAGTGTAAAAAATTTGCGTAAAAGGAAAAAAAAATGTGAGTTAACCAAAAATCTTATAAAATTAGTTGAAAATTATTTCGTTTCTTAAGATAAAATTGAGGGGAATTTGCGGGGAATCTGTTAAAGTTTTGTGCCTTGACAAATTGGTGTTGGCAACGCTGCACATGATGCACCGAAAGGGGGATGCCCATATTAGGCCATGGAACGCCCAACAATGTGCATTTGTTAAAAAAATATATCTTTATTTATGGTTATAAATCGCGGTATTCATTTATCCTAAAACAATGGGAATATTTTTGCACAAATTAAAAGTACCGAAAAGATAAAAATAAAATTAGGTAAATACGTAATTCATTAGTCTGTGAATAAAATAAAAAATGTTGCCAATCACAAAAATCATTAAAAAAATCGATTCCCCTTTTTCGATCGATTACTTATGGTGTCATTATTACAATGCTTATATAATTTTTCGATAATTATTACGATGTTATGATATAGGTTTAAAATAACCGTTGACAATGGATATTTATCCAAAGCAGTCGATACGCAACCGTTATTAACCAATTGTTTATCCGACTACAGACGAAAAAGGATGGTTATGTTTTTACTGTGTGTGCGGGTTAGGCTATGTTGAATCGTTTTTTGCTATGGTGCTTAAAACGTAGGATGCATTTTATTATTGAGGGCGCTACTATCAAAGAATATTTTATTCGCTAAACTCGTAAAGTACTTGACCAACTTTGAGAATTCTTTCACCACTAGATTGTTATGTATAATTTTAGATATCCAATATAGGGTTAATTTTATTATAGAGGGCGCTACTTTCAATGAATACGTTTTTTGGCTAATCTCAAAAATTACTAGACCGATTTTGAAAATTCTTTCACCATTACATTGCTAATGAGGGCGTTAGCTGTGTGATAAATTTATATTATTACAATAAATGATTGTGAGATTAATATTTTCTAAATAAATAAAACTAAATACCTACCTAAGATGTTCAAATTCAATTATTATTTTTACAATTTAAGAATCGTATTTACACACTTTACTTACTCAGATTGATTATTAGAGATAAAGAGGTAATAAATCTAAAGTAAAAGAGCTCCGCTTAAACGAAAACACTATTCATTAGAATAAAACTAAATGTTGAAAAAAAGTGGTTTAGTGCGAGTCGGACTCACAGGCCCATGAAGAGTTCAGTAGTAACAAGCATATATTTTAAATCGAGTCAAAATGCCACTATCATTATCGCCAGCAACAAATTATTTTGTTTTTCATAGTGTTTGTATAAATAACAAAGTTGTTTTTGCGGTTCTTTAAAATGTGCTACTTGTATCTAAAAAAAAGGATTATAATACATTATGGGGGTTTCTGTGGTTTATTCATTACCAAAGAGAAAAAACTTATTGCGCAAAATAGGTTTTTATCCATTTCAAGTCATTAAAAGCGGCAGTCAACCGTTAAAAACTAAAACAACCGTTGTTATAGGCTCGGTTGAATTCATTGACAACCTTCACATTTATAGTTATGATAATTAAACAAGCGAATTACTAGCTGATTTACCAAGAATTCTTTAGAGTATAACAAAACGCTACTGCGCAAGTTAACTGTTATTCTTATCTGTTTTTAACATAACATTTAAAATGGAATCATGTTATGATAATTCAAGAAGTTAATTTCCAGCTGATTTACCACGAATTCTCTAAAGCATAACAAAACAATACAGCACAAGCTAACTGTTCTTAAAAATACATTTGAAATAGAGTTTCAATAAATAAAGGAAATTATATTTTAAAAAGCGTGCAGAACTTAAAACGCGTCAAAGATTATTATTTTTATGATATTATTAATCGAATAAAAATCAATATCATTTCATAGATTTTATGACAGTTAAGTGGCAACATCGAATCTGACATGTAGGCCGCTGTCACTGTTATGTCACAAGAATTCAATTCGTGTTATCGTGTTATTTTATTTTGTAGGAAAATGCAATTGTTGATCTCTCAACAATTGGTTCGAACACAGCAGGTAAATAGTTGGTACATATCACGATGTGGCATGTCTTCCTCTAAGAAATGCTTTATAACTGAGTTTACTTGAATAATATCAATATAATAATTGTAGCTTCTTTATTAGGTACAAGTTTCGAGTACAGTGAACGTGTAGTGTGGCACTCGCAAAATGCACCAATAGTTCGTCTTGAACATGTATACATCAGCTGTGGCACTGACACTTATGAGAATAAGATCACACACATTGTTTGAACACGAATTATTTGCGCTACGTGAGGTAAGTGTTTAACATTTTTCAATTTATTAAATGTGATCCATATATCTGATAATTATACATGTTTTTACACTGATTGTATATCAACTCAAGAACTTGTTTTATTTTTTCACATCTGCCCTAGCTATATCTGACAAACATACTAGCTTATATATGAGATTGACCAGTTTTATCAACTACCAAGAAAGGAGACAGTTGATTTTTCATTGTTTTTGCACTGCTGGTAGTCTGTCAGGCCTTAATTATTAAATAATATAGGGCATTAAATCCGTCCTTGTGCAGTAACATTTAACGTGATAAATATTTTATTTATATTTGAGTTTGAAATAAACAAATCTATTTTATTTTTATTTTTTCACTTTGACTTCATTTTTTGTATTTTACATTATTTCAGTTGTCATGCCGTGTATATCATAATTGCTGGCAATGAACTGATAGAATAACATCATGTTCAACTGCAGAACGGGAACCATCTGAATCATCTAGTCCGTCCTCGTTGCAATCTGAAGTGAGTAATGTATTGCACGCAGAACAACAAAGCTTAGATCATACATCACACAGTGTACTGCTAACTAATTATTTAAAAGCACAATGTTTTTTACCTGGTTGTAACAGTTCCATCAGCATTGCGAGTATGTCTCTTTTGTGATTAACTACACTTTGCGATAACAAACATACATAATGACAATTACTATGTATGTGTGTTATACTTGGTAGAGCCATGCTGCAGTTATATTAGAAGTATAGTTGTAGCATGAATGGGTCGGCTCGACCGGGGAAGGACCACCCTCTCACAGAATACCAGCTTGAAATAGTAGCTTAATGCTGCTGTGTTTTGTATAGTGAGTGTAGAGAACCGGAGACCATTTTTACTGGAAATGAGAAAATGATCTTAGTCCTCACGGTTGACAACGCATCTGCATTTTGATTTGTAATCGAGGATAGATGTGGATGTCTAAGGGTCACAGCAATGTCTCCAGCAGATGGTGAATCTCAGTTAATGACAAGATATGCTAATAAATCCTGAGCCGTGACTATGTGTCAATATGGGTAGTAGAGGTGGTGAATGGCATTTTTAAAACTGAATTTAAAATATTTCATCAAAATTACTTTAACAGGACTTCTACACATTTGATGATAGACTGCTGTGGCTTCTGCTATAGTTAATAAATTCTACACAAAAATAAGGGACAGGGATGATGCGGCTCAAATACTTGAAATAGTTCATCAAAATATGGAGACAAATAATGATTTTTCTGAGTATGCTAGGGAAAACAATCTAAATAGAACTAGGGCAGGCAGACTTTAGAAATATAAATGAAGACTTTAAAATGTTAGGGAATTTCCTGTTTTAACTTACAGCGACTTAATATTAATTGCTTGTGTCACATACCAATTAAAGCAAGCTCGCTACTATTATGGTGAGCATATAAGATTTAATGGTTGCTACCGGATAGAACTCTGTAATAACCAGAGGAGCAGCATTATGGAAGGAATAAAGTTAAGCCCTAGCTGATCTTTACTTAGGGCTGGAATTGCAAGTCATCACTATTAGTCGTAAAGTGTATTTTATTATATAAATTCTATATAATATCTAATATATAAATTCTTTTTTCAATAGAGAAGGAGGCTTGGTACTACCACCTGCTTAGGACCCTGTAATTAATGAAATTAAAATTAAACCCAAGCATACCACTGCAAGACTTCAAGACACAGTAAGTTCATTCTGTAGATCGGACCATAAATAAAAATTAAAAATCTGAAGGTACTCCGGGTTAACACTGACATTGGGACGTCGGTCATCTCAGTCTGCCGTAACCATGGGTGCTGGAAAGCACCTGAAACGTCTGGAATTAAAAATCAAAGAAATAAAACGCGATAAAATCGATAAAAATAGTTGTTAAAAAACTGCATTTGTGAAAATAAAAACTTCAAATATTTTCAAAACCCCGACTTTTTTTAAAGCAATTCCTTTACCATTTCATTGTTTTAATTACATATTATCATATCTATATGCTTTTATATGTGGGCACTCATGGCCGAAGTGTCTATGAAGAGTGGGCATTCCCCTTTACCTAATAAAATTTGCAGGCGACGTAAGAATCATAGGCGGCAATCACACTCAAACTTGCAAGTAATTTTTAATAGTTTTGACGTACCTCTTTTTAAATTTAAAGTATTGGACGCATTAAAAACGTAAAGTCAATAAAAATAAAAATTAACCAGTAACAGAGCCAAGCGGCAGCTTTCGCTGTCGCACAGATGGGCCGGCTTGAACCGGGGTGGTACCAGTACCACGACCTCACAGAATGCCTTGAAGCCAGCGTGAAGTAGAGATTTACTGCGCGGCTCACACAGTGCTCGGTTCGCAAAGCACTCCTCTCCCTGGACGTTAGCAAGCCGAGTAGGCCTGATGATGTCCTTCCCATTGTAATGAAGATGTGCTCCTAAGTTGGCACCGGTTTTAACGCGTCTTTTCCGGTACTCCTACTCTCAAGGGGTAGTTCCGAATTCATGTAAGACAGCTCCACTCAATCCCTAAAAGGGCAATCGCTCAGACCCATCCAGCTACAGGCCTATCGCCATCACCTCCTTGTTCTCCATTAATGGAGTCCATTATTTACTGCCAGCTCACGAGGTACCTTGAAGATCACCAGCTGATTAGTGACCACCAATACGATTTTCGTCTTAGTGAATCAGCTGGTGATCTTTACTACCTGACTCATAGATGGGCGGAGGCAGTAGAGTCCAAGAGGGAGGCATTGGCCGTTAGTTTGGACATAGCGAAGACCTTCGATCGGCTCTGGCACAAAGCGCTTCTTTCGAAGCTCCCTTCCTATGGGCTTCCCGAGAAATTGTGCAACTGGATCACCAGTTTCCTTGCTGATCGAAGCATCAAGGTCGTATTAGACGGTGCATGCTCTGATTATAAGCCTATAAACGCTGGTGTGTCACATGGCTGTGTGCTATCACCAACCTTGTTTCTTCTGCATATCAATGACACGTTGCAGACTGGTAGCATTCATTGCTATGTGGACGACGTCACTGGTGATGCCTTATACACCGTCCTTGCCAATATTTCTCGGGAAAACTTTGCCGAATACCGGGACAAACTTGTGTCTAAAGTCGAGTTTTTGCTGAACAAAGTCAAACAAAGTATTTTGGGGGCAACTAAATCTAGTCCAATTCAATCCCCAGAAAACACAAGTTTGCACGTTTACTGCTAAAAAGAACCCGTTTGTCGTATCTCCTCAGTTTCAAGGCACTTCTCTTACTGCATCAGCTAACATCGTAAACCTCCGCGTCGGCATATCGAATAGTATACAGTTTCGTGGTTACTTGGAGGGGAAGGCCTCAGCAGAGCGCGACAGTATTTCACATCGTTTACAACTTTACAAACGGCAAGTTCGGCCTCACATGGAATACTGTTCTCATCTCTGGGCCGAGGCACCCTGTGCCAGCTTCTTCCACTAACCAGAAATTAGGATAATCACTAATCACTTCAACGACGATCGATTGGCGAATTGTTCAATATTTCTCTTTTTGAACATTTTGGAAAAATCAAGTATAAAATCAATTCATTTATAAAAGTGTTTAAATTTTAAAGATAAAGTTATCTGTAACTCTTCTGTTAATTTTGTAACATATTAAATGATTGTTAACTGTTATATAGCTACATATAGTCACTGCATTGGATTGATTTAATTATATGTAAGTATATATATATATATATATACTGTGAAGCAACTAGTACGCCCTGTGTTAGTGACTTGCCAGTTCCAGTCCTTGATTTGTTAATATCCCATAAACATTTTATTGCTCAGACCTAACGATTTCCTATTCACTAGGTACGAGTATGTTTTCCTTCACCGCAGAACACGTTACTTAGTGGCACGTGGAATGATTCATAAATTTGTGGAAATTGTGAGAGATCAATTTCCACCTATTTATGTACAATCATGATTATTACGTAAAATGATACACCGAAATATCTTTTTAAGTATCTAATTGTACGAATGTTGTTGAAAGGTACCTATTACTTATATTACAAGTTAAGTGTTTCTATGAAAAACAATTAGATAAAAATATAATAATGCTTACATTTATGGTTGTATTAGCGATAAGGTTTGCTTTCCCTGTACAGGAAAACATCACTTCTTTTTTTAATCAAAAAGCTTTTGCCAAAAAATAACATAGTGTTAAAACACTTTGCTTCCACTCAATCGTTCGGAATTAGACCACAAGCGAAACTAGTTTCAAACAAACGCCTAAAAAAACTACGTTTAGACTGTCTATCAACTTCACACATTACACTTTCCATAACTTTTTTTGGAATAAACTCTAAAATTACGACTGTAGCTTAAACGTGGGTAACATTTCGTTCAAAAGCAACAAAACAGTTTACAATATCACTTTCCTAATTTTGTTACATTTCAGTAGAAGTGGAAAACATAATGCTAAAAACACGCCCGTTTCATGTTGGAACCATCTTTAATGAAAAAAAATGATCCGCTGCAAACGCTCCATCCGTATAAAAGAGATAAATTGTAAAGTTATATAACCTTTTATTTTTCATTTGATTATCTTTTTGTATGTTTTAAATTTAACAAATTACAATTTTATTGTCATCATTATTAGCGTTTCAATAACTTTCGTGTCATATGGTATGAACATAAACTATTTTAACACGCTATAAGCTTCGCATTTATTATATTTCGCATTCGTATCTATCTATCTAACTATGTAACGGAATATTTCAATACGATTTTCACCAACTTGTAGACGGTCGATTGACTTGAATATTTGCACTCGTATCAAGGACCGAAGACAGTACAATAATTCAATAACTTTAATCTAGTATCCCAATCATAATACCCAGGACAAAATAAACTAAGTATCAGGATCATCGCAACTCATAATCAATACGTGTAATTAAAGTTTTTTGTCTTATTATTTATTCACTTGTCGTTTAAGTGAGTTCATTTCAACCAATTTTACAAAAAAATATTATATATTAACAGGCATATTGATGGGATGGTTATACAGATGGCTTGTTACAGGAAGAGCATTGATGTAACTGTATTATGTATTACATTTCACTGTCACACAGAATACCGGCTGCAGTGTTTCATATGGTAAATATAGAGAAATAAATACTAAATTATTGTGTAATAAATCAAAAGAAATTTTCTTTCAAGTAAAATTGCGTTAAATTTCTCGTTGTACTTCATTCTATTGGTTTATCAAACAAACATTGATTGATTCTCAAGGTCGAGCGTAAAATAGACGCTATAAAAAAGACGTAAAATAGATGGCCTACGCACGACTAGTTTAATATATACCTCATTCTCTCGCAAGTTAATTCCTATAGATGTGTTTTAAGATTACAAGAATACTTATTGAAAGTTATTTATGCTTTAACCACTATTCACAAATTTTGACAAAAAATTCCTGTCCTGGTAATAATCAGCAAGGTGCCCAGCGAAAGCAAGCTAGAAGGTCAACTTAGCAGCTGCAATTAAATAAATATTATACTACATTCTTCACCTTGTATATCTTTCGCGCAATCTATAAGCGACTTTTTACTAAAGATATAGTGGCCCTAAGACATCTTACATCTACAATATGTAACGTAATTAATGCACACCCTCAGACACCCCAATTATATGTTATAATCATAATACATACACTGAATTTTTAGTTAAACATTTTTATCCACTGATTATTTATCAAATAAGTTATACTAATTCCGGAAGAATGTTGTGATCACAGTACAAATCGACGAACGCAAAGACTTTAAAATGCTTGAAATAAAGTTCATTTTTCTTTACTTTTATTGAATAACAGAATTAGTAATAATACAAATAAAACTGCACACTTAAAAGTCTTATTGCCTTAAGTTGCGGTCCATTTCAGTTTGTTTTGACTGTACAGATTTAGTGTGACTGTAATTTAGGTAGTTTTAATTATTTTTGGGTTGGGATCGATTCAGTAAACGATTCTGACGACTTTCTCAAAGTGCGTTAATTATGTTACATGTTGTATATTCAATTAGAATCAAAATGTAGATGTTAATTTTTTATCACCAGCAAAAATGATTTCCGGTTCTTATACAGTATCATTATGCTGCTATTTTAGGCTTGTATTCTGTACCAGCTTGTTCCTTTCGAGGTCGTGCCGTCCAATTTATTCTCCAATCGGAATACAGATACAGCATGGATCTAATACTGAAAATGCATAACGTTTGTTTGCCTAAGCGGATGGTTTTAACGCCATCAGATGCAAAAAGCGGCATCTCTTTCGCAAAGAAGAAGCAGCACTGGCAGTATACTGCAGGCTTTATCTTCTAAGGATGAATCATTCGCATATGCTGTTGTGTTGCACACTGGCTGTTATCGTTATTGGTGGTTCTAGAAAAATTATTTATATTTTTTAAATATTTTTTTCTTAGGTAGGTATTCTTATTTATGAATAAGCAAACGTCCAGACCCCATTATATGGAAAGTCGATGTTATGGCCCATAGATTTCTACATCTATTCGCTCTGAGAACCAATATAGAATACCTCATTACCAGTAAAAGGATATCCGATTCTCAAAACTCTATATAACGAAACACTATTAAGCTGTTACTCAAACTAAAAGTTCAATATGAAACCACCACGATAAAATTTGTTTTTTAAATTGCTTTGAAGAAAATGCTGATCGCAAAAGTGACTAAAGTTTTATCTGTGACCATTTTAAACATTCTCCATAATCATCTTGGCATTTATAAGGTCAGTGCAAGATGGATGCCAAGAATGCTCACACCGCTTCAGAAACATCTGTGAGTCGAGTGTAAGCGCAGGTTTTTGAAACTGTATAGAGAATGCTAGGCTTTTTCTCAGTGGTTGACTTGTAAAGGGCTCAATTTATATTAGATTTTTACGTTTAAAAGAGCCATTCTTTAGTCTTTAATGTACACAAATAACCAAAGGTTTTTTGTTTTTTGCGCTTATCAAACCCAGTTTTTCAGTTTTTTGCTTGTTTGTTATTTAGTTCATAAATATCACACGAACAAAGACAGACATTAAAAATATATCAAAAGTATTTCACTATCGCAACTCATACAAAATGAAAAGAAAAATACTAAAATATTCTCAGACAGTCTTGACAGGTACACCCCTGTGTCATTTAATAAAAAGCACCGTGACATTTTTTCGCGTGTTTGATACTATTTATTTACTACAAATTTAATACAAATGCAAAGGCATTATTAATATTGTGAAGGAAAATCTTTACGGTCTCGACAAGGTTGCTTAAATTTAAAAATAAAGCTATTTTTGGTCCTTACCATAAGCCTCCCCCGTTAAAAAGATTATTTACGTTAATCGGCACGCTTGGCAGGCGGACTGGCGATCGCAGTGTCTAACAAACGTCGGCTTAGGTATTTTAAGTCTAGCGTTAATGTAGGCAAGGTAAATGTATGTAAGTCGAAGGTAGATGGTACTTATTTATTTATTTACAATCTAAATCACTGTAAGTATTAAAATTTACATACCAATAAAAAGCTTTCACATATAGGCATAATACATTCACAGCAAATATTTACTGAGGCACATTATTTACGCAATCTTTTCTATCATAGAATAATGCTAAATCGTTGTTTTCACGATACTTATATAACCTCAAAGCTCTTGGTATGAAACTATTTCTTCTATAATTATTATGGAATGATTGAAATAAATTTTTGAGTATTTTTAACAGTAAAATTTGACTGAGTATTGCGATTTTAAAATAAATTGCAGATAAAAACAATTGAATGCCACATTTTTCTTAAATGTAATAGATAGTAGATTCGGGAAACGAAATTACTTTTTAAAATTTTTTGATAAAGAATAAGTATGATCGGAGAGTAGATATTGTTTCCATCAGTTAATAAAATTCCGTTGTGTTTCTAAATAAAACTTATTTCGGAAATGTAAGAATAAGGTCGGGGAAAAAGTTTATTTGTATTTTATATACAAATTCAAGACATTTTTTTTTTCAAAGTTTAATTAAATTATTGGACGTGGTAGAGCCATGCTGCAGTTATATTAGTAGTATAGTTGTAGCGCGAATGGGTCGGTTAGACCGGGGAAGGACCACACTCTCACAGAATACCAGCGTAAAACAGTATTAATGCTGCTGTGTTTCCTACGGTGAGTATAGAAAAACGGAGACCCTTTTTACTGGAAACGGGGCATTCCATCTTAGTCCTCACGGGTGACAACGCATCTGCATTTTGATTCGTAATCGAGGATGGATGTACGTGTCTATGGGCAACAGCAACCACTTACCATCAGGTGGACTGTGTGCTCGTTTGTCACACCTTATCCTATAAAAAAATTGATTGAAATATATATGCGCCATTTTATTCGATAACTTGTTGCCGTCTTGTAGGTATGTAGTCACATAATCCCGTTACTGTAGAAATATTGGGATTTCTGATCAAAAAATGCGACAAGTAATTTTGACAGTCCTCTCTTGATGTTAATCTAATACTACCCAAAGAATTATGAAGAGATCGAAACAGGTGAAAATTTGAGGGTGCAAGTTCAGGACTATACGGTGGATGCATTAACACTTCCCAACAAAGCTCTCTCAATTTTGCCGAGTGGCCAAAATTATGTGTGGTCTGGCGTTAGCATGATAAAAGATAGGCCTTATAAACTCATTTTTTATCAATCCTGGCTTCTTTCTCTCGATTTCTTGCTTGAGTCTCATTAGTTGCTGGTAGTAAAGATCCGAATCGATGGTTTTGCCCGGCGGTAAAAGCTCATAATAAACAAAAACTTCCAGTCCCATCACACACATAGCTTCACCCTATTGCGTGTTAATCCTGGTTTCGCAACAATCTATGGAGTTTGACTACCCTTTAACCTTGATCTTTTTCGCACGTTCTCGTCGACGAGATCCACTTTTCATCACCAGTGATCAATCTTTTAAAAAGTAGTTCGGTTTCATTACGTTTCAATAGAGAATCGCAAATGAGTACACGATTCATTAAGTTTCTTTCAGTGAGCTCGAGTAGTACCTAAATATCGATATTTTTTGGATAGCCAGATGTTTTCAAAAGGGTGAAAACTGTTTTGTGGTAAAATTTCAATTTCTCGGCTATGTCGTTACTACTAAGATGCTGCTCTGGCTCCAATTTTTCAAAAATGGCATCGACTTTACACGTATTAGGGCGACAAGAGCGAGCTGCATCTTTGACATCAAAATTCCCGAACTGAAAACGCTTGAACCAATTTGTAAACCACTATGTTGTTTGGCCCACACATATCTACATCTATCCTCTACTAAGAATGCGTTGACAACTGTGAGGAATAAGAACGTCTTGTTTTCAGTGAAAAGCGTGTCCGGTTCTCTACAATTATGATAAGAAACGAAGCAGTATTAAGCTATTATTTAACGCCGGTATTCCATTGGTGCTATAGTCATAATATATATGCAGCGTGGCTCTTACAAGTGTATAATAAATCTATTTTTATTGTTTTCTTATATTTATTTTTAAATAACGGCCAAATTCTACATTATACCTTTTGCCGCCTCACTTTTTTGTGTGATGGTTTTCATTTTCTCTTTTTAAGTTTTATTATTAAATATTATTATGTTAAACTTTAGTTTTGGAGTCACAATTGATTGGTATTTTCGAAAAATTTGAAACTTGGAACAGAAGTAGCTTATAAAATTAAATTTAAGCCCAAAGTAATAAACCTTCAAACCAAGTAAAACAACTTACTCGGCTTGAAACCAATTGGAAAAAGATTCTATATGAATCAAATCACGTGCCCAGTTAGTTAAAAATATTGTTAAGTATAAAAGGTCAGATGGCCTTTTATCGTGCATAAAAAATTAAAAAAAATTAGAATTAATATTTAAAAAATAAAAACAGAAAATTTCTCTGATATTCAGATAAGCTTCGGAGTCGAAGTTCTTTACACAGTAGTCTAAGGCAGCATACGTTGAGCGTACTCGAACCGCGTATAAAGAGCAATAGGTACGTATACAAATGCTCACTGGTCGGTATCGAAAACCGCTTCGCATTCCGACTACGCTTTATTTCCGTTATGTAAATGCGCTCAATGCGCCCGTCGAAAAAGGTTGCGATAACACACTAGACTTAAATTAATAAATAATTTCAGAAGTAATGAAAATGTTATTTCTTACCAATTTTGATAGACTGATGTCAGTGGTTTACTAAATAAAAACGTTGGCCCTGTCATCATAAAATAGGATAAAATTAATATGTCAAGGCTTGTAATTAGCAATTCTTCACCATTTTGTAACTTTACGAAGATAGTAGTCTTCCTAAAATGAATGAATAAATAAATAAAAAAAAATTTTAGACTTCTAATTTTGTTCTTCTTAGACTTTTAATTTTGTTTTTTGCAAAATGTTTCAGAAGCACCTGATTATTGAAGGGCTCTCTGATTAATTTGAGAGCCCTTCACGTGACCATTTAACATAAAGCATTTGTTAATCCTCTATTCATGTTAAGCTCGAGCAGTTACTGATACAACAATTACAAACCTCGATAAGATAAAAACCGAGGGAAACGTTAATAATTTGAGTTGTTGAGTTTATTACTTACTAAGAGTTAAGTTAAGGAGTTTTTATTGGTTTATATTTGTACTTACAGAGGTTCGTTTATGAGCCTTGTTTAGGAATTATATACTCACATAGACAGACGAGCTAGGGAAACTTTTAAATGTTACACATTATGTACATAAGCATTTTATTTTAAGTTTGAAGATACATTTATTAAAGTTTATTTTATTCTACATAAAAGAGTCGGCATTTTTTTGTTTGAAATTATTCACACTTTCTATATTAATTTTATTTTAAATATTAAATAAAGAAGAGACAATATCATCCTCTATGTTTCTACATTTCTCTATAAAAGATCGTAAAAATCTCTATAAAAAAGCTAATGATACAAATAAGTTACTGTACTTACAACTTAGTTGTTTACATTGAAATAATACTCGTTTTTACGGAATTTATCGCGTATATTTAACTTTTTAATACCCGACGTTTCGAGAGCTTTACAGCACCCATGGTCACGGGAAGGACTGAGATGTTTAACGTCCAGGTGTCATAGTTAACCGCGGTTACCATAGATTAAGATTTAACTTTTGTTCCGATCTACACAGTACGAACTTATGGTATCATGAAGCCTTGCAGTTGTATGCTTGGGTTGGGATTTAATTTTATTTATTATAGGATCCCAAGCAGATGGTAGCACCCAGCCATCTTCTCTATTGAAATTAGGGTGTTTTTTGATTTCAATAGCCTCGCGAATCATCCTTGGAAGGAATCGGTGTTCTTTAGCGAGGATTTGTGGTCTATCAAATCTGATGTAGTGACGGGGGCGATCCTGTACATGTTCACAGACTGCAGACTTCCCGGAGCGTCGATTCTTCACATCAGCTATATGTTCTTTGACGCGGGTTTTAATTGATCTTTTAGTTTGTCCTATGTAGGAGAGACCACATTCACAATCAAGCTTGTACACTCCTGCATCTTGCAGAGGGACGTTACACTTGACTGATGGTAAAAACTGACCAATCTTCTTCGGCGGCTTGAAGTATGTTTTGATGGAAGCGCGCTTCAAGATGTAGCCAATCTTGTCAGTGACTCCTCTAACATATGGCAGTACAGCAGGTACACGCTCGACTGTGGCCGGCTTCACTCGTTCTCTGTGACGTAGGCGCGGGACCCGAAGCTTGTTGTCATGCAAAACTTGCTTGACGTGTTGGAGCTCGGCAGCCAGGTGTTTACTGTCACAGATCCCTCGTGCTCTCTGAAACAAAGATTTACCCACGGTAGCTAACTGTGAAGGATGGTGGTGAGAATCACCGTTTAAATATCTATCTGTATGGGTCTTTTTTCTATACACAGTATGGCTCAAGGTGTTATCAGGATTCCGAATTACTAACACATCTAGAAAAGCTAAGGAATTGTTTGCCTTTAACTCCATTGTGAACTGAATTTTAGAATTTATAGAGTTAAGATGGTCTAAAAATGCAGTTACTTTATCTAAAGGTAGAATTGTGAAAGTGTCGTCTACGTACCGCTTGTAGAATCTTGGATTTATGGGAGAAGTAAGCAGGGCTTTCTCCTCAAAGTCTTCCATGAATATGTCGGCGACAATGGGAGATACAGGTGAGCTCATCGCCACACCATCTACTTGCTTGTAGAACTCCTCCTTCCACAATAAGTATCCAGATGTAAGGCAGTGTCTGAGTAATACTGCATATTCTACGGGCATGTTGTTTTCCTCCAGCCTCCTAGTTACAATTGAGATGCAGTCTTCAATAGGTAAGCATGTAAACAATGACTGCACATCAAAACTGACCATAGTTTCATTGTCTGCCAGACGCAGGTCTTTAATCTCGCTGACAAAATGGTAGGAATCCTTTATGTGTGCTCTTGTGTGTCCCCTGAGCGGTGAGAGTATTTTCGCTAAGTGTTGAGCCAATCTGTAAGTTGGTGAATCGATTTGGCTCACTATGGGACGTAATGGAGCATTGGGCTTGTGTATTTTTGGTAACCCATACAACTTTGGTGATTTGGCGCACGTAGGTATTATCCATTTTACGTCCAGATTTAATTTTTCGGAGTGTTTCTTTATGAGGTCACTAGTTGTTTTTAGTGTGCTATTTGTTGGGTCGTTTTTAACCTTTTTATAAGTACTTACATCCGACAAAAGTTCTTGTATTTTATTATCTAAAAGATCAATTAAAACCCGCGTCAAAGAACATATAGCTGATGTGAAGAATCGACGCTCCGGGAAGTCTGCAGTCTGTGAACATGTACAGGATCGCCCCCGTCACTACATCAGATTTGATAGACCACAAATCCTCGCTAAAGAACACCGATTCCTTCCAAGGATGATTCGCGAGGCTATTGAAATCAAAAAACACCCTAATTTCAATAGAGAAGATGGCTGGGTGCTACCATCTGCTTGGGATCCTATAATAAATAAAATTAAATCCCAACCCAAGCATACAACTGCAAGGCTTCATGATACCATAAGTTCGTACTGTGTAGATCGGAACAAAAGTTAAATCTTAATCTATGGTAACCGCGGTTAACTATGACACCTGGACGTTAAACATCTCAGTCCTTCCCGTGACCATGGGTGCTGTAAAGCTCTCGAAACGTCGGGTATTAAAAAGTTAAATATACGCGATAAATTCCGTAAAAACGAGTATTATTTCAATGTGTAGTGTTCGCGTAAATATAAGAAATCATTAGTTGTTTACATTTGAAGCCATTTGATAAACCCTTGTAAGCAATAACAATGGTCTACAGGAAACCTTTATTGTTTGCACATTCATTTAAAATGACTCATTGATGATGATTGAAGTTGCAAAGGTCGTCTTCATTACAGCTTTCAGTTACTGAGGTGCGATGCCCAAATTATACGTTTAAGTTATAGAGGGTTTGTATTTTAAGTAAAAGAGGTTTTGGACTCCGAGTGGAAGGGAACACAAAATTTTATGAATTTATAGAGGTTATTGCGTTATCGAGGTTTAAGTTATCAAAGTTCTACTGTACAAAGTTTTGAAAGAATTCGTGTCAGTTCAGTTTTGCTTATGTGTTGTAAACAATGTAAAAGGTTCAAGATTTTAGGTACTTCGATCGTGAAACTGTCTATGAAGCGTTACGATTGGATAAGTCCCGTTGTAGGGAATGTGAAGGAACAAAAAGAAGGAAGTGTTTCACTTCAATATCACAAATCTTAATTTTTTAATTCTTTATTTCATCTACAAAACTGAACACAATTACAACTTGCTTACAGCTATTATATAAAACAAAATATTTTAAAATTTGTATTCTAATGTTGTAGACACTGCTTTCACAAAATTAAAAAGTACTTAATTTAAGATTACATTAATTATAAACTAAGTACCAAATTAAATGATGTCTCAATTAAATAAAATACTCGGAATAAAGATACTGGTTGATTAAAACTACTTTTACGGATTTTATCGCGTTTTATTTATTTTATTTTTCATACCCAACGTTTAGGGTGCTTTCCAGCACCCATGGTTATGGGGGACTGAGGTGACTGACGTCCCGATGTCAAAGTTAACACGGAGTACCTTCAGCTTTTTTAATACGTTGATGCTTCACGCCTGTTCCGGGAAGTCTGCAATTTGCGATCATATCCTAGATGGCCCCAACCATTACATCAGATTTGATAGACCACAAATCCTCGCGAAAGAACATCGATTCCTACCAAGGATGATACGTGAGGCTATTGAAATAAAAAAAAACATCCTAATTTCAATAGAGAAGGAGGCTGGGTACTACTACCACCTGCTATAGTTAATAAAATTAAAACTAAACCCAAGCATACCACTGCAAGACTTCAAAACACAGTTAGTTCATTCTGCGTAGATCGGACCAAAGAAAATAATTAAAAAAGCTGAAGGTACTCCGTGTTAACTTTGACATCGGGACGTCAGTCAACTCAGTCCCCCGTTACCATGGGTGCTGGAAAGCACCCGAAACGTCGGGTATTAAAAATAAGATAAATAAAACGCGATAAAATCCGTAAAAGTAGTTTTAATCAATGTGTAGTGTTCGCGTAAATATAAGAAATCATTATAAATATACTGAATTGACATTTGTGGCTGAGTTGCCATCACTATTTACGATAAGGACTGTTAGCTAGATTATCGCTCTTAAATAAAAAATGAGAGGTCATGTTCATTAAAGATTCCTGATAATTAATCACACTCCGAACTATTGACTCTGAAAACAAAATACACTATTTTTCTGTTTGCCCGTTGGAAACTGAAGTAAAATTAATCATAACAAAGATGAAAAGAACTCTGTTATTCTCAAAGCGACAAATAATGAAAGCAACTTAGAAGTTTTGATGTTCATAATAAACGCGAACTTATTGTATTACGTCTTCAGTCCGAGAGCGTGGTCCTCGTTCCTTGTAAGCGGGGCCGAACAATAAACTTTTTACTTTTCAGGTAAATAAGTACTTGGTACGGGGTTTCACGTAGCACGAACTAAGAACCGATATTATTCCTTCCCTGTTTACTTTTAAATTCATTTTATTTATATAAGAGTGCTGCAAACGAGCATGCGGCTCATCTGATAGTAAGTGACTACTGCCGGCTGTAAACAACTGCAACACCAGGTAAAATAATAATCGCTGCCAGACTTTAAAAAGAGTAGGTTATTTTTTGAAAGTTCCTAAGATGTACCAGTCTGGGAAATCGCGAGGGCAGCCGATTTTTAGCCACAAGAAGTTGTGCAGGATAGGAAACTTCTGGTTAACCGCACAAATATCGACCGCCAATCATCCAAATGGTATAGAGGGTATCGAGAGCTTTATCGCAACGTAATTTAGTGATTCGAATTACCGTCGCTCTGTGTTGCACGCGGTCAAGTGGATTGGCAGCGGGGTGCTCGGCCCAGAGATACGCCTTGAAAGTTGCAAGCGATGTAAATACTGTACTTACCTACAAAGATTTTTAGATGTCAACTTGGCCTTCGCTTCCAGGTGACTGCGGCACTGAACGTTATTCAATATATGAACGTTGAGAATTTCGATCCTAGCAGAACAAGCTGAGGCAACAACTGAAGAACCCTAGAAGTAGGGAGATAGCAAGAAGAGGTTTTTGCCGGTAAACGCGCATACTTGTGTCTTCTGTGGAGTTAACTGGTCTCAATTTCATCGCTCCTGATGCGATGCGATTGTGTTACTCGAGGGGTGGAAATTTTTGCTGCTGCGAATCACTCCACAATTGTGTTATATTATTTAATTTGACAGGATTTTGTAACCTTAAATAAAATATGAATAAAAAAATAACAACGGCTTATAAACGGCAGTAATATATTTATACAATACGAAATATATAGGTTTCTAATTTTATAATGCTTTTTTCTATGTCGAATTTTTAGGATATAGAATTTGGTATTTCTAATGAATGTCTCGTCTGTGGCCTTTTATATTAAATTTGAGGAATATACTTACTTAAAACCTAATTTAGTAGCATACAATACTGTTTGCCAGTTAAATTAGCACGCGGAATGAAAACTATTATTGGTGTACGCTGGGAAAAGTTAGAGATAACTTTATCATTAAAATTCGTAACGCCTTGCCTTAGAACTGAAAAGAGGAAACAAATTTAATATTTTGCTTGAAAGAAATTAAATATGTATGAATTTTAGGAATCATTTCATAAATAAATTGATTTTATACTTGATTTTTATCCAAACTGATCAAGACGAGAAATATTGCACATTTCGCCAATCGATCGTCGTTGAAGTGATTAATGATCATGGCATATCCTAATTATTGGTTAGTGGTGCTGCAGTGGCCACTCTGGGTCACGTGAAGTGTAATATCGTTTGTCACCACAATTTTAAAAACCTCTATAAGTATAGTAATTTAGAAAAAGTAAGAATTAGAAATTCTTATAAACACCAAAAAATTAAAAGACATAATGATCATCATTATTACATGCCATCATAAGTTTCTACTTTTCATTTATTTTAAATTCAAAATAACACGAAGAAAAATGTAATAGAAATGGAACGGTCGTGTGATTTGTTCTGGGTATGCAATATGCGAACAATTTTTATTTAGACTAATCTATTGCTGTTCAAGAACCATGAAATTGTTTTACGTACAGGTTAAACGGAAATACCCGATTTTAATAGAAAATGGTTCTTATCTTGTCATACTATTTCTGGTTGACGAATCCAACTCGGCTAGGAAGCCTAAGGGAAAGTAAAAAAAAGGGGAAACCCCTGAGGGATGAGGTGATCGCTACGAAGCTTTTTCTAATTTATGTTGATAAATTTTGTAAAAAAACATGATTGTAAACTGTTATTTTTTTTAAGTCTCCTTGGATAATTTGTTGGTTCTTGTCAGGATAGAGGGTTTTTTTACGAACTAGTGAGGTAATTTTACAAACGAGTGACTTTCATCAAGTATATTTATAATCTATATTGAATAAAACAGTTACTGTTCTGTCGTGGTGTAACCGGACGAGACATGTACGCGGGTTTCTGTGCGTAATAATATTGTTGTAAAAATCTGCACAGTGAACCAAGAGTAAGAAATCAGCGAGCTGGTATGACACGTTCAACTGTTAATTGAGGAGAAAGAAAGTTTCTCTTGTGGAGTCGTCATATCGGTAGGCGGAAAAAGAAATGGAGGCCCTCCACTATGACGGAACTCAGAATCGTGTGAGTGGTATCTAAACATATCTGGTTTTCTGTAATATATGCATTAGTAAAAGTAGAAAGAAGTAAAAGAAGAAAGAGAACATGCCACCTTTTTCTATAGATACTAGCTTTACATGCACGCGGTGCTCTGCGGTTTGGCGGACATTCTCTCTACTCGTATAGGCTATAGTGAGAAAGACCCTTTAAGAGCATCGAACTGCAGTACCTGATAACTAAAAAGGAGATATTATTCAAGAGATAATACTATACCAGCGGCTATTGTAGGCCGCGAGATTACCGTGGAATCCTTTACGGAATTTCAAAAAATTGTAAAGTAATAAGACGATGGATTTCCTTACGCCATGAATACTCGAGTCACATACATATTAAGAGTATCTTTGCAGTTGACGGTAAGATATTTCTCTTGCCATCAACTGAAATCGTATAGATTGATACTCACCGCATTGCCAGTCGTTCATGGTAATATAATAATAAGTCAAGTAAACTAGCGTATTATTGAAAAGGCGGTGGACTTAAAAATACCATTGATGGGATTAGCATTAGCAACGGTTGAAATGAACAATATTTTTTTAAGAGAAGTGATAATTACAGCCCACCCAAACCAACCAATAAGTGGATTGTGTTACTCACAAACACATACATTTATACTCGATTATGAATAAAAATGCAGATGCATTATCATCCCTAAGGATTAAGATGGAAAGTCTTGATACTAGACAAAAAATGACTGATTTTGTATTTTATTGCTTAGATCGTACACATATTCTGCATGGCCGGGGTCCTTCTCTACGATATCAACTTTACGATTTTGTTCTGTTTTTTTTTTAAATACTAGCAATGCTATTGACATTAGTTATATTCCATTTAACCATTCCTGGTGCTATTCTATAAAATATTTTCGCGTCTCGACAGCGAAATCTGCGGTGAGATATCAAATTCGTATTCTCTGAATCTCGACAGCGCCGGTAGCGCCACACTTGTAAGTGTGGCAACAAGACGAACCGTATTGTGTGAGAATGTTGACATTAATAGTGTTACGAGCTTAGGGTTCGTGACAATAAAAATTGCCGATAGAATTACCAAAATTAATACTTTAATTCACTTTACACTAATTAAACTTAAAACACTAATAATTAATCACACTGATTCACTTTATTTCGCTCCGAAGCTTCGGTCAATTCTTGACAGCTGCGATTTTCTCTGGATCCGTGCGGATACCTTCTTCCGATACTACATACCCCAAAAAGTTGACTTGCCGTTTGAATGGTGAACATTTCTTCGGACTCAACTTGAGGTTGACACTCTGAATCTTCATGAGCACGCGTTCCAGGTTTTGAAGGTGTTCCTCAAACGTACGGCCCACAATGATGCTGTCATTTAAGTAGACCAGACAGGCATCGCCAATTAGCCCGGTGAGTACAAGTTCCATCAGCCTTTCAAACGTTGCTGGAGCATTGCACAACCCAAACAGCATTACTTTAAATTGCCACAAACCCTTTCCCGTCGAGAACGCAGTTTTCTAATTGTCCTTAGGGTCAATTTCAACTTGCCAGTAGCCACTTTTTAGATCCATCGTGATAAACCACTTTACTCCTGTAAGCATGTCCAGCGTGTCATCAATTCTTGGCAAGGGATAACTGTCCTTCTTCGTAACATCGTTCAGACGGCGGTAGTCAACACAAAACCGCATGCTGCCATCCTTCTTCTTTACCAGTACCACGGGTGAACACCATGGACTAGAGGAAGGTTCAATAACACCGTCCTTCACCATTACTTCAATCATGGTTTCTACTTCCTTTTCACGTGCTACTGGCAATCTTCTTGGCCGCTGACGGATGGGCAATTTTTCTCTTGTGTCTATTTTGTGTTGAACTAAGCCAGTCTTTCCTATGTCAGCATCGTTTGATGAGAATACATCGGCGTGCTTGAGTAACAACTTCTTTGCCTTGACCATTTCGTTCGGGGAGAGAACGCTGCGACAGTTTTCTAAAAGTGTGCTCACTCTCGTTGTGCTCTCACCTTGCTGGGGGTCCCAGTCGATAGATATTGGCACCGACGTAGCCAATCCACTTCCTCACAAGTACCAACCAGTGTGCCTTTTTTATAATCTGTTCCTGGTCACAAAGCTTCAGCACACGTATTCCTGAGATGTTAGTGGTCCTGACCAAGGTTCGAGCCACTTTCCATGGAAGGTCGTTGTCTAACTTTTCCACGAGTACACAACGATGAGGTTGTCCAGGATTCCGAGGAAGACTAACCGGCACAATCGTTTCCGATCTCGGCGGAAGAACAATCTTCTTAAGGCTGTACATGTTCCCTGTTAACGCCCCTTCCGCAAAAAGTTCCTCTTTTCCACACTTCAAAACACCTTGCTCAACGTCAATCGCACAACAATTCTTCCTCATGAAGTCTAGGCCCAGGATGCAGTCGTCCATTATATCAGCCACGATGACATTATGCAGGTAGATCATGTTGCCTAGCTTCAACTCCATCTCTTTCTCTCCACGGACGGGTATTCGCTGACCGGTGGCTGTAACCAAATTAATGCGTTCTCGGTTGTATGCGGAGTCCAACTGACTAACAAGTTGGGAACTAACAACCGTACGAGAGGATCCAGTATCTATGGTCAGTTTACACGGCATTCCGTTGACCTTACCATTGATGATCATACTGTTCTTATCATGGGTTTGTGAGATCGAGATCCTTGGGGCTCTTTTAACATCAGCCAGCACCCGCCCTGCAGTTCTGGCTTTTACTCGTTTGCCTGCTGCAGCTGGGCGGGGCTGTTAGCCGCACCACCCTCCTGATGTCGTTCACCTTCCCTTTCTACGGTTAGCTTAGGGCAGCTGGATCGAAGATGGCCCCTTTCCCCATAGCCATAGCACCTAGGGCTGTATCCTTAATTGCGGTCGCGAACCGTAGCTGCTGCAACTTCCCTGACGCGATGGGAGCGAAGATCCTGCCGCACGGCTTCCACCTCCAGTGCATAGCCCAAGGCGTCCTTAAGCGTCTCGTGTTACCCGAGCCTCACAGCAGCTCTGACTTCCAGTTCGCGGATGCCGTCGATGAATATCTGCACCAAGTTCCCTTCAATGAGCGCATGTACAGACCGGTACCTTCTCCACCTCAAGGGCCCACTGCTGCAGGTTTTCGTTGCTGCGTAGCACGCGATCTTTAAGCTGTGCGCTAAAGACGTGTTCCAGGTGAGCGTCACCATATCTGGCCTCCAACGCCTCAAGGAGCTGCTCGTAGGTCACTTTCTTACCGAGAGCTTCCAACACAGTTAAGGCTTGGTCGCGCAGGCCTAGGGTGAGAGCAGTCATGGCTTGGCTTTTATTCCAGCCGTTCGCCTCCATGACGGCCTCGAACTGGATTTTGTAGGCCGACCAGGAAGAAGTTCCATCGAACGGCAGCACTTTGAATCCACGTAGCGAAGGTGTTGTAGCTACTACGGGAGTTATTGTTCAATCCCCAAGTTTGAGGTCGTCCAGCGTTTTCTTCACGTCAGCCATTACGTTGTCAACCCGATTGTTTACTTGGTTTATTCGGGTTTCGGCCTCCGACAGGCGGTTGTCATGTTGAGCAACCTTATCCTTCATCTCCCGTATCTCTTTTCTGAAGGTAGCGTGAAGGTCCTTCATGAGGAGCATCTGCTCTTCCTTATCGCGTTGGAGTTGCTCTTCTAAATGACGGGCCTGTTCCTCCCACCGGCGGTCCTGTTCCTCCTGCCGGCGGGCCTGTTCCTCCTGCCCGCGCTGCAGCTGCTGCAGCACCACCATCAGAGCACCTAAGTCAGGTGCCACAGACGTAGAAGCTGCTGACGGGCCGGCTTCCGTGGCCGGCGGCTGGCCCTCGGACATCTGCGGCGTTACACCACCAAATCGTCTTTGGTCCGTCTCCTGCTGACGTTGACTTCGGGTACGGACACCCTCCATTTCGTCTTTAGGTAAAATCGGCATGATTTTATCCCACTTCTGACACCAATTGTTACGAGCTTAGGGTTCGTGACGATAAAAATTGCCGATAGAATTACCAAAATCAACACTTTAATTCACTTTACACTAACTAAACTTAAAACACTAATAATTAATCACACTGATTCACTTTATTTCGCTCCGAAGCTTCGCTTGTCTCGCCAAATTCAATACTTCCCAGATCACACCTTGCAGCGCCTATAAATACACATTAGCACCGAAACATCCCGAACATTCAAGTAAATACGCGCACCAATCGACAAGGCGTCGAAAGTTCGAGTGTCGGCTTCTAGAAGCTTAGTTCTTCGTTTCGACACTAGATGGCGCTGTCGGTTGAAAGATTAGTGATGTCATTTTCTGGAAGGCTCTCCTCGCTCCGTTACCCGACACAAATCGCGCTAGTGCCGGGTACATGACGTCAACTTAGGCGCGCAACAGTAGTATGAATTCGGTATTCTGTAAGGGGATTTATCGCTTCACTCGTCAACATTCGACACTTCGAACTACGAATTCACTTGTCATTTTTAAAGTGGTCTAGGAGACTATCGAGATTCGTGTGAGAGTTCATTTTAACTCATTAGTTCACGGTAACTAAGAGTGTTACAGTATAAGAATTATAATAATTGGATAGGTATGGCTCGTTGGTAACATAAACCGTAATACTAACGTAAAAATTAGCTTAATGCTGATGTGTTTCTTATGGCGAGTGTAGAGAACCGGAGACCTTTTTACTGGAAACGTGGAATTCTATCTTAGTCCTCACGGGTGACCACGCATCTCCATTTTGATTCGTATACTAGGATATATGTAGATGTCTATGGGTCACAGTAACCACTTACTATTAGGTGGACAGTGTGCTCGTTTGTCACCCTATCCTATAAACAAAATAAAAATAAAAATATTCATTTTACAATTTCCCTAAAGCTTTTTTCTTACAAAATATAATTATATTTCAGTTACTATGTGCCCTTTCATTCTTGGCCAGCGGCAGCTATCATAGAATTTGTGGAAAGAATGTGCACAGTTATGTGTCACAACCATCTGTCTCCCGACATGTTCGTGAGGTAGTTGATGCCCTAAATCACCCTAGTGTTGTAAGGAAATATACACGGTTTCCACAGAATTCCATGGAGAGGCTCAAACTAAAGGAAAGGGTCGGTATATGTGTTATAATTATGTTGTAGTACCTATATTTCTAATGTTAAACCTACCTACCAATAAGTTTAAAATATTTGCCTAATAATAGGTACATAAAATTACAGATTCTTCGGGAAATACAAAATTCCTGGGGTGATAGGATGTGTTGTTGGTACCTACGTCACCATGGTTAGGTCATCTGAAAATGAAGAGCGATATTACTGTCACAAAGGAAATCATGCAAGAAATATCCAATTGGTAAGATTTGTAATAATATCTAAGAACATTTCTTTTGTATATATGGAAACAAATGGTAAGTAATTTAAAATATAATGTTATTTTTGTTTTGTAAATTACTGATGCGCACTTAAATATATTGCATGCTCCCGCTACCTATGGGGGAGCAACACATGATGGCTTCATTTTTAATCATAACATCATACAGAATCACCATGAGGACTAAGTGAATGCTGGTGAACCTGTGCATTTGCTAGGTGAGTTACCCCGTGTCTTAATCGGTATATTATTTATTCCTTAGTTAATAATACCAGTGGCTTACCTTCACTCGACAAATTATATATTTAAAAAATAATGTGCAGATAAAATAAAAAGTAACATAGGCATATTATAAGTTACAATCACCCATACAAATATAGCTTGTTTAAAAGTAGACTATTCTTCCAGAATATAATACAGGAGGGACCTTTTTTTGCACATGAAAATTTATACTATAAAAATACTTTCATATATATATATATATATATATATATATATATATATATATATAATATAAATATAATCTCAATATCCACATGGGTAAAACCACTGGATTTAGCCAGTTAGGATAAATACTTAGATATGGGACATTAAAATGTACTTTTTGTCATTGCAGGGGATTCTGGGTATGCACAACGTGCATATTTGATGATACCGGTACCTAATGTAGAAGAGGGTAGTACTGGGTCGTTCCAGATTTTTTAAAAAACGAAACGAAACCATTTTTTTTTGAAATGAGAAACAGTTCTGAGAAACAGTTTAAAAAACAGTTTTTTCAAAAAAAAAATCCCGCCAGTGTACGTAACGACTTCACCATTGCGGCAACGCACCTGTAATTCCCCTGGTGTTGCGGTTGATCATGGGCGGAGGTAGTCACTTAACATCAGGTGAGCCGCATGCTCCGTTGCCCTCTACTCTATAAAAAAAACCATATGTTTGTTTACAAAATAATAAAGCGAACTTCCGTTAATACTCTTTCCAGGCTTAGGACTGGCTGATAAATGTTACGAGCGTATTTAAAAGTTCATTTTATATACACGTTTTCATTATTTACTATCTACAATATTAGAACAAAAGATATTTACAAATTAAATCGGTTTTATGCGGTATATTACAAAACTATTAAACAATTAATATATAAAATATATCACATGAAACACTTTTCGTGCGTAAACATAGTCACTCTTTTGCAAATTCGAAATTAGCTACCACAGTAAGCGTAGGCAAGCATTACTTGACGATAACTGAAACTGATTTAAATTTTAAAACAAAAAACGTACGTTTGACCAAGCTGACCGTTACATAAAATAATAAGAGAAAGTCGAAAATACCGTTTTTACTCGGTCCGTTCGTTTTTGTTCAACCGTCTACAACCAAATTTGAATTGTGTATAGATATAAATAAGATTTATTTTAGCTTTAATCGTAACGTCAAATCAAAAGTAGTTACTATAACTGTTTTCTGTTTATACAACAATAGTTCATAAAAAAATAGTAATAGAGTATTAAATTAGATCCAACCTATGAACCTACCAAACGAGCATGTAGTTTGTAAACGTTTTGCGATTGAGAGAGTTCTGAGAATGAAATGTAGAACTGTATTCATTTCGTTCCTTTTTAAACCTAATGTTGGATCTTCGAGAAACTGTTCGTTTGTTTTTCTTTGACAAACTGTTTTTTAAAAATGTTTCTGAATAAAACGCCCAGTACTAGAAGAGGGTGCACCTGCCGCGTCGTTGTTGTCCTCTGCAGGGCATAATGCCGTGCAGGTTTCGGGCCTCGGGGTGTACCCCTTTACCCGGATGTTCCTCACGGCACACTACAGTGTGCCGGTCCTGGGCGCCTTGATGTTAAAGGCGTTGTTATAACGACTATTGTCGCAGTCGGTGCACCTGCCGCACACTACGACAAACTCCACCCGACAGCGCGTAATGCCGTGGAGAGAGCTATACGCAGGCTAAAGGGGAGGTTTAGATGCCTTTTGGTACACAGGGTACTACATTACCACCCTGTGGTTGCAAAAATTGTAATAGCATGTTGTGTGATACACAACATTTGTAATCGTGCAGGCCTATCGGCTCCCGCTTTACACGACTACGACAGTCAAGAGGAGTTACGTTTCTACACAGTCATTCATACACAAGTTGGGGCTAGAAATGAAACGGTATATCAAGAGGCTATAATGGGGCAGTCCCGTCGACAAGAACTAATTAATATGCTATGGCGAGCACGATTACGTGCATTAGATTAAATAAAAACCCATATTTTATTTTACTAAAGATTATAATGTTTAAAATTGTTATTTTTTTAGATAAAAACATGTACTGGTTTTACAATGTTTACTTCAAACTATTATGTATTAAGATAATATTTTATAAACTAGGATCAATTAGTCTGTTTAATAAAGCTGTCATATTCTTCTGATTTAATAAAGCTAGTAAAATAATATTTTAATTACTTGCACTTAATATTCAAAAGATCAACAAGTTTAAGTACTTTATTAAATACTTAAACTTGTTGATCTTTCTAGTAAAATTGTATACTAATTATTTACACTTAATATTTAAAAGATCAATAAGTTTAAGTATTAAATAAAGCTGGTAAAATTATATCCTAATTATTTACACTCAATATTTAAAGAAAATTATGATAAAAAATCACTACAACTAATTTTTTTAAAGTTTCTGATAATAATTTTTATCCTTCAATGCTCTGCACTGCTTTATTCACGAGAATTTCTAAAAGCTCAGAATTTCGGGGATTTATTTCTAAATTTCCTTCTTCTATCGCCAAAAATCGCTCCGATAAACTTAGGAATTGTGATCGCCGTTGAGATGGAGGTGATGCACGACTTCGACGACTGTAGCGAAGTCTTAATGTTGCTAGAACAATAATAAATGGTACAGTAAATATATTATTCCTATTTAGTTACAATACATTTGTATGAAAATCACAATAAAACATCTGAAAAGAATAAATTCACTTCTAAGTTGGTCTATACAAATAAGTGGGTCTATGTACATAAGCTTATGATCATCAGGTAAACATCAAACTAGAGATCTAGTAATCGAAAGGCCAACCCCTGGTTAACTAAGCTAATTTCGCTTCTTTTACAAAATTACCAAATATACCTACCTATATATAATATACTGGTGAATTTTCACAATGAGCGTGGATGGTAAAATCCGAAACTATGAGACTCAAAGGACCCTCGAGGCCGATTTTGATGAAAACTAAAACAGCATCATTGGATTTTTGAAAAATCAATATTCCTAGCCAGGAATCGAACTTGCTGATTTTGAAAAAAAAAGACACTGTGTTGTTACACCAATCGATTGTGTCGCTAATATGGATCAAATTATGGAAGGTAATGACATATGTCAAACTAAAGGAATTACATTCTTTTTATAAACTACGAATACGAAACTGTAATACTAATCAATGAAGTGTCGAACAAAATCATTATTGACGAAAAATTACTCGAGTTCACTCAGTTCTAATAAAAAATTTGAACGTTTTTTTCTTCTATTTATATTTGAAATGAGAATACAGTGGTGTGAAGGAGATATATAGATAACGTAACTTTGAGGTATCCTTCAATTTTAGTAATGTGATAAAATGTAATTAGGTACTTGTATTGGGTAGTGGGTGATTATGCACTGGAGATCCAGTCAATTGGCGCAGTGCATTTCTTAGCTGATGCTGTGGGTGGCTGCCTGATCCCGAAGGAGTTCGGGGAGGATTTGCGGGACCTCCAACTGTGTATAGTGTGCAGGGTGGAGACTGAACCATCGGTAAAGGGCTTAATGATACCTAGAATCAGATATATTAAGTGTTAAAATTGTGTAATAAAGAAATTTTAAATATCCATAGTTGATTACTCACCATGCGAACAACATTTGACCTAGAAGATGGCCCAGATGTTCCGTACTCTATGTTGCCGTTACTCAACATCATTTAAAAATCAAATATGTTCTCACTCCAGTGAGATGACTTGAACTTGAGAACCTATCTTCCCCATCAGTTGTCGGTTCTTCGAGCTATATGGCCAGCACATTACCACTTCAACCTTACTTTGCCACTTGACGACTGATCTCTGAGTCAATTATTTTAATGATTAATGTTGTGTATTTTTTATTTAAAGTGATTTATTTTGGAATTTAATGTTATGTATTTTATTTTATTACGATTATGAATTAAATTGATTTATTGTTTATTTAATGTATCTAATGCTACAAGAGTGTTGGATGCTACCATCTGTTAGCTTGTAAGCAAGTTTCTAATATTCATTATCATCATCATTACAGCCCCTCGGAAGTCTACTGCTGAATATAGGCCTCCCCCAAGTAATGCCACAAAGCACGGTCCTGAGCCACCTGCATCCATCGATTTCCTGCATGTTTTACCAGGTCGTCACTCCATCTAGTGGGGGGGGGGGGTCGCCCTACACTACGCCTACCAGTACGAGGCTGCCATTCGAGAACTTTTCTTCCCCATCGGTATCGGTTCTTCGAGCTATATGGCCGGCCCATTGCCACTTCAGCTTACTAATCCGTTGGGCTATGTCGGTCACTCTGGTTTACTGCGGATATCCTGATTTCTGAGTCTATCACGCAGAGAAACTCCGAGCATAGCCCTCTCCATAGCTCGCTGAGCGACCTTGAGCGTCCTCATACGGTCCTCATACTCAGCAGTGAAGGACCACGTCTCTGATCCGTAAGTCATCACTGGCAACACGCACTGGTTTCTAATATTATAAAATAATAATATTAAATAAATAATAAACATATTCGAATATTTTAAAACTAAAGGGGTGTGCTCGAACTCTTGCTGCCAACAGCGACGATAAATATAAAGTATTCTAGTTGAACACGTCGTGGTACCTGTAGTGTAGCTCCCACGACATTATATATATTTATGTTGCACAATATTAAGCAGTACTCATATAATCAAAGTCATTGCAAGAGTTACACGTCTCCTTTTCATTAACACCTTCCAACTTTACATGGCGACCCCACCAGGCGTTGCGCTGCGACAATGCCTGCGCACCGCCGGGCCTAGTCTAAATGGTGGGAAGTAGAATATAAATATTAGTAAATTAAATAATGAAGACTATAATAAAACGATTGACAAAAAAGTACTATAGTATTACGGTAATGACACACTACCGCATGTGAAATAAAAATTAAATCTGAGATGAGGGAAGATGCCGCAATATTATTATTTTGAAGGAGATATGAAAGGATATTAACGAAAATAAAATTTTGTAGAAAAGTATTTACAAAACAACAAAGGCAAGAAGATAAATATTCTATCAAACGTATAATTTACAAATAATAAAATAAATAATAGCCTAGCAAGCTCAGCTGAAAAAAAAAACAAAGAAGAAATTAAGAGTAACTTCGCACCTGTGTAATTTTTATTACATTTAAAACTTTACAAAACTTGATATTTTTTGTTGATTTTTCTATTTAGTTAAAAAAGTTAAAGTTGTAATAAATGTCTTGTATTTAATATACTTATGATACACTATACTCACTACACATATACTCGTATAACTAAACTACACACGTCTCCGTCGGCGACGACTGGCGACCGGTGTTGCCAACATTAAAATCTAGCTCCCGTTGTAGAGAACACTATAATCCCGTCAAAACCCGTCAAGTAGGGATTTTCGAGTTTTCAGTCCTCCTTAATTATTAAGAATGAATTGATTTGATATCGATTCTTGACACACATGGATTATTTTTCAGAATTCAATCCACCAAAGTATATACATACATCCGTTTATAATACCTATAACCGTCTCGTTAAAAAATCCGTTAGGCGTTAAACGCAATTTGTTCCCGTTGCCAACCTCGATGGCCCGTCAAATCTAGCGGAAAACCCATTAAGTTGGCAACACTGCTGGCGACGGCGGAAGTGCTCGGTCGACATCGACAGTGCTCCGTGCACTGGCTCTAGTCCGCGTACACATAGACTCATGCACACTGAAATACACACACAAAACACATACACACAAACACGCGTCTGCGCTCACACACACACACTCACACACACAGAGAGAGAGAGAGAGAGAGAGAGAGAGAGAGAGGGAGAGAGAGAGATCGCTCGGATATCTTGTAAGGGATCTTATTATTCGTAGATATCGTAGGTCTTTCTCTTAGAGTTGCTTTCCAAGTAATGAACACTTAATACGAGTATAAATAAGCTTGCTTATAAAAAACTTAAGAGTGAACACTATCGCGTTTCCAAAGTAGTTAAAGCTCAACATTTTTATGGATTGGGGGGTAAATATGATTTTATATTGAAAATATCAATACGTGGATAGGACGCTCTAAGCCTAATCTAGATAGCGTCATCTTGAAATATCTCGGTAAAAGGGATAATATATACAATATATGTAGTGAATTTTCAAAAACCTTCACAAAAGAAGTAGAATGCATAAAACATAGATGTAACACTAATTTCCTAAACAGAAATAGTTATGTTAAATCGAGCGAAGTATCTTTCAGGTTTGTAAAAGTAAACTCGTCGGAAATAAAAGAAATTATAAATAAGTTGTCGGAACGAAAGTCACCAGGGGTAAGTAAAATTAGAGTTAAGGATTTGAAGTATATAAAAAATGAAATAAGTCCAATTTTAGCAAAATTTGTCAATTTATGTTTAAAAAAAGTATTTATCCAGATGAATTAAAAAAATCCATAATAAGACCTATTTTTAAAGGTGGCAGCCATTGTGAATACACAAATTACAGGCCAATAGCTATTCTTCCGGTAATAAATAAAATTGTAGAAAAGGTAGTCATACAAAGAGTGAGTAGATTCTTAGAGAAATTTAACATTATTACTGAATGTCAACATGGTTTTAGGAGAGGACGGAGTACTAGTACTGCGTTAACTAAGTTTTCGGAAGCAATTAACTACAGTCTCAATAATGGTAAACAGGTGGTGGCTCTTTTTATAGACTATAAGAAGGCATTTGATACTCTGGACCATGAGGTACTTCTGGGGGCTATGGAGAAATGTGGAATTCGGGGCCCTGTAAATGAATGGTTCCGTAACTATTTATCAAATCGGACTATTCGCACTATGGTGAGTGGGACGACTGGCGCTGAAGAACACATCTCTCTCGGTGTACCAACCGGTTCTGTGTACGGCCCCGTAGGGTACATTATACTGGTGAACAGTGTGGTTAATGTAGTGCATCACTGCGATACCTACATGTACGCCGATGGCATGTGCCTATTGTATGCTTCCAAAAATTTACATGAAGCTTGCGATAAAATACAGGAAGACTTTGATCGGATTACCCAATGGTCACATGATAACGGAATAATCATCATCATCATCATCATTACAGCCTTTCACAAGTCCACTGCTGAACATAGGCCTCCCCCAAGTAATGCCACAAAGCACGGTCCTGAGCCACCTGCATCCATCGACTTCCTGCATGTCTTACCAGGTCGTCACTCCATCTAGTGGGGGGTCGCCCTACACTACGCCTACCGGTACGAGGCTGCCACTCGAGAACCTTTCTTCCCCATCGGTTATCGGTTCTTCGAGCTATATGGCCGGCCCATTGCCACTTCAGCTTACTAATCCGTTGGGTTATATCGGTCACTCTGGTTTTACTGCGGATATCCTCATTTCTGAGTCTATCACGCAGAGAGACTCCGAGCATAGCCCTCTCCATAGCTCGCTGAGCGACCTTAAGCGTCCTCATACGGCCAGCAGTGAAGGACCACGTCTCAGATCCATAAGTCATCACTGGCAACACGCACTGGTTGTACAATCTAGTTTTTAGAGATTGAGGTATACCTGACGAAAAGATATGTCGTAATTTCCCGAACGCTGCCCAGCCGAGTTGAATCCGTCGATTGACCTCTCGGTCGAAGTTGGACTTACCTAGTCGGACTATTTGTCCCAGGTAAACGTACTCGTCAACAACTTCGAGCATAGTGCTCCCAACAACTACCGGCATAGGTGTGACATGGACATTGAACATGATCTTTGTTTTGTCCATGTTCATCTTAAGACCTATCCGTTGGGAGGCACTATTGAGGTCATTGAGCATAGTGCTTAAGTCCTCCAGCGATTCTGCCATAAGGACTATATCGTCGGCAAATCGAAGGTGAGTGATGTACTCGCCATTGATGTCAATACCGTATCCTTTCCAGTCCAGTAGCTTGAAAACGTCTTCCAATGCAGCGGTGAAGAGTTTCGGGGATATAACGTCACCCTGTCTTACACCTCTCTGCAGTTGGATAGGTTTCGAGCTCTGGTTCTGTACTCGGATAGCCATCGTAGCCCTACTGTACAAACACTTCAGCACTTCGATATACCGACAGTCAACTTGGCACCGCTGAAGGGACTGTAGCACCGCCCAAATTTCGACGGAATCAAAGGCTTTCTCATAGTCCACATACGCCAGGCAAAGTGGCAGATTGTACTCTTCAGTCTTCTGTACAATCTGCCGCAGGGTATGTATGTGGTCTATGGTACTGAAGCCTTTTCGGAAACCGGCTTGTTCGGGATACGGACAACGGAATAATATTGAACTTGAAAAAAACAAAGTGTATGCATTTACATTCTCCATACAACAGGCTAGCTAAGAATGTACGCTAAGAAGAAATAGGTATTGTAGGGCATGACTATGAGTGCTTGCACAGGGGAAAATTATCACGTCAATGTGCCAAAATAGAATTTGTTAATAGTTACAAATATTTAGGACTGTTGGTAGATAGTAGTTTTAATTGGAAATTACACATTGAAGAAGTATGTTCAAAATTAAGGTCCATTTTAGGCAAATTCTATCAAATTCGAAAAGTAGTAAGTAAACATGTTCTATTAGTGGTTTACTAAGCATTAATTGAATCTTTAATTAACTATGGTCTTATTGTGTACGGCCGTACATTTAGTACTTATATAAAACAAGTGAAAAGCCTACAAATACGTATTATAAATTTTTTTATTAATTCTAAAGATAAGAAAAGCTGTAAAAAACAATATGAAAAATTATTTCCTATGTGTAAAATACTCCCTGTTGAAACACGGTTAAAATATATAATAGCAATTGAACATTACTATACTAAAGGTAAGGGAAAAAAAACTTGAAGAGCCTAGTGCAAATAACTACATTGTGTATTATGGACAGCGCTTGAATAAATACATTGTACCCAGAATATATAACAAAATAAAATGGTTAAGAGAAACGCCTCTAAATAAAAATAAAAATAAATTAAGCAAAAATTTATTAAAATCCTCTCTGAAAAGGACATTAACAGAGCTATAACACATACATTGTTGCATACTTTTTTTGTTAATCGTTTTTTTATGTTTGATTTGTTTATTGCAGTTGTTGTTTATTTTTTTAGTTTATTAATTTCTAAATATTGTGAAATTGTAGTAAGGTAAGGTTATAGTTTTTTTTGTAATTAATTGTGTTTTTGTAGGTGATGGTGCATAATGATATTATAATATTATATAGTTTTAAGAGCGTGTACTCGCCGACAAACTGATTGCAGTTTGGCGAGAGAATAGTAAAAATAATGTACTTACACACACAGGTAATGTGTCTCCGGCGCATTCCTTTTATTTTCTATTAGAGATCGGTAAAAATTATAGATTGATTCCTTATTTTTAATACTTACATAATTCCTTTTTTAATGCGGTAATTCGTGAGTCATGACCACTGGAGATATAGATGTTTTATATTGGGCATATACGTAATGAATATACTGCTGTCTGTGAGAGGTCATTAAATCAAATTGGTATTATATATTGCCCAAAGTGATTCTTTCAACACACACACACACAAAAGTAAATAAGATGAGGAATTCTCTTAATAATTGGTCACCACGTAGCCATCACCACACTTTATCAAATATATACGGTGTGCGGTAAAAATTGTAACGTTTATCCCATTCTAAACTTGATGTTCCTGTCCGTACTCTGATATTCGACGTCACGTTTCTTAATGTTTTCTAAGAAATTAATATTGTTATAAAGACAAAATATAATTTAAAAATATAAATCAATTTATATAGTAACTGCATAACGCTTCGCATACACCTAATCCGTCATCGGCCGAAGTTTGCTCGAGCGATGACGGCCGAACTTGTAAAATAAAGAGAGCGCTTACACAAACACGACCGTTATCGTCCGATAGCGCACGAAAACGGCCGATCAACCGTCGAGTCTGAACTTGTTGGGATTTCTCGTCAGACTGCCGGCGTTTACAGTGCAAATTGAGTGTATTTATAGTTTATTTTAATCATTTTGTCTTTATTCTGTTGTCCGATTGTGTCAGTGTTGTTAACTACCTAAACGACTACGGATATTGAAAATATAAAAATAGAAAAGAATATCGGCAATGTCCAATGTCGGCACAAGTGGTACACTGTTCTGTTGCAGTGTAAGCACATACACGTCCGAGTTACTCGTCCGGGTAGTTCTGTCCGCCATCGGCCGACAAAAACGGTTTTGGTGTAAACGTACCGGGTCAGTTCACAACCCGATCACAACGAAATGAGACGAGACGTGACGCGGCGCGCACTTATTTTAGATAGTGATACAAAATAGAGTTCTAAGAACTTCTCAAAAAGATACATATTTTATTGAGATAATTCGAAAATGCCCCGCAGTGTCGCTGTGGTTCGAGATGCCCGATGCAAGGTGCCTGAAGCCTTCGTGGCGACTTATCTCTACTATTACTATTAAGCGCCGCGCTGCCAGCGACTTCACGATGCGTCTCGCGACGTCGCGATGCGTCTCGTGGCGGCAAACTGCGCAGCAAGAAACCACTGGCCTCTTCAATTATCCTAATAAGTAGAAAAATCTTCATCAAATTCTATCAAAGAAACACTTGGTTCATTCCGTCCGTTAATTCAACCGTTATTAAAATAAATCTATAGTAAGCCCTAAAATTAAATATTGTATTTTTAAAATTAACACCTAGTTATACTTTACCTAACTACGATCCAGTTTCTATGATCTCCAACATATCATAGAAACTGGATCGTAACTATAAACTCCAACAGTAGGTAGCGATTCCTAGCCTATACAAAATGAATTTAAAAGTGACATTATCTAAGACATACGTATGAAGTATGAACACATCTTAAGCAATCCGAGTAGTTCCTACCGGGCGTGGTTAAACTTCACGCGCCGGCGGGTGTGCATCGCACAAGTTGCGCTATTAAACAATTGGCCTCGCCAGCAGTGCGCTTTCGGGCGTCTGATATTGGGTCTCCGAATTGCGATGCGGGCGTCCTGGGAGCGTCCGCCTGTTTGCCCTGGCAGCACTTGCACGCCTCGTTCATTGCCACTGCGGGCCAACTGTCTGGTTATTGCAATCGTATACAGAACAATAGATGCTGAGAAATGGGTTTTGTTGAGAGTATCTTATTTCAATTGATATTACGATCTGTTCTTGTTTTTTTTTGGGAATTATTTTTTCTTTGAGGCTTTCCTTTTTTTATTTGATATCTAAACATGTTCCGTGTTATTTAAAATACAATTTAAATTAACAAATATAAAACTATGATATAACTCTATACCAGCTCATTGGTTTTTAATGACTTAATTAGGATTTTCCTTAACTACATTACTGTGTCTTTCTACATCTCTGTATTCCTACATCGATCTTTCAAGTTAAATCGAAGTCGCATATATAGAGCAAGAATACATTTTTCTAAAGCATGTACAACATGTAATTCAGAGTACTTTCTTTATCAAATGGTCGTCTCGAAATAAATGAGGTAAATCAATCGTTCGTCGAACAGCATTTATATCAGTAGAGAACCTCCCAATAAGGAAGTAAAAAGAATTTCCTCATTCAAATTTATCGTAGCATTTTTTCTTTCACCTCCTATTTGTTTACTGAGCTCGTTTTACTTCGTTTTAATCTCACGTGAGAGTAACTGGATCAAGAAAAATGTTCCTATCTAAATATTTTGTCTGAGAGAAAAACAAGCGTCATTTTGTGTCATGTTTTTACTACGTCCTAGAGTATCCGAAGACTACCTAGAACTAATTAAGAAGTGATTTACCAATACAAAGGAGCACTTTGAAGCGCTTAGTTTGATGCGTTGTCACGTATCAGTTTTATTTACACCTTTTATAGTGATTAAATGAATAATGGCGATAGCGTCGTTTCTTAAATTACTTTCTTTACCTGACCTAATTAGTCATTAATCAATTTTAAGTAGATTGTAGAAATGTATTTTTTGTCTGCAGTGTTCTGTCGGTAGATTGAATTACCGAAATAAATTGTTTATTGTTGAGGTGTGAGTACTTTTATTACTATCCTTTCATACCTTCCGCGTTCAGGCTGCACTAGGCTGTCACTCGAGAAACTTTCCTCGCCATCTGTTATCGGTTTTTCGATGGCAAAATTATATAAAATAAAAAATTGCTGTGACCATATTCAAAACCTTGTCTCTTTAAAATGTTTATGATGAGTTGTAAAACGTAGTATGGCATATTGTTATATATATATATATATATATATATATATATATATATATATATATATATATATATATATATATACACACACTCACCGGCACGGAAACTTGGCCACTCGTGAATTTGCTGATTATTTGCACTGAAACGTTTTTTTAACAGTAAATTAAGGGTAGATGCATTCAATAAGTGTCTCTAATGGTTTTAGAACATAGAAATTTAATGTTTACTTCACCGAAATTTTTCTTTTCAGGATAACATGTTTTCACTAAAATTAACATCTTTCCATTGTCACTTTAAAAACACTACAAAGTTAAAAATTAAGTCTGTTTCTTTATTGTCTATCAGTTTTAATATCGGGTGTTTCCTCCTCTAGCCCTGATAACCGCTTGCATTCGATCTGGCATGCTTTGAATGATGTTTCTGACATCAACTTGCGGTATGCTGTCCCAAGCGGCCAGCGCTGCATTTCGGAGCTCATTTAGAGTTTGTGGCGGTTTGGAGCTGGACTTTATCTTTCTTTTGAGCATACCCCATACATGCTCAATTGGATTTAAGTCCGGGCTACGAGCTGGCCACTGTAATTTTTGTATTCCAACCTCTTCCAGATATTCCTCTACACAATGTGCGACGTGCGGGCGTGCATTATCGTGCATGAGGAGGAATTGGTCGTGTCCAATGAATCCCGAATAAGGCATTACGTACTCCTGAAGAACTTCCTCGATGTATCGAGTAGCTGTAAGCCGATTATCGACGATGACCAACTCTGTACGTGCGTCGGAACTTACACCTCCCCATACCATTATTGAGCCTCCATGGAAACTCACAGTTTGGGTGGTGGTAATGGGTAGAAACCTCTCTCCTCTTTTTCTCCACACTCGTTCTCGACCGTCTGGAGCACGTAAAGCTATTCGACACTCATCTGTGAACAACACTCTAGCCCATTGCTCGTGGGTCCAATTGACATGTTCTCTTGCGAACTGAAGTCGGGCTACTCGGTGCTGTCTGAGAAGTTCTGGACCTCGTGCTGAATAGAATAGAATAGAATAGAATAGAATATTGATTTATTTGCATAGAATGTAGGTAATTTACAAAAAGGGTGTTGACAGAGTACATAAAAGATCCGTACATTCTACCATTTTGGCATGCAAATATTAAATTAAAATTTATTTCTATACTACACTAGTAAATAATTATTAATAGATTTAATATGATAATTATGATTATAAATAGTTATTACATTATTATTATTAAATGTATTGCATTATTATAACTATTACATTATATTGATTTTTGAATTAATATTGCAGGTAGCTTATTAAATTATAAATTATTAATACTAACAGATTATACAAAACAATTAATTTACTGAACGTTATTTTATATGGGTATCATCTAAAAAGTCCGATACTGAGTAATAGCACCTTTCCAATAACAAAGAAGTAAGACTCTTTTTAAATATTCTTATCGGTTGATTTTTTACAAATTAGGAATTTTATTATAAATGACTGGTGCCATCCCCATAACACTTTTTTTTTAATAAAGCTGTTTGAGATCTTCCTGTGTACAATAAGTCTTTATATTGCGTTCTCGTAGGTACAGTTCGTACTCGAGTTTCATTTAAGGTAGGAAATAAATGATGATTAATTTTGACAAATAACGCTACCTCAAGAATATATAGATACGGAAAAGTTAATAATTTATGAGCTTTAAAAATGGGGGCACAACTATCGGTAGTCTTTAAATTAAAGATTGCTCTTATATATCTATTAAAATACCTAAAAATTTTGCGACATCTACTCTTTCTATTGTTTGACTATTATAATTTACATTTAGATCTTCAGTGCGAAGTTTCTGGTAAAAGTGCATTATTTTAGTTTTTTGAATATTTATAAGTAAATTATTATAATTCAGCCAGTTAATTATAGTTTCAATCGTAGTGTTTATATCATTTTCATAAAAATCTTTATTTAGACAAGTTATTAGAGCTGTACTGTCGTCGGCAAATAATACCATTGGATGATGAATTTGACGTGGGAGGTCGTTTATATAAAGTAAAAATAACAATGGCCCAAGGACGCTTCCCTGCGGTACGCCGAATTTTATTTCTCTATAGGAAGACACATATTTGCATTCACGTTTAGATTTAATGCATATTCTGGTAATCTCTGTACATTGTTTACGGCCAATCAGATATGATTTTATTAAGTTGAGAATGTTACCTCGAATGCCGTATGCGTTAAGTTTCTGTAATAGTATTTCATGGTTTACATAATCAAAGGCTTTCGACATATCTGTATATATAGCACATATGGGGGTTCGGGTATCTAAATTAGTAATTACCATCTTTAATAAGTTAAAAACAGCCATATATATGCTTCTGTTTTTTCGGAACCCATTTTGTTCATCGCAGAGTATGTTAAATTTAGCCAAAAATGCGTAAATGGATTCGTAAATAACTTTTTCCATTATTTTAGAAAACACGGGTAGCAAAGCAATTGGTCGGTAGTTAGACATATCTTCTTTATTGTTCTTTTTATAAAGTGGTTTTACTATAACCGTTTTCAGCCTTTCGGGAAATATTCCCACTAATATGCTTACATTAACAATATGGCTAAGAGGTCCAGATATGCTATTGCAAACAGATTTAATAACTTGCGTTGAAATGCCATCATAACCAAAACTTTTTTTATTTTTTAAAGATTTTATTACTCGTATTATATCTTGTGGTACAATCGGTGATATAAATATCGAGTGTGGGTTATATTTAATTTTTTTGATGTCATCTGATACGTTTTTTGGTATATCTGTGATCTGGTCAATAAAAAAATTGTTGAATGATTCAGCTATTTCTTTAGGGTTCGTTATTAATAAATCATCTTTTTTAACCTGAGAAATAGGTTCCGTAATTGTTTTTCTATTATTTATTATTTGCCACGATGTTTTGGATTTATTTCTGGAGTTTTGAATGAGATGGTTATTTTGAGCTTTCTGAGTCTGTTTAATTATTTTTTTGAATCTTCGAGAATATGTATAAAAATTGTTTTTATTTTCACATGTCGGTTTTAATCTCTTTTGCCACAATAAATGGCGCTGCCTTTTGCTACAAATCCGAATACCACGTGACACCCATTTAATTGATTTTTCAGAGCGTACTATAATCGACTTGAAAGGAAAGCATAAATTATATAATAAAAGGAATAAGTCGATAAAATTATCATAGGCATTATTAGGGTCGTCAGTATTGTAAACGTCTGAAAATGATAATTGTTGGAGATATTTATTGAATTTATTTATATTATCGTTGGACGTATCTCTTATTGATTTCCGCCAAGATTTTATTTGTCTTAATTTATTAGCTTTTATTTTTAGAATCTGAGCTGTATGGTCTGATAAGGCTAAGTCTATTATTTGGCATTTGCACTTTTGTTTAAGGTTATGAGCAAAATTGTCTAAGCAGGTATTACTGTCTAAACTTGTAGGTTGGTTAATTTCCAATTTAAGGTTGTAGCTCAAAAGAAAGCATTCAAATTCTGTTGCTAATCTGTTCCTTTTCAGAATGTCTATATTAAAATCACCACACATTATTATATGACTTTTTTTGTTATTACATAATTTCTTTAAAATAGAGTCTAAATTTTCGTAAAATTTGTCTATATTACATATTTTTGGAGGTCTATAAATACATAAAATTATCGTGTTTTGTTTTATTAATTTTATAGCACAACATTCAATAATTCCTGTTATAGAGTATTTCATGATGTCTGGTAATTCTGTGTACTCAAGACATTTTTTTATCAAGATACAGGCTCCTCCTCTTTTTGCATTTCTTCTTGAATAGCATGTTGCTAGCTTGTAATTGGATATTTGAATTAATTTTTCATGGCCAGACATTATAAAATGCTCGGTAATACACAATACATCTATATCTATATGTTTGTTTAATAATTCCTGAATATGAACAGTTAATACATCAGATTTATTTAGAAAGCCAGCAATATTTTGGTGCATATTATACATATAATTACGATAGAAAAAAATTTGAATTTAAGTCTGTGGGGACAGTTTCCTTATTGACATTCATTTTAGTCTCTGGATATATTTCTAGACCTAAGTTAGGGTTACTTATCATTATTAGTAGGTTACGCATGATATTTATCCATAGTTATTTAATCTCCCACTATATTTAGAAAACATACTGTAATCGTAGGATAGATTAAGATTGGAATCTAATAGCTTTGCGTAGTTAAACGTGTTGAGATCTAGGTACAACAAATTATTAAAAGTTTCTATCCTCCAGTTAAACATAGCGGAATAATTGTTACATTTGTATGTTGGAAGGCACAGGATAATATTAGTATGCTGAATATTTTGTAGAGTATTCCTCATTTCTTTGATGATATCAAAGTAATTATTTGTTTTTCGAAAGTCTTCTTCTCCTATAAAAATTACGCAGTAGTCGTTTTTCGTATAGTTTACTATTTTTCTATTCAAATTGCTAATTAGATGTAAAATTCCACAATTCGGGGAAATGTAGTGGCATATTTCGGTATTCAAAAACGTTTCCTCAGCAATAGATAATACCTTGTTTGTTTTATTGGCACTTATAATACATATTTTTTTCCTGATAGGTTTTAATTTGATGCTTGTTGAGTCGCTTAATTGGACTATATTATCTTGTTGTGTGATCGTAGGGTCAGTCATAGGTTTTTGACTTATAAGCGTACTAGGGGTTATGTTAAGCCTGTTCTGTGTCTTTTTGGTGGATCTGTTGAGTGGAGTGGATATTTTCAAACTTTTTTTAGGAGTATTCACATCATTCGTTAATTTTTTGGTGGCTTTTTTTAGAACTTCATGTTTCGATGCTAAATCCTGAACGGCTTTTTTCAGCTCTTGATTTTCTATGGACAAATTATTTATTTCTTCATGAGCCGAATTTAGTTGCAACGTTAGGTGTTCTATGTGTTCTTTAAGTTTTTGAATTTTAATGTTATTTTCATCACCTGATAAGTTCGGTAAACTACATGTAGTGCCATCTAGTTTCGAATCATCTGAACTACTTTCACCACAAGTAAGATCTTCTGACATAGATCGAGTGCGTGTTTTTCGAAATGTAATGTTATCGAAAAAACTCATATTGCAATTTGAAATTAATAAGTTTAAAACTAGGAAAAAGAATAGTATTGACGAGATTCGATCGTGGTTCACGTAGACACACTCCGAGTTGGTAAACCGCTGAGCTATTTGTACATTAGTATCATCGGCGAAATTAGACTTCAGTTACCAGTGGCTTACAATTTTTTAAATCGGATAAGAAGTTAGTTTTCGTGAATAATTTATTTATATCGTCCGTTAACACTGGATTTAACCACAATTATTTACTACTTACAAATACATGACTTTTACTTCGCAGGAAAAGAAGAAAAAAGCCCGGAATTAACACAAAGTCGTCCCTTTTATAAACAGTATTTACACTTTTGTTACACAGTTTTTAACTTTATAATTAATCCATTTATACACACTATTACAATGTCACATAACATTTGAGTTCCTCTTTCACCAATAAACTTATTAGAATGCTTAATTACTTCTTATAACTATTTTTAAAATGAATTTAATACGGAGCTATTGTTGTTCGCGGCGATCCGCGGGTACGTACGCTGTACGTACGCAGTACGTACGCTGGTCTACGAGCTTTTAAATTCACTTCCTCCACTCGTCTTCTCACCGTACGCTCACTAACATTAACGCCTCTTGCGATTTGGAGCCGCTGGCGTATCTCAACAGCGGTCAGGTAGCGGTTTCTCAAAATCTCCATAACAATAAAACGATCGTCCCGGGCCGATGTGCACCTTACGACCCCACTGCCTGGCCTGCGGGTGTAGCGGCCTGTCTCCTGGTATCGTTTCAGTGAATACTGCATTGAGGACCGTGGTACGTTAAGCACAATAGCAACTTCACGCTGTGTCAGCCCTTATATATATATATATATATATATATATATATATATATATATATATATATATATATATATATATATATATATATATATAATTGAAGTGTGTGTCTTAATATTGAAATAACAGGCGTATATTGAGATGGAATTATTTTTCATGTCCTTAAGACAAAAATTTAAAATGTTGGTCTGTCTGTTCGGGCTAATCTTCGGAATGACGGAACCGATTATAATTAGAGATGGGCCGGATACTCGACTGAATTACCGAACATTCGTTAAAGTGGTACTCAAGCTGTTCACTGTATTGAAATACGAATTGAGTAATGCCACGTCTATCATAATTTTACTGTTGAAAGAATACTTTATTTATGGGTTAATGTTTTTGAGGCACTGTAGGTTTATTTCCAATTATAGCCAATAGATAGCTTGATAAAATGTTTTTGGAATCAAACAAAGAAACATTACATTACATTCGTAAATTTCACTTTACTTTGGTCGTCAATTTCTCGGAAATAAGTCCAAATAGTATATCTCCTGCGACTCATTTTTATCATATAATTATACTAAGAATAATACAACGCACTACTTTTTTTCTCACAAAGTAGTCAAAACATAAGCATGTGCCGGCAATTTATTCAGTACTAGATAATGCAATAAACAATAACATGTCAAGTGTGGCGGGGGAGCGAGGGGTAGGGTAGGCGCTAATCCCGCACGCACGTTTACAGTAGCAAGTTTTGAGAGGTGATCTTGCTGAATAATGTCCGGCCGAATATTCGGTTCGGTAAAAGATTTACCGAACTTACGGCCAAATATTTGTATTCAGTGAAATGCATTTTCGGCCCATCTCTAATTATAATGAAACTTCACGAACAAAAACATTGCAACGACAGGTCCCAAATTTAGGCTATATTTTATCCAAAAAATTTGAAGATTTTTAAGGCAACGAAAAATGTATAAAATAAATGATCTTTGAATATTATCTTTAATCTAACGACATCAATAGAACCTACCCAGGCAAAGCCGGGGCGGTGGCTAGTCATTATTCTTGAATTTATTATTGTTTTGTATGATGTTTACATAATTCTTTTAGAAGGTAAGTAAATTAAAAAAAATCGATGTGCATGACTCTAAAGGGCACGGCGGGCAGTCCTAGTTATTCGAGAACGTGCCATTAAACTCGTTTAACTTTGAATTGAAGCGCTGTCGGAGAGTTTCACCAATATTTGCCTCTCCGCCCGCATCACACATTAAATGCAGAACTTTATAAATTATCAGCCAGCAAGCGACTTCAGACCCTTGAATACTTTACTTCTATTTATAGTTTGCTCTTTACAACGCCCCAATATGATGAAATTTCTCATAAAATTTTACATACAATTAACCGATTTCACGGATTTCATCGCTTTTAATCGATTTTATTTTACTTATTTAAATTTCAGTCGTTTTGGGTGATTTACAAAGCCGAACTTCGTGGGATGTTTCTGTTAACCTCTAAACGTGGCTTACAGTTATATTTAAATTACGAGTATTTTACTGTAAACACTTATCGCCTTAATTTTTATGTTATGCAAGTAAAAAAAAAAACAATGCAATAAACACGTTGAAAAAGAAACTTTCTGAATGAATATGGTTAAAATAAAACATTGAAACTTCTGAAAGTATTTGATATAATCCGCAGACATACACTTACTTGCCAAGGGTAGGTACGTATAAAAGATACAATACATTGTTATATTCATTTTGAAGTAAAATGGACTATCGAAGACTTAAGTATTTTTGACGCTACTTGCTAAGTAAGATGATGGAGAACGGACAGGGACGGAGGGACACGCACTAGAAAATTGAGACGGACTAATTACTTTTACCCTTACCCTTACCCTTTCATAGATTAGAAATGATCTGTGCCGCCCACTCGTGAAATGTACTGTGACTTTAAGTGACGTGAAAAAAAACTATGAAGTGTTGGGCGTAGGCTTCTTCCTTAAGGCCCATAGAAATCTACATTTATCTTCAGTTAGTAATCAAAATGCAGATGCGTTGTCACCCCTGAGGACTGAGACGGAATGCCTCACTTCTAGAAAAAAAGATCTCCGGTTCTATATACTAACCATACGAAATACAGTGGCATTGAGCTGCTATTTTACGCTGGTTTTCTGTGAGAGTAATAGAACCATAACCACGGTTTCGCTAGAATCACTACGACTATGGTTCATAAAATATAGCTTGATCTCTGCGACAGCCGTCAGTAAAAATCACGCCTATGAAGTCCTGAATTTCTTAGTAGTACAGACAGAACCTGTCAATGTCATACTTTATGGGCATGCACTAATTAGGTCGGCATGCCCATAAAGTATGACATTGACAGGTACTGTCTGTACCTTTGAGTATAGAAAAGAGATATTCTATGCTCAAAGGTCTGTACTACTAAGAAATTCAGAACTTCATAGGCGTGATTTTACTGACAGCTGTCGCAGAGATCAAGCTATCTTTTATGAACTATAGTAACTGGTTTGTTGATTGCACTTCTTGTTATTTTTAATTTGCTAAAATGAGGAATGCTGTTCAAGACTATATTTATTGCTCCCATTCTATCTCAGTGTCAAAGAAAGGTTACTTGTATGTTAAGATGTAAAGTGCAGTCTGACCAGTTGGGTGACCGGCGGAGCGAGAGTTTATTTTAAGCTCCACTCCAACCCACTAGCGCACAGTAAATGGTCATTCGGATTACTTGCTTCAAAGTCGCTGGTACAAATAAGCGTCCCATTTGTCTCAGTCTCATCCATTTGTCTAAGTCTCATCCTGATACTCAGAAAATTCTAAGGCGTCTATTGTCCCCGTGTAGGATGACCGAAATATTAAGATTTCTTGAATTCAACGATATGGATTTTATAAAAGCTAATGGTCGCCATGCGATCGAAGTCGACCGTACTTCATTAAATTTTTCTGTTTGTATAATAAGTAAGTTGTAATTCACTTTAAACTGCACATTAACATATAAAATACATATATCTAATATCTAAAAAGACTCTAAAAAGCTTGAAGTACTCAGCAGTGAGGAACAGTATTTTATGTCTGCCCACTGCCTGCAACTTTACAAGTCGCAGATTCGGCCTCACATGGAATACTGTTCTCATCTCTGGGCTAGGGCTTCCCAGTGCCAGCTCCCTTCCATTTGAGCTCAGAGTGGTTAGATTCATCGGCGACCGATCTCTTTCAGATCAACTAGACTTGAGAAAAGAGCCTAGCCTACTCTTGTTTTAAAGGCCAGCAACACCTCTTCAATTCCCCTGGTGTTGCAGTTGCTCATGGGAGGTGGTAGTCACTTACCATCAGGTGAGCCGCATAATCGTTTGCCCCCTGTCCTATAAATTCAAAGAAAAGATTCAAGCCGCAGAGCGGCTCGAATCGTCGACGACCGAGTGCTTTCCGATCGGCTCGATTCACTGGTGCTGCGAAGAGACGTTGCATCTCTTTGCATTTTCTTTCGCATATACCATGGGGAGTGCTCTGAGGAATTGTTCGGATTAATCCCAGCCGCCAAATTTCGTGAACGCACTACGCGGCAAACTTCCCGATCCACCATCCACACCATCTGGATACTTGGCGGTCCACCACTGCACGTTTCAAAAGGAGTTTTCTTTCGCGTACGACCTCTCTGTGGAATAGCTTACCACTATCGATATTTGCGGACCGATACGACCTGGAGACCTTCAAGAAAAGAGCTTACTTTTTTCTAAAGGGCCGGCAATGCACCTGTAATTCCCCTGGTGTTGCGGTTGATCATGGGCGGCGGTAGTCACTTAACATCAGGTGGGCCGCATGCTCGCTTGGCGCAAGCTCTTCTATAAAAGAAGGTAAACAACGTAAATTATAGCCTATATAGGTCCCATTGCTGGGCTTTGCCCGTTCCTCTCATTTCTGAGAGAGTTTAAAAGTATGTTTCCGGCATTCTGTTTTGCCCGTAACCATGCTCGACCTAGGACTCTGCTGTTGTGGCCATAAGCACCTCACTTGGCAGCCCTGTTCTTGCTCGCAGTACCAGATACTTGTGCCTTTGACACAGTTTGGTTAATCTTTATCTATAATATACCAGGTGGTATACTTACATCTATTGGAGGCCAGTCTTTCTGTCCTTTTCGATAAACGCCTCTTATGACAGATTCCCCGCGAATTTATCCCAACGCTTGCAATGAAATTATGATAGCAGCTTCCCACCTTTAAAGCTGCTATGCAATTTATGTGATAGAGCCATCATTATCATCATCATTACAGCTCTTCACATGTCTACCGCTGAACCTGTTATACACAATGTTTTACCACCGACTTTTGAAGCTATTAAGCGAAAATTTTTAAATTGTTAAATTTTTTTGTACTTTGAAGTCGGCTTTCACTTTTTATTATAATTGTTATTTTAAGTTAAAATTTCACCAATAAGTTAAATTGTGTATTGTTGAAGTGAAAAATACATTATCATCGATGTGGGATCCATTCCACCGCTCACTCTAACAGTTAATAGCAAACAAGTTGTGCTGTTCATATTCTGATAGCAGCTTCCCACCTTTAAAGCTGCTACGCAATTTATGTGATAGAGCCATCATTATCATCATCATGACAGCTCTTCACATGTCTGCTGAACCTATATACACAATGTTTTATTACAGACTTTTGAAGCTATTAAGCGAAAATTTTCATAAGTGATATTTTATAAACTATAAAACGGTGACTAACTTAATGGTTGCATTAAATAAAACTATTTATACGGATTTTATCGCGTTTAATTAACTTATTTTTAATTCCCAACGTTTCGGTTGCTTTGTGGTCTAAGTGTACAGCACCGGTGGTCACGGGGGACTGAATAAAACTATTTATACAGATTTTATCGCGTTTAATCAACTTACTTTTAATTCTCGACGTTTACACGATCTGGAATGTTTATGGAAATATTTGTTAATTACTCGATTAGATTTGGTCGCTACTTATTTACTTTATTTAGTTAATACACAAATAAACAATGGCGCTCACAAAATTTCAATTTAAATTAATTTCTAATCAGACGGAAAATTTTACTTGCGACATAAAGTTAATCAATAAAGTAAGATAACATTTTTAACACAACATATTTAATCCCCCAACCTCTTACTTTTTATATTTTGTATAATAAAATGTTTTGTGTAATAAAACTGCCTCGTTGGTCTAGTGGTTGTAGTAGTGCGACTGCTGATCATGAGGTCCTGGGTTCGAATCCCGGCTTGGACCAAAAAGTTAATTATTGAATTTTTCCGTCAAGAAATTCTCAGTAGTTGCCCGGAGTCAGGAAGTTGGCGGTGTCTCACCCCCGTGCCTTGGAAAGCACGTAAAGCCGTTGGTCCTGCGCCTGCTCTCTTTCCGGGTGTGTCAGTTTACCGTCCCATCGGATTATGAGAGTGAGGGAATAGAGAGTGCACCTGCGCTTGCGCATACACTTGGGCACTATAATCCTGTCCTGCGCCGATGAGGCAGATCACCGTGGCCGAAAATTCGGTCTGGAGGACATTATAACAAAATGTATTAAAATGATTAGTCATAGTGTTTAGGGTTCATGAGGTAAATTAAAACTCGCACACGTCGTCGCTTGCCTTATTGATAGACATAATTGACGTGAGTACATAGCATTTTCTCCTTTTCAATATTTATGCAATAGCACAGCGCACACAGTCAATAGTTTTCTAATAAAATATAGGACCTATGTTGCAGAGACGATGTTAAATTTAATAGGGTATTTAGGTAGATTATAAGTAGTAATAGGAATCCTACTTTTATATGTCGTAAAGGTGCAATAAAACTGATAAAAATTTCAGTAAAATGGCTATGCGATATAACAGATACAAAAAAAAAAACCTTTTTGTGGCCTTTCAGTGTTACAAGACTAACCTCGTGAAATGACATTGGCACCATAACAGTTGGGCTGAAAAGTTCGTATCGTTTTATAGAAAAACACATTTTTTTGGCAAAATTCGATTTTATTATTCAACATAGTTGCCATCGAGGGCGATACACCGATTATAGCGATCTTCCAACTTTTCAATACCATTTTTGTAGTACGATTTGTGTTTAGCCTCAAAATAGGCCTCTGTTTCGGCGATTACTTCCTCATCGGCTTTAAATTTCTTTCCAGCGAGCATTCTCTTGAGATCTGAGAACAGGAAAAGTCGCTGGGGGCCAAATCTGGAGAATACGGTGGATGCGGAAGCAATTCGAAGCCCAATTCATGCAATTTTGCCATCGTTTTCATCGATTTGTGACACGGCGCATTGTCTTGATGAAACAACACTTTCTTCTTCTTCAAATGGGGCCGTTTTTTCGCGATTTCGTCGTTCAAACGCTCCAATAACACTATATAATAGTCGCTGTTGATGGTTTTTCCCTTTCCAAGATAGTCGATGAAAATTATTCCATGTGCATCCCAAAATACGGACGCCATAACCTTACCGGCCGACTGTTGAGTTTTTCCACGCTTTGGATTCGGTTCGTCGCGTGCAGTCCATTCAGATGACTGCCGACTGGACTCCGGAGTGTAGTGGTGGATCCATGTTTCATCGATTGTCACATATCGACGCAAAAATTCACTTCTATTGCGGTTGAACAGCTCCAGACATTGCTCTGAAGCATCGAGACGTTCTTGTTTTTGGTCGATTGTGAGCTCGCGCGGCACCCACTTTGCACATAGCTTTCGCATACCCAAATATTCATGAACGATATGTCCAACACGTTCCTTTGATATCTTTAGAGTGCCAGCTATACAAATCAACCTCAATTTACGATCTTCCAAAATCATTTTGTGGATTTTTTTTATGTTTTCGTCCGTAACAGCCTCTTTTGGACGTCCACTGCGTTCATCGTCTTCGGTGCTCATATGGCCTGTACGGAATTCGGCAAACCACTTACGAATGGTTGCTTCGCCCGGCGCAGAGTCCGGATAACACTCATCAAGCCACTTTTTGGTATCAGCAGCACTTTTTTTCATTAAAAAATAGTGTTTCATTAAAACACGGAATTCCTTTTTATCCATTTTTTTTAAAATAACAAAAGTTGCTTCACTCAAAATGCTGTATCTCACAAACTAATAATCAGACAGCTGTCAAATTTATACAGTTTTCTTTTGAAGGTTGGTACTACCTAAAAATGATATGGATTTTATTCTAGTGGCGCCATCTCATAGAGACGATACGAACTTTTCAGTCCAACCAATACGTAGCTGTTTGGATGTGTTTATTGCACAAATTACTTGCGGATTATTTATTTACCTAGGAATACATCTGGCTTGAAAAACATCTCTTACCCATTGCTCCCACTAAACGGCTGCACACAGTTCCAAAGTGTTCAAGCCTGAAGGGTTAAAGATACAGTATAATTATTGGCTGTGACGCATTTCATCTTAGTCTTCAGCAGTAACAACGTATCTATCGAATTCTTTGTTCGAAGTTTGGTATACAATATACGCAGCTGCTACTTTAGATGGACTGTTAGTTTGTTTGATATTCCGATATTGAAGAAAATGGAACTGTTAAAAAAAAACAATTTTCCAGTCTAAGTAAGAACGCTATCTTTGGCCCCTTTACACTCACTATCATTTTCCGTACTTCCATACTTTTCGTATATTAATTTAAAGTTACCGTTACTATTAGGCTTCCCCCGTAAATTGCTTCATGGGTGAGATATTTGCCATAGTTGCCAGGCTTGGCAAGCGGGTTGGCAACCGCAGTTTCTTAAATTTTAGTCGTTACTAAGAAGATGCTGCTGCCTATCTTCTGCTTTGTTTCCCTCCATCGCCTTTTACGACATCCTGTGGATGAAATGGGGTTGTAGATGTTCTTACACCGCCGCTGCAAGCAACAATTTAAACTAACAATTATATTAACTCTATAAATAAAAATCAATAGCTGTACGTCAGTCCCACTAAAACTCAATAACAACTCGACCGATTTTAATAAATGTATTGTGTGTGTTTGAATGGGTCCTTAGATGGTTTAGATCAACATTTGGACCCGGTATGTGGCGCTGTTATCGAGACCCATAAATATACAACATGTCAAGGAAATTAAAATCATTTTATAAACGAATTAGAAATGCACGCATGTTGTGCACACGTGGCGGCGGTTTTTATTTTGCTCAACAATCCTCTTGGAAATGTTTAAATTCGACTAGCATTGGACCTCCAAACTTGATTAGCGTTAGACCTCCGTGGAACTCTTAATTTTTACATAGCACATATAGAGATTCTTTTTTAGAAAGATCACAGAGCGATCTATTTGATTTTCTATATAATAATCTTAGTTTTCCATGTATTTGTTCTTGAAAAATTAAGCGAAATCAAATTATTATTCCATATACTTGTTATAATTTTAACGTCGAACGCTTTAGATCATTAATGCAATGGAGTTCGGTAACACGCGCTTCAATGAGACTTAATGGCATTACGCCGGCGCACTCCACCGTAGACGAAGATCGCAATTATACTGCGGTTAGCTATTGTGGACCGCTCTCTGCCCGCCTCGCGTCTCTACTCCGACTGGTTTTATGAAAATTTCCTTTATTCCTGTCGAAATATCTTCGCCGGGCTCTTTTTTTAAATTAAAGATTGACTGCGTTTTTACGTTTTTCAGTTAAGCGGTTTAAGTGTCTTTAACTTAGTGCTATGAATCGTTCGTATGAATCGTTTGAACGAATGAGATTTCTTGATAAAAAATTCTATATTTTTTGATGACGAAAGTAAACACCGAAGAAATAATACACGAGATTAGTTCAATGAGTAGCGTATGAGATGATAACTGGCATTGCGATCATAAATCAATCGCTTACCGAGATCATTGATCACAATAAAATCTGTTATTTCAGAATAAACTGCCACTTGCTAATATTAAAATGTTTATGAATATAGAAAAAAACGTCCTTCTGACTTAATTTTAATATTTTTAATATTGTTACGCGCCTAAGTCGACGACATGTACCCGGCACTAGCACCATCTAGTGTCAGGGACGAGAGCGAGGGGAGCTTTCCAGAAAATGTCCAAGGCGATGCTCTAGAATTTTACTTGTACTTTATTCAATTTGAAACGATCCAATATCGCCTTCTTATGTTAAGGATAATTTTCATTTTTTTCATCCGATCGACGGTCGAACATCCCGACAGTCAAACCGTCTGAGGTTAAGGTTTCCACAGCATAAGTCAATTTTTTTTAGGTCGTCTTTTACGATACAAGCTATACAACTTTGGAACACCCTCCCCAACGATATTAAGAATGCCACAAATAAAAAAGTTTTTAAAGTTCTTCTCCGAGAACATTACCTGAAGGAAACTACTAATTAACATTATTTTTCCTTAATTTTTGTCTTTCTTTTCTTCTTTTTTACTTCAAATATTTATTTCATTATATATTATTCAAACATTATATATATATATATATATATATATATATATATATATATATATATATATATATATATCATTTATTTGGATATTTATTTACGAAGTTTATAAGCATGTATATGTACTATATATATGTATGTATGTATTATTGTACGTATATTTATACTATACGTGTGTATATTTAAATGTAATGTGTATGTATGTAATTTGCATATATGTATATTTTAATGTATAAGCACTTATTTACGTATAATGGTCGCACCTGCCAAAAATCGTCCTTGGCACCCAGGGTTGACTGGCAGAGAATGCCACATGGCATTAAGTCCGCCCTATGTACCCTTTAGGTTAAGGTGTTACGTGTAAGTTTTTAAATAAATAAATAAATAAAATGACATCACTAATCTTTCAACCGACAGCGCTATCTAGTCTCGAAACGAAGAACTAAGCTTCTAGAAGCTGACACTCGAACTCTCGGCGCCTTGCGCGTGTTCACTTGAATATTCTGGATGTTTCGATGCTAATTTGTATTTATAGGCGCTGCAAGATGCGATCGGGGAAGTATTGAATTCGGCGAGACAAGCGAAGCTTCGGAGCGGAATAAAGTGAATCAGTGTGATTAATTGTTAGTGTTTTAAGTTTTAATTGGTGTAAAGAAAATTAAAGTGTTAATTTATGTAATTCTATCGGCAATTTTTAATGTCACGAACCTCAAGCTCGTAACAATTGGTGTCAGAAGTGGGATAAAATCATGCCGATTTTACCTAAGGAGGAAACGGAGGGTGTCCGTACCCGAAATCAACGTCAGCAATAGACGGACCAAAGAAGATTTGGTGGTGCAACGCCGCAGACGGCGGTGGGCCAGCCGCCGGCTGCAGGCCCGTCAGTAGCTCCTACATCTGCAGCACCAGAGTTAGGTGCCTGATAGTGATGCTGCAGGAACAGGTCCGTCAGTTGAAAGAGTAGTTGCTCCTCATGAAGACCTTCACGCCAACTTCGGGAATGAGATAAACGAGGTGAAGGATAGGGTTGCTCAGCACGATAACCGCCTGTCGGAAGCTGAAACCCAAATCACGAAAGCTGAAACCCGAATCGAGAAAGCTGAAACCCGAATCGACCAAGTGAGCAATCGGGTTGACAACGTGGTGGCTGACGTGAAGAAAACGCTGGATAACCTCAAACTGGGGGATGAAATTACAGCTCCCGTAGTAGCTGCAACACCTTCGCTACGTGGGTTCGAGGTGCCAACGTTCGACGGGACTTCTTCCTGGTCGGCCTACAAAATCCAGTTCGAAGCTGTTATAAAGGCGAACGGCTGGAATAAAAGTCAGGCCATGACTGCTATCACACTAGGCCTGCGCGACCAGGCCTTAACAGTTCTGGAAGCTCTCGGTGAGGAAGCGACTTATGAGCAACTCCTTGAGGCATTGGAGGCGAGATATGGCAACGTTCACCTGGAACACGTCTTTCGTGCGCAGCTTAAGGATCGCGTGCAGCGCATCAACGAAAACCTGCAACAGTGGGCTCTAGAGATGGAGAAGCTGGTGCAAAAAGCATACTGGTCTGTACCTGCGCTCATTGAAGGGAACCTGGTGCAGACCGTGAGGCTCGGGCACCACGACGCTTAAGGACGCCTTGGCCCATGCACTGGAGGTGGAAGCCGTGCGGCAGGATCATCGTTCCCATCGCGTCAGGGAGGTTGCAGCAGCTACAGTTCGCGACCGCAACAAAGGATACAGCCCAAGGTGCTATGGCTGTGGGGAAAAGGGCCATCTTCGATCCAGCTACCCTAAGCGAACCCTAGATAGGGAAGGTGAACGATCTCAGGAGGGTAGTGCGGCCAACAGCAGCAGGGAAACGAGTAAAAGCCGGAACTGCGAGACGGGTGCTGGCTGATGTTAAAAAAGCCCCAAGGATCTCGATCTCACAAACCAACGATGGGAACAGTCTAATCATCAAGGGCGAGGTCAACGGAATGCCGTGTAAATTGACCATAGACACTGGAGCCTCTCCTACGGTTGTTAGTTCCCAACTTATAAGTCAGTTCCTTGGGGACTCCGCATACAACCGAGAACGCATTAATTTGGCAACAGCCACCGGTCAGCGTATACCCGCCCGTGGAGAGAAGGAGATGGAGTTTAAGCTAGGCAACGTGATCTACCTGCATAATGTCATCGTCGCTGATATAATGGACGACTGCATCCTGGGCCTAGACTTTATGAGGAACAATTGTTGTGAGATCGACGTGAAGCAAGGTGTTTTGAAATGTGGACAGGTGGAACTTTTTATGGAAGGTGCGTTACCAGGGAACGTGTACAGCATTAAGAAGATTGTAATTCCGCCTAGATCGGAAACAATTGTTCCGGTTAGTCTTCCCCGAAACGATGGGCAAGCTTACCGTTGTGTACTTGTGGAAAGGGTAAACAATGACCTTCCATGGAAAGTAGCTCGAACCTTGGTCAGAACCACTGACATCTCAGGAGTACGTGTGCTGAACCTTTGTGACCGGGAACAGATTATAGAAAAGGCACGCTGGTTGGTACTTGTGAGGAAGTGGATTAGTTATGGCGGTGCCAATATCTATCGAGTGAGACCCCCAGCGAAGATGCACAAACGAGAGTGACCACACTTTTGGAAGACTGTCGCAGCGTTCTCTCCCCGACCGAAATGGTCAAGGCGAAGAAGTTGTTACTCAAATATGCCGACGTATTCTCATCAAACGATGCTGACATAGGAAAGACTGGCTTAGTTCAACACAAAATAAATACAGGAGAAGAATTGCCTATCCGTCAGCAGCCAAGAAGATTGCCGGTAGCACGTGAAAAGGAAGTGGAAACCATGATTGAAGGAATGGTGGAGGATGGTGTTATTGAACCTTCCTCTAGTCCATGGTGTTCACCAGTAGTGCTGGTGAAGAAGAAGGATGGCAGCATGCGGTTTTGTGTTGACTACCGCTGTCTGAACGACGTTACGAAGAAGGACAGCTATCCCTTGCCAAGAATTGATGACACGCTGGACATGCTTACAGGAGTAAAATGGTTTAGCACGCTGGATCTAAAAAGTGGCTACTGGCAAGTTGAAATTGACCATAAGAACAAAGAGAAAACTGCGTTCTCAACGGGAAATGGTCTGTGGCAATTTAAAGTAATGCCGTTTGGGTTGTGCAATGCTCCAGCAACGTTTGAAAGGCTGATGTAACTTGTACTTACCGGGCTAATTGGCGATGCCTGTCTGGTCTACTTGGATGACATCATCATCGTAGGCCGGACGTTTGAGGAACACCTTCAAAACCTGGAACGCGTGCTCATGAAGATTCAGAGTGCCAACCTCAAGTTGAGTCCGAAGAAATGTTCACTATTTAAACAGCAAGTTAACTTTTTGGGGTATGTAGTATCGGAAGAAGGTATCCGCACGGATCCAGAGAAAATCGCCGCTGTCAAGGATTGGCCGGTTCCAAAAGACAAGACGCAGGTTAGAGCATTTTGGGGTTTGTGCTCCTATTACCGGCGATTTGTGAAGAACTTTGCAGATATAGCCAAACCTCTGCAAAAGCTAACCGAGGAGAAGCGACATTTGTGCTGGGATGAAAGTTGCAATATCGAATTCCAGGAGCTCAAGGACTGTCTGTGCAAAACACCTATTTTGGGATACCCTGATGCAAGCAAAGAATTTATAGTTGACACAGACGCAAGTGATATAGTACTTGGCGGTGTGTTGTCTCAACGGAATGGTGACCAAGAGGTCGTGATAGCGTACTTCAGCAAGTCGTTTTCAAAACCGCAAAGGAACTATTGTGTCACAAGACGCGAATTGCTAGCTGTGGTAAAGTCGTTGCAGCATTTTAGCAAATATCTTCTGGGACGAAAATTTTACTTACGAACTGACTATGCTGCACTAAAATGGCTATTGCAGTTTAAAAATCCAGAAGGACAAGTTGCGAGGTGGCTTAAACTACTGCAGGAATACGATTTTGAGATCGAACATCGCAGCGGAAAATCTCATGGCAACGCAGATGCATTGTCAAGAAAACCTTGTCCTGAAGATTGCAAACATTGTACTAGGCAGGAGAGTAAGGAAGTGGTATCCGTGAGGATGCTCAGGACAGACCACCTCAGCAACGAGTGGAAGGACGGCTTATAACATGCATAGCAGGAAGATCCGAACATCAAGCCGATTCTGGAATGGATGAAGGTCTCAGCAATGAGTTCGACCACTAGAAGCTATTGGGCCCAATGGGACAGCTTGCTACCTCAGGATGGAGTTCTGTGCCGTAAATGGGAAAATGTTCGGGGAGACAGCTGTCATTTGCAAATGGTTGTCCCTAAAGCTAAAGTACCGGATGTTCTACAGCTGTACAATAATGATTGTTCAGGAGGCCATCTGGGAGTTAAACAAACTCTACTGAAGATCCGAGAACGGTTTTACTGGGTCCACTGTCGAAACGATTTCGAGGACTGGTGTCGCAAATGTACAAGTTGTGCAGCTGTAAAGGGACCTCAGACTCGTAGTAGAGGTGCATTGAAGTTGTACAATGTTGGTACACCATGGGAGAGAATAGCCATTGACATGGCGGGGCCATTTCCGGAGAGTGAAAGCGGTAACAAGTATTTCATGGTTATGATGGATTACTTCACTAAGTGGCCAGAAGTCTTTGCCATTCCAAATCAAGAAGCGTCAGCAGTTGCAGATAAACTAGTTCATGAAGTCTTCTGTCGTTTTGGAGTATCTTTAGAGATTCACAGCGATCAAGGAAGGAATTTTGAGTCTCAAATATTCCAGGAAACTTGCCGAGTTATGGGTACTCATAAAACAAGAACGACTTCTTATCACCCGCAATCTGATGGAATGGTAGAACGATTTAATCAGACATTGGAGAAGTACCTAGCAAAAGTTGTAGACAACCGGCAACGAGATTGGGATAAGCACATACAACCGTTTTTGCTGTCATATCGAAGCGCTGTTCACGAAAGTACAGCAGTGACACCAGCTTTCGCAAACTTTGGAAGAGAATTACGGCTGCCTGCAGACCTGATCACCACGCAGTATAACTGATTATGCAAATGACTTGCGAAACAAAATGAATGACATTTATGAGCACGTCAGACAATCGGGCCAGCAAATGTCTGAGAAGATGAAAACCCGGTACGACCGCAAAATGAACAATAAAGGGTTCGACGAAGGTTCACTAGTGTGGTTGCACAATCCAGTCCGCAGCAAAGGGAAATCTCCTAAGCTTCAAGCTAAATGGGACGGCCCGTACCGGATTGTAACCAGGATCAACGATGTAACCTACCGGATACAGAAAGGCGCAAGAGGGACTATTAAGATCGTCCATGTGGATCGCCTGGCGCGTTATTATGGGTCGCATAATGCTCGGGACGAGCATGTCTTAGGAGGAGGCAGTGTTACGTGCCTAAGTCGACGTCATGTACCCGGCACTAGTGCCATCTAGTGTCAGTGACGAGAGCGAGGGGAGCTTTCCAGAAAATGACATCACTAATCTTTCAACCGACAGCGCCATCTAGTCTCGAAACGAAGAACTAAGCTTCTAGAAGCTGATACTCGAACTCTTGACGCCTTGCGCTTGTTTACTTGATTATTCTGGATGTTTCGGTGCTAATTTGTATTTATAGGCGCTGCAAGATGCGATCGGGGAAATATTGAATTCGGCGAGACAAGCGAAGCTTCGGAGCGGAATAAAGTGAATCAGTGTGATTAATTGTTAGTGTTTTAAGTTTTAACTGGTGTAAAGAAAATTAAAGTGTTAATTTATGTAATTCTATCGGCAATTTTTATTGACACGAACCTCAAGCTCGTAACAATATTAAGTATGTTGTAGTGTATGTGCCTCCACCCTACTAGCATATATGTAATTAGTCTTAGGTTTAAGTGGCAGTCTAATTAAAGTTTTGGTAACAACCACACGTCTCCTTCATTGACATCCTTCCTATATTACATGGCGACCCTGCCAGGCGGTGCGCGTGCATTGTCGCAGCGCACCGCTGCGGCCTGCTAAATTTATTGAAAAAATTAATAATGAAGCAATAATATAATTCAACTACCGAATCAAGACACTCACGGATATAATGAAAAATTCACTGAAATCAAGAAAACTATAATACCTCAATTACGAGAAGAGGCTACAGTAACTATTTTATGGAAGCTGACTGAAAAATTAAATAGTATGTTAGTACTACAAAGAAAACTAACAAAGAACGATGATAAAATTTTTTGATTGAATATACCGAATGTTTGAAGATAAAGGTATTTCATCCAATTACGAAGAATAGAAGTCCCAGCAACCAGCAGCAGCGTAGCCGAGACGCCTGAGCCCAAATAATACAGTACAAAGTTATGAGGTAACTTCGCACCTATGTGATTTTAATTCTATTTAAAACTTTATTTATAGTTATTTAAATTAAACTTTTTAGTAGTAATGTATATTTTACACCACCAGAAAATAGAGATTTTAACGAACAAAATTCCCACCGACTTTTTCGAAAAATCCGATATTTTGACGTGAGAATTTTCGATTGAAAATTAGGGTGCTTTATCGATATCGAAAAAATTAATATTTTAAATCTTCAAAATTCCAGTGTGTTTGGGACATAAAGAGGTAAGTTTTCATTAAATATCATGAATTTTTTTTTTTGTAAAGAAAAATCAAAAATGTGGTTTTTTGGATTTTTCACATGAATTTTGAGGTTACGGAGAAAAAGTATAGATACAAAAGTTGTAGACCTTTTTATTATCTACAACTTTGCTATTTAACTTATTTCGATAGGACTTGTAGTTTTGCCGGAAATCGAGATTTACCGATTTTTACCCTTAAAAACTCACCCCCTACCAATCCCTTCCCAATCTCAGATCGCCCATAATTTATTTTTCCTTTCATTTTAGTGGTATTCCCTTCCTTTTCCAATAGGTTTCATCCTACTTTAATTTTTTTTTGTTTTTAATTATTTTTGACGGCTTTGACCCTGGTCTACTAGTACTACTTCTAGTCTAAACTTATAGTTCAAAAAATTCCGTCCCACAATACTTCCTTCAAAATCTTTTTTTTTTTAAAGCTGTTCGACTCAGGAACTCCTAATCGCTGCACATTAGACTTGCGCGCGTAAGTTTAAAAAACTTGTCAAAGGGCTATTCTTTCCTCGTTCAATAGTCATTCCTTTATTTCTACTTTACGTCGTTCGCTTTAAAATACTATTTTTTCATTACGTTAAGAATTTTATTTCATTTATTTGTTTACTCCTTTATGCTCTTGTATATGTATTAGTGTATTTTTGTAATTGAAAATTTATTCATTATTTGTGTGTATTATATTACACGATATTAATATTATATTATACTTATGTACGTTTAACCTTTATCACAGGTCATTATATCTTTCGTAATGCGGTGACCTGGTGGAGATAGTTTTTAAGCGATAAGGCCACCAATTGTATCCTAAATAAATTATTGTTTTTCTTTTTCTCTTTTTTTCGGTGCCCAATAAAGTATATTTCATTTATTCATTAATTCCATAGAATACTATATACATACATACATAATAGAACGGTAGAGTGGGTGGAGCCCGTGTAGCCACTAACATGTTACACACCTGTCAATTCACACCTTTAAACGTCAATACAATCAATCGTTTTCAATTTTCGTGTCAAGTTTCGCGTCACTGCATGCAAATTATTTTAAACATGGCAAATTTTGCAATAATAACGTGTCGAAAGAACAGCGGGAAATGGAATTCAAATAAAGGAAACATATCCTACGACCAGCAAGTCGAAACTATTTATATTTTGTAAATATTAGAAACAAAAATAAAGAAATATTCACGTGTCAAAAACATTAATCAAAAGTCTAAAATGTGTATTTACACTCACCCAGTCTGTCATTACAGCGAATCGGGTTTTTAGTAATGATAATACGATGTACTTGCTTTGTATGTCTTTGTATGTCTGCTCCCGGCGACACCGATCTTCGTACAGAATAGGGTTGACAGCCATTATATTGTGTATTATAGTATTCTATTACTAATTCCATATTTACGAAGACCTATGACCAGATAAATTTCTGCAAAAATAAAGTTTTGAGGCTTGTTTAAGATTATATGAACTAGAAACTTTTAAACTTTTAGCTGTGAAGGAAAGGGAAAAATCTCCCTCCGGACGTGGTGTTGTTGGCGAGTCGCCAATGCGTATGCATATGCGAGTAGTAGGGTTTTGGTATTAATAAAAAAATCACAAAAAAGTTGTAAGTTAGAGCCTATACACGTTTCATAGTTGCACTTAGGCCTCCTATTGTGTGATATGTTTAAAAAATGTTAAAAAAAGTTATGTGTTTAAAAAAATTTGATACAATGGTTGAAAGAAAAATGTTTTACGACCTAAATGAATTTATGTCTTTTTGTGGAAAATAAATCCGAAGTCAGTAATATTGATATATATCTAATAATTAATTAATTACAAACGAACTGAAAGTATGGACATTAACAATTAAGAACGATCATTACAAAATATGAAATTTTAAAACCTATTAAATGACATGATATTGATATCAATTAATCATAAATGTACGAAATTGAATTCCCACTTCTTGTTTAATTTTTTTTTGCATGTATATTTATAAAATATTTGCACACCATATAAAGTAGTATTTTATTTATTTATTTTATTTATTTATTTTTACAAAATATAGTTATTAAATAACATCTGACAGTACAAATAAACTTACAAAAGTTTTTCCATGTACCGCCGGTTTGTAACTTCGACCATGTTCAATCGGTTCGCGTAGCGACAACTTACATAATACATGATGTGACAATATTTTGACAATATTTTTTTTAACTTTAAGTGTACCACAGGAAAGGACAGTTAGTGAGTTTGATAAATAATATTAGTAATCGAGATATTAATGTTACGATTGTGTGTATCTATGTATATATTTATTAGTAGATTTGTATTTATATATAATATGTGTGTTAGTATAGTTTTTTTTAGTATGAATTATTAGTAGGTGTCGTTATCAATTTGTCTATTAAATACTGTTTAAGCTTATATTTAATATTTTTCTTAGTTAGCTCATTTTTATTGCTTTTGGAATTTGGTTCAAAAGAGCAGGAACTTGATATTGTAACCTAAATTTTCCATACATATTTTTATATTTTGGTATCGTCATATATGGATTAAGGGCTTGTCGTGTAAGCTTTGTATAGAATGTAAATGGGCTATTATACATAATTTAAGATCATACTTTATTGTACACATACATTCTGGCAAATAATTGAATTTGAATTTGAAATTTGATAAATATTTAGCCTCAGATGTTTTACTTAACCGCTGAGAACGTGGTAAGCATTTTGTTGCCGGCGGAGATCGATTCCAGGTCGCAGGCGTAGGGCGGGCGCTTACGCCCGAGCCCGTAATATATGTATAACGTATTTAATATATTTGATGAAAATATGTTCACCAATTTTTTCAAAAGCAAATAAAATATTTGTAACAAAATTTTAATCAACAACTGAAAAAACTTCTATGGATTTGTTAGCTGCACCGGCCGCCCGTCTCGCTCACGTTACAATCTACATACTTTATAGGGTAAAGTGAGTTGTAAAAATTTAGGGAATAGATTGGTGAGCCGTTCTCGGCAACCCTAAAGCTGTTAGAAATATTCAACCATAGAAAATGCGAGCACATTTCAACCGTATTTATTCCGAACGCACTCTGTTGCAGCGGCGGGCGCTCTTTTAAATATTCAGAACATCCTACAATGATATGTTTGCTTTGGTGGCGCTTTCCGTTATATTTTTTATGCTTGCCTTGTAACTTCTAACAATGATCTCCGTTTCTGTTTATTGTCGATATTTTACGTTTCCTCACGAATTTTTAATACCGCTTAACACTTCAGCTTATAATTTCAGAGGTGCCAATGAGTTCAGATACGTTTCAGCTACTATAGGCCAGAGCTTCTCCAAAGCTATGAAGTTAGAGGCAAATAATTCATTTACGACGATTTTTCATGCCGGCACACCGCCTGCAACTTTACAAGGCGCAGGTTCAGCCGCACGTGGAATACTGTTAGTACCACCTCTGGGCTGGGGCTCCCCATTACCAGCTCCTTCCACTTGACCGCATTCAGCGCAGAGCGGCTCGAATGGTCGACGACCGAGCGCTTTCCGATCGGCTTGATTCACTGGCGCTGCGAAGAGATGTTTAATCTCTTTACATTTCCTTTCGCATATACTACGGGAAGTGCTATGAGGAATTGTTTGGATTAATCCCAGCCGCCAAATTTCATGAACGCGCTACGCGGCAAATCTCCCGATACCATCCACAACATCAGGATTCTTAGCGGTCCACCACTGTACGTTTCACTAGGAGTTTTCTTCCGCGTATGACTTCTCTGTGAAATAATTTACCACCGGCGATTTTTTCTGGACCGATACGACCTACGAGCTCTTTTCTTTAAGGTTCCCCACCTTAAATAAAAGAGCTTACTCCTTTCTAAAGGGCCGGCAACGCACCTGCAATTCCCCTGGTGTTGAGGTTGTTCATGGACTGCGGTAGTCACTTAACATCAAGTGAACCTTATAATCGTTTGCCCCATCTTCTATAAAAATTCTTTTAGCCCTCAGTAGCCGAAATGTGCCGATACCGATATCGAATTTGTAGCCGCTGCCGCCGGGAAGGGTACCTACCACCCTTCTTAGTGTTGACTTACTTATTTAGAAATATAATAATAGTGTTTTTAAAGCGGTCTGAAGGTTAGAGAGAACTGGAACAATTACAGGTTGTTAGCCATTCCATCTTAGTCGTCGGAGGTGACAACCCAACTGTAGCCTTTTTTTTAAATTATAGATATCCATAGACCACAGTTACTACTTACGATGGTAAGACTGTATACATATTACAGAGGGACTGTAAATTCTTTTAGCACTTTTGTTTCATGAAGTTATAATAAAAACTAAGCGGTTAGTCGGTTTTAGTCTATACTAGTTCGAAATAATTTGTCATTGCTTCCGCATGATGGGTATGCATTCGGCATTTCCCCACGAAAAAAAAACTGTCTTAAGTAAGTGATAATACACCGTATTATTTTAGATTCTATATCATATAATCCTATTTTTTTAATTTAAGTGAGAATTTCATGTATTTAAACAATACATGATATTGTGTAATCGGTTTTTTGGAAATGGTTTAAGTGTTTTGGATGCAATTTTGTATTTGAATTTTCTCGATAGATATCTTCCCTGAGGTGATATTATTTCCCGACTTCGAATAAAGCTCAGTCACCCCGATAAAAACACGCTCCTGCTTTATGACGGTGTGTGACTGCAGTATGCATAAATTAGGACCACGCTCTCACAGAATACATATAAATAGCTCAACGCTACGCATGTAAGTTGAATGTAGAGAACTGGAGAACCTTTTTACTGGAAACGAGGCATTCCATTTAGTCCTCAGGGGTAGCAATGCATCTGCATTTTAATTAGTTATCGAGGACAAATTTAGATGTATGTGTGCCACAGATACCACTTACCATCAGGTGGACTGTGTGCTCGTTTTATAAAATGAATATATTATTCTTATAAAATAACTTTAGTATTATCCCCCTTTAATCACTATTGGCAAAGCTTAAAATACTGTGTTAAGAGTGGCTCACGACATATGAGCGAACTATTATTACCATTTCAACCAATTTCTATGATTACGTTCTTTTTATTTATTTAAAACCGATTTTTACTTCTTTTAAGTTTGATAATTATCTCTATCACGTGGACAGTGTGTTCGTTTGTCTGCTGCTACATGTTACTTGTATAAAAACTTGGCTTCCCTTACCTTATTTTAAATTAAAATTAATAGCTTCAAAATGTGGCGTTTATTTAAAATACCAATTTGTAGAAATCATCTAAGCACCGAGAGGTACTTAGCCTGATCCCGTCGATGTAGCGTTAAAACTGTGGATTTGACAGGCGTGACGTTTTTGGCGTCTTTTGTGGGAATATCTTTTGGAAGTTTGAAATAATGCTAGGAACAATGCCTTCCCTGAACAAATTGAACAATCTATTACTGTGGCGCGGAAAAGGTCTTTATTGAATTGAAATCTCTTCAATTTTTATATCATTCAAATTTATTAAACGAAGAATGATTAAAAATGAAATTCGCATTTACAGTTCTATTTTTGATTATGTTCTTGTCATATAATCAAAGAATTCTATCTATCTCCTGCATATCTATCAATTGTAGCCTATAAGATTCCTCTGATAACCATAGTCCTCTTCCCTGGATTGCCACAAAGGCGGGATTACGCCATAGTTGCCATGCTGGGCAGGGGTTGGCAACCGCAGTTATTTTATTAGTTTGAGTTATTATCAGCAAAATGCTTTTATCCATTTCCTGTTTCAGTGTCCTTCTGCCACCCTTTAGGGCACCCACGGAACGATATAAGTTAGTGGATGTTACACACCATCATTACACGGCTCTTACCAGATATTAATTTTGTTTTTTTTTCTTAATCATTATACATAAGCGAAGTCTAGTGCGAAACCTCACCAGATAGAGTGACGACCTGGCGATGCAGGTAGCTCAAGGACGTGTTTTGTGGCGTTCTAGGGGGAGGCTTTTGTTTAGCAGTGGATTTGTGATGAGTTGTAAAGATGATGATTATGATAAGTTATTTACGTATTTTTTATATTTAATCAAGTAAAGTTTTTTAAGCATATTCTAATCATATCATAATCACATTCTTCGAACAAATGTTAATACGTTGAGTAATACCTTAAAAATGATACTGAATTTAAATAGTTATACCTATAGAGCTTACAAAAAAACCCAATAAATTTTCTTTTCCTTTATGCGGTAGTTTTTCTAATATTTTTAGAATAAGCTTAGTTTTTTTCAAAGCGATTCAAATTTACGTTCACATGAAAATGGACTCCTCTTTACTTATACCGAAAACAACGTCCATTCGAAACCAACAGCGTTATTTTATAGCAGGAGCGGGTTCTATTCGGCTCTCTTTGGGCCTCACTCGACTTAAACGACTAATAAAATAAGTGAACTGCTGGGATCTTTTATTTTGAAAGCATTTGTCCTATTTCAAATTTTCAATGTTGTAACTTTTTTTTAACCCTTCAATCCCCATAAAATCCCATACAGCCGCATGCGTCCGTCAAATCCCAAGGGGTCGCTTTTTAAAACTTATATTTAGAGACTATTTTTCTATGAAGAAGTTTGGCATTATAAAATCTATACAAAATTTTCTATCCTGTGGTCTAAACAAAAGTCAGGTTTTACCTCATTACAAAATATTTTATTGTTTTTTGATAACAAAAAAACATACCAAGCGGATGTCGGCATACTCGAATTTATTTACGTATAAAGATAAATTATTTTCACATAAAAACTTTCATTACAATTTTATAATAAAACACTATACTAAAATACTAATAAAACACTAGAAAAATCCAAAAATAACACAATAACACTCACACGAAAATGGCGTACGAAATGAACGTAAATTTTAAATAAATAAATATCAATAAATTAACTGACATTTAATTGCACTAGAGAATAGAAAATTTCGTATTGATTCTATAATGCCAAATTTCTTTATACAAAAGTAGTCTCTAAACATAAGTCTCGATGGGTTAAATTGCTGTGGGTGGGTGCGATCACATTTGTACTCTTGAATTTTGACGGAATATCGAAGCGGTCTAGTTTGGACGCTTGCCGTTTGAGAGGTTAAATTATAATAAACTTTTTTATTCTGTTTTTGTTTAATATATTCTATACAGTTGTTGTGGTAAAACCGCAACGCTGATTGTTAGCAATGACCCAAAAAACCATGGATAATATATCTCTGATATTTAAAAAAAATGCAGTCACCTGCAATTTGCTACGCAAGGGCGATGGGGCTGCACTTCTCGCTATTACAGAAATAACTACAAGGGTCAATATTATTCAATGTATGTTTTATAATCTACAACGTACATTTTCTTTAATTTTTTATCACGGAATTGTCTGGCAAACAGGAAGTAATTATAATTTTAATTATAATATTAGTGTCATTTTGTATAACGTACAAATACTCGTACTATCTACTCACATTAATACACATACACTTTATCGTGTTTATGTTCGATGTATGTTTTTAACTAGTGCAGTATGTTTTTCGCTCAAAGTTTAAGCGTACCTCATTGGAAAGTATACGCGATAAAAGCGTAATAACGATGTATAGTTTCTAAAAATAGTTATGCTCATATGAAATTGAAACTATACGCCATCAGTCCCGACCTATGCGTACTGTTGTTGTATACTTTTAATATACGCCTCCCTGACTTCGAGCTGCTATTTAGAGTTTCTTGACAGAAAAACCGATTTACGCGATTAACCCGAGTTGAATCTCCACTAGCACCAATGAAAATGTTAATTGCAATTTTAAGTGATGCTTTACTATGTGCTCTACGGTGAAGGAAACCTGCAGATTTGAGACAGACGACAGAAGACATTTGAAATTCGACAACACGCATTGGGGCAACGCAGTGGACATTTCCTTGCTCTAAAACGCTCTCAAAAATGAGAGGAGGCCTGTACCCAGTAGTGGAACGTATATAGGCTGTAACTTTAATGGACACCACCCAGGCGAAGGCGTGGCGGGTCGTTAGTATTAAATTATTTAGTGCCTTTGTTGCAAGCTAAAATACGCTACGCCTTTCATTAGTATTTACGTTCATTAAATTAATTACATGGCTAACAGTTGCTTCCCTCGCATTACCTGCCATACGAAATGTGTTTTTTTTTTGCGAAGCAATCGATTAATTTCGCCGTCACGTTCTCCAATAGCGTTTGCACGACCACCGATTGCCCTCACATTTGGACCGATTTGTGCCTCACGAATACGTAATTGGGACTCGTCGCTGTTGCCATTAAGATAATTTTACATACGTTCCATGTATATGGGCTAGACGGGTTATTGTTACTTGTATTGTTTCATGAGAAATCGTTTGATTAGATTGTTTGTGTTCATTGCTTCGAAGTTACGTCCTTTCAAAGATGATATTTAAATATTTCTGGAAATTTCTGCTCGTTTTGCACGTCTCAATTTTTGTAACTGCGTTTACTAATATCAGGGTCGATTATAATTGTTTTTATTTATCTTGAATACCAGCATAGCATAGCAGTTTAAGGCTGCTGTTTCATATGATGAGTGTGGATAACGGAAGCTCCTTTTACTGGAAACGAGGCATTCCATCTTGGTCTTCAGGGAAAATAACGCATCTGCTTTATGATTCTAAATAGAAAATGTATTTGGACTGTGTGCTCGTTTGTCACCCTTTTCCGTATTAAATCTTCGTGCTTATTTTTAATATTAGCAAAAATAGCAATATATTTACACACTAGGTCCTTTCCTCCACCATGAGATATAACATATAACCGTCTTTTGATGGTTAGGGGACTACGTTAATTTGGGAACGGTTAGCAGTAATCGCTACACTCGGCTGGCGGATCAGCGATCGCCGGTCTGTGTAGACATCTGACAGGCTTTGAGGTCGTAAGAACATTGTGGGTGTCTTCAAGGCAAGAGTGAGTGACTTTTGTTAAGTCAGTGCGCTTTACCATCTTAGGCTACATCACCATCATGTGATTGTAAAAGCACTGCCTCTGAATAGAAAAAAAAAGAAACAGAATTATCTTTGTATTTGATTCCTTTATCTGTTATTAATATCGCTTATTGAACCATTAAATGGATGTTCAATCATACGCCGCCTCCTCAACATCCGATAGATAGGTGCTCAAGAGTTTCGTAACACGAATTCGTACCCGTTTTATAGTCTCGCTGACGGCGGAGCAAGTTTTTATCCAAAGTTTTTACGATGAGCGCCTCAGAGAATTACCATGTGAAGATTTAAGGCCCACATTTTGACGATAACTTGGACTCGGTCAGGAGTATAGTTGGGGTGTCCATTCTTCCTGGAAAATTATATAACTAATTAATATGACTAAAATAATTAAATAGCCTTATTAAAATAACGGCTTATATACGTTTAGGGGACAGGCATGGTCTACCGCACTGCTTCAATACGTGAAGTACTTAGTAAGATTTCCCTCGTTGTTTTTCTTCACTGCCTAGCTTGTTATAAATCATCACTTAATATACATACTACCTAAGAATTTCATTTCTACCGGCGGAAATTGAACTCAGTTTGCTGGCGTACTATGATACTAATTTTAAGACGCTTACAACTTTTGATACCATGATATAATATATATCTGACTTGACTAAATCACACCAATCAAAAAGTCGGAAATATTAATAAATTTTTCGTAAGTACATATAATATATTTTTATATTTGTTTTTGCTTCTATCTAATATAATATCTCTTAAATCTTTTGATCGTATTAGCCCTTTAAAGTTTGGGCTTTTTGATAGGTAATAATTTTATAAGCATAATTTTATTGTTTAAACGGCAAAATCTGCAAAAAGAATCGCTTCTAGGAAAATTTATACTAATCGAGAATAATAAACCTGCTTGTTAAATCATAAATCTTCATATTACATGTCCTCTTTCCCGAAGAAACAACAAAAATCTTATTTTAGTAGGCAGTCTCACGTATGAAGTACATATACATGGTGACCCTACAATTAAAAGTCGACCTAACTTCGTAGTACAAGTGCCGTCGGCCATTAAAACTTGTTTCAACACCGTGGCCGTCCTTGTGCGGGTCCCAAAGTGCATAGTAACTGCTTATTGAACCCTGGGCGAGTGAGATAATGTTGCTACGTTACGTTATACGTTATTATTTTGGCTTATTTGCATTTTAGAAACTAATTAGATCCATAATTAATATTTTGATTCACTTTAAATGTGATAATATGAAAAACCAATTTTAATTAACTCCAATATAATCTCACTGACCTCCGAAATTATGACACGGTCATTCGCATCACATCACATCATCACATAGTAAGAAATGACACGGTCATTCCTTACGATTTTTTATTTCAAAATAAGACTTTGCAAAAGTTGTAAATTCAATATCGAAGAATGTACTTAACAAACTTCCTTTAAAATATTCCTATAGCTCGTATCTATTATTATAGATCACTCGCGAACTATTATTATAGTTTCAAGGACGGTTATTGAATTTGACACCGGTTCAGATCCTAACACTTTAATCGGTGAAGCCTACAACGCCGATCATTGTTTGTACTGTACTACTGTACTTAGCCTTGTCTTTTATATTTACGTTCTTGTATACCTATCGTAAATATTATTTAATGCTTACTTCAAAATAGCGAAATAATTGAAGAATTTCTAAGAACTAAATTCGAGTCATCAAAATGTATTGTCATATTCATAAAAAATAAAATAAGTGGCTGTTGATGATAACTATAAATAAGAATTTCTTATATTTACGTGAATACTGCACATTTAAATAAAATTAGTTTTTACGGATTACATCGCGTATATTAATTTATTTTATATTTCCAATGTTTCGAGCACTTTACATCACATCACGGGGTGAGGGACTTAGGTGTTTGACGTCCCAATGTCTTAGTTAACTACGGCTACCTTCAGGTTAAATTATTTATTTTTGTTCCAATCTACACAGTATGAACTTATAGTATCTTGAATTATTGCAGTTTTATGCTTGGCTTGGGATTTATGTTTAGATGCCGAAACTAAAATCTTATTCCTCCATGTATTGAAATATCAATCAAAAAGAACTTTCGATAAAGCTCTAAGATCTTAAATGTAGCACGAACTTGGTACGAACGATCCAAAAAAACTAGTGATGCAACGAATACTACTTTACACGAAAACGAATACGAATATCAAACCAACTATTCGGTGAATACGAATACGAATATCTCGCCATGGTAATGAAAAATTAATTTATTTGATGATTTTTGTCCTTATAATAAAAATTTACAACAGAATTTTTTATTTAAAAACATAAATTTTTTAGATTTTCTGGTTTTAGACGATTTCTTTTTCAGTTTGTATGTTATCAGCCGTTAATAAAAGCCTTTCCGAGGCGACTGTACACGGTTTCAGTAAAAAATATTTTTGGGCAAGTTTTTTCAGCCTTGGAAAGTGGACATCTTCTCGCCAAATAAAAGGCCAATGGGTCAGAGGCAAGATTTAATGCTTCGTATTATTGGGATTGCTTGAGATAATATCGTTAATTATTTGGCCAGAATATTAATAATTTGACTCATAAGAGCCAATTGATTTGCTGTTTTCATTTTCATGACGACAATTTGGCAGAGATGGTAAACTTCTTGGATCGCTGTGCGTTGTTCATGTAATCTGTTCAACATCTGATATGTTGAGTCCCATCTAGTTTCAAAATCTTGAAACAAAATATAATTCGGTGTATTGTTAGCTTGTTGAGAACCTCTCAGATGTTTGAGTGTTAAAATGAGTAACAACTCCCCTGCCCTTGTGTAGCCGTCGTTGCGGCTATGGGCCTATGGACACGTCGTATTTTTTTAAGCGCCTACGACGCGCGTTCAAAATCTGCCAGTAATTAGAGTTGCGTACAAAAATATAAGTTTTTAAATATTTGTGATTAGTATTCGCCAAATACGAATATTCGGTAAATGTCTACTATTTGGTGAATACAGATATTCGAATTCGTTGCATCACTAAAAACCATCAAAAACGGTCCTATCTACGTGACATAAACAAATCCATAGACTCAGAACTACCGTAGACAGAGTTTCTCTGTCTATGAGAATTACAGACAGTTTTAATTACATTTGAATTATCGGAACGTTAAATACGTAAAAACCGACGTAAATAAAGTCTGAGATTAAAATTCTTTTACCAAGTCTAACAAAAAAAGGAAACAGGAGTTGCGTTAGCAAGCGGGCGGCTCGCCAACAGTCTTGGCTTAGAAATTGTTTATAGTACTAATTAAATGAAAGTTCAATAAGGTTTGTTAAAGATAAATACGCTACAAGAATTTTGTAAGCCATATTTTGCTTTGGAAGAATGAATCTGAGAGTTAGAAATTATTTTATTTTTACGGCGTTGTATTATTAGATCTCAGATGAAGTAAAAATTGTTTCTACTTCGTCTGAGTATTAGATGTAAAGCTTATAACAATCCTGTTGGGGTGTTTGCACGCTGTCTGTCTAATGAATTGACGGCCGGATAGCGCACCTCTGAGGACTAAGACGGATGCCTGCTGAAAAGCACTGCGATTTGGCGACAGAAATAGTAGACAAGTTCGTACTTATCCAGACGGACTCCTAGGCAGTGTTAGTGTCTTCAAATATTTTTTTTATTTATCAGTTGTGGCAGTTTCTTCCGTAATGTACCGATGTTTTCTGCGACCCCTAAGCACGTATAAATTAAAAAAAAAACCTATGATTAGTATTGATTAGTACTGGCGGCGATCGAACTCGGTGAGCTCAAGTAGATACTATGAAATTTTTAAGATGAGGACACATCCCTTATACCACAGCTCTATCGCTTAACCTTTGGGGTATTTCGTCTCTTATAATTTGGTTAATCGATTCCAATAATAGTAAATGTCTTTTAAGTGGAAATATTTGAAACGCCGCTTTATTACCTACGAAACACATTCCATTACCTCGATACTGTCATTATCATTATAAGAACACGCCAAGTGGAAATAAAGGCGGTACTGGAATAGTCCCCTGGGTTGTTACTAATGCAGATTGCGTTCAGAAGGTAACATCTAAATCACGGGATGTAGCGTAGCGTCGGTACTTTATCTCAACTTGCCACCTGGTCGCCCCCAGCTTGAGTTATGGGTAGCGTCACCAGATTTATGTTGTTATTGTTGATGATTTATGATTTATGTGATTATCGTTTAAGTATTTTATTGGATAAATGTATTATTTGGATGATTTTTTCTTAAAATTGTGTGTTTGATATTAACTAATTACGATTTATGGACGTGTAATACGTACTGGCTGCTTCTTGCTTTCTTTATCCGCTCGATAACTCTCACTGACTTTAATAACTAGGTGGAATATCCGGGTAAAGGGGTATAACCCGAGGCCCGAGACCTGCATGGCATTACGCCTTGCTGAGGACAACAACGACCGTACTAAAGCAGGAAAGATTTGCTGTGATCGCCGCACTTGGTAGGTGGTTTAGTGGTCGCATTTGTAACTGACTGATAATTATAATGCGGACAGGATAATTTTTAAATTCCTTAAAATATTTATTAATGATGTGATGCGGACACTAAAATTAAATAAAATTAACTTTACGAATTTACATTATTGTGTATTATTAAAACTTATTTTTAACATCGTTTGTCCGAATTCGCGAGAATAAATTAAAATTAAACAACAATTTTTTAAGTATCTTGGTATACAGTTTTTGTATTACGATTTTTTTATTACGGTGACTGAAGGCGACGATGAAATATGTATAGAATGCCTCGTTGCCGGTAAAAAGGGTTTCCGGTTTTCTTGACTGACCATACAAAACGCAGGAGCATTACACGACTTAAACGATGTTATTCTGTGCAAGTGTAGCTTTCATGCTGCAACCATTCATGCTGCAGCCGTAATACGCTCTAGCTTGGCTTAACCATGAGTGAAACGTAAAAAAAATTATTTAATTAGACGTTATGTACTTTGTTGAATTCCGTTTTATTAAAGATCCATTCATCCATCACAGCTTACAAAAGTCCACTGCGAGCACGGGCTCCTTCCATAGATTGCCTCTTAGTAGTTGCCACGCTTTGCAGGCGAGTTGGCAACCGCAGTTCTTTTTTATTTTGAGCTGTTACTAGGAAGATGCTGCTGCCCATCTGATTTAGTTTCTCTATCTTACGACATCCATGGAATGATATAAATTATTTAGAGTTAACAAGTTAAGATTTGTCAAAAAATATAAGTGATGTGTCTTACCAAGTTTAAGGTGAAGTGGGCGCCAAAAGCAGATTTTTCACGCTTTATATGGACTGTTTGGTCGGCCCGCGCGCTATTTATTCGCACAATATTTATTTGATATTTCTTTTCAAAATTATATATACTCTTCTATTGAAAAATAAAACATAATTCACTCACGTATTTACTGGTGAACACATAGCCTGAATTTAATTGAAATCGATTTCATTACATTCGAATGAAACAGCTTTTTCACTTAGTGGACGTACCTAAAATTGTAGATTTTGAGGAAACTTTGCGATCTTTTTCTATCGAGCCAAAATGTGTCAATCGTGTTTTGGCCAACATATATACACTAAGAAAAATCTTTAACTTTCATAACGAATTTCAAAAAATGTGGATTCGTAGTTTTTAATGACAAAAATATGGCTTTCTGCGCACCTATAAATCGTGAAAAAGGCACCCACGTCACCTTAAAGATTATCTTCCGCCCTCCCTTAATTGCGTGCACTATCACCGTCGTGGATTCCAAATATTGAATATAGTTACACCGTATCCAGGATCATTGTATAACTTTCTAGGAGTTGTTTGAAAATTGATTAGTTCTCCCAAACCCTTCGTCATCAGTTTGAAATTATTTAGTTTATCCCTTAAATTAATAATGATTTTTGGCAGATATGTTAATGAGGGGGAAAGCGAATGTTGGAAACGTTTATAGTTATTTAATACACAGTTGTCTTGAAAATACAATTAATTGGCTTTTATTACACTTAGACATTGTGGCAACCTTAGAAATATTAAAAACAGGAGAAGTGGCAAGGGGGCGTGTCTGTGTCCGCTCGCTATGATCAAAATGCTCAGCTTCTATACAAATGGCCGTTTCTGCAAATTAGTGCGCTTGCGACCGTCATCGTGAAATATTATCAGAATGCCATGTTGTTCAGTGGTTTCTTGTAAAAACCGAGGCCAATACAAAAACTTTGTTAAGCATGGAATCACATACCATACCTAAGTACAAGTATTTCATTATATTTATCTTTAAAATAATACTAAACAACAAATCGTAAAATATTTCTTTCTCTTACTACGTTATTTTTGTTTCTAGCTAGTAATGTGCGTGTGCAGATCCACTATCGACAATAATGTGGATTGGCGAATTGCTAATATAGTTTATTCTCCAATTTGTCAACCGTTTCAACCCGATAGGAAGACCGATGTGACATAATGTTTTTTTTACTTAATTTTGATTATTTTACAGCAACTACTACGCTGAATGCGTAACCAACAGTCGTAAAGTAAGTTGATAAAATTTTAGGTTATTATTATATTTTTACCTACATATTTATTACTTGTATTACACTATTCTCTGAACATATGATGTTTTATTTATTTTATATTCAGGACCCAAAAAATATTAGTAAAATGTTGGTATAAATGAAACAATCGTTAACTTTCCAATTTAGTCAATCACTATCGTATATGTAAAATAAATGGCTATTTTACAGCACAACGATAGTGACCGATATTTTTGTGTGAGTAAGTAGCCACATTATTGTCGATAGTGGATCTACACAAGCACATAACTAGCTCGTCGCAAGATACAGCGGCCGTACTACGCCATATATCTGCATAAATAATCATTTTGTGATATTTACATTGCTTGTTCAGTCACTTGGCGTCATACCAAGGTACTGGTTATGGAGCAATGTATTTACTGCAAAAATATTACAGTGACTGTGATATTTGAAATCAAAAATAACGTAGTAAGAGCAAGAAATATTTTACGATTTGCTGTTTAAGAGGGCATATGCGTTTCGCGTCGAAAACTACATGTTTTATGGTTTTTCCAAAGGCGATATCGTAACGACGTGAGGAGATTATTTCCTGAAAATTAGGGCTTTAGAAAGATGAAGTCTTTATTTAGTACATAGCAATGCAAAATCATAGTTTTTAATAACGGTTTTTTAGGGCGAAGACAATCCCTTCACAGTGTTTTACGAAAATATGCATCAGAGTTATCTTTCAGGTTGAATACAACCATTATTATAAGTTAAAATACTTTATTTTAAGTGTTATTATAATGGAATATATAGTCTTTTAGTGTATAGCAAAACCTAAATTACGAAAATATTTCGATTTAATATTATAAAATAATATTATAAAATCACCAAAACTGTCTACTTCAATGTAATTTTTTCCATGTATTTGCTTATAAACATATCTATTTTAATTATTTTATCAAAATACATGTAATGTTGAATATCCAAAAAAATTTTTAGCTCGTTTTATTTTGTCAATTATTTTATATAATTATTTTAAAAATACTATAAAACATCATGTGCAGACGCCGATCGATTCAGTAAGCTCCGGGTAATCCCAACGACAGGACGTATTACTTTTTCTCACCGACACCGCGCGATCGCGTTGATACACCGATAGGGCTATACTACACCATACTATAACTAGATACCTATAGCACCATCGAGCATTTTAAACGATTCAGACTTTTATAAGCGATATTTTGGTAGTAAGTAATTTTGAAATATGTTTATGATTGTAATATTTAAATATTTAATGATGTAATGGTGGCAAATTTTCATTTCATATATATTTTTTAGAAATGAGTAATGAACGTAAGCAATTCGGATCAAGTAAAAATACAAAATCGTTGGCTTTCACCTTTGGCTCCGGGGCGGAGTGACTTGGTAATGAGTTGTAGCGCTGAGCGCCGCAGGTTCGAATCCCACATGGAACAAAAATTTGTATTACCTACAAATAATTGTTCCAGGTCTGGATGTTTGTCCTTGTGAAATTAATGTATTTAAACTGCCCCAACGATGTACTTAGGAAAAATTCTTAGTGTGGAGATAACGTTATGATTAAACAAAGACATGCCATCAAAAACATAACTTGTAAAATAACCAAGTCTCGCAATGATTATACGGCCGTGCCGCTGTTTTGGTCGACATGGCGGGGGCACTACCGTGCCCCCAGATATAAAACATATGTGCCGTGCTTGAGTTGAGTAGCTCAAGGGCGTAGTGCTCGACGTAAACGCGAACAATCCGGGCTCGATCCCCGCTAGTGTTGCCAGGTGTCCCGATTTGCGCGGGACGTCCCGATTTTCAAGGGTCTAGTGACACGTCCCGATTCACCCTTGATCGGGACGCCAAATGTCCCGATTTTCACTAACCTTGTTATTCTATACTTAATCCATAATTTAGACAGCAAAAATGATTATATCTGTTAGCTACTACCACATTAAAATATTTTTACTACGACATTGTCTCACCAGTCGAAAAAAAAACCACAAAAGTTTTAAGCAGAATTATATTAAAATGAGTGATTTGAAAAATTCAGGGACTGCAAAAAAATAACAAATAGTTCAAAAATGTTTTAATATGCCTAAAATGAAAAAAAAATCAGTTTTTACAATGTTTGGATGAAAACTTATTCGTTCATGAGATCAGACCCGAATAATAATTATAAAGCACAAAAGTAAAGTAAAGTTACAGTCACAATTTCTCGCATTACTCGCATACTGTGATATTTACAGTGAGCGTTGACCATCTGAGCTACCACGGCTCTCAATAAAGCACAAAAGGCTACAAAGAAACCTATATTTTGTAGTCATTCTAGTTGTCCGGATATGAAAACCAAATCCTCGATTATTTTTACCTTCCGTCCCGAAATTTTGCTTGGTAGACCTGGCAACACTAATCCCGCCGACACTAATGAAATTGTTAGTTTGATGAATTATGTTTACATTATGAAACAGAATAAAAGTTTATCAAATGATATATATTTTATACAATACATATTTTTCAATTAGAACATATATAACACATAACAACACATATTATAATATACTCAATAGGGTGAAAATGTAAAGCCGACTTCAATTTACTAAAAGAATAAAACAATTTTCACATATTAACCTCCGATTTCTATACACTATATAAGCCATTATATGGAAATTATTTTTTTTATTATTTTAGTTCCAATAGTATCAAAGACAGGTATATAATCAAAGATCAAAGTGATTCGTAGTCGTCGCTAAGCAACTACCTCGCGCTCGCCCTGACACGCACACAGAGATAACATTGTAGTGTGCGTCAATATTACGCCGTTCCAAAGCGATCGCGTAGATTTCGACTTGGACATATTTGAATATGCGCTCTTAATATGATTTTAAAGATAAATATAATTAAATACTTTTACTTAGGTATGGTAAGTGATTTCAAGATTAACAAAGTTTTTGTTTTAGCTTCGGTTTTTACAAGAAACCACTGAACAACATAGTATTCTGATAATATTTCACGATGACGGTCGACAGCGCACTAATTCGCATGGACGGCCATTTGTATAGAAGCTGAGCATTTTGATCATAGCGCGCGGACACAGACACGCCCCCTTGCCACTTCTCCTGTTGTTTATATTTCTACGCTTTTTACCTTTAGTTGATTGATTTAAATACTCGTATGAATACAAATTTTTTTACATGCAAGTAAAAATTAAGAAGCGAAGAAAAACGAACAAGTAATGTCGTTGACCTTCATGTCAATTGAAATAAGTACATACTTTTATGTGCTATCAGAAAGAAACTTTTCATAGAAATCGTAATGCCGTCAGTTTCGAGTAGTCTTATTTGTGTAATGAAAATCTTATGTGACTTACTATCATGGCGGACGCATTGAATGACTATATGATCCCACTCCTTTTCGTCATCGGACCACGAGACGTTCGGCTCATCTCCAACCCTTCGTTGTTGACGTGTAGCACGCATACAAACCAAACTGTTTGCTCCGTCATTCATTGCCAGCATCTTTGTTTCCGTCCTATTACTTACTATGTAGGTGTATGTGCGTGTTTATAAAATAATGTGTTTATAAAATAAGGTGAATTGACTTTTGTTATTAAGTCAGTGCGCTTTACCATCTTTGGCTACACCCACTTACCTTTAGGTATATTTCAGTCAAGTGCTAAGTTAAAAAACAACATAATTATGATCCCAATTTTAGCTACTATATTGCGTATTCTTTTAATTTTTCGAGAAAATCCTTAAAAATTGATGCCTTCAAATGCTTCTGATTTTTTCATTGTCGTCGTAGTTGTAGCAAAAACAAGTGTCACTTAAAATCAATTATTATTATCATCATCGCCACAGCACATCTTCCTGAGCCACTTGCATCCATTGACTTCCTACGAACCTTACCAGGTCGTCACTCCATCTAGTGTGGGGCCACCATACACTTGGCTTACCGGTACCTCGAGGCTGCTACTCGAGAACGTTTTTATCATAGGGTTGTCGTTTCTTCGAGCTATATGGCCGGTTTATTGCCACTTTAGCTTACTAATCCATTGGGCTATGTCGTTCACTCTGGTTGTACTGCGAATATCCTTATTACAAAATCTATCTATCATGAAGAGAAACTCCGAGCGTAGCTTACTCCATAGCTCGCTAACCGACCTCGTTCCGGTAAGCCACATGAGGCTGTCATTCAAAAACCTTTCTTCTTTCCCATCGATTGTCAATTTTTTGAGCCATAAGCCAATTGCCGATTCAGCTTACTGAACCATTGGGCTATGTCGGTTGCATTTGTTCGTTTTTTTTTCATTTCATTCGTTTAACTAAATTATGTCCATTATTAAATTATTAACTTTATAACACAACAGTCCTAAGGGTTAATTAATTCCATTAGATCCATGGTCCCTAGTGAACGTTTTAATTCATTGCGCACTAAGCATAAGCAATTAGAGATTTAACGTTCGTCGCGTCACCGATTCCATTTCAGTAAGTAAGCTCACTAACAGGCCCTAGGGACGTTGCTTCTATGATGATTGACGTGCTGTTTATAATTTAATACAGATTACATAAAATTCTGAGTTTCGAATAAATATTATACAAAAAACATAGATATTTTCTTTTTCTAAATTCGTAGTCATTTAATGTCAATTATTTATTTATTCGCTTTAATGTTTTAATCGCATTTGAATATTTTTTCATCATAATGGATATGGATACAAACGAACGCACCACCCTTTATTGATTTGCCAGCTTTCGATCTGAAAATTTCGACCTAGAAAATGAACCCCGTGGTTGTCCAAAAACTTGACAAATGAGTGCCCCACGTATTCAATGATCACCGTCGAGACGTGCCTTACATTGCTCAATAGGCGCACAAACGAAGGAATTTTGAACCGCATTGTTATCTGCGAAAAAAATGCACAGTAGCATTAATTTGCTATTTCACATTGGTATTCTACTAATTACAAAATTATAAGCCCCCTTTTTTGAAGTTGGGTAAAATAAAACCATTCCTTATTAATTATATACATACATACATACATACACACACACACATATATATATATATATATATATATATATATATATATATGTATGTATGTATATATATGTGTATATATATATGTGTATGTATGTATATATATCGCTATCTGTGCTCTATAAAATTATGTAAAGGAAGGTCAAGATTGGGATATTAAAACGTTTTTAAAAATTAAATTAAAAAATGATTACGTGGACACCTGGAAATTCTGATTACATAAAGCATTTCGTGCTTTATGTAATCAGAATTTCCAGCTTTTTGCAATTTGCTCTCTTTGGGGTTTGCCGGAAGGTGAATAAGTGCTTAATGGTAAGTACTACTATATATATATATATATATATATATATATATATATATATATATATATATATATATATATATATATATATATATATATATATATATATATATATATATATGTACGTATGTATATATAAATGTGTATGTATGTATATATATCGCTATCTGTGCTCTATAAAATTATGTAAAGGAAGGTCAAGATTGGGATATTAAAACGTTTTTAAAAATTAAATTAAAAAATGATTACGTGGACACCTGGAAATTCTGATTACATAAAGCATTTCGTGCTTTATGTAATCAGAATTTCCAGCTTTTTGCAATATGCTCTCTTTGGGGTTTGCCGATAGGTGAATAAGTGCTTAATGGTAAGTACTAGCAGCGAGTGTTTTTTTTGTTTATGAAATTAAAAATTTATAATTAGAAATTGGACTTCACATTCTTAATTCGTTCATTAGATCTTTATTTTCAACTGGATTAGAAGTATTTTCCTTAACGACCATATTTCGCATTTGTTTTTGCTATCGCAGTACCAGACGTCTCGCAAATAGCACCATTGTGCGATAACAAAGATGCACTCATGCATAATAAGACTACCCATGTTTTAAAAGTAGCGTTTATTAAAACTTCGCATGCCTTGAGAATATTTTTTAATTTCTAAGACATGTTGGTTTCCCCACGACGTTTTTCTTCATACGAAGAGTAAAATTATAACTAACAATTTCATTGGTGCCGACGGGGTTCGAATCCGGGTCGCTCGCGTGTTGTGTATAAGCGAGTACTTAGCCTCTGAGCTACCACGACTCAAGATAAAATGCTTCTTTAAAGTATCGTCGATTCTCGTCACTTAACACACAAAACGTGCCTCTACCACGTAATAAAATAAATCGGACATAGTTCCATTCTCACTCAATCTTACTTAAATTAATAGATCACTGTTTATTAGTTGATTTATTTTAGGAAAGCAGAAATCCCTAATCATTAGAGTGATGATATAATCTAGGATATGAATTAGGGATGTAGATCAGGATTAGGTGAAAAAATTAAAATAATTAAAAAGCAAGGTCAGTCAACTAAAATAATATGTTTTTATATGCAACTAACGCCTTCTCAATAGTTAAGTATCAATATATTCCCTTACAAAAACTAAATGCAAATTTACTGTTGTGGGGTGGTTAAAAAATTGGATTATAACTTAATTCAGAAGACTTACACACACACACGCACGCATGCACTCACGCACGCACGCACGCACGCACGCAGGCACGCTCGCACGCACGCACGCACGCACGCACGCACTCACGCACGCACGCACGCACGCACGCACGCACCCACGCACGCACGCACACACGCACGCACGCACGCATCCACACACGCACGCACGCATGCACGCACTCACGCACGCACGCACGCACGCACGCACGCACGCACGCACGCTCGCTCGCACGCACGCACGCACGCACGCACGCACGCACGCACGCACGCACGCATGCACGCATGCACGCACGCACGCACGAACACACACATGCGCACACACGCGCACACATATCCTTGATTACGATTTCCAGTAACAAGGGTGTCTACGGACACCCTTTACCCGGATGTCTACACCCACCATACGAAACAGCAGCGTTAAGCTGCTATTTTACGCTAGTATTCTGTGAGAGCGTGGTCCTTAACCGGTCACGCTAACCCTTTCATGCTGCATCTACACCAGTAATATACCTCCAGCACATCTCCATTACGTAAAAAACTTGATTTACTACTTGTTTTGGTTTTGTATAAATATTCGCCTTGCGTTCGTATTTACGTGGACATCGTGCTTTATTCGCTGAGAATGTGCAGGTTTTCTTAACAAAAACTCTTAGTTCGTCTGACCCTGACTATTTTTTTTACAATAAACGTGAATACTGAATAGTAAGCAAAGTTTTCACTTCCTATTGTTCAATTGTATCTCGTGTCTCAGTAAGACGTGACGGAGGACGCCTCTGCGACTGTAAGACCTACAATAATTGACATATTTTGCTTTATTTAAATTTTTATCAGGTTTTAAAGAAACGTACGCCGTGCGTTTCTACTATATACATAATAAGCGATTTAGTTGTCTTTGGATCAGGTTCGTCAGATCTGGTTTCCAATACTTTTAAACTGCAGCAACCACTTACCATCAGGTGGACTGTGTGCTCGTTTGTCACCCTATTCTATAAAAAAAAAACTATATCTATGGGTCACTGGCGAAACAATTCATTCATTTGGCTGTATCTCTACAACGTTTGGCTATGGCGCTGCAGGTCGGTGGGTAAGAACAAGAGAGTGTTAATTGTTGGTTTTGGCAATACTGTATATATTAAGCAGTGCATAAATTCAGTAATATAGAGAGTGAGCGAGGTGGATATCGCGCGCGGAATAGTTACAATTTCCAATTTTAATTAAAAATATCATATTATTGGCTTTACTGACAGGAAAGAAGATAATAGCGGAGATCCTTTAGCTGTTTATAGCCGAAAATAGGATTGAAGTTACAAAGCAACTTAATACAACTGATGAGTGGCTACTGCAGCCCATTGTTACCTGCAGCCAACAACACACAAGAAGGCTACCTACAGATCACCTTTGAGGACTCAGATACCATGCCTGTAATTGTACTGGCTATCTGTACTCTTCAGACCGAAACACAGCAGTGCATGTAGTGTAGACTTTCCGACAGCAGGAGTAGGTAAGAAGTAGGTACCCGGACGAATCTAGGAAGATAAGACATCCTATTGTCTAATATAACTTATTTTGCTTCGATTAAGAATCAAATTAAAGAATCAGAATGCGTTGTCACTGAGGACGCGCGTTATCATAACGTTGGCCGGCAGTTTTTACAATTTATAATTTTTAATACATGGTAGAACCACTATTCAGAATGAATGAATTAAATCGACCGGTGAAGTCGGGTCAGGCATTAACAGAATATTGTACAAGAATCCACTAACCTAATCTTTTGGCCGACAGAGGGAAATGAAAAAGGACGTGAGCATAAACATTTTCCTAATAACTCTAAACAATAAAACCCGCATAATATTCACATTCACATACATACTATTCACATGCCAAGCGTGGCAACTATGGCACATACAGAGTATATTATCTGTATGTAGAAATCTATGGGGGATGCCCGTGCTCAGCCGGGGACTTTATCGACTTGTAATGATGATGATGATCATTTTTAAAAAGCAAATTCAAGACTAACCAGGCTTATTTTACTGTTTCAGGTACGGCGTTTATGTCTTTTTCTCTACAATACTATCTAGAATCAACAGTTGTATAGATCATGTTTTTGCTAATCTTGATCCCAATAAGTACTCTGCTACGATAGCGGTCCTAGAAGCCACTACTACCGACCACTCCATGGTTCTTACCTATATCTACTCGAAAAGCGATCTTACTCACAGAAAATCAACAAAAGTATTGATTGACTATAAAAGTGCAGTAAATACCCTAAATGATAACAATCTGGCTGAACTTATTAAAATAGAAGACCCAAATACTTTATCTGAAAAATTAATTGAAATAATTAACAAATCAATAGAAACTAATACAAAAGTAATAAAAATCCCAAGTAATAAACGTATTATTAAACCCTGGATAACTCCAGGTTTGTTGAAATGTATAAAAAACAGAAATAGGCTTCAAAAACAATCACAACAAAATAAAGAAAACGAAACATTATCATTAATATACAAACGATATCGTAATTTTTGTAACAATCTGTTAAAAAAACTTAAACGAAAATATGAACAAGATCTACTCCTTAAAGCTAAAAATAATAATAAATTACTTTGGAATACGTTAAAGAACGTTACGCACCTCAATAATAAAAAGTCTAATAATCAAGAACTTAGACAGTTGGCTGATACACCAAATAACTCTGCAAATTTAATAAATAACCATTTTTTGAATGTTGGGAAAACGCTCGCAGAAGACATTATTACACATCACCTACCTCAGAGTAACTTCGAGTTACTTCCTTCTTTTCAACCCAATTCCATCGGATTTATTGAACCGGATACAAATGAAATTGAATCAATTATCACAAACCTTAAATCTGATTCTGCCCCTGGTTGGGACAATATACCCACAAAATTTATTAAACTTGCCAAAACAGAACTTAGCCCTATTATTAAGCATCTCCGCGAGCTATGTTTTAATAAAGGCGTGTTTCCTCAGTCATTAAAAAGGGCAATTATTCATCCTATATATAAGAGTGGGGCTAGAGACGACGTTAATAATTACAGACCTATTTCTGTTCTAACAGTGATTTCCAAAGTTATAGAAAAAATTATTAATAAACGGCTTCTAAATTTAATAAACAAATATAACATTTTATCGGACGCTCAATTTGGCTTTAGAGGAAAAAGGAGCACAGAAGATGCTATTTTAGCATTGACCGGCAATATTGTTAATATACTTGATAGAAGTGAGAAGGCTCTGTGTATATTTCTAGACCTAAAAAAGGCGTTTGACACCGTCTCCATCCCCATTCTTATCAAGAAACTTGAAAGAATTGGTGTTCGTGGTCAATTTCTTCTTCTCATATCCAACTATCTTTTAAGGAGAACTCAACAAGTCAAAATAGACGATAACTCATATAGTTCTAATGAGCTCTGCACACAATATGGCGTTCCACAGGGTAGTGTTCTTGGACCCACCCTGTTTCTAATATATATTAATGACCTTACTGAAACTAAATAACCAAACGGTAAAATCTTCTCTTACGACGACGACACAGCGCTTCTTTTTTATGGTAGAAACTGGGATGAAGTCCATGAGTCAGCCTCCAAGGGCCTACACACTGTTATCAAATGGTTACATAGCAATCTCCTTACCTTAAATATTAGTAAAACAAGCTATATAACATTTGCAATCAAAAATTCCACGCAACCCAATAATAATCTTCATCTAATCGCCCATTCCTGTGAAAACCCTTACAGAGTGCCTAAATGTAACTGCCAGACCCTGCAAAAGGTTAGTTTCACAAAATACTTAGGGATATATCTCGACCAGCAACTAAATTGGCATAAACAAATTGACACTTGCACCCACAGAGTCAGAAAGTTATTGTGGTTGTTCAAATACATAAGACATGTCGCCGACAAACAACTTATTACTTACATTTATACTGCTCTGGTACAATCCATCATACTATATTGCTTGCCAATATGGGGTGGTACCCACAAAACCAAAATGATTAAAATTGAGAGGGCTCAACGCTCACTCCTTAAAGTTATGACATTCAGGAAAATTACATCGGGGACTTCTGAACTATATCGGGACTTTTTTTTTTTTTTTTTTTTTTTTATAGAAGAGGGGGCAAACGAGCATGCGGCTCACCTGATGTTAAGTGACTACCGCCGTCCATGATCAACCGCAACACCAGGAGAATTGCGGGTGCGTTGCCGGCCCTTTAGAAAGGAGTAAGCTCTTTTCTTGAAGGTCCCCAGGTCGTATCGGTCCGGAAAAATCGCCGATGATAAACTATTCCACAGAGAGGTTGTACGTGGAAGAAAACTCCTTGTGAAACGTACAGTGGTGGAACGCCAAGCATCCAGATGGTGTGGATGGTATCGGGACGTTTGCCGTGTCGTGCGTTCACGAAATTTGGCGGCTGGGATTAATCCGAACAATTCCTCAGAGCACTCCCCGTGATAGATGCGATAAAATACGCAAAGAGATGCAACATCTCTTCGCAACGCCAGTGAATCGAGCCGATCGGAAAGCACTCCGTCGTCGACGATTCGAGCCGCTCTGCGCTGGATGCGGTCAAGTGGAAGGAGCTGGTACTGGGGAGCCCCAGCCCAGAGATGGGAACAGTATTCCATGTGCGGCCGAACCTGCGCCTTGTAAAGTTGCAGGCGGTGTGCCGGCATGAAATACTGTCCCGCTCTGCTGAGCACGCCAAGCTTTTTAGAGGCCAATTTGGCCTTCCCTTCCAAGTGACCACGAAACTGCACGTCACTCGATATGTCGACGCCGAGGATTCCGATACTGGCTGAGGCAACAAGGGGAGTGCCTTGAAACTGAGGGGATACGACAAAGGGGTTCTTTTTAGCGGTTAACGCGCAAACTTGTGTCTTCTGGGGGTTAAACTGGACTAGATTTAGTCGTCCCCAATCCGAGACTCTGTTCAGCAAAGACTCGACTTCAGACACAAGTTTGTCCCGGCACTCGGAGACGTTTTCCCGAGAAATATTGGCTCGGCCGGTGTAAAGAGCATCACCAGTGCTGTCATCCGCATAGCAATGAATGTTACGGGTATGCAACATATCATTGATATGCAGAAGAAACAGCGTTGGCGATAGCACGCAGCCCTGTGGAACACCAGCATTAATAGGCTTGCAATCGGAGCTTGCACCGTCTACAACGACCTTGATGCTCCGATCTGCAAGAAAGCTGGTGATCCAATTGCACAATTTCTCGGGAAGCCCATAGGAAGGGAGCTTCGAAAGAAGCGCTTTGTGCCAAACCCGATCGAAGGCCTTCGCAATGTCCAAACTAACGGCCAATGCCTCCCCCTTGAACTCTACTGCCTCCGCCCATCTGTGAGTGAGGTAGACCAGAAGATCACCAGCTGACCGACAACGGCGAAAACCGTATTGGCGGTCACTAATCAGCTGGTGATCCTCAAGGTACCTCATGAGCTGGCAGTTTACAATGGACTCCATTGTTTTGGAGAACAAGGAAGTGATGGCGATTGGCCGGTAGTTGGACGGGTCTGAGCGGTCGCCTTTTTTAGGGATCGGGTGGACGAAAGCCGTCTTCCACGATTTTGGGACTACGCCTAGGGAGTAGGAGTACCGGAAAAGACGCGTTAAAACCGGTGCCAACTCTGGAGCACACGTCCTCAGCACAATTGGGGGGATTCCGTCAGGCCCACTCGACTTGTGGATGTCCAGGGAGAGGAGTGCTTTGCGAACCGAGCGCTGTGTGAACTGCACTTCCGGCATGGAGCACTCACACCGCGGGATGGTCGGCGGCGTACTCCCCCCGTCATCGAGAGTCGAGTTAGACGCAAAGAAGGAGCCTAGAAGATCGGCTTTCTCCTTTGCAGTATGGGCCAGTGAGTCGTCCTCCCTGTGCAGAGATGGAAGAGATGGCTGACAGAAATTCCCCTGGACAGCCTTGGCGAGAGACCAGAATGCACGGGTTCCAGAAGGAAGGCGAACTAGTTTCTCGCCAATTCTGCCTATGTGCTCTGACTTTGCCTTGGCAATGACTCTTTTGAAGGACCTAGAGGCGGAATTATACTTCTTTTTTAGAGCGCTGGTGTTTACATCCCGGGACGCTGATGCATCAACCCAGGCTTGGTAGCACTCCTGCTTATAGCATGATGCTATTTTACAGGAGCGACCAAACCATGGCTGAGATTTGCCTCCAATGGGCACCACAGAGGAAGGAATAAAAAGTTCCATACCCTGAAGTACCACATCAGTAACAGAATCCGCAACAACGTTGGGATCATCCGGCGAGAAGCAAACCCGCCCCCAAGGGTAGGATGCAAAGAAAGACCGCATCCCATCCCAATCGGCTGACCTATAGTGCCAAACACGGCGGCAGCCTGCAGAATGCAACCGCGATTTCAGCGTGAGTGGCACAACACTCCGGATCAGACAATGGTCCGAGGAGCCTAAAGGGGCGTCGACGGAAATCTGATATCCGTCCGGGTGAGAGGTCAGCAGAAGGTCCAACAGGGAAGGTGCATGATCCTCCACATCTGGAATCCGCGTAGGCGAAGTAACCAGTTGTGTCAGACCATATGCCAAGGCAAAATCATGAACAGATCTCCCCGCATGATCGGTTAAACGTGAACCGAGCCATTCGGCGTGATGGGCGTTAAAGTCGCCGAGGATCACGATCTCTGCAGAGGGGATCTGCTGTAGCAACGAATCTGCAGCCATTTGGACGTGGTCGAAGAGTCGGTCTGTTTCGGCATTACCGCTGTGGGACCTATAGAGGCACCCGTAGACGCGCGGATGGTCGTCGCTGTCTACGCGTAGCCAAAGGATGGACAGGTCCGAACCTTCAAGTCTGCCGAGGCGTCGAGAACAGATGTCCTCTCTGACGTAAACGCAAACTCCAGCCCGAGGCACAAAGGAGTGTTCCAGTTTGTACCCCGGGTAGGAGAGATACGAAACATCAGCCGGAGAGGACACCTGCGTCTCGGTCAGAAAGAGCAGAGCCGGCCTCGCCGTCTCGAGATGGTAGTGGACGGCGTTTAGGTTGGAGTGAAGTCCCCTGATATTGCAGAAATTCACGGACAGCGTGGCAGGGGTCGCCTTAGTCTTGTTGCTCCGTTTGCCCCGAGCAGTTTTAGTCTTGAGCGGAATTTCGCCCCCCCCAGAATACGCGGGCAGCCTGAGCACCCACGCTCAGAAGTGGAGAAACATGGTCGTGGATGCTCAGCGAGGGATTCTCCAGGGGTGCTGGTACCCTCCTGGGGTAGTCTATCTTTATTTAATTCCGCTACCATGTTGATGCGGGGGGGGGATTTGGGCCTCCGGCCACCTGCACTCACCAGACGAAACGCGGAAGCAGAACTTCCACTTCACGCCGGTATTCTGTGAGGTCGTGGTACCACCCCGGTTTGAGCCGGCCCATACGTGCAACAGCAAAGCTGCCGCATGGCTCTACCACTGTTAAGTTTTTCTGGGACTGCAATGTTTTAACTGTTAGGCAACTTTACATATTAAAATGTATTCTTAAAATTCACAAAACTATTATCCTAGATCCAAAAATCTTAAGTAAGCGTAATCCCTATTCTGTCGTTTCTTATCCCA